>CM060922.1:843356744-844676119 GCA_030737875.1 Allium sativum | reverse complement strand
AATTCATGGAAAATGACTGTATTTTGAACTTACTCAACTAAGAAAAATTTTACCATCGGAAATAGCCAAATCAACTCGCATCCTTGATTTTCTAAGATCTTACCCTGATGTGAGTAGATTTCTAAATGTATGCATTGCATATCGAATCATTTTAACTATTCCAGTTATGTGGCATCAGCGGAAAGAAGTTTCTCGAAGTTGAAACTAATAAAATATTATCTTCCAACCACCATGTCACAGGAAAGATTAAGTGGCTTGGTGATGATTTCTATTGAGAAAGAATATTTGGATATGTTGGAATATGATGACATAATCGATGGGTTTGCTTCTAAAAATTCAAGAAGGAGTTGTTTTTTTGGATAATATTATGCATTTTGAATGAACATATTATACATTTTTGGGTGAATATTATATGAACTGAAACATGGATGCAAATATCTCATTGTCAATGCATGCATTTTATTGTCAAGACATTGCTGCATACGTGGATGAATATTATATTTCATGTGGATGTCTCATTGTCAATGCATACTCACCAATTTACATTTCATGTGGATGAACATTATAGAAACTTCATTTTTATGTCTTTAAGTATCTTATTACCAGGACATTGATGCACATGAATTGGAATATGCACGATTTCAGCAAATTTTTTTTTTTTTGGTGTAAAGGGCAACCAATTTGTTTTTCGTCTAGGGCAACACGATGATCCGAACCGGCTCTACTCATATGGCTCTAGAATGCGCTCTCACAATCACATCCTAATATGGTTAGTAGTTCATTCATCATTTTGTTTATAAAATTATAATAAGGTATCGCATCTTTCGCCTTGGGCCTCTGCATTATTTGAATTTCTGCCACCATTTATCAGGAAACAAGTAATCTAACAAATGCCTTTTCTCATTAGCATTTTATGTTTGTACATTTCTTTACATCAATGTGTTTCCTTTTTTATTTTGCAGTTGCTTCTCAGCCTAGAATCTGATAACTCAGCCGATTTGTCACAGATTAAGTGTTGTTAATTGAGTTATTATGCGTTTTTTCTCCAACTTTTCTTTTCTTATTCTATGTACTTTTCATATGATGTTGACAATACATGAATTATTATACCTTTTATTCAGATTGAAACTGAGAAGCTTCTTTCTCCGCTGGTAGAGTCAGAAATGAGCAAACGATTAGCGAGTATAACAATATAAGTTTATAAGCATGATAAAAAATTAGATTAACATGCTATTACTATAAAATCTTGTTGGGGCGATGACATATGTTAAACATGTTTATTAGAAAGAAAGAGGATGCTTATTGTGATGATCACCATACACCTTCCACATCCAAGATATGTAATGAGCACGCTGTTACAATGCTCAAACTATGCGGGACGGACATCAAGGTTGAAGTAAAAGTACTAAACAACATAGAACATAATGTATATCTCACAACAAATGGAATAAAATATAATAGCCAATATAACAAAAATAAAACATGCAAAACAATAAATATTGAAATGTATCCTAGAATCAGATCAAGAAATTTTAAACAATATACAATAGTGTTAATAGAGTTATACTTCTCCAAAATAACAGATAAATTATGTCTCTTAAACCAAAGAGTTAATAATCTCCATAGTGCCAAACTAAGGAACTTAAAAAGTATAAATGCAGTAATACTCTCAAGCAGCCTTATGCCCACCGTCTAATCAGTTCCACGTAATCATCAAACTATCTTTGATATACTCATTTTAGAGTACTCAAAGTAATGAGAAACAAAACATAAAACTCTAGTTCAAACAAAAGTTTTTTGGTGCGAGCGATAAAAATCTCAAATGCTATGAAATACTGGAACACTCGCTTGGAGAACCATAGAAACACGTCACTACATCCAGAAAATTAACATATAAATGTATATATATATATATTACTTTATGACATCATCATTGTGGTTGTACCCTACATCAGAGTACTAGGGGTTCCTACATATCTATATCAGTGATATCTACACCGTGTGACTTCCGTAAGGTTACAATAACCAAATAAACATATCATTCATCATATATCCTCTCATTAACTCACTCATTACGTATGACGATCTCCCCATACCACCAGAACTGAATGATAAGAAAGATGTGCTGAAAACCATTACAGAATGACATGAGGTGATCATCGAGGAAGAAACTGAAGTAACTTGTCTTATATCTCACGACGTGTAGACGAAGTATAATATTAATATATACAACAAAATAGTAGTGTGGCATGACAAAGTAGAAAATCACATCTCTATATAATCATTGTGCTATGTCTAAGGTGTTATAATATTTGAAGTATATCAATGCCTTACTACAATCACTCAGAGTAAAAGATAAGCATCCAAAGCATATGCTTTAACAATATATTTATCCTTAGCAGGTTCGGGGCAATTCTTCCTCAAATGTCCAGGTTTATCTTAATTTAAGCACTTTTTTCTGCCTTAGCAACTTTGCATTCATCAGCATAATGACCCTTCTCATTACAATTGTAACAAGCCATTTCTCCTTTACCCTTTTTCCTGCATGGCCCTCATTTATTTTGTTGTTGTTTTCTCTTTCCAATATATCTCTTTTTATCTCCACTACCTATTGTGGCTTCGGGTCTCCCTTCTCAATCGCTTCAACAACAACAGTAGTCTTCTTGGCATACAAACTTTCATGTTTAAGAGCATGCTCAATAAGCTTCTCAAATAGAACACCAACGTGACTAACTAGCTTCTCATCCAACTTGTCATCTAAGCCAAATATGAACTTTTCTTTCTTCCTCAAAGAATACCAATGAACAACATCCCATACTTTAAGGGAGACTCAAATTCATCAGCATACTCACTAATAGATATATCCCCTAGTTTATACTCTGCAAATCTCTTGAAAAGAGTGTACTTTTGAACAGTAGGGATGAATTTATCTTTAAACTTGACCCTGAATTTCTCCCATGAGATATAATATTTCGGAGTATCAATGATAATGACATTCCACCAATTCATATCTTTTCCTTTAGTTGCTTAAAAGCAAGTTTTCTCTTCATTGCAACATCTATTTTAAGATAATGAAAAATGCGATTACAAGTATCCAACCCAGTCTTGGACTTCAATAAATGACTTAGTCCCAATAAATGGCTTGCCTCATAGAGAAGAATAGTTCTTACATAGTTTCGTGAAATCAATCCTAGGTACTTGCGCAGGAGCATCGCCATCTACAACTACCCTAACTAAGAGTAGGTTGGACTTTTTTGAACATCAACGTTATAATAGCTTCGAACATAGCTGATAGTTGTGTGTTGCTACTACCAATATATTTCTCTCTCTCTCTCTCTCTCTCTTTCTCTCGTCCCACCTGGAGAAGAATTATTCCTAGCGTTTCTAGTATTTCAATTCATTCTTTTGTCGAAATAAGAATTACTAGATTTTTACAAAGAAAATTTTACTCGATTGCATACTATTGAAGTACATTATTATATAAATTAAGTTAAAATCATCTATGAATATCTCTCTCTTACCTATATACTCTCATTTAATTTTAGTTAGTCGAATAACCAAAGCTCTAATACCAAATGTGACGGCCGCCTTATACTACATACACTGAATGATAAAAAAGATGCATTGGCAATTATGCTAGGCTGATATAGGACGATCATCGAAGAAGAGATGGAAGCAAGTTGTCACATATCTCATAACACATGGACAAAGTATAATATGAACATATGCAACAGAATAGTAGTGTGGCATGATAAAGTAGAAAACCCCATTTCTACAAAATCATAAAGTTATGGACAAGATGTCATAATATTTGAAATACATCAGTGCTCCCACTACAATCACTCAGAGTACAAGCAAAGTAGAAGAACAACAAAATATCTACAATTACTGTAACGCACTTAACTCTCTAAGTTGGTCTTCGATTAACAACTTCATCCCCAAAAACACTCTACCTAGTCTGCTCATCAATATCGTCGATGAGCGCCTAAGATAATAAGAGAAACATAAAACTTTAGGTTAGAAAAGTTTGGTGTGGGTGAAAGATGACTCTCATTAGTTGTGCTAGAAAAATGCTATTATATAGATTTAAATCTCAAATCTGACATATCCATGCAACCAAAGAGTTAGGACATAATAATCAAGTAGTATGTTTTATTGAAATAACAAGAATAATGGATATTGTAACATAATAGATAGGACAACCTAAGCAGCCTCTTTCAACTCACTAATTCCCAATCTTTGCTTTAGTATCCTATAGGTGATAGTCTACCTAGAGGAAGAAAAAGAAAGAGCATCAATTACAATCATAGCATCTATCAAAAGGCTATTACCTTTTAAAGCCTTGAATACACTTATAACCCATATGACCGCCCTTGCTTATGCTAGGGGATAATAGAAAACCTAGTTCTGGTTGGACTTTCATACTTAATTCAGCAAGTTGCCTCAACTAGCACTAGACCCACCGCCCCCTTTTTCCCATCGCTTCCCTTAAAGTCTGGACGATCCATGATACTCAACCATCCCTACCTGTCCCAAAGGGCATCCCCAATATACTTTGAGTCGATAACTAGAATCCTGGCTATTAATAATTCCTTGGCACTCCCAAGCAATACATACATCGAACTTTGGATTTGACTATACCCTCAATCCCATCCATTATCATGTAGTCCCATTCCATCCCGAGCTGCTCATAGCACTCCTTTAACCACTCTCATCCGAGTTCTCAATAAAAGTGTCGCAACTTCAACAATCCATAACTTCCTCATCGTATAAGCAATCGACGAACCACAACTTGCCACATGCTCCTAAAGAATTCCTTTACCTTCCATATGAATCATACCTCTTTTGCTCTTCACTTAGTCGGTCAGTGTTGATCCATATACTTAACCAAAACTTTGGTTAAGTTACTCCAAGTCTTCAACATATGCCTCGTTGATATCTTTTACCATATTATATCAAATTTAGCTCAGATTGAGCCCTTTAATGATGTCATTGTCAATCCATTGATTACCCTAGCTAATCCGTTACCCTGCTTACACTGGCTTATCCAATCATTGACATCTCTACATGGCAGCTTCAATAAGGCACCGCTATCCTCCCTTTTGATCGGTTCACCATTGGAGCAATATCAATGGATCAATACCGACCCATACCCTATGGATTGATATCGATCCATGTACTTAACTCCGATTATGGTGCAATATCTCTTACATCTTTCTTCCATGCTTCAGAGTCTATCCTCAAAGTTTCACACAATTCTAGTAAACTTTGCTTCTAATATACTTCGATCATCCATCTAATTCTGAATACATGCCACACAAATCAAGCATAGAAAGCAACTCAATCATTAAAACTACAGACTCAACCAATTTCAAATATACATGATCATCCAATTGCATATAACCGTGAGTCAATCAAATCTAATCATAGATCTAGCAATAAACATAGTTAATTACCCATTAACCACATCAGGTCTAACATATTAATCATAAGATGTCATAATTAGTTTATCCTATAGGTTTCTAGATATGAAACTAATAGATTTAATTAGATAATAAGGTTAGGTTAACAAACAATTAATTAAACCTCATAATTATAGCATATAACTTAACATTGTCATGCGAGAGATCATAATCACTCACCAAATTCCATAATTCAATGAAATCGAATAGAGATCCAGTTCAAACAATAAGGAAAATGAATGAATATGTAACCAACTGAGGAGATCTAATCCTCTGATATATATCTAATCTCAAATTAGCAAGGGACGATTTAATATAAATTTGATGTTGATTTGAGAAACTAGGAATGAATTAGAGTATGTTTAAGTTCAAAGCTGATATAAATGTCGTAGACGGTGGAAGGTCCGCCTAAAAGACCGAAATTAGCTGACTGTTAACCATAGTCATCTATACGTTTTTGTATTTTTATTATTGGTTATAATATAAGGTGTTTGCAGTCACCTTAAAAACCTGTCGGCTTTGCCAAAAGAAAATCTTCAATTGTCTCCCTACAACCCTATTAATAATTGAGAGTGATTTAACCAATGGGATTGCTAATCTCTATGCATTAGCACTGCTCTAATTGTAACGACCCAGAATTTTGTCAATAGTTAATCTAGTTATTTAATTAGGCTCCAAAAATGGAATTTTCGCAAACGATGAAATTTGACCATAAAACTTGCACCTTGCTTTTGTGATGAAATTTTAGTCAACTTCATTTTTGGAACTTCGCAAATGGAGTCTGTATGAAAAAGTTACGGACGAAATATGAAAATGAACGGAAAATGAATAAATTAGAATAAAATATATAAGGTCATAATTAATTACCTTAACCCACTCCCAGCCATATCCTAGCCAACCCAAGCGATCAATCGGCAGTCGACTGTTGGTTCGACCCTGCTGGGGTTTTGTTCTATAAATTATATAAATATATGGACGGATATTATTTAAAACTAATATAATAGTCTAGGGTCATTCTAATCCCTATAAATAAAGGGTTAGGCCCCATTCTTTTGCATACATTTCTGAAGGCAGCAGCAAAGCTCTGCCATTTCTCTCTTCTTCCAAACCTCTTTTAAATCAAATCTAAATATATATAATCAAAACAAACATAGATTGAAGAAGATTAGAATCAGTTTTGTGTGCAAAGGAGATGTGCTGCATTTAGTCTTTTCTTCCATTCAGATTTCTTTCCTATTTCGTATTTTCTTGCAAAACTACAAATCTGAAAGAATCCTTTTTTAGAATAATTGGGGATCTGTAAGATCTTGGGAATTGTAGGCCTAAAGATTTATTCAGATTCAGATTTGGATAGCTTTCATGTAAGTGGGAAAATTATATACATCGTTTATAATAATCTATTTAGTCCATTTGTAATAGATCTGAGATGTACGCCTAAAAGTTTATTAGATTTGTTTACTGTTTTTGTCAAATCTAAAATAATAGGTTGTGGTTTGAAAATTGAGTTTGTAGGCCTTTTTAGTTAATTAAATTATATTGCCTGCAATTGTTCATATACTTGTTGTGGTTATTGTATACACCTTTTATCTCGAATTCAGTCCCAAAACCATTGTCAAATTTGTAGTTATATTCCAGATTCCTAGATTTAGTGTTAACTTGAGATTTATGTAAATTTAGATTAAAAAATTATGCTTGTTTATGTTTGATGTTGTTGGGGTTTTACTTGGTTATTGTAGAAATGCCCTTTTTGTTCTTTTTAATAAAAAGAACATTGTTTCAAATCAACAAGAATTATGTATAAAACAATTAGGAAAGGATGTGTAAATGTATGTATACTTGTATGTAGTTTACAAAAAACATTCCAAAAACATATATTTCTTATTTCTTGTGGTTTAAAATATGTTCATATCTTCTTTTAAATTATTTTGGGGCAATTTTACAATAACTTCAGTAATTAACCTTTTTATAGGATTTGGAATCTTAACAATATTAAACGTAAAACGGTTTGTTTTGGTCGTTAATTTAGACCAAAATATAAATAGTTAATAATAACAAAATAAAATATAATAACCACGTTACTATACATAAATGTATATATATATATATTCATATCCGCCTGAATCTACACAAATATCGCGAATATATTATTATAATAAATGTTTGTTATGGTTGTATGTTTGAATAGTTTCCATTTCTGTGGAAATGCATATGGAATATATAATCCATAATAAATGAAATTGGGTATTATGATCATTATAGCAATAAATGAATTTGATTTGCTATAAGTAAGGTCCTAAATGAAATAATATTGTAACCATCTTTGATCGGCGAAATGAATTAAATAGGATAAACATGCTAAATGTTTACAATTTGAATCATGTTAGGAATAAGATTTGCAGTTCCAACTAGGGATGTAAATAAATAATGCCTACAAACATATGTATATATATGTATGAAAACAAGAAATAAATCAATTTATAGTAATATAGAAAACCTAAAGGAGCTATAATGAATAGACAAGAATTTAAAATGGGACTGGTATAAAAAGGAAATTTAATGCCTTAGGAGATATGTCTGTTAGGTTCATACAACGACATTAATTCTAGTTAATGGTAATAAATGACATTTAATGGGTCAATTAGTACCATAGTACAATATGACCTTTAGTGTCATTAAAGGCAGGAACCCTAATTAATAATAGTAAAAAAGGAAATTTAATGAGAATTGATTGGCGTAGTAAATGCTAAGTCCAATAAGAAAATTAACAAATAAACATCCTAGGGGAGGAAGTTAAAAGTTTTCTTTCTTTATTTTTAGTTAATTCAGAATTAATATATTTAAGAATTGGAATTGGACTTAGTAGGTTAATGATGCGAGGTTTGTTGCCTTATTCGACAGAAATCTACACTTTCCAATAGTCGAATATATGTTCAACTGATATGAGATATCATTAACCATAGAAACTCGTGATGATAGTTAATTATGTAACGATAGTTGATTGCATAATGAGGTTTATTTCCCAAAACAAGGTTTATCTCGAGAGTGAAGTTCCCGCCTTCCATCCTAAAAAGGGAAACCTTGGGAAGGAAATAATTCCCAGCGTAGCCTATTTTGAGGGTAAAGGTCTTAAGTAGTTAGATCCATCCTCTAAACGGTACTTAGTTATTGTGTATCCTGCCTCTCCATTTAATGGCTATTAGGTATGAACTTGGTAATTCCCACGTTAGTCCGCCCCCTCTAAGTAGTAAGTGATTGGGTTTGGGTCCCCCTTTAGAATAGGTATCAAATGACCGCTATGGAGGTACCAAAGGTCTGCCCGCCCTGCGGAAAGTATTAAGTGATTATGGGAATTATCTAATAAGGCTAGCTAGATAGTAACACAGGGTTCCGCCAGAGGAAGGTCTTAAATGGTGAAACGTTGCCTACCAACCCTGAGAGTAATAAGCAACTGCTTACTATCTCTCGTTTTATGCGGAGAATGTTTATATGTGTGAATGACGGAAGCCTTGGATTAGTTGGACTTTGTATCTAGTTTCCCCTAATTTATATTATGGTAGAATAAAACCACCGTATAAGTTATTAAATGACCATAAGGTCTTCCTTGGGTATTAAGTGATTAGAAGTATCCGCCTTACCTTTCAAACGTAGAAGGTCTTAAGTGGCTATATATAAACAAGTAACCTCCTTGAATGATAGTTAGAAGTTAGTTGCTTGCATCTAGTTTAGTTAATGGTGGTTATAAGGCTTCATACTTATGTGTAAAAGTTTATCTCTATATTAAGTTACCATTAGGTGCGGAATATTATCTTGGGTTTTGTGGTTTGTTGTCGTGCGTAAAATACTAAATGGGTTAGGTTAGAATTACTAGCCCTTTTAGACATATGTTTTGGTTTTGATCAAACGAGTACGTTTTTGTATTGTAGACAGTGTTATACATTTTTCTACTCATCGGGACTTGTTGTTCCGACCCTCCTCCTCATAACAACTCTCAGTCTTATCTTAGGGAAAACAGACCTTAGGAAGTGTTCAAATTTGGTTTCGTTTCTTGTTCTCGCATTCTCGATATCGATGTGGTGATATGCCTTAAGGTAGTTGCCTTAATCGATATTTATTATCTAGTTTCGTTGTCGTTGTGAGTTAGTTTTATTTTACTATGATTATGCTCATGCTCATTAGGTGCAGGTACCAGATTTAAACTCTTCGTGCTTAGTCGGGGTTGAGTTTCGATTTTTTCGAAATTCAGGCTCGAAAAAGTATAGGGTGTTACAATTGGTATCAGAGGAATAAATAAATAAATTAGGATTAGTGAGAGAACATATTCGGTTTTCTTTTCTATTTTTCTTCCATCTATCTTAAATCAGTTTTAAATTATTTTGACGATGAGTTCGTTGTGGGCCTAATTGTAGGTTTTAAAACGACTAAGAGTTAGAAATATTTCATGTTCAAGTATTCAATCAATCATCATCTACCTCACGATGCATTTGGCGATTTTATTTTGAGAAATTTCAGTTTTTGAAACTATTTTTGAAATAAAAAAGGGTTTAAGAAATATTAAACTATGGTTTTCGAGAAATTGTTTAATAAATAATCTTTAGAACTATAAAGCTAACCATATTTTGGATTATTGATTATATGTAAATTTTAATAAATAATCTACTTTAATAGAAAGAAGAAAGTTGGAAGTGACAAGGAATACGCTTCAGAAATTAAAACTATCATTATATATTTCTTTTTTGAGAATTAAATTCTCTTCTCGGATAGTTTATGGAAATTTACATAAATAACCTTTTTCGAGAATTAAATTCTCGATGATTCAGAACACAAAAGGGTTTTACAATTAGAGATAAAAATGGTAATATAATCAATGAATGGGTTTATATTATGAAACCCTCAGTTTATAAGTATAGAAATTTATTTCAAAAAGTTTTTAAAATTTTCTCCAGAGAAAAGACTAAGGAAAAATTCCATTCGGCTTTGGGGTATTTAATTTCATAAATCGTTCGATTCATGTGACAGCTAAGTGAGGAGAAATCCATTTTAATTTATTTACGGATTTCTAGCTGATTTTATGTTCAAAATTTCGTTTGTTCTTTGATTGGTTGCAACAATTTGGAGGTGAACAAGTGGAGTTTGGGAATTAATTCTTAGCTCGATAGATGGTGGACGTCATCACGATATTTTTGATGAAGTCTAAAAGTCGATACAATCTGATAATAATTTTATTTTAATTTTTCAGGAAGTCGAACTGGGTTGTTAGGCCGAGGTTCGGACCGCGCTCAAAAATAGGCTAGCAGTCGACCCCTAGTAGTCGACCGGGCGATCAACCGCCCTCTTATGGTCGGGTAGACCGCTACCCACAACTAGGCACGACTTGTCCCTGACCCGAACTGCTGGAACGATGTAAATTATTGTTCTAACCTCCATCGTCCCCCATTTTCTCTGTCAAAACCACCAAACCCGATTTTACACCATTTCCCAACCTCCAAACCTTAGGTTTTCAGCTCCATTTCATTTATAACTTCCACAAAAATTATCGCAGCACAGATCTAAGCCCTTTTATACTCCAGAATTGTAATTTTGTTCGCTAATTCGTCATTAACTTCAATGGCCCTCCTCGAGCCTTGAATATTCCTGCGCAACACCCTGTTTTGACACTACAAGAGGTGGTGTGACTAGATGTAAGCGAGAGGAAGATTCAGACCGACTTGTAAGCGACCAGTTATGAGTTTCATCAAGGGAGACTAGTGATGTTCGCTGATTTTGCTCAGATTCAGCTGAAGGAGCTTTTCGTCATCACAGGCCTTGCACCAATCCTGTGCTTCGACACTTTTGAGCGCGAGTATTTCCCACGTTGCATTAACCGCTTAGATGCTCAGATGGAAGTTAACATCGAAGAAGATAGTTGCATCATCCAGTCTGAGGTGAAGAGCACTCCTGTTGAGTTTACCGACCTGGATTTTACGGAGATTCTAGGTATTTCAATGGTCGGAGCCCAGTTGGATGCCATTGAGACGGACATTCCTCATATTTTTTTCTTGCATCTTTATTGGAGTTGCTAGTGTTCATTACACCGGTAACCTGCGATTTATCGCCCGTCTGATTGTGCGTATTATCTAGCACAATATTATTCTTAAGATGGGAAGCCTAGAGCAAAACTATCATTCTGTACGCCGTGCCACTTATGTTATCATTGGCGGCATAGCTGTCAAATGGGCACGTGTGCTCATGATTTATCTTTTTGAGCATTTTGCTGGGACACCGAGGTTCCATTTCCCTTATAGCCATCTTCTCATCCGTCTCTTTCAACACATTGGTGTTAGGTTGAGTGAAGAGACCTTGGTAAAGAAAACTTTAGCCGTCATCGACTACGCCACTCACCGCAAGATGGGAATTCAGCTGCCCGTAGCTCTAATTCCTGCAACTCTAGCTCCATTCTGGCAACCGTCTGGTCAAGAGATCCTAGAGCTGATTGTCCTTCATGAGATCCAGGCCGAGCTTTGTGAGATCCACAGGGAGCACCTTGGGCAGGCGCACGAGATTGGTTGCATTTCTTCCATACTAGGTTCCTGGAGTGGACATGGTAATGGATCGAGTTCAAATCGTGGTGCCCGACCATCTCATAGTTCTTAGGCGGTGTTAGCCTACGTCTTGTATATCTTGTATCTTATATCATGTGTTTCTCTTTCCAGCATTTAATCTTTGTTGTTGTAGTGTGTGTCGTAACTGTTAGTATTGTCTTTAATATCGCACGATGATTAAAGAGATTCTATGTTTAAAATATTTTGTGTCATTCGCGCTTATCTATATGAATGGAATCTCATTTTCTTATCCAACCAACAGTTGTCTTAGAGCTATAAAGTATGGAATCTTGTAGTAGACAAATTTTGGCTAAGGACAAGTTTTTGCGTTGTTTCGTCACGGGTATATTTATTGTTTGTCGCATGTTCCTTTTAAGCTAAAATATGTTTATGACTTTGCTTGTGTGGTTTCGGTTTTCGCATTTTTGTGTAATCGACTTCCTTCAATGCAAACATGTGTTTTGAATTGTTTAAGTTTCCACGAAACATTTTTTAACCTCTCGCAAAATGTTGTTTAAAAAAACAAATCTTTTTCCTTTTTTAAATTACATGTTTTTGTATGTTCTTACTTTCCTATAAAATCAGATTTGTGTATAAACATAGATTTGGGTACAACAGTTTACGTATGTTTAAACATCTTTTTGTATAAAAATATATCATTTGAATATAGTAAAGCAAACATTACCGAAAATTTGTTTTTATATGAATCGGATACGAAAAGTAAATAGTACTAAAAAGGAATTTCAAATTTTCATAAAGGATTTTTCAAGCGGAAATTTATTATGATAGAAAATTTTCGATTTTTAATAACATGAAAAGCATAAGGAAGGTTTTTAGATGATTGTTTACACGTTTGAGCCATCATTAGGAACGACGATGCATTAAAAACATTAATGTAACAAGGAAAATGTTGATTTAGCCAAGGAAATGTTGTTTCCATACCTTGTCGACGATGCATGCGAGTTATTTACCTCGTTTTGAGCTTTTGAGATGGTGTCAAGCCTCCTTCGCAGTTTACAGATGGAAATTTCTTGAGTAATTTGGGTCTTTTAAGGTAAAATTCCATTGTAGGATGGGGATTGGAATATTTATAAGCGGAAGGAACGTTATAATTCTCCGTTTTGATTTCCATTTTCTGACTTAGGGGAAATATACAGGAAGTGATTTAGATATGTTAACGAATTGATGCAAAATTGGTTGTTCTGCGCATTTATTCGTAGAAGTGTGAGGGTTATAGTTGAAAATGTTTTCAAAAATTTGTGTTCATATAGAACTGCCATTATATTTAGGATGTTTTGCATCATGTTTTTAAAAAGTGTTTTCAAAAATAAAATGCACATATATAGGAGGATCTGAATTAGAATCATTGTGCATACATGTTTTATGGTTGCAATGCATTAATGTACAATGTGCACATACACATTTGGTTGTAAAATTGGATGAACACTAATTGGTTATGTAGTTTAGGATAATTGGGTGCCAACGACATTACCTAGTCATTGGTAAAAAAATTAGGATGAAATTTGTTTTAAGGGGAGAAGAATTTAACAACCCACAATTTCGGCAATAGTTAAATTAGTTATTTAATTAGGCTCCGAAATGAATTTTCAGAAATGATGGAATTTGACCATGAAACTTGCACTGTTGGGTTCATGATGGAATACTGGTCAACTTTCATGTTTGGAACTTCGCAAATAGAGTCCATATGAAAAAGTTACGGACGAAATATGAAAACGTACGAAAAATAAATAATTCAGAATAAAATATATAAGGTAATAATTAATTACCTTAAACCCACGCCAAGACCATAGCCTGGCCCACCCAAGCAGTCGACCGCTGGTTTGACCTGAGTCAAGCCAAGTGATGTGGCGGCTAGGGCTTTGTTATATAAATTATATAAATATATGGACAAACCGTGTAGTTTTCATTGATTATGAATGAAAGCAATCAGCTTCTTAGTAAGCTCAAGCTCTTTGTCACAACCACGCTTCTGAAGATGAAATACATGTCCTTCATCTTCTGTGCTTACAAATGTCACCTCCCTTTTCCAGTCGCTTCCCTTCAACTTTTCATAATACTCCACTCCTCTATCCACCAAAAAGTCAATTTCGGCGACACACACTATCACTCTTCTGCAAGCAACCTCCATTGTTCCCTTTCACTTGGCGATCATCAGATTATTAGCTGGATTATCAACCTCGGTTGAGCTGACAGTTTTCCAAAATATTGAATGCTTTGCTTTCTGCTCTAGATTTGCAGTCTCATTCCCAAAATACGAATGAATCAGCATCAACCCATCAATGTTCATCCCCAAATCACGCATTGCCATCTGATGCGCTATATTAGCTCCAGCATTGTCACCAGCAAGGAAAACCTTCTCCAAATCTCCATACTTTTCTATCCAAGTATTGCCCCTAGACATAACCCACTGCAGCGCCTCCCACGAATTGTACGTAATTGGCAATTTATGCTCCGGCGCAAGCATGTAATTGACCGACGCAGCAACAATCGGAGCCTTTTCCACCAGGTGGGTAAGAAATGTGTGGTAGGTTGGAGAGAAAGCGGACTCAATGCAGAATCTACCGCCGTGGTAGTAAACGAGTACGGGGAATTTCGAGGAGGCAGAGTCATCTGGTTTTGGAATGAAAAGACGTGCGGCTAGTCCGGTTCCAGAGTTGATTGTGATGTCTTTAGAGAAAACGTTGGACGTGACATCTATAGAAGGTAGGACTTTTGATGTTCCCATGAATTGGTGTACCTCACCTTTTTGTATAGGCAGAAGAATGGAGGGAAGTTATGCTCGATATCTTTGTTTGGGTCCATTTTTCTTCTCCACGTTCAGTTTTCCTGCGTACAATTTGTTTTCTTCATTGTTTTGTGATATACGATCTTTATTGCTGTTGTAGTTTTCCCTTGCTAAATATGTGCATGTTTATGTACACCGCCGACCTTAGCTTGCTGCCCTGGATCTAGTTGTTGATATGTGCATGTCCTTACTTATGTTTGCATATGTCTAACTATTTTACTGATACACACTCATCTTAGATATCTTAATTTAATATTTTATATCCACTATTGATTTTCAGAGTTCTAATCATGATTGAATGTGTGCTGGTGTATATTTGCTTCATGTATTATTCCCTTTATCCTTCCTTTGCTCCCATGTTGGTTGTTGGCTGTTGATTTGTGTCATTGTTGTAATTTTGTTTTGTTTTTGTCAATGTTTACTTGTCTTGAGTCGTCGTTGGTTGTAATTCTTGTCCAACCTGGGTTATCGAAGCAGTGGATATCGTATGCTTTACGCACAGAGTGGGAGATGTGATGATGATTGCTATGTTTGATGTTTGCTATCACCATGACACACACTTCCATTTTACACTCTATTTTAGTGTTACCTTAGAGTATTACATTTTGTTGTGATAACTCTTTAGTTGCAGGTCCAGGTCAAGTATGATTATTTATACCTCTTATTGCTTTATTTTGTTGCTATCGCTCATACTAGGCTTTCATCTGACCCAGAGTTTTATGTCTCTTCTTATTACTCTGGGTGCTCCTAAACGAGCAGACTAAAGATAGGTTAGGTGGTTATGCACGAGTAGCTGTCTATAGACGAGTAAGAGACTTCCACGTATTTTATGTATATTATCCATATGTTGTTGATGGTCACTGCTTTGGGCATTAGTAGTGTACCTCTTTTATTTTCTTTAGAGACAGTAATTTAAAGTTGTAATAATTGGATATGAATCTGTATTTTAGATTCCGCTACTCTAATGGATATAGTTTAGTTTTCAGCTTATGTATTGTCTCGCCTGTTTTCTGTCAAGTTATGTTATTATTGTATTTTATTCCATGCGCTGTGAGATATACTATGGGCTCTTTTTTCATCATTTCAACCCTTTTTGACGATCGTCCCGTGCTAGTCGGGCATTGGCACAACACATTTCGGGGAAATGTCTGATAGTACGGGGCGGCCCTCACACTTGGTATCAAATCCTAGGTCGCATAGTTTAACCTAAGGGAAGACATCAGGGAGAGATAGTATACGTATATGAGAGCACATATTTGTGATATTTTGGTTTTCAGAAGCTATATATATACTATTAATATATCTAAGGATGAAGTAGCACTGCACTGGCACCACTAAGGAGATGGTTAATCGTTTTCTCTTTACAGATTGAACGATGAGCCGAAATACGAGGAGCACGGTAAGGAACCCCGCATCGGGAGTTGAAGAGGGAGCAGGTTCAGAGGCCAATAATGGAAATGTCCCTGATATAAGGACGATGTTTACTACCTTCATGCGAAAGATGCTTAGGGATGCTCACGGATCAATTCCTAATGCTGCTAACGTTGGTGGTGCAGTAGTGCAGGCGCCCAGAGCCAATTTCGCCAAGCTCAGCAAGGATTATACTAGTCTTGGTGGGAAGCCATTCCATGGAACGTAATCGGCTACGGAGGTTCAAGATTGGCTTGATAGTTGTGAGCGCATCTTCGAGGATTTGAGGATCGATGATGCAACGAAGAGAAAGCTAGCATCGCATCAACTGCAAGGACGGGCAATGAATTGGTGGAATGCTATTAAAGCAGTTACTCCCAATGATCAAATTACTTGGAATCAGTTTAAGACTCGCTTCAGTGACAAGTCTATTCCAACTGCTCAGAAACCAGAATTGTTTAGGAAATTTTTGGAACTTAAGCAGAATGGTAGGGCGGTCTCGGAATATATTGCTGAATTCGATACCTTATCAAAATATGGATTATCTCTTATCGATACTGATAAGAAGAAGAACGAGAAGTTCATAACTGACTTAGATGAAGACTTGGGGAAATGACTTATAAACCATATCGATGAGATATTCGAATCCATTTTGGGAAAGACAATGAGATCAGAGAGACTTTACCCTAAGACAAAGATCGAGGTTGCTATTGCATCTGTAGCAGAGCCAAAACCGTAGGCAAGCGATGAAGGCAATAATAATTCCCAGAACAAGAGGAAACAAAACCAAGGATGGTCAGAAAAAGAAGGACAAGAAAGATGTCGAGTGCTTTAGCTATGACAGGAAGGGTCACTATGCCAGAGACTGTCGAGCGAAGCCAGAGGAAAGGAAGTGCTTCAATTGTGGCCAAGTGGGACATCTCAAGGATAAATGCCCACAACCCCCTAAGGAGAAGAAGATCGTGAAAGCATATGCTATCAACGTTGTTCCTTCCTCGTCGAATGCCCCAACTGCGGCAGAGAAGGGAAAGGGTGTCGTTATTCAAGGTATGCTTTACATTTATGATGTTTCTGTTCGAGTTCGGGGCTTTCGATTCCTTCATATTTAGTGATTCCTTCATATCGGGGATTTCGATATTGTGACTGGGACCCGAGATAGTCGATAAACCTTAAGTTGTGACAAATCTGATCGGTGGTTCAACTAGCCTTTGTATGATTTGTCATAATGTAATCTTATCGAGTCATAGATGTATGTCTGCTTGTGATTGCTTTGTTTTGGACTTTACTGGGTTTGGAATTATTTTGTGAGTCGATTGGCTCCAAAGGTATGGGGTGGTGGTAGACTATGAGGGGTCTTCAGTGACTATTGGAGCGGATGATGGTCAGAGGGTGGTATTGGGTTGCCTACCTAGTGATGGGGTGATGGCTATTTTTCTAAATTCCCTCAACATCCCGCAAAATGAGTTATCAGATATGCCTATTGCCGGCAAGTATCTGGACATCTTCGAGGAAGTGATCGGACTTCCACCACATCGAGAGATCGAGTTTCGGATTGATTTAGTGAAATATGCCAGACCTATAGCGATGCCTCTTCGTCGTATGGTGCCAAGGGAGCAGCGAGAGCTCGAAGTGCAAGTACGCGATCTTTTGAAGAAGGGATTTATCCGAAGAAGTGTTTCCGAGTGGGGAGGACCAGTTGTATTTGCTACTAAGGTCGATGTTTCACTTTGCTTATGTGTGGACTACCGTGAGTTAAACAAGGTAACTAGGAAGAATAAGTATCCTCTCCCACATATTGATGATTTGTTTGACTAACTAGATGGAGCAAGAGTGTTCTCCCAGTTGGACCTCACGACAAGATTTCATCATCTCCGAGTACCAGTTGAGAGTATGCCTAAAATGGCATTTCGGACGCCATTTGGATTCTATGAGTGGTTGGTCATGCCATTTGGAATGACCAATGCACCCGCATATTTTGTGGATCTTATGAATAGGGTTTTCAGGGACCAATTAAATAAGTTTGTTCTTGTGTTCGTGGACGATATCTTGGTTTACTCGAGGACAGAGGAAGAACACAAGGAACATTTGAGGACAGTGATGGAGGTGTTGAGGAAGCACCAATTGAAAGCAAAATTTTCTAAGTGCCACTTCTAGAGGAGGGAAGTGAGGTTCTTGGGCCATGTTGTTTCGGAAAATGGTATTGTCGTGGATCATGCGAAGGTGGCTACGGTGCAAGATTGCTCTACGCTGAAGAGTGCAACGGACGTGAGGAGTTTCTTGGGGTTAGCTGGATATTATCGTAATTTTATTCAAGACTTCTCCTAGATAGCGGTACCGTTAACACAGTTGACCAAGAAGAATCAAGCTTTTGCTTGGGACAGAACGTGTGAGAATGCATTTTCCTGAAGGAGAAGTAAACGTGTGCACCAGTGTTAGTTATTCCTAAGGGAAGCGAAGAAATGACGGTATACATGGATGCCTGTAGTACCGGACTAGGTGTTGTATTGATGAAAGGAGGTAGGGTTGTGGCTTATGCTAGTAGGCAACTGAAACCACATGAGAAAACATATCCTACCCATGACTTGGAATTGGTTGCGATTGTGTTCGCATTAAAGATGTGGAGACACGATCTCTTGGAAGAAAGATTCGAGTTGTTTACCAATCATAAGTCATAAAAGTATCTTTCCTCTCAAAGGGATTTAAATCTTCATCAGTAGAGATGGTTAGAGTTCTTGGATTCATATGATTTCAATATTGCATACACACCCGGGAAGGGCAATGCGGTAGTTGATGCATTGAGTAGGAGACATGCCAGTTTAGGGGCTATGTTTCTTGAATGGAAGCAACTGGAGTATATCGCAGGATATGATTTCAAACCTAAGTGTGAATTAGATCCAGAGATGTTAGCAAGTTTGACGATCAGACTGAATTTGATTGAACGGATCGGTTCCAGTCAGCGGGACGATCCTAACCTGTTGGAAATCAACTCCAAAGTAGAGATGGGTATCGATGGTGAGGAAATGAACAAGTATGGACTTGATCAAGAAGGGTGGCTTCAAAAGAATGGGAGACTAGTTGTACCTAATATTAATGGATTGAGAGATGGAGTGCTTAGAGAGTGTCATCACTCGAAACTGAGTATACATCTCGGTGGTAACAAAATGTATTGAGACATGAAGCAGACCTACTACCGGGAAGAGATGAAGAGAGACGTTGGGAAGTTTATATCCAAGTGCATGAACTGCCACTTAGTTAAAGCCGAGTAAAAGAAACCTAGTGGTTTGTTACAACCGCTGGAAATTCCCAAATGGAAATGGGAACTAGTCTCAATGGATTTCATCGATGGTTTACGAAGGACTAGATCGGGTCATGATAGTATTTGGGTGATTACGGATCGATTGACCAAAAGTTCAACATTTATACCGGTCAAGTCGAATAGAACGACAGCTAAGTTAGCGGAACTGCATATGAAGTGGGTAGTGAGATTCCATAGAGTACCTAAACGTATTGTGAGTGACCGAGATCCATTATTACTAGTGGGTTTTGGAAGAGCTTAGAAGAGGCTTTAGGGTCAAAATTACATCTCAGTACCGCGTACCATCCCCAAACCAATGGTCAAACAGAGAGGGTGAATCGTGTATTAGAGGATATCTTGAGAGCTTGTATATCGGATTTTGGAGGGTCATGGGATGACCATTTACATCTAGTTGAGTTTTCATATAATAATTGTTAATAGTCCGGTATTAGTATGGCTCCATTTAAAGCTTTGTACGGAAGACCGTGCAACTCACCATCATGTTGGTTGGAAACCGGTGAGAAATTTGTGCTTAGGAACAGCGAATGAAGGCTGCCCAGGATAGGCAGAAGAGTTATGCTGATAAAAGACGAAGAGATTTGAAATTCTCCGTTGGCGACTTGGTATTCGTCAAGATTTCTCCATTGAAGAGTGTGATTCGGTTTGGTAGGAGAGGTAAGTTAGCACCAATGTTTGTTGGTCCGTTTCCAGTTCTCGAGCAAGTTGGGAATTTAGCGTATAAAGTTGGATTACCTGACAAGATGGCGAGAGTGCACAACATATTTCATGTTTCTCAGTTAAGAAGTTCGTGCACGATTCTAATACGACTATTTCACCAGATCAGTTGGATGATATTGAGATAGAACCCGAGGCAGTTAGAAACCGCAGACCGGCTCGTATTGTAGAACACGATATGAAACAACTTTGAAGGAAGACGGTGAAACTGGTTAAGGTCCAATGGGGTGATAATGAGAAAGACTGTACTTTGGAAACCGAGGAGAGCATAAGGAAGTCATATCCAGAGCTCTTTACCTGGTAAGATTTTAATCGCGATATAGTTATTCCTTTGTTAGTAAACCGCATGCTAGGATAGGCTTGTTGGGTTATTATGCATGTTTGATTGTTTGTAAATGGTTGATAGGCATGTAGGGCAACATTGTATTTTTTTCTTGGTTAAGGAATTTCGAGGGTGAAATTTCTTAAGAGGGGAGAGTGTAACGACCCGCATTCTACGTATCGGAGGATCATAGAATATTTGATTTATTTTCTTATGAAGTCATATGGTCGAGTAACTTTAGGAAACTACTATTGGGGTCATTTCCCACTTTCACCATTTTTACCAAATTTTAGATGACTTTTTCCCCTGGCGATTCTTGGTTCGCCTATAACTTTTGATTGGTAAGGAGTTTTGACATGAAACCACTTCCATTGGATTCGGATGATGGTTTCCCATTCCGTAGAGTGGTCACATTAACCAAATGGACTCACCGTTTGGGGATATGGCTGAAATAAGATTTGAAGACGGAAAAACAACCTAATTGGGCTTAATTAAGTGATTAGCAGCTAGGCCCATAACCCATTTCGGGATTAGGGTTATGGGAGGGCTGAAAGGAGTTGGAGAATCATCTCTTTTCATTTTTCTAGCCGCCACAAACATTTCTCTAACCTTAATCATGGCTTCCATCTTCCAAATCTCTCTCAAATCACTTTCTAATCACTAATTGATCAAATCTACATCAAATCAAGTTGGATTAACATCAAATTCGAGGTAGAGCTGCTGCACCACATTGGGATCCAAGCCAAATTTGTAAAAGTTTTAGATCTATCACTAATTATTTGCTAAGGTGAGTGATTTGCATGTTTACTCACTAATTATGGCTAATTAGGGGTGATTAGTGATAATTAGCGAACCTATACACCTAAAATTTTTGGGAAAATATGTATAAATTCTAGAATCATATTTTATGTCACATATGAAAATTTGGGCTTAATTTGGGTTAACTCTAGAACCAAGATGATGACTCTGACCGAACTGAATTTGAATTTCTATCATGCGACGATGATCGTGAACTCTTCTGAAGATCAACTTCAATCCGATCAAAACCCGAGATGTAAAGGAAGTCCAAATGAGAAGTTATGGCCCAGGATCTAGATGTGAACCGACGAGTTAACTTCAAGAGTTGGGATTTTCTGCGGGACGTGTGTAAAGGGGTTATCGATATCTATAACTTTGGTTCACCATTGAGAGATGGGGCATGTAGACGAACCAGAGCCAGGGCTGTGTGGACTGGTTAACTCGTTAGGGTTATTGACTATGGACCAGTGCAGTGGGGTCAGAGTAATAGTTGTACGGAGTGGGACACCGTCATAGCCCCAAAAGGGAAAAGTGGTCATAGCAATAGTTGTATGGAGTGGGAATCTGTCGTGGCCCCAATAGATCTGGTGATCAAAGCAATGGATATCGTATAATTTACGCATGGAGTGAGAGATGTGAGGATGATTGCTATGTTTGATGTTCGCTGTCACCATAACACACTTTGTAACGACCCAGAAAATCTAAACCAATTTAAAAAATTTAAATTGGCTAAAATAATGGATTTTAAATATTTAAAATAAATATTTTAAATAATAGCAATGAAAACTGAGTTTGAATCGACAATTGAAAACGAATATAATTAATTATAATTATAAACAAGGCCTGAAATGGCGCAGCAGTTTCAAAAATTGAATTCAAACTTTGTCGGACTGTACCGGGTGCAAAACAAAACGGATTTTAGCGAAACCAAAAATATTTAAATCTGTTAGTGAATACCTTTCTAACGAATCTAAAAAATCGAATTTTCATAGCGGAAAGCAAAAGTTATGGCCGAATGAATTTTCAGAAAGGTCGCTATGGAATTTATATAGCCCGTGAAATTGGCCATTTTGCATACGATCTCGGAATTCGACGAAACCACTTTTGTTGGATCCGGGATGTGAAGTTATTGCTAGGTTTCAAATTTCATAATTTTTGAAGCTAATATGTGAACATGGCAAAGGAAAACGTGTTTTGGTCAATTACAGTTAAATTGGATCGACCAGAAATGGGCCTTTTTGCAAACGGTCTCAGAATTCGACGAAACTAGTTTTATTGGGACCGTATCGTCAAAACATAGCTAGATTTATTTTTCTGGAATTTTTCGAATCAGTTTGTGGCCCAGGCAAATTGAAATGTACGTTCAAATTAAATATTGAATATTTTATATTTTAATTTGAAGGAAAACTGACTGAAACATTCGAATGGGCCTTCGAAACATATCTCATTGTGTTCGGAATGGGGGTAAAACGCTAGGGACGATAGTCGTTGGGTTTGGATTGGTGGTCGCGTCAGAAAACCCCTTTAAAACCCATCGGCCAATCAAAATTTTTATATAAAAAAAAATCCTTTAATTTTCTCTCTCCCCGACATCCGTTAACAGGCAGAACCCCTTCGCCACCTTCTCTCCTCTTTTCTGGCCGCTCCGATCACCGAAACGCCATGGCCCAGTTGAACTTTTTGTAGATCCCTCTGAGCTCTTCAAATCCGTATAAGCCTCGTCCCTTACCATCGCGTGTTCGTCGAGATACAAGCCCCCAAAGTTGCGCCGTTCGCAGCCGATTTCCTCCTCCTCGCCGCCGCCGAGTTCGCCGCCGTCAGGGGTGCAGGCGCGCCTCTCCAAGCTCGTCGACGTGGCATAGGCTGATCGGCATATCGTGCTTCGGATTGAGAGAAAAATTCAAACCTAGTTTTGAAGATTTTGAAAGGTAATCGGCTGTTTAATTTAAAACTGATTTCAACACCTTTAAACCGTTGCAAACTTTGAAAAATCATATCTTTTTCGTTCGTTAACGAAATTCGATGAAACAGGAAACATCGTGACCGTGTGGACGCCTTCTACATTTTAGAAGAGACCGCATATTTTTCTGAGCCTTCTGCTATTTTTGGTGGAGTGGAACCCAATGTGAGATTTCTAATTTATAAACGATATGGAAAACGACGATGTATAAATTATATAGTCGATGTATGGGTTATGTAAGCGTTGTACACCTCATGTATAAGCGTTGTATAAGTTGTACGTTCGATGTATAAGTTATATACGCGTTGTAAAAATTATATATGTGTTGAAATAGAAGTGAATTGCTATATATAAATATATATATATACGCCCCTCGTCCACAAACCATGGACGATATTTATTGGTTGTGATTGGTGTGAAAATTGATTGATAGCGAATGGTTGTTTGGGATTGTTTGTGGTTGATATTGATTGATTGTGGTTGAAAAATACCCGTTTGTGGTTGAGAAATATTTGGTTGAAACCACGTAGGATTAGTTTGTGGAAATGAAATAAATATATACATGTCGCCTGCGTGCGAACTAGATGCATGATCCCCATTGTCAAAAACCGCGAGGTTTTAAGGTAGAGCGAGGAGCCGTACTAGGGACGGTCCCGGTTTTAACTACCCTGCCGTTATGCTGCCGAAATTTTGAATAATATTCATGTGTTTGAATTATTTTCAGTTGCTGAAACTATATTTATTCGTTGAATAGAAAACCTTCATGTGTTGAATCGATATTCATTCGTTGATTAGAAATTCATGTGTTGAATGGTCTTCGTGTTTTAAATATAAAAATCACATTTTTATCTATATATATAAGCTATAGAAAACCTTCATGTGTTGAATCGATATTCATTCGTTGAATTGAAATTCATGTGTTGAATGGTATTCGTATTTTGAAAGAAATTGTTTTATAATAAAAATCCCAATTTTAACATCAATATGAAATGTATAGAATAATCCTGTTTTGAAACAAATTGTTTTACAACAAAAATCCTATTTTTATCACCTATATCAACTATATAAAATAATAGTGTTTTGAAATAAATTGTTTTACAATAAAAATCCTATTTTTATTACCTATATTAACTATACGAAATAATAGTGTTTTGAAATGAATTGTTTTACAATAAAAATCACATTTTTATTATATACATAAATTGTTGAAATGTGAAGTGTTAAAAATAGCAACTCGTTCAAATAAATATGCATGAGTCGAAATATTCATTAATTAGCTAATGATATGATTTTTGCCTATGCATGCAACATTAGAATGAATGGTGTTTTTAAACCCTATGGAATCAAATATGAAGTTGAATAGAAAATGATAAGTGATAAGAATTGTATATATGTACATGCATATTTATTGAACAGGTTATAGCAAAGGGGCTAGAGAAGAGGAATAAAATTTTGTGCCCGACAAATAGGTACACATTTACAGTTTTGTTTGGGTGATGATTTTATGAGCCTGTTGGCTAGCCGCTTGGCTCTTTCTTTTTCTTTTGACATGAGACGCCCGTGTGGCTATTTGGGAATTTTCCCAGCCCCTCCCGTACAAAGGAGGTTATGGCGAAATTTTCCAAAATTTAAAGGCGTTAGTGAAATATTTGAAGTGAAAACGATATTGAAATTGTTGAATGAACTATATTTATATAAATATATAAATATAAATAAAATTAAAACAAAACGTGGCCGTGCAGTTCGTGTTTTGAAACCATGATTTCAAACAACTAGTGCGGGAAATCCGACCATTGGATTTTCCCGAAACCGCAACCGTTGGGTTCGCCTTGGAAAAATCTTTCCAACGGCACCAACTTTGTAAAAATCCAACGGTTGGATTATCTGGAATGTTTAATTCAAATCTGAAGAAAAACAGCGCCAGAAACGATTATATTTATATATATATATATATAATTATAATTAATCGAATAACGACGCTGCAGTTCATATTTTGAAATCGAAACTTCAAATGATTGTACCGGGAGATCCGACCGTCGGAATTTCCCGAAACTGGAACCGTTGGATTCGTTTTAAAAAGACCTTTCTAATGATGTAAATTTTGTGAAGATCCAACTGTTAGATTTTCAGATATGTGCAAATCAAATCTGAAGAAAAACAGCGCCACGGCCGCGTTATGGCCCGAAGTGTCGTTTTGAATAAATTGGCTATTTTAAAATAAATAAAAATAGCGATAAATCGTTATAAAATATCATAAACGATATGGAATGGAAATAAACTGAATTTGCTCGATTTATGTGGTATTTGATGGTTGAATGTGTTTGGTGTGAAAATTACATTAAAGAACAAAATTGGTGTTGTCGAATGATTTAACCATTGAAATAAATTGATTTGAAATTCTAAATATACGTGAATTATTTGAAAAGGCCGAGTTAATTCTCATTTCAAATAATTAACCGACGATTGAAAGTCGAAGATGAAGACGGTGGTCGAAGACCGGAGATCTTCACCTCGTTTGGATGGTAACCGAGGTCCTGATTGGGAGGCATCCCGAAATATGGATAATGAGTGGTGATCGTCCAGACGTACGTGGTGATCGATGGGTTTGCGAGGTATTTAGTGCCTCCGGTTTCGTTCAGACCCATGACGGACTTGTAAATGGATGTGTGTCTGACATTGGATTTTATTCTGTGTTGATTGATCTCTATTAAATATACATCTGTTTGGCGGCGGAGAATTTATTCTTTTGCTTAACGCCCTTCTCTGAAACACAGGAGCTCAGAGGTTGTATATCGATGGACATCAGTCGCATGGCATGAACTGCTAGTGTGGCATGCCTAAGTGGCAAATGATCAGGGCTTCTTTTGAAAAGCAAAGTCTTGTGGTGATGATCAAAGCACCGCCTGTGTGGCGTAGCTTTGTGTATAATGTAAATTCGCGAGCCTCACACCCCGGTATGAACCAGAAACGGGAGAAGGACCTCAGGGAGGGCATGCGTTTCTTTCTAGCTAGGGTGGTGTCAGTGACCTACCAGCCCTGACATTTATATACTTTTCACCTGTGTGGTTGTTGCTGTTGCGAGGCGCCTCGGTTTGATCGGACGATCCGGGTCCGATGGAGTCATTCGTTGGCTCGTTTACGCCCCAAAGGGCGGGGAAACATATTGTTCAGGCATAATAATCCACATCGGTGGACCGGCCCTGTCGCTCCAAGGCTTGCCTGTGGCTCGGGCTAGAGAGTCACGAATTCGGTAAGGACTATCTTTTGCCTTGGTTCATGAGGGAAATCCAATTTCCAAATATGGCATCGTGCGGTTTTAATTGTATACCTATATTTGGCGACATAGTGGCATGGGACGCTCATGTCGTCTATGATTGATATTTATGATTTGAAATTGTTTTTGAAACATATAAACACTAGTAGTAATATCAAATGCTTTTGTTTTATTCGTATCAATCATATTTTGGCCATTATAAGGTAAAACTCTATCCTCCGGTTTGCGTTACATTGTGTGATGGGAACTGATAATGGCTTCATTTTTATAAAATACATTGCGTTGTTTAAAAGAAAGATTTGTTTTAAAGCACTGGCAATCCAATGGAGTAAACCCGTTCCACGAAAGTGGCATGGTCCTGTGATTAGCCATATTATAAATGTGTTGAGTAGATTTCTCATACCAGTCCCATGACTGACTCGTAGTTTGTTTCACTTTCAAACTCGGGTGCCCCTTTCTTTCTACACGGGCAGCCTTATATTCAGGTTTAGCTGGTTCTTTCTGGATAGCTGGAGCTGAAGATGGATTCTATCATTTATCTCTTTTTATGTTGTTCAGCTCCTATTGTACATATTTTGTTTGTTTTCCGCTGTAGACATTTATGTATAGCTGAACTGTATTTGTACTAAGTTAGATCCTGTATACTGTGTAACTCTGATGATTACTTTTATCCAGTATATTCTATTGTTCATTATCTGGTGTATTTATTTATTTCTGTTCTGCTATTATCTGTTTCTGTGTTATATTCCAAAGATAACCCTTGTCTCCGTCAGTACGGGATTTGGGGTCGTCACACACTTCCAGTTTACACTTTATGTTAGCGTTACCTTAGAGTATTGTACATCTTGTTGTGCTAACTCTTTGGTTGCAGGTCTAGGTCAGGTATGATTATTTATACCGGTTATTGCTTTATTTTGTTGTTATTGCTCATACCAGACTTTCGTCTGACCCAGAGTTTTATCTCTTCTTATTACTCTGGGTGCTCCTAAACGAGCAAACTAGAGACAGCTTAGGTGGTTATGCACGTGTAGCTATTCGAAGACGAGCAGGAGGCTTCCACGTACTTTATATCTATTCTCCCTGTGTTGTTGATGGCCACTGCTTTGGGCATTAATAGTGTACCTCTTTTATTTTTTTTAAAGACAGTATTTTAAAGTTTTAATAATTGGATATGAATCTGTATTTTGGATTCCGCTACTCTGATCGATATGGTATTATTTAGCTTATGTACTATCTCGCCTCTTTTACATCATGTTATGTTATTATTATTATATTTTATTCCATGCGCTGTGAGATGTACTACAGGCTCTTTGTTCATTGTTTCAACCTTTTTTGACGATCGTCCCGTTCTAGTCAGGCATTGGAACAACGCATTTCGAGGAAATGTCTGATAGTATGGGACGACCCTCACAGTTTCTATACCTGTTTTTGGTTTATGCCCAAACATTTTGAGATCTACAAATGTTAGTATTTCTACGACTAATGAAATCCTTTTTATTTTGCACGTAAAAAAATTGAACTAAAGGAATAATTGTGCAAATGCGGATTAAACAAGTGAGACTAAAATTACAGAAAAGTGTGCATAAAATATTGATTTGTAATTAAAAGTGGATTGGATTAAAATAGAAAAATAATGCTGATTTGTAATTAAATCATGAATAGGGCTGTCAATTTCCTACACGACCCGAAACCCGCATGGAAATTAGCAAGTTAACCAGAGCCGTTTAGTTGGCGAGTCATTTTCGGATCAATCCGAATTTGACCTGTTTATAAACGGGTAGGTTTAGGGTTGACCCGTTAACCTGATTTTGACCCGCCAAACCCTATTATATGTTGTATCTCTTCCATATTATTAGTCCTTTATGTATGCTGTTAGTTGTAGTCTTTTATGTATGCAGTAATCAATATGCTCATATTCTTGTGAATCTGTTATATTTTACTAATTTATTCTTGCATGTTATTAGTTATATTTTACTTATAACAATGGTATATCTTCCACACTGCTAGTCTTTTATGTATTCAGTATTCTCATATGTTCTTATGTATAAAGAATGATTTTTGGATATGGTGATTTCATACTTTATATAAGTGATGCCTGTTGGTGATTTTATAACTTGTTCTCTGTTGGTGATTTTGCAACTAGCTGCATGTTGATGATTATATAACAGTTTTGTTTGTTCATGATTTGATTCTTTTGTTGTTTATATTAGTGGGCAATATTTTCCAATGGGTCAAACGGGTAAACCCGATCCGACACAACCCGTTTAGTTAAACAGGTTACATGGGTCGGGTCGGGTCAACCCGTTTATAAACGGATCGGGTTAGGATTGGGGAAAAATGGCTCATTTAATAAATGGGTTGAACCAACCCGTTTATAAATCAACCCGAACCCGACTTGACCCAACCTGAACTCAACCCGATCCATTGACAACCTTAATCATGACATGAGTTGTAATTGGGAAAGACTGAACATATTTTCAAGAGTAATATTATGATAAATTGTATAGACACACAAAGAAATCATAATGGATAGATTGGGCTTATTTGCCAATATAATTATAACATGAAGGTCATAGTTGAATGAAATGATGAGAAGGCTTATTAATAATATGAACTTAAATTTAAGGTTAAATTTAACAAACATGTACTATTTGTGGCCTGTTCCAGCAACATGGGGTTGGTTTGGAAAAATAAGTTAGTAAGCATATAATAGTTGCGGTCTGGTCTGACAGCACGGGGGCTGATCAAGCAAAATAAGTGACCAAATAATAAGGCTTAGATTGAGGGGGATCTAGGTTGAGGTGCAAATTAGAATATTTTTTGCTAGGACCAGTACCGGCTACATTCCCTTTCAGGTTTATCTATTATGTTATCACAATCGATGATGGTGAAGGCTGGGCACACTTATGCTGATTTGGGTAAATAAGGAATCAATATAGAGAGGGTCATGTGAACGTGCGTTTCGACACTGCAACGAACATGCATTTCCGTTGACGAGGGAAAATAAGTCATTACTACATCCAATAGCAATTGGTCATGTCTTTACTGATGGGTCGGATCAAATAAAGCCCGAGATCCATAGTGATATAAGCTACCTTGCAAGATAGTAGACTAATGGACGGTTGATGGTTAGTATTAGGAATTTATTGTAATCATGTTTATCAGGATCAGTAACAAATAAAGTGCAAACAATCGAACAAATCTTTACTTGTACAATTCAAGTATATTTTCTTATACTCATTTTAGTATGTTTACCTTTTGTAGTTGTACATGGACAATTACCCTATTTTTTCTTAGAACTATTATTGAATCTATCTTTCTTCATTACTCTATCATGCTAGTAATTACATACTTCACCAGACTTTATATCCGATCCACTTTTCTTTCTTTTTCTTCCCTACCAGGCTCACAGGATGGAGGTCATTTGTTCAAATTCCTTGGAGGATCATTCTTGGTGACTTATTCTAGTTGCTAATGTATTCATATTCTGTTTTATCTTATTTCATGGAGTTGGTTGTGCTGTTGGTTATTTTGAGGGACATTCATATTACCGTACTCTGATTTGTGACTTGGATTTCATTTTCTGAGAGATATGGTAGTTTATTATTTGACTGAAATGAGTAAGTGGTTTTTCAATGAATGTTATGTTTTTAGTTTTAAAAATATTCCCGTTGTAATTATTATTTTGTCTTATGAATCTTAGTCTCTGTGATATATGTCTTTATACCTATAACTATTTACATTTCGTAGCATGACCCTACTTTGGGAATGTTAACGCATGCAGGGTGTTTCATTTGGTATCAGATCCTAGGGTTATAGGGTTCCTAAATGTTTGTTTAGAAAGAAAACATTTTTCAAAAGAATGTAGATTAGGTTAAAAAGGAAAATTTCAAAAATAAAAGTTTATCCCCTTAAGTCAGGTAGAACCTGACTTTTATTCCTTTGAAATCTTAAATCTCCATCTTTTCCCTTGCATAATATCTCAGGAATCTTAAATCTTCCTGAGGGTGTCTTAACGGGAACCTTAAATCTTGCTAAGGGTGTCTTAATTCTAGGTTGGTTTCGTAGATAGCTCGAGGCTACGACACAAGCCGAAGAACAAGAGCATGTGCAAGGTCCAACACCCACTGTCATGGTTCCTCCTAGTCTATCAGCAGCTATCGACCTCTATAAGATTTTTAAGGATTTCTAAAATCTTGGTGGTATGCCTTTATCAGACATGGAGACTTTTGTATAGGCTCACACTAGGCTGAGTACGGAGCATACTTTTGGACTATTGGAGCTCGGGGATCATCAGAGAGTTCGGTTAGCCACTTGGAAACTGAAGGAGAAGACATCTTATTAGTGGAAGACAGTTGGGGACGAAGGTATAGATATTGATTGGGTCAGATTTTGAGTCATATTCGAGAGCAAATTCTTGTTATAGGACGAGGAAAGGATGAAGTTGGAGCGATTTCTTAAATTAAAGCAAGGAGATCTTATTATATAGAAATTGTTGGCCAGCTTTTTGGCAAAGCAATAACATGTCAAAATTTTGGTTAGCGATGCGCTTAAGTCTCGAGAACGTCGTTGGAAACCACAAAGCGGTTTATTCGAAGTCGCGACGTGTTCAGAAAAGGTAGGAAATATCGTTGATTCTCGAAATATCGTTAATTAGCTTGGAAAATTCGACGTGGTAAATATACATGATCGACTTGGTCCAATTAGCTCAAAATCTTTGAGCATGTCGGTCCGATCACGCGGAAAAACTCGTCGATGGAAAATAGTTGGAATCTGGTAAATTATGATTTCGTGCACTCAAAAACAGCTGATCGGCATGGTACGATCACTCAAAACTACTTGCGCAACTCACATGCTCAAAATCTGGCAATTTGGCAAGGTTTCACCAAAAACGAGTTTTTCACGTGTCGTTCACCTCAAAACTATTGATCGACACTGGCAGATCAAGGCTTCAAAATGGATCAGAAAGCAGACTTGGCACTTGGAAAATTTCGCATTCCAGGAGGCGATGTGAAATTCCTTGATCGCATCACTTTGCAGCATTGGTTTCACGTATCCACATCGAAGGGATGTAATGCGAAATGTTGCCACGACCAAGGATGAAAAATCCCTGCTCAGGATCGGGATACGAAATTGTTGATCGCATCGTATCACGTAGCGAAATTCCATAGCACAATGTGATGGATCAGGAGGCGAAATTTGGCACAAGACCTGGGGATTCCAAGTTTGGTTTTTAGCTAGCGAATTGGGCATTATGGTTTTGACATGCAGATCACACAATTTTGGCTGATCCGCATGTGCCGATCGGGTTATTTTGGGATACAAATTTCAAACACTCTGAGATGCGAAATTCCACAAGCGATTTGGTTTTTGCCTGTCTTTTCAAGATGCGAATTTTGCATCCCCTCTGGATATGAAATTCGTGCTGAGGCCTCCAAACCTCACATATAAATACCCCTTTGCTTGGCATTATTAAGGGTTGGCATTTTTGGACTTTGGTTATACTTTGGCATAGGGGATTAAAGCTCTCAAGTACCATTAATGGTTGTCATCATCATCTTCATGGCTATAGGACATTTCTTGGACTCTAAATATTACATAAACGTTTGCCTGCAACTTTTGGACATTCAATTGGACATTTGGCTTGCTCTTGGACATATTTGGACTACCTTAGACATTGAAGCAATTTCTTGGACATTAATACACACTTTTTCTCAACGAAGAAGAAGAAGGGCATTCTGGTCAAAGTTATGAATTAACAAGCTTTTTGTTATTCAATTGTGCAACTTTGCATACACAAATTGTTCGAACTTGTACAAACATTGTAATCAACAAAACTATGATGAATGATTACAATAAAGTGGACATTGGGATTAGTGTTGAACCACTATAAAAGTTGTGCATTCCTTTACGTTGCTCGTACTCTAGATATTTGGAACATAAGTTTACTGCTAAACTTAAACTTGGGGGTTGGCGTGTGCAAATAACTAATTTTCCGAGACTCTGCGTAAGTTCCTAAAAAGGTTTAATGTGCCAATGGCATCGATCGATATACCTGATCCGTCCATGGTTTTGATGGCTGCAGTCTCTGGTGTTCTGGACAAATCTGACTTCAAAACTTCATTGCATCGGAATCCACCGAGGGACTCAATGAGTTCTACTTTGAAGAATAAAGGTTTCTTCGTGAAGAGGATGTGAAGATTGATAAAAAAAAGTTCTCGAAGCAAATGTGGCTAAGGGCGGGACATCGTCCAACTCTGGTAAAGCTAAAGATTCTGCTACAAGTAAACGTCCTTCGAGGAATGATCGAATCACAGCTTGGAAGCAACTTAAGCTCTCGGCTTATTCGGAATTTACTCACACCCTCAAGGAAATTTACTTATAGGTTCATCCCACTGCTCCTTTTAGAAAGCCTCCCGCAAGGGAGACGACTCAAAGAGAAAAAGATATTATTCGCCATTGCTTGTTTCATGATCTTGACGGTCATAATATAAATGATTGTCGACATCTTGGGTATATGATCGAGGAGCGTGTCAGATGCGGTGAGATGACACAATTTGTTTGGACTTAGGCTTTGGTGCCAAGACAGGCACAACCCCCTCATGCTACACTAGTTAGGCCTGGGGCCAGTGCTTGCCCCGATGACATAATTATCAACATATCTTAATTCTGGCTCTGATGTCTTAGATTCAGTCCTCCCTGACATCAATATCTTCTGATTTATGGTTTAAAATCTTTTAGCATTGTGGAAATTTCGGTTACTTGGCTCTTGGTTTTGCTTGGTTTTATGGATTTTGGTCTTGGCTTTTTGGTATCTTGGTTTTGGCTCTTCCTGGTTCTTTGGTTTCTTGGTTTTGGTCTTCTTTGGCTCCTTGGATTTGGTGCTTTGGCTTTTGGTATTTGGATCTTCGGTTATTTGGCTTTTGGATTTTTGGCTTTTTAGTAACGGTCTTCCCATTTATGGTTTTCCTACTTTTGGTTTTCTTGGCTTCCCAAGCTTATGGTTTGACTCTGCCTTTGTTTGTACTTGATCATTTGGACTCCGGCCCATGGGTTTGACTTTGTAGGCTCTGGCCCTTAGGATACACCTTTTTGGCTTTCTGGTTATAGATGGTTGGATCGACCTACCCATGTACGGGAGCTGTTATAATCCCTAGGCATGCTCTTTGATCGATAACACACCATCACCCCCTTGGTTATTAATAAAATGGATCTATTTTGGCATTTCTTGGTCGTCTTGCTTCGGCGGGGTCTCCTTGAACTTTCTAGCTTTTTTGGTCATCTTACTCCGATAAAGCTACCTTTAACACTTTGGCTACCTTAAATATCCTGCTCCAGCAAAGCCTCTTGAACTTTTCTGGACTCTTGGTCGCCTTGCTTCGGGAAGGACTCCCTGAGATATTTTTAGTTTTGGAGCTAGAATGACTAAGTTTGCTAACCCATATATGGGAACAGGCATCCCTACTCATGCTCTTCGCAAACGATGAACCATTCAGTCTCCTTCACAAATGAATTTGAAATCAGAAACGGCTAAGTTTGCATACCTATGTATGTGAACAAGTATCTCTAGGCATGCTTTTTACGGATGATAAACCATTAAGTTTTCCTTTTGTCTTTACTAAAAACTCCATGGTTTTATAACTTCAATCAAAATTACTCCATTTTTCGGAACGCCGACTACGGGGTAAGGAAATCAAAAATTAGATTGTGAACTCTAAGGACCGCGGTCCATGGTTTTCTGGTTATTCTTGGTCGTCTTTCCTCGGCAGGACCGCCTTGAACTCTTCTGGCTATTCTTGGTCATCTTGCTTCGGCGTGGATGCCTTGAACTCTTCTGGTTATTCTTGTTCGTCCTGCCTCGGTGGGGATGCCTTGAAGAACTCTTCTGGCTAATCTTGGTCATCTTTCCTCGGCGAGGTTGCCTTGAACTCTTGTGGTTATTCTTGGTCGTCTTGCCTCGGCAAGGCCGCCTCGAATTCCTCTGACTATTTTTGGTCATTTTGCCTCAGTAAGATCGCCTCGAACTCATCCGGCTATCTAGCTATATTATTATTAGTTACTCTTGATTTATGTATTTCGGGTTTTCCTAATTTCCCGGCTATTTTTATTCTGGTTGTCGGGCCTCCTCAGTCCTCTGCCTACTAGGGTTATTCGGTTATTTTGGTTTATATCAAGAAATTGTCTGGAGAGATCATTGTCTTTCATTGGATTTCAAGTTTTCTGTTTTTCTAGTTTATACGATTCAGTGCGATCGTGGATTTCTAGTTAATACGATGAAGTATGATCGTGGCTCTTCGGTTTTCAGGTTATAGAAGTTCACTTCGAACTTCTCCTGGTTATGATTTTCGGATTTCTGACTTTCTTGCAAAACACATCTCCTTTTGGTGTAGGACATTATGTTTTGGGGGGTAAAAACTTCACCAGCTTTTCGGCAAAGTAGTTACACGTCAAGATTTTGGTTAACGACGTGCTCAAGTCTCGAGAACATTGTTGGAAAATACAAAGCGATTTGGTCGAAGTCGCGAATGTTCGAAAAAGATTAGAAATATCGTTGATTCCCTAAATCATCAGTAATAAGCTTGGAAAATTTGGCATGGTAAGAATACATGATCGACTCAGTCCAATCAGCTCAAAATCCTTAAGCGTGTCGGTCTGATCACGTGGCATAACCCATCGATGGAAAATAACTAGAATTTGGTAAATTACGGTTTCACATAATCAAAAACAGCTGATTGTCGTGGCATGATCACTTAAAATGACTTGCGCAACTTACGCACGTGAAATATGGCAATTTAGTAAGGTTTCACCAAAAATAGGGTTTTCACATGTCAATCACCTCAAAACTGTCGATCGACACAGGAAGATCAAGGCTGGATTAGATCAGAAAGCAGGTTTTGCACAGGAAAATTTCACATCCAAGGAGGCGATGAGAAATTACTTGATCGCATCACGTTGTAGCATCAGTTTCATGTATCTGCATCGAAGGGATGTGATGCGAAATGTTGCCATGGCCAGGGATGCAAAATCCCAACTTAGAGCCAGGATAGGGAATTACTTATCACATTGCATCGCAATGCGAAATCCTAGAGCGTGATGTCATGGATCAAGAGGCAAAATTTGGCACAAATCCTGGGGATTCAAAGTTTGGTTTTTGGCTAGCAAATTTGGCATGATGGTTTTAACCTGTGGATCACATGATTTTAGCTAATCCGCACGTGTCGATCAGGCTATTTTGGGATACAAATTCCAACCACTCTGGGATGCAAATTCCACATGCGACTTAGTTTTTGGCTATCTTTTCGGGATGCAAATTTCACATCCCCTTGGGATACGAATTCGGGATGAGGCTTGCAAATCTCACCTGTAAATACTCCTTTACTCGGCATTCTTAAAGGTTGACATTTTTGGACTTTGCCTACACTTTGGCTTATGAGATTGGAACTCTTAGGCACTATTAATGGTTGCTATCATCGTCTTCATGGCTATTGGACATTGCTTTGACTTCTAAAAGTTACATAAACATTTACCTATAACTTTTAGATATTCAATTGGACTTTTATCTTGTATACGGACATTTTTGGACTTCATTGGACATTGAAGCTATTTCTTGGATATTAATACACATTTTGGCTCAACAAAGAAGAAGAAGGGCATTTTGGTCAGAGTTATGAATTAACAAGATTTTTGTAATTTGATTGTGCAACTTTGTATACACAAATTGTCTGAACTTATATAGACATTGTAATCGACAGATTTATGATGAATGATTACTATAAAATGGACGGAAGTGTTAGTGCCGAACCACTTAAAAGTCAAGTATTCCTTTACATTTCTCATACTTTAGATATTTGGATCATAAAAGTTTACTGCTAAACTTACACTTGGGGGTTAGCGTGCACAGATAACCAATTTCCCACATCAACAAAAATATATCAAACACTTCAATGAGAAGTTGAGGTTTAGGATGGATCTAGTCAATGCATCTCATAAGGATGCTATCAGGTCCGCGAGAGGATTGTACCAACCACTCCAAAGATTAGCGATGGCGCATATACCCATGGGGCTACTTTTGAGTTAGTAATGGAGATGACTCTTATGCATGAGGACTCGTAGGAACAGGTTAATGAGGGTAAAGGGGAATTTTCCAAGTCTACGAGCTCAAAGAAAAAGTGGTGGAAAGATAAGAGAGACAAAAAGAATAATGCTGGAGGAACTCAGAAAGGGGAAATCAAGAAGGATATCAAGTGTCATGGTTGTTGACTAATGGGTCATTATATTAAAGATTGTCGGAAGACTGCGATGAAAGGAAAATGTTATAATTATGTGTAGCTTGGACATATTAGCAGAGCTTATCCTTAGAAAATAGGGCAGGAGGCTAGTGCATCAGTGGCACTGGTACAGGTCTTAGAGGCAATTCCATCTAGTGGTGGACCAGATAGAGGTACGAAACTTTCGATAGAAGGTTTGATTTTATTTCTTTCCCATTCATACTCTATTTGAATTAAGAGCGTCTTATTCCTTTATCTCTAGTTCCTTGGTCGATCATTCGCACTATGACATTTCTTTAGTCACCGATTCCACGGTTGTTTCAAACCCTATAGGTGGTTCTGTACATTTTTTTATAATTTGTTGGGGTTTAAAATTTTTGATATTAGGCATTAAATTTAATGTGCCACCTATGTATTAGGATTCTCGAGGTATGGGATGATCTTAAGGATGAATTGGCTAGCCATACATGGGGGTAGACTACGAAATGAGGGTCACTCGATTAGTGACATGTAGTGGTTGGACCCTCGAGATTTCTTGCGACCCGTGGGGGTTATTCATGCTGAGCTTTTTTATTCCCTAGATACATCTATCGTCGATACTGATTTTGTACCCGTATTGCGTGAGTTCCCGGATGTGTTTAAGGAGGTGAGATGGTTACCTTTCTAGGAGAGATATTGATTTCCTTATTTATCTCGATGAGAATGTGGTGCTCGTAGCACTTCCTATACGACAAATTGCTCCGAGGGAACAGAGAGAGCTGAGCAAGCAAGTGGGTGAGCTATGGAGAACAGATTCATCAAGCGGAGTATTTATGAGTGGGGAGCACCAGTCATCTTGGTTACAAAGACAAATGGTTCTCTCCAACTTTGTGTGGACTATAAAGAATTAAACAAGCTCATGAATAAGAATCACTACCACCTCCCTCTAATTGATGATTTGTTTGACAAATCGGTTGGCGCGTCATTGTTCTCTTAGTTAGATTTATCCATTGATTTATATCAGCTTAGGGTGGTAGAAGATTATCGAAAAGATAGCCTTTCGAGCTCCTAATGCATTTTTCAAGCGGTTGGTTATTCCTTTTGGATTAACCAATGCACTTGCCTATTTTATGGATTTGATGAGCAGAGTCTTTCGATACGTTCTTAATAAATTCATTGTTGTTTTTATAGATGACATTTCGGTATTCTTGAGGAGCGAGGATGAGCATGCCTTGCATTAGTGAGAGGTTCTCCGCACTCTTTAAGTGCATCAGCTTAAGGCGAAATTATTGAAGCTTCCAAATTTGACGAGAAGAAGCATATTTCTTCGATCATATAATTTATAAGGATAGCTTAGATGTGGATCCCACCAAGATGGTGGTGGTACAGGACGGGAAGGCCCCTAAGAACACAATTGAGGTGGGGAGCTTTTTAGGCCTGATAGTTTATTTCATAAAGTCTATCAAGCACTTTGCATGGATTTCAGCATCGCTTACCTGTCTCACCCAAAAGAATTTAGTATTCGTGTGGGATGTAAATTTGTGAAGATTCCATCACAAGACTCAAGAAGGCACTTACCAGTGCACCAGTGTTGGCACTTCTTGATGGTTCTAAGATGTTCACAATACACACTGATGCATGTGGGACTAGCTTGGTAGCGGTATTGATGCATCATGGTAGGGTCGTATGTTATGGGAATAGGAAGCTTAAAACTCATGAGAAGAACTACCCCATCCATGATCTGGAATTATGCACTACTGTTTTTACACTCAAGTAATTGAGGCATTATCTATGTGGTGAGAGATTCGACCTTTAAACGAACCATAATTCACTGAAGTATTTATTCTTGTAGAAGGATCTAAATCTGAGACAATGACTTTGGATACAATTCTTAACATTATATGAGTTTGAGATAGCCTATACCCCCGAAGGGGAATGAAGCTGCAGATGCCTCGAGTAGGAAGAGGGCATCTTTGAGTTCTCTGTTCGTCAAATCAGGGAGCTTGGAGAATATTTTTACTTTTGATTTTGGACCCTTTACAAACTATACCCCTGGATTGTTGGCATATTTGAAGGGATAACTTACATTATTGGCAAGGACTGGATACAACTAGAGGATATTGAGCTAGTGGATATTTTTAATAGACTTGATTAAGGAGAGGCCTCTAGGCATGTCCAAATGGTATTATATTGTCAGTAGAGGTTGAATGCGTAGAGATGGAAGGGTTTGTATTTCCCGAACTGGTGATTTGGTGAGTGCGGTATTAGCTGAGGCACACCATTTGAGGGTGACTATCCATTTCGATGATGATAAATATATAGGGACATGGAGAGAGTATTCCACTGGACTGGCATGAAGATGGTTATGGCCGTTTTTGTAGCGAAGTGAATGGTTTATCAGAGAGTGGAGGTGGAGCAATAGAAACTTGGTAGATTGCACCAACCATTAGGAGTGCCATTATGGAAGTAGGAAAGCATATCCATGGACTTCATCGATGGGTTACCTAGACCTAGGGAAGACAACAATACTATTTAGGTGATGGTAGAGTGATTGACAAAGAGTGCTCACTTCATTCTGGTTAAGAGCAAGAGGACAGAACCTTGGTTAGCTTTAGTATACATAAGAGACATCGTTCGAATCCATGGCATTCATACCAAGATTTTAAGCGATGGGGACCCTATTTTTAACAGTGAGTTCTGGAGGATTCTATAAGAGGCATTAAGAACATAGCTTAGGATGAGTACATCTTATCATCCTCGGACTGAAGGACAGACCGAGAGGGTGAATAGGATTCTAGATGATTTGTTGAGGTTGTGTATCCTAGACTTTGGAGGCACATCGGAGGAGCATCTACCTTTGGTAAAATTTATGTATGATAATAGCTTCCAAACGAACATAGGGATGGCTTCCTTCGAGGCACTTTATGGTCGACCTTGCAGATCACCCTCGTGTTAGTGGGTGTTGACTGATAGATTGCTGCTTGGGCCATACATAGTGATACAAACTTCAAAGAAGATCCACTTGATAAGGAAAAGTATGAAGGCAACCCAAGACCAACAGAAATCCTATGCCGATAAGATGAGGACATATTTGGAATTTGAAGTCAAAGATCTAGTTTTCTTGAAGGTCTCGCCAACTAAGGATATGGTGATGTTTGGTTCAGTGGGTAAGTTGGCTTCTAGATTCATAGGTCCATCCCCTATTGCCGATATAGCAGGGAGGTTGGTGTATAGAGTTAGACTACCCAAGATACTTTCTGGAATTCACGAGGTATTTCATGTTTTGCACTAGTGAAAGCGCTTGTACGATTCAGTTGTGATAGTCAAACCCCATCTACTAAAGGATATGGAGATTGAGCAGGGGGCATATGTTCTTCGCATGCCTACACGAATTCTGGATCACGAAGTAAAGAAGCTAAGAAACAAGGAAGTAAAGCTTGTAAAGGTTACATGGGGAGAAGATGCGAATGAGTCTACTTAGGAAGTGAAAGATAAGATATGCATTTTCTATCCAATCTTTTCGATGGTACGCTTTGAATTTTACGATCATTAATTTTGAATTGGTTCTATCTATACTGTCCTTTGAATCCGTAGATCTAAGGGTATAACCTATTAACGATAGGATTTTATTAAACATATTGATAGAACATGTTATGTATCATGTACGTAAGTTGTAAGTGTTTGCTAGTAGAAGCAGTGGATGAATATACACAGACTAAGAACTATTAATAACCGAAAAAGTAGGACACTAAGCATATTCATATGGATCTGTGTGTATTTTTACGTTATTTCCATGGTTGGTATAATGGATGATTATCAAATGATTATTGCATAAATGATGTCTAAAGCACACATGTAGAACCGTCTGTTTTTATTAGGATTTTTGCATACATTTGGATACGTTGCACCAGCATAATAATTACATAAAAAGGAGGTCAACTTAATTAGTAAACCGCCTAATCTTTTGCATTAGTTAGAGACATATACACTACACTATTGCATAACTACATAAATAACATTAGAAAACTTAAGGACAATGGATGCTAATGGATGATTTTTTAGTAGATGATTATACGTATTTGGATGAAAATACTTACCTCATTCTTCTGTCCTTGGAAATTTCAAGGACGAAATACTTTAAGGAGGGGAGAATGTAACAACCCAAAATTTTTAAATATAGTGATTAATTAACTAAATATTAAGTTTTTAAAATTTTCATAATTTGTCTATGGTTGTTGCACCATTAGGTCTTTGGCAATTTTCTAGTCAGTTTGCATATTTGGTTTGCAATAAACGGAGTTAAACCGAAAAAGTTATCCAAAAAGGAATTAAAAAATAAACTAATATAATATATAGGGGTGGGTCGACCCAAAAAGGGTCAGGTCGGCCCGACCGAAACCTAGGAAAAAATTATCCTAGGAATGAAAGTGGGGCAAATGATTTTAATTAAAAGCCGACTTGTCTTATTTTATTGTTAGCTTTGAAAATTTAGCTGACATGGAAAGTTCTTATTGGTTGTGTGATGTAGATGACCTAAATTTAATCCAGGGATCTAACGGTCTAATATACCTAGCGTAACCTATAAATAGATATTGTCTTGTTAAGAGAGAACCATATGTTCTACGAGATTTGTCGTAGCAGTTTCATTACTCACTACTTCCTCAACTTGTACATGATTAGATGCTAACGATTCTTCAGACGATCCCAACCAAATGGTTCGTCATGAAACCGTACCGACGCAAATGAACTCTAACCATTAATGGTTTCAAATGTTTTACCAATTTGCATCTACAACATGGAAAATAGACTTTTTTCGTTATTTCCATTATTACTTAATTCAAAATTAATAAATACGCGAACACGACTATTAAAACATTTAGTTATTGAGCCTTCAATTTCTCCTCATTGTTTGTACATTCAGTTTCGATTAGCAAAATTATTTTTCACTTACCCTATGTACTAATTAAAAAGTATGATATAAATTAAAATTGCATTGACAGTTTATTAAACAATTTTATAGGTGAATGTTAAATTAATTGATCATTGACACTTTACTAATGGGTCATAATACCACCTATTATAAATACAATAATGTAATCAAATCGCGTAAATCTTTTCAATTTAAACGATTCAACCAAATTTCGATAGCACTTCGCTTAAGTTCCCCTAAAAATACACAATTGTGTGTACATAGGAAACGTAAAAGAAGCTCTATAAAATTTTTGTGAACCGTTTAAAATGATACATTTTACGAGATTTAATTACGTTATTGCATTTGTAACTTGTCTGCTACAGGTTCAAAACCAACAAATATTGTGTATGATAAATGCAGATGTTTGTTTAAAAAAAACGAATAACCACATAATAATTATATGCAATACTTATTAGACGGAGCCGAAAAACACTCTAAGGATTTTATGAATATAATATATTACATATTTTAAACTTATTTAAAAAAATTGGCTTTTGACTTATACATAATCATAGAAATTTTCCTAAAATCAAAATCATGTGAATTTTCCTCTTCTACAGTTTCCAATAAATTAATAATAAGGATATATATTAAAAATCAACTTATATGACTGTCGCTCTTATTATCAATCGTCTGTACGAAGCAACAAATTTTAAACTAAGTAAGCCTTAAATAACTTTATTCCAATCTAAGCATACGTATATGGAGTTTATCACATATACACACATTTTTAAATCTTAGTTAACTAACCATACGTTATAAAAATTTAAATATTGTTTTCACCATTTTTTAAAATACATAAACTAGATTATGCTCACTCATACTAAACATCCCCAAAGAAGCCTAAAATCACTTAAATATGCAATTTATTTGCTTATTATTCAATTACCATACAACTATAAATTTGCAATACTTAGGTTAATAATAATAATAAATAGGCTTCAATTAACAACACTGTAACTACAATAAGCCAATGTAAACATATAAATTAAAAAAATAACACTAAATTAACAAATGTAATTAAAGAGGGGTTAGGGTTTACACCTTTTTCACATGAGATTAGTAGGCTAGAGAGGAAAAGATAGAGGTTTCTAGGTGTTGGAGAGGCCTAGGAAGGAGGGAGTGGCGGTGGGTAGTGAAATTAGAGGAGAAAAGGGTGGTTTAGGGTAACTTTTTGGAGAAAGTTGAAGCCAAGAAGGAGAACCAGGTTCAGATAATTTACTTGCGATCTAGCAACGGCTACCAACAGCCTCCAACCGGATTTTATCAATGGGTTCCAACGACATCAACCACATATATTTTTTAACCCGGAAAGTACCCGTTGTTGAAAGTCATTGCCAAGGAGTCGTTGCCCATATCCATTGGTATATATTGTTTGTTCAGAGTGAATGTACAACAATGACATGTCAATTCCAAATTTAAGCCTGAAAGTCCAACGATCCAAGATCCCTTAGCACACACATAAATAGAAACCCAATTTTATCTTTCATTTCACTCATTTCTTCTTACTTTTGGTTCTCTCTTAGCTTTTAGAGGCAGGAACTAAAACTAAATACTCTTTTTAAAGAACAACAACATAAATGAGATATTATTTAAAGATAATAAATGAAATACCATTAAAAGGATCTAAATAAAGAGGATCAAGAAAGACCACAAGACATCAGCATATGACCAATGTGAAAAGGTACAATTTTAGATATAAAAACTAAAATTATATGATTGAAAATAGTTGTAGTTTAAAGTTTTAATACGCTTATTTTTTATAATTTAGTACATTTTTTTAATTTGTAGTTTATTTACAGCTATTTTACATTTCTTTAGCATGTATTAAGTAACATATGTTTCTGCAGTTTTTAGATAAATAGTTATTGTAAATTCTTTTTAATTTATGTGAAAAATAGTAGAAAAGATAGGAATTTCATGTAACAGGGATTTAGAAAGTAAATGCAGAATTTATACAAAAGATAAGATGCATGTGTAATTTATGTAAATCTATAATAGAAGGAAACAAAATTTTCTAAAAAGATAAAAACTAGTAAAGGAACATGTTTAGAACTCGTAAGTAAATAACTTTACAGTTTATAGTTAAAAACAAGCAATTAACAGTTTTTCAACTAAGTACAGTAAGGTTACAGTTTTGCAATTGACTTATAGTTTTTATTACATTTCTTTTACATGTATCAAAAGGGATACAATTTTGTAAGTTTAGATTTAAAAGCACTTGTAATCCATTCAGATTATGTGAGATAATAAGAAAAAAAAGATTTCACATAAAGCAGAACATACAGAATTATTAGAAAATATTAAAAAATACAAGTAAATCTGTAATAAAATGAAAATGGACTGAAAAACAAGCGTTTGAGATTTATAGAGAAATTATAATATACCTTATAATTCTAAAAAAAGAAGAAAAGGAGCAAACTTATTATGATAATGATGCATGGTAGAAATAAAACCTTTAAAATAGGGACTATCAAGAAGTAGGAAAGATATAAAAGAATTGAATATCATAATTGTAACACCCCATAATTTAATACACCATAATTATATAATAACGATAATAAAATGAGTATTAATTTATAAAATATTCAAAATAGAGTAAAATGGACTTTACCGTTGCATTCGTTACGAAATTTTGGTTCGAATAGACTCTTGGTTCTCGCAAAATTGGATTAAATATGAAGAAGTTATGAACTAGAGAATACTAGACCAAATAGTATATAATATATAATAATTTCGAATAAAACAGCCCAGAAAAGCAACGGTAAGTTGAAGACCCAGCCCCTTATCTGGGTCGACATAGCGATCAACCCAGGTCGAAGGCAGGTCGACCCAAGTAGTAGGTGGGTCGACCCACGTACATGCAGGACAAATTCCTACAGTTGAATCTGGACTGTTTTATTTGATATATACGTAAGTTGACTCAGCTTGAGGTGTACGATCTGATTTATAAACCTAATATCTAATGGTTTAGAATTATCCTTGCTAATATATAAATAGGCTAGCAGCCTTACCATTTTCTTATACACAAACACTCTTCATTCTTCTTCCTCTAAGCTATTTCTAAATAAAAATAAGAAGACACCGAGGTGCTGCCAAAACATAGATTAAAGAAGATAATTCTAGTTTTTCTGCAACTACAATTTTAAAGAGATATTTTATGGATCTAATTTAAATCACTATGAGTTCTAATTATTTTTAGATCTGCTATTTAAACAGTATTTTGACAGTAAATGATATGGATCTGAAAAGTAACAATGATTATATGTGTATATGTTATTGTTTTACTGTCAATTATCTATTCATCTTACAATTATTATATGTTCATATATATACACCTTTTTTCTTATCCCCTTTTTCTGTCTTTTATTTATTTACAATCTTTTCTATGCCTATTTATTCAGTTTGAATTTGGATGTGCTTTCTCCTTTTCCTTTATATTTTAGGCTACGCTTAGGCCATCGAGAGCCTAGGACATTTCCGTTAGAATTGCGTACAATTAGAGATAAATTGGAATAAACTTGTAATGATAATAAGGACAATTGCGCATATTGTAATTATAAAACCTTTGACTGTATGTTTGGGGTAATATAAAAGGGAAGAATATGCAAAACATGGTAATCTGAATAGGTTGGACTTAATTTAATATTAAGTATAACATGTTATGCAAAATATGAGGATCAGATATAAATTAAGTAAAACTGGTTACTGTAATATATATATATATATATATATATATATATATATATATATATATACACATACATTTGAGCAGGTGCTTGTCTATTTTGGGGAGGGGGTGTACATAGAATAACATTTATAGGAAATGTCATTTACAACCATGCTTATTAATGAACTTAAAACTGCTAAGTTAAACCTATCAATTAATAAGCTAAGAGGTCCCATGTCTTGTTGTTTATATCCGATTTTGGGACTCCTAAAATCCTAGTTATTTGGGGGCACAAGCCTAGGGGTGGCTTATGTTAATCTTTCTGTGTGGAACCCGTATCAGTCAGTATCCATGTTGGTATCATAGAGGGGCCTCGCACTAGGTAGGGGTCAAAACATGCTTTATTGATCTGGGTTGCAAGAGGTTCAAAGGTTGGAAGGTGGGTACGGGAGCATTCCGGCGGAGTCATGAGCATGCATGGGTCTGGGGGAAATTAAGACGCTATAACACCAGTGAATAGGGTGTGTCTTATAAGTTGACAGGTTAGCGACTGATATCCCCTATTGTCGTGGCTGGCACTGGCTATTTGTGTTTATAGGGAGTCGATCGCATGGGTAGTAATTAGGGTAAAACCTATTCCTGTTATTCAGATAGTTGATGCAAAAACTTGTTCTTGGGATATAAATGAGAATCTTACTTGATCTTTACCGTGCCTTGTTATCTCGTTTACTTCGTACTTGTATATTTTACTGTATTTTCATATCCAGTACCCTTTATCTGTCTTGATACTTCTTATCCTATGCTTATGCTGAAAATCACTAGAACTATTTTGCTTTTCCTTCTCTCTCTTCCTCCCCCCCTCAGGTTTTCCAAGTTGTGGCAAAAATTAGTAGTGACTGTGATTCTATTCATCTTGGACTTGGATTACTTCTCTTTCCACGTATTAATTCAGTTTCTTTTATGTTTATTGTTACGGCATGTGAGGGATATTATTTTATGGTTTTGTACTTTGATGGCTTTATGAGACAGATGTTTATGACTTTAAGACATTGATGGTTCAATTGAAAATGTAATGTTGAATTTGGTTTGAAATAAAAGTTTGATGTTTTTCCGCTGCATTTTTATATTTCATCTTGTTAAATTAGTCTCTGTATTATTATTAGGCTTCGCAGAACTTAATGCATCCTCATATGGGTGACATTAAGGGACATGGATGTCACATTTGGTATCAGAGCCTAAGGCTCAAAAATCAGAGGAAAAGTTTTTGAAAAAGTATTTTTCAAAGTAAAGATTTTCAAATAAAACCAATATTGAAAAAGTATATCCCACAAGTCATTTATGATATTACTTTGATCTCTTACTGAATCCTTGTTTCGTCTCTTTTTTAGCATGTCTAGGGCTCCTAACTTCCTCGAGGGCATTCCCATTCCGACATTGCTTCGTAGATAGGTAGAGGCTACGACACCTACCAAAGTGAAAGGCAATTCCCCACCCCCGGCCGCAGTACTCAATTCAATCCTGTAGTAAACTTTTATGAGCTTTGTAAGGATTTTTATGCGATGGGAGGCAAACCTTTTCGTGGTACTGAGAGTTTTGTGGAGGCGTGCAATTGGCTAAGAGAAAAGGAGAATGTGTTTGATTTATTTGAGCTCGATGATAGGAGAAAGATTTAGTTGGCCGCTTAGCAACTAAAAAAGGGAGCTTTATACTGGTAGGAGGTGACTCAGGCGGGGCAAGCAGTAGCCACTTAGGATGAGTTTAGGAATAGATTTGAGATGAAATTCTTATCGAAAGCTAAAGAAGGAATGCAAATGGAGAAGTTTTTGAATTTGAAACAAGCAAGCATGACAATAAAGGAATATGTCAATAGCTTTAACCAACTAGCAAGATTTGGTAAACACTCCCCATAAGAAGGCTTTAAGATTCGTGAAAGGATTAAACAAACCACTGCAAGGACTAGCATTGACCTATATCCTAACGGGAGCGACTTTCGAGAGGCTAGTTGACATGTCTTTGATGCATGAGGATGGTAAAGAGGAGAAAAAAGAAGTTACGATTAAGGAGGAAAAACCCAAGACTGAGAAAAAGAAATGGTGGCCTAAGAAGGGGGAGGCAAAGAAGGGAGGAAAACCTGGAAAGGCCCAGATCAAGACAGAGGTTAAGTGTCATGGCTGTCGAAATTCGGGGCACTTTGTGAGAGACTGTAAGAAGACGAAGAATGCTTATTTTAGTTGCAGTAAAGTTGGACGTTTCACTAGGCAATGTCCCAATAAGCAAGGTCAGAAGGCAGGATCGTCTGGAGGACAAGTTCATGCTCTAGAGGCTGGTTGTAACAACCCTATTTTTTTACTATTAGATTTAAATTTAATGTTAATTTTGGAGAAAAACGGTTGAATGCAAGGTTAATAAATTAACTAAGTGAGTTTAATTGATATAAACTTGAATAAGCTTATTAAATGGTTAATTCAGTATGTTATTAATATAATAACTTGTATATGATTGTAAATATAAGATGTGGTTATTGATTGTAATAAAAGGAATAAAACCAAATGTCGTAAATAAATGGAAAAATTTTACGTGGTCAATTGAAATTTATTAATTTAGAATATTTAACTTGTATTTGAATCCATTTGCTTAATTGTTTACAAAAAAAAGCATATATTATTTAATTAGAAGTTGTAACTAGTCATAGATTGCAAAACTCAATATCAATGTATTGAAATAAAGTGGAAACAAATTGCAACAAAGATAGTTGAAGGGTGTAATTAATGGAAATTAAGAATGGTAATTAGAGAAATAAATTGAATGTTAACTACTTGTTAAAAATAACGATTACAATAGATTAATTTGACTAGTATGTGAAACCAGTTTTTTTTTATTTATAAACAACATATATATAAAGGTGTTTGAATTGGTAACTTATAACAATTTTTAAATTTCAACTTTACTACTTAATTCATTGATTATAAATTGGAAATAAATTGCAACTAATGCACATAATTATTACAGTTAAGGTGAATAAAAATTGTAACTGCAGAAGATTGATATAATATATTTTAAAAAAGCGTTGAGTAGGACCAAAATGTGACGATGTATGGAATAATAAAGTAAATATCAAATTAAATGAGAGTGAATTGAATTTAGTTATGATAAATAAATTGATTGCAATTAACTGTAACTAAATATTCTGTTACTGTACATTAAACAATAAATGGAAGTTACTAACGTAATAGGATATAAACAAAAATGTCAACTACATCTATAAATTCAAGATTAGTTGAATAAAATGAATTGCAATTAAATTAAACCAATTTATTGGAATTAAATGTATACCGAATTACTACGACTTAAATTAAGTTGATTATTTGAAAATTTAATGTTCAACGGAAACTGGTAAATAATTGAATCTGAGATTTATAACATATGTAATTGATTCCTATAACTAATATAAGCCTTATTTTAAGTTAGCAATGTTTGGAATTGAATTAAATATGATTAAGAAAAGATTCAATGTTTTATTTATCTCATTAACCATTGAGATTCTTTTACCAATAAATATTCATAAAGTCTAACCTAATTCACGTCTTCATCTTTATGTTCTTTCATTTTCGTGAAAAGCCTATTGTTTCTTTTAGAAATAAAATTAAATCAATGTTCCTCCTCTTTCAAAAATCAATAACTATTCAATAAAAATTCCTAAATTAGTAAAACTTATTTCTCTGGGTTACTTGAACCATGATCTTCATTTTCATTTGCATCTTGAAGGTTGTGACACCATGTTCGCTGAGTTCGAAATTTACAGTGAATGAAAATAATATTAGGGTTAGGATTCATTATTTGTTTTGAAATCAATATGCATTTTGTATATCGTATTTGGGTTCGTGATCGGATTTAGCACCTTGTAACAAAACTTGGAAGGATTCGACGACAAAAATTATCGCACCATGTATGTATAGCGTGCATACACCTAGGGGATGCGATTTTCATGGGTTGCTCGTGTTGTGTACTTTGGTGATGGAAAAGAAGCATTCAAGAAGAGAAAAAACAACGGAAAAATCGGTTCAAGTTTTCATGAAGCGAAGAGGAAGAGACGTAGGAGAGAAGTGGATGGGTTTGGACATAAATTGGGCTCGGTTTTGTTCAATTGCATGTAGTGTGCGTGAGGATGATGAGTAGAAGAAGATGGATGATGTAGCATGATTTGTTTGGTGAGAGTTTACCTTATTTATTTTATTTGAATTTGAGAATTCAAATGATAATCAAGTATGACTTTTTCATACGAACTCATATTGACACGCGGTTGGGATCGTATCGAAACTCTGGATGATATAGAATTGGTTTGGTTAAACTTGGAGACTGTAAAATTTTGGCTTATTTTTGAGTTCAAACGCGTTCGAAATCAAAGGTGAGTGGTTAAACCCACTTATACTTGACTAAAATATTTGATTGTTAGTTAAATTAAATTCATTTTATGAAATGACTATATTGATTGCTGCTTAATAGTAAAAATTGCATATGTATGTTGATTGGCATTGATAGTGTAACTTAATTTGACTGTTAACTTACATTTTTAGTTAAATTAAAATTTGACATTTAATTACTAGTTTTAAACCTGATACTTGATATCTAGTAAATTGATGCAAGATTCAACTGTTTGGATGAACTGATTTTGATGGATGCCTTGGATTGATATGTTGATGTATTAATGTATAAATCATCCTGTTATTCACCTTGTTTATATATAACTATTGTTTGTGTTGATTAATCCCAACCATTTGCCCTAGATGTTATGGGCATCAAATAAACCCGGGATTAATCATTGAAATGAATTAAGAATATAGGTTGAAATGATAAATACTTATGACTCTGAATTGGATTAAAATGATACATGTCCTTTCCCAAAATACTAAAACTAAATTTTAAGTATCACTTGGCCATAAGGTAGAAAATTATATACAGACACCTGTTGGTCATAAATTTTGTTTTAACCTTGAATCTTGAAATATTGTTTTAAAGACGAAATAAATGATATTTTATAAATTAATTTCCTTTGAAGTTGAACTTTGGGGTTTGAAATATAAATGCTAAAGGGAATGATTTAATATTGTAAAATTGAAATAAAAATAAATTTGAATATGAACTGAATCTATTGAAATTGAATTGTTTATCCATCTCTGAAGTTAATTTAAATATACTTGATTTTAAAGTGATGATTTAATTGTTAATTGGAGATTGTTATAAATTGTAATAATTCAATATGAGAATCCTAATTAGAAACTTTAATATTTGGACCCAATTGTCTGAATTGATAATTGAATTGAAAGGAAAGTTGAGTCTAATTGAAACATTGAAATTTAGTTGATTTGATTTAGATTTAGAATATGACATCAAAATTATTTGAAATTGGATGAAACAATTCTAATTCCAACTATAGTATTTTAAACCATTATATTAACTATTTTACTAAGTAACTATTTTATTTTATAAACTATACCATTTTAAATCATATATATACTAACTATCTTTATAAACTATCTTTCTTTATACACTATTTTATTTTTAACTTATATATATATATATATATTATTTTAAATAAACTATTTTAATAAGCAACTATCTATTTTAAAAACTACTTTAATATTAAACCATATATGTGTATTTAATTAAATTTTGATAATTCCTATTTTGAATTCAAACTATTTATTTAAACTTTTATTGCTCTAACTATTTGTTTTCAAACTATTTTAAATATATATCTAAACTATTTTAATATACTTTTCAATTATTTTAAACACTCAAAATATGCTAAATTGGAATTGTTTCAAGATTCTAAGCTTGATTTAAATTGAGCTTTTAATATGAAAGTATATCCTATTTTGAACAGGAATGGTTTTAAAGCAAATCTGATATTTCGATATAAAGTATGAATCATTTGAAATGTAAATCCGATCGGTGTGAAAAATGTAAACGTTTGGTTGTTAAAGAGATCGGGATCAGATATTGTCATACATTCTGCCAATATCGAAAACCACTAACAACTATGTACGTGGTGGAGGACCCAGAATGAAGTAGGTTAGCTTGGCGAACGCTACTTGAATGAAGTAAGAGAACGATGATTGATGTCCTTGACCTTCGGGTCATAATTAAAATGACTAAAGCAGAGCTATACCAGACCAAGTGGGGGTAAACTACCCCCATCGGCAACATTTCTTCCTTTATTACTATAGTCCCTCGATTGATTTTATTTGAAAGATGTGCATCCTTGATTTGGGTGTGTTTTTGAGAGGTGGGCTGTAGTCGCAGCTATGCGTTACCACCAGTCCGGGCATGCAAGTAGTAGATTCTTATTCTGGGCATTCCTCGTGTGCCTTGTCATATTATCCTGATCGAGCCCCCTACGACTTTGATTTGTACCGTACCTATGGAGTGCCCTTTGATAGCCACTAGTTTACGGTGGACTTTATGGTATCTGTATAGACTACGATATCATAAATGGTGTAAGAATAAAAATGTAATCCCGCTTACGCTATTTCAATATTTTATATTTAACCATAGACACTATTATAATAATGTATTGTATTGTATAGTATCTTGTTTGATGGATCCTTGTGAGATGGAAATTCCCGTAACATCTCTTAAATTAACACCATGAACACATTGGATATGAGATGTGGATTACTGTAACGACCCAGTTGGATTCCACGCTTGAATTACGACAATAATACATAATCCTGTACTACTTGCCAGAAACCAAGTATTGAAAATACCAGATAGTTAACAGAAAGAAATTAGAGGGTGAGATAAGAAAGAAAGAAATATTAGAATTGAAGAACAACAACACGACAACATAGAATCTCACATTACAACAGAATAAAATATAATACAAAAATAAATCTTTATTGAGAGCCTAGAATAAAACTTACAATCATCAGAGTACATCAATGCATCTGGACAGTTATAATAATCTGTCCTTGTGTACAACGCACATCGGAATAAATATTAATACGTCTGAACTCCTTGATCACGTCTTCGGACATCACATCATCTGATAACCTGAACTTGCAATGCTTAGGTCAGACCGAGTTTTACAGGTCCAGGTTATCGGATGTTGTGAAGTCCGAAGACATGCTCGAGGAGTTCAGACGTATTAATATTTATTTCGCTGTGTGTTGTATATGAGGACAGATTATTATAACTGTCCAAATGTATTGATGTACTCTAATGATTGTAAGTTTTTTCCAAGCTCTCAATAAAGGTTTATTTCTTTATTATATTTTGTTCCGCTGTAATGTAAGTCTCTGTTTTGTTGTTCTTCTTCACTTTTTCTATTATAATATTTCTTTCTTTCTTATCTCACCCTCTAATTTCTTTCTATTAACTATTTGGAGTTTTCGGTATTTGGTTTCTGACAAGTAATATGGGATTATGTATTATTGTCGGAATTCAGGTGTTGAATCCTATCTAGTTGTTACAATTACCAAGCATCTATGACGCCATGACACTCATATTATCACATGGTTTTGATTTGACTGATATGAGAATGTTTTAGTTCTGTTTTGAGTATTTTTGTCTTTTCATTTGTGCTCAGATTAGCTTGAGTTTTTTAGTTATTGAAGACACTGTTACGAAGATGAAGATGGAGCTTAACAGATGTATTATTCCGCTACAAATATTGGTATATTTTGTGATAGTTAACTATGATAATTCATGTAATGTATAATCGAATGTATGATTTAAAAGCTTCATGAACTATTATTTATTTATTATATTTTGTCCTTCCGCTACGAGATTTCCTTCTTTTTTCTTTTCTAACATTTATCCTAATAACTATCTGTATTTTTGGATTCGTTTAAGTCGACATTTACGGCTTTTTGTAGATTTGGATGACCAAAAATCCAGGTCGTTACACAGGTGGACCGGATCGTGGTAAGAGAGTCACTGTTGAAGGTTTAATTTCTCTTTTTGACTCTCCTACTAGGACTCCCTTTGATTCTGGTCTTCTCATTCATTCTATGGTAGATAATCTGCACCTAGACACTTGTATGGTTTCTTATCCTGTTGTAGTCTCAAACCCTATGGAAGGTATGACTCATTTGTCTATGATATGTACGGGTTTAAGAATTTCTGTTATGGGCATCAAATCTGAATACGACGCATATGTTCCTGGCTTTATGGGTTACAGGTTAATTCTAGGAATGATTAGCTAGCCATGAATGGTGTCATTCTAGATTACGAGAGGAGAGTTGTTAGGCTTTTGACGTGCCAGAGGAGAATTCTCAAGATATCTTGTGAACCACGGGGATTAGTTATGCTCAGTTTCTTAGATTCTCTTGATGCTTCAGTTGACGATCTTCAATCAGTACCCTTAGTCAGAGATTTTCCGGACGTGTTTGATGAGGTTAGTGGATTACCTCCAAGGCGAGAGATAAATTTCCGGATTTAATTGATGGAGAATACGAAAACAATCTCTTTACCAGTGCGCCACATGGTTCCTAGGGAGAGGAGAGAGCTCAGCAAACAATTAGGTGAGTTGTTGGAGAAAGGATTCATTAGACGGAGCATATATGACAGGGGAGCTCCAGTCGTCTTTGCAACGAAGGAAGATAGCTCTCTTCATCTATGCGTGGACTATAGGGAGTTGAATAAACTCACTAAGAAGAATAGGCACCCGCTTCTGAGGATTGATGATTTGTTTGACCAACTAGTAGGCACTTCGATTTTCTCACACTTAGATCTAGCCACGGGATTTCATCAGCTTAGAGTAGCAGATGATAGTATTGACAAGACGGTTTTCAGGACTCCAAACTGTTTCTTTGAGTGGTTGTTCATGTCTTTTGGGCTGACCAATGCACCCACATACTTCATGGATTTAATGAGTCGGGTGTTTAGGAAATATATGAATAGGTTTGTTGTGGTTTTCGTGGATGATATTCTGGTTTTCTCAAGGAGTGAGGAAGAGCATGCCAAACACTTAGAGAGGAGGTTCTCAGCACTCTAAGATCGCATCAGCTTAAGGCTAAATTTTCTAAGTATCATTTCTGGAGAAAGGAAGTAAGGTTCCTAGGACATGTAGTCTCCAAGGATGGAATAGCTGTGGACCCCGCTAAAGTTATCGCAGTTCAAGATTGGAAATCCCGTAAGAATGCGATAAAGGTTAGGAGTTTCTTGGGGTTGGCAGGTTATTATAGAAAGTTCATTAATTAAGGACTTTGCCCGGATATTGTTAGGGAATGCGGAATGGATCGTTAAGGCAAAACTAACACTAGAGGGGGGGTGAATAGTGTCTTTCAGGAATTTAAGAAAATTTAAAACTTATATGATCTACTATATGAATCACATACCACAGAGATAATCACAGACACAGATTCAAACACAAATAGATAAATAAAATGCAGAAAAGGAAAGAACACACCGGATTTTATATTGGTTCAGATTACTCCTACGTCCAGTCCCACGCAACGCTGGATTGAACAGAGTTTTATTACTTCAATATCCAAGTACAACACCCTTGATTCCAAGGCCACAAGGTTACCACCGATTCCAAACCCCCTTGATCAAGTATATTCCCCTTGATCAAGTATATTCCCTTTGATTTCCCCGGCTACAAGGTTACCCCCATTTCCTTCCTTGATTTCAAGGCTACAAGGAATACACCTTTTCCAAAACTATCCCAAATGATTACAACAGCCCTATAACTCTTCAATAGCACTTCGATTCAGAGAGTAATGAGTAGAGAGTGAGAAGAGAATTTTATATAATTAGACTTGAAATCGACAGAGTATAAGTGTAGAAATCATAAAAAAAATGAAATAATAATGGTGTAATGAAAGGAGATGAAGATGGAGAAGAAGAATGGTTAAAAAATTTGAAATCAATCCCTATTTATAGGATTTGAAAGGTTGCAACAGTTCTAGAACGTTACAAATGGTGAAAAGACACTTCCTTTCAAAGTTGAAAATGTGATGGTTATATGTCGAGATCATCACATATGTATGTCGACATATGTTAGTTCAAATTTGAAATTTGAGTATTTTTCAATTGTTTTACTATATATATATAATTCTGGAAATTCTTGGATTAAAACATAGTAATATAAATAAATATTATGAAGTAGAAAATCATATGAAATCATGAATATAAACTATATAATCATAATTATAAAATTATAAAGTTTAAACTACATAAATATATAATTATAAAGTATATAACTATATATAAACATATATAAACTTATAATCTTTAAAATTTGAGTTTAAAATCAAAAGTAAAATAGTAAAACTTAATTAGAATTTTGAAATAGAATTTGAAATTTGAAAATCAAATTTTGAAAAACATAATTTGAATTTGAATTTGAACCTGGAGTGCTTTCAGAGTCTTACATAAACTAGACTCTATTACTATAATTATCTTGAACTCTTGATTACTCATGAGTCATGAATCTTCTCTAAATTCTGAATCTCTTGAATCTTTAAAACTCTTAAACTGTACAGTCTTCAGTATTAATTCCTGTATACAAATCCTGCATATGTGTGTATATATATATATATGTTCTTGATAGAGATGTTAGTATATATTTTATAATCAATTAATATAAAATAAGGTTGTTGTCATCAAAACTCCATTCTCCAACAATATCCCCCTTTTTGATGATGACAACCTTAGTTTTTAAAATATTCATACCTGTACATACTTGTTGATGTTGATACTTCTAATACCCCCCCCCCCCCCCCGTAAATATAAATCCTATACACTCTACTTAAACTAAGTTTATATTTTATAATTTCTCCCCCTTTGGCATTATCAAAAAGAAATTATAAAAATATTCTCCTGTAAAATCCTATATCTATCTATATAAATCCTATACTAAAGTAAAATACTCCCTCTGAGTCCTAAATCTATTTATTTATCCTATAATTATACTAGCATAAAGTACTCCCCCTAAATTCATGGTTATACAATAGTCAATACTAAGTATATAAACAAATCAATCAAACATCATAATTACACTTGTTTTAAGTCATATATACAAATCAATCCAAGCATACCAATCCATGTATTAATTTACATATGTTTGAATATACATGTTTTAAGTCAAGTAATTCAAATCAATCATGAGTTCAAACAAACAACTAATCAAATCATACCAAACAATTAAACATTTTTTTGGGACTTCTACCCAACCGTCTTCTGCAAAGATAGGATCCTTCTTGATGACCTCCCAATCTTCATCTTCTTTTGTTTGTGGTACCTTAGCGAGATTTGTTATCTTCATCTCTGAAAAGAGAAGAGGAGGGCATCAAAACGATTCTCTTGTTGTTCAAACATCTTTATTTAGCTTAATTCTAGATGATGCTGGTTTCGTAGTATTATAGAGAGGATGTTCTTGAAGGAATTCAATGTTTCTTCAAGAATTTCACTTAGATTATGAATTGGATTTGCCATATTTTGATAAGAATTGAATAAAGGAGAAGGAAAAATGAAATAATGAATTTTTCTGTAAGAAGTAGGCTTAAATAGGGTCTGGATGAATGGACATGAGTTAGTTATTTAATTTTAAATTTTGAAAAGTTTTGAAAATATGGTGGTTATATGTCGACATAATCAAGTATGTATGTCAACATACTTATTATTATTTTTTTCAAAATTTTCAAATTTTGAACCTTTTGTTTTTATATTATATTATATTTAATTCTAAATTTTTTACGGTAACTTAAAGATGATTTTGACATAAATAAAACTCCATTCAATACTTTATAAAAAGCAAATACATCCAACTAATTAAGACACACTAAATACGAGATTCCAAAGCAAATATTAAAGATAAATTAAACTAGATAGGCTAGTTTTCAGCGGGTGATGAGGAGGAAGGTGAAATTCCAAGCTTTATTTCTATCTTTCTCATGAACGTAGTCATTTTGGAAAAATTCTTTTTGAGCTTCTTTTGATTGTTGACTATCTTCACTTGTTTTGAACAATCATCCTTTTGGAAATGGTTCTAGTGTTGATTGGACACTCAACACTTTCTAAAGAAGTTTCTTCTTCTTCGATTTCCATAGGCTCTTGATCTTGTTGCATTCAAGCTTGTTTGTCTTCAAATGTCTCATACGGTTTGAAAGTGAGAGGAATTTGCATAAGGTGTATGTTTGTGGAGTCAAACACCTTTCTTGGCACAAATTCTTCTCTGTGAAGATCAACTTCGAAATATTTGGAAATGCGAGTGAGATAAACTCCATAATAAAGAGTGTTTTCTCTAGATGAAGTTTCTATGAGCTTGAACTCTCTTAAGATCATGTTGGCCCAATTGATGTTATAACCACCAATAATAGCAAAGAGTATTTTTTGGACCCTGAGAGTTGGGCTGTTAGAGTTTCCAAAATGAGGAGTGATGGTATGTTGAAGGAGAAGGTTTACCATTCTTGTTTTTGGGAGGAAAAAGTGATTCTTGAATTCCATTTGAGCATCGCTTTCAAATATGCCGTGATAAGTTTCTAAATCGGTTTCATCAATTTTGAAATCCAAAAAATCCGAACCCATGCTTCTACAATTTAAGATATTTCCCAAAATTTCGCTGTCTAGAACAATCTGTGTGCCTTTGAAGCTACACCAAATTGGTCTTCATTACCTTCGAAAAATCCGCGATTAAGATTCGCATGGAACATCTTGACAAGCTTCTGGTAACACACTTCATCGTTATCCCGAGAGTCAAATAAGCTCAAGACTTCATTGTGATTGAAAAGAAAGACAAGATCATAGGATGGAAAGTCTCCAAAGATGGAAAAAGCACCCGTATTAACTTTAGCATTTGCTAAATAGTCAACATAGGTTTTGTTAGCTTTTCTATCATTATGAAGATAACCTTTGATGGTTTTAGTTAATTTCAATTTATGAGATGAACTTGAGGAAGCCATTGGAGTGTTTGTTTTGAAGAGTATAGATATGAAGAATATAGTTTGAATTGTGAATGGGAAGTAGAGAGAATAGATGTATAAATAGAAATTGAATGGATATGAATTGAATAGTCACAACTTTTCAAAAATCAATGACACCTTTTCAGTCCCTTGGGAGTTGGTGAAAAGTTGGAGGGAAGTTTGAAAGTTTTAACCTTTGAAATTCAAATTTTGAATTTCAAATTACAGTCTGATATGTCGACATATAGACATATGTATGTCGATATATATGTTCAATTTCAAAGGACATTTGGCTTTTATGACATTTGGTTTTAAATTATCGATTTATATTTTAATTATTTTCTGAAATAATTCTAATCCTAGCAAACATCCAAAATTTATTTTATTACTTTATTATTATTATTTTGAATTTCAAAATTCAAATTTCAAATTTGAATTTAAAGGTTTAAATTTCAAAAACAAAGCAAACAAAACACCATTCAACCAAGAATTTATAATTTTATTAAGGCGTAGATCCTTTTCTTCGAAATTTTCTGAATTCTAAATTGCTATGAAGCACACATTTGAGTTTCCGGTTTCTGGCTCTTCATCACTTGATGATGAGTCTGAATCGTCTAAAGTTGCTACCTATGCTCTCTTTCTCTTCGTTGATGAATTGCTATTGTCCGTTTGTTGAATCGATTTATCTGGATGCAATTATAACATCGACCATCATTTCATCCTGAACTTCCTTGGTTATTATTTTGAAAATTATTTTTCCTTCTATATCTCAGAATTTTTTTTTAAATGGTTTGTCATTGAGGCTGTTTCTTCATCGTCTTCACTGCTCAAGTTAGAATCATTTGTTGTTGCTTTAAATGCAATGGATTTCTTTTCAGTTGGCTTGTTTTCCTTTCTTTTCTGTAATTGGACTTCAAAAGACATCAGATTTCCGATTAACTCCTCAATCCACATTTCACTGACATTATGGGCTTCTTCAATCGCCAATGTTTTCTGATCCTATTCTGAACTTAATGAACTCAATATTTTTCTTACTTGGTCTTCTTCAGAATAAGTTTTTCCAAAGTGCTGTTAATGAATGCATTATCTCTTGAAATCTGCAATACATATCGGAGATAGATACATTCTCGTTCATTTTGAATAACTCAAACTGATTAACTAACATTGACATCTTTATTTGTTTAACTTTACTAGTTCATTCATGAGTAACTTGTAAATTTCTCCAAATTTCATGAGCAGATTTACAAACTGACACTCTATTAAATTCATTCCTATCTAATGAACAGAACAACATATTCATGGCTTTAGAATTGCTTTGTGCAACAACCTTTTATTCATTAGTCCATTGTACAAAATTAGTTGTGGGTTCTACATATTCAATCTGTGAGATATTCCATGTGTCTAATCCTATTAATTGTAGATATATTTTCATTCTACATGCCCAATGTGAATAATTACTACCATTAAACAATTATGATCTAACAGTGGTCTGACCCTCTATAAAAGAACTATTATTATTATTAGTGTTGGTTGCCATTTTAACAATTTTCCAAAATCAGATTATGAACTTTTTGAAAGACCTTGCTCTGATACTAATTGTTAGGGAATGTGGAATGGATCGTTATGGCAAAAATAACACTATATGGGGGTGAATGGTGTTTTTAAGGAATTTAAGAAAAACTAAAACTTATATAATCTACTATATGAATCACATACCACAGAGATAATCATAAACACAGATTCAAACACAAATATAGAAAGAAACAGAAATAAAATGCAGAAAAGGAAAGAACACACCGGATTTTATATTGGTTCGGATTACTCCTACGTCTAGTCCCACGCAATGTTGGATTGCGCAGAGTTTTATTACTATATCAATATCCAAGTACAACACCCTTGATTTCACGGCCACAAGGTTACCACCATTCCAAACAACCTTGATCAAGTATATTCCCCTTGATTTCCCCGGGTACAAAGTTACCATTGTTTCCTTCCTTGGTTTCACAGCTACAAGGAACACACCATTTCCAAAACTATCCCAAATGGTTACAACAACCCTATAACTCTTCAATAGCACTTCGATTCAAAGAGCAACGAGTGAGAAGAGAAGAAGTTCTGTATAATTAGACTTGAAATCGGCAGAGTATAAGTGTAGAAATCATAAAAATATGATATAATAATGGTGTAATGAAAGGAGAAGAAGATGGAGAAGAAGAATGGTTAAAAATTTCGAAAGTAATCCCTATTTATAAGATATGAAAGGTTGCAACGGTTCTGGAATGTTACAAATGTTGAAAAGACACTTCCTTTCAAAATCGAGAATGTGACGGTTAATGTCGACATCATCACATATGTATGTCGACATATGTTAGTTCAAATTTGAAATATGAGTATTTTTCAATTTTTTTACTATATATATAATTCTGGAAATTCTTGGATTAAAATATAGTGATATAAATAAATATTATGAAGTAGAAAATCATATTAAATCATGAATATAAACTATATAATCATACTTATATAAAGTTTAAAACTATAGAAATATATAAGTATAAAGTATATAACTATATATAAACATATATAAACTTATAATCTTTAAAGCTTGTGTTTAAAATCAAAAGTAAAATAGAAAAACTTAATTAGAATTTTGAAATAGAATTTGAAATTCGAAAATCATAATTTGAAAAATAGAATTTTGATTTGAATTTGAATTGAACTTGGAGTGCTATTTAGAGTCTTACATAAACTAGACTCTGTTACTATATTTATCTTGAACTCTTGAAATCTTGATTACTCACGGGTCTTGAATCTTCTCTGAATCTCTTAAATCTTTAAAACTCTTAAATTGTACAGCCTTCAGTATTAATTCCTATATACAAATCCTGCATATATGTATGTATATATATTCTAGATAGAGATGTTAGTATATATTTTATAATCCATTAATAGTGAAATAAGTTTGTTGTCATCAAAACTCCATTCTCCAACAGATATCAGCTCCGCTCACTTGTCTAACGAAGAAGAATTCAGTTTTCACTTGGAGCATTGATTGTGAGGATGTATTCCATAGGTTAAAGAAGGCTCCGACATCAGCCCCTATTCTGACTTTTCCCGATGGTATCAAGGTGTTTACGGTCTATACAGATGCTTATGGCACAGAGTTAGGTGTCTTGTTGATGCAAGAAGGTAGGGTAGTCTGCTATGGAAGTAGGCAATTAAGGGTTCACGAGAAGAACTACCCCACCCATGACTTGGAGTTGGCTATAATAGTGTTCGTACTTATGTCTTGGTGACACTACTTAGAGAAAGGTTTGAGATATACATGGATCACAAGTCACTTAAATATTTGTTTTCACCAAAGGATCTCAATTTAAGGCAACAACAATGGATGTAGTTCCTTGCGTCCTACGATTTTGAGATAGCTTATACCCCAGGCAAGAGCAATGTGGTAGCGGACGCATTGAGTAGGTCAAGGATGATCTTGAGTTCTTTGTTTGCAGAGAGGCAGAGCTTGGAGTTTATCTAGACATTTGACTTTAGGCCATCTACGACTTTCACGCCTGATTTGTTGCCATCATTGGAGGTACGACCTACTCTTATGGAGCTCACTGGATCCACATAGCGAGAGGACCAATGGTTGGTGGACATCTTGGATAGACTCGGTAGAGGAGAGACCTCTAGTCACCTAGCTAGATATTCAGTGGATGAGAAAGGGTGGCTAAGACGAGATGGGAGATAGTGTGTTCCTAGAGTTGGGGATTTTTGAGATCAGTTCTTGAGGAGGCTCATCACTCTCGGATGACTATCCATCCGGGCGGTGACAAGATATACCGAGATAAGAAGCGATTTTTTCATTGGATGGGCATGAAGGAGGATGTCGAAGTTGAGAAGGAGTCGTTAGTTAGGAAAGTTCCTACCCATATTCTTGAATCAAAAGTTAAGAGACTACATAACAAAGAGATCAAGTTAGTGAAGGTGCAGTGGGAAGAAGATCGAGACGATGCGACATGGGAACCCAAAGATAAGTTTTGCACCTCTTACCTTTTTCTCTTTAAGAGTACGTTCTTAATTCCTTTCTAAGATTTTGAATTCGAATATATTGTTTCTATCATTTAAGTTTGTTTATCCTATCGTTCAAATCTCGATTCTTAGGTAGAATCCTATGGTTGGAAACATGTGTTTGAGACGTGTTATGATTGATGGATGCAGATGGATGCAAGTGTTTGCTGGTGGTTGCCAGTGGATGCATATACACATATTAGGCACTAGATCGGCTCAAACACTTACATATTGCATATGGATGTACGCACATTTTAATTTTCAATGGATGAAAATGGTTGAATCATCACATGGATGTTGCATTTTGGTAAATGATTATGCACACATATAGAATTTATATATATATATATATATATATATTATTAGGACTCTTTTGCATACATATTGGATACATGGAACAAACATACATTGCATTAAAGAGGTCAACTGAATCAACCGACCGCCTGATTTTCGCATTAATGTAGGGACATATGCACACAACACTTTTGCATATGTTCTTATAAAGCATTAGAAATTTTAAGGACAATCAATGCCAGTGGTTGATGGATGATTAGATGGGTGTAGGTAGTTGTTAAATAGCATTCTTCTTGACTTGAAGATTTCGGGAACAAAATCCTTTAAGGAGGGGAGAATGTAACACTCCATAATTAAATACACCATAATTACATAATAATGATAATAAAACAAATATTAATTAATAAAATATTTAGAACTGAGTAAAACAAACTTTACTGTTGCGTTCGTTATGAAATTTTGGTTCGGATAGACTCTTGGTTTTCGTAAATCAGATTAAATATGAAGAAGTTATGAACTAAAGAAGATTGGACCAAATAGCATACAATATATAATAGTTCAGAATAAAACAGCGCAGAAAAGCAACGTAAATAGGCGACCCTTCCCCTTATCTTGGTCGACATAGGGGTCGACCCAGGTAGTAGGTGGGTCGACCCACCTGCTTGCAGGACAGATTCCTAAAGCTGAATATGGACTGTTTTATTTGCTATGTACATATGCTGACTCAGCTTGAGGTGTACAGTCTGATTTATAAACCTAATATCTAATGGTTTAGATTTATCCTAGCAAATATATAAATAGACTAGCAGCCTCATCATTTTCTTACACATAAACATTCTTCTTTCTCCAAGTTATTTCTAAATAAAAATAAGAAGACGACGAGGTGTTGCCAAAACGTGGATTAAAGGGGATAATTCTAGTTTTTCTGCAACAACAACTTTAAAAGGACCTTTTCTGGATCTAATTCAAATCACTGTGAGTTCGCATTATTTTTAGATCTGCTATTTAAATAGTATTTTGATAGTAAATAATTTGGATCTGAAAAGTAACAATGTTTATATGTGTATATGTTATTGTTATAATGTCAATTATCTATTCAGTTTGCAGTTATTTTATATTCATATATATACCTTTCTTCCTTATCCCCTTTTTCTGTCTTTTATTTATTTACAGACTTTTCTATGCCTATTTATTCAGTTTGAGTTTGGATCTGTTTTCTCTCTTTTCATTTTTATTTTAGCTAATTCTAGGCCATCGAGAGCCTTGGTCATTTTCGTTAGAATTGCGAATAATCTGGGATAAATTGGAATAAACTTGTAATGATAATAAGGAGAATTGGGCATATTGTAATTAGAGAACCTTTGACTGTAAATTTGGGGTAATTTCAAAGGGAAGAATATGCAAAACATGTTAATCTGAATAGGTTGCACTTAATTTAAAATTAAGTAGAACATGTTATGGAAAATATGAGGATCAGATGTAAATTAAGTGAAACTGGTTACTGTAATATATATATACACACACACACACATCTGAGTAGGTGTTCGTCTGTTTTAGGGGAGGGGTTGTACAAAAACTAACATTTATAGGAAATGTCATTTATAACCATGCTTATTAATGAACTTAAACCTGCTAAGTTAAACCTGTTAAGTAATAAGGTAAGATTCCCCACGTCTTGCTATTTATATCCGGCTTTGGGACTCATCAAATTCTAGTTTTTGGGGGGCACAAGCCTAGGGGGTAGCTTGTGTCAATCTTGTTGTACATAACCCATATCAGTCAGTATCCCTATTAGTATCATAGAAGGGCTCACACTAGGTAGAGGCTAGGGCATGCTTTACTGATCTGGATTGTAAGAGGTTCAAAGGTTGGAAGGTGGGTACGGGAGTGTTTCGGCGGAGTCATAAGCTTGCATTGGTCCGATGGGGGAACATAAGATGTTGTAACACTAGCAAATAGGGTTGTGTCTTATAAGTTGACGGGCTAGGGACTGATATCCCCTACTGTAGTGGCTGGTACAGGCTACTTGCATTTGTAGGGAGCCAATCGCATGGGTAGTAATTAAGGTATAACCTAATCCTGTTATTCAGATATTTGGTGTAGAAACTTGTTCTTGGGATATGAATGAGAAGTTTACCTGGTCTTTACCTTACCTTGTTATCTTGTTTACTTCGTACTTGTATATTTTACTGTATTTTCATATCCAGTACCATTTATCTGTCTTGATATTTCTTATCTTATGCTTATGTTGAAAATCACTGGAACTCGCCAGACTTTATGTTTGACCTATTTTTCTTTTCCTTCTCTCTCTTCCTTCCTCCCTCGGGTTCTCGGAGTGGTGGCGGACAATAGCAATAACCGTGATTCTATTCAGCTAGGACTTGGATTACTTCTCTTTCCACGTATTAATTCAGTTTATTTTATGTTTATTATTATGGCATGTGAGGGATATTATTTTATGGTTTTGTACTCTGTTGACTTTATGAGACAGATGTTTATGACTTTATGACATTGATGGTTCAATAGAAAATGTAATGTTGAATTTGGTTTGAAATAAAAAATTGAAGTTTTTTCACTGCATTTTTATGTTATGTCTTGTTAAAATTAGTCTCTGTATTATTATTGTGCTTCACGAAACTTAACGTATTCTCATATTGGTGACATTAAGGGACGTGGGGGCGTCACATTTGGTATCAGACCTAAGGTTACAAGATCAGAGAAAAAGCTTTTGAGAAATATTTTTCAACGTAAAGATTTTCAAATAACATTTTTTTGAAAAATATATCCCCTCAAGTTATTTACAATATTCCTTTGATATGTTTCTAAATCCTTGTTCCGTCTCTTTTTTAGTTTGTCTGGGGCTCCCAGCTTCCCCGAGGGTATCCCCATTTCGACGTGGTTCCGTAGATACATAATTAGCATAAAACCTATTCTTGTTTTTCAAATAGTTAGTGCGGAAACTTGTTCTTGGGATATGAATGAGAATCTTACTTGATCTTTACCTTGCTTTGTTATCTCGTTTACTTCGTACTTGTATATTTTACTGTATTGTCATATCTAGGACAATTTATCTATCTTGATACTTCTTATCTTATGCTGAAAATCATTGGAACTCGCTAGACTTTATGTCTGACCTATTTTGCTTTTCCTTCTCTCTCTTCCTTTCCCCTCTTAGGTTCTCAAAGTGGCGGCGGACAGTATCAGTGACCGTTATTCTATTCAGCTTGGACTTGGTTACTTCTCTTTCCACGTATTAATTCAGTTTCTTTTATGTTTATTTTTATGGCATGTGATATATATTATTTTATGGTTTTGTACTTTGATGATTTTATGAGACAGATGTTTATGACTTTATAACAATGATGGTTCAATTGAAAATGTAATGTTGAATTTGGTTTGAAATAAAAGTTTGAAGTTTTTCCACTGCATTTTTATATTCTGTCTTGTTAAAATTAATCTCTGTATTATTATTGCACTTCACAGAACTTAATACATCCTCATATGGGCGACATTAAAGAGCGTGAGGTTTCACAACAATAATAAACTATATGGTGGTAGCCCATATTGGTGGCAATCAGACATGCATGCTGATAGAGTAAATAAGTGGCCAATAGATAAGACTCAGTCATGCGGACTGAGGTGGGAGCACAACTTGATCATTGTTTGGAAATAACCCGTACCGGTGGTAGATGAGACACACATGATGATTTTGGTAAACAAGTGACCCAGTAGAGAGTGAACGATATGTTGAATTTGTTGATTCAAATTTTTTTTGAAGAGGAGTGTAATCAATTAATTGATTAATCAATTAATTTATTTTATTGATTGATTGATTTTATCATAGAAGGAAAGAAATAAAAGATTATATTCTCGAGATATTTTGAAGGGGCAATTTGGATATTTGCCTAGGTCTTCTATTCTCCTATATATGCAGCCTTTCTGGTTTGATCAAAACATCTGAAACCATGTGAGACATCTAGAGAGGTTGTGTGCCTACGGGCTTGCGCCCTAGAGAGGAAAATGAAGAATTAGGACTGGGAGAAGCTATTTCTATTTACTGCTGATAGACATAGTTGGTGCCTCCAGGTTGATTCAAGGGTTTGTCGTCGTTCTTCATTGCTCTTCTTCTCCAACAATATTTGTAATCATCTAGATATTCTCTCCCTTTCTCAATCTGGTTATTGATTCAATTTGTATTTTGTTTATTTTGGCTTTATTCAATTAAGTGTAAACAAAATTCGATTTTGTGAATATAAAAAGGGTAGTTGGGTAGAATATTTATGTACTGCTATTATTTTCGATCTATTGTGTTATTATTTTTCAATCAAATCCATCTTCAAGTGATTGGGTGAAAAAAAAATCCTTTTTTGGTGTTTTGTCTCTTCTGCTAGGCACAAATGCCCCCAACAGATTGGTATCAGAGCTCAGATCATCACATAGCTTGAAGTGATTTTGGATTGAAAATTGTAGTCGAAGATGATGTCGCTTTCGAGGAAGGCTATTTTTGATGGAAGAAACTGGAGGAAGTTGGAAGCGTGGGATGGTGGATATTCTATACCTCAATGGTCTGATTGATGGAGATGAGAAGAAACCCTCTGATATGAATGAGGGAAGATGGAAGAAGATAAAGAAGAAGGCGATTGTTTTGGTTCGCCAACGCTTTGATGTTTCGGTTTATGTTTCAGATAGGGGTCTTCACGTTGATGATGCTCGAGGGATCCAGGGTGATCGTGGAAGGAGCTCAGGTCAAGTGATAGACGAGTGTCGATTTGGAAAATCCATAAGATGAACATTTTTATGGTGGTACAAAAAAATTTGAGACCACTAGTTTTGCGCGGTGCACTTCATATAGAAGATGCATCTTTTGCAGGCGGTGGGTTGTGTTTGTAATTAAGAAGGTGTGGTCGTAGCCTGTTTAAATCGATTATGTGTGATTATAGCTCGAAAATCAATTAGTCTCACTGTACTCCGGAAACAGGTGGGATGTGCCTCCTGGCCTTGAAATCAAGGGTTGTAAATTTGGAGAAGAGAAGTAGTGATGACTTGTTTGGTGATTGTTGGAGACATGTAATATTTGAATCAAGGTGGAGTGTTGAATTTGTTGATACAAATAATTTTTGTAGAGGAATGTAATCAATTAATTGATTTGATTGGTTGACCAATTAATTGATATTGATTGATTGATTTTATCATAGAAGGAAAGTAATAAAAGATTATATTTTGGAAATATTTTGAAGGTGTAATTTGGATATTTGCCTAGGTCTTCTATTCTCCTATACGTACAACCTTCTTGGTTAGATCAAAACATTCGAAATCGTGTGAGACATCGGAGAGATTGTTTGCCTCTAGGGCTTGCGCCCTAGAGAGGAAAATGAAGGGATTAAGGCTGAGAGAAGCTATTCTTATTAATACTGATAGACAAAGTTGTTTCCTCTAGGTTGATTCAAGGGTCTACTGTCGTTCTTTATAACTCTTCTTCTACAACAATATTTGTAGTCATCTGTATATTCTCTCCCTTTCTCAATCTGGTTATTGGTTCAATTGTAATTTGTTTATTTTGGCTTTATTCCATTAAGTGTAAACAAAATTTTGGTGAATCAATAAAGATGGTGGTTCACTACACCAAAAATGCCAATTTGGCAGTGTTTATGGCCGTATCAAAATGAATTTGATATGGTTTTAAGCCGTATCAAAAAATGGCGTCTCTGTTGCTTTGATACGGTTTAAAACCGTATCAAATTAAAAAATTGATACGGTCTAAAACCGTATTAAATTGATACGGTCTAAAGCCTTATCAAATTATCGAATTGATACGGCCTAAAGCCGTATCAAATTGATAATTTGATACGGCTTTAGACCGTATCAATTTGATAATTTGATAAGGCTTTAGACCGTATCAAATTTAAAAAAAATATAAAAAAAATTATAATTTGTTGGCATGCATCAATTCTGCTTTCATCATCATACAATATTGTAACACGACTAGTCATTCATAAACTCAGCTTACATAATTCATGACAGCTTCAAAACTTTACCCTAAAGCCCTATAGCTTACATAATTCATCAACAAAGACTTTACCCTGTAGCTTCCGGTCCAACAAAATACATGACAGCTTCAAAACTTTGCTTGAAATCCACTTGATAGAGATTCATCTTTTTTTTCCACACTAAGTCCGACCATCATTTAGATAAAAGTCGCAGGATATAATACTCTGCTGCAAATGCTTTGGACAGTTCTACGATATCATACAAATGCCACTCTAAGATGATAATTCAATAAATCAGAAAAAGAAAAACTATCATGTTATTTGGAAAATAATACACTAAGCAACCTTACATTATAACCAAACTTGTCCATGATATTGAGTGCAGGCTAAATCCATTTCGCTATATAACTTCATTCAATGTCATCTGAGGATCCCAGATGTATCGTGTCTGTCACAAGTGACTGCCAAAAAAAAAAAACTTGTTACTTGAAAAATGCTATTTTCAAGTAAATGACAGTCAATGCTAAATGCAAGTAAACTTGATGAAGATGTAAATATGGGATCATCAAATTTTGATAAGCAGAAATTCAAGAACATTAAGAACTATAATACCTGCCATGCTGAAGGCATGCAATCATGATATAGAAAATTGCTATTCAAGGACATTAAGAACTTATAATATTTCATTTCATAAACTGACATTTTATTGTTTCTTAGTCATGGTATCAATGATTTGAAATTAAACTTTAACTAAAATGCAGATTAAACAAATTTTTATCAATTAAATTTGTATCTGCACAATATAAATAAAATCATGAAATAAAAAACTTATATCAAATATCTATAGTTGTGTAGTTTAAGCAAAATTCCAAAATCAATGTTCGTTACGTTTCAATTCTTTTAAAATGCCACTAAAAATGTGAAGCTGTTTTTGGATGATTATGTTGACATATACAAACTCAAACCCACATTCTGACCAAGCCAAAACAGCTTTAAAACTACTTGAACAGATGTATCAAATTTTGTGATATAAAGAGAGTTCCCCGAATCACAACATCAAACCAGGTGGTCTACACTAATTTCTCATAGTCAACCTGCACATCATTTGAAAGCAAAACACAAGTGCTGTTCCATTTTTTCCTCAGTATTCACTTCCTTAAAAAAGCATAGCAGGTTATGCATTTTTTGCATTATTTTTTAATTTTTATTACTGCTTTTTTTTGGAATATTTTTCAGAATTACTTTCTTGATTTCTTGTATTTTCAAGAATTACTTAAACACATCTATTGCATTGTATATGTACCATAATCAATTGCTGTTCGGAACTGCAATTGCTTGCTGTTCCGAACAGCAAGCTCTTAGGCTTGCTGTTCCAGAACAGCAAGCCATTGCTGTTCCGAACAGCAAGCCTGCTGTTCAGAACAACAATGGCTTGTTGTTCCGGAACAGCAAGCCTAAGAGCTTGCTGTTCGGAACAGCAAGCAATTGCAGTGTACTCCTAAATGTTGCCCTCTATTAATTAATAGATCATTTGGATCCCATCAAAAAATATATCAGTGTACTCCAAAATGACTGCACTAAAATTACTTCAATGTTAAACGCATCATGCTTACATGGCAAGTACTTTTGAATACAACAAACCGGCAAATGTGCATGTCATATTAACATATAAATTTTGCACTAAATGTAACACACATAGATAAATACCAAAAAAATTATATTGATTCTAGTTAACCATCAATGGCCCAAAACTGAAATTAAATCGGCTTACTTACAGCAAAAGGTGTGTATCAGCAGTTATACCTTTTTTCCATCCTCCCAAACAGTGCCCTTCAGATCATTTTGTGAAGCTGCAGGATATACGGACATGAGAATTACTTAGAATCAACATCAAAAAGGTTGCTATGCCAACTCAAACAGTTAATGGTCGATATGTGTTTAGATCATTTTGCCAAACAACCAACACATAGACAAAATAAAAAAAAACATATCACTCTTGTGTGTATACTATGTCCAAGCTACTCCACTTCTAAGTAACTAATGTACCTATCTGGGTTTACTTCCACCGAAGTAACAAGGTTAGATCTTAGTAAGATCTTAAAACATACAGATTTTAATCATTTAGTTATCTAGGCGTGGAATTTATGTAAGATCTTACTGAAAGAAGTCGAAATGACTCTAAAAACATTAAGAGTAAATGAAAGAGTACCACATCACGATGAAGCTTCTCCAAACTGTTCAAAATTTTCATAAAGCATTTCGTTCTCTTGTTCAACAATTTATATGTCAGTATCGATACACAATGAAGATACATCTGTGCATATGAAGAGTCACTCGCGCTCATCCAGCAACAATTCAGAATCTAGTGTGAATGTACCTTATTACGATGCTGGGTTTGTAAATATATCTGGCATCAATCTCCGTACCCGACCATCCAAGCTACCTCCACCTTCAAGAGAACCACCAAAAATAGCTATGAAGCAAGAAAGTACTCTGTTGAAGGAGCCTAAATTTTCGAGAGGTGATCAGGGAGGAGATTTTTTTCGAGAGGTGAAACATAAGCTGAAAATGCATCGGTTTAAGACCTCGGAAAACAAATTAGTTTCAACCCCCATAGACCTCATGACTTGTGGTGGGCCAATCCAGGTCTTACAAAAGGTTTCAGATTAGAAAAGCTTGGTTAAATAAATACTACAATTTTGAGCAGAATTTTACATGTCGTTTGAATAACCATTACAAAGAAAAATACATGTAGTGTCATTCTTAATTCAGCAGCTTTTGAGATCTGAAAGAAGAACCATAAAGCAGAAACTGGGTTTTGAGTTACTATTATATGAACATGAAATTTTTGGAACTTCAACGCGAATAAAATTCACACAACTTACGATGATCAGTTAGTGAAGAAACTGGAAGACTAGAGCTAGAATGATTGGTATTCACCATATGTCCATTCTCATACTACTACGGCTCAGGGAAAGGGATCTGGATCGGGCTTGATATTCTCATACCCTTATGAAAAAAGCCTATAATTTGATTAGTCCAAAAGTTAATCAATCAATAATTACCATAGAGGGGATGCTGATTATATTATTAAAAAAAAGAATGATGAATGAAGTAACCTGCATTATGTGGCACTGAAGAAGCAAGAATGGCAGCAAAGAGCCACTGAACACTGAAATATTGATTCAAGTTGGTTTTATTACATCTTATTAGTCATGGTAGATAAAATATAGTCTATTGAAACTATATACCACATCCTTTTGTGTTTAGGTCATTGTCAAATATTTTCTCATTATTGAACATCAGCATACGCGCACCTAAGGATCAGAGCAGGAATTTTACTATTAAGTCATAAAAAGAAGAAATAACTTGTACTCCTGTGTAAGGATCAGAGCAGAGCAGTAAAGCAGTAGAAAACTATGGTTGAATTGTGTACATCGTTAGCTGCATTTGAATTATGTACGTTCAAAGAGACGCAAGAAGAAGAGTACAGAAAAATGTTGTTATTTTCAAAACCTTGTATGACATACTATGTCGTTGGTTCATGGACTATAGACATAGGAAAAAACCGAGCAAAGAATAATAATAATAATAATATGTAAAGTTAGAATGTACAGTATAGCCATATCCATATTCATATCATTGCTAGCTCTTGGTTGAGTATTTCGCTCATTAGTATATAAATCATTGCTAGATTTAATAACAGCTTTTATGCTCACTATTAATATTTCAGGCCTACTCATTTTAATATAAAATTAGTAAACGTACATGATAGAATATTTCTAAAAAAACGAGGGTATATCGAACATCGTTTACCTCAGATCTAACAATTATACCCCATATAATAGTTGCAGCCTTGTAATATGCAAAGGGAGGAGGTCTGATACGGGAACCCAGAGTCTTTCCATTAACACGAACTTCTTTGTTCTCCCCAATTCGCAGCGCCTGCACATCATGTATAAATTATACTGATAACTGATAGTCCATGAGGAAGGCCAACGAAACCAGAATTATATAATAAAAGCGAAACCAGAATTATATAAATTATACTGATAACTGATAAACCATTCACTTTTCTATTATTAAAACTTGAGAAATTGTTAGAGCATTAATGGTCCTTTTCGGTTTTCTACTGCAACATAAACAAGTCTGTGACAAAAACAAAAATAAATACATGTTTCGATATTCACTCCAGAGTAACCATCCCAGGAATCGTCCATATTAGCTTGGAAAGTAACTTTCTGTCTGTCTACATATGAGTTGTTTTACAATGTTATAGATAGAATCATGTCGCTCTAAAAAGTATTTTCCATATATATTAATGTATCTTAGTGTTCACTTTGACTTCTCATAGAGCAGAAACTGTGGAAGACCTGGGATATACATATACAACTCATATATGATATATGATGTCTCGTACTTACTTTTTTATTGCACAGAACCTCCATTTTTGAGATATACAGTGCAAAACCAATCAATTTTATCTGTCACTTTAATTGGCGTCTTTGATCAAGTTAACAAATAGTTACAATTAAAGGAGCAGAAACTTCTGTTACTTTTTGCATCCAAATTTCAAAACCATTGTCTTTCTTCTGATCTTTTTATTTTTATTTTTTTAAAGTATTTTCCAGTTTTTGGTCGAACATCAGCTAAAAATCTATTGCATGGAATACAATTTTCACACTTAAAGCATTATAAATAAACGTATACCACAATTAAGTATAAAGTAGATAATAATAATAATAATAGTAAGGAAAGGAGAACAGATTATTCATAAAATACCTGATAAGAATGCTGAAAAGTTCAGTAGTTCTAAATAATAACATCATAACTCTATTAACATATTTCAATACCATGCTTGTAAATTGTAACAACATAATGAGCCATCCAGCATTCTTCTTTCTTTCTTTGTTTAATCAGAATCATTACTCAAAGATCCTGCAATAATTGCAAAATGCTAATATATTATGTTGATAATTATGTATAATGGAACATGAAACCAATATCTTCATTAATATTAGCTCTTGGAATCTTGAATTCAAATATAAAGCTATGAATATCAAGGCCACAGTGCGAAATAAACTGGTATGCGTTAATTTTCCTTTCCTTTTTCTATTAACCTAATTCAGTTCTTTCACTCCACCTGTTGATTTCTTTATTACCGAATTTACCCAATTACAATTGGATTTGTAATTGATTTGTGCTTCTTACCCATTTCTCATCACTGACAACAACTAATTCTGCTGCTAACTGATTGATTTGTAGCAAGGCGGTTGTAGGTACGTACATATTCAAATATAAGGGTTCAATCCATTATGCATAAATTTCTTGTTTGAATGATACTGTCCTTTGCAATTTTAATTTTCAGCCAAAGTTCAGACAGTAATAATTAGTCTTTACACTTATATGAAGCATGTTTACTTAGTGTGCATTTATGGTAAACGGTAACGGACCATTTTAGCGGAGTGTTTAAATGGAGTTGAATGGTAAACATGGAATGTGTTCGCGGCGTCAAACAAAGGATTTAAATAGGGCATTTAAATGTGATATTTTAGTTTATATGTCAAACGGATTATTTTAGTTTATAAGTCAAACATGGTATTTATGGGTTAAACAGATTATTTATAGGTTAAACGGACTAGTCAAGGAGGAGAATTAAAAAAACCCATTGGAGTCGGATGCATCCGATGCGTCGAACGTCAACGGAACGAGGTAAATACCCAGTTTTGTTGTTTGGACGTGTCCGATGTGTTGGATGCAGCCGCCCTTCCAAAAAGAGCATGTAAGGAGCTTCAGTTTGATATCATCCTTCTTTTTGTTTCCCTTATACTTCAATAATATAATGTTCAATGCCAAAGATATCAAGTAAGATATAGTATATATTGGTGAATGGTCAGCAGTAAAGTCTCTTCCTATACCAAGATGTACTTTTGATATCACAAACTCTAGACATGGTTCAGTGTTCCTCCATTAGTTTTAATATTATAACATATTTTCTCAGTTGATATATCATCACTTGCTACAAAAAAGCCACCAGTGGCCTCTTATACATTAGATAATACATTACATCAATGTTGGACACTTCGATTATAGTACAAGAAAGGTCAATTAAGTTAAATCTTTTATCATTATACTGTGTCATCATACCATTCATGGTAGGACTGGCATACATTAAAAACGTGATAACGTGATATGCTAGTGTGTGTAATAATGTCTTAGACTCATCCATCCCAAATAGGATTGGCATGGCTAAAATGAAAGATGGATTTCCAACAGAATCAATATTTACAACAGACATATAAGCAAGTTGCTGTGAAGTAAAAGACTGTAAAGTATTGATACCCTATCCAAGACCTTAATACTTCCACGGCTGGAAGGGTTTTATGTGTACCGAATCTACTGGTAAACGTGGAAACAAATAATAATCGACAAGACTTTGATTCAAATTACATATTACCATTCATGAAGTTTCTTCCATACTTCAAGAGGCACTCATATGTAAACTTCTCCTTCCTATAGGTTTTTTCTAAGAGTACTTCCAGTACTTTGGTCGGTTTCATATAAGACAAGCTTAGAATTATCTATCTTTCCTGGTCTTAGAGGAGCTTGTACCATTCAAGTAGGAATTGTCATAGATATATCCAACATATTCTTGCCAGCCTCTTAACCAACTACACCGCATTAAATCTAAACATTTGATGGTGTAATATAACAAGTATTTACAAGTTTTGTTCAAAGACTAGTTAATCGATCTAAAAATACACCAAGGGTTTACCAATAATTCAACTATAACACATAATCACCAATGATCACTGTCTAATAAAACTATACAGAAAATAAATTAAAACTCACATCGATTCAAGCCTTCTAGGGTTAGAGTTGGAAAAATTAAAACATTCCGCTTGATTCCAGCACGGTAGGAAAACCCTAGGTAACGAAACCACACAAAGGCGAAGGGTTAGGGATTTTTCAAAATGAAAGTAGTAACAAATGCTTCTTCATTAGCCGCAGCGAATCTTACTGAGGAAGAGAGGATTTTATTTTCGTACGTAGGTTTTTTTTTTCATCCAGAGGGGGAAGATGGGGAAAAGATAATTAGAAAAGTAGCGGCCAATCTATTTTTGGGTTTGTGAGAAACGAAAATCAACGGGGAAAAAAACATGATCTGATTTGATACGGGGTAAATCAGTATTAAATGGAACGATCCAAAGTCTTCAAGATCAACGGTTAGATTAAAGGGGTTGAGGAAGGTGTGGATAGGTAGAGGGGTAGCAAAGAAATTTAACACGGTTAAGAGCCTTATCAAATTTGATACGGCTTAAAGCCGTATCAAATCTCTACATCGCGGTGCACCAAATTTGCTGTTTTGGTGTAGTGGTTGGATGGAATATTTGTGTAATGTTATTATTTCCAGTCTCTTGTGCTGTTATTTTCAGTCAAATTCATCTTCAAGTGATTGGGTGAAAAGAATTCTTTTTTGCTATTTGTCTTTTCTGCTGTGCGCAAAACCCTAACACGATAGTCAATGCGTACCGATGATGACCGACCGTGCGGTGTTGATTAAAGTAAAAAAGTCACTATTGTATCCCATGCTAGGTAAATGTCCATCTGAACAATGAATCTACGGACGATGATTCAAAGAGATATTTTGATATGCGTGGCCCTCAAATGGATGGTTCGGCTCGAGTAACGTTCGAGTGGGTTTTTATTTGGTGTAAGGGGACATTAACTGCTATGCTAGCTTCGTGGTAGAGAATAGAGTTTGATCCGAGTAGAAGTAGGAATCAGTCCTAGTAGTACTTCTATAGTAGAAATTTCAGTGTAGACAATCTACTAAGCAATCAACCATAGTAATTGTGCTAAGAAATTATCCTAGGTAATAAGTAAAATTAATACATTAAACCTTGTAGCACCTAGAGTTGTTCTTAAGTACATTATGTCTTAGTTATTCTCTTTCTAATAGTCACTTTCTATTCACTGGACCTTTATGCCTAACCCATTCTTCTTTCCCTTCTTCCTCTATAGACATACAGGAAACTAGCAGATGATTGACAGACTTGAAGCATTGCATGGACGCTCCATTTTTATTTACAACTTAACCAACTCTTTTTATTTAATGCATTTGGATTTGAGAAAAAATATGTTTTAATATACTATGTACTTCGATATTATAGTAATTTCGAGACTTTGATGTAATGACATTGTGCTCAATTACGTTTTGAAAAGATTAATTACAATACTATGTTTTTTCTGTAATTACTTTTATGTCTTATGAAAGTTAAGTCTCTATAAAGTTTTTACCTATACCTAAACGCACCACATTCCTTGGCATGACTCATAAGGGATATGCTAGGTGGTGTGGAGTGTTACAATCCACATTTACAAAAAGGCTAGATCTATCCACACTCCAATCACCCCATCTTTTGAACAAAACATATCACATCCTATCTTTTGTTTTTTTCCACCCCAAAATATGCTGAAACTACCCTTTTTTACCCTTTTAAAAATATAACTTAATACTAATAATGGAATGAAAGAAGTGACAAGATCCAAAAACAACAAAACTGTGATTCATTATCACTTTTTCTTTTTTCATTAATAACGCGATCTTAAAATAACTACATTTTAGTTCAACTAAATAAAAAATCGAACTGTAATTATTTTTCTTTATAAAAAAGATATGTTGAAGAGGTTCAAATCTAAAATATAACATCATTTTCTTCTAAATCATAAATGTCTTTTTCAACCAAATTTATCATTCTCATCTTACTTTATCATGCCAAAAGGACATAATAAGAATGAGAAGATAAATATGATGTGCTTAATAACATATAGCCTAATTCTATTTATACACCAAAAATTACTAAATGTATATCAAAAATTATAATAAACTACTATACACCATATATTACTTTACATACACCGCTTTTTTTTACTAAATTATCCATGTTCTCGTCTTCTTTTTCTTTCCTCTTTCAATCTTAAAACACAATTACTCAAAATAAGAAGTTCTTTGCATCAAATTGAGTAAAATTTAACAAAAATGAAGTTTATTTCTTGTACCAATATTGTAACTTTTATAAACTTTCTAGAAAAAAAATCAATTTCAACAAAATTACTGTAATTCTACAAAATAAATCAACACTTCTAATTTAGACCATTATTTCTGAATGTTTTCTTAATTGAAATTTTAGATTTCATGATTAAATAATTCACTAAAATCTTCATTAACATATCTAGTTTGTATCAAGTTTCTATACTTTTAAGAATAATTTGACTTTTTATAAGCAGAAATTTTAAAAAAGCAATTATGAGAAAAGAGTAATTTAGTAATAGAATTTTATAGAAAAAATAATGATGTATGTTAAGTGATTTTCGGTGTATAAATAGAATTTGTCTAACATATAATGGTAAATTTATCATTTTATTTTTAAAATTTTAATTTAATGGAATGCAAAAAGACAAAATGAGAGTTTTTAATACAATTAGCCTTGCAAAAGTTCCGTGCTTCTGAAGTGATTCGCAGTTTCCAGACCCTTGACGCGGTCGGACGAGGTCGCCGTCGGTCTTGGTTACCTCTTGCCTGATAAAACCCAAAATTTAAATCCCTAAACCCTGAGCAAACCCTAAAAGTAATTTAATGACTTCATTAATTCTTCAAAGATCTTTTCGCCGCTCATTTTTCATATCTTCAATCTGCAATCCTCGATTTTTTTCATCGTCGATTTCTACGACTTTGTACTCTCCGAACTTGACAATTCCCTGTAATCCTGGGGCTCACATTCGATTCGTCTCATCGAGTGCGAATGCTGAAGTAAGTGGGATGTCGAAATCGCAAAAGCTGTTGAGTGTTCTAGAAACCGAGATTGAATGCATTGACAATGTTGGATTGACTCCAAAGGTTTACTACTTTTTACCACTCTTTAATGTTTTACATCTTAATAGTGGTTCCTGATTGTAATGGTTCAATAACTTTTTTCTTTATAAATAAATTTAGGGCATTAAACCCTTTTCATTTGTGAAGTCCCTTTTACAATGCCTTTATAAATTTATTTAATTTGCACTTTATAAATTACAGCTTAACATAGTACATATTGATTTCTCTTGTATATTTGGTAGCATTGTGTTAAGGGATCTGGAAGACTCCACGTAAGTTCATGGATCAACTTGAGGTCGCATTGGATCGAAGCTTCAATCTGAGAACTTTCTTAATCCCCTTTCTGCAATACAGAAACGTTTGATTATTGCAATTTGGAAATGTGATGTCAATATTGATTACATAAATTAGGCGCTAAATCTGGCACTATGTCATAACAAATGTGTTAAGACTTATGTTTTGAAACAATTGGTCGATTTATGAAGTTCTGCATGATCTTTTAACTTCTTAAACAAATTGCTGGAAAATATGAATCAAATACATATAGTACCATATGTTGTTTTCCATTTCTTAGCCTGTGCCGTTGTTTTTATGAATATCTACCATTTTACCAGGGAAAATTCCGCAGTCAAGTCTGTAATATCTGAACTATAACCTTGTGGACTTATGTATTTAATTTACAGAAAGCTTTACTGCCAGAAGATTTCCCTTTCGAAGTAATTGACACTCGTGGAGATCAAGCAATTGTGATCAGGCGAGAATACGCTGGAGAGAACATTCAAGCAGTACTTTATTTAAACGATGACGAGTTAGATGATGACGAGGAGGAAGATGACAGTAGTGGGAGTGAGAATTTTGAGAAATCAACAATTTCTATGGTTATCACTATTGGCAAAGAAAGCAAACCCACATTGGAATTTTGCTGTAACCTTAATTCAGACGACCTTGACATCGAAACCATAGCACTGAAGAAGCCCGATGAGTCTGAAAATGGACTTTATTGGCCTAAATTCTCGTAAATTTCTCAGTTTATTTCTGTTGCATTTGTTAGCATCGTAGGCATACGGTATTTTACCCCCCACACAATTTATATTTATCTTATGATTCTTACCACTCTAAAATTTTGAACCCAACCAGTGGGAATTCGTTGATTGTCCAACACATGCTGGAGGTTGTACTTGTTCCCAAAATGTTTTGATAACATTCGGTTCTCGGTGTTGCGTACTCCAAAGTAGCATTTATCACATGCCACATTTCATTCTCCGTGATTTGGAAGTGATACTGCATGCCACATGATAATCATATTTTCATAATAAAAGGGGCTGAACATACTAAAGATAAAAACAAGGGGATTTTCACTTAAAGAGCTTATTTGTTCAGGGTAATAAGTTTTAAGGACAACACTTATGAAAAATTAGTTTTAAGGACAATTCTGCACAAAAAAGATAAAAGCGGTTATCTTTTTACCTTATAACTTAAAAAGATAACGGCTTTTATCTTTTTCCTGTATAACTTAAAAAGATAACTGCTTTTATCTTTTTTGTGCAGAATTATCCTTAAAACTAATTTTTCAGAAGTGCTGTCCTTACAACTTATTACCCTACAAAAAGAAGCCCTTTAACCTAATTTCCACTAAAAACAATTAGTTCAGGAAAATATATTGATCATACTTTCATGGTGAAAATGACTGAACGTACGTAAGACAAAAACAACTAGTTTGGGAATGCAAATTGAAACCATGTATGAATGATTGATTGATTTACATCGAGGAATATATTGCATGCAGGGATTTGGATGGAAGCTTGCAAATGGGGTTAAGAAAGTATTTATCAGATAGAGGGTTTAAAAGTTCACTTTACAATCCTTTGAATGAATACCTCGACAATAAGAATGAGAGAGAATATTTGAATTGGCTGAAGGACATAAAGGAATTCGTTGGATATTGAATCGAGACTGTTACTCTTTTGACATATAAAAGGTATCAGGATTTGTTATTCTTTCTTATGACTGTGCATTAGTTGAATGTTATTACTACTATGTTGTAGATGATAATCGTGGAAAAATGGTATTGTAATGATGCTGACACTTGTCATTAAAAAAGAAGAAAAAAAAAGGAAGGAGAGAAAATCGAAGTCTTTGTATTTAATCTTCAAACTGTATTCCTATTGACTTAATTACGTTTTCTTTTTTCTACGACTGATAACATTTTCAGTTTTCCCAAGTCATATCCCCAAAAGGTGTTGAACTGATACAAGTTTTATAAATAAAGCTTAATATGTTATCAGAAAATACGGATGTTTTTATATTGTAAGGATGTTTATTTCTATTATCATTTTGATTTTGATTTTTCTATTTCTTAAATGTCTAAAGTCCTTTGATTAGATGCATGTAGGTGGTATACAAATTAATGGTACAAAATAGACTATTGTTTTTAATTTAATATTTTTTCACACCAAACTGTTCTGGTTTAAGTTAGATTTGAGCAGTTAAAATTTAAATGGAGTACTGCATGTTTATGTGTGTGTATATATATGTATCCCTGTGCGTGTAAAGAATGATTCATAACTCTAGTTTTAACCCCTCCATATCAGTGGTTGTGTTTAATAAATTAGCGATTGGGTTTGGTGAACACGAAAACAACAGAAATGGAATAAATTATTAATTATCGAAGTTAAACACAATCCTTAATTATTACATCCAATTGCCAATATGGAGGGTGTTCGTCTGCTTTTAGACTGAAGCAGCTTTAGCTGAACCTAGAACATCCAAACGGAACCGGGCTTACTTGAAACTTCACAGGACTTAAATGGCTAAGAAACAAGTTTGGAAAGGTGTTTTTCTTACATAGAAAAGAAATATATAACGATAATGGGGAAGAAAATTGCCTTTATCCGGTGACACAAAAATACAGAGTGCGCGGAACGTGCGGTAGTCTGCAACAAAACTGAGCACACAAAACACCGATATAAGACTAACAAAGGAACATAATAAAAAAACCGCGCAGACAACACCGAGTAAATGACTCGGTACTAGGGGTAGGTATGGAAATTGTCCGTATCAACTGAAGCTTTTTCCATTCCTTCCAGTTGTTGGTGGAACAATGATATGCACTTAAATTTTCATTCCGGAATTCGTGGATATTGGAAAAGATGGCACGGTATATGGAAATTCCATTTTTTTCCAAGAGGGTTAATTTCTGCAGGTTTTCCGGAGCGGTGTTCTGAGTTCAGCCTGCATGGTCGACGTGTAAAACTTGCATATTTTAGGAGAACATGGGCAATTCAGTAGTACAATATAAAGGAAAATGTGCATATGTGGAGAGGGTGACAAATTGCAATAAAAACATGCGCCTGCTACAGAAAACAAGAAACAATACACAATAAACGTTCAAATTTTGTGACTATTACACAAAATATTCAAATGTAATTTAACTTTCAAATCAAGAAACACTTATACAATACTCAAAACACTAATATTTTTACGATAAATAAGTTTTGAGAATATTATACACTGCAAATAAAATTAAAAATATATGGTAATGTTCGTTAATCAGCGGGTTATCTTAAAAGCGCATCAATAAAGCTTTTTTCACTGTATCCTTCTGTAATTTCTTTGAATATTTTAGAACAGTTATCACCTACCAGAACTTGCAAATATTATATTCAAATATAAATGATTCTATAAGAGAGTAAAAGTTTTACATTTGACAATAATTAATTCAACAAATTTTCAAAATATCAGCTAAAATTAGGTCCTTCGATCATGATTAAATATCCTAACAAAGAAGAAGCAAAGGAAAACAATGTCAAAGACAAGCAGTTTATACTTTCCAGATTCAAAACTGCAAAATAACAAGTGTCAACCATTATTATTTTCAAGGAACATACACAAATTTACAAGGTTGCGATTCATTTACCATTAATTACAACAACTCAACATGGTTTCTCTAAAAACCAGTTAAAAATGGTACAAAAGATCAATAAATAAACTGATAAAATGTCCTTTTCAGTTCACAAAACCCACGAGAAGAAAACTTACAAAGTTCACAAAAATGAATGTTAAAACTCAGGAACACGTAAATAACACAGTGATAAATGAATAATAGCTGCATGCGCAATACATAACTATCTAAATGCAAAACTTGTATGCATTATGTTATGAATAATTTAAGAAAAATAAGCAGAAACAATACTATAGTAAAAATAAAAATCCTGCAAATAGATCCTATGTAAGTGTTACAAACAGGTTATGGGAAGTAAACTACATATTAATATCCTTTGTTAAGCTGTGAAAGATATAGTAGTGTAAAGACTATGTCAAATCAGTTGGATTCATCTTCTTAGTTGCTTAATCTAATTATAATAGCAAGCAACTTCTGTACAGACTACGGTCCATAATAAAATTGCATAAAAATATAAACCTATATGTCACAGACCATGGATTTAGAACACTATAAACTATTACCATCAGTTAGAAACAGGACCTGTTTGTATTAGACGTATCATGATGCTAATTACTAAACACAAAGGAACAACATAATTAAAAAAAGAATATCACGCCAATAAAGCAAAGAAGGAAAACTTTTAGAATCCTCAAAACTACCTCTGTGTTTGCATCAACATGAATATCGCATAAGGGTGGATACCCGGTGCCAAAGGCTCTCGTACTCAAGCGCGAGAGGACTTCCCAGGTCAGTCTCCCGTCCTGTTACTATTCTCATGACTTTTCGGGCTCTAGGGGTGGTCGATTGGTGCACAAAGTCTTTCCTTCACATATGAAGAGGCAACAACAGTTTTAACAATTCTGTTATGAGGTGGCAAAAACAATAATTAAACGTCCTTCAAACCAAAACCAATAACAGTTTTAACAATTCTCTTCAACAAAAATTGTTGACATCCTCCAATGTTCATACATTTGTGATGTATATGTCCACTACGTAGAGGAAACACTGTGCTTCTACATAGCAATTAACATCCTATAATATAACATTCTAAACAAAACTATATATTAAAACACATACGATTGTTAACTCCGCACAGTTCCAAGTCAATGACCATTCTTCAATTACTAACTGTGCACGACTGCAAGTCAATGAAAGGTAACATAAAAGCTAAAAATTGTAGGATGTTCCGAAATATTCTTGCAATTCTTACGTTTATGTTGTCATAGCAACAAGTAACATATCGAGAAATGCAGAAAAACAGTACTATATGTCATGAAACCTAATTTTAGGCTTTCCAACAAGCCTTCTAAGAGTATCAACACTCTCCTTGGGTTTGTTTAATTATTTTGTTACTCATTTTTAATACTTCAATTTTCAACTTCAACAAAGTAATGTTAGCGAGAATAATTTTAAAGTGGTATGGCTCAAATGGACAGGATATTTTACCCCACTCGTTACATTACCATATATGTACAGACTATGATTGATAAGGCATACTGCTTACAAAAATACATTTATAGTATGAACTAACTGTTGGGAAATTATGCAACTTTTTTTAATTTGATTTGTGGAGAAAAGAAATAAAATGTAAAACGGTAAGAGACACACAAACTTGATAACGGAGTTCGACCAATTATGCCTACGTCTCAGGGGTGCTGCATATCTTTTATTTGAGAGAATATGTTACAAAGTGATTGTAATCACTTTTTACTCAACACTCAATCTCATTCTAAGCTTGTTTCCTTTACTTCTTATTAGATTTTGAGATGAGATTAAAGTTATGAAGAAGAGTGTATTTATAGGTGAGAGGATGGTTGGTGGGGGTTTGTGGCATGGTTGGTGGCACTCCATGTTGAACACATGGGTGGCTTGTTGGGCATGCAGCCTTCTAACAATCTCACTTGAAGACTGATTTCAATCGGTCTTCACACCTTGATCGAAGCAACAACCATTCTGGTCCTTTCGCTCTAGCAGACCAACCGAAGTTGAACACAATTTTAGTTTATCGATAGTTACCGTCTTTGTCAACATATCTGCTGGATTCTTGCTTCCTTCGATCTTCTCCAGTATTAACACATCATCTTCTAGTAGAGATCTGATGAAGTGATAACGATGTCCGATATGTTTGGTTCTGGAATGAAATGCTGAATTCTTCGCCAATTGTATTGCACTTTAACTATCACTGTATAAGGCATTCTTTTCCTGCTTGAATCCTAACTCAGTTAACAAACTTGGAAGTCATATCATTGCTTTACTAGTTTCGGTGACTGCTACATACTCAGCCTTTGTAGTGGATAAAATGACAATTTTTGTACCTGTGACATCCAACTAACAGCTGTATTTCCAATCGTGAATACATAACCTGTAGTGCTTCTTCGATGATCGACTTCGCCTCCAAAGTCTGCATCTCCATAGCCTTGAGCTTTAACATGCCCTTTACTAAAGTACAAAGCGTTATGTACGGTACCTTGTAGATACCTCAAAATTCACTTGACTGCTTCCCAATGAACTTTCCCCGGATTTGACATGAATCTGCTAACAACTCCCACTTCATGGCCAATGTCTGGTCTCGTACAGACCATGGCATACATCAAACTTCCAATAGCTGAGGAATAAAGAATATCAATCATGAAATTTCCTTCTTCCTCCGTTTGAGGGGACTGATTTTTGGATAAGAGAAAGTGATTGGGCAACGGTGTACTGACTGGCTTAGCATTGTTCATGTTGAATCTCTGCAAAACACGATTGATGTAATCTGCCTGAGATAGCTGCAAGAGTCCTTTCTTCTTATCTCTAGTGATTTGCATTTCGATAATCTTTTTTGCAGGACCTAAGTCTTTCAAGTCAAACTCCTTTGATAGTTGCTGCTTCAATCTTCTGATATCATTCATATTTGATCCTGCTACTAACATGTCATCAATATAAAGCTGTAAAATAGTATAACTAGACCTATATCGCTTGAAGTAGCAACAATGATCAGCGTTGCACTTCTGGAACTCTTCCTTGTGCATGAATCCATCAAACTTTTGTACCATTGTCTTGGGGATTGTTTCAAATCATACAAACTTTTCTTCAGTCTGCACACCATGTTCTTCTTCCCTTTCTTGAAGAAACCTTCTGATTGATGCATGTATATCTCCTCATCCAAGTTTCCGTGAAGAAATGCAGTCTTCACATCTAATTGTTCAAGATGAAGGTCTTCAATAGCAACAATACTTAATACTGACCTGAATCACCTGATAGTATTAAGTTTCACAACAGGAGAAAAAAATGTCAGTGTAGTCCACTCCTTCCTTCTGTTGAAATCTTTTGACAACTAATCGAGCTTTGTATCTCTTGGAACCATCATGCTCCTCTTTTACCCGATACACCCATTTATTATGAAGTGCCTTCTTTCCTATGGGTAACTCAACTAGTTCCCATGTCTGGTTGGAGATAAGAGACTTCATCTCATCTTTCATGGCAAACTCCCACTTGCTAGCGTCTTCAGTCTGAGAAGTTTCATCATAGCATTCAGGTTCTCTTGCATCAGTCAACAACAAATAGTTTATGTATCTTTTGTTAGGTACATGAGGTTGAGCAGACTTGCTCAATACAAGAGCTGGAGTAGGATGTTGTAGTGTGTCAAACTGGTCCACTCTGCTCAAATCAGCGATTCCATCAGGTTTGGATTTGCTATAGTCGGTTATGTTATGAGACTATCTGGAATGTCATTTGAATCTGCAAATACTGGCTCACTCTGCGTTGAGTCGTTGACTTTTTGTTTTATGTCTGTCTTTATGCATTACTCTTTCGTTAAAAATCACATCTCGGCTACGGATCATCTTCTTGTTTTCATCATCCCAAATACGGTAACCAAACTCATTTTCGCCATAGCCGATGAGAGTGCATTTCTTGGATTTGGGATCAAGTTTATTCCTTTCTTGATCACTAATATGCACATATGCTATAGAACTGAAAACTTTTAAATGCGATAAGGCAGAAAATAGCACTGACAAAGAAGGTAGATACCTAACTCTAGTTGATGGAGCAAGGCTGGCGAAACATTTTCTTCATTTTTGATCCAAAATGTATGTACGCCAACCCAACGAAAGAGAAATGGTACTACCACTTGAGGAAGAGCTGAAGGTGGGCAAGTTCAGTTGTCGAGGGGTTTGCATTCATTGCTCTTTCTATCGGTATGCTGAAACCACACACCCTTTGTCGGAACGACGCCAATGCTTTCTTGAGAGAGAGATCAAAAGGCTACCCTTATCCCGGAGAATGAAAACCTCCCCCTTTGTTAGCAACTTGGTCTTTTAGCCTTCTCCTTGCTGCAGAATTGCCATCGAGTCCGGCTCTCGAAGCGTCGATCACTGGAAGAAGAATAAAGTTTCTCTCGGATAGAAAATAAAACCTCGTATCTCGTGTCTCTTCGCAACAAGAGAATTCTTTGAATACTCGTCGGACATCAGAGCTTGCTCGATCTTTTTTTCAATCGAGAATTGCAGCTCGCAATTTGTTTCTTTTTTATCCAAATCAAATTGAAAATTTGATTTGGATAGAATTCTCAATGAAGAAATGATAAATTTTTTTGTACTAAATTCAAATAATTGCAAATAACACGTATAATAAATATTTTTAGTTTTCCTAATCGGTAAAATTCGTGTAAAAGAAAAAAAAATATGGTCAAAAATTCATACCCGATCAACGATTTTGGAAAAGTTCAAGCCTCAATCAAAAAAGCAGTTCGTCTTTCCCTGGAGGAGAAAACCATCGATGTGGAATCATGGAAATGAACACAAAATTGCAACAATTTCTAGCCTTTCTCTTTCACTACCTTTTTGGCCGTGTTTTGTCATTAGTGACAACCGGTGGAGAAGACGGGGAATCTAATCAACGAGAGAGTTTGAAAAGTAGTCAACACTAGTCAATTATTCTGGTATCAAATATCTTACAAAGAAATTCGTTTCACGATCTTGTATAAATAACAAGAAATTGTTTGGGAGAGAAATGTGTTTACCTCTTTTCACTCCATAACTTCTCTGGTATTTTGTGCTCTACTGGAACTGAAGGACCTCTGTTGATCAAGTAAGCTGCTGTGTTGACTGCTTTTGCCCAGAACTGCTTTGGTAGATCTGATTGTATACGAATGCTTCTGGCTCTTCTGTCAACGTTCGAATCATACGCTCAGCTACACCATTGTGTTGAGGCGTACCCGGCACGGTTCTCTGCATTTGGATTCCGTGCTCATAGCAGAACTGCTTGAATCTAGTATCTTCATATTCACCTCCATTGTCAGTTCTAAGCTTTTTGATCTTTAGATTTGTCTCATTTTCAACCATGGCTTTCCATATCCTGAAAACCTCGAGCACTTCAGATTTATGCCTCAAAAAATAAACTCATATCTTTCGCGAGTGATCATCGATGAAAGTAACAAAGTAATGCTTTTCACCGATAGATGAGATGGTCGTTGGCCCCCAAACATTGGAATGAACAAGCTTCAGTTTTTCCTTCTTTGGAGTTTTATCATTTATTTGAAAGCCGACTCTCTTCTGCTTTCCACATATGTAATTTTCACACATGCCTGTTTCTACTAACTGTAGACCTGGAAGTTTTCCATTCGAATGCATAATCTTCATTCCCTTTTCACTCATATGGTCTAACTTCCGGTGTCAAATGTTGAAATTTCCATTGCTAGCTGCAACAGTGATCGAACATCGTGCTCCTGCTGTCATGTAAAGAGTACCACTCTTCTTGTCTTGAGCAATCGTCGTTGCGTCCTTTGAAATTTTCCAAGCATCACTATGGAAAGTCGCAGTGTAGTCTTCATTAGCCAATTGTCCTACAGAGATCAAATTCTTTCTCAAGTCAGGTATGTGCCTGACATCCTTTAGCTCCCAAAGTGACGCATTTAGCTTTATCTTCACAGCACCTTTACCAACGATATCACAAGATTGATCGTCATCAAGATATACATTTCCAAGATTTCCAGAGGCATACCTTTCGAAGAATTCTTTCTGCGAAGTGGCACGAAACGATGCTTCAGAGTCTAGTACCCAAGATTCTTCCTTGCTCTCCACAGAGCATATCCATGTTTCACCTCCTCCTGAAGTAGAAGTAACATTTGCCTCTGCTTTCGCCTCCTGGTCTTTTGGTGCACTCCTGCATTGATTTTTGTAGTGCTCGGTCTTTCCACAGTTCCAACACTCGACGGTCTTTGAGCTATGAGAATTGTTGGGATTTTTGGATTTAGATCTCCAGTCCTTCGATCTACCTCGGTAGTTCGATTTGCTATATCCATCTGCTTGTATTGAATTTCTTCCTCTTGATTGTGTATGCAAAATTGAAAATTTGACGACTCACCAGAATCTCTTCATCGAATCTCTTCACTGAGAACCATATCACAAATATCATCAAATTTTAACTTATTGTTTCCCGATGAGCTACTCACTGCTGTGACAGTAGCATTCCAACTTTCTGGAAGGGAAGACAAAAGCATCAACGCTCGTACTTCTTCATCAAATTCAATTTCGACTGAACTTAGCTGAGAAGTAACTATATTCAGCTCATTGAGATGTTGAGCTACCGATGCACCTTGTGTCATCTGCAAATTGAACAATCGCCTCATCAAATGAACTTTGTTAGAGGCCGATGGCTTCTCATACATACTAGAGAGAGCCGTCATAAGACATGTCGTGGTCTTTTCCTTTGCTATATTGAAAGCAACATTGCGAGATAACGTCAATCGAATAACTCCAAGAGCTTGTCAATCAAAAAGAGCCCAATCTTCATCCTTCGTATTCTCTAGTTTTTTTTATTTTTTTATTTTTTTTTATTTTTGAGAGGCTGATAATTTTTTTTCTGATATAGATAATCTTCAATTTGCATTTTCCAAAAGCCGAAGTCTGCTCCATCAAACTTCTCAATTTTCACATTCCTTCGTCTGCCGCCATTGCTCCCACTCGAATTTAATTTCCTTTCTAACAAATTATGGCTTTGATACCAGTTGTTGAAAAATTATGCAAATTTTCTTTAATTTGATTTGTGAAGAAAATGAATAAAATGTAGAATTGTAAGAGACACACAAACTTGATAACGGAGTTCGACCAATTATGCCTACGTCTCCGGGCTGCTGCAAATCTTTTATTTGAGAGAATATATTACAAAGTGATTACACAAAACGCTTTACTCAACACTCGATCTCACTCTAAGCTTGTTTCGTTTTCTTCTTATTGGATTTTGAGATGAGATGAAAGTTATGAAGAAGAAAAGTGTATTTATATGTGTGAGAGGATGGTTGGTGGGGGTTGGTGGCTTGATTGGTGGCCCGGTAGGTGGCATGGTTGGTGACCCGGTAGGTGGCATGGTTGGTGCATGGTTGGAGACACTCCATGTTGAACACATGGGTGCCTTGTTGGGCATGCAGCCTTCTAACACTAATATTATGATTCATAAAGCCTAAGTTGGTTTCGGATCTTGTACGGTGCTACATGAATTTAGCATGCACTCAACAAATTTGGGAACTTCATAGCTGCCTTGCTAAAGGTGGATTAGCAGATTCGCAAATGCGCACTCAACAGGTATAGTTTAAAAAAAAACAAAAAAAAAAACTCTGTTTTGCTGCATATCACAGCGTCTGTAGCTGCTCTATGCTGAAGCAAGCAGCATATTAGTTGCCTTATTGGCAGCATGACCTCCCATTCTTTTCTTTCTTTCTTTGTATACCTTGAAGCAATTCAATTGTAAACGCTTGCAAATTAGAATTGATTCACAACTTGTGATATGTTTAATTCACAACTGGTCATGGACGTGTTTTTACCTATTATAACTGGTCATGGACATGTTTTTACCTATTATAACTGGTCATGGACATGGAAACTCACACCATAATTTATTGTTTATCCATGAGATAGTGAACAATATCATAATTTTATACATATGGCAGCTTTACCATGCAGAAGTCAATGCTCTAATTTCACACCATTGTCCTCCAAGTGCGCCTTATGCTACCAATGTCAAGATAGTAAATCACAACGTTATTTACTTTCAACGTTAGCTTTGTTTCTCCGAAAATTATTGAAATCTCAATGCCTTTACTGAATCCTTAATTAAATAGTAGCTGAGGCTGGAAAGTGGATGAGAACTGGCATTGGCCGGGCTTTCAATTGCCGGTTGCAATTGTTCTACTGATCTGAATAAAAAACAATTAAATATTTTCCAAATTAATTGTGGATGTTTTAGTTCACAGAACTATGCGTAGTTGTGAAGAGAAGACTGAGGTGTTTGCAGTGAGAAAGAAATTTTTCATAGGGACAGCAAGTGAGATAACGAGTTATATAATACACTATGCAACAACAAACATGATTCAGTTGTTATCCAAACAAATATGCCGGCTGTGACGATGTAGGCAAGAAAACGAATCCAGCTTAGACTGCAAAACTATGCATTAAAACAATGCAATAACAGTGCCATAATAACTTCTAATTTGTAACATTTGAAAAACAAAAGGATGTCTTCTTCACTTTCCTTAACATCTCCGTTCTTCATCAAAAGCATGAATGATTACAAATGGAGAAACTCATCAAAAGCACCAACCAAGATTAATGTAAACATTGAGATGGGAAAGAAATACAAAGGCACTCTGATGGGAGAAGAGAAGCAAATAGAAATTATAGAGAAGAAAGTAGGAGAAGCAATGAAAGCATGCAAAGGAGGGGGCAAAGGATCAGACGGTTGTAATGTTGCCTGGGATGGAGTGGAAGGCGCGAGTGTAGTGAAGACGAATCATAAGAGGTTATTAGCTGAAAGTGAGGTCGATCCTTTGCACTCTTTTTGTGAAGGAGACGAAGGATGTGTTATCTTTTACGGTGAGGACTGATTTATTGTTATTGTTTTAATCACTCTTTTATGTATCTGTGATCTTTTATGAATGGTATTTACTTTGATAGCTTCTGATATGCCTATGGGTTAGTATAGCTTCTGCCATGAATCTATGATTATGGCTTTGTTGTGGTGTTTGATGTGTTTGATATGTGATCTCTTGGTATCTATTATCATTTCCGTAAACTTTGGTTCTTCTTTGCATTAATTTGTTGATAAAGATCGCATTATGTTTGAAATTATTCGATTCCAATTGACAACTAGTTGAAGGTGCTGCTGATGGTACATGGTTTCCATAGTGAATTGATATTTTCCTCTGTTACTTCTGAAATAGAACAACAGCTATCCATCAGGCATGTTGGGTTTAACGGGTTGAACTCGACCCATCAAATGAACCGTGTTGGGTTAAAATGAGTTGGGTTGATTTTGATCAATCAATTTATGATCTATTCACTTCGACCCATTCAAGATTAGTGCAGTTGGTCTAGGTCAACCCCTTTAAAAGTGGATTACCTATTCAGTCCATTTAACTACAGCTGTTAGTCGCTGCGGAAAAGTGCGTTTAGAAGAAATATCTCAGTGTTTCATATTGTTTATAATTTAGATGAGTGAGAATTTATCGATCAAAGTTTCACTTCTAAAAAATTACCACAGTTTAAACAAAAAAAATAAAAAAAATAATAGTTTAGACCTAGGTAGAGTTCAAATACCAAAATGCAACATATTGTTTTCTAAGTACAATTATTAGTCATTGTGAATATTACAATGTGCGCTCATAAGATAAAGTGTTTTTACGCATGTCAATAATTTAAGTGGAAGTTTGTTGGTTAATGAAACACCTCACACCTCTTAGTATTCCCAATTAAGGTCATACTAAGAAATGTAGAGCGCTGTTGGTACAAGGAAACAAATCACAGAGACTATGACTCACAGGACATAAAAGGTAAAACAACATAAACTTATTATTACAAAACATGTCTTCTTTAATCTTAGCTTAAATCATAGTATACAATAGAATTCTCTCTCAAGTACAACTTAGGACGATAACAAAATAGAATAATGTAAAGAGAATTTTGATAGATAACCTGTTGAATCTCAGGTCTTGGATGCTGCTCTTCCCAAGCTTCCAATACCATTCAATTTCTACCCTTTGAGCCTACCGGGGGAAAGAAAAATGAATAAATAGGAGTGGGTCGGAGATAAATTCTAGTGAATTGTTATGGTTACTAACATTATTGCTATGCAAGAGAAACAAATAAAATAGTAGTTTTAGTGTTAGATGAAGTAAGCGTCCGTGTATACCTAAAGTGTGACACCCAAGTTCGTTAATGTCACTCACTAAGGGAATGCATTAAGTTTCGTGAAGCATTGTAGGTAAACAGAAATAGTAATGTTACAAGACAGATATAAAAGCTACAACGAAGTTTAAATTTTTATTTCAAACATAAATCATAACATCGTGGTCCAAAATACCATAAGTCTGTGACTACATAAAACCCATTACAGTAATATAAAAACTTCTGTCTTGTACCATTAGAGTACAGAAAATACATAAAGCATAATTCCCCAAAAGAGACAAACCCGTAGTAGGAAAGATATAAACTGAGCAATACTTCAAAATCTGCTCCAAGAAAGATGATAACCGAGCCCTGACTAAGCCTGGGAATTTCCACCCTGCAAACCTGGAGGGAGGGGGGGGGGGGGGGGAGGGGAGGAAACAAAAGGATCAGACATAAAGTCTGGCGAGTCCAGTTACTTTTAGCAAGTAAATAAGTAAAAATATCATGATAGGCATATAAACTGGAGAGATAGATAACATTAATAAGACAGATATAACAGACTGAGCAAGATAAGCAGAATGAACATAACAGAATAGGTTACGCTTCGCTAATACTTTTCTCTGCACCACTACTAGTATAATAGATATGTGGCAGGATTACATACTCCTTAATTACTCAACAGAAACAGGATGATCCTAACAGAAACATAATGGTAGTTTTAGACGTACTCTAGCAATGGGTTTTACCCCAAACAGAATTAAGCGGTACCTAAACAGAAATAACGGGTGTTAAACCCAACATAAATACAGGTACTCCACAGAAACAGACATGACTAGATGTACCCTAATTACTACCCCCCAATCGATCGGCTTCCTATTCCGTAAATACCCTGTGTCTGTCCCACAGTAGGATGTATTACTTCCTAAAGCTGCAACCTATAGAAGGAAACAAACTTATTTACCAGTGCTACATCGGTTTATTTTCCCAGAAGCAGGCCGTACTCATGCACGCACGTGAGTTCGTTGGAACGCGTCAGTACACACCTCCTCTCAGATGAACCTCTTACAATCAGTTCAGTAAGCGTTCCCTGACCCTTACCATAGTTATGAAAGGCGCGTCGCGGCGCGCGTCATGGCGCACGGCGCGGCGAGGTGCGGCGTTTGAGCCATTTTTGTTTGCGGCGCGGCGCATATGAAAAGGCGCACCAGATGGCGCAAATGGCGCGCGGCGCATAAATGGCACGCCTTTCCTTTATTTTATGGTTTTTTTTTCGCATTTCAAAGTGTTATAACTACTATTACAAATACTCTTACCATCACTACAACCACCATCACAACCACTATTACTATTATTATCATAATGATATGAAATATGAAAAAAATTGTTAATATCTTTTTTTAGTTATATGAAAACATAATTACATCATCATTATTTCATATACGATTATCATCAGCGAGTTAATAACCTTACAATTATGTAATTGGCTGATCTTATCATACCGATATTTAGAACTGACATATGTTTTATTATCCAACTTAGTTCAGATTCCTTTTAATATTGTCAGAAGTATATAATTTAATATATAAAAGGTCATAAAATATTGTCTAGCATTGATGCAAAAGCAAATGAATGAAACTCTGAAGCCGTGAACGATAAATCAAGAGAAGCAATTTTGGAAGAAGAAAAAATATTCTCATAAGATAAGCATTCAGGCAGCTCTTAAACATACTCTTGGGTTTTATTTTACTTTTGCATATACGTAAATATGTCCAATGTCTTTGTACGATTTGTCTGTAACATAAAAATATTTCATGATTTGGTATTTGTTAAATACAATCGAGCATTAAAAAGAATGTATAATACGTGACACTGTTGGTCCAGTGTCTTTGAATGATATTGATGATTGTAATTAATGGTTAACTGAATATATGGCCGATATTGAAGATGAGCTTGTATTCGACGATGAGGATGACCTGACTTGGTGTGTTGCTGCTAGAGCAGCAAGAGTGGAGAGATTCAGTTTTTTAGCTCATCTTTAATGTGTATTATTATTTTTGATTTGAATACTATTGTGCTTGAAATTTATGCTTTTATGTTTTTTTTGGCAAAATACATAAAAAAAATTGTTGCGTATACTTCAGCAAAATATAGATTTTTTTTATATCTTTTGTTAAAATATTAATTATATTAAAAAAATAAACATGCGCAGTAAATTAAAAAGGCGCGCGCCATTTGCCGCGTCGTGCGCCAAGACTTCAGAGAGGGTTTGCGCCTTTTTGCGTCGTGTGCCATTAATAATACTGACCCTTACCTAATGCGGGGTCCCCCTTTTAATACTACAATGAGTTACCGACTAATATGGGTCCCACACAACAAATGATACAAGCCAAACTCCACAGATCTTGTGTTCCCAATTAACTAGGATTTTGACAGGTTATGCCTAACAGACTTAACAGATTCGCATAACCCCTACAGATTTACGGGTTAAACTTTACAAGTTAACGGGTCCCTATAACCCAATAGATGTAACAGGTTAAGTCTTTTAGATTAACATGTTTGTATAACCCCCACGGATTTAACAGGTTTACTTAACCTTACATACTTAACAGGTTTACTTAACCCCACAAATTTAATAGGTTTACTTAAGACTAAAGAAACTTAATAGGTTCACTTAACCCCACAGACTTAACAGGTTTACTTAACATGTTAACACACAAGACCTCTTACATTAAGTCAATCACTTATGGATGCTGAATATGCCGGACGGCTCCGGGTAGACTTAAACCACAAGTTTAGACTTAACCTCGTGTCGTGGTGTCGTTTCGCATTAGACCCCTCACATTAGATTAGCCACTTGTGGTTGCTGGATATGCTGGGCGGCTCCGGGCAGACTTATACCACAAGCGCAATCTAACGTCATGTCTAAGCGTTATTACCGTTCCAAATTTTTAGGCATATTTGTATTAGCAATTATCCTATTTCAATTATAGGTTTTCCCTTGCCTCTTTTGAATTCACATATCATTATGCCTAATATGCCCTTTTTCCTAAGTCATAAATCAATATACAATTCATGCCCAGTTTCGATATTCACATATGTTCCAATTTATGCCCCAATTTAATATTCACATATGTTCCAATTTATGCCTCAATTCAATATTCACATATGTTCCAATTGATGCCCCAATTCAGTATTCACCTATGTTCCAATTTATGCCCCAATTCAATATTCACATATTTCAATACAAGTTATGCCCAAATTCATGTTTTTCCCAACGATTCCCAGTTTCGTACGTTCGCATATTTCAGCGTTAGGCTAAGGCTCGAAGGTAGCCTGACTATATAAAAATAAAAAGAGAAAAAAGGGAGAGAAGAGAGTCAAAAGTAGGCATAATAACCAATCAATAACTAACCGACAGAAACAGACATAAAAACTGAATAAGCATATTATGACAAGATTTGGCATGGTGGCGATATAAATATATAAGAACAGATCTGGTGAATATGTCGTAATAGAACCGATTTAGGCGATGATTCAGAATCCAATTTTTATATACATATCAAGATTGCCAATTAAATATTTAGATCTAAAAATAACATAAACTCACCGTGAATAAATCTAAGAAAATGGATCCAAATAACTGAGAAGGACACCTTGATTTTGTTGTAGCAATCTTTGAATATGTATAATCTTCTTTGAATTGATTTTGGAGAAGAATAGGCTATTTAATTTTCATTGCAGCAGAGTCCCCCTGTCACCATTATTTTTCAGATGAATAAAACCTAGGTTTAGCGTCCTTTTTATAGCCAAGAAGCAACGAACCAGGTCAGGAAAAGAGTCCACGTTCAGAAAACTGAATCTGCTCAGATCTGCCTAGGGGGGGTCGACCCTCTTTAGGGTGTCGACCCCAGGGTCGACCCTGGTGTCGACCCCCCAACACCCTAGGTTGACCCCTGGGTCGACCCCCAAAATGGGGCGGTTTGGGTATTCCCCCTCCCGATTCGCTGTTTTGATTTTTTTTTATATATTTTAACTTGTTTGTATACATATAATTCTCTTGTGCGTATACAAACTTCAAACCTTCATAACTTCTTCATACGACATCAGTTTTATGTAAACCAAGTGTCTATCTTGACCAGAATTTCGTGAAGGACGCAATGGTGTGGGTCATTTCCCCTAATTCTGAATATTAAATTAATTATTCTTTAATTTGTTGTAACGTCCCGGATTTTTCGGCCATTTAAATTCGAATATTTAAATTTGTTTATATATTATATTGGAAATATAATAGATTTTTTAATCGAATTTATTTATTTAAAACAGAATTCGAATATATATATTTATATATTAATTAAAACGAGCTCGAAAACGATGCGGTAGTTCGAAATTTTTGATTTGAACTTTAACTGAATATATAGGATCCGATATAAGTCGGATTTCTGTGAAACAAGACATGTTTGAACCGGTTCGATCACATTTTTCTAATGAAAGAGAAAAATCGAAATTCCAGCTTATAGATTTCAAGTTACGCCAAATTCAAATTTCTAAATAATCGCTATGGAATTCGTTTTTAAATTATAACGATTTAATTATCAGGATTTTTAAATATTGGATTTTGAATTCTATATAGATAGAAAATGAAGCGGTCTGTTGATATTAACTGCATGACAAACCAATCAGGATGTTTAAATGATACTTTATATCATTGCAAAATGGAAAAGAAAATTCTTGTATCAAAACAGTAAATATTAAGATTTATATCTGGGTTTCATTCATATCAATCATATCCAATAATGCTTTGTTATAAACATGAGTTATCTACATGTGTCGAATTATATGCTTTCATTCATATCAATTATATGCTTTGCTAAATTGAGTTCATACTTAAAATCAGTATATTTGGCACAAAATACAACGTTTCCATATGCTTCATGTTACAAAAATCCAAATGGAGCTACAAGATGACATCAGATATGATACATACATAAAGACTATATTTCTGGAAGTTCTATTGTATAACATCGGCTATATATAACTGTTGTTTCATGCTCTTATTGTTGCTACGAAAAGGAATAAAATTTTCAATCAAATAACTTTTGTTGGTCCCAAACAATTAAAAGAAATGATGGTTTAAAATAAATGATGAAGTTTTAAACAAAGCAGTAAATGATTATTTGTTCATAAACAGTCCATTAATGGTCTACATTGAAGCCGAAATTCGACACATGAAGGTATGGATTTATATACGCATTTATATACAATGAATAAACATGGCTGTTGCCATGAATTTTGAAATGAAACGTACAATAATACAATACAAGAATAGAAAAATGTAACGGTAAGGCAAAGTTCTTTCCATATACACAAATTCTTTGTCGTGTTTGTAGTGGCTACATTTGTGGTTTCATTCTTTTGCAACCGATCCTGTAAAAAAAAAGCCTATTAGTATAAATAAAAGAAAAGAAAAAAGTGTATATCAAATCTGGAAAGAAAGACCGAAATGGATTGCACAGATCCATACACTTCTTTCATAGCAGAACTGTATGTGCCTATACAGTAAATCTTATATAAAAAAAAATCAATGACAAGCTATAACCACACGAAGAACTAAAAGGATTCATATCAATAGGCCTTGGTTTCTTTCATGAAGCAGTGAAAGACACCCTCATAGGCACAACTAAAAAGAAATAGCAATACATAGCCTAATAGCTAAAGAACAGCTAAGAACATGTCATGAACAACTAAGGTAAGAAGAAAACCAAATATATGAACATATAACATCAAATCTCAACAGCTAACAAAAAATGAACAGTTATATATAAATACAGTAAAATTTAGGTACGAATTCACTGTTTCATACATGAAAAAAAAATCCAAGCAAGAAATCTTTATGACAGTTCAAAAATCTCCGAATAAATCGAATTCATAACCACAAGACTAGCCTAACCTAACACAACAATATATATTTTCACAATCGAATTCATATCAGAACCGTACCATAACATCTACCAAGGCAGTACAAATCTTTGAAATTATAATGCATAGTTCACTATCATTAGATCAGTTCAATCAAAATCCATTTCGAACAGGGCAACAAGTTCTTGGAAAATCCTATACTAAATCCGAACCAAAAATCTAAATTACAGATTCGAATTTGATTGAAATAACAATTCGTAACCATTGATAGACGTTGATCATATCTGAACCAAGCTAATACTATAAATAGACCCTCACGCACAGATGTTTTACCAATTCAAGAACAATTCGAAACAGAAGATCAAGCATAATAAATACAGTAGTGGAAAAATCAGGTAAAAAGAAACTTAGCTTTCGATCTGAAGGGTCTTGGACCAATATCGGTTGAAGCCGTTCGCAGTCGAAGACCTAGGCCTCGATCTGGTTCGCTCGATGCCACATGATGATGATGGGGGGCTTGATCGCGAAGCCATGGTGGTGGATCGAAGGGCGGAAACAGTTGCGATGCCATGCATCTCGAAGCGGCTGAAGATCAAAAAGGGGAATTAGGAATTAGGGTTTTCTTTGATTTCGGTTTTGAGATAAACTGATGGAGGCGGCTTACTGAAGGATCGAAATGAGGGTTTTAAGATGTGAGGCGGGTCGGGTTCTTTTTGGGCCAAGGGTTAAGGCAAAAAGCCCATCTTAAATCTAAAGGAAAATTTATGTTTTAATTTAATTATTTATAAAACTTGTTTAAATGATTTCTCGAACATACGATATCAGATTTTGGCGCGGTCAGTTGCGTTGGAACAGTAAAAACGAGCTCTTCGAGATGAAGCAGAGCTAGTCAGGATCAGGAGCAACTGGAAATTCTAGTCAAGTTAAACAACTATTTAATTTGCCAAAAAAGCAGAAATTTATCGATGGATTTAAATCAAGGTGAGTTAAACTCACTCAGCTCTCCCCATTTATATTTTATAAATTGGGTTTTTATTTTGCATGTTCTGATTGCTAGTGGTTGACTGTTTGCTGGTTATACATATATTTATTGTTGATTCAATAAATGAAATTAAACGGCCGTTTAATTTCAGTAAAACACCAATCGTGTTGATTTGGCCCAAATAAAGTGATTTCCCTTGATTGGTCACAAACGTGTTTGAAATTGTTTGAATTGTTTGAATTGGCTGTTGGTTGATTGATGATCGTTATAGAAATTATCTGTCAAATAAAAAGGAATGGTTGATTATTATTGATTGTTGAACCTTATTTCAATATTTGTTCTGATAGTAACCAATGGACGGTATGGGTTGAGTAATTGGCATCACCTGACCTATAAATCAGTCAATTTCTAAAATATGGGTTTACCGACAGTGGATCGATAGTATTTAAGTTATAAACATATTTTATAACGAAAATAGGTTTTGAAAGTTATTACATCGGAGAGTTATTTAAAAGGAAATAAATATTAATTATTTAAAGTTTATAAGTAATTATGGAATTTGTTTTATTAAACAATTTCTTACGTTGATAAGAATAAAAAATAAATGAGAAGAAAATAACATAGCGGTTAAGTATTTGATTAATCATGAACGATTAAATAAAGTTATTTAAATTAATTATATTTTAATTAATTTAAAAGAAGAATTAAATAGAATTGGTTAGAAGAATAATCATGTTGTGTGGACTGAGTCGATCATTTAAACTAAGTTAGACTTTAAATTAGTGAAATAATTGGTTAATCTTAGAAAGAGTTTAAAAAGGAAATTTATTATTTATTCTAATAAATAAAGGAGTTAATTAATTTGCAATGATAAATGTTGAAGTAAATAATCTCTTCTTAAATGTAATACATTTACGTAACCCAGTTTGAAACGAAAATATAGTTGAGTATTGAAAGGAAGCTAAGGATGAGTTTTATATTTTGGACTCGAGCTTTTAATCAAGTAATAAAAGGTTCTCATGAGATACGATAGCCAAATGAAAATGTTACTTAGCATTTGGGACTAAGTAGAGGGAGATACAAAGAGTTTATATTAATTCTGAAATTTATAAACTAGGTTTATAAATGGAATGTGAATTAAAGCGTTGTTTTCATACTTAATAATGGTATTAAGTTGAAAAGGGATTTCCCGAAGGAAAAAGGGAATTGGGAAAAAGAGATTTAAATTTGGGTTGGTAAAAGAGGTTGGAAAAAGGATTTGTAATAATAATCCAGTTAGGAAACAAAGTTATGTGAATAAGTCGAGGATTAATAAAAGTAATGTTTAGTTAACCATTATTTAATTAGTAAATTAAGCGATATTAATTATATTTAAAGAAGAACTATAAAGCTATATTTTAACTAGTGGGAGGTGTTGATGTAAGATTAAATATTGGTTCTTGAATTGCAACTCGTATTTTTCTGAAGATAAGAACGTTGTTGATCAAGGTCTAAGAGGTAATTAAAATATCCCAACTTGAACGGCTTCGGGACTATCCAAGGATGATACTAGTTGGTAATGTCAAGAATGGGTGATAAGATTTCCAAAGTAAAGGAAATGATATGAGATGATATTTTACCTAGTAACGAAATTAAAAGGAGATTGGGCGATAAGTTTTAAAAGCCAAGTGATGCTAAATACTAGACCAGTGGATCTATTTTTATGATTTCATGGATGTTTACTTGAAAGTTAAATAACCGACTATCAAGTCTGACCTTTACGATTGTTGGTTGGAAAGACCAAGATCGAATGTATATTCAAAAACCATTCCAACCAACAAATCCGAAATATATAGAAGATATCGGGCGACGATCGAGATGGAGCATTTGAAGACCATAGATCTTCATAAAGCGGAAGAACCACTTACGATCTCTGATTCGACCAGAGATATACTGGGATTCTGTCGTGGTTGAAATCTGTGGATTTTCAAGGGCTATCGCTACTGGTCCATGGGGGTGATTCCTATATTGGATGCAGTAGGAGAGTACCTTCGGTTCATCCTGTTCCTGGATGACTTGTATGGACGAATGTCTGACAGAGTATTTCCTGAAATCATGTACGTTGATTTTTACAAATATACCGAGTGGTGGCAAAGAGGGGCACTTCTTTTATACCCAGAGTATATTTGTGGACGTCAATTAGTGACTTGACGGATCTGACAATGTGGCATTCAAAGTGAGTGATGGCCAGGTGTTTCAAAAGATTTATGACCTCAAGCCTCAACAACCTGGAAATGACAGAAATCGGGCAGGCAGCATGGCTATGTGGGTCGCTCCCATTAGGATGTATAATCACCTATCTAGAGAAAAATTCATTTCATTCTTTAATCTATTTCGATGTTGTCCCTTATCGGGAAACGGTGATTTGAGCCCAACCGTTGGTGATATACATTCGATACACTCAAGCGAAATGAGTGGTCGGTCATGTGAGGGCCGGGTTGCAAGACGTTCTTGTTGAACCCAGTGTATTCGCCTCTAGAGATACACTATCGGCAGGTAGTCCCATACCTTGTCGCAGTTGGAATCCAATCTCCAATAAGTGCCCACGGTTTTGTTTGTATATATATATGTGGAGCGTGAGATGCAAGCGTTCCACTAGATTGATATTTACTTGTATTTAGACACTAGTCTAATATCATAAAAAATGTTGATTTCAAAACTATTTTGGGTTATCATAAGGTAAAAACTGTCCGTATTTATGTGTGGATTTGGTCTTATGATTATCCTTTTCTTTCGAAAGGATTTTAACTTTAAAATCAAGTTGTGTGATACCCTTAATGCTGTGCGAGTTTTTCTCACTCTGGTTCACCAGACTGACCGGTGTTTTGTAAATGCTCGGGTTAGCCCGGGGTGTACAGGTTCAGGTTATCAGGTACTGAGAAGTCCAAAGACGAGCTGGAGATGTTCAGACATATGATATCTAGTATGTATTCCGCTGTGTGATATATATATGAGGACAGATTATTATAACTGTCCAGAGATGTTGATGTACTCTGATATTGTAAGTATTTTCAAAAGCTCTCAATAAAGATTTATTTCTGTATTATATTTTGTTCCGCTGCGATGTGAGACTCTGTGTTGTGTTGCTTCTTTTTCTTCTATTCTAACTTTCTTTCTTATCTCACCCTCTAATTTCTTTCTATAAGCGTTCCAGTGTTTTCGGTGTTTGGAAGGTCGGCATAAGTTATGGTAAAGGTATTTATGTCGATTTTCGGGACCGAGAACACCTGGGGCGTTACAGTGGTATCAGAGCTATTAGTTGAGTAGTAACCTTGGCTCTGTGGCGTTACTCAACAGAGATGGGGTTAGTAACACCCTAGATTGAGTTGAGTGTATATATATGAGAGCGTATTTGTAAGATTTTATATACAAATGTTTTGTATTGTATTATTTGACTGGTTCAAGTGTTGAGAAGCATTGAACTAGCGAGTGGATACAATATTGTTTTATAAAAGAGGGTAAATGAAATAATCTTACCCAACGTATATTTTATATAGAAAAGGGAATTATTTTCTATATTGTGATGATGTGGATTGTTTTGTTGTTCTGATTGATTTGATTTGAATCAAATTTGAATTTTGAAATAAGGTTGAACTGATTATAAAATCAATATGTCAATTGAATCAAATATGAAAATAAAACTAAATCTAGTTAAGTAAAACCAATTTAAGAATAAATTCAAAAGGGATGAATTCAAATAAATTGGGATTCAAATAAATTGGGTTGCCATTTGTATTTTTAATTTTTCGAAGAAATTGAGGCCCGGAGTAGCAGTGGTTGTCGTACCAATCGAGCCATGCAGAGAAGGTATTGGCAAAATTTCAGAAAAAAATTTAGAGTTCAGATTTATTTTGAATATAATGCAAAAGTAATAATTTAAAAATAATATGGTTTCAAACTATCCTTCTTACTTTCCAATTTCGAGGATGAAATTATTTTAAGGAGGGGAAGAATGTAACGTCCCAGATTTTTCGGCCATTTAAATTCGAATATTTAAATTTGTTTATATATCATATTGGAAATATAATAGATTTTTTAATCGAATTTATTTATTTAAAACAGAGTTTGAATATATATATATTAATTAAAACGAGCTCGAAAACGACGCGGTAGTTCGAAATTTTCGACTTGAACTTTAACTGAATATACATGAACCGATATAAGTCGGATTTCTGTGAAACAAGACACGTTTGAACTGGTTCGATCACATTTTTCTAATAAAAGAGAAAAATCGAAATTCCCGCTTATAGATTTCAAGTTATGTCCGATTCAAATTTCTAAATAATCGCTATGGAATTCGTTTTTAAATTATAACGATTTAATTATCAGGATTTTTAAATATTGGATTTTGAATTCTATATAGATAGAAAATGAAGCGGTCTGTTGATATTAACTGCATGATAAATCAATCGGGATGTTTAAATGATACTTTATATCATTGCAAAAAGGAAAATAAAATTCTTGTATCAAAACAGTAAATATTAAGATTTATATCTGGGTTTCAATTATATCAATCATATCCAATAATGCTTTGTTATAAACATGAGTTATCTTCATGTGTCGAATTATATGCTTTCATACATATCAATTATATGCTTTGCTAAATTGAGTTCATACTTAAAATCAGTATATTTGGCACAAAATACAACATTTCTATATGCTTCATGTTACAAAAATCCAAATGGGGCTACAAGATGACATCAGATATGATACATACATAAAGACCATATTTCCAGAAGTTCTATTGTATAACATCAGCTATATATAACTGTTGTTTCATGCTCTTATTGTTGCTACGAAAAGGAATAAAATTTTCAATCAAATAATTTTTGCTGGTCCCAAACAATTAAAGGAAATGATGGTTTAAAATAAATGATGAAGTTTTAAACAAAGCAATAAATGATCATTTATTCATAAACAGTCCATTAATGGTCTACATTGAAGCCTAAATTCGACACATGAAGGTACGCATTTATATACAGTGAATAAACATGGCTATTGCCATGAATTTTGAAATGAAACGTACAATAATACAATACAAGCATAGCAAAATGTAACGGTAAGGCAAAGTTCTTTCCATATACACAAATTCTTTGCCGTGTTTGTAGCGGTTACATTTGTGGTTTCATTCTTTTGCAACCGATCCTGTAAAAAAAACCAATTAGTATAAAAAAAAGAAAAAAAAAGTGTATATCAAATCTAGAAAGAAAGACCGAAATGGATTGCACAGATCCATACATTTCTTTCATAGCAGAACTGTATGTACCCATACAGTAAATCTTATATTAAAAAAAAAATCAATGACAAGCCATAACCAAACGAAGAACTAAAATGATTCATATCAATAGGCCTTAGTTTCATTCATGAAGCAGTAAAAGACACCCTCATAGGCACAGCTAAAAAGAAATAGCAATACATAGCCTAATAGCTAAAGAACAACTAAGAACATGTCATGAACAACTAAGGTAAGAAGAAAATCAAATATATGAACATATAACATCAAATCCCAACAGCTAAGAAAAAAGGAACAGTTATATATAAATACAGTAAAATTCAGGTACAAATTCACTGTTTCATACATAAAAAAAATTCCAAGTAAGAAATCTTTATGACAGTTCAAAAATCTCTGAATAAATCGACAATTCATGGCCACAAGCCTAGCCTAACCTAACACAGCAATATATATTTTCACAATCGAATTCATATCAGAACCATACCATAACATCTACCAAGGAAGTACAAATCTTTGAAATTACATTGCATAGTTCACTGTCATTTAATCAGTTCAATCAAAATCCATTTCGAACAGGGCAACAAGTGCTGGGAAAATCCTATACTAAATCCGAACCAAAAATCTAAATTACATATTCGAATTTGACTGAAATAACAATTCGTAACCATTGATAGATGTTGATCATATCTGAACCAAGCTAATACTATAAATAGACCCTCACGCGCAGGTGTTTTACCAATTCAAGAACAATTCGAAACTGAAAATCAAGCATAATAAATACAGTAATGGAAAAATCAGGTAAAAAGAAACTTAGCTTTCGATCTGAAGGGTCTTGGACCAATATCGGTTGAAGCCGTTCGCAGTCGAAGACCCAGGCCTCGATCTGGTTCGCTCGATGCCACGTGATGACGATGGGGGGCTTGATCGCAAAGCCATGGTGGTGGATCGAAGAGCGGAAACAGTTGCGATGCCATGCATCTCGAAGCGGCTGAAGATCAAAAAGGGGAATTAGGAATTAGGGTTTTCTTTGATTTCGGTTTTGAGCTAAACTGATGGAGGCGACTTACTGAAGGATCGAAATGAGGGTTTTAAGATGTGACGCGGGTCGGGTTCTTTTTAGGCCAAGGGTTAAGGTAAAAAGCCTATCTTAAATCTAAAGGAAAATTTATGTTTTAATTTAATTATTTATAAAACTTGTTTAAATGATTTCTCGAACATACGATATCAGATTTTGGCGCGGTCAGTTGCGTTGGAACCGTAAAAACGAGCTCTTCGAGATGAAGCAGAGCTAGTCAGGATCAGGAGCAACTGGAAATTCTAGTAAAGTTAAACAACTATTTAATTTGCCTTAAAACCAGAAATTTATCGACGGATTTAAATCGAGGTGAGTTAAACTCACTCAGCTCTCCCCATTTATATTTTATAAATTGGGTTTTTATTTTGCATGTTCTGATTGCTAGTGGTTGACTGTTTGCTAGTTATATATATTTGTTGTTGATTCAATAAATGAAATTAAACGGTTGTTTAATTTCAGTAAAACACCAATTGTGTTGATTTGACCCAAATAAAGTGATTTCCCTTGACTGGTCCCAAATGTGTTTGAAATTGTTTGAATTGGCTGTTGATTGATTGATGATCGTTATAGAAATTATCAGTCAAATAAAAAGGAATGGTTGATTATTATTGATTGTTGAACCTTATTTCAACATTTGTTCTGATAGTAACCAATGGACGGTATGGGTTGAGTAATTGGCATCACCTGACCTATAAATCAGTCGATTTCAATAATATGGGTTTATCGACAATGGATCGATACTATTTAAGTTATAAACATATTTTATAACGAAAATAGGTTTTGAAAGTTATTACATCGAAGAGTTATTTAAAAGGAAATAAATATTAATTATTTAAAGTTTATAAGTAATTATGGAATTTGTTTTATTAAACAATTTCTTACGTTGATAAGGATAATAAATAAATGACAAGAAAATAACCTAGCGGTTAAGTATTTGATTAATCATGAACGATTAAATAAAGTTATTTAAATTAATTATATTTTAATTAATTTTAAAGAAGAATTAAATAGAATTGGTTAGAAGAATAATCATGTTGTGTAGACTGAGTCGATCATTTAAACTAAGTTAGACTTTAAATTAGTGTAATAATTGGTTAATCTTAGAAAGAGTTTAAAAAGGATTTATTCTAATAAATAAAGGAGTTAATTAATTTGCAATGATAAATGTTGAAGTAAATAATCTCTTCTTAAATGTAATACATTTAAGTAACCCAGTTTGAAACGAAAATATAGTTGAGTATTGAAAGGAAGCTAAGGATGAGTATTATATTTTGGACTCGAGTTTTTAATCAAGTAATAAAAGGTTCTGATGAGATACGATAGCTAAATGAAAACGTTACTTAGCATTTGGGACTAAGTAGAGGGATATACGAATAGTTTATATTAAACCTGAAATTTATAAACAAGGTTTATAAATGGAATGTGAATTAAAGCGTTATTTTTATACTTAATAATGGTATTAAGTTGAAAAGGGATTTCCCGAAGGAAAAAGGGAATTGGGAAAAAGAGATTTAAATTTGGGTTGGTAAAAGAGGTTGGAAAAAGGATTTGTAATCATAATCCAGTTAGGAAACAAAGTTATGTGAATAAGTCGAGGATTAATAAAAGTAATGTTTAGTTAACCATTATTTAATTAACGAATTAAGCGATATTAATTATATTTAAAGAAGAACTATAAAGCTATATTTTAACTAGTGGGAGGTGTTGATGTAAGATTAAATATTGGTTCTTGAATTGCAACTCGTATTTTTCTGAAGATAAGAACGTTGTTGATCAAGGTTTGAGAGGTAATTAAAATACCCCAACTTGAACGGTTTCGAGACTATCCAAGGATGATACTAGTTGGTAATGTCAAGAATGGGTGATAAGATTTCCAAAGTAAAGGAAATGATATGAGATGATATTTTACCTAGTAACGAAATTAAAAGGAGATTGGGCGATAAGTTTTAAAAGCCAAGTGATGCCAAATACTAGACCAGTGGATCTATTTTTATGATTTCATGGATGTTTACTTGATAGTTAAATAACAGACTATCAAGTCTGACCTTTACGATTGTTGGTTGGAAAGACCGGGATCGAATGTATATTCGAAAACCATTCCAACCAACAAATACGAAATATATAGAAGATACCGTGCGACGATCGAGATGGAGCATTTGAAGAACATAGATCTTCATAAAGCGGAAGAACCACTTACGATCTCTGATTCGACCTGAAGATATACTGGGGTTCTATCGTGGTTGAAATATGTGGATTTGCAAGGACTATCGGTATTGATCCATGGGGTGATTCCTATATTGGATGCAGTAGGAGAGTACCTTTGGTTCATCCTGTTCCTGGATGACTTGTATGGACGAATGTCTGACAGAGTATTTCCTGAAACCACGTACGTTGATTTTTACAAATATACCAAGTGGTGGCAAAAAGGGGCACTTCTTTTATACCCAGAGTATATTTGTGGACGTCAATTAGTGACTTGACGGATCTGATAATGTGGCATTCAAAGCGAGTGATGGCCAGGTGTTTCAAAAGATTTATAACCTCAAGCCTCAACAACCAGGAAATGACAGAAATCGGGCAGGCAGCATGGCTATGTGGGTCGTTCCCATTAGGATGTATAATCACCTATCTAGAGAAAATCCATTTCATTCTTTAATTTATTTCGATGTTGTCTCTTATCGGGAAACGGTGGTTTGAGCCCAACCGTTGGTGATATACATTCGATCCACTCAAGCGAAATGAGTGGTCGGTCATGTGAGGGCCGGGTTGCAAGACGTTCTTGTTGAACCCAGTGTATTCGCCTCTAGAAATACACTATCGGTAGGTGGTCCCATACCTTGTCGCAGTTGGAATCCAATCTCCAATAAGTGCCCACGGTTTTGTTTGTATATATATATGTGGAGCGTGAGATGCAAACGTTCCACTAGATTGATATTTACTTGTATTTAGAAACTAGTCTAATATCAGAAAAGATATTGATTTCAAAACTATTTTGGGTTATCGTAAGGTAAAAACCGTCTGTATTTATGTGTGGATTTGGTCTTATGATTATCCTTTTCTTTCGAAAGGATTTTAACTTTAAAATCAAGTTGTGTGATACCCTTAATGCTGTGCGAGTTTTTCTCATTCTGGTTCACCAGACTGACCCGGTGTTTTGTAAATGCTCGGGTTAGCCCGGGGTGTACAGGTTCAGGTTATCAGGTATTGAGAAGTCCAGAGACGAGCTGGAGATGTTCAGATATATGATATCTAGTATGTATTCCGCTCTGTGATATATATATGAGGACAGATTATTATAACTGTCCAGAGATGTTGATGTACTCTGATATTGTAAGTTTTTCCAAAAGCTCTCAATAAAGATTTATTTCTTTATTATATTTTGTTCCGCTGCGATGTGAGACTCTGTGTTGTGTTGCTTCTTTTTCTTCTATTCTAACTTTCTTTCTTTCTTATCTCACCCTCTAATTTCTTTCTATAAGCGTTCCAGTGTTTTCGGTGTTTGGAAGGTCGACATAAGTTATGGTAAAGGTATTTATGTCGATTTTCGGGACTGAGAACACCTGGGACGTTACATTTGTCCTCTTTAGTGTTGTTAAACTTTCGGGTTGTTACATTCTCCCCTACTCAAAGGATTTCGTCCCCAAAATCTCTAAGTTAAGAAGAATGTATATCCTAACATCCACATCCATCTACTCATCCGCCAATCACAGGCATCCATTATCCTTAAAAGGTTTCTTATTGCTTATATGAACATATGCAAAGGTGTGTGTATATGTCCCAATACTAATGCGAAGATCAGGCGGTCTACTGATTCAGTCGACCTCCTTAATGCAACGTATGTTAGTGCCTTGAATCCAACATGTATGCAAATAATCTTATTATAACTTGTAAGTTCTATATGTGTGCACAATCATCCGTCCAAATGCAACATCCATATGACGATACATCCATTTTCATCCATAAAAAGAAGAAAAATGCACACACATCCATATGTAGTATGAGGGTGATTGAGCCGATCTAGTGCCTAATGTGTGTGTATGCATCCACAAGCAACCACTTGCATCCACTTGCATCCATCAAACATAACATGTCTCAAACACATGTTTGTAACCATGGGATTTCTATCTAAAGGTCGAAGATTCGATCGATAGGATACACACGAATGACAGAAGTAAGTACGAATAAAAGCTTGGAAAAAGAAGTTAAGAACATAATCCCAAAAAGGAAAGGGTATGAAGCGCGATCCTTGTCTTCAGTCTCCCAAGTCGCATCCTCGTTGTCTTCTCCCCATTGCACTTTTATTAACTTAACCTCTCTATTGCGCAATTTTTTAACCTCTGATCTAAGTATACGGGTAGGAACTCGTCTAATTGTCACCTCCCTTTCTACCTCTACTTCCTCGAGTATGTTCGGCTCAACTACCTCTACTGTATTGTGCAGATACTCCCATAAATAAGAAATGAGGGAAAACATCATGAATATCCACACATATGCGAAGCGAGTTATATGCCTTAGGGGCGAATATTACTGGAGCACCCCTTTCAGATATGCTTCGCCTAATAAACCCTTTCTCACGTAGCTCCCCTACTTGCTTACTAAGCTACCTCCTTTCTCTTGGAGCCATGTGGTGCGCAGGCAATGCAACTGGCTTTGTATTGTCCACCGAGTATATACAGAAATCAATCTCGCGCCTCGGAGGCAAGCCCCAAACCTCCTCAAAACATCAGAATACTCACAGACTACTGGTACATATCGTAGATCATCGATAGATGCATCAAGTGACTCTAGGAAACTTAACATGCTAGACCCTCTTGGGTCACTAGAAATCTCGAGAGTCCTCCTACGGCAAGTCATAAATTTAACGATCCTCCTCTAACAATCTAGAATAGCACCATACATGGCTAGCTAACCCATCCCTAGAGTAAAATAGTATCCCATAAAACATAGTACATATGCATCATGCCTAAACTTGACGCCCCAAAACAGTTATTCTCAAACCCCGACAAGTCATAGACTGATGAGTCGTACCACCAGTAGGGTTTGAGGCAACAACGGGGTCCAAAACCATCTAGTACTAAGGTGCAGAGACTCAACTACAGAATCAGATATAAAAAAGTGAGAAGCGCCAGAATCAAAAGGAGTCCTAACTAGATGATCGGAAAAACAATAGCATGCACTTTCCCTCCAGAGGATCCAGCCCTTTGGCCCTGCCCTTGCTTCTTCGGGCATTCCTTAGTATAGTGTCCAATTTTACCACAGTTGAAGCAAGCATTGTTCCTTTTTCTACAATCTTTGACCAAATGACCAACGTTCCCGCAATCATGACATTTCTTTTTTCCTTGAGCTTTGTCGTTCTTTCTGACCTCTTATTGTCGTTCTTTCTTGGGCCACACTTTCTTATTTTGTGTTTCCTCAACCTTATCTTCTTTCTTTCCAGCTTTATCTTCCTCATGCATCAATGACATATCAACGAGCTTTTCAAAAGTTTCTTCCACAAGAATATGGGACACAGCTAACCCATGGAGGGGTTCATTCAGTCCTTTAGTAAACCGCAAAGCTTTCTTATGCGCGGTATCCACTAGCTCCAACCCAAACCTTGCTAGTTGGTTGAACTTGTTAACATACTCTTTGACGGTCATGCCTCCTTACTTGAGTGCCAAAAACCTCTCCATTTGCATGCTTTTCTCGGCTTAAACATCATTTCGAATCTATGTTAGAAATCATCCTAAGTATCCACTGGACGCCCTGCTTGTGTCACTTCCCACCCGAATGAAGCCTCATCTTTCAGCAGCCAAGCGGCTAGCTGAATCTTCCTACAATCTTCCACCTTGAAAATTCCAAATAAATCCTCTGTTTCTTTAAGCCAATTCCTTGCCTCCACGAAAGTCTCAGTTCCATTGAATGGCTTTCCGCCCATAGCATGGAAGTCTTTACATATCTTAGAGAAACTATCGCGGAGGATGAGGAGGAACAACGGGTGCAGCTGGGGGAGGAACATTTCCTTGGTCCTCGGCAGGCATCATAGCCTCAAGATACCTACGGAACCAGTCGGGTGTCGTGACGCCTGCAGGAATATTAGGTTCCCCAGACATGCTGAAAAGAAAAGGAAAAAGGGACTCAAACAGAGAATCGAAAGATATTACATATGGCTTTGGGGAATATGTTTCTCAAAACAGACTTTTCTTTTGAAAATGCTTCCTTTTAAAACATTTTTCAAACAATTTTCAAAATCTTTTATCCGATCTGGTAACCTTCAACTCTGATACCAAGTGTGACACCCCACGTCCGTTAATGTCACTCACTAAGGGAATGCATTAAGTTTCATGAAGTGTTGTAGGTAAACAGAAACAGAAATGTTACAAGATAGATATAAAAGCAACAACGGAATTTTTATTTTTATTTCAAACATAAATCATAACATCGTGGTCCAAAATACCATAAGTCTGAGACTACATAAAACCCTTTACAGTAATATAAAAACTTATGTCTTGTACCATCAAAGTACAGAAAATACATAAAAAGCATAATTCCCTAAAACAGACAAAGCCATAATAGTAAAGATAGAAACCGAGCAATACTTCAAAAGCTGCTCCAAGCAAGATGATAACCGAGTCCTGACTAAGCTTGGTAATTCCCACCCTGCGAACCTGAGGAAGGGGGGAAGGGGTGGAATGGAAGAAAGAAGAGGAAACGAAAAGAGTTAGACATAAAGTCTGGCGAGTCCAGTTACTTTTAGCAAGTAAATAAATAAAAGTATCATGACAGGCATATAAACTGGAGGGATAGATAACAATATTAAAACAGGTATAACAGACTGGGCAAGATAAGCAGAATGAACAGAACAGAATAGGTTACGCTTCTCTAATACTTTTCTCTGCACCAATACTAGTATAAGAGATATGTGATAAGATTACATACTTCCTAATTACTCAACAGAAACAGGTTGATCCCAACAGAAACATAATGATAGTTTTAGGTGTACTCTAGTGATGGGTTTTACCCCAAATAGAATTAACCGGTACCTAAACTGAAATAACGGGTGTTAAACCCAACAGAAATACAAGTACCCCATAGAAACAGACAGGACTAGATGTACCCTAATTACTACCCCCAAATCGATCGGCTCCCTACTCCGTAAATACCCTGTATCTGCCCCCACAGTAGGGTGTATTACTTCCTAAAGTGGCAACCTACAGAAGTATACAGACCTATTTACCGGTGCTACAACGGCTTATTTTCTCAGAAGCAGGCCATACTCATGCACACACATGAGTTCGTTGGAACGTGCCAGTATACACCTCCTCCCAGATGAACCTCTTACAATCAGTTCAGTAAGCGTGCCCTGACCCCTACCTGGTGCGGGGTCTCCCTTTTAATACAAGAATGGCTTATTGACTAATAAGGGTCCCACACAACAGATGACACGAGCCAACCCCCACAGATCTTGTGTCCCCAATTAACTAGGATTTTGACAGATTACGCCTAACAGACTTAACAGATTCACATAACCCCCTACAGATTTACGGGTTAAACTTTACAAGTTAACGGGTCCTGATAACCCCAACAGATGTAACAGGTTAAGTCTTTTAGATTAACAGGTTCGTATAACCCCCACGGATTTAACAGGTTTACTTAACCCTACAGACTTAACAAGTTTACTTAACCCCACAAATTTAACAGGTTTACTTAACCCCAAAGAAACTTAACAGGTTTACTTAACCCCACAAACTTAACAGGTTTATTTAACCAAACAAATTTCACAGGTTTACTTAGCCCCATAGAAACTTAACAGGTTTACTTGACCCCACAGATTTCATATTTACTTAACCTCATAAATTCGTATAAATTTATTTAACCCTTTATTCCATTTGTTGTGTTCATATATTACCCCTTTTCACATTCAAATCGGTTAAGTATTTCAATTTAACATGTTGTCATTATCTTTTCATTTGTACATGTTAACACACCATACCTCTCACATTAGGTCAATCACTTATGGCTGCTGGATATGCCGGGCGGCTCCGGGCAGACTTAAACCACAAGTTTAGACTTAACCTCGTGCTGTAGTGTCATTTCGCATTAGACCCCTTACATTAGATTAGCCACTTGTGGTTGCTGGATATGTCGGGCGGCTACGGGCAGACTTATACCACAAGCGCAATCTAACCTCGTGTCTAAGCGTTATTACTATTCCAAATTTTTAGGCATATTCATATTAGCAACTATCCTACATCAATTATAGGTTTTCCCATGCCCCTTTTCAATTCACATATCATTATGCCTATTATGTCCTTTTTCCTAAGTCATAAATCAATATACAATTTATATCCAATTTCAATATTCACATATGTTCCAATTTATGCCCCAATTCAATATTCACATATGTTCCAATTTATGCCCCAATTCAATGTTATGCCCCAATTCAATATTAAAATGTGTTCCAATTTATGCCCCAATTCTATATTCACCTATGTTCCAATTTATGCCCCAATTAAATATTAAATATTCAATATTTCAATACAAGTTATGCCCAAATTCATGTTTTTTCCAACGATTCCCAATTTCGCACGTTCGCATATTTCAGCGTCAGGCCAAGGCTCGAAGGTAGCCTGGCTATATAAAAATAAAAAGGGAAAAAAGGGAGAAAAGAGAGTCAAAAGTAGGCATAATAACGAATCAATAATTAACTGACAAAAACAGGCATAAAAACTGAATAAGAATATTATAACAAGATTTGGCATGGTGGCGATATAAACATATAAGAACAGACCTGGTGAATATGTCATAATAGAACTGATTTAGGCGATGATTCAAGATCCAATTTTTAATATACATATCAAGATTGCCAATTAAATATTTAGATCTAAAAATAACATAAACTCATAGTGAATAGATCTAAGAAAATGGATCCAAATAACTGAGAAGGACATGTTGATTTTGTTGTACTAATCTTTGAATATGTATAATCTTCTTTGAATTGATTTTGGAGAAGAATAGGCTATTTAATTTTCGTTGCAGCAGAGCCCCGCCGTCACCATTATTTTTTGGATGAATAAAACCTAGGTTTAGGGTCCTTTTTATAGCCTAAAAGCAAGAACTAGGTCAAGAATAGAGTCCACGTTCAAAAAATCGAATCTACCCAGATCTGCCTAGGGGGTTGACCCCCCCTTAGGGTGTCGACCCCCAAACACCCTGGGTCGACCCCCAAAATGGGGCGGTTTGGGTATTACCTCTCCCGATTCGCTGTTTTGATTTTATATATATATATTTTAATTTGTTTGTATACATATAATTCTCTTGTGCATATACAGGCTTCAAACCTTCATAACTTCTTCATACGGTATCCGTTTTACGCAAATCAAGTGTCTTTCTTGACGAAAATTTCGAGACGGACACAATGGTTCAGTCTGTTTCCCCTGATTCTGAATATTAAATTAATTATTCTTTATTTTGTCCTCTTTAGTGTTTTTAAAATTTTGGGGTGTTACATAAAGTGCATGTAGAATGACATAAACAAGTTACGGATATGGTTAACTTTTCCCATTTCATAGAACTTTGACATTTGACTATTTGTACTTCTACAAGTTTTAGAATATAATATAATTAAGAAAATTTTCGTTAATACTACTCATCGATCCTAAACCATAGAGTGATAACATATGTCCACTATGGTCTTGAATTTATCAGGCCTGATCCATCAGCAAAAAGACATAGCATTAATCACAGGTGTCACAATGTCTTATTTTTCCTAGTCGGGTCAATGCATGCACATTGAACCATCGAAACGTACTCATACCCACCTCTATTTGGACCATCTTACTACCTAGCTCAGCATGATGTGTTTCCTTGCCTCTTATGAGACCAAACATAATAAAAATGGAATGTTGGTTGGTATGGATCCCTAACATGAATCCTACTTGACCCAAATCGCACTGAATTTGGACCCTCATAGAAACCATAGAAATCATTCTCAGACTAACCATAGATTTTAGACTTATAACTTAATGTGATTTTGAGTTAAATTTTTATTAAGTCTAAATATTCATTCATTTACTATAGAAACCATAGTCATATAATTGCCTAGTCACAAGGTCACCATAGAACTATCGAATTGTCTAATCACAAGGCCACCATAGAATTGTCTAATCCAAGGCCACAATAGAATTGCCTAATCACAAGGCTACCATAGAATTTTGCCTCATCGCAAGGCCACCATAGAATAACCTAATCACATGGGTATTATATAATTTTGCCTAATCGTAAAGCTACCATAGAATAATGCCTAACCACAGGGCCATCATAGAACCTTAGAATTTTAGGCTTGTAACTTAACATCATTTTAAGTCAGTATTTCATATTAAGCCTAGTTATCCTTTTTCAGCTTCATGTCATATTCATATTTGCAAATAAACCATGTTAGTTTATTATGATTCCCCAATCTTTCATATTTACACATATATATGTTATAGTTCATTTTTCTATCATAACCTGTGTCATTATCATTTTGCAAACCTTATCAAGTTTGTCTATTTTCAGTCCAATGTTCCTTTTTATTACAGTTTAACATCTCATGTCAAATTAGCCTCAGATCATCCGATCTTGTTTTCATTATTCCAGTTTAATCAGATTTCCCAAAATCACCTAGGGTCGATTCTTTAGGGTCGAGATTGCGGGTCGTTAGAGCTTTATTGTGGCCCCCTACTTCCTCTACCTATGTTCAATGATCCTAAATGACCAAAATTACCTATGGTTTCTCAGTTATCGAGCTTCCTTGTTGAAGTTAGAATGTATACTACTACGATTCAATTCATATCCGGTCCAAAGTTCTTCCGAATCCAAATTCATGCTTAGTCAATTTTAGAATACCGCACGACAAATCCACTCGTCCATGGCTCATATCCTTTTCTGCGCTTGACCTTTTGATCATCTGATCACATCTCTAGCTATCTGTCATGATGATTAAGTAGCACGTACATCCAAATCTGATGTATAACAGTCTTTTTAAAAGGCAGATGTCACCTTCCATGTTAGATATAGATCTTTAGACTGTATTATGTTGTGAACTTTTAGCGTTTATTATTATAATTTCCTCTTGCTTCTTGTATCCATGTGCTACTATAATTTCTCCTTTCATTTATCATGGACCATTAATTATTAGTAAAGGGATATTTTTTCCCCCAATGTACAGGGAGTTTTTCTCTAGTTGTTAGGCTTGTTGGATGCTCCTTTTTTAAGTGCAGAGTAAAATTATATGAGTGATCTTCTCTTAAAGAAATAACTTATTTTCCTCAAGATATTATCAAACCGACCAGTTGGGGGGTTTGTTTAATGTAGGCTTGCAAAATTAGATAATGCGTGACCAAAAAGTAAGTAATATTAAAAAAAAAATTCTCTTTGGTATGGTCTCCTTAAATTTCTCCAATGTTATTCTCAGTATTCTCTAAATTGACATCCCTTTTTTTGTAATCATGTCCACAATTCAAATTGTAACGATTTATTTTTATTGAAGTTTTGACTTTTCAAGGGAAAAAACAAATTCTTGGAATTATAGATTTTGAATCCAAAATTCAAACTTTATAGTTTAGTTCATTAATTTTGAAATTGCAAACTTTTGTATTTCAAATGTAAAATAATATTTTAAAATTTGTATTCAACGTAAAAGGTCAAGATTTTGAAATTTTGTATTTGCTAATTTCAAATTGAGAACTAAAATTTTCATATTCAAAAATCACACTTTCACAAATCAAGTTTATAATTCCAAAAAATTTGAAGTATGGGTTTTCCAAATTATAGTTTTCAAGTTCTAATTATCATATTTGAAACTAAAACCTTTTAAACTTGGAGCTACACTTCTACAATCCATGTAGTGACCCGTAACTTCCCCGGTAAGGAAAGAGCGGGTACTATGAGAAAAACACACAAAGAACGCAGACGGAAGAACATTTCTTTGTATATTACAACAATTCCATCAGATTACAAGAATATACAGAGTATAAACAAATATTACACAACAGAAAAATATCAGAGATTACAATACATTACATAGCAGCGGAAAAATAATACAATACACAACTAGAAGTAATACACGGATACAGAGCTTTTCGAGTATCGTTCCAGCTGTAAATAAGGATCCTGTGAATATAAATCGGCAAAACCAAAACTACTAGCTGCCCGTGTCAAAATAAGGGCACCAAGAGTTTAGGTTAAAACAATAAACTCCAGGTCAGTCATGGGACTGGTTTGAGAACTAAAACAGTTATTTAAAATTTTACTTTAAATCAGATATATCAAGGGACCACGCCGTATGACACGGAACGGGTTTCCTCCCAAGAATACCAGTGCATATAACAAAACAACGCAATGCTTTTTGAAAAAATGAAGCTATTATAAGACCCAGGTCCTATCACACAATGCAACGCAAGCCGGGGGATAGGGTTTTCCCTTATAATAGCCAAAGAATGCTTGATACGCTAAATTTCATGTTTTATTATTACTATAAGTGTATAGTGTCAAAACAATTTCGATCATAAATATCAATCATAGACGGCATGGGTACCATATATCATGTTGCCATACTAGGCTCTACAATCAAAACCGCAAAGTCACATATTTGGAAATTGGATTTCCACCTGTGAACCGAGGCAAAAGATAGTCCTCTACCGATTCGAGACGCTCTAGCCCGTGTTTCAGGCAAGTACTCAGTCAAGCCTTAGGATCGTCAAGGCCGGTCCTCCGATGTGGATTAAAATGCCTGAACACTGCGTTTCCCCACCCTTTGGGGTGTCAATGAGTCCAATGACTCCATCGGTCCCAGATCGACCGATATATATGAGGCGCCTCGAAACAGCAACAACCACATAAGTCAAACTCGTCAGGGCATGTAAAACCACTGACGCCACTTCTAGCTAGAAGGAAACGCATGCCCTCCCTGATGTCTTCTCCCGTTTCTGGTTCACAACCGGTGTATGAGGCTCGCGAATCAACTCTACACAAAGCTATGCCACACAGGCCGTGCTTTGATCATCAACCACAAGACTTTGCTTTTCAACATAAGCCTTGATCATTTTCCACTTAGGCATGCCACACAGGCAATTCACTCCATGCGATTGATATCCATCGATATATAACCCCTGAGCTCGTACATCTCAGAGAAGGGCGTTAAGCAAGAGAATAAATTCTCCGCCGCCAAACAGATATATATTTAATATAAATCAATCACACAGACTAAAATCCAATGTCAGACACACAGTCCATTTACAAGTCCGTTCTGGGTCTGAACGAAACCGGAGGCACCTAGTACCCCGCATACCCATCGATCTCCAAGTACGTCTGGACGATCACTAACTGATTCTCTCCTCTTGGGTGTACGGCCCAATCAAGATCATCATTAATCACCCAAACGACGTGAAGACCTCCGGTCTTCGACCACCGTCTTCATCTTCGACACCACGTCGAATCAGTTATTCGGAATGGGATAAACCCGGTCTTTCCGAATAACTCGCGTATATAATAAACAAGTGTTACACAAACACAACATACGCCTCATTCCAATTCAGAATATTCTTTTGTTCAAATATTCTTACACTTTGGGAAAGGTTCCCATTAATTTTATCAAAGATAAATTCTTTAAATTTATTCTTTAATCTCCTTTGAATATCAATTCAAATTAGTTGGGATTTGCGAACCACACCGAAGTAATCATTTATTTTATTTCCCAATCCCCACCTATTCATCCCATGAAGTAAAACTGATCATACTTCATATCTAACACCACAGTGTTATCGGTAAATTCAATTACCATTTCACGTTCAAATCTAATTAAAGATTTAACTATCGCCTGGAGCAAAACTGGTGATACTCCATTCTTGATCTTTTCAATCTAATTAAAGATTCATTAAAACTCCACTTAGTTTTAATCTTTAACTGGGTTAAAGAATCAGTGTCATTTAAAACACTGTTCACGAAAAACCCAAATCACATTTGATATTAAATACAAGGCTCTGAATAGAAAATATATTGGCTTATATTCAATATCAAATTCTACGACCAACAAATATCGTATTGGAAATAACGATATAAATATATCTTTCAAATTTCCATAACGATATCTGTATAATCACGAAATCCAACATCGAAATATTCCAAAGACAATTTCGATTCAAATCCATTCCAATTCAATTATTAGAAATTCTGGTTACTTTTAAAACCCTTTTCAAATTCAATTTATTTATTTAAAAATAAATAGAAGTATCATTCTAGTTCATTTTGATAAAAATCTATTTTCATCTTTTCAAATATGGAGTTTTTCATCCCAATTCTTCCCAAATCATTTCTTATGATGTTACACAAATTATTACTATTTTTAATAATTTTATCAAGGCCCGTACAGTCGATTTCCATCAACGGCCATCGAACTGCACTTACAACGACCTGTTCCAAATTTGATTTGGACATAATTCCAAATCCAACCGTTAGATTTCTAATTTCTAATATTCGTTAGAAAGCTTTTTTCGATACGAACCCAACGGTTCCGGTTTTAGGAGAATCCGACGGTCGGATCTCCCGCAATATCCATTCGAAGTCAATGGTCGAAATTCATGAACTACCGCAGCGCGACGCGTTCTATTCAGGCCATTATATAATATATATAATATATATATTATATACTTCGTCGATTTCCATTTAAAACGTATTTTATAAATCGTTTTAAATTCGTTTTCGAAATGATTTCAACTTCATTTTCAAATTCTAATCAAGATTGAATTTTTCAATATAAATTCGTTTTAAATTCATTTCAAATTGATTTCAATTCAAATTGATTTCTAATTCAATTTCAGTTCGTTTTCAATTCAATTCAATTTCAATTCGAATTCATTTCTATTCAATTTCAATTCGAATTCATTTCTATTCAATTTCAATTCGAATTCATTTCTATTCAATTTCAATTCGAATTCATTTCTATTCTATTTCAATTCGAATTCATTTCTATTTAATTTCAATTCGAATTCATTTCTATTCAATTTCAATTCGAATTTATTTCTATTCAATTTCAATTCGAATTCATTTCTATTCAATTTCAATTCGAATTCATTTCTATTCAAAATATCAGATTTTGAAATCACTTTCGATATTCATTATAAAATAAATAAAATCGATATAAATATCATTCACGTCAAAATGGCGTCAATCTAATCAACACGGCTTCATATATTTCTATTTTCAAATATTCTATTTCAAATATTTCTATTCAAATATTTTATTCAAATAGTTCTCTTCAAATATTCTATTTCAAAACTGGAATGAGGCCCAATCAATTACCATAGATTTTATTTCTATGGACTTTCATACAACGAATGTATATATCAACAACGACAAACAATCAACCATCATCCAAAGTGCATTCTACACTGTATAAGCATCAAATATAAATATTCAATGCTTATAACAGTCTGTCAATCAATCGATCGACATACAACTAATTATTGGGATTAGTGTACGTCATATATCATCCCAATATCCGTGTGGGGTTTCAAACAAGCAAACACAAATTTTATTTGTGCAGTTGGGCGATGTGTAAAATTTATCATCCCAATCAATATCAGTCAAATGTGTGTGTATAAACAAATCGTCTGATTTGTTTATTTTTATTTCATTTCATATACATGTTAAAAATTCTATTTTTAACTATAAAATATTTTATTTCCACTATATAAATATTTTATTTCATTTCACATCACATCACACAATCAACTACACATCAAAATCAAACAAACAAGCATACAAGCCGTCCATGGTCTGTGGACGACGGGTGTCGGGTGCTACAAAACACCGTCTGCATCCTAGTATATATTTTAACTAGAAAATTAAATTAAAAGTGAGAAGTTCTCACCTAGAAGCTAAACCAAACGCCACGACTCTTCATATGTAGGAAATCTTTGCCATTCTCGCCTTTTGTCACTTTCGTTGCCCGTATTCACTACATATATAAAAATCACATTTTTATATTCTCTCTACTTCACGATAAAATAAAGTTCAGATTTTTATTTCACTTCATATATTTACAACGCTTCTTTCTATATAAAAATTATATTTTTATATTTCTACTTTGATAAAAACCATATTTTTAATATCTCTACTTTATAAAAATCATATTTTTAATATGCCACTAGTATAAAAATTATATTTTTAACCTTTCTATATTATAAAAACTATATTTTTAATCTTCACATTAAATAAAAATCGTATTTTTATATATGCTATACATGTATAAAAATCAAATCTTTCTTGCTATTTCTTGATTATATAAAGATTATACCTTTTTAAATATAAAGATTATACCTTTTTAAATATAAAGACTACCTTTTTCCTCTTCAAAGGAAAAATCATATTTTTTTCTTCGCAAAGTCATATTTTCCTTTCCTTCTTCGCAGAAATCCTATTCATGTTCAAAGAAAAATTAAAATCCTATTTATATTCAAAGCAAAATCCTATTCATACTATATAAAAATCTATTTTTTTTCTACTTAAAAATCATTATTTTATTTTCCAGTTTTATATAAAATAAATAATTAAAAGAACTGAAATAAACAAAACAAAGTAATTAGACTTTACCTTGTTTTGAAGGGGGAAGGGTTCATCACCGTCGCCTAAAGGGGGGGCGCTCTTAGTTCGCGGATCGAGGAAGATGGGGGGTTGCTGACATCGGAGAGGAGGCGAGGGGTGCTGCGGGGTTCAGGGGGCGCGCTAGGGTTCGAGGGGGCACGACAGCTAGGGCTTGGAAGTGGAGGGCTCGCGGTGGTCTGGGATTGGCAAGGTCGACCAGCGGTGGTCAATTCGAGGTCAGAACGCAGGGGGAGAGAAGAAGTGGGAGCGCGAGAAGGGGAGAGGCGGCAGGGCGGATCGGAGGGCGGAAACCGCGCCTCGGCGGCGCAGCAGCGATCGCTGCTCCTTCTTCCCTTTTTTTCGATTTGATTTCGAACGGTGGGGGAGCCTGAGAGGATATAAGGAGAGAGAGTTATATAGTTTTATAATTTATATTTTATTATTTTAACCCCAAAAAGGTAACTTTTTATTTTTAACGCAGAATCAAACCCACCGCCTGTTGTCCATAGCTAATTACCCCCATTCCGAACACAATGGGATATGTATCGTAGGCTGATTCGGTCGTTTCGATTAGTTTTCATCAAAATCAACATATAACTCTATATATTGAATTTGAACGCGTATTTCAAATTACTGGGGTTACATACTAACTCGAAAAATTCCAGAAAAATATTTTCTAGCTTCGTATTGACGATACAGTCCTAACAAAACTAGTTTCATTGAATTCTGAGACCGTTTGAAAAATGGCCATTTTCCAGTCGATTAAAATCAACTGAAATTGGTCAAATACGTTTTCCTTTGCCACGCTCACATATTGATTCGAAAAATTATGAAATTTGAAACGTAGCAATAACTAGACATCGCAGATCCAACAAAAGTGGTTTCGTCGAAAACCGAGGTCGTTTGCAAAATTCCCATTTTTAAGGGTCAGAATTCCATAGCGACTATTCTGAATTTTCAACTGGGCATAACTTTTTATCCCCACTATGAAATTTTGTTTTTTCGTATTCGTTGGAAAGATAGTCTCAATTAGATTCGAATATTTTTGGTTTCGCTAAAATCCGGATTATTTTGAATCTTGTACATTCATTTGAAATTTGAAATCGAATTATCGAACTACCGCGCCATTTTCAATTCCTAATATAATTTAAAATAAATATTTATATTCTAACGACGATCTATATAATATATACGTTTGAATTCTATTCAAAATAAATTTCTCGTTGATATTATTTAAAATAATTCATTTTAAATAATCAAAATTTGCTAAAATTGCTAAAATAAAAATTTTAAATTGGCCCAGATTTCCGGGTTATTACAATCTCCCCCACTTAAAACTTTTCATCCCCGAAAAGGAACGAAGCCAAAAGTTGTTTAACAAATCAACTCAACTTTCATTATTTTCTTTACGGCTTAAGTTCTTCAACTTTTCAATTTCTAAGAACTTTTCAAATTTTTCAAAAATTTGGCTAACACCCTAAATTTTCGAAAAATTTCGCCATAACCTCCCCTGCACTGGGGACTTCGGGATATTTCATATAGCCTTCCATGGCCTTCTTCAATCAAAAAGAAAAAGAAAAAGCCAAGTGGCTAGCCAATCGGCTCATAAAATCATCATCACCCAAACAAAACAGTAAATTATGGTAAACATGTACCTATTTGTCGGGCAAACAATTTTTTTTCTCTTCTCTAGCCTCCTTGCTATGACCTGTTCAATGTAAGTACATGTATATGCATGCACATGCGATAAATTTTTCCATACAATTCACTATTTGATAAAATTTGGCTAAATGGTTCAACTTTAATTAATCAAACAACACAATCAACAATCAATTAGTTGATAACTTTTCAAATTCATAACTTTGATATATAGTCAAAAATCCTATTTTTGATGCCAAATCACAACAATAAGCCCTATCTAATTTCGGTTCTCACACCAGTCTAATGGAAATATATAGATATCCCACCTTCGAAACTCGAATACCAATTCTGATGATGTTCGAACTATCATCAGAATCATCTCCGGGCGACTAGAGCGTGATTCTATATCTATCCAATTTATTAAAACTTCGAATATACGTTTGCAAGGCGTATATGCAAAATCTTTATATATTGGATTGTCCAAATTTAATATAAAATAAATAATCAAATACGAATAATAGAATTCAAATTTTCAAAACAAAATTTGTTTTCATTTTAAAAATATACTCTTCACACTCGTTCTAGGATACTACTGATCCTATCTCTAACGAGTCGTTCTAAATAGATACTACTAATCCAATTCTTATGAATTCTTTTGTCTGGTTCTAACATGTCTTGTTCTCTGAGCTTTGTAAACCAAAGCTCTGATACCAACTGTAGTGACCCGTAACTTCCCCGTTAAGGAAAGAGCGGGTACTATGAGAACAACACACAAAGAACGCAGACGGAAGAACATTTCATTGTATATTACAACAATTCCATCAGATTACAAGAATATACAGAGTATAAACAAATATTACACAACAGAAAAATATCAGAGATTACAATACATTACATAGCAGCGGAAAAATAATACAATACACAACTAGAAGTAATACACGGATACAGAGCTTTCCGAGTATCGTTCCAGCTGTAAATCAGGATCCTGTGAATATAAATCTGCAAAACCAAAACTACTAGCTGCCAGTGTCAAAATAAGGGCACCCAGAGTTTAGGTTAAAACAATAAACTCCGGGTCAGTCATGGGACTGGTGTGAGAACTAAAACAGTTATTTAAAATTTTACTTTAAATCAGATATATCAAGGGACGACGCCGTATGACACGGAACGGGTTTCCTCCCAAGAATACCAGTGCATATAACAAAACAACGCAATGCTTTTTGAAAAAATGAAGCTATTATAAGACCCAGGTCCTATCACACAATGCAACGCAAGTCGGGGGATAGGGTTTTCCCTTATAATAGCCAAAGAATGCTTGATACGCTAAATTTCATGTTTTATTATTACTATAAGTGTATAGTGTCAAAACAATTTCAATCATAAATATCAATCATAGACGGCATGGGTACCATATATCATGTCGCCATACTAGGCTCTACAATCAAAACCGCAAAGTCACGTATTTGGAAATTGGATTTCCACCTGTGAACCGAGGCAAAAGATAGTCCTCTAACGATTCGAGACGCTCTAGCCCGTGTCTCAGGCAAGTACTCAGTCAAGCCTTTGGATCGTCAGGGCTGGTCCACCGATGTGGATTAAAATGCATGAACATTGCGTTTCCCCACCCTTTGGGGTGTCAATGAGTCCAATGAATCCATCGGTCCCGGATCGACCGATATATCTGAGGCGCCTTGCAACAACAACAACCACATAAGTCAAACTCGTCAGGGCGTGTAAAACCACTGACGCCTCTTCTAGCTAGAAGGAAATGCATGCCCTCCCTGATGTCCTCTCCCGTTTCTGGTTCAGAACCGGTGTGTGAGGCTCGCGAATCAACGCTACACAAAGCTATGTCACACATGTCGTGCTTTGATCATCAACCACAAGACTTTGCTTTTCAACAGAAGCCTTGATCATTTTTCACTTAGGCATGCCACACAGGCAATTCACTCCATGCGATTGATATCCATCGATATATAACCCCTGAGCTCGTACGTCTCAGAGAAGGGCGTTAAGCAAGAGAATAAATTCTCCGCCGCCAAATAGATATATATTTAATAGAAATCAATCACACAGACTAAAATCCAATGTCAGACACACAGTCCATTTACAAGTCCGTTCTGGGTCTGAACGAAACCGGAGGCACCTAGTACCCCGCATACCCATCGATCTCCAAGTACGTCTAGACGATCACTAACTGATTCTCTCCTCTTGGGTGTACGGCCCAATCAAGATCATCAGTAATCACCTAAACGACGTGAAGACCTCTGGTCTTCGACCACCATCTTCATCTTCGACACCACGTCGAATCAATTATTCAGAATGGGATAAACCCGGTCTTTCCGAATAACTCGCGTATATAATAAACAAGTGTTACACAAACACAACATACGCCTCATTCCAATTCAGAATATTCTTTTATTCAAATATTCTTACACTTTGGGAAAGGTTCCCATTAATTTTATCAAAGATAAATTTTTTAAAATTTATTCTTTAATCTCCTTTGAATATCAATTCAAATTAGTTGGGATTTGCGAACCACACCGAAGTAATCATTTATTTTATTTCCCAATCCCCACCTATACATCCCATGAAGTAAAACTGGTCATACTTCATATCTAACACCACAGTGTTATCGGTAAATTCAATTACAATTTCACGTTCAAATCTAATTAAAGATTTAACTATCGCCTGGAGCAAAACTGGTGATACTCCATTCTCGATCTTTTCAATCTAATTAAAGATTCATTAAAACTCCACTTAGTTTTAATCTTTAACTGGGTTAAGGAATCAGTGTCATTTAAAACATTGTTCACGACAAACCCAAATCACATTTGATATTAAATACAAGGCTCTGAATAGAAAATATATCGGCTTATATTCAATATCAAATTCTACGACCAACAAATATCGTATTGGAAATAACGATATAAATATATCTTTCAAATTTCCATAACGATATCTGTATAATCACGAAATCCAACATCGAAATATTCCAAAGACAATTTCGATTCAAATCCATTCCAATTCAATTATTGGAAATTCTGGTTACTTTTAAAACCCTTTTCAAATTCAATTTATTTATTTAAAAATAAATAGAAGTATCATTCTAGTTCAAAACTAGTTCATTTTGATAAAAATCTATTTTCATCTTTACAAATATGGAGTTTTTCATCCCAATTCTTCCCAAACCATTTCTTATGATTTTACACAAATTGTTACTATTTTTAATAATTTTATCAAGGCCCGTACAGTCGATTTCCATCAACGGCCATCGAACTGCACTTACAACGACCTGTTCCAAATTTGATTTAGACATAATCCAACCGTTAGATTTCTAATTTCTAATATTCTTAGAAAGCTCTTTTCGATACGAACCCAATGGTTCCGATTTCAGGAGAATCCGACGGTCGGATCTCCCGCAATATCAATTCGAAGTCAATGGTCGAAATTCACGAACTACCGCAGCGCGGCGCGTTCAATTCAGGCCATTATATAATATATATAATATATACTTTGTCGATTTCCTTTTAAAACGTATTTTGTAAATCGTTTTAAATTCGTTTTCGAAACGATTTCAACTTCATTTTCAAATTCAAATCAAGATTGAATTTTTCAATATAAATTCGTTTTAAATTCATTTCAAATTGATTTCAATTCGAATTGATTTCTAATTCAATTTCAGTTCGTTTTCAATTCAATTCAATTTCAATTCGAATTCATTTCTATTCAATTTCAATTCGAATTCATTTCTATTCAATTTCAATTCAAAATCATTTCTATTCAATTTCAATTCGAATTCATTTCTATTCAAAATATCAGATTTTGAAATCACTTTCAATATTCATTATAAAATGAATAAAATCGATATAAATATCGTTCACGTCAAAATGGCGTCAATCTAATTAACACGGCTTCATATATTTCTATTTTCAAATATTCTATTTCAAATATTTCTTTTTCAAATATTTCTATTCAAATATTTTATTGAAATAGTTCTCTTCAAATATTCTATTTCAAAACTGGAATGAGGCCCAATCAATTACCATAGATTTTATTTCTATGGACTTCCATACAACGAATGTATATATCAACAACGACAAATAATCAACCATCATCCAAAGTGCATTCTACACTGTATAAGCATCAAATATAAATATTCAACGCTTATAACAGTTTGTCAATCAATCGATCAACATACAACTAATTATTGGGATTAGTGTACGTCATATATCATCCTAATACCCGTGTGGGGTTTCAAACAATCAAACACAGATTTTATTTGTGCAGTTGGGCGATGTGTAAAATTTATCGTCCCAATCAATATCCGTCAAATGTGTGTATATAAACAAATCATCCGATTTGTTTATTTTTATTTCATTTCATATACACTTTAAAAATTCTATTTTTAACTATAAAATATTTTAATTCCACTATATAAATATTTTATTTCATTTCACATCACATCACACAATCAACTACACATCAAAATCAAACAAACAAGCATACAAGCCGTCCATGGTCTGTGGACGACGGGTGTCGGGTGCTACTAAACACCGTCTACATCCTAGTATATATTTTAACTAGAAAATTAAATTAAAAGTGAGAAGTTCTCACCTAGAAGCTAAACCAAACGCCACGACTCTTCATATGTAGGAAATCTTTGCCATTCTCGCCTTTTGTCACTTTCGTTGCCCGTATTCACTACATATATAAAAATCACATTTTTATATTCTCTCTACTTCACGATAAAATAAAGTTCAGATTTTTATTTCACTTCATATATTTACAACGCTTCTTTCTATATAAAAATTATATTTTTATATTTCTACTTTGATAAAAACCATATTTTTAATATCTCTACTTTATAAAAATCATATTTTTAATATGCCACTAGTATAAAAATTATATTTTTAACCTTTCTATATTATAAAAACTATATTTTTAATCTCCACATCTAATAAAAATCGTATTTTTATATATGCTATACATGTATAAAAATCAAATCTTTCTTGCTACTTCTTGATTATATAAAGATTATACCTTTTTAAATATAAATATTATACCTTTTTAAATATCAAGATTATACCTTTTTAAATATAAAGACTATACCTTTTTCCTCTACAAAGGAAAAATCATATTATTTTTTTCTTCGCAAAGTCATATTTTCCTTTCCTTCTTCGCAGAAATCCTATTCATGTTCAAAGAAAAATTAAAATCCTATTTATATTCAAAGCAAAATCCTATTCATACTATATAAAAATCTATTTTTTTCTACTTAAAAATCATTATTTTATTTTTCAGTTTTATACAAAATAAATAATTAAAAGAACTGAAATAAACAAAACAAAGTAATTAAACTTTACCTTGTTTTGAAGGGGGAAGGGTTCATCACCGTCGCCTGAAGGGGGGGGCGCTCCTGGTTCGCGGAGCGAGGAAGATGGGGGGTTGCTGTCATCGGAGAGGAGGCGAGGGGTGCTGCGGGGTTCAGGGGCGCGTGCTAGGGTTCGAGGGGGGCACAGCTGCTAGGGTTTGGAAGTGGAGGGCTCGCGGTGGTCTGGGGTTGGCAAGGTCGACCAGCGGTGGTCAATTCGAGGTCAGAACGCAGGGGGAGAGAAGAAGTGGGAGCGCGAGAAGGGGAGAGGCGGCAGGGAGGATCGGAGGGCGGAAACCACACCTCGGCGGCGGTGCGTCGGCGGCGCAGCAGCGATCGCTGCTCCTTCTTCCATTTTTTTGTTGATTTGATTTCGAACGGTGGGGGAGCCTGAGAGGATATAAGGAGAGAGAGTTATATAGTTTTATAATTTATATTTTATTATTTTAACCCCAAAAAGGTTACTTTTTATTTTGAACTCAGAATCAAACCCACCACCTGTCGTCCATAGCTAATTACCCCCATTCTGAACACAATGGGATATGTATCGTAGGCTGATTCGATCGTTTCAATTAGGTTTCGTCAAAATCAACGTATAACTCTATATATTGAATTTGAACGCGCATTTCAAATTACTGGGGTTACATACTAACTCGAAAAATTCCAGAAAAATATTTTCTAGCTTCGTATTAACGATACGGTCCTAACAAAACTAGTTTCATCGAATTCTGAGACCATTTGAAAAATGGCCATTTTCCAGTCGATTAAAATCAACTGAATTGGTCAAACGCGTTTTCCTTTGCCACGCTCACATATTGATTCGAAAAATTATGAAATTTGAAACCTAGCAATAACTAGACATCGCGAATCCAACAAAAGTGGTTTCGCCGAAAACCGAGTTCGTTTGCAAATTCCCATTTTTAAGGGCCAGAATTCCATAGCGACTATTCTGAATTTTCAACTGGGCATAACTTTTTATCCCCGCTATGAAATTTTGATTTTTCGTATTCGTTGAAAAGATAGTCTCAATTAGATTCGAATATTTTTGGTTTCGCTAAAATCCGGATTATTTTGAATCCTGTACATTCATTTGAAATTTGAAATCGAATTATCGAACTACCGCGCCATTTTCAATTCCTTTTATAATTTAAAATAGATATTTATATTCTAAGGACGATCTATATAATATATACGTTTGAATTCTATTCAAAATAAATTTCTCGTTGATATTATTTAAAATAATTCAGTTTAAATAATCAAAATTCGCTAAAATTGCCAAAATAAAATTTTAAATTGGCCCAGATTTCCGGGTTATTACACAATTTTTTTTTAATTATCGTGGAAGGTTCATTATTTGAAATTTTTTACTTCTGAAAATTTCAAATTTCTATGAAACAAAATTTTCAAATTTAAGTTAGTCATTTCAAAATCTATATCTTATAATTTCAAATTTTCAAGTTTTATTAGTAACAGTTCAAATCCTTGGTTCTTAATCAAAATTTAAATTTGAACTTCAATAATCAAATTCATACTTTAGATTGTTAATTTCCAAAATCAATTTCAAAATATCATTTCTAAAAATTGAACAACTAAACTATTTTGCTACAATTACGTGGTTTTGCATATTAACGTTAAATTCTATTTGAACATGACCTGACAACACAAATTTAAAATAATAAATTCTCAATCATTACGTTTCTTTTCGAATTTCACATGCAGTGAAAAAATAAACAAATCAAATTGTTTGAAAAGAGCATCACTCTTGTTATCAATAAAAAATTCTAGTCATTATTTATTTAGTTAAATTATATGTACAATTTTATGTGATAGTAGCTATTCCATGTTGATAACTAAAAGATGTCCCGTAATCTACTTAAACCAATCTTTAGAGAAGCTTGGCTATTATAATCTTGCAAAACATAGTTGTACGAAGTATAACCAACAAAAAACATCTTAGCATTTCATCTTACATCTCTTTAATATTATCTACTTCTTTTCTTCTGGCAAACGTCTTATAAATTTTAAAAAATTTCCAATATGTTATCATTTAATGTTTAATTAAACTAATAAAGAAAATTAAATGTTGTTACTTTGAAATTATATAATCGAGCGGTCTGGTATTCAATATATGATTTAGACGCACATTCCGAGTAAAGATGCATGCATCATCGCTCCGATGCAATTATACATGCGGACTGCAGTGTGATCAAATAGAGCGATATCGAAAAAGGACTATGTTGTAACGTCTGAAATAAGTATGCACGTAAACTACGAAAATCTATTCCCATGGTGAATATCAGGGGATGTAAATATTTGTGTGGCCAAGATATATTCGGCAATATTTCCTACCATTAGTTTCGGGACTTCAACATTAATCGTACCGAAAATAAGAAACTGTCCATGAATAATGCATTACTTACGCACATTTAAGGGTGTAAATAAATCGGACCAGACCGAATGGAGAAGTGTTCAATTTATGTCCTAAAAAAAATCGGTCCGAACACGGATTAGACGGAAATTTTTCTCGAACAAATTTTGTTGTCTTAACTCGTATACTAAATAAAATCGGTCGGACATATATATATGTTTTTCGGACATGGACACGAACAGACTCGGTCGAACATGGTTATTCATACCATATTTTATACCTTTTACTATATTTTCTCTCAAGTATATACCGAATTACAAGGAATTCAAACGAATTTGAAAGAACACGGACCAAACGTGATTTTTTCTCGTATAAATTTTGTTGTTCTAACTCGTGTCCTAAATGAGAATTGGATGGACTCTAATGGACGTATTTCAGTCACGGACATGAACGGATGTCGGACATTAGGGGTGTAAACGGGTCGGACCGGACTGGATGGAGGTGTGTCCAAGTTCTGTCCAATAAGAATTCGGACGGATACGGACCAGACATCATATAACCTCGGACCGAGCCGGACAACGGACTGTCCTGTCCGATATAGCCTTGGATAATAGAAAAACATCGAACAATTTAGATCGGACCGAACACCAGTGTGTCCAAGCTCTGTCCTGTGAGAGAATTGGACGGAAACGGACCGGACACCTTATAGCTTTGGACCGAGCTGGACAACGAACTGTCTTGTTCGATATACAGCCCTTCCGGACATTCGTACAAACTTTACAGTCCTACGCACATTTTATAATGAAAATTAAAGCATGGGACAATACCTGACCTGACCCCAATTTTCAATAATTTCAGTAAAATTTCCTGGCCTTTTATGAACAAGGTACTTTGGACAAATTTTCCATGGTAATTATCGAATAGGAATGGGGAGACACTGGACCATTCTGTACCGTTTATGTACACAATGTATACCTCACGTTTTGTACTATATTTGTGGCCAAAAAAGCATTTGCATTATCGACATTTCAAATCTTCGAAGATGTTAGGTATATGGGACAAAGCAAGTACAATTATTTTTTGTGCTTTAACGCATTGTAATGTAGGGCATGCTGAAGCTTTTATGAAACACAAAATAGACATATTATGTCTCAAAATTAGAAACCATGTAGAAAGAACGATCTAGGTATAAAATGGTTAGGTGCAAAACTACCCATGGTGAAATGGAAATTACTAGCATCCAAATGAATGGGATAAGCAGAATCCCATATGAGAGTATACCTATTCAAAATTTGACATGTGATAGAAATGTTATTTAAAACAGCTTATGAGTTAAAAAAAGAAAATAAAAATGCTAAGAACATAATAATAAATTTGTTTTGAAATGTCTAATCGCATTTACACAAAACGGAAATGGAATACTTAAATGTGATAGTTAAATGGAGCTGAAAATGAAACGATGCATGCGTGTACAGCTTCATATAGGGCATTTTAAGAGAAGCACTATAGTTTGTGGTTTTTAATTTAGTTGAGTTATACTTAGTTAATTATTTGTTTTGTTTCGTAATTGGTTGAAAGTTTTTTAAAATTTATCAAATATTATTATATACAAAAAGGATGTAATCTTGTAGATGAAGGTACGGGGGTAACGCCCTCACAAACAGCATTTGACCTAGTTGGTCCGATTGGTGAAGTCTAGGAGGTAGTACCCTCGGTGGAGTGCGAAGCAGTGCTCCATCCAAAACGGTACACCTTATTAGCAATTGAATTTGAATTCAAATGTCAACATAAAATTTAGTTAGCAAACAATTATGATTGTTCGAAATTCTAAATAATTATCATTACGTAATGATTCTTAAAAGAAAACAATTCATTCTTGTGTAGGAGCGATTAGTCTTATATGACTGAGAATACAATATATGTTTAGCTAAATTAAGCAAAGTATTTAAGATGAAATTATAAATTATTTGTTGGCGTTAGATGCCAACGAGTAATTTTTCTCCTATGTGAAAACTAGCCTTTCCAAATGATACCTAAAAATGCACAAGTACATAACATCAAGTTTACAGTTTCCATGGTATAAATTAGCTAAATATGTTATGATGCTAAAAGCATATTTCTACATTCTCTAGACCTAAAAGTAAGATTTCCTTATTTGCTTTTTGTTTATTATAGTTATTTAAATTCTGTTATAACAAAAGTATTTGTAAAGTTTGAGTTTGGGTTCCTTTTATAATTTTTGAGTCAAAGAGAAAGTAAATAACATCACTTACCTTTTCTCACACATTTTTAATCAACAATTTCGAGATATTTTGTTGTATTTTGGTCGCCCGTGTACCATACATTAGTTATAGTATTTGCCTCTAACGTTAAAAGCTAATAGTCCACTTAAACCCAAATAAATATATTTAACTAAATCTAGTTTAGTTCCTTATTGATATCTTGTAATAACCCGGAAAATACGAGCCAATTTAAAATTTTTAAAATGGTGATTTCAAAGGAATTTGGACCATTGAAATAGAATATTTCAATAAAATAGTGAATTAGAAATAGTGAGTCAGTTTGAAAATTTGAATTCGAACTTTGACTGACTGTGCAGGGTGGAAAATATAACGGATTTTAGCGAAACTAAAAATATTTAAATCTGTTAGTCAATACTTTTCTAACGAATCTGAAAAATCGAAGTTTCATAACGGGAATCAAAAGTTATGGCCGAATGAATTTTCAGAAGGGTCGGTATATAGAATATATAGCCCTGGAAAATTGATATTTTGCATATGACCTCGGAATTCGACGAAACCACTTTCGTTGGGTCCGGGATGTCAAATTATTGCTAGGTTTCAAATTTCATAATTTTTGAAGCTCGTATGTGAGCGTGGCAAAAGAAAATGTGTTTGGTCAATTTCTGTTAAATTGGATCGACCAGAAAATGGCCATTTTTCAAACGACCTCAGAATTCGACAAAATTAGTTTTGTTGGGACCGTAGCATCAAAACATAGCTAGATTTATTTTTCTGGAATTTTTCGAATTAGTTTGTGGCCCTGGCAAATTGAAATGTACGTTGAAAGTTAAAAATTAAATGTTTTATACTTTAATTTGAAAAATAACTGACTGTAACAGTCGAATTAGCCTACGAAATATATCTCATTGTGTCCGGAATGGGGGTATTTAGCTAGGGGCGACAGTCGTTGGGTTTAAAAAGGAGTTCGTATTGAGAAAACACTATTTAAAAATTTAATATAATCCTCGGCCAATCAGAATTTTCCTTTCATAAATTTTTTTTTTAAAAAAAAGAAAACCCCCCGATCAACGGCGAAACCCGCTCCCGACCTTCTCTCCTCCACCGCCGTCGCTACAGCCGCTTCCAGCCTTCGCCACTGCCAACCCTCGACGCGCCTCAGCCCCCTCTTCAAATCCGACTAACCATCGCCGCCCCTCGTCGCCTGTGCCCCCCGTATCGACGCCCCAAAGTCCCGACCTTTCCACCACCGCCGATCTAGACCACCGAACGCCACCAAACCACCACCGACAGGAAGCTCTCTCTTCCCTCTTCCACGTCAGCACCCCCGATCGTCCCCACGTGCCACTGATTTCGCGAAAACTGTAAACCTAGTTTTGAAGCTTCGTGAAAGTGAGTTTTTCTTTGATCTCTACACTTTGAAAAATCATATCTTTTTGGTGTGTTGACGAAATTCGATGAAATAGGAAACATCGGGACCGCAAGGAAGCTCTCTACCCAATAGAAGAAGCCGCGGATTTTTCTGACATCGTATCGATTTTTAGTGCTCCGAAAACCAATGTGAGAAATCTAAATTAACGTGAAATTGAAAGGAAAACGTCGTGTATAATTTATATTAGCGAAATATAAATTACATACGTGTCGTATACCTCATGTACATGCGTAGTGTATGCTATATAAGCGAAGTATGAATTTTACATGCATAGAATAATTGATATATGTGTTGAAATGCTAGTGAAATATAGCAATTATATATATATATATATATATACTCCCCTCGTCCACAAACCATGGACGATATTTATTGTGGTGAATTGGTGTGAAATATTGGATGAAAAATAAGAATGGTTGAATAATTGTTTGTGGTTGATATTGTTTGGTTGTGGTTGAAAAATACCCATTGGTGATTGAAATGAATTGGAAATATTTGTGGAAATAAAAATAAACATGCCGCCTGCATGCGAATTAGATGCATGAATCCCCATTGTCAAAAACCGCGAGGTTTTAAGGTAGAGCGAGGAGCCGTACTAGGGACGGTGCCGGTTTTAACTACCCTGCCGTTATGCTGCCGAAATTTTGAATAATCTTTGTGTGTTAGAATTATTTTCATATGTTGAAATTATTTTTCATGCGTTGAAATTAAAGCCATATGTTGAAAATATATCCATGTGTGGAAATATTTGTGTGTTGAAAAGTGTTGTGTGAAAATTAGATTCATTTGTGAATGAATGAAGTGTGTAAACAATAAAAATCACATTTTTATATATATATGAAATATGAAAAATATTCGCCTTATATAAATAGTTTCAACAATAAAAATCCCATCTTTCTAATATGAACAACATAAATAAAATGTCCATGTGTGGATATGCTCATTTGTTGAGAAGTGTGTGTAGTGGAAAAGTTCATGTGTTGAATAAAAAGATCGAACAATAAAAATTACATTTTTATTGAAACTATGAAGTGTTGAAACATCTATTTGTCGAATAAATATGTTAAGTGATAAAAATATCATTTTTATCATATGTGTGATATGCTAGAGATATGCGGACGTTGAAATAAATATTTGTGAAAGAAATATTCTTTTTAACATGCATAGGAACCAAATAAAATAGTCATGTGTTGAAATCTATTTTAGTTCGCCAAAATTATCATCTTTGAAATGTGAAGTGTTAAAAATAGCCACTTGTTCAAATAAACGTGCATGAGTTGAAATATACATTAATTAGCTAATGATATGATTTTAGCCTATGCATGCAACATTAGAATGAATGGTGTTTTTAAACCAAAGCAAATCAAATATGAAATTGAATGGAAAATGATAAGTGATAGAAATTGTATATATGTACATGCATATCTATTGAACAGGTTAAAGAAAAGGGGCTAGAGAAGAGAAATAAAATTTTGTGCCCGACAAATAGGTACACATTTACCGCTTTGTTTGGGTGATGATTTTATGAGCCTGTTGGCTAGCCGCTTGGCTTTTTCTTTTTCTTTTTGATATGAGATGCCCGTGTGGCTATTTGGGAATTTTCCCAGACCCTCCCGTACAAAGGAGGTTATGGCGAAATTTTCCGAAATTTAAAGGCGTTAGTGAGATAATTGAAGTGGAAACGATATAGGAATTTTTGAATGAACTATATTTATATAAATATATAAATATAAATAGAATTAAAATGAAATGTGGCCGTGTAATTAGTGTTTCGAAACCGTGATTTCAAACGGATAGTGCGGGAAATCCGACCATTGGATTTTCCCGAAACCGCAACCGTTGGGTTCGCCTTGGAAATATCTTTCCAACGGCACCAACTTTGTGAAGATCCGACGGTTGGATTGTCCGGAATGTTTAATTCAAAACTGAAGAAAAACAGCGCCAGAAACGATTATATATATATATATATATAATTTAAATTAAATCGAATAACGACGCTGCAGTTCGTAAATTGAAATCATAACTTCAAATGGCTAGTGTGGAAGATCCGACCGTCGGATTTTCCCAAAACTGAAACCGTTGGATTCGTTTTGAAATGACCTTCCTAATGATATAAAATTTGTGAAGATCCAACGGTTAGATTTTCAGATATGTGTAAAACAAAATTAGTGAAAAGCAGCGCCAGTGCATCGACACGACCTGAAACGTCGTTTAATTAAAATATAGCCGTTTTTAATTAAATAAAAATGACGATATATCGTTATAAAATACTATAGACGATATAGAGAGGAAATAAACCAATTTTGTTGTGTTTGCTTGATATGTGATGGTTGAATGTATTTGACATGAAAATTATAACTAAATAACTGAAATGTGAATGTTGAATAGTCCAACCATGTGAATAATTGATTTGAAAATCTAAATATACATGGGTTATTTGAAAAGGCCGAGTTTATCTCATTTCAAACAATCGATCGACGTTGAGAAGTCGAAGAGTCGAAGACGGCTGAAGACCGACGATCTTCACATTGGATGGATGGGCGCTACTGATGCTCGTGATTGGAGTAGCTACCATGAAGGAATTGAAGTAGTAGCCGTCCAAACATACTGTTGATTGTACGGATATGCGAGGAATTGGTGCCTCCGGTTTCGTTCAGACCCAGAACGGACTTGTAAATGGACTGTGTGTCTGACATTGGATTTTGTTCTGTGTTGATTGATCTCTGTTAAATATATATCTGTTTGGCGGCGGAGAATTTATTCTCTTGCTTAACGCCCTTCTCTGAGACGTACGAGCTCAGAGGTTATGTATTGACAGAAATCAGTCGCATGGAGTGGATTGCCTGTGTGGCACGCCTAAGTGGCATATGATCAAGGCTTCTGTTGCAAAGCAAAGTCTTGTGGTTGATGATCAAAGCATGGTCTGTGTGACGTAGCTTTGTGTATAACGTGGAATTCGCGAGCCTCACACCTCGGTATGAGTCAAAAACGGGAGACGGACCGCTGGGAGTGCACGACGTTTCTTTCTAGCTATGGTGGTGTCAGTGACCTACCAGCCCTGACATTATATATACTTTTCACCTGTGTGGTTGTTGGAATGCGAGGCGCCTCGATTATAGGTCTGTAAGGATCGGGAAACGTGTGTTCAGGAATAACTAATCCTCAAAAGTAAGAGAGGACCGGCCCAGCCGATTCCAAGGATCATAGTGGGGTCCTGGGACATTTGCTAGAGTGTCTCGAACGGAGAGGAGCTTGCCCCTTGCCTCGACTCATGAAGGAATCCAATTTCCAATACGAAATATGCGGATGTGATTGTATTACTAGTATGGCGACATAGTAGATGGTAGCTATGCCGCCTAGGATTGATATTTATGATTGAATTTGCTTTTGAAACATATATGCACTAGTAATAATATCAGACACCTTTGTTTTATTCGTATGAAGCATCTTTGGCCATTATAAGGTAAAAACTCTATCCTCCGGCTTGCGTTGCATTGTGTGATGGGACCTGAGTCTTATAATGGCTTCATTTTATAAAAAGCATTGCGTTGATTTAATTATTTATTTTATTTCATGCACTAGCACTCATTGGAGTAAACCCGTTCCACGAAAGTGGCGTGGTCCTTTGATTTGCCTTATTATTGTTGTTAATAAGTTGAGTAGATTTTTCGTACCAGTCCCATGACTGACTCGTAGTTTGTTTCACCTTGCAAACTCGGGTGCCCTCATTTTCACACGGGCAGCCTAGTTACATGTTTCTGACGCACCTTTTGGCTCATGGCGAGGCTTGACTACACTGTGCTGACTTGGATTTTCTCCGCCATTATTGTATCTATATTATGATTCCGCCATTGGCGATGTAGACTGATATTTCTCTTGTGTACTCTTTATGTATGATTCCGCCTCAGGCGATGGTGACTGATTATGTATCATTATGCACTAAGTTGTATCCTGTACTGTGCTTCTCTGATGTGATGATATCTATATGATTCCGCTGTCATATGTGTGTAAATTATTCTATTTTCTGTTTATGCTATTATCTGTGATCTGCTAATGATGATTAATGTGTTATATTCCAATGATTATCCTTAACACCGTGTCACGGGGTTTTGGGATCGTCACAGTTGGTATCAGAGCTTTGGTTAACCTTAGTTCTGGAGTCTAACACATTAAACACTTCGTCAAAATAGAATCAGTAGTATTCTAAGGCGAGTCGCTCATTAGAGATAGGACTAGTAAAGTCCTAGAATGAGCCGAGCAGAATAGCAAAAACAATTGATCAGTCCATCGTTATCTTTCCGTAAAATTTTCTGCTTAACTATGCAATAGACTATCATTTCTGTTAGCTGACTTTTTCGTTGCTTATACAGAATTTGACAAATGGCTACCAGAGCAGCCACCGCTATAGGAGGCCGTGCCGGCCGAGGCCGAGGAAGGGGAGAAGTCCCAGCTCAAGAAGGACCTTTGATACAACCTCCGGCAGCTCAATACTTCGAGCTTGACCGTGTAGCTAAGAGATATAAGAACTTAGGAGGCAAGACCTTCTCGGGAACTGGCACCATAATAGAGGCCCTTGCATGGCTCAAAACATGCGAGAAAATTCTTGAAGGCCTAAGGCTTGGAGACGAAGACAAAGCTATTATGGGCGCCTAGCTTATGCAGGAACAAGCTGAATTATGGTGGGAATCTCTTACCGCCGGGAATAGAGAAGCTGGAAGAACATGGGATGGATTTAAAGAACTCTTCAAGGAGAAATATGTCCCAGAACAAGCTCTAGAAAGAATGCACGATGACTTCGCCAATCTCCAGCAAGGGGATCTTTCCGTGCAGGATTATCTGAATAAATTTACAATGTTGTCGCCCTATGCTCCTGAACTCGTCGCCACTGCGAAGTCCAAAAATAAGAGGTTTATCCTTGGGCTAAGACGACAATATCATGATAGGGCTATGGCCCATGTCAAGCTGGAATTCAACGAACTGGTGGAAATGACATGCAACTATGAAGACCTTGATCAAAGGCATCTGGATCAGGATCGCGCTAGAAGCCAAGCCGGAAATAAGCGCAAGCCTGCTGTAAATCAAGGCGAGTCAAGCCAAGCAGCATCTTCAAAACCTCAGACTGGCAAGCCGCCAAGAGGAAATTGCTTTAATTGTGGTAAGCCGGGGCACTACTCAAACGTCTGCGCAGCTTCGAAGAGGCAGAAAACAAACTCTCAAGGCTCGAGCCAAGGCTCTCAGAACCCTCGCTCGTGCTTCAACTGTCGCAAGACCGATCATCTGGTCAAAGACTGTCCTTTGCTGAAGAAAGCTACAGTAGCTCATGTCTATGACGGGTCTAGCCCGCCAGCTGCTTCCGATGGAGCAGGTAAACCTGATGTTTTGGGAGGTACCCTTACAATTAAAAATATTCCTGTTTCTGTATTATTTGACACAGGTGCATCGCGTAGTTTTATTGCTAATAACACAATGCACAAATTAAAGTTAAAACAGCGAAAGCTCAAAGAATCGGTGGAAGTTCATAACCCGATAGGGGGTCCTATTACCCTCAGTTCGTGTTGTAAGGTTCCAACTTCTTTCTCCCGATACCAGTTTCCATTCAATTTAATCGTTATGGATTTTCCCGAATTCGATATCATTCTTGGGCTAGATTGGTTAACGAAATACGAAGTTGAGGTAAATTGTGCGGAAAGAATCGTTAAAATTCGAACGAAGCTTGGATATATTACGGTTCCCTGTCATGGTTCGAATCCGAATAGAGAAGAATTTTGGTCAGCATTGGAACTTATCCCCACTTCCATAGAAAAGATTCCGATTGTTAGAAACTATGCGGATGTGTTTGAAGAAGTTGAAAACTTACCTCCGCAAAGAGAAATAGAATTCCGAATCGATTTAATTCCCAATGCCAGACCAGTGGTGCATCCAATTCGCAGAATGACTCCGAAAGAAAAAGAAGAATTAGGCGATCAAACTCGTCAACTGTTGTGGAAAGGTCTAATCAGACCGAGTTTTTCTAATTGGGGTGCGGCTATTGTGTTTGTCCCAAAGTCAGACGGTACTCTTAGATTATGTGTTGATTACCGAGACCTCAACAAACAGACGCTTAAAAATAAATATCCATTACCCCGCATTGATGATTTGCTAGACCAATTGAATGGGGCGAAAGTATTTTCCCGAATGGACCTAGCTACAGGTTTTCATCAATTGAGAATAGCAGAAGAGTGTGTTCCTTTGACAACTTTCAGAGGTCCAGACATATTTTATGAATGGTTAGTAATGCCGTTTGGCCTATGCAACGCTCCAGCATACTTTGTCGATCTAATGAATAGAGTGTTCAGGGGAGTTCTGAATAAATTTGTCCTCGTATTCATCGATGATATTTTAATCTACTCCAAATCAAAACCCGAGCATGAAAAACACTTAGAACAAGTATTGGAGATTCTAAGGAAGAACGTCTTCAAAGCCAAATTCTCTAAATGTGTCTTCTGGCAGGAAGAAGTTAAATTTCTCGGCCATGTCGTGTCAGAGAAAGGAATTTCTGTTGACCCAAGCAAAATAACAGCGATTCAAGACTGGAAACAACCCACGACCCCCACGGAAGTTAGAAGTTTTATGAGGTTGTCTAGTTATTATCGAAAGTTCGTTAAGGATTTTTCGAAGATATCCGGTCCGTTAACGAAGCTCACAAAGAAACATGAGAAGTTTAAGTGGACTTCCGACTGTGAAGAAGCTTTCCAGGAATTGAAATCGAAGCTGACCACCGCTCCAGTGTTAACTATTATTGATGGTAATCAGGATTTAACGGTTTGGACAGATGCTTCTATTAGAGGTCTTGGTGCAGTGTTAATGCAGAGAGGCCAAGTAGTCGCTTATGCAAGCCGCCAACTGAAACCGCATGAGAAGAATTATGTGACTCATGATCTTGAGTTGCTAGCCATCGTATTTTCCTTGAAAATCTGGAGGCATTATTTATTGGGCGAGAAATTTATACTGTACACAGATCATCAATCGTTGAAGTATTTATATACCCAGAAAGATCTGAATCTGAGACAGCAGCGTTGGCTAGAATTCCTTGCAGCGAATGATCTCGATATCCTGTATACGCCGGGGAAAGCTAACGTAGTAGCAGATGCGCTTAGTAGGAAAACCGCAATCATTGCCAATCTTATAATTACAACTGGATTGATTGATAGGATTTCAGCCCTTCAAAAGGACGATGAATTCATTCAGAGAATCCGTCAGAGGGTCAAAGAAGGTGAAACCACGAGTTTTCGTATTGACAATAGGGGGGTTCTCAGGTTAAATAATAGGATTTGCATTCCAAATATTCCAGGCCTTCGAAGGGAAGTGCTGGACAAATGCCATAAATCTAAATTTTGCATCCATCCTGGGGTGAGTAAAATGTACAACGATATCAAATGCACTTTCTGGTGGAAGGCAATGAAAAGAGATATTTCTTTGTATGTTAGCAGATGCCCTACTTGTCAATTGGTCAAGAGTGACCAACAGAAGCTAGCTGGACTGTTACAACCGTTGGAAGTCCCAGGTTGGAAATGGGAACAGATTTCCATGGATTTCATAGATGGTTTGCCGCGAACCAAGAAAGGTAATGACAGCATTTGGGTAATCGTAGATCGCTTCACGAAGACTGCCCATTTTATACCTGTCAGGTCCAATAGAACTGCTCAAAGTCTAGCACAGATATATTTCAGAGAAATTGTTAAGCTGCATGGAATTCCCATCAGCATAGTCAGTGATAGAGATCCCCTATTTACTAGCAAATTCTGGGAGGCTTTCCAGACAGAATTGGGAACGAAACTGAATATGAGCACCGCTTATCACCCACAAACAGATGGCCAAACTGAGCGGGTGAATAGAATTCTAGAAGATTTATTGCGGGCTTGTATAATTGATTTTGGTGGGTCATGGGAAGATCATTTGCATTTGGCAGAGTTCTCATATAACAATAGCTATCAAGCAAGTTTGAGAATGTCACCATTTGAAGCATTATATGGTAGACCCTGCAGATCTCCAGCATGTTGGGTAGAACCTGGCAACAGACTTGTACTAGGACCCGATATGATTAGAGAAGCATCCGATAAAGTGGACTTCATCAAGAAGCGTTTGAAAACCGCCCAAAGCCGACAGAAAAGTTATGCAGACTCTAGAAGGAGAGATTTGACATTTGCTGTTGGTGATCATGTTTATTTGAAGGTTTCTCCAATGAGAGGAGTAATCAGATTTGGCAAGACTGGGAAGTTGGCACCGAGATTTATTGGTCCCTTTCCTATACTTGAACGAATTGGAACTCTTGCTTATAGGGTTCAATTACCAGAATGGTTGCCTGGAGTGCACAATGTATTTCACATATCTCAACTTAGAAGACATGTGCATGATCCGGATCTTGTTGTAGAAGAAGCAGCGCAACGGGATGTGGAGATAACTCCAGAATTATCACTCAGAAGGGAGCCATTAAAGATTGTTGGCAAAGAAACTAGAGAACTCAGAAGCAAAAAGGTTCATTTAGTTAAAGTGCAGTGGAGCAGTGATCCTAGAGACTGTACTTGGGAAACTGAGGAAAGCATTAAGCAAGCTTACCCCAAATGCAGAGTGGATATCTCTGACTAACTCCGGTGCAAGGTACCTTTACAATACTTTGCATTTACATTTTATTTCCTACTTTACTGTTGTTTCCTTTTCGAGGACGAAAAGTTTTAAGTGGGGGAGATTGTAATAACCCGGAAAATACGAGCCAATTTAAAATTTTTAAAATGGTGATTTCAAAGGAATTTGGACCATTGAAATAGAATATTTCAATAAAATAGTGAATTAGAAATAGTGAGTCAGTTTGAAAATTTGAATTCGAACTTTGACTGACTGTGCAGGGTGGAAAATATAACGGATTTTAGCGAAACCAAAAATATTTAAATCTGTTAGTCAATACCTTTCTAACGAATCTGAAAAATCGAAGTTTCATAACGGGAATCAAAAGTTATGGCCGAATGAATTTTCAGAAGGGTCGGTATATAGAATATATAGCCCTGGAAAATTGATATTTTGCATACGACCTCGGAATTCGACGAAACCACTTTCGTTGGGTCCGGGATGTCAAATTATTGCTAGGTTTCAAATTTCATAATTTTTGAAGCTCGTATGTGAGCGTGGCAAAAGAAAATGTGTTTGGTCAATTTCTGTTAAATTGGATCGACCAGAAAATGGCCATTTTTCAAACGACCTCAGAATTCGACGAAATTAGTTTTGTTGGGACCGTAGCATCAAAACATAGCTAGATTTATTTTTCTGGAATTTTTCGAATCAGTTTGTGGCCCTGGCAAATTGAAATGTACGTTGAAAGTTAAAAATTAAATGTTTTATACTTTAATTTGAAAAATAACTGACTGTACAGTCGAATTGGCCTACGAAACATATCCCATTGTGTCCGGAATGGGGGTATTTAGCTAGGGGCGACAGTCGTTGGGTTTAAAAAGGAGTTCGTATTTAGAAAACACTATTTAAAAATTTAATATAATCCTCGGCCAATCAGAATTTTCCTTTCATAAATTTTAAAATAAAAAAAAAGAAAACCCCCCCGATCAACGGCGAAACCCGCTCCCGACCTTCTCTCCTCCACCGCCGTCGCTACAGCCGCTTCCAGCCTTCGCCACCGCCACCCCTCGACGCGCCTCAGCCCCCTCTTCAAATCCGACTAACCATCGCCGCCCCTCGTCGCCTGTGCCGCCCGTATCGACGCCCCAAAGTCCCGACCTTTCCACCGCCGCCGCCGATCTAGACCACCGAACGCCACCAAACCACCACCGACAGGAAGCTCTCTCTTCCCTCTTCCACGTCAGCACCCCCGATCATCCCCACGTGCCACTGATTTCGCGAAAACTGTAAACCTAGTTTTGAAGCTTCGTGAAAGTGAGTTTTTCTTTGATCTCTACACTTTGAAAAATCATATCTTTTTGGTGTGTTGACGAAATTCGATGAAACAGGAAACATCGGGACCGCAAGGAAGCTCTCTACCCAATAGAAGAAGCCGCGGATTTTTCTGACATCGTATCGATTTTTAGTGCTCCGAAAACCAATGTGAGAAATCTAAATTAACGTGAAATTGAAAGGAAAACGTCGTGTATAATTTATATTAGCGAAATATAAATTACATACGTGTCGTATACCTCATGTACATGCGTAGTGTAAGCTATATAAGCGAAGTATGAATTTTACATGCATAGAATAATTGATATATGTGTTGAAATGCTAGTGAAATATAGCAATTATATATATATATATATATATATATATATATATATATATATACTCCCCTCGTCCACAAACCATGGACGATATTTATTGTGGTGAATTGGTGTGAAATATTGGATGAAAAATACGAATGGTTGAATAATTGTTTGTGGTTGATATTGTTTGGTTGTGGTTGAAAAATACCCATTGGTGATTGAAATGAATTGGAAATATTTGTGGAAATAAAAATAAACATGCCGCCTGCGTGCGAATTAGATGCATGAATCCCCATTGTCAAAAACCGCGAGGTTTTAAGGTAGAGCGAGGAGCCGTACTAGGGACGGTGCCGGTTTTAACTACCCTGCCGTTATGCTGCCGAAATTTTGAATAATCTTTGTGTGTTAGAATTATTTTCATATGTTGAAATTATTTTTCATGCGTTGAAATTAAAGCCATATGTTGAAAATATATCCATGTGTGGAAATATTTGTGTGTTGAAAAGTGTTGTGTGAAAATTAGATTCATTTGTGAATGAATGAAGTGTGTAAACAATAAAAATCACATTTTTATATATATATGAAATATGAAAAATATTCGCCTTATATAAATAGTTTCAACAATAAAAATCCCATCTTTCTAATATGAACAACATAAATAAAATGTCCATGTGTGGATATGCTCATTTGTTGAGAAGTGTGTGTAGTGGAAAAGTTCATGTGTTGAATAAAAAGATCGAACAATAAAAATTACATTTTTATTGAAACTATGAAGTGTTGAAACATCTATTTGTCGAATAAATATGTTAAGTGATAAAAATATCATTTTTATCATATGTGTGATATGCTAGAGATATGCGGACGTTGAAATAAATATTTGTGAAAGAAATATTCTTTTTAACATGCATAGGAACCAAATAAAATAGTCATGTGTTGAAATCTATTTTAGTTCGCCAAAATTATCATCTTTGAAATGTGAAGTGTTAAAAATAGTCACTTGTTCAAATAAACGTGCATGAGTTGAAATATACATTAATTAGCTAATGATATGATTTTAGCCTATGCATGCAACATTAGAATGAATGGTGTTTTTAAACCAAAGCAAATCAAATATGAAATTGAATGGAAAATGATAAGTGATAGAAATTGTATATATGTACATGCATATCTATTGAACAGGTTAAAGAAAAGGGGCTAGAGAAGAGAAATAAAATTTTGTGCCCGACAAATAGGTACACATTTACCGCTTTGTTTGGGTGATGATTTTATGAGCCTGTTGGCTAGCCGCTTGGCTTTTTCTTTTTCTTTTTGATATGAGATGCCCGTGTGGCTATTTGGGAATTTTCCCAGACCCTCCCGTACAAAGGAGGTTATGGCGAAATTTTCCGAAATTTAAAGGCGTTAGTGAGATAATTGAAGTGGAAACGATATAGGAATTTTTGAATGAACTATATTTATATAAATATATAAATATAAATAGAATTAAAATGAAATGTGGCCGTGTAATTAGTGTTTCGAAACCGTGATTTCAAACGGCTAGTGCGGGAAATCCGACCATTGGATTTTCCCGAAACCGCAACCGTTGGGTTCGCCTTGGAAATATCTTTCCAACGACACCAACTTTGTGAAGATCCGACGGTTGGATTGTCCGGAATGTTTAATTCAAAACTGAAGAAAAACAGCGCCAGAAACGATTATATTTATATATATATATATATAAATATAATTTAAATTAAATCGAATAACGACGCTGCAGTTCGTAAATTGAAATCATAACTTCAAATGGCTAGTGTGGAAGATCCGACCGTCGGATTTTCCCAAAACTGAAACCGTTGGATTCGTTTTGAAATGACCTTCCTAATGATATAAAATTTGTGAAGATCCAACGGTTAGATTTTCAGATATGTGTAAAACAAAATTAGTGAAAAGCAGCGCCAGTGCATCGACACGACCTGAAACGTCGTTTAATTAAAATATAGCCGTTTTTAATTAAATAAAAATGACGATATATCATTATAAAATACTATAGACGATATAGAGAGGAAATAAACCAATTTTGTTGTGTTTGCTTGATATGTGATGGTTGAATGTATTTGACATGAAAATTATAACTAAATAACTGAAATGTGAATGTTGAATAGTCCAACCATGTGAATAATTGATTTGAAAATCTAAATATACATGGGTTATTTGAAAAAGCCGAGTTTATCTCATTTCAAACAATCGATCGACGTTGAGAAGTCGAAGAGTCGAAGACGGCTGAAGACCGACGATCTTCACATTGGATGGATGGGCGCTACTGATGCTCGTGATTGGAGTAGCTACCATGAAGGAATTGAAGTAGTAGCCGTCCAAACATACTGTTGATTGTACGGATATGCGAGGAATTGGTGCCTCCGGTTTCGTTCAGACCCAGAACGGACTTGTAAATGGACTGTGTGTCTGACATTGGATTTTGTTCTGTGTTGATTGATCTCTGTTAAATATATATCTGTTTGGCGGCGGAGAATTTATTCTCTTGCTTAACGCCCTTCTCTGAGACGTACGAGCTCAGAGGTTATGTATTGACAGAAATCAGTCGCATGGAGTGGATTGCCTGTGTGGCACGCCTAAGTGGCATATGATCAAGGCTTCTGTTGCAAAGCAAAGTCTTGTGGTTGATGATCAAAGCATGGTCTGTGTGACGTAGCTTTGTGTATAACGTGGAATTCGCGAGCCTCACACCTCGGTATGAGTCAAAAACGGGAGACGGACCGCTGGGAGTGCACGACGTTTCTTTCTAGCTATGGTGGTGTCAGTGACCTACCAGCCCTGACATTATATATACTTTTCACCTGTGTGGTTGTTGGAATGCGAGGCGCCTCGATTATAGGTCTGTAAGGACCGGGAAACGTGTGTTCAGGAATAACTAATCCTCAAAAGTAAGAGAGGACCGGCCCAGCCGATTCCAAGGATCATAGCGGGGTCCTGGGACATTTGCTAGAGTGTCTCGAACGGAGAGGAGCTAATGTAATTTGGTAATGCCCAAAATTATAATACTGTCAATGTTCAACTCTAAATTTTAAACACAAAAACCTTAAAAACAATTAAGAAAGGCAAGCATGAATTTTTTTTATTCACAGCAACAGAGGTACAACATCACCACCGATACATACCCTCGACATGTCCAAAACTAAAAATTCCAAAACATACTACAAATTAATTTACACAAGACAAACAAGCTTTCAAAAGGCCGAACAATGTCAAGTTAAATACACTACATCCATTGCAGTGCAAATTAATTTCAATCATCAAGTTATTTCCTGCAAAGCTTCAATGACTATACTTAAATGCATAATAGCTACAAAAATCTTAGTTTAATAAATAACAATTATTATTAATCAAAATCCTATAGCTACGACTTTATGTTGACCGTGCTATTAACCTCATATAATTGAGGATAAAAACTCTCCCTTGAATGGTGTTTCATTTCCAATACTACCATTCGATCCAACAATAGTTATTCAATGGACGTCATGACATGATTTGACTACAATCAAAGCAGAACTTTTATGTTGATGATTCATAGTATTCTCAAGTCGGGAGAACTGTGTATTCTTGACATTCTATACTAAATATCACTTATGAAGACAAACACTTCATCATAAGGAGTTTGTTGTTTCTAAAAGAAAATTAGTACTTTGTAAATACACAAGAACACTTGTAACTGTCATTCCATGGTATTAATGCAGATTTAATATTTTGCCGCATTCATCAAATACATAAACAAATCAGGATATGGTAGACTACATAATCGTGTATGTTAATTGCTATTGTCAATGCATACATATTTCAGCTTACATTTTAATAAAATATTTTAATCAGCTATCTTTGCATACTGAGTAGTGATATGCCGAAGATCTTTTATACTTGCTATAAAAGATATCATTTATGATCCAAAGTTGAGTATTAAAGAAACTAAGGTTGATCTTAACATAGATAAACATCTTTTTCTTAGCTAATTAGAGCATAGGAGCAGGATGCAAGATGTTATGGGTTCGATACCCATCAGATCCATTTGTCAAGATAGTGTGGTTTACCTTCCAATTTGTATATAAGTTCGCAATTTTTTTGTTTTAAAAAGGGGTTGATCTTAACATAATTATACTGTTAAAAGGGATAATTTGTGACTTCTTAGGCTAGGATACATCATCTTGGCTCTAATAACTTTTGTATGATGGAGCCAGGCCGCCAATGTAAATATGCATGAAGGTTTGTCCTGAAGCTAAGATATGTGCTCCTATCTATGCTGCAACTCAGATTTCTCTTTTTTTATACCCAAATTATGGTATGTCCCTAGGGCTTTGAAATTGCGAGCTCATATTCTTAGTACTGCCCTTACCTATGAGCATGTTTGTCTTATTAGCATCGCCCCAAGTCTCACGCCAAAAAGATCATATACAAGACGGGGTTATCTCCTTCCCAACCACCAATGATTCCCTGTTAGAGGTCTCTATAACAAGTTATAGTGTCATAAAATTCTTCATGGAGTCGATGAGTATGTTTGGAATGGTAAGCAACAAGATCATACTATATCCCCAGTTTAAAATTAATTAATCAAGCAGGATGAAAACATGCCTTTTTGATAGAACACTAGAGTTTGGAATCTATGTATCTGTCTAAAATATAGTTTTTTCTCTGTAAACTTTTAAGGAACGGTCTCCACACCTTTTCTAATCTTTTAAAAGAGGTATCCAAGTTATTTATATTGTAAATATTATTGAAACTGGTGCAGTCTTCAACAGAAGAAATGATCAGTGAATTCCAAAAAATAATCTATTTTTAGATCTTTAACGGAACTTTGAAATCTAAATACAATTAAATCTTTTTTAAATTTTATTTTAAATATTACTTTATTTATAAATTGTGTTTTGATTTTGATGTAAATAGATAATTAATAAGGTAAACATGTGTATCACATATGTCCTTGTGTTAACGTCAAAGTAAACACGATTTTTCTTGGCAATATAAAGTATTGAAGTTTACACTTCAATGGACAAATTAGCCCATATGCATTCATAAATGTTGTCCAAAATGTCTAAGGGTATATGTGCATGCGTATACATATACATACATATATATATAAATATATATATATATAACGAAAGAGGGAGAGGAGCATTCCAGGGCACCCTTATTTTGCAGCACCCCTTTAGCACCTCTACCGGTTCATGAGCTACGTTCATCCAAATCCAATAAAAAATTGAAGATGTTCAATCCACATATATATTTTAATCTATCCAAAATTTGGACTCGTTCCGACATTCGTAGAATAACATATTCAATATTTAAATTTAACGGTTTGAATAAATGTCTGAATGGTAAATAATTAGTTAAGATTTTGAAAATGTTACGAATGTCGGAACGAGCTCAAACTTTGGATATAAGATAATATATGTGGATTGAACATCTACACATTCTTGTTGGATTTGGATTACCGTAGCTCACGAACCGGTAGGGTGCTAAAAGAGTGCTACAAAACAAGGGTGCCCCGGAACGCTCCTTATATATATACACACACACACTCTCTCTCTATTTGGACACAAAATTAGACACAAACACTGTTGATGGAAAAAAATTGTCGTAACATCCAAATATTCTCCGTTACTTGGAGAATTACATTTCGCATGGAAAAATAAGTGCGGAAAGCAGTAAATAACACAATAGGTTTATAGTGCTTCAGTCCCGTGAGGGGCCTACGTATACTTTGGTAGAGTTGTTGATATTTTATTGACAATGATGAGTTCAAGCATAAAAATATGTTATGAAATTCCTTTACAAACATTTCCCAAGTATTTTGATGTCATAATTACCATATATGACTATTAGGAAAAAGTAACTTTTTTGCTTCTTCTACCTCAAAGCAAGGATGCCATTAAAGAGATCACTTAGAGCTTTCAGGAAGTGTCAAATCAGCCAATTTCTAACCCTTCCAACGAATGAGCTTGGGGGCATTTATAGTGGAAGGGTTAGGTGGGAGTAGGTAGGATATTGGGGGCCACACAACAGAACATCACATCAAAGGATCGTGTGTGCCGGAAAATTGCATCAAACTGTGATAGTTAGTGGAAAATCACATCCCTTACTTGGGATGCGATTTTTCGCATCCAGGTGATGCGAAAATCGCATCCCATGAGGATGCGATATGGTTTGGCTCGCACCCTGCTAGTATGCACACATCGCATCCCTAGGAATGTGACGTCATTGCATCCTTGGGATGCAGTGGTGTTGATTTGGCATGGATGATGCGGGATAGCTAGTGTGATGCGAGGCGAGTGATGCGATGGTTCGTTGTATGATGCGAGGCAGGGAGTTGTGAGGCCAACGCACGCTTGACCCTTTCCTTGGCCTGAACCTTCGTCATCTTGGTGACACTTCGAGCTTTGGTGCCGTGTAACGCATAGAGTGGGTGGGTCTTTTGTACCTCTAAGAACAGGAGAAAAATGTTGGTTAACATTGCCCCCCAAAGTACGTCTTGTCTTGGCAGGATGTGCTTTGTATTGAGAAGAAATTACGAGGAAGCGTTAAACTTCCAGTTTATTGAGAATTCCAATACGCTGGTAGTTCGTTTGAACATATAATCCCCAAGGCTCAACCTACATGATTTGGGACCTTCCAGTGTGGATGAAATTGCGTTATGGCGCATTTGTGCAAGATTCAGCATTTCGTGGTCCGAAGTTCGAGTTCTTTGGGAGGGAGATCGGGTGCATGCTCCGCCAGAGGGGTACACCGTTTGGAATAGGCATATGTGTGTCTCGGGGTGTGTGCCCTCGTCTTGTAACTATATCCATGAGATGTTGTGTTACTTTCGCTAAGCGCCTATACAAATTCACCCAAATGGATACACTTTCTCCATGTATGTGTCATCTGTTTAGGGAATACGTGAGGGGGGAACCTACCAGAGGGGACATCCGTTCCTTGTTTCAGATCAGGTGGAGACCCAAGACCGTGCCTTCCCTTTATTTCCTAGAGGGATACACAATTTTTGGTTCATCGAAGGGTCATGGTGCAAACTTGGTTTGTTCAAGCATGAATGATTCTTTGTCCGCTGTCCCTCAGGATTTGCAAGAAGCTGGCTGGAGGGAAGTAAGTGCATTGGTTACTTTTAATTTGATGTTGGTCGTGTTCTAAGCTTCACGTTAAACTTGACCTTTTACAAAAGGGAATCTGCCAATACTGAAGGGCGATGTATACCAAGAGCATATTACATGGTTGAAAGCTATCCCAAAGGAAGTTTGCTCCATGGAAAAAGATCCTAGATGAAGAGGCCCTTCGTCGGACAGGCCTACTTCTGAAAAAGCGAACAATGTTCAAGATAGTGACTTCTGGAAAGGGGAAGGAGGAATTTGAGAAAGAAAGGAGTTCTCTGGGTTGCAAGCAGAATACTCCTCCTATCGTGACTAAACGACCAAAAGCTGCAAAGATTCAGGAAGGAGCTAGCTAGAGTGGTGCTGGTGTTGAGGAAACGGTCGTCGGAGAAGAGGGTTCGCCGCCTACTCCCGTCCCGCCTACGAACTTTAAGGATGGAGCACGAGTGTCGGCGAAGCCAGTTTCTTCGATTACTGCCTCTGGGACAGTCGCATTGTTGGAGAAAGCAGATCAGTTCAAAGGGCTGGACAATGTCCCAATCAACATTCTCCTGTCTTGGCCTAGTGGCACAAGCTCCTGAAGCTTAACATTACCTGTAGGGGAGATAATTCCTCCAAGTGGGTCTCAATCTGGTCTTTGGAGAGTGCACTTAGGCCACACACTCATAAACACCGCATATCACAGCATTTGCTTATGTATGCAAAGATTTTGGTCTAACCCTTGAAGCTGCTTTGTGTAGGTGAAATGGTTCATGGAAGCGGTGATGGTAGGTATCGAAGCCATAAGACAGAGGGTCGGCGACTGCAAAAGAGCTCAGTTTTAAGTAGCCTCAAGAAAGAGACCAAACTGCTCCAGTCTTCCCGCCCTTGCGGTCGCGGTGGCGACATCAAAGACGTTCAGAATCCCCATCACCACTTCGATCGTCAGGGGAAGATTCGAGGCTTGAGACCGCGGCTACCAGGCCGCAAATTTTGATGTTCCCCCTTCCTACCTTTTCGGTGGATCCCCCTCATAGATCCGTCAGTCATTCCATACAATCGGTGGATCACCATCCACCGAAGACCAGTACGTCGAGGGGAGGGACGAAAGTTGTGCAGCTGACCAATGAGGAGAAGTTAGCCCTCCTGAAAGATCTGTTCCCAAAGCATTACTTCAAGGAGTTAATGTAGGTACCGGATCTTAATCTGATTCCTCATGATGACACCGCTCTGGTGTGGAAGAAAGTTTACCATGCTTACCACCAGGCCGCAGAATTCAACAGGTATTATGGGCATCATTCTGACCTGATTCGAGCCAAGAATGTGGAGATCTAGAGCCGGGGGTTGACCATTTATGCTGAGCGGATGACCATCCAAAATCTGGAGAACGAGACAGGTGAGGCTTGTCTTTACGCCATAGGCGCTTCTTCTGCTTGTAGTACCCCACATGAAAGTTAATTTTTTGTTGTTGATACAACAGAGCTAAAGAAAGCACACGAGAGGATGAAGAGGGAAGCGGAGCATGCATCTTCGACCTTCAAGGATACAACAGCCTCACTAACAACTGAGAATACGACCCTCAAAAGGGATAAAACTGAGCTGGTACAGGTGAATTCCCAATTGAAGAAGGACAATGAAAGGGTATCCCAGCTTCAAATGGATAATGAGACCCGGAGGAAGGAGACCGAGAGGTTGAGAGCCGAGAACACGGAAACTCTGAGGCTAATGCAAGAGAATGTCGAACTAAAGAAAAAGCTTGAAGAGGCTAAGAAGGATAATAAAAAGGCCGAGGACACAACTCGGGATGTGCTAGAACAGCTGGATGGGGGTAAGAGCCGAGCATGAAAGAGAGTTGGAGGAGCTCAAATTTGCAGCTGAAGATGTCGTGACCCAAGTGGAACTGGATTTGGATCCCTATGCTTGGGATATGTATGTTAATGTGCTCAAGTATCACGATCTCTTGTGGGTTGATGACTAATCTAGGGTGCTGGCCAAAGTGTGGAATAGGCTGTTGGAGTTTGAGGTCGACCTGTGGGAGGTGGATGTTATAGATGTGATCAAGTTCATGTTCTCTAACTTGAATGAGACAGAAAGCTTGATGCTACAGGAAGGAAGACAGTTGCTGAAGGGTGATGCTGAGGTGGTAAAGGAGGCAGAATGGGCTGCTGGGAAGGGAAAGACTGTGGACACTAACAGTATGGTGGTGGCCCATGAGTTCGGTGGAAGTAGCTCCTCTCAACAGCCGATTGTGCCTTTCATTTCGACAACTGGCTCAAAAGTTTCAGCCCCCACCGCAACTGGATACAATCCTAATCAACCTGGGCTAGGACCTGAGAGTTTAACCCAGTCGGCAGGTGGGATCACGGTGCCTGTCGGTACTGCACCTCAGGTGTCGGCAGGTAAAGTCGCATCCTCTTAAGTGCTTAGAGGTTTCGGCACAAGGAAAGCTAAGCAAACCGATGAGACTTCTTTTGGTTGTGCATGTCCCTTCGGGGCAAAAATGAAAATGAGCTTGGACCTGACCCAGTTCGGGTAACCTAGGATTGGAATGGAGGGATTTGTGGGTCAGCTTGGCGAAGGAGTAGGGGAAAAGATTACGTTTACTAAGGAGGAGTTGGCACTCTTTAGGTCCTTTGTAGGAAGGGATGTACCAGAGGGACATGCGACGGAGACCATCGAAGTAAGTGAATACACTATGCACGAGATGCTCAAAGAACAAAAGGCTGGTTTATGCGTCAAAGCCAAGGAACAAGGGCAAAAGATGGTGGCTGACGAGTTAGCCTAGCAAACGACATTGGTGGAGGCTAGGAAGAAGGCTGAGCAAGATGTTGTGGCTAAGGTCCAGAGATACAGTGAAACCGTCGCCAAGGAACATGTAGATCATAGGAAAAAGGGCGATGATGAGGCCTCTAAGAAAATGGCCGACGAGACGTATAGACCTCTACTGGAGGAACAAGCCAGAAAATTAAAGGCTAGGAAGGCGAGCCGACAAAAGGTGGCCGCGAAAACTGAACCAAAGGGGAAAAGGGCGCGCCGACCGTTCTTGCGCTTTCAAGAGAGGTTGTTCCTCCGCCTTTGAGAGAAGTCCTGCCCGATGAAGAGATCATGGGGATTACCAGCGGTGATGACTAGGAGGAAATCCTGTTGGCGTCTCTCTAAGTCCTCTACCCCGCTCAAAGGGAAGAAGGAAAAGGGAGGAAGTGGCTCCAGGAGACGGACGAAGGGTGATGCTCCTTCGAGTGGAGATTCGGGTAAGAAAAAGAAAATGAGAGAGATTGTGAAGGAGAAAGAGAAAGAGTCCGAGGAAGTGGAAGAGCGCGAGTTGCCTATGTGACCGTTATTATTGTCTTTTGGTGATGTAGGCCGATAGTATATGCAAGTACGACCCTTGCTTTTGGTCTTTGGAGGCATGGTGTGGTTATCATGTACACCCTGACATTAGAAAGAAATATATTAGATATGTAGTTTTTATTTTGGTATGTAAATGAAAGTATTAGTTAACTTTTTTTAAATAGCATTTCATGTTAAGTGTTCGAATGTTCTTCTCATGCTTTCCAGCATCCCGTACTTGCACAAGCGTACTTGTTGTTACAATTAAAGAAATGTGATTGGGGACTTTGCCCTGGGGGTGCCCTCAGTCATGCGGAGGTCATGCGCTGGTTCTACTCTCGGGTTTTCCTTTGTTTAGGAATCCTGAGTCAGGTGAAATCCAGGTCAAGTGCCCTCTCTCTTGGACCTACCGGAGTTCATTAGTCCTAAGTCGTGAGACGACATGGACATCGTGAATTCATTATTTTTGGCTTGCCCATCATTCATTAGGGTTTAGAACTCGAGGGTATCATTTATTCGCCAAATATTACCCTGGACTCGGTGGGTCAGATAGAGCCACACGAGTGGTCAATTCCACACTAGCTTGGCTGATGAGATTTCCCAAGTCCAGGGACTCAGGGACGAAACGATTTATACTCGGTCTCATCATTGGTTCGAGGTTCGAGAGTTACCTGGATTCTGAACTAATGGGTCGGGTGGAGCTGCGGGAATGGTCGTTATCACACTAGCTTAGGTGGTAGGCTACCCCAAGTCTAGAGACTTGGGAACGAAACGATCTATATTCGGTCTCGTCCTTGATTCAGATTCAAGAGGTGTTATTTAGACTCGGTCTCGTCACGGGTTTGAGACTCGAGTGGTGATATTTATACTCGGTCTCGTCTTTGGTTCGAGACTCGAGTAGTATTATTTATTCTCGGTCTCGTTGTTGGTTCGAGACTTGAGTGGCGGTACTAGCTCCCGTGCTCTGAGTGCCGATCCAATGTTATTTATGCTCGGCCTCATTGTTGACTTAAGGCTTGAGTGGTGGTACTGGCTCACATACTCGGGGTGCCGATCCGGTGTTCGTGTGTTTGTGTGTGCAAGCTAGTTGGGACAGTCAATCAAACATATCATGCCGAAAGTAAACACATCGAGGACACAGAGAAATTGAACATCATCTTTACTAGTAACTTTGGCAATAACAACCTTTACAATACCTTGAATTTAAGGAAAACAAGACATTGTTGAAAGCGGAAAAAACGTACACTAAGTTATGTGAAGTAGCGATGAATATGTTCACTGTTTCATGCCCTTAGGAGTTCGGCTCCATCGACAGTCGCTAATCTGAAGGTTTCATCTCCGAGCATTTGTTGCATGACGTACGGACCTTCCCGATGAGGACTGAAAACAGTCGATGTGAGAAAGATCCATTTCAGGACGTATTCTCCGATATTGAGGTGCTTATGGCAGACTTTAGAGTTGAAGTACCGGGCTACTCGTTGGTGTTGAGCGGCAGCTCAGAGCTCAACTTTGTTCCTTTTCTCTTCGAGCAAGTCGAATGATTCCAGAAGTAGGTCTTGGTTGGTCTTAGAATCATAATAGGCGACTCAATGAGATCGAAGCTTTAACTCAGTGGGAATGACGGCTTCGGATCCATAGGAAAGGGTGAATGGGGTGTATCCGGTCGCTGACTTATGAGTGGTCCGGTAGGCCAAAAGGCCATAGGGAGCTTGTCTTCCCAAAAGCCTCCGACCTTTTCCAGATGCTTTTTAATGATGGATTTAATAACTTTGTTAATAGCCTCAACTTGCCCATTGGCCCGAGGGCGAGCAACTGCCGAGAATCTCTTTTTAATGTTATGTTGTTAGTAGAAGGTCTTGGACTCTTTGCTCTTGAACTGGGTTCCATTGTCAAAGATGATGGCTTTGGAAACTCCACAAAGGGTGATGATGTTGCAGATGATGAAGTTGATTACTTTCTTGATGGTGATTATAGCGAGAGCTTCGGCTTCCTCCCTTTTGGTGAAGTAATCAATTGCGACGATGGCATAGCGCTCCCCACCTCTGGCCTTTGGGAGAGTTTTTATGATATCTATCCCCATGCGGCGAGCGACCAAAGACCTACCATTTGCGTTAGCTCGGTAGGCGGGGCTCTTGGGATCTTAGAGAACCTTTGTCATTTTTCACACTTGCGAGCATAGTTTGTGGCATCTTAATCGAGTGTGGGCCATAAATAACCATATATAATAATTTTTCTTGCTAGAGTTTGGACCCCAGTGTGGTCGCCGCACTTGCCTTTATTCATGTCTAGCAATACACGGTCGGCGTCATTGTGGGCTACACACTGGAGTAATGGAACATAGAATCCTCTTCGGTAGAGCACGCCATTAGGATTATATAGCGAGCTGATTGGCATGTGAGTTGTTTATCCCCAAAAAGCACGAACATAATTGGTGAATCAAATATTCGATGAACTTACAGGACGACCGCTACAGGGCTTGGATATGCGTGAATTATCCAGGACACTCAGATCATTCGTACAAGGTAAAAGGCAGCCCCACACAATCAAGGCTGAGCACATCGATAAGGGATGAGCACGACAAGGAAGGACACGCAATATCAAAACTGATGGGTCCCACGCCGACTACGTAGCTCAAATCAACCATACAAAGGGGCAATATGGCCTAGGAATACAACATAAACGGAAAGAAAAAGCATAGTTCAAAGGACCGACCATATACATCCAAATAAGGCGGTCACACATATTAGAAAAAGTTATTCGTCTCTACAACGAAAAAGGCATTCGAATGTTCAGGCGTTAAAAAGCCATAACAAGAAAGGTTAGTGTGACCGCTCATCAGAATGGGTCGGATATAACGGGTTAATTTGTACATGGGAGCAAAGATTGGAAACACTTGTATCAAACAAAGTCGCGTGAACACTAGAACAAGATGGGTCATCCGCTTAGCATAATCAGCGTCGATCATACAAGACAAATAGAAGAAGTGGTTCCAGCCACATGTTCCACTCTGAAGTCATTCACTCATACTACTCCGGTCGATCGAGCCTAGCAAGAAACACGGAAAGACCCGAAGTCGCACATGTATCTCGTATCCGCTCATAGACTGCAATCATAATCACATGCAGTTCATCAATCAGCTACTAACGCTTCAATTAAATACTATCCGCCGATCAACCGAACACGAGTTCCTGAAGGATCACATTTACATTCTGATATACAGGCTCTAACCGCTCGCCTAAGCTGTTCAGACCTATGCAGTCGCTCATTCCCGCAAAGTCGTTCATTCTTGTAAAGTCGCTTGTAAAGACAGCTGGAGATAGTTTTCGACAGATGGCTACAGCTAGGCTCTGGCATTTCAGCAATTAATGAGGCGAGCGACCTGCAGTCTGGATATATGAATTTTAGCTCATTTCTTCACGGGAGCTCACCTATAAATAGACCATGGCTGCCACCATAAAGGGGGGAACGGCTGGCCACTATGAAGTGCTGCTAAAATCTTTCCCCATCCTTTCCTTAAGCATTCCAATCGTAATAATCACCTCCATTCGAAGATCTTCCATCATTCATTCTTATCCTCCATAGATTCCACCACTCCTTCATTGAATCCTGTGAACCAAAGCAATTTGTGTGTAAAAGTGAGAATATGTTGAGAGGGCAAGAAGATGCAGGAAAAAGGATAGTTTATATGTTTTGTAACCATTGCTATGATAATACAAACCATCTTCATAGTGGATGTAGGCCTAGCATAAGGCTGAACCACTCTAAAATCTTGTCTCCACTTTACTTTCTTTACATTTTCATTTTTAATTGTCAGTGAGTGCGGCTCCATTTATTTCCTAACCATCTTGATGAAGTGCGATTCTTGTACCATTGGTGTTTGAGCCATTTTTTGGTAAAAAAAATTTGGCGCCCACCGTGGGGCCGTATTCGCATCTTTCCTTGTTGAAGCCTAACAAGATTTTCCAAGAAAAACTTTGCTTGAAATCATGGACATGCCGAAGGAAGTTACTGGCGAAATCAATGCCCTCACCAACAATCTCGCATCACCCATCACCCATTTTGAGGCAGAAGAATCGTCAGGAATCGAGGCAGTTATAACCAAGGGAGAATTGGAAGAAGCAATGGAGGGAGTAAAAATCAAATAGCTATTGCAAACAATGCATTGATGAAGAGACTTGAGTCGATGTTCGCTATTCAAGCCGCTACCGCAAAGGCCATGCTAAGTGCCACTTGTTTTCCATTACTCGAACAAGTCACGCATACGATACTGAATTGTCTTCTTCAAGCACGAAACGGGAAAGCCCTATTTAGGAGGTTACATGTCATGATAATCTGGACCGCGAAAAAACTAAAGCACCTATGTATAATGTAACGAACAGGAATTTCGCTCGGTCCGAACCAGTCGCTAAACCGATCCAGGCCGTTCGAAACGCCCTATCGTTTGAGAACACGACAAAATAGAACGCATATAAAAGAACATTTCATTGCTTATTACAACAATGCATCAGATCACAAGAATATACAGAGTATAAATGAATATTACACAGAAATATCAGAGATTTAAATTACATTTAAATACACAGCAGCGGAAAAATAATACAATACACAACTAGAAGAGATATACGGATACAAAGCTTTCCGGATATCATTCCAGTTGTAAACCAGGATCCTGTGAAAATGAATCTGCAAAACCAAAACTACTAGTTGCCCGTGTCGAAAATAAGGGCACCCAGAGTTTAGGTTAAAACAATAAACTCCAGGTCAGTCATGTGACTGGTGTGAGAACTAAAACAGTTATTAATCTTTATTTTAAAGTTAGGTAAATCAAGGGACCACGCCGTATAACACGGAACGGGTTTCCTCCCAAGAATACCAGTGCATGAACAAACAGCGCAATGCTAAATAAAGAAGAATGAAGCTGCTATAAGACCCAGGTCCCATCACACAATGCAACGCAGCCGAGGATAGGGTTTTCCCTTATAACAGCCAAAGAATGCTTGATACGTTTAAAACAAATCATTTGATACTATAATAAGTGCATAGTGTATAAAACAACTTCAAATCATAAGTATCAATCATAGGCGGCATGGGTACCATATATCATGTCGCCATACTAGTTCTACAATTAAAACCGCACATGTCACGTATTTGGAAATTGGGTTTCCATCTATGAACCGAGGCAAAAGATAGTCCTCAACCGATTCGAGACAATCTAGCCCATGTCTCAGGAACAGCCGCAACTGCCCCATGGAGCGACAGGGCCGGTCCACCGATGTGGATTATTATGCCTGAACACTACGTTTCCCCGCCCTTTGGGGCGTAAATGAGCCAACAAATGACTCCATCGGACCCGGATCGTCCGATCAAACCGAGGCGCCTCGCAACAGCAACAACCACACAGGTGAAAAGTATATAAATGTCAGGGCTGGTAGGTCACTGACACCACCCTAGCTAGAAGGAAACGCATGCCCTCCCTGAGGTCCTCTCCCGTTTTTGGTTCACAACCGGGGTGCGAAACTCGCGAATTCACGTTACACAAAGCTGTGCCACACAGGCTGTGCTTTGATCATCACCACAAGACTTTGCTTTTCAACAGAAGCCTCGATCAATTGCCACTCAGGCATGCCACACAGGCAATTCACTCCATGCGTTTGATATCCATCAATATATAACCCCTGAGCTCGTACGTCTCAGAGAAGGGCGTTAAGCAAGAGAATAAATTCTCCGCCGCCAAACAGATATATATTTAATAGAGATCAATCACACGGACTAAAATCCAATGTCAGACACACAGTCCATTTACAAGTCCGTTCTGGGTCTGAACGAAACCGGAGGCACCTAGTACCCCGCATATCCATCGATCTCCAAGTACGTCTGGACGATCACCAACTGTTTCCATCTTCTTGGGTGTACAACCCAATCAAGATTATCAGTAATCACCCAAACGACGTGAAGACTTCCGGTCTTCGACCACCGTCTTCATCTTCGACACCACGTCGAATCAGTTATTCAGAATGGGATAAACCCGGTCTTTCTGAATAACTCGCGTATATATTATAAAAGTGTTACACAAACACAACATACGCCTCATTCCAATTCAGAATATTCTTTTATTCAAATATTCCCATACTTTGGGAAAAGTTCCCATTAAATTTATCCAAGATAAATTCTTTAAATTTATTCTTTAATCTCCTTTGAATATCAATTCAAACTAGTCGGGATTAGCGAACCACACCGAAGAAATCATTTATTTTATTACCCAATCCCAACCTATTCATCCCATGAAGTAAAACTGGTTATACTTCATATCTAACACCACGGTGTTATCGGTAAATTCAATTACCATTTCACGTTCAAATCTAATTAAAGATTTAACTATCGCCTGGAGCAAAACTGGTGATACTCCATTTTCGATCATTTCAATCTAATTAAAGATTCATTAAAACTTCACTTAGTTTTAATCTTTAACTGGGTTAAAGAATCAGTGTCATTTAAAACACGGTTCACGATAAACCCAAAAATCAATACCAATTCAATTCCAATTAAATATCGTTTAATTGGTACACTTCATTAAATCTAAATAAAAAGATTTAATTTTTTTTTTCTCAACTGGGTTCAAGAACAGTGTTAGTGAAGACACCATTCACGACAAGCCCAAATCACATTTGATATTCAATACAAGGCTCTGAATAGAAAATATATCGGCTTATATTCAATATCAAATTCTACGACTAACAAATGTCGCATTGGAAATAACGATATAAATATATATCTTTCAAATTTCCATAACAACATCTGTATAATCACGAATTCCAACATCGAAATATTCCGAAGACACTTTCGATTCAAATCCACTCCAATGCAATCATTGGAAATTTTGGTTATTTTTAAAACCCTTTTCAAATTCAATTTATTTACTTAAAAATAAATAGAATTATCATTCTAGTTCAAAACTAGCTCATTTCGATAAAAATCTATTTTTATCTTTTCAAACATGCAGTTTTTCATCCCAAATCTTCACAAATCATTTCTTATGATTTTACACAAATTATTACTATTTTTAATAATTTTATCAAGGCCCGTACAGTCGATTTCCACCAATGGCCATCGAACTGCACTTACAGCGACCTTTTTCAAATTTGATTTGGACATAATTCCAAATCCAACCGTTAGATTTCAAATTTCTAATATTCGTTAGAAAGCTCTTTTCGATACGAACCCAACGGTTCCGGTTTTAGGAGAATCCGACGGTCGGATCTCCCGTAATGTCCGTTTGAAATAAATGGTCGAAATTCACGAACTGCCGCGGCGCGGCGCGTTCTATTCAGGCCATTATATTATATATATAATATATATTTCGTCGATTTCTATTTTAAAACGAATTATATAAATGGTTTTGAATTCGTTTCAAAAACATTTTCAACTTCCATTTCAATTCAAATCAAAAATTGAATTCTTCTTTATAAATTCGTTTTAAATTTCATTTCTATTCAATTCAAATTTCAATTCAATTTGAATTCATTTCAATTCGCTTTCAATTCAATTCGAATTCGTTTTCAATCCATTTCGAAATCGTTTTCAATTCAATTCATTTCGAAATCGTTTTCAATTCAATTCATTTCGAAATCGCTTTCAATTCAATTCGAATTCGTTTTCAATCCATTTCGAAATCGTTTTCAATTCAATTCATTTCGAAATCGTTTTCAATTCAATTCATTTCGAAATCGTTTTCAATTCAATTCATTTCGAAATCGTTTTCAATTCAATTCATTTCGAAATCGTTTAAAATCGATATAAATATCGTTCACGTCAAAATGGCGTCAATCTAATCAACACGGCTTCATATATTCCTATTTTCAAATATTCTATTTCAAATATTCTTTTTTTCTAAACTGGAATGAGGCCCAATCAATTACCATATAATGTTAATTATATGGATTTTCATACAACACATGTATATCATAGCATTGAAAAATAATCAACCATCAACCAAAGTGCACTACACTGTATAAGCATCAAATATAGATACCTAACGCTTATAACAGCCTGTCAATCTATCGATCGACATATTTAATCAATCAGGATGAGTGAACTTCAAATTTCATCCCAACACCCGTGTGGGGTTTCAAACAATCACACAAATATTTTATTTGTGCAGTCGGGCGATGTGTAAAATTTATCGTCCCAATCAATGTCCTTCAAATAGGTGTACATAAACAAACCGTCCGGTTTGTAAATGAATATTTTATTTTATTCACTTTCACTATATTCATATCCACGTTAAAAATTATATTTTTAACGATAAAAAATTTTATTCCAACATATGAATTTCTACTATTCATTTACACAATAAAATGATATTTTTATTTTCTAACATATTTTAGAAAATTTCGGCGGCATAACGGCACGATACTAGAAACGGGACAAGGCCTAGCCTTATCCCCGGTCTAGTGAAGGCCCACGCCATTCACACATCAATCAAATCAATTCGTTATGCAAACCACAAAATTTGGAGTAAGAGTCTAACCTAGCCTTACTCCTTCGCCTTATAACGGCGCACGTCTAATCCTAACCAATTTATCGATTCGATTTTTCACACCACAAATCACATTCAAACCAATATCGCAATCAATCACCAAACAGTCAAACAAACAAGTCCATGGTCTGTGGACGATTGTGTCGGGTGCTACTAAACACCGTCTGCATCCTAGTATATATATATAACTAGAAAAGAAATTGAAAGGTGAGAAATTCTCACCGGTAGCTATCCTAGCTCCACGGCACTTCATTGATAGAAATCTTCATTGCTATCGCACCTTCGTCATCTTCGTTGCCCGTAGCCACTACATATGTAAAAATCGAATTTTCACTACGCTATTCAATATATAAAAATCGAATTTTTATTCCGCAGTTCAATATATAAAAATCATATTTTTATTTCGAAGTTCAATATATAAAAATCATATTTTTATTTCGAAGTTCAATATATAAAAATCATATTTTTATTTCGAAGTTCAATATATAAAAATCATATTTTTATTTCGAAGTTCAATATATAAAAATCATATTTTTATTTCGAAGTTCAATATATAAAAATCATATTTTTATTTCGAAGTTCAATATATAAAAATCATATTTTTATTTCGAAGTTCAATATATAAAAATCATATTTTTACATCTTTTACTTAATAAAAATTTCGTCTTTTCTATTTTAAAAAAAATATGATCTTTATTTTTGCAAGTTCAAATCTTTTTCTATTAAAAGATTAAACCTTTATTTTCTATTTTAAACCTTAAAATAAAATCAGTTTTCTTCTCCTTATCAAATCAGTTTTATAACTTCTTAAAAAAATCTAAAATCAGTTTTATAACTTCTTAAAAAAAATCTAAAATCAGTTTTATAACTTCTTAAAAAAAATCTAAAATCAGTTTTATAACTTCTTAAAAAAAAATCTAAAATCAGTTTTATAAATCTAAAAAAATTCAGTTTTTAAAACCTTAAAATTTCAGTTTTTATTTCTTAATTAAAATCAGTTTTAAAATTCTAATAAAAATAAAATAATAAAACAACAAAAAAAACTTACGGGGGGGGGGGGGGGTTGGAGACGTCGGCGGCGGCTTCGAAGTGGCGGCGCTAGGGCTTCGAACGGGGAGGCAGGCGTCGATGTCTTCGGGGCTCGAATCGGGGAAAGGCGGTGGGCGGCGCTCGGAGTTCGAACGAGGTGGCGATGGCTTCGGGGCGTCGATCGCCCTCTTAGGTTTTTTTTTCTTTTTTTCTTTTTATTTCCGGTTGTAATCGAATGAACGGGGGGGGGGGGGGGGCAGTACGAAGGAAAAGGGAGGGAATAGAGATTTTTTTTAATTTTTTTTTATTTAATTATTTAATTTAGCAAAAAGATTGACTTTTACATACGACCTCGAAACGAGGCCCACCGCCTGTCGCCCATAACGTTTTACCCCCATTCCGAACACAATGGGATATGTATCGCAAGCTGATTTGATCGTTACAATCAGTTTCCTTTTGAATTTTCATTTAAATCACTATATTGAATTTTAAACGCACATTTCAAATTACCGGGGTCACCTACTAACTAGAAAAATTCCAGAAAAATATTTTCTAGCTTCGTATTGACGATACGGTCCTAACAAAACTAGTTTCGTCGAATTCTGAGATCGTTTGAAAAATGGCCAATTTCCAGTCGATTAAAATCAACTGAAACTGGTCAAACACGTTTTCCCTTGCCACGCTCACATATTGATTCAGAAAATTATGAAATTTGGAATCTAGCAATAACTTGACACCACGGACCCAACAAAACTGGTTTCGTCGAAATCCGAGGTCGTTTGCAAAATGTCCATTTTTAAGGGTCTGAATTCCATAGAGACTATTCAGAATTTTCAACTGGACATATCTTTTGATTCCCGCTATGAAATATTGATTTTTCGGATTCGTTAGAAAGATATTATCAATTAGATTCCATTATTTTTGGTTTCACTAAAATCCGGATTGTTTTGCACCCGGTACATTCAATTGAAGTTTGAAATCGAATTATCGAACTACCGCGCCATTTTCAATTCTATTTATAATTATATATAAATATTTATATTCTAACGACGACGCGTATAATATATACGTTCGAATTCTATTCAAAATAAATTTCTCGTCGATATTATTTAAAATAATTCATTTTAAATAAACAAAATTCGCTAAAATTGCCAAAATAAAAATTTTAAACTGGCCCAGATTTTCGGGTTATTACAATCTCCCCCACTTAAAACTTTTCGTCCCCGAAAAGGAACAAAGTCGAAAGTGGTTTGATTAATAAGCTCTACACTCGATCTGGCTTCCATTCTCAAACTTTTCAGTTTCTGAGAATTTTCAAAATTTCAAAAATTTGGCTAACACCCTAAATTTTTGAAAAATTTCGCCATAACCTCCCCTGCACCGGGAGCATCGGGGAATTTCAAATAGCTTCCCCGGTCCTTCAGATCTCAAAAAGAAAAAGAAAAAGCCAAGCGGCTAGCCAATAGGCTCACAAAATCATCATCACCCAAACAAAACAGTAAATTATGTAGTAAACATGTACCTATTTGTCGGGCAAACAAATTTTATTCTCTGGCTCTAGCCTCCTTGCTATGACCTGTTCAATGATATATATGTATATGCAAGCAAATGCGACTAATTTTCAGTATAATTCAATATGTGATTCAATTAGGCTAAATGGCTAAAAATTAGCAAACAAATAAACAAACAACGCAAACATCAATCAATTAGTGAATAAGAGTTTCAAATCCATAACTTTGATACCTACACAAAAAATCATGTTTTTGATGCCAAATCACAACAATAAGCCCTATCTAATTTTGGTTCTCACACCAGCCTAATGGAAATATATAGATATCACACCTTCGTCACTCGAAAATAAATACTGGTAACGCTGCAGCATTATCAGAATCATCCCCGGGCAACTAGAATGTGATTCTATATCTACCCAATATATTAAAACTTTGAATACACGCGGATCAGACGTATACGCAAAACCTATATATACTGGATTGTCCGTCACAATATAAATAGATAATCAAATACGAATAATTGATTTAAATTTTCAAAACAAAATTCGTTTTCATTTTTAAAAATATACTCTTCACACTCGTTCTAGGATACTACTGATCCTATCTCTAACGAGTCATTCTAATTGGATATTACTAACCCAATATCTGATGAATTCTTTCGTATGGTTCTAATGTGTCTTGTTCTCTGAGCTTTGTAAACCTGGCTCTGATACCACGTGTAACGAACAGGAATTTCGCTCGGTCCGAACCAGTCGCTAAACCGATCCAGGCCGTTCGAAACGCCCTATCGTTTGAGAACACGACAAAATAGAACGCATATAAAAGAACATTTCATTGCTTATTACAACAATGCATCAGATCACAAGAATATACAGAGTATAAATGAATATTACACAGAAATATCAGAGATTTAAATTACATTTAAATACACAGCAGCGGAAAAATAATACAATACACAACTAGAAGAGATATACGGATACAAAGCTTTCCGGATATCATTCCAGTTGTAAACCAGGATCCTGTGAAAATGAATCTGCAAAACCAAAACTACTAGCTGCCCGTGTCGAAAATAAGGGCACCCAGAGTTTAGGTTAAAACAATAAACTCCAGGTCAGTCATGTGACTGGTGTGAGAACTAAAACAGTTATTAATCTTTATTTTAAAGTTAGGTAAATCAAGGGACCACGCCGTATAACACGGAACGGGTTTCCTCCTAAGAATACCAGTGCATGAACAAACAGCGCAATGCTAAATAAAGAAGAATGAAGCTGCTATAAGACCCAGGTCCCATCACACAATGCAACGCAGCCGAGGATAGGGTTTTCCCTTATAACAGCCAAAGAATGCTTGATACGTTTAAAACAAATCATTTGATACTATAATAAGTGCATAGTGTATAAAACAACTTCAAATCATAAGTATCAATCATAGGCGGCATGGGTACCATATATCATGTCGCCATACTAGTTCTACAATTAAAACCGCACATGTCACGTATTTGGAAATTGGGTTTCCATCTATGAACCGAGGCAAAAGATAGTCCTCAACCGATTCGAGACAATCTAGCCCATGTCTCAGGAACAGCCGCAACTGCCCCATGGAGCGACAGGGCCGGTCCACCGATGTGGATTATTATGCCTGAACACTACGTTTCCCCGCCCTTTGGGGCGTAAATGAGCCAACAAATGACTCCATCGGACCCGGATCGTCCGATCAAACCGAGGCGCCTCGCAACAGCAACAACCACACAGGTGAAAAGTATATAAATGTCAGGGCTGGTAGGTCACTGACACCACCCTAGCTAGAAGGAAACGCATGCCCTCCCTGAGGTCCTCTCCCGTTTTTGGTTCACAACCGGGGTGCGAAACTCGCGAATTCACGTTACACAAAGATGTGCCACACAGGCTGTGCTTTGATCATCACCACAAGACTTTGCTTTTCAACAGAAGCCTCGATCAATTGCCACTCAGGCATGCCACACAGGCAATTCACTCCATGCGTTTGATATCCATCAATATATAACCCCTGAGCTCGTACGTCTCAGAGAAGGGCGTTAAGCAAGAGAATAAATTCTCCGCCGCCAAACAGATATATATTTAATAGAGATCAATCACACGGACTAAAATCCAATGTCAGACACACAGTCCATTTACAAGTCCGTTCTGGGTCTGAACGAAACCGGAGGCACCTAGTACCCCGCATATCCATCGATCTCCAAGTACGTCTGGACGATCACCAACTGTTTCCATCTTCTTGGGTGTACAACCCAATCAAGATTATCAGTAATCACCCAAACGACGTGAAGACTTCCGGTCTTCGACCACCGTCTTCATCTTCGACACCACGTCGAATCAGTTATTCAGAATGGGATAAACCCGGTCTTTCTGAATAACTCGCGTATATATTATAAAAGTGTTACACAAACACAACATACGCCTCATTCCAATTCAGAATATTCTTTTATTCAAATATTCCCATACTTTGGGAAAAGTTCCCATTAAATTTATCCAAGATAAATTCTTTAAATTTATTCTTTAATCTCCTTTGAATATCAATTCAAACTAGTCGGGATTAGCGAACCACACCGAAGAAATCATTTATTTTATTTCCCAATCCCAACCTATTCATCCCATGAAGTAAAACTGGTTATACTTCATATCTAACACCACGGTGTTATCGGTAAATTCAATTACCATTTCACGTTCAAATCTAATTAAAGATTTAACTATCGCCTGGAGCAAAACTGGTGATACTCCATTTTCGATCATTTCAATCTAATTAAAGATCCATTAAAACTCCACTTAGTTTTAATCTTTAACTGGGTTAAAGAATCAGTGTCATTTAAAACACGGTTCACGATAAACCCAAAAATCAATACCAATTCAATTCCAATTAAATATCGTTTAATTGGTACACTTCATTAAATCTAAATAAAAAGATTTAATTTTTTTTTCTCAACTGGGTTCAAGAACAGTGTTAGTGAAGACACCATTCACGACAAACCCAAATCACATTTGATATTCAATACAAGGCTCTGAATAGAAAATATATCGGCTTATATTCAATATCAAATTCTACGACTAACAAATGTCGCATTGGAAATAACGATATAAATATATATCTTTCAAATTTCCATAACAACATCTGTATAATCACGAATTCCAACATCGAAATATTCCGAAGACACTTTCGATTCAAATCCACTCCAATGCAATCATTGGAAATTTTGGTTATTTTTAAAACCCTTTTAAAATTCAATTTATTTACTTAAAAATAAATAGAATTATCATTCTAGTTCAAAACTAGCTCATTTCGATAAAAATCTATTTTTATCTTTTCAAACATGCAGTTTTTCATCCCAAATCTTCACAAATCATTTCTTATGATTTTACACAAATTATTACTATTTTTAATAATTTTATCAAGGCCCGTACAGTCGATTTCCACCAATGGCCATCGAACTGCACTTACAGCGACCTTTTTCAAATTTGATTTGGACATAATTCCAAATCCAACCGTTAGATTTCAAATTTCTAATATTCGTTAGAAAGCTCTTTTCGATACGAACCCAACGGTTCCGGTTTTAGGAGAATCCGACGGTCGGATCTCCCGTAATGTCCGTTTGAAATAAATGGTCGAAATTCACGAACTGCCGCGGCGCGGCGCGTTCTATTCAGGCCATTATATTATATATATAATATATATTTCGTCGATTTCTATTTTAAAACGAATTATATAAATGGTTTTGAATTCGTTTCAAAAACATTTTCAACTTCCATTTCAATTCAAATCAAAAATTGAATTCTTCTTTATAAATTCGTTTTAAATTTCATTTCTATTCAATTCAAATTTCAATTCAATTTGAATTCATTTCAATTCGCTTTCAATTCGAATTCGTTTTCAATCCATTTCGAAATCGTTTTCAATTCAATTCATTTCGAAATCGTTTACAATTCAATTCATTTCGAAATCGCTTTCAATTCAATTCGAATTCGTTTTCAATCCATTTCGAAATCGTTTTCAATTCAATTCATTTCGAAATCGTTTTCAATTCAATTCATTTCGAAATCGTTTTCAATTCAATTCATTTCGAAATCGTTTTCAATTCAATTCATTTCGAAATCGTTTAAAATCGATATAAATATCGTTCACGTCAAAATGGCGTCAATCTAATCAACACGGCTTCATATATTCCTATTTTCAAATATTCTATTTCAAATATTCTTTTTTTCTAAACTGGAATGAGGCCCAATCAATTACCATATAATGTTAATTATATGGATTTTCATACAACACATGTATATCATAGCATTGAAAAATAATCAACCATCAACCAAAGTGCACTACACTGTATAAGCATCAAATATAGATACCTAACGCTTATAACAGCCTGTCAATCTATCGATCGACATATTTAATCAATCAGGATGAGTGAACTTCAAATTTCATCCCAACACCCGTGTGGGGTTTCAAACAATCACACAAATATTTTATTTGTGCAGTCGGGCGATGTGTAAAATTTATCGTCCCAATCAATGTCCTTCAAATAGGTGTACATAAACAAACCGTCCGGTTTGTAAATGAATATTTTATTTTATTCACTTTCACTATATTCATATCCACGTTAAAAATTATATTTTTAACGATAAAACATTTTATTCCAACATATGAATTTCTACTATTCATTTACACAATAAAATGATATTTTTATTTTCTAACATATTTTAGAAAATTTCGGCGGCATAACGGCACGATACTAGAAACGGGACAAGGCCTAGCCTTATCCCCGGTCTAGTGAAGGCCCACGCCATTCACACATCAATCAAATCAATTCGTTATGCAAACCACAAAATTTGGAGTAAGAGTCTAACCTAGCCTTACTCCTTCGCCTTATAACGGCGCACGTCTAATCCTAACCAATTTATCGATTCGATTTTTCACACCACAAATCACATTCAAACCAATATCGCAATCAATCACCAAACAGTCAAACAAACAAGTCCATGGTCTGTGGACGATTGTGTCGGGTGCTACTAAACACCGTCTGCATCCTAGTATATATATATAACTAGAAAAGAAATTGAAAGGTGAGAAATTCTCACCGGTAGCTATCCTAGCTCCACGGCACTTCATTGATAGAAATCTTCATTGCTATCGCACCTTCGTCATCTTCGTTGCCCGTAGCCACTACATATGTAAAAATCGAATTTTCACTACGCTATTCAATATATAAAAATCGAATTTTTATTCCGCAGTTCAATATATAAAAATCATATTTTTATTTCGAAGTTCAATATATAAAAATCATATTTTTATTTCGAAGTTCAATATATAAAAATCATATTTTTATTTCGAAGTTCAATATATAAAAATCATATTTTTATTTCGAAGTTCAATATATAAAAATCATATTTTTATTTCGAAGTTCAATATATAAAAATCATATTTTTATTTCGAAGTTCAATATATAAAAATCATACTTTTACATCTTTTACTTAATAAAAATTTCGTCTTTTCTATTTTAAAAAAAATATGATCTTTATTTTTGCAAGTTCAAATCTTTTTCTATTAAAAGATTAAACCTTTATTTTCTATTTTAAACCTTAAAATAAAATCAGTTTTCTTCTCCTTATCAAATCAGTTTTATAACTTCTTAAAAAAAATCTAAAATCAGTTTTATAACTTCTTAAAAAAAATCTAAAATCAGTTTTATAACTTCTTAAAAAAAAATCTAAAATCAGTTTTATAACTTCTTAAAAAAAAATCTAAAATCAGTTTTATAAATCTAAAAAAATTCAGTTTTTAAAACCTTAAAATTTCAGTTTTTATTTCTTAATTAAAACCAGTTTTAAAATTCTAATAAAAATAAAATAATAAAACAACAAAAAAAACTTACGGGGGAAAGGGGGGGGGGGTTTGGAGACGTCGGCGGCGGCTTCGAAGTGGCGGCGCTAGGGCTTCGAACGGGGAGGCAGGCGTCGATGTCTTCGGGGCTCGAATCGGGGAAAGGCGGTGGGCGGCGCTCGGAGTTCGAACGAGGTGGCGATGGCTTCGGGGCGTCGATCGCCCTCTTAGGGTTTTTTTTTTATTTTTTATTTCCGGTTGTAATCGAATGAACGGGGGGGGGGGGGCAGTATGAAGGAAAAGGAAGGGAATAGAGATTTATTTTTTATTTTTTTTATTTAATTATTTAATTTAGCAAAAAGATTGACTTTTACATACGACCTCGAAACGAGGCCCACCGCCTGTCGCCCATAACGTTTTACCCCCATTCCGAACACAATGGGATATGTATCGCAAGCTGATTTGATCGTTACAATCAGTTTCCTTTTGAATTTTCATTTAAATCACTATATTGAATTTTAAACGCACATTTCAAATTACCGGGGTCACCTACTAACTAGAAAAATTCCAGAAAAATATTTTCTAGCTTCGTATTGACGATACGGTCCTAACAAAACTAGTTTCGTCGAATTCTGAGATCGTTTGAAAAATGGCCAATTTCCAGTCGATTAAAATCAACTGAAACTGGTCAAACACGTTTTCCCTTGCCACGCTCACATATTGATTCAGAAAATTATGAAATTTGGAATCTAGCAATAACTTGACACCACGGACCCAACAAAACTGGTTTCGTCGAAATCCGAGGTCGTTTGCAAAATGTCCATTTTCAAGGGTCTGAATTCCATAGCGACTATTCAGAATTTTCAACTGGACATATCTTTTGATTCCCGCTATGAAATATTGATTTTTCGGATTCGTTAGAAAGATATTATCAATTAGATTCCATTATTTTTGGTTTCACTAAAATCCGGATTGTTTTGCACCCGGTACATTCAATTGAAGTTTGAAATCGAATTATCGAACTACCGCGCCATTTTCAATTCTATTTATAATTATATATAAATATTTATATTCTAACGACGACGCGTATAATATATACGTTCGAATTCTATTCAAAATAAATTTCTCGTCGATATTATTTAAAATAATTCATTTTAAATAAACAAAATTCGCTAAAATTGCCAAAATAAAAATTTTAAACTGGCCCAGATTTTCGGGTTATTACATATAATTATTTTGATGACACAGCTTCTCGACAGGTAGATGATCCCACCAAAATGGCATTTCTCTCAAAAGAAAGCCCAAATCCCATGTCTCTGGATCATGACTACACACCTACATTATATTTTAGGAATGACACATGGAATTGTGAAGAAGAGCTCGAAGAAAGAGGATGTTCAAAAAAAGAGGGAATCTTTTCCTACTAAGACCCTTCTCACCGGAAGAATTAAAAGAGTTGTATATCCACAAAAATTCAAACCTCCAACGTTGCAATCCTATAATGGGACAAGCGACCCCAATGTGTTCCTGTGCAAATATGATCAGTATATGAACGGGGCGCACGCCACCGACGTGATCAAGTGCCTGTTTTTCCTTATATCTAAAAGGGGTGGCCTACCTCTGGTTCACAAAGTTGCCGCCAAAGTCCGTGGACGACTTCGCTACCTTGGCCATATTATTCAATAAGCAGTTCAGGTTCCAAGTTGCTAGACTCAGGGATGTCATGGAGCTAAGTGAACTACAACAAAGACCAGGAGAGTCCGTCAAAGCTTTTCTCAGCCGCTTTAATATGGCGGTAGCTGAAGTTGAAAATTATGAGCCCCATCTAGTTCTGATGGCTTTGAAAGGGGCCATATGTAAAAAGACCAAGTTAGGACAGTGGATTAAGAAGAAGAAACCAGATACACTCGAACAACTACTCAATAAAGCTGAAAAATATATGAGTGTTGAAGAGAATTCAGTGCGTGAACAACTAAAGAGGAAAGGTAGTGTGCAAAGTAGCTCTAATAGTCATGAAAGGAGCAATGAAGGAATGGATGACCAGGCTAAGAAGAAGCTACGCTTTTATAAGAATTCTGAGCTGACTCTCCTTAATGACACAATAGGAAACATCTTCATGGAAAATAAGGATACCGAGGAATATCTGATCCTAAAACAAATGCACGTCAAAGATGTCGCTATAAAATCAGGCATTATAGAGGCGGTCGCTCGTCTACAACTAAATCATAATGGGAAGCTTCCCAAAGCATATTTCAAGCAAAGCAGCTTGAGGGCCAAATACATCATGCGAATTAAGCAGGATAAATCAACACATTGCTCCCAAAAAATAAGCTGTTCTGAGGCAAACGGTGAAGAGCATAGTAGACAAATAGCAGGTCAGAAGGCTGAACTTTTCACTATGAAACATGCCAAACTCTTAGCAAACATCCATTCAAGGGTTTGGCGCCAAGCTCTGAGGAAAATACAAAGACAATGTCAATTTTTTCCCACGGAAAAATTGCTAGTCCCACAAGAGGCACCTCGTTAGGTGTTGGACAAAAATTCCTTAAATCGAAATAGAATTCGATAAGAGGAGTTAGTGTCCACCTCCTGGGATGATGCGTAAATTTGGAAGGATCAACAACACCTAGGCTGGAAGCACCATTCCTAGTGCCAGAAGGACCGGCAAACATGCTGGAAGGACCAGCACAATCAGAAATCCTAGCCGAAAGGGGGTAACAGAAATCCTAGCCGAAAGGTGGTAACAGAAATCCTAGCCGAAAGGGGGTAACAGAAATCCTAGCCGAAAGGGGGGTATCCATTCTAGGTTTTTTTCGAATTCAAAATAACCGGATCGAACAGGACCTAGAGTGGATCGAAAACTTGAAACCCAAGTCCTCCGATGGGGGAACGTATTGAAGACCAGTCTCAAAGGGCTTGGGTCACCGAGTTAGTGAGATGTGGGGTTGAATACATTTTAAATAAAAGAAAACAAGCACGTATACATATGCGAATGCGCATTTAGGCTTAGGACACCAGGACAGTGAAAAACGCAAAGTGAATATTAAACCTTCTCGGGGGGCATGCTTTTGAGTTCAAACTCCGAAAGGTTCGAACTAACGAGTTATTGAAAACAAGAGTAAATGCGTGAAAGTGTAAGATTATAACAACCTCAGTACAGGGGTCTAACCGTTGCGTTAAAATGAACCAGTAATGATAATCTTACACACCATAGGTCAGGCGCAATCGTACGAATAACAAAGTACTCAACCAAATAGATGAATTGTGATAAAGGTGCAACGTGGGGCGCACCAGCGAGAAGGTGACTAAGTTATATAATAAAAAACCTACGAAACAATAAACCAGGGCCCAAATCAGTCATAAAAGTTACCAACATAAGCGTGTGATAATAAGCGAGGCTGGCACCCGTATATACAAACCAATCTAAATACAGCACATTAAAATGACAACTGGAGTAATGAAAGGTAAAGTTAGCCAGTCATAGCCTTCAGGTAGGAAAGGCAATGGCCTTCTCCCGAGATTCAAGGGCTTTGGTAAGCTTAAGCTTGTCTTTCTCTAAGGCATGAATTTGGTCGATGTTCTTTCTATTCAACCTCTGAAGATCACATACAAGAGTATGCCAAGCACCCAATTGCCTTACAATGTAATCCCTAACTTCCACAATAAGGTTTCCAACCAAATTTGGACGTGCCTCCAATTGGTCAAATTCAGCCAGTATGCAGTCCTTCATAGCATCCATCTTACCAGCAACAATCCACTTGTCATACGGGTCTATGTACACACCGTCCAGACACCAATCCTCAAAGTGGTCAACAAACGAAGGATGGCATGGGTTCGGAATAGAAAGAGGCCTATGTATGATCATTTGAGGATCAGCAAAATTTGAAGTGATGGATGGATAGGCCTCGGATGGTTGGTCAGAAGTAGTTTGAATATCCAGGATGGAAGGTTCATCCAGTGTATGACATCTTTGAGGGTCACTTTTGCCCAAATGCTTTTTGCTCTTCAGCCTGTTTGTCCTGCCAACCCTCTTCACCACCTTCTTTTTTGGTGTTCTTCTTAACATAAAGAATTTAATCCTTGGACATAGGGAGAAGACCAAAAGATGATTCAGTTTGTGCTAAATACCAAAGGGATGTTTCAGTTAGAAGTTCGAATATTAATCAAAGCAAGTCAATTTGGGCATGAGTGGAGATCATGCGCGACCAAAAACAACCCGATTAAATTAAGGCATGAGCAAAAGTCATGTTCTGATTTAGGCCAATAATGTCTAGTGCATTCCAGCAAGCAATTTATAGACAATATTAAAATCAAAACTTCGAAAGGTTCCATGTGATTCAGATTTGTCAAAAGAATGCAGAAACAACACCATCATCAAACAGACCTAATCTCTGCCAAAATCCCAATCCTTACTCAAATCAATCAGACCGCACTTAAAACGCCCTGGTTCGAAGATATCTAAGGCATCAACAACAAATAAAAAAAACAAGATGGGGTAAAAGAAAAAAAAACTCACCCAAAACAATCATGGTGCTTCAGATCCAAAGAAAAGTTGCTATGATTAGTCAGGTGTTACTGAAAGCATCAAAATAGAATAATGAGTTGAGAAAACTGAGAATTTTGAAGAAGGGACTGAGTGAGAACTAAAGGATATGGATTACCTTGTAAGCTCCTTTAGAACACTGCTACCATCGAAAGAGTTCTTTGAAGGAAAGAGGTGAAATGAGGAAGGTACATATAAAAAAAGAGAGGATATTAGTCCAGAATGTTCTTGCCACATCAGCCTAGTCGAAATTCAAAATTACCCAGTTGAGCAAATATGATGACCCATCAAAAATAACTAGCCCGAACTACCATGATGTGCCGGACAGTATGAGCGACCTAGGAGAGCTTTGGTCTTGTTCAGCCCAAAATGATTGAAAGGCATGAACGACTACCCTTTGAAAAACGAAGATTTAATACGCCAAATTGCATTATGATTAATTGTTTCGAAGTCCGTAATCTTCAGTGAAATAAGGAGATTATGAATTTCGAGGGGCAAATGTTTATTCCCAAAAAGCACGAGCATAATTGGTGATCAATTCTTCGAAGAACCTACAGGATGACCGCTACAGGGCTTGGATATGCATGAATTATCGAGGACACTCAAATCGTTTGTATAAGGTAAACGGTAGCCCCACACAATAAAGGCCAAGCACATCGATAAGGGACGAGCATGACAAGGAAGGACATGCAATATTAAAACTGATGGATCCCACGCCGACTATGTAGCTTAGATCAACCATACAAAGGGGCAATATGGCCTAGGAATACAACATAAATGGAAAGAAAAAGCATAGTTAAAAGGATCGACCATCTACGCCCAAAGAAGGAGATCGCACATATTAGAAAAAGTTATTCGTCTCTACGATGAAAAAGGCATTCGAATGTTCAGGCGTAAAAAAGACATAATAAGAAAGGTTAGTGTGACCGCTCATCAGAATGGGTCAGATATCACAGGTTAATTTGTACATGGGAGCAAAGATTGGAAACACTTGTATCAAACAAAGTCGTGTGAACACCAGAACAAGATGGCGCTTAGCATAATTTGGGTCAGTCATACAAGACAAAGAGAAGAAGTGGTTCCAGCCACATGTTCCACTCTGAAGTCATTCACTCATACTACCCCGGTCGATCAAGCCTAGCAAGAAACACGGAGAGACCCAAAGTTGCACATGTATCTCGTATCCGCTCATAGACTGCAATCACAGTCGCCTGCCCGTCGGTCGACCGAACACCAGTTCTTGAAGGGTCACAGTTACACTTTGATCTACAAGCTCTAACCGCTCGCCCGAGCTGTTCGGACCTATGCAGTCGCTCACTCCCACAAAGTCGTTCATTCTTGTAAAGTCGCTTGTATTAGACAGCTGGAGACAGTTATCGACAGATGGCTACAGCTAGGCTGTGGCATTTCAGTAATTAATGAGGCAAGCGACCCGCGGTCTGGATATATGAATTTCAGCTCATTTCTTCACAGGAGCTCACCTATAAATAGGCCATGGATACCACCATAAAGGGGGGAACGGCTGGCCACCACGAAGTGCTGCTAAAATCTTTCCTCATCCTTTCCATAAGCATTCCAATCGTGATCATCACCTCCATTTGAAGTTCTTCCATCCATCTGGCCATGGAATCCATTCAAATCTTATAAGGAAGCAAAAAACCAAAGATGTACTCTTCCTCCGTCGCTCATTCATCCTTCTCCTCCATAGATTCCACCACTCCTTCATTGATTCCCATGAACTTAAGCGAGATTTGTGTATAAAAGTGAGAATATGTTGAGAGAGCAAGAAGATGCATGAAAAAGGAGAGTTTGTATGTTTTGTAACCATTGTTATGATAATACAAACCATCTTCATAGTGGATGTAAGCCTACCATAAGGCTGAACCACTCTAAAATCTTGCCTCCACTTTACTTCCATTACATTTTCATTTTTAATTGTCATTGAGTGCAGCTCCATTTATTTCCTAACCATCTTGATGAAGTGTGATTCTCGTACCATTGGTGTTTGAGCCATTTTTTGGTAAAAACATGAGTGCTCGTCTTTTTTTGTAGCGCTCAGGGAGGATTTCATGCTGCAAGTGGTTCTTGATTGGTGTCATCCAAGACTTGGGTTCGGTTTCGGTCTCCGTTTCCGCTATCGAATCAGTCTTTATTTGGTCGATGCTCGGAGAGTCGAGCACTTCGACCAGGGTCAATCCCATAAGCTGCGCATCCCCGGAGCTTACCAGTTTAGCTAATGAGTTAGCCTTTTTGTTTTCTTCTCGAGGGATATGCGTGATGATGTAACGATCGAAGTTGGTGAGCAGTCGTAAACCTTAGCGAGGTAGGGAGCGAGACGTGCCCATTTGGCCTAGTACTCTTCCTGTACCTGACGCACAATGAGCTGTGAGTCAAAGTAAATCTGGATGGCCTTAATGTTAAATTTGATTGCAATTTTGAGTCCATCGACCAAGGCCTCGTATTTTGCATCATTGTTAGTTGTGGGAAAGTTAAACTTTAAAGCATAGCATATTAGGTGCTCCTCTATAGCAATAAGCACGACTCCGGCCTCAGAACACTTGTTATTGGAAGATCTATCCACGAACAGTTTCCATTGAATGTCTGGAGTTTCGATGTTTTCCGGAGGAGGCTCTTCTGTGATGGTGAATTCCACTATGAAATCGATGAGGGATTGTCCGAGGATGGCTCGGCGTGGGATGAATGTGATTTCAAAGTGACTCAGCTCTATATTCCACTTTAGTAGTTGTCCAGATGCCTCAGGTCGTTGTGGGACCTGTCGTAGCAACTGGTCAGTGTAGACCTTGATAGGGTGAGAGTGAAAGTATAGTTATAGCTTCCGGGAGGAGATCAACAACTAGTAGGCGAGCTTCTCAAGCTTTGGGTAGTTCTTTTCTGCCCCCGTTAATCTCTTGCTGATGTAGTAAACGGGTTATTGGACACGGTCTTCAATGCATTAAGCGCTGAGCTAATTGCCTGCATAGAAACAACCAAATAAACATATAAGTCCTCGTGGTCCACGGGTTTGGATAATATAGGTGGTTGCTCTAAGTGCTTCAGAAAGTCCTCGAATGCGGTGATGCACTCCTGTGTCCATGCGAAGTTGCACTCCCTTTCCTGAGAAAGTCGTAAAAGGGAATGCACTTATTGGAGGCTTTGGAGATGAATCGACTTAAAGCATTGAGATTTCCGTTTAGGCTTTGAACATCCTTGATGTTCTGAGGGGCTTGAATATCCCGAATAGATTTAATCTTAGCTGGATTGGCTTAGATGCCTCACGAATTGATAATGAAACCCAAGAAATTTCACGACACAATGCCGAAAGAGCATTTCAAGGGATTGAGTTTCATGCCATATTGTCGGAGGACACCGATTTGGAGAGGTCACGTATGTGGTTGTTCGATACCCTCTATTTAACGAGTATATCGTCCACGTATACCTCCATGGATCTCCCAATCTGGTCCTTGAATATGAAGTTGACCAATCGCTAGTAGGTGGCACCAGCGTTCTTGAGACCAACGGGTATGGTGCGATAACAGTAGAGCCCGAGGTCGGTTATGAAATAAGTATGATCCTGGTTCAAGAGATACATCGGAATCTGATTGTAGCCTGGGTAGGCATCCATGAAGGATAAAAGCTGGTGTCTGGCGGTTTAATCAACAAGCTGGTCGATCTTCTGAAGTGGGAAGCTGTCTTTGGGACATGTCTTGTTCAAGTTGGAGATCCATTCGGGGTAGTAGGTTTCACAGATGAAATTGTTATTTAGTAGCCTATCTACCTCTTTTTTGAGTGCAGTCGATCTTTCGATACCTAAGAATCGACGTTTTTGTTTGACCGAAGGTTGCAAGGGATGGATGGTCAGCCTGTGACAAGCGACCACGGGGTCGATGCCACACATATCAGAGTGGGTCCAAGCGAATATGTCCAGGTTGGCCCTTAAGAATTCCTCCACAGATAGTATTGATCACGATGCCACATGATCTTTTGTTGGACGGCCCTGAGGCCGCATTTGCAGGAGCTAGAAGTGCGGATGTGGGAGGGCCAGAAGCTGCTTCAGGAGGAAGACATCTTGAATGTATTGTTCTAGGCGTTTCTCGCGAATGAGCTTTTCAAGCGCAACATTGAGGTGGTGACAATCATTAATGTTATGTCCATAGATGTTATGGAATCTACAGTATTTGTCGGAGTTTCTCTCGCAGTCGGTGGATTCCCTTGTATTGGGCTTCTTATACTGGAGCGTTTTACATGTTTCTAAGTAGATTGTCTCCATATATTGATCAATGGAGTGTAAACCCTGTAATTCTGGAAGCGTTTGTGATTTTTAGGATCTACAGGATCCTGGTTGTTGTTACGACCGCTTTGTTTACCACTGTTCGACTTTGACTTGTAGGGGGTTGCTCCTTTACCCTTGCCGGAGAACTCTCCGTCCTGTTTCCCTTTGACATTGTTGTCGTCCATGCTAGCCAGTGGGTTATTGGAGTGGTTGTCCCAAGAAGCTCGGTTGCGCCTTGCTTCTTCTTGGCATAGAAATTGCCCAGCCTTTTCATAGAGAGCCTTTAGGGTCTTAGGCTGCTTTTTGTCGATCCATGCTCCAAATTCGGAGGCAGGCCGGACACCTTTTGCAAGTTGGAAAAGCACAGTGCGAGGTTTTTGGTCATCTACCACAACAAGGGCAGTATTGAATCGCGAGAGGTAGCTTTTTAGGGATTCGGAAGGGCCTTGGTAAAGATTGGATAAGGTGAGGTGTTCTTCGGAGTTGGAACATGCATTCTGAATTGCTTTACCAATTCCGTGGCCAGCTGGCCGAAGTTGTTGATGGACCGGAGCTGGAGGTGAGAAAACCAGCCAAGAGCCATGCTTGATAGGAAGACTGGGAAACACTTGCACTTGGCGGTGTCGGTGGCCCGACTGGAATCCATTTGCGATTCATAGCGGTTTAGGAAAGCATAAGGGTCAGTCCGCTATCACAAAGCGCCATCTGTGGCATGTTGAAGCGTTGGGGCCACTCGGCTTTATGCACGATCCTAGTGAAGGGGTTACACCTCAAGTGGGTTTTCCACGAGTCGTTGGCATTTCCCTACATATCTCTTATGATCCTGCGGACCATGTCGGCGAGATACGTTGGGTGCGGATCTTCTGGTGGAACCCATTGGTTTTAGCGAAATTCAGGAGTTTTGTTCCGTGGATGTCTTCGGGGGTACACATCCTGCTTATCCTCTTGCATGTCGTCGACATCGATGGCCTGATTTTGGTATGGTTGGTAAGGTTGAGCGGACTGGTGCACATCCTGATCCGGAGGTACTTGGGCCTGCTAGGTTACCGGATGCATAGCCCCCAAGTTCTGAGTGGCGACAGTTGGGTTCTATCGAGGAGGGGGCCGGTTACTCGGACCTGATTCATTATTAATAATCAACCGGGAGAGGTCACGATACTGTGTTCCCCCGCTGTAAGTTACAGTGGTTTGATCACCATTTTCATTTCCGTTGCCATTGTTGTTTCCATTAGTGTGAGTGTTGGAGCAGACGACGACGTTATTAATGCGGCTGAAACTTCTTTTCTGATGTGGGCCCCTTGATTTAGAAGAAGAAGTTTCCGATATGGTACACCGTGGTCGGGCGTTGTTCTGTGCAAGCTGAAGTCGAGCAACGATGTGTTGACTGTCTTGAAGTTGATGCATAAGGTCGATGTTATTTTTCAATGTCTGGTTAAGTTTAAGAGCTGTATTTTCATACTTCTTACTAAGTATGCAGATTTCCGCTTCAGTTATAAGGGCTTCGGGGTCCACAGTAGGAAGGACGTCCATTTTGGCTGTGTTATCTTCCGGTTGAGGCTGCTGTGATGTTCCAGCTTTGGCTGCAGTTGAGGAGCCAATCATTGCATTCTACGGTCGCTTAGCCATCATAAGCGGATTCAGCGGCAGGTTAGAGGCGGATTCAGCGGCAGGTTAGAGAAGAAACCTAAAGTGCGTCAAGATCGAGATGGAAGTATATGACAAATAGTCGAATTCAAAAAGCTCACTGTGAAAGCAATAGAATGTCGATGGCAAAAAATGTCGTAACATCCAAAGATTCTCCGTTACTTGGAGAATTATGTTTCGGTGGAAAAATAAGTTCGAAAAGCAGTAAATAACGCAATAGGTTTATAGTGGTTTGGTCCCATGAGGGGCCTACGTCCACTTTGGAAGAGTTGCTGATATTTTGTTGACAATAATGAGTTACAAGCATAGAACTATGTTATGGCATTCCTTTACAAACATTTCCAAGTATTTTGATGTCATAATTATCATATATGACTATTAGGAAAAAGTAACTTTTTCGCTTCTTCTTCCTCAAAGCAAGGATGCCATTAAAGAGGACACTTGGAGCTTTCAGGAAGTGTCAAATCATCCAATTTCTAACCCTTCCAATGAATGAGTTTGGGGGTATTTATAATGGAAGGGTTAGGTGGAAGTAGGTTGGATTTGGGGACCACACAGCAGAAAATCGCATCAGAGGATCGCATATGCCAGTCGCATCAAACTATGATAGTTGGTGGAAAATTACATCCCTTACCTGGGATGCGATATGGTTTGGCTCGCACCCCGTTGGTATACACACATCGCATCCCTTGGATGTGAAGTAATCGCATCCGGTGGATGCAATGCCGTCGCATCCAGTGGATGTGATGCCGTCACATCCTAGGATGCGACGTCATCACATCCTAGGGATGCATGGGGTTGATTTGGCTGGATGATGCCGGATAGCTAGCATGATGCGAGCCGAGTGACGCGATCATTCGTTGTAAGATGCGAGTTGGGGAGTTGTGAGGCCAACACACACTTGACCTTTTCCTTGGTCTGAACCTTCAGCATTTTGGCGACACTTCGAGCTTTCGTGCCATGCGACGCTTAGAGTCAGTGGGTCTTGTGTACTTCTAGGAACCAGACGAAAATGTCGGTTAACAAACACAGAGACACAAACCCTCAACTTTTTGTCTTTATGTGGAGCAGTGGAATTAAGGGTTAATCCAATGGTGGAGATCAATTGTGTCACCAATTGTGCCTAAATAGACTTTCATATATATATATATATATATATATATATATATATATATATATATATATATATAGGAGAGAGGAAATGGCGATTCAAAAGAAAAACGTAAACTATTCTGCAGTTTCAAGCCATTTGTTTTCCAGATTTCAACGCAATTCCTTCCAGGCCGATAAGTCGCCTTAAACCCATCTGCCGACCATAAACTCACAACCATATCTATTTCCCGGATCCAGTTTTACGAATTATGACTTAAAATTGATAACATCCACAATTGTCAGACCTATGTTCGCATCGACTCCCAATTTGAAGATCTTAATTCGCAAAGTACAACATCAAGGGAATTACTTTTCAAACTGCGATCAAATTCTACCAGATATCAGAAAGTTAATCTCGATTTTCATGGTTTGCGTTTTTGGGGTTTAAACAGATTTGGTTGGTACGAATCTGGATTTATTTATCGTGATTTGGGTTGTGTATCAGAGTCGAAAGTAGTTTCAAATCAGTAAAACTGCAATGCCAATTGTCCTATGATGTGAATTTAGTGGTAGGCTTTACAAGCCTTATTACCAGTGCTTCTAATTACTTGAAGATCACCCAACTGGACATCTTATTCTGTCGAGATTGACTACAACAAAACTCATGCACTGTTGTTCACGGCTGGTACACTACTGAAGATCAAGCCTTTATTTTCCAACCGATCTTCTTTAACTTGGCCCCACTTTCCGTTTCAATTTAGAACAATAAGGTATGAATGTTTGTGGTTTTTCAATCTTGACAAGTTTGGGATTTTCTGTGCGTTTCAAAGTCAAAAGTTTTGAGGTCTGATCTTTGGTTTTGGGGTTGCCTGGCAAACAAGGATTATTGCAGATCTTGACTATGGTGATATTGGTCTTGTAGCTTATTTGCATTTGATTACTATAATTAAACTCCAAGCAAAATGATGTTTTGCGCCTGTATTGATTGGTAAACCAGTCTTTAATTTTCTATGATATTTGGTTTTCTACCTAATGCATACCAATTTGGAAATCGCTGAATATTGCCACTATTTCCAATTATATCTCCTAGAAAATTTCTTGTTTTGCATGTGTACCCGTTTATGCAATGTTAGGAAATGTTTATGGGGGTGTACACTTGGTATGGCGAAAGTCAAACTGAGAGTAACAAAATGATGGCAAACTATTTTAATTTCTGCCACTCGAAGGAAAAAGTCGAAGGATAGTAATAGAGGATTAGAAGTGCAGTGGGATCGCAATTGCTATGGAGTTGGTAACCTCATCATGGGTTCAAAACTCTCTTTTAGGATTTAATTTAGTACTTCATATGTATTTATTTTATGCTTTTCAGTGTATTTAGGTTAGTATGCTAACCTTATTTTGTACTTTTCTAATTGTTAATAAAAGTGAACCAATTTTCAGATATATATATATATATATATATATATACACACATATTTTAAACAAGAAACATTTGTATGCAAGAGATATAAATTCAAACATTTATTTACAACATACACACACACACATGTTAATACAACTATAGTACAAAATATTAAAATTTCTAACCACTAATGTAATAGTTGTAAATAGGACTGCAATCTTAATTTCAAGATTCCAAACCCAACTGAAGCAGTCCTTAAATAAGAATAACTAAAAACAATAGACTATTTATATACCACATAGTTAAGTACATTTCAATGAAAGTTTTAAACATATCTAAATAATCATTAAATACATTATAAATGCACTTTAAAATTACATAAAAGAGAAGCGTTAACTAAGTCAAACACAACCTCGGGCTACATCTATTTACACCCCTCTAATTTCTCTTTCCATCCCGATTATTTCAAGATAAAATTCTCACCCCGGTTTTTTCTTTACCCACCCCGTTTATTCCAAAATTGACCTTTTTCACTTTCTTTCTCTTCTTTTTACTCTCTTTATTTCACTGCTTTGAATTTTTCTAGGTTTTCTACGTTTAAATACAATGCTATAAATAAAGTTTTCATGTTAGTTTTAATGTTATTTATATTTTTCTGACATTAATCAAAAGTTAGTTTTTTTAGTTGTCATGTTTGCATTGCGCGTTGTCATTTTTTCCCGCGTTTGCTTTCAATGTTGTCGGCAGAGTTTGTGGTCGACTGACTGCATCTCTTCCTCAAGAAATTTTTGGTTTCAACAATTCATACATCAAGTATACAGTTAAATATATCACAAGAGGAGACGTAATAAATCTAATTATTTGTTTAAGGGTAAAAACGACATTAGTTTTCTTTTGTTATAACCGGGGTGTGGAAAACAATTGCAGGGTGCAAATAGATGGAACCCACAACCTCGAGCCTCTAAAAAATGGTGATATTCCTTACCTTCACCTCGAGCCTCTCAAACAGCCTCTCCTCGGCTACTCCACCACCTTGAGCCAATCCGCTGCCTCCACCTATTCCACTAACCCAGATCCACCTCCTCAAACCTCTCCCCTCCAACAGCTTTCGAATGACCCTCCCTTACCTCTAGTAGGTGATCTTTGTTGTTCGCCACCAAGCCTCGCAATGCTGGAGTGTTTTCCCCTCCACATCTTACGCATAAATTCTCTAGGAAGAATCTGGTCCCAACCGAGGAAATTGTCAACGCAAGTATTAACGTTTAGAAAGATTATCTTACTGATTTTTTCTGGACACACCTTTATCATACATGGAAGTGGTGATACATCTGAAGAAGCTCTGGAAACCAAGAGGACCTATCAAGGTAAAATCCAATGGTAGCGAATTTTTTTTCATTTTAGATAACGTTGATGATCGGGAAAGAATTCCGGAGGCAGATCCCATAATTATTAAGTATAAGGTTTTTTTGGTTAAACGGGTGGGATGTTAAAATGGGGAACAAAAAGGATGGTATTAAAACGTACCCGTTTGGATTAGATTGACTAACATCCCCATGGTAGCAATGGTCTAGAATAGGAATTAGGTGGCTAGCAATGCTAATTGGTAAGTTCTTGTGTATGGATCAAGCAACTGAAAGTTTAGATAGGCTAGGTATGTGAGGTGTTTAGTTGAGATCAATCCTGATGGTGAACCGTCGAACTCTTTCACTGTGTTTGTGGGAGATGGGTCTGAACAAGTTGTGGAAGTTGATTACTTATGAAAACCCGATATATTCAGTAGATGTAAGGTTTTCGGGCATAAAACTAAAAAGTGACCATGTAAATCTGAGAAAGATGAAACAGATGAAGTTGTTAGTAAGAGTGTTGAGAACATGAATGTTAATATAAGTGTTGCGTCACTTGGTAAACATCAGAATGTTAAAAATGAAGGTTATGCTACTGTTAGCAAGAAACTAGCTAAGAAGATGCCAGCTAGACGCAAACAAAAGGTTAGAGTTAGTATGAACAGGACAACCAGTAAATGGAAGATAACTAAAGGAGGAAATGCAAAGAAGAACAATCATGGAAGCAAGGAAGAAAATAGTAACACAGAGGTAGCTATTGGCAATAGGTTTGATGTGCTCAGCACACTGATTGGTGAAGCTACAGACACACAAATTCACTGGTAAGGTATATGATTTAGCTTCAAATCAAGGCAGTGAAGATGGAGAAATTCTAGTAACTCAAAATGTTGAAGTTACAGGGATTGGAATTCAAAGCAGTGAGCAAACTAGAATCGAACACTTAATTGATGTAGAGAAAATAAATAATGCAGCTGTTATGAATAGAGAAAGCTTAGTGTTCAAAAGCCAAATCTTTGCTTTTCTAATACTGGTCAAAATGAAAACGAGAAAAGCATATGCAAAGAACATGCAATGCAGATTATCCTAGATGATGTACGTGAATTCAAAAATACTCTGCTCTTTGGTGGTTTTGATGTTGATGTGCCACCTGTTACACCCCCTATCTTGACCAACCTTCCCTGTTTCAATCCAGGTTTTCTGAATGGATTGAGCTCAACAAGTAAAGAAATTAATAAAAGGGAAAGTAACTGAATAGAGAAATGATGCCGCACCTACCAGTTTACATGAAGCAACCAAGTCATCACTAATTCCCATGGACAAGCATAGGAGTATACCCGAGCATGATCATCCGTATGCACACATCCTCCCCCATGTTGCTTACAAGCCACCACGGCAGTCAATTCTTCTGCTACAGCTGCTACAGTACAATCACCGGTGCTCAAGGACCCATGTACTCCACTCACGAGGAGTAGCTTCGTAAAAGGGAATATGGTTATTATTTTACTGAATCATAAAACTTTCCTTTATAAAATCATAAAACTTTCCTTTATATTAATAAAAGGGAAGTTTGTTTACACAAAGCAAAATCATAAAACTTTCTATTCTATTTCTCCTTTGAAAAATCTATACACCATTTTATATTTCTCTTTCTATTCTATTTGTGTCGGATTTTAGCTTGAATTTGAGAGACATAGTGTAATATCCCTAATTTTTTGTAACCATTATTTGAGGAATTTAGTTGGATAAATTAGATAAGGGTAATATAATGGGGTGTTAGTTATACGAAATAAATAATAAAATGGTTTGGTTCTATCAACTAATCGATCCAATTAAACATAAGAAGAGGGTTTATGTTATGAACAAAGTAGGAAACACATGGCTTCATATAAATACATAACTTTTTGTTCTTTTATCATTTCATTTTCATTTTCCAAACTTAAGCTAAACCTTAAGGGAGGCCAGTAATTGTAAGTAAGAAGAAGAAGAGGAAACTGAAGGAGAGGCGAAGGAAATCAGGTTAAGATTAAAGCTACATTAAATTTCAACACTCTCATCACAAACTAAGGTGAATAAAAACTCAAACCCTTGTTTATTTCCTATTATATATACCTGAATTGGATTTATGCATCTAATATTGTTTTATAAATATTTTGTTGGTTTGGCATTCCTAAAACGAAACAATTGTTTTTTGATTTAAATATGCTTGTTTGCATATTAATTAGTTAGGTTCTTGATCAAATTTAAAGTTTGGTATCTCTGTTTGTTGTGAAATTTTTATATGTTATGTATAACGTGATTTTGGAGATGTGTTTCAAGTGTCGTAATTTCATGAGCATGTAGTAATGTTATATGAATTTCTTAAATTTGATTAAGACTTACTTACAGGACTAATTCTTAAAAAAAAAAAAAATTGACTTGAAATTTTGGTGTAAGGTATAAAAGGATACCTTTAGTTATTTGTGAATTTTTAGGATCTTTCCCATAATTTTTACAATTACTATGAATTTACTAAGTTTAATTGGATTAGATACTTAATGCGCTCATTAATGGTAACTAACATTTTTGACTTTTTTTAATATTCAACACTGAAAATTCAGAATATTGCTCAAATTTATCTTTCCCAATAACTAAAACATTTTTTGAAGTAAAATGGAGTAGGTAATTTTTTTTACTAAACATAGTAATAAAACAGTTTTCACGCAAATTACATGTCAAACCAGTTCTATCGACCGAGTCAATAAGGTCGTATCGACTGTGTCGATATGTTTGTGTCGTATCGATGGTATCAAAATGTTAGAAATACATGAGATACCATTAGACATGGTATAGGATGGATTTAGGTCATGTCATTTCATATATATGCTTATCAAAGGGGTCCTTATCGCCTTAGCCTGAACTTGTGTTTTTAAACCTTCCTCCGCTTAAAATCTTTTCACTTTTGTGTAGGGGCGACAAGGCTATTTTTCTTTATAAAAGATAATGGGCATACCACCTCTTTTGTTTTTAACCTTATAGAAGTTGTCTCCTCTACACCTTTGACAAGGACTTGCTTCTTAAATTGTTTTCAAAGAAGTTTCAAGGCTACTTCCTCTACACCTTACCATATGCACCGAGTCTACAAGGCTTATTTTCAACTTGTTTTATAAAACCTTGAAGCCATCGCCTGTATTCTTATCGTCGGTATTTGTGGTAAATAAGGTTCGTTTTCAAACTTGTTTTCTAAATCTTGTGGCAATAGCCTCTATGACCTTGACGTCACATGTCGACAAACTTTGTCTTCAAACTTGCTTTCAAACCTACTTGAGTTCATCGTCTCTGTTCCTTGTAGTTCCCACTATGTCGGTCAGGCTTACACTTTGACTGTTTTCTAAAAGACTTGGGGTTATCGCCTCTTGGTATATCGCTCATTGTTTATGTTGATAAGGTTCCTTTGAAAACCATTTTTCAAAAACATCAATTTTAAATTCGTAGGTGGTTAACATATTATGAATTCGAAAGGCATGGGCCATCAACTTATTTATATCTTATTTTTGACACCTTGATAGGTATCCATAAGAGTAGAAAGGAGATGTTAGTCGAACCTGTGTTTGTCTTATGTTGATTAGCTATTGCTAATGCTTAGATACATGATTTCCACATATTGGGGACATTAATGGGAGTAATTAAATCATGTTATATTGGGGGTACCATGAGGAATTGATTACCTATGATTATTGGGGATACTAATGGGGTTCATAATTATGTTTACATCAGCGACATCAACGGGAAAGATATTAGGATTACCAAATCACTATGGTTTTTCAGGGGTTACCAGATTAAATTTGTTTTTGTGGTTCATAGTCATCCCATGAGTAAAACTATGTCATGTGTATAGTTGTTTCCTACATATGCTGATGGCTTCATAGTCATCCTAGGGGTAACACTATAGGGTGGGCTTCGATAGTTCCTATCCGATGAAGGGTTACATCATGAACTTTTATTCTCATACATGCTAAGAAGGAAGCTGCCGAAAAGGTTGAGATATATGGGTTAGGATAATTTAATCTCAAATTGAACAAATAGATAACTTGTAGGCAATTAAATTATTTATTAACAAACCATTAAGACAGTTAGTTAGGAGAACAAAGGATGGGAAATGTTGCACTTCACACATTTTGTTATTGTTGTTCTAACCATTATGAATGTAAGAGCACAGAGATGGTTATTATGTTACATGATACTAGTGAGAGGGAAACCCATTCCACTAAACGGTATGGTCTCAATAAATGTCTATTGGATTCGGGGTACTTGTTACTATTTACACCAGTTTGCTGATTGATTTGAAGTTCTGTATTTTCCTCTTAAACTCTCAAGTACTCATTTGAGTAGACTGAGGATAACGGTTTTCATATTCTTCTTCAAATAAGAATTCGAATATATGCAAGAGCAAATAAGCTATATAGGAGTTTTCTTTTTACTATGTTCTGTTTTTGATGTATGTATGGCCAGGATGTTTATTACTAATATTTTGACTCTAATCAACCAAGGCGGTACCTTCATATGTCTCTCTAGTAGTTATACTTTGTAATGACTATAATTGATCTGAACGTGTGTTTTTGCAATGGGAATTTGTAATGAAAAGTTACTAATGAATGTGTTTTGTAAATATCTCATATTCCCACGTTCTCTGATGTTATCGTTCATTAATATATCTGTTTTATATCGTAAGAAGTTAATATTATACATGACTGCAACATCTGTAGCGCTTAGCTTTCGGCCTTAGAGAGAATGAGGGTGTTACAATTTGGTATTATAGCATAGGTTTATGTAAACTCAGAACGATTTTCTAAAAAGATTTTAAATTGAAATCCAAAGACCAGAGCAATATAATAATGTGTGGGATTACGATAGTATAACATAATTTTATTTGTATTATATCAGTATGTATATACTTCCCACACTCTAAGACCATCCTTTGGTATCTTACTAAGGTTCATATATAGACCAAAGAAAGTAAGATATGAAGAGATGGTGAGAAAGAGTGAATCTGGGTGGCAGAAGCACCATGACTAATGGGAACGCTCGATTGAGAGGAACCCAGGTCGTCGGGAAAATGGAGTGAAGGTGTTATAATCCCACTAGTTGATATGGGGAATCTTTATCAGTTCTTCGTCAACTTGATGCAGTCTAAAGTTGCTAGAACCAATACTTTTACTGATGGAGGAGCTTATCATATGGCATCAGTTGGAAAAACTATGCCAAGTTGAACAAGGATTACGTTAATCATGAAGGAAAACGTGCTTGTGGAATTGAGGATGTCGTTGAAGTAGAAAACTGGCTTTTGACCTATGAAAAAGTTTTCCCTGAATTAGGCTTGATTGATGCATAAAAGAGAAGACTGGGTTCGAGGCAATTCCAGGGAGCTACTCTGCATAGATGGAATGATGTTTCTATTGGAATACCCGAGGATGAAATCATATGGGTTGATTTCAAGACCAGATTCTAGGATAGGTATTTAATTAAGGGAGCTAAAGCGATGCTATTTTAGAAGTTTAATGAGCTTGTGCAAGACGATATATCATCCATATAGTATACTAATAGGGTTGATGAACTATCTAAGTATGCTCACGGTACCGTTGACACAATGATTCAGAGAAATGATAAGTTCATATGGGGATTGAAGCCAAAAATTGTTAGAGCTACGATGCCATGCTTGAGGGATCCTAACCAGATTATGGTGGAAATGGCGGTTAAAAATGAAGAGTTGCTTTCTTTTTGATTGGCAAGAAGCCAGTTGACAACCATAGTTCTCAATGGAAGAAAAGAAGATTCTTTAAGGGTAAGGGAGCTCAGAAGGGTGTTAAGTCAAAGAGAAATAAGGATGATGTTATTTGCTTGCTACAAGTGCAATAGAAAAAGGCATTATGCAAATGAATCTCGGACTGATGAAGTTAAAGCTGATGCTACAAAGAATGTAAGGTGCTACAACTGCAGTCAACTAGTGCAACATAAGAAGAAGTGTCTGGAAGTAGAAAAGGGAAAAGTTTTTACCTTGGAACCATCTTCATCTAGACGTACAACTATTAAGAAAGGAAAGTCTGTGATGGAAGATACACTTTTTATTCATAGCATGCCTGATAGAGTATTATTCAATATTGGTGCATCACGGTCATTTATCACCAAGTGTTTGGTAAATAAGTTATCATTAGAGCCATCTTACCTTATTACTTCCTTTCAGATAGCTAATCCTATAGGAGGCTACGCATCTCTGGGAACTAGATGCGATAACCTGGAACCTCATTTCTAGGTTACACTTTTGTCTGCAATTTATTTGTGATTTTTTGTAGGCTTGGAATCATTTTGGGTATGGATTGGTGAATCGATATGATGCTATGATATTTTTCCAAGACAGGAAAATATCGTTAACTCATCCTAACTGTAGTAATCGAATTGTGTACTCAGTAGAAAATGCAAGTTCACATTATATCCATTATTGGGAGCTACGAAACTAGAAGATGAAGTAAGTTAAGTTCCTAATGTTAAGGAGTTTCGCAGATGTTTTCAAGCCATTGTTGACATTGCTGCTAAAAAGAGTTATATAGTTCATAATAGGTCTTGTGCCTATAGTTAAACGAGTTAGTAAACCCAATAGCTAAACCAATTGGTAAACTAATTAATAAACCAGTTAATAATCAAGCTCTGGTAGCCTACACTGGTGCATGTGAAACTGGATTAGAAGTTGTTCCTATGCAAAAAGGTAAAGTGATTACATATGCTTCTAAGAAGCTTAGACTGCATGAATGTAGATACTCGACTCATGGTTCAGAGTTAGTGGATGTTTTCTTCGCTTTGAAGATTAGGGACACTATCTCTTAGGAGAAAGATTCAAATTGTTTATAGATCATAAGTCTTTCAGGTATTTATTCTCTTAGAAATAATTGAACATGAGACAACAAAGATGACTGGAGTTCTTATCAACTTATGATTTTGGTATTGAGTATACGTCGGGAAAAGGGGATAAAGTAGTTGATGCCCTTAGCATAAATCATCGGGATGTAGCGTTAGCTATGTTGGCAGTGTGGAAAAACTTAGAGGCACTGACTACTAGTGATATGCGGATATCAATAGCAAGTTCGAGCTGAGGCACAACTATGATGTCATGTTTGAAAGTTCGACCAGTCTTGATCAAAAGGATTACTTTTAAGCAAAGTGAAGATCTAATTCTAGCTAAAAGGATCAGAAGAATCTGAAATGGAGTAGAGATTGATGACCTGAAAAACTTCAGTATTTACATAAAGGATAGTCGAGAAAGAAAGGAAGACTGTGCATCCCAAATGTTGAAGATCTATAGAACTAAGTTCTTAGAGAGTTTCGACGATCTAAGCTTACAATTCATCTTGGAGGAACCAATATGTGTCAATGCTTCTTCTGGAAAGGAATGAAGGGTGATATTGGCTTACAAGTAAGGCAATGTATGAACTGTTAGCAAGTGAAAGTTGAACATCGAAAGCCTAGTAGTCTGCTTCAACCATTAGATATTTCTATTTGGATATAAGATCCGATTTCCATGAAATTTATTAATGGATTGTCGAGATCGAGAAAAAATGTAACTATTTGGGTCATAGTGGATAAATTGACAAACAGTGCTCATTCTATTCCTTTTAAGTCTATCATGACAGCACCAGTGTAGCAGATTCATTTTTGAGGAATATACTTAGATTTAATGGAATTTCTAGTTGTACTTTATGTGATCGAGATTCATTTTTCACTAGCGAGTTGCGAAATAATCTACAAAAGGATTTGGGAAATAAGCTTAAGATGAGGACTTCTTATAACCCACAAACGAATAGGCAAACAGAAAGAGTCAATAAGGTACTTGAGGATTTGTTGAGGGCTTGTATTCTGTATTTTGGTGGCACATGGGTAGATCATTTGCATCTAGTTGAGTTTTCCTATAATAATATTTTTTAGGATAGTATAGGAATGAAACCATTTGAGGTGTTATACAAAAAACCATGCAACTTGCCAAGTTGTTGGTTATAGACCAGAGACAGATCAGTCCTAGGCTTAGAATTAGTAAAAGAAGTTATAAAGAAGATTGTGTCGATTCAAGGCCAGATGAAGGAAGCTCAATCAAGGAAGAAGAGTTACGTAGATAAGAGCCATAAGGATATTGAATTCTTTATTAAAGATTACGTTTGTTAAGGTATCTCCGATGAAATGTGTGCTAAGACTTGGGAAGTCAAAGAAACTGACACTGAGATTTTTGGACCCTTTCCCATCTTAGAAAGGATCAAGAAGATCGCATATTGAGTAGAGTTACCCCGGTGTCTAATAGGAGTCCATAATGTTTTTCACGTTTATCATGTTCGTAAGTATGTGCAAAATATAGAAGTTGCTATAGATCCAAAGGTATTGGAAGAGTTAGTAGTAAAATCAGGTTTGACTTTTGTGAGACAACCAGCCAGAGCTGTTGCTAGGGATGAGAAAAAGCTAAGAGACAAGACAGTCAAATAGGTGAAAGTCCAGTAGAGCGATAATGTGAAGGACTGTACTTTGGAGATTGAAGACAACATAAATGATACTTAACCTAATTTGCTTCATGATATATTCTATATTATTTTATAAACTTGATGTCTAGTAAGTTACACTGGTAATGATAGCACTTCTTGTTGACCACTAGGTTTGTTTAAGTCATTGACCAAATTTAGAGGACGAAATTCCTTCATGGGGAGGATATAATACTCCTAAACATTGTTCACGATTGGATAAATTATACAAGAATAATGTAATAGGATATTGAGTTGATATTTGTATAAAATAAATAATAAAGTAATTTGGCCTAAATAACTAATCATTCCAATTTGATATAAAAAGAGGGTTTATATGAAGGGAAAAGTGGGAAATAATAGCCTCATAGATACATAACCTTCCATTCTTTTATCCCTTCCTTTTCATTTATCAAACTTAAGCAAAACCATAAGGAAGCCCAACTATTACAAGGAATAAGAAGAAGGGGGAAACTTAATGAAAAACTATAGAAATCAAGTTAAGATTAAAGCCACATCAAGTCTCAATGCTCTCATCCTAAAACAAGGTGAATAATCGCATAGAACCTTGTTTATTTCGAGTATATGTTATTCCCAAAATAGATCTATGCATCCAGTATTGTTTTATTAATATTTTGATGCTCTGGCATTCCTAAGATGAAATAATTGCATGTTTGGCTTAATTATGCTTGTTTTCCTAAGAACTAGTTATATTTTTGACCATAACCTAAGTTTTGGCATCTCTATTTGCTGTTAATTTTTCATATATTGTGTATAACATGATTATAGAGATGAGTTTCAAGTTCCATAATTTTCTAAGCATGTGTGAATATTCTATGAATTCCCAAAGTTTAACTAAGAGTTAATTACGAGATTAATTTTTAAAAGTAATTAAATAAATTATTTTGACTTGAAATTTTAGCATAAGGTAGAATGGGATACCTTTGATCACTTGTGAAATTTGGGATTTTTCTCCTGATTTGTCTATTATTGCGAATTTCCTAAGTCTGATTGGCTTAGGTAATTAATGTGTTAATTAATGATACTTAACGTGTTCTGGCCATTTTTAATATTCAAAACTGAACACTTTGAGTATTGATCAAATTTATCTTCCTTGATAAACTATACTATTTTTCCCAAATAAGATGGAGTTAGTGAAATTTTTACTAAACGTAGCAATAAAACAATTTTCATACAAATTACATGTAGGCAAGTTCTATCGACAAAATCGGTAAGGCTATATCGACTGTGTCAATATGATTGTGTCGTGTCGATGGTATCTAAGGACTTTGGGTACATGAAATACCATTCGACATGGTATAAGATGGACCTTGTAGCAACCCAATTTTCAGCGGGACTGAATTTTTGCAAAATGATAAAATCCAAGTCCATTGAAACCCGAGTTGGTTCAGCTCCAATCGTTCTCATACTTTCTCTGATTGACCGACTTGGGTTTCAATAGAATTGGATTCTAGCATTTTGCAAAAATTCTGTAATGACCCGCGTTTTCAGCAATATAATAATTAATTTATTTAATTATTGAAAAGGTGATTAAGAGGATTAAACGGTCGTTTAATTAAATAACTTGGAATATTTAATTAATAATTAATGATACTAGACTCGTTTTGGAAAAATGCTTTCAAAAATATATTTTTGGTAAAATATTGATAAAATGAGCGAAAATCGTTTTATCAATAAATGGCTATTTTCTCAGTAAAAGTTGTTGAAAATTTTAGTGAATGTCTAATTAATCATTAGGAAAGTGATTAGCAGATAAAAATATTTTTAGTATTTATGGTTAACTAAATATCTGGATGATGTCATGCATGACATAGGCAAGATATTTAGGAAAATGAGCAAATAAGGAAAAATGAGCAAATAAGGAAAAATGAAAAATGAGCAAATAAGGAAAATGAGCAAAAATAGTAATACTTCATTTGAAAGAAATGAGAAAATAAGGAAAATGAGCAAATAAATAAGGAAAATGAGCAAAAGTAGTAATACTTCATATGTAAGATTAGGGTTTTAGGGGCATTTTGGCCTTTTCCCATTCACATTCCTAAGGCTATATAAAGGGAGGCATACCCTTAGGAATTCTACACAATTTCTTTTCTCCTTCTTCTTCTTCTTAAGCTATATTAATGGCTTCTTCTTGAGTAATGGTGGTGGTAGAGGAGGAAGCAAGAAAAAGCAAGTGAAAGCAAGGAAAGGAAGGAGGTTACTAGCTTGGATCTTTGTTCTTATTCTTGAATGTTTATTCTTATTCTCGGATCTTGGATTTGCTAAGGATTAAGGTGAGTTTACTCACTATTTAGGACAGCAAACATAAACCCTTTTGCATGTTTTAACTATGCTTAAAGTTGCATGAATGTTGGTAACTTATATTAAAATGTTAACTTAATTCTTACTTTAAAAGTAAGTGACATATGTGATCCATGTTAATGGACTTGAATGGACTTGGACTTGAACTTAAAAGTGCACTTATATTTATAATATTGTTCTGTTCATGTATTGAAATATATGATGTGTTTTATAATCTGTTTGATTATGTGTGTTAAATGATATTGATCATTGTGGTTTGCCATTTTAAATATCATAAGTGACCCTGGGATGTGAAAAGAAATATTTCAATGTATATTGAAATAAAGGAATTTTATAAAATCAACCGATTTTATAAAAGGGAATATTTTGAAAATAAAGCACTTAGAAAATAAATAGGATTTTATAAAGGAGAACATTTACTTAGAAAATAAATAGGAGTTTATAAAGGAGGATATTTATTTATAAGACAAATAGAATATCAAAAAGGAAATATTTTGGGAAAATAAACAGGATATAAATAAAAGGAAAATATTTATAAAACGAATAAAGTTTTATAAAAGGAATATTTATTTAATAAATAAATTGAATTGAATGGAATATTTATTTAGAAATAAATAGAAGTATAAGAGGATTATTTATTTAGAAAATAAATAGACAAATATAGGAAGAGAAATATTTGTAAAACATTTACAAATAAAGGCTATAAAAGGAATTATTTATTTAGAAATAAATAGAAGTTATAAAGGAGATACTTATTTGGAAATAAATAAGAATCTAGAAGGATTATTTATTTAGGAAATAAATAGAATTTTAAAAGGAGAATATTTATTTAGGGAATAAATAGGATTATTAAAAGGGATTTGTCAAATGAGTTAGTTAAACCAGATTTGTCAAATAAGTTAGTCAAACCAAGTTAAAAGAGTTGATCAAACCAAGTTGATTGAGTTAGTTAGTCAAGTTAACCAAATGGGTGAAGTTAGTCGAGTTAATCAAATTTGAGTTAGCAAGTTAAGTCATTCAATTTGAGTTAGCAAGTTAAGATAATCAAAGTGAGTTAGTAAAAAAATGGAGTTAAATCGAATATAGTTATTCGAAATAAAGTTAAAACAGATATTAGTTATTCGAATTTGAGTTAATCAAATAGAGTTAATCGAATAGAGTTAAAGTAATGGAGTTAAACAGAAATTTGAAACTGACTAGAGATTAATAAGTTGAATGGTTTCCTGAGTATCGATCTGATGTTGGTTTCGGCCTTCGGGGTTTATACTTAGGAAGTTGTTCTCTTGTTAGTTTATAGTTAGAGTCTGATAGATGTGGAAGAATAGTGATACGTAAGTAAGCCATGGAAATGTTTTCCAGTGTTAATAACATATATTTTCTAAACATAGAAAATGAGGATATATATGGTTAATGATGATTGATCGATATAATTTCCATTTGGAAATAATATCGTTGTTTCCACACTTGTTTTTCTTTGATAGTTAAATCACAGACAATCAAAGTTTTGACCATTTTAACCTTGTTAATATGGAGAGACCGGTTGGATTATTTTCCAAAGAACCACTCTGTATTGGCATAAGCGTTGTGAATTATATATGTCAAAGATAATTGAAGACGGAGTAAAGTGCAAGGGCTATTGTATAAGTCTTAGATAACAGTGCCTAAGATGGATGTACTGGATAGTGCCTTCGGTTTGTCCAGTCCCAGGACAACTTGTATGGACGAAGGTCTGACAGAGTATATCCAATGGATCGCGTAAGTTGATCTCTTCAAACGTATTCACGTTTGGTGGCGGAGGAATTCGTTTCTCTTAGCTGTATACCTGTGTTATTTTTGGATAAGTCAATTTGTGATTTGGCGGGTATGACGATGTGACATTCTAAGTGAATGAAGAACGAATGTCTGACAGAGTATTTCCAGAAAGGTCACGTACATTGATTTCTTCAACCGTACCAAGAGTGGAAGCGGAGAAGGAAACTTCTTTTAGCTAACACATAATGTATTGTTGAGGACGTCAATCGGTGATTTGATGGATTTGATGATGTGGCATTCAAAGTGAATCTGGTGTGATGATAAAGCGTAGCTTCTAGCCTCATCAACCGGTAAATGACAGAAATCGGGCAGGTAGCATGGCTATGTAGGTCGCACCTATTAGGATGTATAATCACCTGATCTAGAGTTTCATTTACTTCTAAAAATCTATTGTTGATGCTGTCCCATTCGGGAAACGGTTGCTGATCCCAACCGTTGGTGATATACATTCGATACACTCAAGCGAAATGAGTGGTCGGTCATGTGTGGCCGGGTTGCAAGATGTTCTTGTTGAACCCAGTGTATTCCTCTCTAGAGATACACTAGCGAAAGGTGGTTCCATACCTTGTCATAGTTGAAAATCCATTACCCAATACGTGCTTGCGGTTTTGATTGTATACTCTATATGTAGAACGTGAGATGAAAGCGTTTCTGCTAGATGATTATTATATTGTGGTTGATAGACATTATTATAATATCAATGAGTTTTGATATAAAGTTTATTTTGGATTCTCATAAGGGAAAAACCCGTTCCGTTATACGGCGTGGTCTTATGAGATATCATTGTGTTGCTCAAACTGTTTTAAACTGTTTTTACTCACACCAGTCTCATAACTGACCCGAAGTTTATTTTGTTTTCCCTAAACTCTTGGGTGCTCAATTTTGTACGAGCAGTCAAGTAGTCAGGATTTACAGATACTTGAAGAGCTGGAGCAGGAGGCTTCAGGATTATATAGCTATTATTATTCCGCTGTGTTGTAAGTGTTGTACTTGATAATGATATGTATATTCAAGTACAGATTTATATTTCAAAGTTATGTTATATTTTATTCGTTCCGTTGTGAGGTTCGTGTTACTCTGATGATGTTGTTGTCTTCTTCTTCTATTCTAAGTTTCTATCTTATCTATTCTCACCCTCTAATTTCTTTCATTAACTATTCGGTTATTTTTGGTCTTTGGATGTTCGATATGTGTTATATATCGGATAACCAAGATCGCTAAAACCGGGTCGTTGCAGTTGGTATCAGAGCTTATGGTTAAGTAATTACCTTGGCTCTGTGGCGTGACTCGGTAGAGATGGGGTTAGTAATACCCTAGATTGAGTTTGAGTGTATACATACGAGAGCGTATTTGTTATTCAATATAAAGTGAATTTATATTGTGGAGATTTATTGGTTGAGTTGTTTACAAGTTTTGGTCGATCAGTTTGATCCACTGTGTCGGTAGGAGTTTATAAACACTCGAATACGATGAACCGTCATGGTATGTTTTGAAAAGAGGGTAAATGAAATAATTTTACCCAAAGTATATTTGTTATTATAATCGAGTAAGATTATAATGGAGATGGTTATATATGTATATATATATATAACCAAATTAAATTCACATAAGTGAAATGAATTGAATTAAATCTGAAATTAGAATCAGAATGGGGATTAAAATTCGTAGAATTTGAAAAGGTGTTTGTAAATGGAATTAAATTGAGTATAAGAGAATTTTAAGTTCCTGGGAGATTTTGAAAATATTTTTCAAACTGAAAGTGATATAGTATTGAACTCACCTTGATAGCTGGAAAATAGATTCTGATGATGAATCTAGACATCATCAGTGTTCATTTTCGAGTTCTAAGTGACGGATTACTACCAAAGATTTTGTTTTCGGAATTGTTTTGAGAAAACAAGTTATTTAGAAATTCAAAGGCATTGAATTGGTATTACGATTTCAAATTAATTTGAAATGAACCCAAGGATTTAAAATTTTAGAATTTAAATTTAACTTAAAATGTTAAATGGATTGAGATGGTATAAGTAAAAATAAATTAAGATTTAACTTGAACTAAATTAAATAAAACTAGATTTGATTAGAGAATAATCTGGAATGGAATTGAGTTGATGACTTAAGAGTTTAGAATCAAGAATATTACTTGAGTTTGAAATGGAATTTGGCTTGAGTATAAACGAATGATTGGATTTAATAATAAATCAATTGGAGTTTGATTATAATGACATTGTTATATGTTGAGCTGGTAGCAGATGGAAGGGAAATAATGATATGCCCGACAAAAAGGTACAAGTTTATATTTGATATGAGTTTGGAATTTATTAGCCGAATTAGCAAGCCGCTTGGCTGTTTGATTTTCTTTTGGGTTGGAGAAGGCCTAGAGTGGCGAGTTGTGGTTTTACCGATAGGGCTGTACAAAGGAGGTTATGGCGAAATTTTTCGAAAAGTTAAGGCATTAGAAAATTTTCAGGATTTTTGAAAATTTTCGTTGTTAAAAAAAATTAATAAATATTTAATTGAAATTAAATTGGTTCAGTTGAAACTAGAGTTAAGAAGTGGACAAATAAGTTCTGACCAGTCGATAGGGTTTGTTTCCTACCTTAGCAATTTCGAGGACGAAATTATTTTAAGTGGGGAAGAATGTAATGACCCGCGTTTTCAGCAATATAATAATTAATTTATTTAATTATTTAAAAAGGTGATTAAGAGGATTAAACGGTCGTTTAATTAAATAACTTGGAATATTTAATTAATAATTAATGATACTAGACTCGTTTTGGAAAAATGCTTTCAAAAATATATTTTTGGTAAAATATTGATAAAATGAGCGAAAATCGTTTTATCAATAAATGGCTATTTTCTCAGTAAAAGTTGTTGAAAATTTTAGTGAATGTCTAATTAATCATTAGGAAAGTGATTAGCAAATAAAAATATTTTTAGTATTTATGGTTAACTAAATATCTGGATGATGTCATGCATGACATAGGCAAGATATTTAGGAAAATGAGCAAATAAGGAAAAATGAGCAAATAAGGAAAATGAGCAAAAATAGTAATACTTCATTTGAAAGAAATGAGCAAATAAGGAATTTGAGCAAATAAGGAAAAATGAGCAAATAAGGAAAATGAGCAAATAAGGAAAATGAGCAAAATTAGTAATACTTCATATGTAAGATTAGGGTTTTAGGGGCATTTTGGTCTTTTCCCATTCACATTCCTAAGGCTATATAAAGGGAGGCATACCCTTAGGAATTCTACACAATTTCTTTTCTTCTTCTTCTTCTTCTTCTTCTTCTTCTTCTTAAGTTATATTAATGGCTTCTTCTTGAGTAATGGTGGTGGTAGAGGAGGAAGCAAGAAAAAGCAAGTGAAAGCAAGGAAAGGAAGGAGGTTACTAGCTTGGATCTTTGTTCTTATTCTTGGATCTTTATTCTTATTCTTGGATGTTGGATTTGCTAAGGATTAAGGTGAGTTTACTCACTATTTAGGACAACAAATATAAACCCTTTTGCATGTTTTAACTATGCTTAAAGTTGCATGAATGTTGGTAACTTATGTTAAAATGTTAACTTGATTCTTACTTTAAAAGTAAGTGACATATGTGATCCATGTTAATGGACTTGAATGGACTTGGACTTGAACTTAAAAGTGCACTTATATTTATAATACTGTTCTGTTCATGTATTGAAATATATGATGTGTTTTATAATCTGTTTGATTATGTGTGTTAAATGATATTGATCATTGTGGTTTGCCATTTTAAATATCATAAGTGACCCTGGGATGTGAAAAGAAATATTTCAATGTATATTGAAATAAAGGAATTTTATAAAATCAACCGATTTTATAAAAGGGAATATTTTGAAAATAAAGCACTTAGAAAATAAATAGGATTTTATAAAGGAGAACATTTACTTAGAAAATAAATAGGAGTTTATAAAGGAGGATATTTATTAATAAGACAAATAGAATATCAAAAATGAAATATTTTGGGAAAATAAACAGGATAAAGATAAAAGGAAAATATTTATAAAACGAATAAAGTTTTATAAAAGGAATATTTATTTAATAAATAAATTGAATTGAATGGAATATTTATTTAGAAATAAATAGAAGTATAAGAGGATTATTTATTTAGAAAATAAATAGACAAATATAGGAAGAGAAATATTTGTAAAACATTTACAAATAAAGGTTATAAAAGGAATTATTTATTTAGAAATAAATAGAAGTTATAAAGGAGATACTTATTTAGAAATAAATAAGAATCTAGAAGGATTATTTATTTAGGAAATAAATAGAATTTTAAAAGGAGAATATTTATTTAGGGAATAAATAGGATTATTAAAAGGGATTTGTCAAATGAGTTAGTTAAACCAGATTTGTCAAATAAGTTAGTCAAACCAAGTTAAAAGAGTTGATCAAACCAAGTTGATTGAGTTAGTTAGTCAAGTTAACCAAATGGGTGAAGTTAGTCGAGTTAATCAAATTTGAGTTAGCAAGTTAAGTCATTCAATTTGAGTTAGCAAGTTAAGATAATCAAAGTGAGTTAGTAAAAAAATGGAGTTAAATCAAATATAGTTATTCGAAATAAAGTTAAAACAGATATTAGTTATTCGAATTTGAGTTAATCAAATAGAGTTAATCGAATAGAGTTAAAGTAATGGAGTTAAACAGAAATTAGAAACTGACTAGAGATTAATAAGTTGAATGGTTTCCTGAGTATCGATCTGATGTTGGTTTCGGCCTTCGGGATTTATACTTAGGAAGTTGTTCTCTTGTTAGTTTATAGTTAGAGTCTGATAGATGTGGAAGAATAGTGATACGTAAGTAAGCCATGGAAATGTTTTCCAGTGTTAATAACATATATTTTCTAAACATAGAAAATGAGGATATATATGGTTAATGATGATTGATCGATATAATTTCCATTTGGAAATAATATCGTTGTTTGCACACTTGTTTTTCTTTGATAGTTAAATCACAGACTATCAAAGTTTTGACCTTGTTAATATGGAGAGATCGGTTGGATTATTTTCCAAAGAACCACTCTGTATTGGCATAAGCGTTGTGAATTATATATGTCAAAGATAATTGAAGACGGAGTAAAGTGCAAGGGCTATTGTATAAGTCTTAGATAACAGTGCCTAAGATGGATGTACTGGATAGTGCCTTCGGTTTGTCCAGTCCCAGGACAACTTGTATGGACAAAGGTCTGACAGAGTATATCCAATGGATCGCGTAAGTTGATCTCTTCAAACGTATTCACGTTTGGTGGCGGAGGAATTCGTTTCTCTTAGCTGTATACCCGTGTTATTTTTGGATAAGTCAATTTGTGATTTGGCGGGTATGACGATGTGACATTCTAAGTGAATGAAGAACGAATGTCTGACAGAGTATTTCCAGAAAGGTCACGTACATTGATTTCTTCAACCGTACCAAGAGTGGAAGCGGAGAAGGAAACTTCTTTTAGCTAACACATAATGTATTGTTGAGGACGTCAATCAGTGATTTGATGGATTTGATGATGTGGCATTCAAAGTGAATCTGGTGTGATGATAAAGCGTAGCTTCTAGCCTCATCAACCAGTAAATGACAGAAATCGGGCAGGTAGCATGGCTATGTAGGTCGCACCTATTAGGGTGTATAATCACCTGATCTAGAGTTTCATTTACTTCTAAAAATCCATTGTTGATGCTGTCCCATTCGGGAAACGGTTGTTGATCCCAACCGTTGGTGATATACATTCGATACACTCAAGCGAAATGAGTGGTCGGTCATGTGTGGCCGGGTTGCAAGATGTTCTTGTTGAACCCAGTGTATTCCTCTCTTGAGATACACTAGCGAAAGGTGGTTCCATACCTTGTCATAGTTGGAAATCCATTACCCAATACGTGCTTGCGGTTTTGATTGTATACTCTATATGTAGAACGTGAGATGAAAGCGTTTCTGCTAGATGATTATTATATTGTGGTTGATAGACATTATTATAATATCAATGAGTTTTGATATAAAGTTTATTTTGGATTCTCATAAGGGAAAAACCCGTTTCGTTATACGGCGTGGTCTTATGAGATATCGTTGTGTTGCTCAAACTGTTTTAAACTGTTTTTACTCACACCAGTCCCATGACTGACCCGGAGTTTATTTTGTTTTGTTTTCCCTAAACTCTTGGGTGCTCAATTTTGTACGAGCAGTCAAGTAGTCAGGATTTACAGATACTTGAAGAGCTGCAGCAGGAGGCTTCAGGATTATATAGCTATTATTATTCCGCTGTGTTGTACTTGATAATGATATGTATATTCAAGTACAGATTTATATTTCAAAGTTATGTTATATTTTATTCGTTCCGTTGTGAGGTTCGTGTTACTCTGATGATGTTGTTGTCTTCTTCTTCTTCTATTCTAAGTTTCTATCTTATCTATTCTCACCCTCTAATTTCTTTCATTAACTATTCGGTTATTTTCGGTCTTTGGATGTTCGATATGTGTTATATATCGGATAACCAAGATCGCTAAATACCAGGTCGTTACAAATTCAGACCTATTGAAATTTGGGTTGTTACATCTAGTATCTGGGCTTAGGTTTAGGATCCCTATATAGATAATGAGTGGACATATTTGTATTTGTCTAAATTATGGATATTATATACATATGTATACCTTGATCCATAGAGGGTCCCATTAATTAAGTGAAGCGACACATAGAAAAAGTTGAAACATTGTTTTGTGCATTTAGGAAATGGCTATGAAATTTAAGGAAAGAAGATTCATGAGTGACTAGAATACGAAGTGCACAAAAATGTTCTGAAAAAAGGAGGATTCCATGTATTAATATCCAAAATTTTGTTATTCAGATTTGTGGATTGGGCAGTAAAGCCTTGTAAATTGAGGAAGTGTAAGAATGAAAATAGGTTAGGAATTTATATATATATACACTTAGTGAAAAAGTGGCTGTAGACTCAGATTTTTTCTCGGATAGCTTTGGAGGAATTAGCGTGAAAGAGAATCTGGATATTAAAAAATAATTTTATGCAAAGGATTGAAAATGAAAAATCAAGAAACCACTTTTTACTTAGTCCCACTAATTGGCTTTTGATAGAATTTAAAAAACTAAAGATATGAAAACGATTTCCAAAGAAGTTTTTCAAGTTCCAAATTAAAAAGGTTACGAGTTTCAGAAATTTACTGGTTTGTAATATTAAGAGTTTCAGTAAAATGATTTTTGAGAAAATTATGCAAATTTGTTTTCAAAAGAATGAAGTGCATAAGCAAGTTATGGGGTTAAGCGATATAAATGCACTACAAAAATTTTTTTTTATAGCACTCTAAAATGTTAAATGAAATCATTTGTTGACTGAATGTTATTCAAAATAACTGGAGAAAGGAAAATTAACTTCTAAACATTGTATCATATCACATGAATGGGCGGGATAGCTACTTGTTGATTAAATAAGGGTGGGTCACATCTCGATTTCCTTTTCATTCCCTCCCTCTTTTTCCTTACTCATGCTCTAATTTTTCCATAAAACTTCAGAAATGGTGAATATACCACGAAATTTTAATCCAAAATTAAATCGATGTCTCACTAAAGCGCGAATCAAATCGTGAATCGATCATGAATTTTCCTTCTCTTTTGAAACCTACTCATTCTATGATCTTTCTCCTTCTTAATCATGTTTGCATGAATATGAGAAAAAGTTTGCATCGATCTTGTCTCCTTTGTTACAGGTATTATGCTTTCATTAATTACTAATATTTAGTAATTCAAGTATGTAAATAAGGAGGATATAGTTTTGTTTTTATCATAACCAGCGGAACTTGGAATAGAAAAGCATAAATTGGTAACCTGGTTCGACAATTTGCAGCATGATCTCTCCAGCAAACACACTTAAGCTCAACAATTCATCACATGCTGGCCAACCCTTGTAGCATCGCTGTGTAAATCCAATTCAAATGCTCCACCAACTCACAACATCATCGAATCTCTCTACTATACATGCTTCAGTCGTCCCTATCATGCCAGCCTCTTAACCTGCCTTGATATAGCATATTCAGTGCAGCTTGCAGTAACCATTCTCTACTGAACACACTCCATCCCCAACCACACTCAACCTATGTGCAATGCTACTTTTGGATTGCTTCAAGGCTGAAGCAACCTTGGTAAGCTACGCATTCACATTGGTGCATCGTAGAATTCATTTATAGAAGCATACCTTGGCTTGCTGTGTCATCAGCCCTTCTCGGTTCTGGACATTGAATTGCCTCAGTGAGTTTTAGCAATTTGAGTGAGGTTATCTATGGTTGTTAAAGCAACTAGGTGAGTCTGAAGGAGTGATGGTAACAAGGAGAGATGTTGATAAGAGTGGGCTTGGTAGTGTTGGTGTAACTTTTGAAAGCGAGTGCAATGCAGTTTAGAAGATATGGTTGAGATTGAGTAGCGTGTTGCTAATGAAGTTGCAGTTTTGGGCGATGAGAACGGTGGTTTGTGGTGAAGAAGTTTTTCTATTTGAACTAAGGGTGGTTTGGAGGTGTTATTTTTATTTTTGGTTGTGGTGATTTGTGATTGGTGAGTAGAAGGTAATGATGTAGTTTTGTTTTTCTAGAGAAATTGTGTGTGATGTTGGAGGTAATTGTGATGAAAATGTGTCAGTTTTGGTTTGGTGAAGGCAGGTTGAGTTGGAATTGTTGTTGGTCCGGGAAATGAGGTTGTACATGCAAATATATGTGTTATTGGGTCTTTGCAATGCATTTAGGTGCCAACATTTTGATGACATGGTATCATTGACTTCAAATATGTTGAGCCAAATGCAATGAAATAATTAGACTAGTTAGAGAAGTGCACTAGCCGGGGAGGAGAAGATGGCATGGGCAGCTACTGGGTCAGGTTCGGGCATTGCAGTTGGAAGCGGGTAAGTAGAGGATCATGGTAGTCTTGGCATGAGCGGATTGAAGGTAGGTCAGCGATGATGGTGCAGGTGCACGGGGAAGAAGCAGAGGATGCTTGCGAACTAGAAACATGTCTGGGTTCCTATAAAGATGGTAGGTCAGGCAATGGTGTGAGGGTTGCGATGCAGTTTCAAGTGTGGAGAAGTGGAGCAAAGGCTGAAGGTCGATGAAGCAAAGTTTGAAGTCGGACAGATTGAATGGAGTGGGGTAGGATGTTTCAGAAAGTTTGTACGTAGTGGCTACATTAATTATCAACACAAGTGGTTGCTTGTAACAGCCCGCATTTTACGTATCGGAAGATTGTATAATATTTTTATTTTATTCCCTGAGGGTTGGATCATTCTCATCTTTTGATGTATTGCTTATGGGGATGTGATACATGTCCATAATTTTTACCGATTTTGTTTATGGCGGGCATAACTTTTGACTTAGGTCGAATCAAAGGGTGATACCTGCGCCATTGGAGAGGAATTGATGATTGTCTTTCCGTAGAGTGGTTACATTAAAGATTTGGCTCAACGGTTTGGGAGAAATTGATATTTTAAGGTTTTTCAGTTGACTGTCCAGGTTTGGTAAGCCATAATGGGCTGAATTGGAGAGGCCCATTAGTGGGCTGATGGGAGGATATAAATAGGGGGTGAGGGATATGGGAAATGGTTTAGTTTTTCATTTCCTCATTGCGGGGCCTTGTGCTCCTTCTTCCTCTAACACCTTTCCACCATTAAAAATCCAAATCTAAGGAGGGAAATCATATATCTATACCATTGAAGGCTAGATCTACAACTATTGAAGCAAGGATTCACCAGATCAAGGTGTTTGGTGCGTGGTGCTTGCTGTCCGGATTCCTATTTATCCATTTGAGCTTGTTTTGGCAAATCGATGCGTGATTTACATCTCTCACATAAATGCAATGAAGTATATGAGTGTTTGTGCATGTTTCTCATCAAATTCAAGTGTTTTTCCATAGATCTATGCCATATTAAGTCCATTTTCATATTAACCACCCTATCATCTGATTTAACAAGTTTAGACAGGTAATTCCTATGCTATTTCATATGATTATGCAGGTTAGATCCACAATTTAGATCATATGTTTATTTATTATGGTTTTTGGTGAAATTTGCATAATTTGATGACAATTGTCATTTTCATGATGCTAGTGGTTTCGGAACATGCTTATGATTATATTGGATGTATTAGAGGAGTTGATTTCATCAAATCTATCGTTTGGCAAATTTTTGGTGGAAATCGGAGTAAAAATTATGAAGTGTATGTTTTGGGTTGCACGTAGGGAGGTCATTCGCTCCAAGGTGTGATTTCTTGGGAAAAAGACAAAAAGTAGGCTCGAGCAAGCCAGGGAGTCGGTCGGTCGAGCGAGATGGGTGTAAGGCAAGCGGGCGAGCGAACCTGGAGGAAAAAGGGTTCGGTCGAGCGAACCTATGGTTGAGTAAAGGGGTCGGTTGTTCCTATCGGGTCTGTAACACCCCATATTTTTCTATGAATATTAATAGATGACTTAAAACAATACTCAATTCTAAAAGTGAGAATTAAGTAAAACAGACTATACCATTGCGTTCGTCTCAAAATTTTGGTCAAAATGGACTCAAAATTTGCATTAAACGGATAATGTATGAGAAAGTTATGGACCTTGGAAGTTTGTATAAATATAAGGGAAATATATGTATATATATAAATTAATAAAATAAAAATCAACCTAAAATTCAAGAAAAAAATTCAAAACAGCGGAAGCGAGAAGGCAAAACGCCAAACCGACCTATGTTACGGGTCGACCCCGTCGGTCTAGAATGGTCCGTGAATTTTTTTGTGTTTTAGGGCTTATGTGTCACACTGTGGTTGGCTGGGTGACATGTCTCTTTCGTTTAGATGGCTTTGATGACTCCTATGCTAATCTAAAGGCCATGGTTTGCCTAACACACCTATAAATACATATCTAAACCTAAACCCTAATTCTATTATTCACTCTCATGGCGCCTTCATGCCGCCAAACTCTCATCTAAACCTAGCCGCCACTGAAACCTAATCAAATCAAAAATTTCTTCATCAACCTAGAAGATTAATCAATATCAAATGAGAGTTCTTCAACAACAACAAGCGATTCAATTATCTTTTCTAATCCAAACGCTGTTAATTCAGTTATTTTTAGATTTGAACACCTAAATCTAGTCTTGACATGTAATAAGATGAATTTGAGACTATGCCTTATTCTAAGTTGTTCTTTTTCTTCTATTCTTATTCTCATGATGCTATTATCATCAGTTTATCTTGTTGTACATCAGTTTTTCATGTTCATGATGTTGTTCTTATCAAGTCTTAGCCTTCATGCCTGTGATGATATTTTCATGCCTATTTTCTCTCTGTTCTTATTTTATGCAACTTCTATCTCCCCCTATTTATTTTATTTTATTGAACCTGGGTTAACTTCGAACCTAGGCTGAAATCGCGAAATACAAACGTTTGGAATACGGGGAATATTGGGTATTGCCTATTTGGATGAATTTATGGGCATAATATGTTTGGTGGAATTATTGGGCTTAATTTGTGATGGATATGGGGTATTATTATTATAATTGCAAGTTTGGGTAAATTGGCATGTAAATCAATATTTGGGCATATGTAAATTGGCATGTAAATCAAAATTTGGGCATATGTAAATTGGCATATAAATCAATAATTGGGCATATGATAATTGGCATGTAAAAATTGGAATTTGGACATAATTGGCAAGTATATAATTTAGTTAAATGTAATGGCTGTCTAAGACACGAGGTTAGATTTGAGTTGTGGTGTAAGGCTGCCCGGAACCGCCCGGCACATCCAGCAACCGTAATAACAAAAATCTAATGTGAGAGGTCAAAGGCAAAGATTAGATGGGTAATAATGCCCAACACAAGGTTAGAATGAGTTTGTGGTGTAAGAGTGCCTGGAACCTCCCGACACACCCAACAACCGCAAACAACAAGTCTTATGTGAGAGGTTAGCACATTGAGTGCTTGAACCTGAGGTTGGAATGGGTTTGCAGTGTAAGACTACCCATAACTGCCCGACACAATCCAGCTACCGCAAATAAGTCCAATGTGAGAGGTTGATGCATTAATAAATAATTAATGCTAAAAAACATGTTATGTATGGTAGGGTTAAGTCAACTTGCAACACTTAACCAATATGACATGACAAGTGGGTGGGTTAAGTAACTCGACTAGATTAATGACACTTAACCAATATAACATGATGAATGGGTGGGTTAACTAAACTTGAATTGGTTGATTGATGACACTTAACTAATATGGGGGGTATACGAATAGACCCTAGGAAAACCCTAGTAGCGGGACCCTTTTCAGCAGTAACCCACATTAGGTATCAATGGGACCCTGAGCTAGGCAGGTTGGGGCACGATTACTGGGCTGATTATAAGCGGTCAAAATAGCGGTAGGTGGTACGGTAGTGCAGGTTCCGACGGATTACAGGCATGCACATAATTCCGGCATGGGAAAATTTAGACACTGAGTACCAAGTAGGTATAAAGCTGTGCACTCTAGAACTGTATCGGGTTGCCACCCTAGGAAATGATACACCCTATGGTGGGACCAACACATGTATCTACAAGTAGGGGCCGGGTTGATACAAGCACATGCGGAACGTTATGAGTAGGAGCCGATCAATTAAGATAGGTACGGTGGGGACAGTAAACTGTCAATATGAGGTGGGACCCTCATCATGAGATATGTGCCTATAAAACTATCATGTGGAAAATGGGGATCACTAATCTTGTTTTGTAACGAATGGCATTAGTTGAACACTGGTTAGGTGGTGGAGAGAAATTAGGAATTAGTACGATACCTTTTCATGGTCTAGTCTTATCTTATGCTTATCTTGTTATCTTGCGATGCTTATTATCATGGTTATGTCTTGTATCCAGTTTATTCATGTCTGATACCTTTACCTGTTTACATGATGAAAGTCACTGGACTTACCAGGCTTTATGTCTGACTCTGTTTTTGTTTCGCCTTCTTTCTTTCGTTTCCCCCCAGGTCCACAGGGAGGGAATACCATCGCTAAGTTCAGATTCTTTTCAAGCTCGAAGATTGTGATGTATTTCTTTGGACTCTTTGCTTTACTGCTATGGCTGGCTACTGCTTAATTAGGGAATTATGTTATGTTATTTTGTATTATGCTTCTTTTGAGAAACAAGACAGATATTTGATGTAATGGGTTTTGATGTTTTGGTGTTGATGTTTGAAACAACCCTTATGAAAGTTTATTCTATTATGCTACTATGGAATAAAAGTTCTAATTGTTTTCTGTTGCTTAAATTTGTCTGTTTTGTAAATTTATCTATTCTATACTCTTATGACCCCCACTAAAGTTAATGCATTCCCTTTATGAGTGACCTTAATGGAGGTGGGGTGTTACACGTGGTATCAGAGCTGAAGGTTACCAGAACGGATAAAAGATTTTGAAAACTATTTTCAAATGCATATTTTAAAGAAAATATTTTCAAAACCATGATTTAAAGAAGCATTTTCAAGGAAAAATATTGTTATTTTAAGAAGGCATATCCCCAAAGCTATATGCACTATCCTTCTTTTCTTTGTTTTGAATCCTTTCCTTTTTCATTTCAGCGTGTCTGGGGAACCCGAGATACTTGGGGGTGTTCCGATACACGCTTGGTTCAGACGATACGTAGAGGCTAAGGCCACTGCCGCGGGCCTAGCCAACGTTCCTCCTCCTATTCCCCCAGCTGTTGTCGCTCCTCGCGTAGATGCTTTTGCTAAGATTTGTAAGGACTTTCATGCTATGAGCGGAAAGATCTTTAAAGGGACTGAGACATTTGTTGAAGCACGGAACTGGCTCAAGGAAACAAAAGAGTTGTTTGCTATCTTTGAAGTGGATAATAGAAGGAAGATACAATTGGCCTCTTGGCTAATGAAGGAAGAAGCCTCTTACTAGTGGGAAGTTACTAGTGTTGAGCAACCAGTTGAGACTTGGGTGGACTTTAGGCGGAGGTTTGAGATGAAGTTCCTCTCACCAGCTAAACAAAGCCTACAGATGGAGAAGTTTCTAGCACTCAAACAAGGGAGTATGTCAGTCAAGGAATACGTCAAAAAATTCAATTTGCTTGCAAGATTTGGGTTGCAGTTGGTAGATACACCTCACAAGAAAGCTTTACGTTTTGCTAGAGGCTTGAATGAACCATTGCATGGTCTAGTTATGTCCCATATTCCAATGGGCGCAACTTTTGAGAGATTGATCGACATGGCGCTATTACATGAAGAAGACAAGGGTGGAAAGAAAGAAGTGAAGAAGGATGAACCTTAAAACAAGAAGGTGGACAATAAGAAGGGTGGAAAGAACAACAAGCCACGCGACAAGAGGAAGTGTAACTATTGTGGTATCATTGGCCACATCGCTAAAGACTGTAGAAAGAAGAAGAGGAAGACGGGTGGTTGTTTCCATTGTGGCGAGACAGGACATGTGGTTAAGGATTGCCCAAAGAAGCAAGGGCAAAGGGCAGGACCTTCTGGAGGGCAAGTTCATGCTCTCATGACACCCACTCAAGAGAGAGGTAGAAATATTTCCGTTGAAAGTTTAGTTTTTCTGGCTGTTCATCTTGTACGCACTCTTTTTGATTCTGGTGCATAGCATTCTTTTATATCCGCTACTATAGTAGAGTCTCTGCACCTTAGTACATGAATGGTCGAGGATCCCATTGTTGTCTCAAATCCGATTGGGGTTTCGGCTCATTTATCTATGATTTGCTTGGATTTGGGAATATCTATATTTAGTGTTGAGTTTCGATGTAATGCATATGTTCTTGGTTTCATGGGCTATGGGTTGATTCTAGGGATGGATTGGTTATCCATAAATGGTACCATTCTCAATTGTGAAAGGAGGGTAGTCAGACTTTTGACTCGTCTCGGTAATACCCTCGAAATCTCGTGTAACCTCAAGGGTTCTGTCATGCTTATTTACCTAGAATCTCTTGATGCTTCTATTGATAATTTGCAATCTTTTCTAGTAGTCCGTGAGTATCCCGATGTCTTTGATGAGGTAAAGGGTTTACCCCCAAAACGTGAAATAGATTTCCGCATATACTTGGTTGACAATGCCAAACCAGTTGCTTTACCCGTACGACACATGGCTCATAGGGAAAGGAAGGAGCTTAGTAAACAAGTTAAAAAGTTGCTTGAGAAGGGGTTTATTAGGCAAAGTATTTCTGAATGGGGTGCTCCAGTAGTATTCGCTACTAAGGCGGATGGTTCACTTCGCTTATGTGTGGATTATAAAGAGATAAACAATCTGACTAAGAAAAATAGGCACCCACTTCCACGAATAAATGATTTGTTTGACCAACTTGTAGGTGCATCCGTTTTCTCACAACTAGATTTGGCTACGGGTTTTCATCAGCTAAGAGTGGCTAAGGACAGTATAGACAAGACTGCTTTTAGGACCCCTGACAGTTTCTTTGAATGGCGCGTCATGCCTTTCGATTTGATGAATGCACCAGCCTATTTTGTTGACTTGATGAGTAGGGTGTTTAGGGATTTCCTCAATAAGTTTGTGGTAGTCTTCGTGGACGACATCTTGATTTTCTCAAAGAACGAGGAAGAACATACTTTGCATTTGAGGGCAGTCATGGATACCCTTCGAGCACATCATCTTAAAGCGAAGTTCTTCAAATGTCACTTTTGGAGAGAAGAAGTAAGGTTTCTAGGACATGTGGTATCCAAAGACGGGATAGTTGTAGACCCCGCAAAAGTAGTTGCGGTGCAAGATTGAAGATCCCAAAGAATGCAACAGAGGTGCGAAGCTTTCTTGGATTAGCGGGCTATTATAGGAAGTTCATTAAGGACTTTGCGAAGATATCAGCCCCACTTACTAGACTGATGAAGAAGAATCTAGCCTTTGCTTGGGACATTGATTGTGACATTGCTTTCCAACGATTGAAAAGGGCTCTTACAATAGCCCCGGTGTTGACATTGCCAGACGGGAGTAAAATGTTCACAGTATACACGGATGCATGTGGTACGGGACTAGGCGCTGTCTTGATGCAAGAAGGGAAGGTAGTAGCTTATGGTGGAAGACAGTTGAAAGTACATGAGAAAAACTACCCAACCCACGATCTAGAGTTAGCTGCCATCGTTTTTGTGCTTAAGTTTTGGCGCCATTATCTCCTAGGTGAGAAGTATGAATTGTATACTGACCATAAATCGTTGAAGTACCTTTTCTCGTAGGAAGATCTTAACTTGAGGCAACAAAGATGGATGGAGTTCTTAGCATCCTACGATTTTGAGATCGCTTATACCCCTAGCAAAGGTAACGTTGTAGCTAACGCCTTGAGTAGGAAGAAGTTGACTTTGAGTCCTATGCTTGTGTAGAGGCAGAGCTTAGAGTACATAGCGGCATTTGACTTTAGACCCTCTGTCGATTATGTGACCGGTTTGTTAGCATCCTTAGAGGTGAGACCTACGCTTTTGGGACGGATTGGAGAGGCCCAGCGAGATGACCCACAGTTGCTTAAGCTAATAGAAAAGCTCATATGAGGGGAGTCTTCGAGCCATCTTGTTAGGTATACCCTAGATGACAAGGGTTGGTTACATAGGGACGAGAGACCTTGTGTACCACAAGATGAGAACTTGAAGAAGACAGTTCTTGAGGAAGCCCATTATTCTAAGATGACCATACATCCTGGTGGTGACAAGATGTACAAAGACATGAAGCGAGTTTTTTTTGGGCCAAAATGAAGAAGGGTGTGGCTGAGTTAGTTTCTAAATGCTTGGTATGTCAGCAAGTCAAGGCTGGGCAAAAAAAGCCCGGTGGACTGCTTCATCCTCTAGAGGTTCCGCAATGGAAATGGGAGAGTATCTCGATGGACTTTATAGATGGGTTGCCTAGGTCTAGAAGAGGCAATACCAGTATTTGGGTGATAGTGGACAGACTTACGAAGAGTGCTCACTTCATTCCTGTCAAGAGAAAGAGGACTGCATCATCATTAGCACCTATTTATGTTAGGGAGATAGTTCGTTTGCATGGGGTACCCTCTAGCATAGTAAGTGATCGTGATCCTATCTTTACTAGTGACTTTTGGAAAAGTTTGCAAGAAGCCATAGGGACTCAGTTATGCTTGAGCACGGCGTAACATTCTCAGACGGATGGCCAAACCGAGAGGGTGAATCGGATTCTAGAAGACCTTTAGAGGCTTTGTATCTTGGACTTTGGCGAGACATGGGAGGATCACCTTCCACTAGTAGAGTTTGCGTATAATAACAGCTATCAATCTAGCATTAGCATGGCACCTTTTGAAGCTTTGTATGGACGGCCGTGTAGATCACCAACTTGTTGGTGGGAATCTACAGATAAGCTAGTACTTGGGTCAGATATGATTAGAGAGACTTTGGAGAAAGTGGATCTAATTCGAAGACATATGAAGATCGCGCAAGATAGTCAAATGTCGTATGCTGATAGGATAAGGACTGACCTTGAGTTCAGTGTTGGAGACATGGTCTTTGTCAAAGTATTACCGTTAAGGAATGTTGTTCGCTTTGGGTCAGTAGGGAAGCTAGCACCGAGACTCGTAGGACCGTTTCGTATTACAGAGAGAGTTGGACAGATGGCCTATAGAGTAGAGTTGCCCGAGAAGCTTAGTGGTGTACATAACGTGTTTCACGTATCACATTTGAGGAAGTGATTACATGACACCGCGGAAGTGGTGGAGCCGAGCATACTTGAGGAAGTTGAAGTGGAGCGAGATGCCACGATTAGACGAGCCGCTACGTGCATCCTTGGATAGGAGGTCAAGAGGTTACGCAACAAAGAAGTCAAGCTATTCAAAGTACAATAGGGAAGTGATGAAGGAGACGCTACTTGTGAAACGGAAGCTAAGATGCGTACATTGTATCCTTTTCTCTTTGAGGGTATGTTCTTAATTTATCTTTTTTCTACCGCTTTGTTTATACTTGTTCTATTGTTTAGGACATCCTCTTGATTATATCATCGACCTTTACCTAGGAATATCCTATTATTGTAAACATGTGTTTGAGACATGTTATGTTTGGTGGATGCAAGTGGATGCAAGTGGTTGCTAGTGGTTGCTCGTGGATGCATTTACACACACACCTTAGGCACTAGATCGGCTCGAGTCACTTTCATATTGCATATGCATATATATGTTTGGTTATGGATGAGATTGAAATTGGACATGTTATCATATGAATGTTACACATGGATGAATGATTATGCACTCATGTAGAGGTTATGAAGTACATTAGGAATAATTGCATACATAATTGGTCCCATGGCACTAACATAATTCGCATTAAAGAGGTCAACTGAATCAGTAGACCGCCTGATTTTGCATTAGATAAGGAACATATACACGCACACTTTTTCATATGTTCATATAGCATTAGAAATCTTTTTTAGGACAATGGATGCTTATGAATGATGGTTGAGTAGATGGATGTTGGATGGTAGGATGCATTCTTCTTAACTTAGAGATTTCATGAACGAAATACTTTAAGGAGGGGAGAATGTAACACCCCATATTTTTCTATGAATATTAATAGACGAATTAAAAGAATACTTAATTTTAAAAGTGAGAATTAAGTAAACCAGACTATACCATTGCATTCGTCTCAAAATTCTGGTCAAGACGGACCCAAAGGTTGCATTAAACGGATAATGTATGAGAATGTTATGGACCTTGGAAGTTTGTATACATATAAGGGATATATATGTATATATATAAATTAATAAAATAAAAATCAACCTAAAATTCAAGAAAAAAATTTCAAAACAGCGGAAGCGAGAAGGCAAAACGCCAAATCGGCCTATTTTATGGGTCGACCTGAGACCTGCTGGGTCGACTCCAGGGTCAACTCAGGGTGTTTGGAATCGACCTCGTCGGTCTAGAACGGTCTGTGACGAAATTTTGTGTTTTAGGGATTATGTGTCGCACTGTGGTTGGCTAGGTGAATGTCTCTTTGGTGTAGATGACTCTGATGACTCCTATGCTAATATAAAGGCCATGGTTTGCCTAACACACCTATAAATACATATCTAAACCTAAACCCTAATTCTATTATTCACTCTCATGGCGCCTCCATGCCGCCAAACTCTCATCTAAACCTAGCCGCCACTAAAACCTAAATCAAATCAAAAAGTTCTTCAACAACCTAGAGGATTAATCAATATCAAGTTAGAGTTCTTCAACAATAAGCGATTCAATTATCTTTTCTAATCTAAACGCGATAAGTTCAGTTATTTTTAGATTTGAACACCTAAATCTAGTCTTGACATGTAATAAGATGAATTTGAGATATGCCTAATTCTAATTTGTTATTTTGCTTCTATTCTTATTCTCATGATGCTATTATCATCAGTTTATCTTATTGTACATCAGTTTTTCATGTTCATGATGATGTTCTTATCAAGTCTTAGCCTTCATGCCTGTGATGATATTTTCATGCCTATTTTCTCTCTATTCTTATTTTATGCAACTTCTACCTCCTCCTATTTATATTCTTTTATTGAACCTGGGTTAACTTCAGACCTAGGCTGAAATCGCGAAATACAAATGTTTGGAATACGGGGAATATTGGGTATTGCCTATTTGGGTGAATTTATGGGCATAACATGTTTGGTGGAATTATTGGCATAATTTTTGATGGATATGGGTATTATTATTATTATTATTGCAAGTTTGGGTAAATTGGCACGTATATCAATATTTGGGCATATGTAAATTGGCATGTAAATCAATATTTGGGCATATGTAAATTGGCATGTAAATCAATAATTGGGCATATGTAAATTGGCATGTAAATCAATAATTGGGCATATGATAATTGGCATGTAAAAATTGGAATTTGGACATAATTGGCAAGTATATAATTTAATTAAATCTAATGGCCGCCTAAGACACGAGGTTAGATTTGAGTTGTGGTGTAAGGCTGCCTGGAACCACTCGGCACATCCAGCAACCGCCACGACAACAATCTAATGTGAGAGGTCAAAGGTGAAGATTATATGGGTAATAATGCCTAACACGAGGTTAGAATGAGTTTGTGGTGTAAGACTACCCGGAACCGCCCGGCACATCTAGCAACCGCAAACAACAAGTCTAATGTGAGAGGTTAGCACATTGAATGCTTGAACCCGAGGTTGGAATGGGTTTGCGGTGTAAGGCTGGCCGTAACCGCCCGGCACAATCCAGCTACCACAAATAAGTCCAATGTGAGAGGTTGATGCATTAATAAATAATTAATGATAAATAAACATGTTAAGTATGGTAGGGTTAAGTCAACACGCAACACTTAACCAATATGACATGACAAGTGGGTGGGTTAAGTAACTCGACTGGATTAATGGCACTTAACCAATATAACATGATGAATGGGTGGGTTAAGTAAACTTGAATTGATTGATTAACGACACTTAACCAATATGGGGGGTATATGAATAGACCCTAGGAAAACCCTAGTAGCGGGACCCTTTTCAGCAGTAACCCACATTAGGTATCAACGGGACCCTGAGCTAGGCAGGTTGGGGCACGATTACTGGGCTGATTATAAGCGGTCAAAATAGCGGTAGGTGGTACGGTAGTGCAGGTTCCGACGGATTACAGGCATGCACATAATTCCGGCATGGGAAAATTTAGACACTGAGTACCAAGTAGGTATAAAGCTGTGCACTCTAGAACTGTATCGGGTTGCCACCCTAGGAAATGATACACCCTATGGTGGGACCAACACATGTATCTACAAGTAGGGGCCGGGTTGATACAAGCACATGCGGAACGTTATGAGTAGGAGCCGATCAATTAAGATAGGTACGGTGGGGACAGTAAACTGTCAATATGAGGTGGGACCCTCATCATGAGATATGTGCCTATAAAACTATCATGTGGAAAATGGGGATCACTAATCTTGTTTTGTAACGAATGGCATTAGTTGAACACTGGTTAGGTGGTGGAGAGAAATTAGGAATTAGTACGATACCTTTTCATGGTCTAGTCTTATCTTATGCTTATCTTGTTATCTTGCGATGCTTATTATCATGGTTATGTCTTGTATCCAGTTTATTCATGTCTGATACCTTTACCTGTTTACATGATGAAAGTCACTGGACTTACCAGGCTTTATGTCTGACTCTGTTTTTGTTTCGCCTTCTTTCTTTCGTTTCCCCCCGAGGTCCACAGGGAGGGAATACCACCGCTTAGTTCTAATTCTATTCAAGCTCGAAGATTGTGATGTATTGCTTTGGACTCTTTGCTTTACTGCTATGGCTGGCTACTGCTTAATTGGGGAATTATGTTATGTTATTTTGTATTATGCTTCTTTTGAGAAACAAAACAGATATTTGATGTAATGGGTTTTTATGTTCTGGTGTTGATGTTTGAAACAACCCTTATGAAAGTTTATCCTATTATGCTACTATGGAATAAAAGTTCTAATTGTTTTCCGCTGCTTAAATTTGTCTGTTTTGTAATTTTATCTGTTCTATACTCTTATGACCCCCACTAAAGTTAATGCATTCCCTTTGTGAGTGACCTTAATGGAGGTGGGGTGTTACAGGGTCGGTCATGAAGCCTGGAAGTGGTAATGTAGAAGGTCAGTTGCTCCAATTTAGGAGGGTCGGTCGCTCTGGTTGGTTCTACCAGTGTGAAGGGTCGGTCGCACGAGGAAAATTTCTGAAAATTTATATTTTGGGTACGACTCAGATTTGAACAAAAAGGTATGGAAAAAATATTTTTCGGGGGCAATCCCCCCGGACCTTAGCCGCAGCGCAGTGGTACAATTGGCTCGGTGATTATGTGACTTCGAAGTAAATTCAAGTAGGAAAGTTCGAAGTGTTGAATGTGTTCGTTGATCAATGTAGAACAACGAGTGTGATGATAACTCAAAGGTCGTGAGTTGGTGGATAATGGTTGCTTGAGCTATGAGAAATAGACGGGTTGGATGACTAGAGATTCGAAGGCCGAGAGATTATCATTGTCGTAAGTTCTAGCAGGCTCAAAGTAGGGGTACGATGGGGGCACACAAATGACCAGTTGTAGGTCGAGTACCCTGGGAATCATTGAAAGGCCTAGTTGTTAAGGTTGGACATACATACGTATCATTGGAAGGCGTATGGAGTTTATGCTAGAACAGGGGTTACCATTAGCCCTTGACATATGGCAAGGTTGGCCATCATACGATTAACGATGGTTTCGAAGCAGGATTGGCGGTGATAGCCAGAGTCATCATGGATGATTAATTGTTCTGTTTGTACCATCTCATGAATATTGTCCAACGTCGAAGGAGATGTCCCTTGGGTTCTTGTCTGATATTGGTTTAGGCCTCTAGGGCTTGTTCTTGAGGAATGTTGAATTCGATTAGGATGGTTTATATGAGATGTATATAATCTGGATGTTATTAGTGCTTTACCATGATTGAATGGGTGTTTTGTTTCCATGGATGAATGGTTGAATTGTTTATTGTAAAGGCTATCACTGTCCGATGTAGGGAAGATAAGGTTGAGTTCTTCTTTGGTGTTATGGGCAGATTAGTATGTTCATCTATCCCTTCTCATATACTTTATTGTTGAAGTTTGTTAGCTTTTTTATCGCTCCCTAAGACTATTGTCTGACTCAAGGTTTTATGTCTCCTCTTATTACCTTAGGCTGTTCATCCGGCTGTGGATGGGCAGACTAAGTTGCTGGTTACAAGTGATTGGTGAGGACGATGCTGCTATGTGGAGATGAGCAGGAGGCTGGCGTACCAGTTTTATTACTATCTAGTATTTCTGTTTCCGCTGTTTGAGTGCTCTATGAGTGTTGTAGTGAGGATTTATGTACAAACTTTAGTATCAGTTGGATAACCTTTCATGATGTTGAGAAAGTTTTCTAAAGTTTGCTATATGATGCCTCATTACTATTACATGTTGTATATGTTCTATTATATTTTATCCTTGCGCTATGAGTACTACGACAGGTTTTGATGTTGTTTACCTACTCTAATGATCGTCCGTAGCTGCCTGCCACACCCTTCAGTGCGTTTTTCCTCCTATTTAGTGAGGGGGTTATGGGTGGTCGTTGCATTTGGTATCAGAGCTCTGGTCAACAATTTTGGCCAAAGTTTGAAGACGTATTTACGTATGAGAGACGTACTTGTAGATTTCAGTTGGATGCTTACTATATATTTTAGCATATATTGTAGTAACGGTTGTATCTCTTTAGCAGTCTTTCTTGGAAGTGGCTAATCATTCTAAATTACAAATTTAGAATGAGTAGGCGAGAATCAAGACACACTGCTAGGAGAGCTAATATTAGAGGGGGAAATGGTGGCGAACCAGACTACCCAGCCATGTTTGTTGCCATGGTGACAGGGATCATGAATAGAGTTCCCGCTCCAGTGGCGGCTACGGTTGATGTTGGAGTTCCAGTGCCTAGAGCTGTAGAATTTGCAAAGCTATGCAAAGACTTTTCTTCATTGGGAGGAAAATAATTTAAGGGCACTGAACCAGTTGAAGAAGTCCATAGGTGGATGGATACTTGTATTAGGATCTTCAAGGACTTGGGCATTGATGATGCAACAAAGGGAAAGCTTGCATCAAGGCAGTTAGAGGGCAGAGCAATGGACTGATGGAACTCTGTCACACTTGAGACCCCTGAAGAGGATATTTCATGGGAGCTATTCCAAGCTAAGTTTGAAGCGAAGTTTATCTACACCATGCAAAAGTCTATTCTGTTTAAGAGATTCGTGGAGCTTAAGCAGAATGGTCGTCCAGTTCTTGACTATATTTCTGACTTCGAGGCTTTGTCGAAGTATGCTCATTCATATGTGGATACACCTTATCAAAAGAATGAGAAATTTGTCTTGGGGTTGGATGAATATCTTGGAAGTTAGCTTGCGGATCACCTCGATGATAGCTTTGAGAAGATCATCGAGAAGGCATTGAGACATGAAAGTCCGTTTCCTAAGAAAATGTTTGTTGTTGTACCTAAGGAAGAATAGAAGCCACAACAGGGTGGTAATAATAAAAAAAGGAAGCAACAACAACAGAAAGGGAAGAATGTACAAAAGAAGTCAAAGAGTGAGGTGGTTTGCTTTAACTGCCAACAGAAGGTAATTATTCGAATGAGTGCAAGAATCCTAAGGCTGAGAAGAAGTGCTTCAAGTGTGCGAAACCTGGGCATGAGAAGAAGAACTATCCAGAATCAGCTAAGGGCAAGTATATTGTGAAGGCATATGCTTTGGAATCCATTCCATCTTCTTCACGAGCTCCTACTGTAGAGGAGAAGGGAAAGGGTGTCATTGTTCAAGGTACTCTTTCTGTTAAAGGTGTTTTAGTTCGAGTTTTGTTTGATACTGGAGCATCACATTCATTTATTTGCAATAAGCTTGTGTGTCTCTTGGATTTGGAACCCGAGATTTGTGATAGTCCATTGATTATGACTAATCCAGTTGGGGGTTCATCTAGTTCGTGTATGATTTGCCATGTCTAGTGTTGTCGAGTCATGGTTGCTCTTTTGTGTGTGATTGCTTTGTTCTTAACTTCGCTGGGTTTGGGATCATCTTGGGCATGGATTGGCTCAAGAGGTATGCAGCAAGGATGAATTGCGAGAAGCTAGGTGAGGGTTGGGGATGTGGCAGGGCGAAAGGTGTTGATTAGATGTAAGCAAGAAGACGGGGTCTTCGTGAGTTATCTATATTCGCTTGGGATTCCACAGGAAGACCTGTTATCTGTGCTGATCACTAATGAGTATGAGGATGTCTTTGACGAGGTCAAAGGGTTGCCGCCGCATCATGAGATCAAGTTTAGGATCGATTTGGTCGAGGGTGCTAGACCAATCGTTATGCCTCTTAGGTGGATGGCACCTAAGGAACAGCGAGAGTTGGAGGTGCAAGTTAGAGACCTTCTAGGGAAGGGATTCATTCAGAGGAATGTTTCCGAGTGGGGCACACCGGTCGTATTTGCAACCAAGGCAGACGACTCGATAAGATTGTGTGTGGACTATCGTGAGCTAAACAAAGTGACTAAGAAGAACAAGTATCCATTGCCAAGGATTGATGACTTATTCGATCATCTTCACGAGGCCAAAGTGTTTTCTTAGATGGATTTGGCAACGGGGTTCCACCAATTGAGGGTGGCTAAGGATTGTGTGTCGAAGACTACTTTTAGAACACCATCCGATTTCTTTGAGTGGTTGGTGATGCCATTCAGGTTGATTAACGCGTTAGCATATTTCGTGGATCTTATGAATAGGGTATTCAGAGATCAGTTGAACAAGTTCGTGCTTGTGTTCGTGGATGATATTCTAGAGTAACGATGACATTTTAGTTAACTCCAAAAATGAGAAAGAACATAAGACGCACTTGAGAGTTATGTTAGAGATCTTGCGAAAGCATCAGCTGAGAGCTAATTTTTCGAAGTGTCACTTCTGGAAGAATGAAGTGAGGTTCTTAGGTCATGTTGTTTTTGGAAATGGGATAGTGGTTGACCCCGCAAAAGTGGCAGCAATCCAGGACTGGGATAGGTCTAAGAATGCGATGGATGTTCGAAGTTTCCTTGGGTTGGCTAATTATTACTGACGGTTTATCAAGGATTTCTCTAAGGTAGCTGCACCATTGACAGGATTGATGAAGAAGAATCAAGTGTTCACATGGGATGCGAAGTGTGAATAAGCGTTCAGAATCCTGAAGGCGAGATTGTCGAGTGCATGTGTGTTGACCATTCCAAGCAGGAATGAAGAGATGGTGGTATGCACCGACGCATGTGGTACTAGACTTGGAGCAGTACTGATGCAGAAGTATAAGGTTGTGGTCTACGCGAGTCGACAGCTAAAGCCGCATGAGAAGAATTACCTAACTCATGATTTAGAGTTGGCGGAGATTGTGTATGCTCTGAAGATGTGGAGACATTACCTGTTGGGAGTTTGATTCGAGTTGTTTACGGATCACAAGTCATTGAAGTATCTTTTCTCCCAAAAGGATTTAAAACTTTGGCAGCAACGATAACTAGAGTTTTTGGCATCATATGATTTTGGTATAGCTTATACTCCTGGCAAGGGTAATGCAGTTGCAGATGCATTGAGTTGAAGAAATGCATGTTTAGGAGCGATGTTTTAGAAATGGAAAAGCCTCGAGTATTTGGCAAGGTTTGATTTCAGGCCAAGGTGCGAGTTGGAACCTGAAATGTTGGCAAGCTTATTGATAAGACCCACTCTTATCGAAAGGATCGGCGAGAGCCAAAAGCAAGATGTGAAGCTTGTCGAGTTTATCCGGAATCTGGAACCAGGAGATAAAGAGTTCGAGATCGATCGAGAAGGTTGGCTTCAAAAGCAAGGACGATTAGTTGTTCATAACATTGTTGGATTGGAAGATGAGGTTCTGAGAGAATGTCATCACTCGAAATTGACGATTCATCCTGGTGGCAATAAGATGTATCAAGACATGAAGCGAGTCTACTACTGGGAAGGGATGAAGCGTAATATTGGAAAGTTCTTTCCAAGTGCATGAACTGTCAGTTGGTGAAAGCTGAACAGAAGAAGCCAAGTGGATTGCTTCAGCCATTAGAAATTCCTACGTGGAAGTGGGAGCAGATATCGATGGACTACCTAGAACCATGGCAGGAAATGAAGGTGTTTGGGTCATCGTGGATCGTTTGACCAAAAGTGCGAGATTCATTCCTGTTAAGTCGACTAGGACGGAGTCAAAGTTGGCTGAGATTTATGTGAAGTGGATAGTTCGATTCCATGGTATCCCAAAGAGTATAGTGAAAGACCGAGATCCATTGTTTATGAGTGGATTTTGGAAAAGTTTGCAAGAAGCTATGGGAACCGAATTATGTTTGAGTACGGCTTATCATTCCCAAACTAATGGTCAGATGGAGAGAGTCAATCGAGTTTTGGAAGATCTCCTAAGAGCTTGTGTGTTGGATTTTGGGGGATTATGGGAGGACCATCTACATCTCGTTGAGTTTGCATATAATAATAGCCAAAAATTGAGCATTGGGATGGCACCATACGAGGCGTTGTATGGAAGGTCGTGCAATTCTCCGGCTTGTTGGTTAGAAACTGGAGATAAGTTGGTACTTGGGACAAAGATGACTAGAGAGACCTCGGATTGTGTCGAGATCGTTCGACAACGAATGAAGGCAGCCCAAGATCGTCAGAAGAGTTACGCCAATAAGCGTCATAAGGACTTGGAATTCGACGTTGGCAACATGGTTTTCATGAAGATTTCGCCATTAAAGCATGTGATTCGATTTGGAAGTAAAGGAAAGTTGGCTCCTAGGTTCGTCGGACCATTTCCGATAGTCGAGCGAATTGGAAAGCTCGCATATAGATTGGAGTAACCCGAGAAGATATCGAGTGTGCATAATGTGTTCCATGTGCCATTTCTACAGAAGTTTGTGCATGATTCGAATGTGGTGGTACCTCTAGAGTGATACGAAGACCTTGAAAAAGGGACTGCAGTTGCAAAACCTCGTAAGCCACTTCATGTTGTGGGGAATGACATGAAACAACTTAGGAGGAAGACAGTTAAGCAAGTCAAGGTACAATGGAGTGAAGATGGCGATGATTGTACATGGGAGACGAAAGAGAATACGAAGGCGACTCATCCAAAACTCTTCGTCCGTAGGACCCTTTGATCGTATCATCGTTATGTCATTGTATCTTGTTGTTGTTTGATAGAATTCTACGTGCTAGGCTAAGGCTATGAATGCATGACTTGATGGTTGCTAGTTTGGATGATAGAGTTGGCTTCTCATGGATGATAGGCATGCGGAATCGTTGTGGTTACTTGTGTTTTCTTGGAATTTCGAGGGCGAAATTCTTAAAGGGGGAGGGGAGAGAATGTAACATCCCACATTTTATATATCGGAAGATCGTAAAATAATTTTATTTTATTCCCTGAGCGTTGGATCATTCTCATCTTTTGTATGTGTTGCTTATGGGGATGTGAGACATGTCCATAATATTTACCGATTTTTTATGACCATTTTCCCCCTGTCAGTCTTGTACAGGGCATAACTTTTGACTCAGGTCGAATCAAAGGGTAAGACCTATGCCATTGGAAAGGAATTAATGATTGTCTTTCCGTAGAGTGGTTACATTAAAGATTTGGAGCGGTTTGGGAGGAATCGTTGTTTTAAGGTTTTTCAGTTGGCTGTCCACGGGAGAGGCCCATTAGTGGGCTGATGGGACGATATAAATAGGGGGTGAGGGATATGGGAAATGGTTTAGTTTTTCATTTCCTCATTGGGTGGCTTTGTGCTCCTTCTTCCTCTAACATATTTCCACCATTAAAAATCCAAATCTAAGGAGGGAAATCATATATTCACATCATTGAAGGCTAGATCTACGACTATTGAAGTAAGGATTCATCGGATCAAGGTGTTTGGTGCGAGGTGCTTGCTGTCTGAATTCCTATTTCATCCATTTTAGCTTATTTTGGCAAATCAGTGACTGATTTACATCTCTCACATGAATGCAATGAAGTATATAAGTGTTTGTGCATGTTTCTCATCAAATTCAAGTGTTTTTCCATAGATCTATGCCATATTAAGTCCATTTTCATATTAACCACCCTATGATCTGATTTGACAAGTTTAGACAGGTAATTCCTATGCTATTACATATGATTATGCAAGTTAGATCCACAATTTAGATCATATGTTTATTTATTATGGTTTTTGGTGAAATTTGCTTAATTTGATGATAATTGTCATTTTCATGATGCTAGTGGATTCATAACATGCTTATGATTATATTGGATGTATTGTAGGAGTTGATTTTGTCGAATCTATCGTTTGGCAAAGTTCTGGTGGAAATCAGAGTAGAAATTATGAAATGTAGGTTCTGGGTCGCACGTAGGGAAGTCATTCGCTCCAGGGTGTGATTTATTGGGAAACAAGATGGTAAGAAGGCTCGAGCGAGCCAGGGAGTCGGTCGGTCGAGCGAGTTGGGTGTAAGGCAAGCGGACGAGCGAGCCTGGAGGAAAAAGGGTTCGGTCGAGTGAACCTATGGTTGAGTAAAAAGGTCGGTCGTTCCTATCGGGTCAGTCATGAAGCCTGTAAGTGGCAAAGTGGCAGGTCAGTTGCTCCAAGTTGGGAGTGTCGGTCACTCTGGTTGGTTCTACCAGTGTGATGGGTCGGTCATTCTGGTCAGTCGGGCAGTGTGAAGGGTCAGTCGCACGGGGAAAATTTCTGAAAATTTATATTTCCGGGTACGACTCAGATTTGAACAAAAAGACATAAAAAATATTTTTCTGCGGCAATCCCGTGGACCCTAGCCGCAGCGTAGTGGTATAATTGGCTTGGTGATGGTGTGACTTCGAAGTAAATTCAAGTAGAAAAGTTCGAAGTGTTGAATGTGTTCGTTGATCGGTGTAGAACAACGAATGCGATAACAACTCAAAGGTCGTCAGTTGGTGGATAATGGTTGCTTGAGCTATGAGAAATAGTCGGGTTGGATGACTAGAGATTCGAAGGCCGAGAGATTATCATTGTCGTAAGTTTTAGCAGGCTCAAAGCAAGGGTACGATGGGGGCACCCAAAAGACTAGTTGTAGGTCAAGTACCCTGGGTATCGTTGAAAGGCCTATTTGTTAAGGTTGGATGTACATACGTATTGTTGAAAGGCATATAGAGTTTATGCTAGAACTAGGGTTACCATTAGCCCTTGACATATGGCAAGGTTGGTCGTCATACGATTAACGATGGTTTCGAAGCAGGATTGGCAGTGATAGCCAGAGTCATCATGGATGATTAGTTGTTCTGTTTGTATCGTCTCATGTAGATTGTCCAACGTCGAAGGAGATGTTCATTGGGTGCTTTTCTGATATTGGTTTAGGCCTCTGTGGCTTGTTTTTGAGGTATGTTGAATTCGATTAGGATAGTTTATATGAGATATATATAATATGGATGTTATGAGTGCTTTACCATGATTGAATCGGTGTTCTGTTTCAATGGATGAATGGTTGAATTGTTTATTTAAAGGCTATCACTGTCCGATGTAGGGAAGGTAAGGTTGAGTTCTTGTCTAGTATTGTGGGTAGATTAGTATGTTCATCTATCCCTTCTCATATAATTTATTGTTGAAGTTTGTTAGCTTTTTTATCGCTCACTAAGACTGTTGTCTGACTCAAGGTTTTATGTCTCCTCTTATTACCTTGGGCTGTTCATCCGGTTGTGGATGGGCAGACTAAGTTGCAGGTTACAGGTGATTGTTGAGGACGATGCTGTTGTGCGGAGACGAGCAGGAAGCCGGCGTACCAGTTTTATTACTATCTAGTATTTCTGTTTCCGCTATTTGAGTGCTCTATGAGTGTTATGGTGAGGATTTATGTACAAACTTTGGTATCAGCTGGATAACCTTTCATGATGTTGAGAAAGTTTTCTAAAGTTTGCTATATGATGCCTCATTACTATTACCTGTTGTATATGTTCTATTATATTTTATCCTTGCGATGTGAGTACTACAACAAGTTTCGATGTTGTTTACCTACTCTGATTATCGTCCATTGATGCCTGGCACACCCTTTAGTGCATTATTCCTCCTGTTTAGTGCGGGGGTTATGGGCGATCGTCACATTGCTTATGTGATGAGACGAAGTAATTGTAATTTATAATTATGGCTTTATCATTTAATCTCATTAATATTATATGTGTCAAGATTCAAACTGTAGAATAGCTAGACGTTCATTGATATAATGGCTTGTGCTACTAGAAACCATATTTAGGCCTAAATAAAAAAAGTTTACAATTAAATTTATGTTAATATATATATATATATCAAGGGCACTTTTTTGTAATACAGTCCTAGTCTTTGTAAGTCTCCATCTCATACTTATATATAGGTATCATTTTTTTTGGGGTGATTAACATACTTGGACTTGTTTTGGGGTTAACGAAGGTGAATTTTGGAAAGTCGCACAAAGGCAAGTTTTGGGAATTCGCTTTCGTTAACTCCACATTCAAAGAATTTTACACACAACACTTCATTCGAACAATTTTACACACAACAGTCCTACATTGTTCACTTCTATGAAATTTCTGAATAACAAAACGTTGTAATGGTATGTTGACTATTCCGTTTACATTAAAATCGACATTTAATTTATATTACAAATGATTTTTATACAACGATTTTCTGAAAATTTGATTTTGACATAACTCAAAATCTGTAATATGAAATCTTCATTTTTCTCTTCCGTTATAAAAATATAGTTTAATAGATTTGAACGTTTATTATTTCAAAGAAATCTGGCATATAAAGAATCATACATATTCAGTTAAAATTCAAAACATAATAATACGAAAAACCATGATGTTACAAGCTTGTTTTTTAATTATATTATAAATTATACATTCAAATATAGCGACTTTTATAAACCAAATAATAAAAGATGTTAACTAAAAAGTTGATTACAACAGATACTAGCACATAAATTGATAATAAAACTTAGGATAGAACAACTGCTAACACGAATACAAGGTACTAAAACGTAGGTTACAACAAATGATAACTAGGAAAATAGTTCGCAACCAAACTACATCCCACGTTCAAGCTCGAAGGATTCTAAGTCTCCTAATCATTATAATCAAACTGCAACTATTTAATAACATTTTGGAGACGTCTAATCTCTCGTTCGAGTTCGTTTGCATATGCTATTCTCCTTGGGCACAAAAGTTCATCTATCCATTCTGTGTAATTGCATCCATTCGGATAAGATGGAAATTTCTGAATGCGCCGACATATATTGTTGCCATCTACTCAAACCAGAACTTCAACCGCATAGCAACAAAACTGGATATGAATCAACTTCATGTTCAGAAGAAATTCGAACGTGTGGTACTCGATATATCTCTACTTCATGCCGTGGCTGAGCGAGCGACTGTTCATACGAAAGTTGAACATGGGGTACTAGATCTTCTTGTGGAGGTTGTACGTTCGCCCATTCAATGGGTGGTTCTTCCTGAAGTCCCAATAAGTTTATATATGGGAATTCGTCTACATACTCCTGAAGTCACATTTGTTCATACGCGTGTTCATCTAAGTCTGTAGATGATGGCCAAGAAGGCATAGTTGTGGGAATGCAAAGAGTAGTTGTTTGAGTGAGGTAAGTTGTGAGTAATTTGACAGAGATATATAGCTTCATAGTGTACAAATGAATAAAATAAATAATGATGTAACCAGTCACTGTTTCGCCTAACGTAATGCTATAGGGAATCTGCTTTACGTACTGCTATGATGTAATCAGTCACTGTTTCGAATTGGATATCGTGTTGATAAATCACATTGGATACTATAGCCTAGTGGGTAATGACAAACATGTCAAGTACATGTACCAATAAAGTTGAGCACTGAATTTGCACAGGTGATGTTACTACACTCTGCTCTGCAATACTGGTACAATGTGACAGAGCTTGCCCAACGAAATGAATAAAGGTTGAGTTGACAAGGCTTAATTTTTAAAGATGCCTTAAATTAGAGTACGAAATAATCAATGCTTCCAACCAACCTCTCTTTCTCTCTCCCTTATTAAAGATCAACCATCCTCTCTTCATTTTTTTTGGCATCAAACATGCTCTGAAAACTTGGTTTTTTGTAGAGTAGTTCACCGTCAAAATGGCTAATTGGGAATTCGATGACGATACCACGGTTCAAATGTATGATGAGTACGAACGTGGTAAACTGCCAGCAGAAGATGTCCATTTTGTTCCCGAAACACAAATAGGAGTCCAAGTAGACGCTGCAGAGGTCGAGTCTGAACTATTTAGTGCAACACAACCAAACGTTGCAGTCCAGTGCATCTGGCCGATTCAAAAATCCTTCAATGCTCAGTTGAGGGAATTTCTTGCTCGACGAAACCCCGATAGGTTAAGCTCCAGCATCACGGGTCATTCAGTCCTATGCTATTGCAGAGTCGAATGTAATGTGCTTGTTTCTAAAAGTCAAACGAATGCAGTTCGCCGCTTTTGTGGTTGCAAAGTGTACATTGATGGACAGAATCGTCAAGGATTGCAAAGTTGTTTTTTTCATGGATCGACCCACCGTTAATAGAGAGGGGTTTCAAGTACGCACTTGAGATTCAAGCTGAGGTTAATCGCTTGAAAAGAATGAATGTGGGAATTAATAATGAAATGCTTCATGGGTGTTGTGGTTCATTCTGAAGCTATGGGTCGTAGTTATGTTGTATTGTTGGGTCATGGTTATGTTGGGTCTTATTTATGTTGTTTTGTTTGCTTTTGGTTATGTCGTACTAGGTCGTAGTAATATGTTTTTCTCGAATTTGATGGATGCAGTTTGTATGTTGTATGTTGTTTATGTAATCTTGGCTGTTATGTTTGAAATGGTTTATAAATAGTTCGGTAACGAAGGCGAGTTTCCAAAACTCGCATAAAGGCGAGTTTTCAAAGTTCGTCATCGCACTCCCCAGAACAAAACAGGCCTAATTCTGTAATTATGTTATAAACATGGCTAAATCCGTTATAGTTTTCAAAAAGAAGCATGCATACGTGAATTCCCCTTTTTTGGTAGGTTGGGCCTGAGATATGCTTATTGAAAACACATGTGGATATATTTCCTGACTTTACTCCAGAATTTGGTTCTCATCTTTTGCAGTAAGTTATATTCGATCCTTGCAAATTACATTATTCCTCCATTAATCACCGTTTCTTTTATATAAATGATGATGCATTTGACTTGAACTTTTGAATATTACTTTTTTATTGTTGAAGTACTTTCTTGGCATCCCTATTATGTGAGACACTACAAATAAAGTTTTGATGTCTGCTTATGCTTTGCACTATAGAAGCTATTAAATATATATAATTTGCTCTGTAAAATCTATACAGGATACATGAGCTATTTATTTTTAAGACTTTAAGCTACTTAGAATAAATATTTTATTTTATTTTTAGACTATCAAACTCAAACCATATACAAGTTTTAGCTTTATTATCTGTTAAATGTAGCTAGCGGCTACAGTTTATTGTTGATATTTCATAAAAATAGGAATGTGAGTGTGAGCAAGTTCAACTATCAAAATTATTGTTTGCCATTGTGTTATTTATTAATTGCTGCCATGGGAAATGTCTTTCTCTAGAACATTAAAAAAAACAAGGTAGGCGTTCTCTATCATTGCCACAGAAATAAAGAAAATAAAAGAAAACCAAATTAGATATTCTCTTTTGTCTCTTCATTATTTCTACTCCTGTTTTGATTTTTCATCCTATTTTAATTAGTTTCTATGCATGCAAGAAACTGCGTCCATTTCCATATTTATGCTGCATTGCCGATATACACTTTAATCTTACGTCAACATCATTTGTTTATCAGAATCTAGATATATTTAAATTAGGTGCATGCGAGACATGGGTTATGTCATGTCATCTTCGATCAATTACTTGATTTTACTATTCTTTGTGATCAATGTCTGATATCTCTTATCACACCTAGAACCAGTTGTTACTTCTATGCCTATTAATCTTGTAATGATCCAGAATTTTTAAACAATTGGAATTTTCATTACTTAATTTGAATCTAAATTTAAATTTGAATTTGACATAAATATATATGGTTAAGAATATTTAATAATTTGATAATTTATATGATAGATTTTATTTGAATTATAAATGAGAACGATTATTAATAAGTTTGGATTTATTTGTACTATTTGTCGTTCGATCGGATTTGTCAAACCATAACATGAATTAGTAGCATTAGAATTAAGTGTTGCCCTTATTTTTCATAGCATTTAAGGAAAAATGCTACCAAAAGTTCACCTTCTCTCCTTAAGACAAGTGTCCTTACACTTGTATTTTTGCATGCCTCCTTCCATGCATGACTTCCACTTGCCCCCTTAGGCGTCACTACCTCCTTAACTCTCCATTTCTATATAAGGAGGTCTTTTCTCCATTTTCTTACCATTCCATTCAATTTCCTTCTTTCCACCTTCTTCTTAAAGCTTATGGCCATGGTTTCCATGGCATAAGTCTTCCTCTTTTCCACCACCACCTTGTCGAATTTCGTAGTCATCCTCCTCCTCTTATAATATAAAGAGAGAGATTAGTGTATATTATATTATATATATATTTTGGTGAAGTGCGCCGAAATACTGTCCAACGGTTCACTCAGCTAGGCTCGCCTACCATGAAGATTGGAAAGCTGTTTGGTGAGAACTCTTTAACCATGGTTTATATATTTAATTAGTAGTTAGACTAAATTAAATATAATGATGAATTATTAGTGATTAACGATGATTGATGTTTGTTGTGATGAATGATGGATGTGTAGTTTAGAACACACACTATTAAGCGTTAATATTATAATACTTATGCACAGTTATAATTTATTTAATTATGTTGATGATGGTTACTATGGATGTTTATAATAGTTGTTGATGTTGTTGCGCACACACTATGATACAACAATTATGGTATCACATTGGTGATCGACAAATCTCCTTCGTAATTAGAAGCAATATTATCATTAAAATTAAAGGTTTATAATTAGAAAAGACACATATGTATAAATTCATATATATTGATAAAGTTTCTTAAAATGAATAAATAAATACCGGAACATTCTAGGATGACAGAGATGATATTATCTAGGCTTCGGTTGGAAACTATAGTTTCCTGCTCTCCCTAGCTATCCCTAACTGATCCAACGAATGGGATGGTTAATTTGAAGTCATCTGAATTAGAAATAAATTGGATTTTTAATTTAACATTTAATTAAGTGAAAAATAAAAGTTGAATTTTGAACCCGAGATAATTTGGAAAGTCAATGTAAATTACTTTAAATGATTTAAATGGTATATAATGGTTTTCTAAGGTATTTTGAACTATTGAAGAATAATTTTTATTGCGATCAAAATAGAGCTTGTCGCACAATGGCAATTTGCGTATTTTAGTTACAAACTGTAAATGCTTATAACTTTTGCAATCTAAATCGGATTTCCAAGAAATGAAAAGCATTTGATTTATATTAAAAAGAGCTTTCGAATGAGTGAAAGCAGATTTTAATTTCGAGTTATAATTTTCATGTTATGTTTAAAACCGTTTTGAAAAAGTCGTTGTAAGAGCAGTTGTCGACCATAACTATAAACAGCTATTTTAAATGTTTTAAAAATATGGATTTTTTTTGTAAAATCATTATAAATTATGTAAAAGTGTTTTGAATCATAAAGTTTAAGTTTTGGTTAAGATAAACGATATTTTGATCGAAGTAGTTAAGATAACTGTTTTGTAACGCTTTTGTAACGCTTTTGAAACACTATGGTGACTCTTTCTTTGAAAACAATCTATTTTGAAGTGGTAAACCACGAGTTGTTTCCTGAACTATAAGTAATCATTTGTAAATGATTGGTGGAATGTTTTCAAAGATTTAAAGGTATTGAAAATGTTTTATATGGAAATTAAAACAGGGTTTTCAATTTTAAATAATTGGATATGGTTGGAGATAAATCTTCGGATGTTTGATATTAATCCGGTAGATGATGACTCTTACTATTTGAAGAATTTAAAGGGTAGTTCACTATTATTCCGCTTATAGTGTGAGTTGGAACGAAGATTAACATTGAGGGTAAGTTGATGGTTTCTCTATCTAGATCTAATGTCAAAGAGTTGAATAAATCTTTTAATTAAGATACGGGTTTCTCAATCTAATTGAGATAAGTTGGATAGAAATAATCGTCGGATATTTGATATGATATTCTATGGTGCAAACTTATACTATTTGAGGAATTTGGAAGATATTATTATTATATCGTTATTCCACTTAGAGTATTCGTTGATTATGAGAATTGATATAGAATATAAGTAGATACAATTTCTGTGTAACTAATGTTCAATATCAATTGATTTGGGTTTTGTCGTGAATCGTATCTTCAATAATATCATTCTTGAAACCCAATGAGATTGAGTTGTGGAAACTCATATCGTAATTTGGGATTTAATCAAATCTTTGGTTTGAGAAAAATAAAAGTATGAAATTGGGAAGGAAGTATAATATTTTAGTTAAGATTAGAGAATTGAATATTGGAAAATCGATTTAATTGGAAACTATGGTTGAAATGTGGATTAAGGATTTTCAAAGGAAACTGGATTTTGATAACGAGTTATCAAACGGAAAATTAATTAAGGCTTGGAGGGTAAATTATATTTGATTTAAGGGATGTGTTTTAAAAGAGAAAAGGTTAAATACAAATTTTGTAATAATTTGAGAATGGATTTTAAGAAATTTAATAAAATCCAAAATGAAAGGAGATTTGGTTGAAAACCTGTGTGTTCCATAATTGTGTTTTTTAATTACGCTTATTATTTGGAAAGTCCGGGATCGGAATTATGTCTGAAAACCATTCCAATTAATAATACGACGTTGTGGAGCAGTGGAAGACATTGGAGATGGCATTGAAGACCGTGACCCTTCATATCGTAAGGACGACTTGTTGAATGTCTCGAATGGGTGGCGCCCATTTGCAAATGGATTTTATATCAGTTAAGTGGCAAGAAGCCCAAACATATGTAAAGGAATTCCGGATTGTTGTTTTGTTTAGACCCAAAACGGACATGTATGGATTATGTGACTGACATTGTAATTGACTGCGTAGCACTGATCTTTATTAATAAATATCTGCTTGGTGGTGGAGAATTTATTCTCTTTCTTAACACCCTTCTCTAAGACGTATGAGCTTAGAGGTTATATATTGATGGAAATTAGTGATGCGTAGTGAATGGACAATGTGGCATACTTAAGTTATGTGATGAGCTATGGATGATCAAAGCATGGCTTATTTAAGCGTAGCTTTGTGTATATCGTGACCTTGACAAACCTCACACTCTGGATTGATGGAAAACTGGTGGTCAGATTATATGTTCGTTTCGTATGTTGGGTGCACTGGGATGTGATGATGAAAGGGTACTACGAAGTCCCCAGTCTGGGTCGCCATTTGTTGGGTACTCTGATTCATGTATGGTGGGTTAGTATAACGGAGTCCGAGTCTGGACGTTATCCGCGAGTACTGGGATGATGCGCACAAGAAAGTTTGTGAACCCACGAATGGTCTTTCATACCAGGAACCATCAAGTTGGAAACCCAATCTCCACTACGAGCCCGTACGGTTTTGATTATATAGCCTGCTGGTTACCGACAGGATTGTCAGTATAATGGGATGGGGAATTATGCTGGTTAGGATTAATACATTTATTTGTGAAATGGTTTTTACATTATATAGTAGTAAACTCGCCTACCTGGTGTGCGCTTGCATTGTGTGATATGGGACGAGCTTATGATAGCTTCATTTTTAACAAGTCATTGCGAATTTTATGCACTGGTATTCACATGGAGTAAACCCATTCCGCATTAGCGGCGTGGTCCGGTGAATTACCTAATTTTAAAATAAACCCTAAAAATAACAGTTTTGAGTTCTCATACCAGTCCCATGGCTGACCTGGAGTTTATTGTTCCCACACCTAAACTCTGAGTGCCCATAATTTTTACACGGGCAGCCTAGTAGTTTGGTTCATAGATTTAGTTTTGGAGTTGATTGTAGCAGGATGGTGGTTTATTTGGAGCTGTTATATCTTGGAGCATGCATATTCTTCTACTAAGTCTAGTATCTCTTCCGCTGTGTAATAAATGTACGCTGATGTATCTCGCGTAACTATGATGTAATATTATGGTAATGACAATGGAAATTTCTTTTTATTTTGTGCAAATGTGTAAGTACCCCTAACAATCCGTCTTTATGAACAGTTTAAGTTGGTTTAATTACAGTTGGTTTAATTACCGGCGAAAACCGAGCAAAAAGTCGGGTCGTTACAAATCTCGTCAATGATATGTGAATATAAATGATATGCCTACTTTCGGTGTACTTAATGAAGAGGTAACAAGCTGTAACTTCACTAAAGATCGCAGATAAACACAATTTCTTAATCTTTCAGGACCGCAAGTTTGCTAACATCGGAAATACGGTAACTATGCAATATGAAGGGTGAGCATTATATCTTGCATTTCTTGTGTATATAAGCACCAGCCAATTGTATATATGTCATTAATACCACTATAACATTTTGCATATTTTTCAAAGGTTTTTCCACATTTTGGAGTGGGCAGATATTGTTAATGCACACATAATCGACCTGGAATTGTGGATGAGTTGAAGTTTTTTTCAATTGTGACCAATGTTCACTTGGATCAATTACTCATTGTCTTAGTCGTTTGCTTTAAATTGAATGCAAACTCTCAAAATTCATCATATGGGAATCAACCAAGAAATAACTTGAGGGGACGTTACATTCAGTATCCAGCAGACTGCAGATATCTTGGATTCTTAGCCTTTTACTGCAATACATTTAAAAATGTGCATCTTCTAATACTTCGACCTTACTTTGTATAATTATAGGGTTTTCTAGAGGTCGAGGATTGTTATTGCTTGCAGAAATGAGTACTGTAGACAGCCTAGCCATAGGGGAATACACTTCAACTGCAGTAAAAATTGTTGAGCAATATTCAAATTTTGTTGGTTTCATTTCAGTTAATCCTGCATCATGGAAAAATGGACCTGAAAACCCAACGTTCATTCATATGACTCCTGGTGTTCAAATGGTTAAAGGAGGTGATTCCTTGGGTCAGAAATACAACACCCCCTACTAGTTTTATCCATATTGTGTATTTATACTTTTCTCCTTTTTATAAGTTCCACTGTAATCAAAGTGGAAGGATTTAGTAAACCAAGCCTAACAAAACTACTGATAGTAGAAGGGTGCCTCCTATAGAACAAATGTATGTCTCTAGATTGCCAATTAATCATGTAAAAATAAATAGATAAACAAACCATTTAGTAACATTTCATTTGGCTTTTTGATTAAATTAAAAATAATCTTCTCTGAAATGCTTTCAACATTTCCTGTGCACATAATAGTTGTGATGCTGATAAAAATCACACAGCCTAGTTTATTTCTTATCAAAAATAAAATCCATTTTTAGAAGTTTTTGATGCATTTGGTGTGCTAACCAACTCGGCTAAAAAAATGATGAAAATCCAACATAAAAATGTTAAAATGGTTAACTCAATCTGTAATGAATACGACCTCTTCCTATCTAGAGGGATTTTGACATTTTCTTGGAAAGTAATGGAAATCGGTTTTTTAAAAAAATAATCAAACTATACGTGATTTTATATTTTTGAGTAAAGATGAACTATCTATTATCTTTATTTATTTCATTGTGCTGTTAATAGTTATGCAAAATTGGTAGTGTTCAACAAAAACAACTATGACATGATTAGTATATCTTAATATAGTGTTAAGTATCAATTTTTAAAGAATTTTAAGGTTTCTAAAGTGCAAAACAATAACTATACACAAATCTTGGAATGGTTAGTTTTTTAGTAGAAATATCGAAGTTTTTTTTTTTTTGGAAATTTTTAATGTTTTGATTAATAATTCTAAGATATAGCAGTATATCGAAAATTCTAAGGAAAAAAGGCTCAAGAAATAATAGGCATTCATTTCTTATAAAAAAATGAAATGTTCATTCCTCATATGTCTTTCATTCTTGGTAGGCAAACCATCGTAAGAAAATAAAAAATAAAATGGTGTGTATATTTAATTTATTAATAAAAAAAATATTTTATCTCAAATTAGGAGATGTCTATTTTTTTATTTCTTACTTGTTTGATCTGGGAATGTCTTAAAAGATGCAAAAAACGCAAAAATCATAAAATGATTGATTTAGTTGGCATTCTAATAGAAATAAATTTATTTATTTTTGTAAAACTTTGTGACATTTTTGGTTTGTTAACTACTCATTAGTTACCTTTTTTTTCCTGTTATCTACGAGCAACTCCGATAGTCTTAAATTCAGACTGAATATGTTGGATTTAGAAAAGTTTATCTCCCAATAGTCTTCAACGTGGGTTACTTATTTAATAAGATCCTAACGTAGGGCTCTTATTTTAGCCCTCAACTTTTAGGTGCTTATTTAATGAATGCTCATTAGCAGGGCTCCTATTAAATAAGCACTATGTTGGCACATACACGTAATATTCAGCCTTAATATTCAGGCCTGTAATATTACATGCCTTTAATCATTGGAGTTGCTCTAAACATACTTAGTCTGTACTCCTTAAAATTTTAGTATGGAAGCATGCTTAGTTTCGAAATGGGTTACGAACTTTAAAGCTGAAAGTTAAAAAATAAAAATTAATCCATCTTTCTAGAATGGTTGGTCTGATGAATCAATTATAGTGTAAGCATAGCCAGTTGCGTACGCTTATATTTGAATCAATGGGGTTGGAACTTTAAAAATAACCATATTTTCATTTAAAATTAACAGAATTTTGATCCATAAAAACAACGTGTTAATATCCAATTTAAATGATAAAATATTACAGTATATCATGAAATAATTTTTAACATATTAGTTTTCATATTATTAACTTAAAAGGAATCCTTAACAACTAACCAAAAAACATATGGTAGGTCATAATTTTGCTAGAAAAATGAAAAAACAACAAGTTTAATTATTCAATCTTGTTTAGGTCAAATATCTGTATTATGCTAACCAAATCAGTTGTGATAGCGATTAGTAACCAATAGAATAGGTCAAACAGTGGGTGCCTATTTAAAATGGTAGGCCGAGTATTCTTAGTGATTTTAGTTTTAGCACATCAACCAAGATATCGGTTGAATGCCATTTCACAACTCATTGAAATCTAAAGTTTATCAAGTGACCAAAAAACATTAATTATTGACAGTGCCAACATCTGAAATTTGGTTATTGATATTACACATGGTTAAATTTACATATATGCTTTCTCCATTCTATTCATCTTGTGAATGGTAAACATGTATAAGCTCATGAAATCTCAAGTAGAAGATATTTGTTTATGGGAAAAATTACAATGATATGGTGATGCTTGTACAAAATTTTAAAACAGAGTTATCAAGTTTTTGACATGTGTATGAATCATTGTTCAAATGCATCCCATTTTTACTTCAAGCTCACATGTCAATAACTAAGGTCTATATCGATTTTTGATATCCTTGCTTGGATCAAAGTTGAGCTCCTCTTATGAAAATAGCGCCTATAAGATAGGTTGTGAATAACGCAAGTTTGATGAAACAAAGGATAAATTACTATACAACTTTTATGTTAGTCCATATCAAAGAGGTTTAATAGCATGTTTTGAGCTGAATCAACTAGCTTATGCTTAGCTATCTATCATTTACCTGCCAAGTCTTCTGCTATTTTTGAAATTGTGCCTGATTTACAAGTCATTTAAAATCCATGCAAGTTTAAATATTTCAAACTAATTATCGGCTATTTTTGAATTGCTCATGTTTTGGATAAAATATCAAAAGCAAAGCAAGATTAAATCAAGCATTCGACTACTTTATAAGTAACTTGAAAATGCAAGTATATATGATATATTATGGACACGTGAGAGTTGATCAAACAATATATACGAATTGTTAAGTTTCGATATGTGAAAAGTGTAGTTTGAATTATATGTATGAAATATTAAGTTTGGATATTTGAACGATGTTTGAATGACATGTAAGGAATATTATGTTGTAGTTTACAGGTTTGTTATTTATGAAAATGTCTTATGTTTTTATACATTTAAGAAATAAGTAATGATATATATAAACGTTCTTTGAAAGGTAAGTATGTATATAAAAATAACGAAAGAGATGGAATTGTGGTATACAAATGGTAAATGCTTTGAAATTTTATGTGAGATTATAACGTTATTAAAATGATATAAAATTCTACCAACAAACGTTATTAGAAGCAGGTAATAAATGCTATAAAATTGCAGTTATAAACGCTATAGAAACAACAACGAAACGCTACAATAGAAGGTGATTAAACATTATATAAATAAGCAAAAAATGCTATAATAGGTAGCAGTTGGCTAAGTTTACATATAGCGTTTCCGTTTAATAGCAAAGATAAAACGTTATAGAATTTTGATTTTCATAGTGTTTTTGGCTCTGCTATTTAAAGCTGGATGTCTAACATAGCATGTCGTTATACGTCGTTCTCTAAAACCCTATGGTTGAATATAATAGTGTTTTCAAAATGCTATTAAATCCCCATTTTGTTATAGTGATGGTTAAGAGAAACCGCGAATATAAATGAATTAGACATATATGGTGCGGAGGTGATCTTGAATGAAAGAAAATGCAGAGCTTTTCATAAAGAGCGGATTGTGACACATAATAACTTATTGGAACTAGAAGAATTATAAGATAAGTTTTTATTAATCGATAAGTTTTCAAGTAAACGTATTTTGTTAAAGTAATAAGGAAAGATGCACTACATCAAAACAGCAAATTTGACACACCAGGATGTGGAGATTTGATGCGGCTTTAAGTCTTATCAAATTTGCTACATCTTATAGTAGTATCAAATTATGCTCCCATTTCTTATAATTTTATTCGTGATCCGCACCACCCCCAACAATCAAAATCTAACCGTGCATCGTTAAAGTTGCGGATTAGTTCTCACTTGATATGGCTTCCCCGTCATATGATCTCATTCGTCTTTTCTATTCAGAAAATGGTCGAGTAGAAAATGGCCGCCTCCATTGCAAATTAGGATTCCTTTTCACAATTGATTTAGGGCAAGTTAGATGTCGTGACCACCATCTATGCACTCCTCTCCGAAGACCGTTGCTCCGCATACCCTCGCTTTATGGTCTAACCTCCTGCGGACACGCGCATGTTTTAAGGCAGCGAAGCCTAGCCAGATGGCAAGTTTAGTTTTTCCTTGTTAATTATGTTAATACCTCTGTTATTTGATTCGATCAGAAATACTGTAGATCAGGTATTAACATTGGTTTATTTATTCAATCTCAACATCGATTGATCGGCTGAGATAGTATCGATCGGAAAACTTGCTGGAAATCTCCACTTTCGTGCTAGCTATTGGAAGTTTATAGGTTGAGGTAGTATTGTTTTCATTTTCTATTGCTGGAAATCTCCAAGTTTTGTTTCATTAGTTTCAAATGTATTGCTAGAAATAATTTTGTTCGAATAATGTGCGGTATTTCAGTTATATTTGCTGTTAGATGTTGGATTTGGGTGTTAGTTGATCGAGTGATGCTGAAGAAAGTTGGGTGGCTTTAATTTCTTTTGTTTATCTTTCTAGTGTTTGAATGGCGCTTCTTTTGTGTCCTGTTTTTTCCTTCTTTTGTGTAGATTTTGATCTACGAATGCATGTTGGAGATACACCAAATGGTATTAAAGCAGCTGAGAATGGAAGGGCGTTAGCAGTAGGTGTGTGCACAGGTATATTCAATGAAGATGATCAAGAAAGGTATGTTTAATTGTAGACCATGTATCCTTGAAAGGTATTGTTCCCAAATTGCATATTTACATTACATACATCTACATGTGTTATAACTTCAAGTTTCTGCAAAATGTGAACATACCTGGTCAACTTAACTTGCACATAAGTAGGCTCATAAACCAAAAGAGCATACATGCGGATTCAGCTTATGTCAGTTTAGCTTTACCAGAAGAATATGGATTCAGCTTACGCAATTTAATTATAATAATTACCATGTTTTATACACGATTATTTTGCATTTAGGTACCTTCTTTTGTTAAGAAAGAGCATGAATTCGGGTTCCTAGCTATAATTGTTGCTTATGTCTTCATGTTTCCTTCCTGTGAGATCAAATCTGTTTTTGGTTATATGTTCTTGTTTTGTCAGGTCATTCTTGAAAATTTAGACGGGAAGCCATTTAGTGCTCAGTTGTGAGTTATTAATACCATGCTTTAATATTTTATTGTTTCATCTCTAATAATTTTGATGCACATTTTTCCATATTATTATAGGTGTTGTGGGCTCGTTATAGTGACGACGAAAACTTCTATATCAGATGCAAAGGTAATCTCAATGACCCTGTGGTCTAATTTTGGTTCATACATTCCGGTCATCAACATATTGCATTTTTCATTTTAATATATTATTCAAGGAACAAAAAAAAAAAATATTGCATTTTCTTCTCAAACACTGGTACGCATTCCAATAGTATGAAATAGCTGTGAACATTATATAATCTTTTGTAAATGAATTTGCTTATACCCTTGATATGTAATACTCTGTTTTCTCTTGATTCATATCTATGTTCTGTAACCTAATATCCACATAATCATGTCTAGATTGAATCATATAGCATAACAAATAATGGTTCGTCTAATTCTTTTTCATGAATACTGTAATTTCACTATGATTTTAACATATACACGAGAAGTGTATCATATGTATATTTAGTACTACCATTTGTCGTGGCTTGTCCTGCATGTTGCCATGCGAGTTCATGTGCTAAACAATTTGTGATGTTCTACACATTACCTCGGTAAAGAAATGTTCTTCAATGAATGCATATAAAATTTATGATACAAGCATAAGACCTTTTTATAAACAAAATTCCACACCCTTTTACATATGAGACTTTCGTCACTTTCCTTGGTTCATATATGAGGCTTGCGTTGGTTCATATACAAGGCTTGCCTTGGTTCCCTTCAAGGTCCACTTTGTTCACTAGCGTCTGGTTACCCATCAAAGTATTTACTAACTCATGGATGTTCTTACTTCAACTTATAATAATATTTTGGCATGAGTGGATGCTAGTTTTATTATGAAATTGTTTTATAAAAGCTGATGTGAAACTTATGCCACTCCAATAGTTTTTACTGTATTCACTGGTTTATACATCAATCTTCTAAATTACAGGGAGCCCAGTTTGCAAAACCATATAGAGTTCTTGGAGAGACAGCGTATTACAGGTGTTAGTCACCATAGTTCCCTGTTCTCCAAGAATTCAACTGTTCCATATGTACATGACCGTACTGAGCAGCTTAGGTCTTCTTCTTCTTCTTTTTTTTTTTTTTTTTTTTTTTTTTTTTTTTGTATTGCACCTGTTTGATTTCATATGTTGATTAGATTGCAAAGTTTTGTGTTTAGTTTTTTAAGATCTCTAATAGTTATCAAGAAGTATCTATCTCTCTCATACGTGAACCAGTCTGCAATGTCTGAATATTCTAAGCAGCTCGATCTTTTTATCAACTCTATTGTTTACAGTGAAAAATTGTAAAAAAAAAAAAAAAAATATCAACTTAATTTATTTAGGAAATAAAAGCAATAGACTTGGAATTTTACATGACTTTGCCTTCTTTTGGGAGCATCTTTCTCTTCATATTTAACTTTCTTCATCTATTTGTAATCTGCAGCAAGGCAACTAATGTAATACATCGAAATTATAGTGCTGGATCATCGACTGAATTAGCGGTTAATGGGTATGCACAAATTAACTTTTCTTTTTTCTCTACGTACACATGCAATGCTTTATGTCATCACTTAAAATAATCACATCATCAGTTCCAAATTTGCTATAAAACCAAAAGAGTTCATCTCAAAGGAATACAAAACCGTAACATGATGAAAGTAGCAGCCCTGAAAGCATTAGACATAAAGTCAGACACCTCTCAAAAACTTTGGCTAACAAGGTATGCAAAATATGATTATTTATTGTGTGTGTGTGGGGGGGGGGGGGGGGGGGGGGTTGCATACATACATACATCATGTTAATGAAACATACATCAACCTAACTTGGCAGTCTCATTCTTGGTGAATATAATCGTTAGTTTTAAGATTGCCGGATCAAGGTGCAAAGATCTTAATTCTGCAGTGATTGGTGTTATAATAATATTAAAAGTTTTTTGTTATAATAATATCATTTGCAGTTCTAGATATGTATTGGAAACTTAATTAATATATATACTTTGTTCTGATATGCAGATTTGGATGTCCAAAAGAGCATATAAAGAATCTGGTTCGTCCATTGTCCACCGTATATGCTTCTAATGGTTGAACTTCACTCAGGTTTTCTGTAGTCGTCTAAAGTATTTTTGTAGTGAACTTCTTTACTTGTGTGCGTTTGTTGCAGATAATCTTTTGTATCGTATGTGAAACAAGCTGCTATTATATGTTTGGTATTATATTCGTACTTGTATGGATGATATATGATGTAATATTATTGGTTTGACTGTATCCATTTTAACTAGCTAGTTTTGTTCATTCTTGCTTTATTACGGTAACAAAGTAGCGGCTTAAGGTCGTATCTATTTAAAATTAGCTACGGTTATAAAGCTTGAATTAGGTAGGGAATACATAAATTAATATGGCTTAAGGTCATATCTATTTAAGAATCATACAGTGCTTAAGTGTAACACCCCACCTCCGCTAGGGTCACTCACAAAGGGAATGCACTAGGTTTGGTGAAACATTATCGAGGTAAACATGCACAGAAACATTACAAGACATAACATATATAAAACAGCGGAAGTAAAATAAATTTCATTACCTTATAAAATAAGGTCTAAAGCCTTTTACATCAGAATACATCAAAACCCGTCTTGCAATAGTAAAGAAGCATAAAACCTTTTCATAAATTATTCCCCAAAATAAAGCGGTGAAGCAGCCATAGCCAAGAGAAGACCAAGCTATACATGATGACCTTCAAGCATAAGAGGTCCGAACTAAACAACATCATTTCCTCCCTGAAAACCTGGGGGGGGGGGGGACGGAAGACAAAGAGGCGAAACAAAACGGGGTCAGTCATAAAGACTGGTAAGTCCTATCTACTTCCAGTATAAAAACAGGTAAAGGTAACATGACATGCATAAACTGAAAGTAAACATAAAAATGGCGACAAGATAGATAAGCTAAACCAAGATAACTGGATGAACTACTGTAGCAAGATAAACTAAGGTATCATGATAAACTACGGTATCAAGATAAATCAAGGTATCACATCGTCAGGTTTCTATCAAGTATACAATCCCAAGGTATCTATCATGTATAACATCCCACGGTATTTATCATGTATATTTGCTCTGCACCTCTCGTACTAGTATCCCAACCCGCGTCATGTGTTAACTATGAATGTCCCTTGCCCAATGTCCTGTAATGGTCCATGTCAACCTAGTATATAGCATATGTAGGTTTTTCCCAACTCGTATGTTTCTTTCCATATATAAGTTCAGTCCTTTGCCGTAGGCCGTACGGGCTTTCCCATGTAAATCTATACCACCTCAACGTAGTACCATTTTATTCTTGAAGTTGTTTTGGACTGCTATCCTTGATCTGGTTATGTTTTCTTACCATGAACTATCGTGTGTTCACTTAGGATTTATGCCACCTAGGACCACTAGGGATTATGCTACCTAATGAACGTTCCCGTGTCTTGGTTTGGGTTCAAGCCACCTAGGGCCACTAGGGATTATGCCACCCGTCAACCACGCCCTTTATCCCACGTATGTATCGTGAATCGTTTTCCATGTCTAGACGCACAAGTATCTCAATGTGCCATCCGAGCTCCGTGCCAGGGCAAATCAAGAAATACGGAACTCGGTCGAGAGTTTTAAGTCATCTGCCGATGCAGATATCAAGGTCTGTTTTTGTATCCGTGGCTATGGTCCCACGTGACCCCTCCCTCAACTACTGAAAGGCAATCCAAGAAAAATCATGTATGAGAACTACATCCCGGCCCCACTATGCCCCACTTACCTATTGGCCAACCTCACCCATAACTCGATAGCAAGTATATGGTCTGTTGGGAGTTCTCTGCCTTTCCGTACGTACACGATTGACTAAAGATGGTAGGTAGTCGACGACGTGCTATCCAGGGCAAAAACAAGAATCGTCGACTCCACGCTAATCCATCCCAGTCTTTAGGTCGCTCGCATAGCAAACAAGGCATACTCTTGGTTCTTCTACCGCAGACCTTAACCTCTTGTGAGCCCAGGCGGATCATCTGCAACCTCACAAAGGGATACCAAGAGTATCCTCACGTCCCCCGAAGCTACCGCTTCGTCACCCAGTTCGTTGGAGCCTTTATCTAAGTCAGATAATTCGCTCCTCCACGTGTGTTCAAGCGATGACCTACCGTATCGGGTTACTCATCTATCTGTGAACTGGTCCAATTTCCTTGATTAAGAATTATTACTTAGTTATCCTTAACTAAGGTTTACCACTTAGCTTCTCTTCCCGCTACCCTTGTTAACTATGATTTTCAACCTAGTCCCCTGAGCTAGGGTTTTGTCTAATTGGTTAAGTGTTGTCATTCAAGTTCATGACTTAACCCGCCTACGAATCATGTCGAGATTTGGCTAAGTATTCAAGCCCAAGACCTAGCCCTACAAGTTGGTTAAGTATACCAAGAAGCTCATGACTTAACCCTATTCAATCATCAAGTCAAATTGGTTAAGTATTTGTTTATCTTAACCCTATCAGATTATCGTGTTAGATTGGTTAAGCATAGATCATCTTAACCTCATCAGATTATCGAGTCGGATTGGTTAAGTATAGGTTAACTTAACCCCATCCACTAATCGTATTAGAATGGTTAAGTATATTTAAAAGGTCTTGTGACTTAACCCTATCAGGTCCGCATATTAGATTGGTTAAGTATAGGTTACTTAACCTCATCAAACCACCATGTATAATTGGTTAAGTATAAGTTACTTAACCCCATTAAATTATCATGTTAAGTTGGTTAAGTATTGGTTACTTAACCCCATCACCTTACCGTATTAGATTAGTTAAGTCTAGGTTACTTAACCCCATCTAATCACCGTGTTTAGATTAGTTAAGTGTGGATTACTTAACCCCATCGAATTTACCATGTTAGATTAGTTAAGTATGGATTACTTAACCCCATCTAAGTACCGTGTTTAGATTAGTTAAGTGTAGATTACTTAACCCCGTCGAATTTACCGTGTTAGATTAGTTAAGTATGGATTACTTAACCCCATCTAAGTACCGTGTTTAGATTAGTTAAGTGTAAATTACTTAACCCCATCCCCTAATTGTCTTATATGGTTAAGTGTCATTAAGAAATCAAGTCCGGTTTGACTTAACCTACCCATTCATGTCATATCGGTTAAGTGTCATTAGTCAAATTTACTTAACCTTATCATGTGGCATTAATTAAATTAATGCACTTTTAACCTCTCACATTAGACCTTGTTGTGGTTACTAGTTAAGCCGGGCGGGTCCGGGTAGATTTACACCACAACCTAGTCTAACCTCGGGTTTTAAGTGCTATGTGACCAACTACTCACATTGGGTCCTATTGTTTGTAGCCACTAGTTAAGCCGGGCGGGTCCGGGTAGATTTATGCTACAAACTCAACCCAACCTCGAGTTGGCCACTTTCATGTTTAGTCTAGTGTCTTATTACACTTACAACCCATACGTGTCTAGTTTCAAGTCCCATGTTTACCCCACATGTCATGTCCACATTTAGGTGTATCATGAGTGTCATATTTTCATGAAATCCCATGTCAAATTATCACGTCATAATCACGCTCGTCTAACCTACCCCAAATCGTGTTTCCAACCCAAGTAAAAGCGAGTCAACACAGTAAGGATACTATGCTACATATTGGCCTCAAAACATGCACAATGTCAAAAGGGATTGGCCACAAACATGCATGGTATCATAAGGGGTTTGGCCTCAAAATATGCATAGCATCATAAGGGGTTTTTGGCCTCAAACATGCATAATGTCACAACGGGATTAGCCACAAACATGCATAGTATCATTAGGGAACTTGGCCACAAACATGCATGATAACATAAGGGTTTGGGTTCATTTACATGCATAAGCCCCAAAGTCAAGTCTTTGCCAATGTTTCATAAGTCAAATGGTTCCCAAAGTTTCATGCTAACATTCCATAGATAAAGATTCAAACTTGCAAGATAAACTAGGTTAAACATAACATGAGTGGCACGATTAAGTCGCTAAAACTTAGCCCAAGGTCATAGATCATAGAAAAGGGGCAAAGTTAGGTTCACATAGGCTAGCATACTTATGTTTCATCGCATTTTATTCCATGTCACATTAGAACCACCGTTAGAATCTACAAGTAGCTAGAACTTACATAGCGAGGCTTAGGGAAGGATCATGCATCGTCTTGACGAAGAAAGGTGGCTCCTTTGTTGAAGAATCGTCATGAAATTTGCGTAGCAACGTTGATCCACTCCCTTGATTTGATGTAGCAAGCTAGCACCTTTGATTCGGATCCGATTTGAATGCATAAGCTCTTGGAGTTGGAGATGGAGGTCATGATCAAGAGGGATTTGGGCAGAACTTCGTTGTTAGATTGATTTTGAGTGATTTAGGTTAGGTCCTAGGGTGTTTTTATAGAGATTAGGAGTAGTTTAGGCCATAGGATAAACCCTAGGATAGATCTGAGCCCTCAAAATCCGTCACAGGCCCATAAAACATGTCTTGAGGAACAAGTCAGGTGCACCCAGGCCCAAGTGGTCGGACCACCCAGGTCGACACCCGTGTCGACTGGGCAGTCGACCTGCCCCCTGGGCGTGTCGACTCACCAGTCGACACCCCAGTCGACCTGGGGCTTGGGCGGGAATTTTCCCGCCCAGTTCATTTGGCTCCAGATTTGAATTTCGAACTGTTTTTGAATTTTTCTGAAAACTTTGACGGGCCATAACTGGGTCATACGGACTCCGATTTTCGAAAACTCGGACTCTATTTCGCGTATTTTTCCGAGACGAACGCAATGGCACAACCCGTTTCTACTGATTCAAATTTTATAATTAAATTTTGCCTTGATTCTTGTCTTAGCATGTTGTAAAAATCCGGATTGTTACATTAAGGCCGTATCTTTTTAAGAGTTAGGCAATGTTTATGGTCGTATCTTTTTGATAGTTAGACACGGCTTAAGGCCGTATCAAATAATTTGACATAACAAAATTTGATACGGCCCAAAGCACTGCCTAATCACATTAGATACGACTCAAAGCATCGCCTAATTGGCATTTCTGGTATAGTCAAATGCTTCCAATTTTAACTTCAAGCCCACATGACAATAGCTAAGGTCTATATCGGTTTTTGATATCCTCGGCTGGATCAAAGTTGAGCTCCTCCTATGAAAACAAGGTTTATAAGATAGGTTGTAAATAACACAAGTTTGATGAAACAAAGGATAAATTACTGTACAACTTTTATGTTAGTCCATATCAAAGAGGTTTAATATCATGTTTTGAGCTGAATCAACTAGCTTATGCTTAGCTATTTGTCATTTACTTGCCAAGTCCTCTGCTATTTTTGAAATTGTGCCTGATTTTCAAGTCATTTAAAATCCACGCAAGTTTAAATATTTCGAACTAATTATTGACTATTTTTGAACTGCTTATGTTTTGGAGAAAATATCAAAAGAAAAGCAAGACTAAATCAAGCATTTGACTACGTTATAAGTTACTTGTAAATACTAGTATATATGACATATTATGGACATGGAAGAGTTGATCAAACAAACGTACGAATTGTTAAGTTTGGATATGTGAAAAGAAATATTAAGTTTGGATATATGAACCATGTTTGAATGATATGCATGGAATATTATGTTGTAGTTTACAAGTTTGTTATTTGTGTAACATTTGAGAAATAAGTAATAATATATAAAAACTTTCTTTGAAAGGTATGTGTGCATATAATAGTAACGAAAGAGATGGAATGGTGGTGGTATACGAATGGTAAATGCTATGAAATTTTATGTGAGATTATATAATTATTGAAAAGCTATAGAATTCTACCAACAAATGTTATTAGAAGCTGGTAATAATTGCTATAAAATAGTAGTTATAAATGCTATAGAAACAACAAGAAACACTACAATAGAAGGGGATTAAATGTTATATAAATAAGCAAAAAACGCTATAATAAGTAGAAGTTAACTAAGATTACATATAACATTCTGTTTAATAGCAAAAATAAAACGTTATAGAATTTTGATTTTTCATAGTGTTTTTGTCTCTGCTATTTAAAGATGAAGGTCTAACATAGCATGTCGTTATACGACGTTCTCTGAAACCCTATGGTTGAATATAATAGCGTTTTCAAAATGCTATTAAATCGCCATTTTGTTGTAGTGATGGTTAAGAGAAAGCGAGAATATAAATGAATTAAACATATGTGGTGCATAAGTGGTCTTGAATGAAAGAAAATACAGAAGCTTTTCATAAAGAGCCGATTAACACACTTTAACTTATTAAAACAAGAAGAATTATAAGATAAGTTTTTATTATTCAATAAGTTCGTAAGTAGACGTATTTTGTTAAAGTAATAAGGAAAGTTGCAGCGAAAGATGTGTAAAAAATATAGGTGGAACACCATATTTTGTGCTACCTATTTAAACAAAGAATTAAAAACTATTAAAATAATGAAGTTTCCTTGTTACTTTACAGAGAACACAAAAGTCCTCTTTAGAAAAGATTCATAGAAACTTGATCTTATTAATTCCTATTGAAAAAGAAATGTGTATTAAAACAAAAAGGAGCTGAGTTGAAGTGCATAATCCTTTTTTTACTTTTGGAAAAAAAAATTAAAAGATTAAATTTTATTAAATCAAAGATGATTTAGCAAGAATGGTTTCAGCAGTGTGCATGAACAGGTTGTAAAGGTACGAGGAATTATATTGGTACGTGAGTAAATCTTAAAACTTGAGTGTACTCATAAGAAGTCTTAAGGGACAAATTAAGATATAAGAATGAGAAATGTTAAACACTAAAAGGATATGCAGTAATGTAAGAGCATTAAAAAAAGAAATTTGAAAAGATGCCTCTCATATGGTTATTATTTAGTGGAAATTAAGGAGGCATCCCTATTTCCAAACTTTATTCTATGTGGCTCCCTCCCTAAATTTATGTAAAGTGGGTCCTTATGTAACACCCCGTAAAAATATACCTAAAAACTAATTAATAATAAATAACGGAAATCTACAATAACGCAATAAAATATAGATGGGCTGAAAAATGGAATTTTGCAGCATTAAGAATTTGGCCATAAAAATATTTTATTTAGATTCATGATGAAATTATGATACGTTTTCATATATAACATGTTGCAAACAGTCTTCGTATGATGAAATTACAATTTAAAGAAATCATACGGTAAACGTGTATGTATATGTGGTTAAATTAATAATATATATCTAAGGGATAAAATGAATTGGATAATAATGACATTCCCTTAGGTAAATTTGAATTTTAAATGAAAAGATAAGGAGGCAAGAATCCTGATAAGACTTGTTTTGGATTTTAAATTCTAGGGAAGCGGTCGACTGCTTGGCACCTGAAGTTCCCAATAAGACTTGTTTTGGGGCAGGTTTTAGTGTTAATTTATAGATATAAATGGCCAGGATTTAATCTTGATAATCCTATGACTATTATTTACACACACCTATAAATAACACCCTAGACTCCAGACCTAAACCTAGTCACTCCCTCTATCTGTGCCTCCACTCTGCCATTGATTCTAGAGAAATTCACAATAGGTTTTCATCTTTTCTTAAAATCTATTATTCTTTCTCTAACCTCTTTTCTTATAGGATTTGGATCAAAATATAGATCTGGAATCACAAGGTTTATATATATAAGAATTTTAATTATTTGATTCTTATATATATTTCTAAAGATTGGAGTTCACATCAAATAGGCAAACATCGCCAAATTCACGACACTTCCAATCACTGTGAGTGGAAATAATAATTGTTTAGGCATATTCTACATTTGTAGATTATCATTTGAATTAGTATGCCTAGGGAGATTTAGAATAACGATAATATCAAACTGTAAAACCCCCAAATCTCCTATTTTTATATATATCTCGAATGAATTGTGATATTGGGTTTGTGAATTTGTTTTAGTAGTGGATGAGGAATATTTGGGTGATTTGCTTTTATTTGATTTAATTTATCCTTTTTACCTAAAAAATTTTGTGATGTAAAAAGGTTTAGATTTGATTTAGTTTTACTATTTGAATAGGTTCAGATTTCCATTATAAATGGATAATTTGAACGTATTCAGATTTGGAACAAATAAAATATCAACGTTTTTATGTGCAACATAAGAAAAAGTAAATTAGAAAAATAAAGGTCTATGTATATATTTGTACATATATATATATGTGTATATATATGTATATATATGTATATGTATATATATGATATAAAAAATTTACACCTTGTTCTTGATTCATTACCAAAATTATGCTGACAAGCCTAGGATGCATGTTTTGATTGTATATTATATTTTTCCGATTACTGCTATCTGTAATTATGTCATTTTGCCATGTATGTAGCAGTCTAATGTGGGAATTAACTTGTAGGCCTTAAATGTAGACCAAGTTGACAACTTTAGCTCATTGAAACGTTCATTCATTCATACGTAAAATAGCATTGTTTATACGTACAAAATATTCTATTTATATAGCGTAATTAATGTAATAATGACGTAACAAATGCGATTAGGATAAGGTTTGAATTTGAAATGTCCCCATATAAATTGTTGTTTGTGTTTGTGTATAAATGTCTTTTTTATATATTAAATTAGTACATTATGACATGTGGTTAAGCCCACTTGTAGTAGAAGTCTTCCCGGAACCGCCCGGAATATCCAACATCTACAGGTAAACGGTTTAATGTGAGAGGTCTAGTGTGTGTATATATATGTACCTATTATGTGTGTTAATAAGTAGGATTACTACGCATTCAGAAGGTTTGGAATGGCTGACTCTCTTCTTATCTAGTTTGGATCTTAAGTGGTTAGGACTAGGACCGTTCCGAAGGCTTATTCCTTGGATATGGACCAAAGTCATGGGACCCTCCCTTATTAGATTTGAAGTAGATCTATTCGTCCTCCTTCTCTGAAAGTGGTTTAGACATGGCGATAATGGAGTAGGGTTGTTTATCAGAACGTCCACTTCCTCTAGGGGATTTAGGAGGGCTAACCTAGGGAAAGAGTTGGTATATGTTGGACGTAGCATGCTATTTAATACACCAACTGTCTATGGGAAGTCTTAAGCGACATAGTTGTTCTACCGTAATATCAGTTAAATAGTAACACGAGACGTCTGACGGAGGCTTGCCCTAAACCTGTACTAAGCGGCGCATTACTATTTCTCATATTACTTGTGAGAATATATATAATTAAGGATGTTGACGTATTAGAACAAGGTACTACGTGGCTATGGTTCGCCTTAGAGTCATAAAAATCATGGGAATCCACCCTTAATAAATATGTTAGAATAAGCCTTAAGTGACCAAGAATGCCCACCTCGTTGGGTCTCCACCCTAAATGCGCTAATGAGGTCTTAAGTGGTTGATTTAGATATCTACCTCATTGGTTAAACACTTTTTGTATATGTGTGTGCTTATGTGTTTCATAAACATACCTTAATATATATAACCTGCTAAATTTAGGGTATGGTCTTTAAGCAAATATTATTTACAATCACACATGACTTTATGTTCCGACCCCTCTCCTTAACATATCTAACAGGTCAGTAGGTGGGGTAGATATCCAATGAAGGAGACGAAGCTAGAGCCTGACAGAGGAGATGAAGATATTGTGTTATTATTTAGTTATCATTGTTGTTTTACTTATAGAACTCCAGACTGTGAACCATAATGATGTACCAATTTAATATCTGTATCTTGACAATTTGTATTTGAATTCTGTGGTTTTATTTATGAAATGGTACATCTTATTTTGGTATTATACTTTTTTGTTCCGTTGTGTGAGATTCCATAACGTTATGTTTATCTGTTATTCTATGCAAATGTAATTTCTTACGATCCGTTTAGAGTGGCTCTAAGTTCCAATAGGCATTTTCTAGATCGAAATTTCGGCCCACTCCGGGCGGGTTGTTATACTCGGTATCGGAGCCTAGGTTACCTGATTATAAGGAAATTATACGTATGAGAGACGTGCAGTTACTTTGAAAAAGGTTTTCAAACTATATATATACCCCAATAAGCATACGCAACTATATTAGGCAACTTTATCATTTTCTTCTCTTTTCAGCTTTAAAAACTATCTCAAGAGTATCCATTGAAGGATTCTTCCTTCTCTTTTTCAGATTGTAGAATGGTCGATAATGCTCCCAAACAGGGAAACAAGGCAAGACCTCGGTATTTACCAGAATGTTTCCAACAATATATTCGTACTGTGGAATAGGTCCCTTCGCTAATCCCGCCCAGCAGTGCCTATAGCTCCAGCCGCTGAGGTAGCCTTTGATTTTCCTCAATTCTGTAAAAGCTTCGCGAACCTTAGTGGAAAACCAATCTTAGGAATGTAAGGTTTTGGAAGTGCTCAAGCTTGGATGATGGATTGTGAAAAGATTTTTGAAGCTACTGGATGGCCAAACGAAATAAAAAGGAAAATTGCGGCCTGGCACTTAAAGGGAGAAGCCCTTGAATGGTGGAATATAGTATCTGGAGAGAAGAGGGCTGAGTATTACATGGGTTGAGTTCAAGACCCGCTTCGAAGCAAAGTTTCTACCAAGAGCTGAGATGTCAACCCAGTTAAAGAAGATTATCCATCTCAAGCAAGGAAGTTTGAGCCTATAATATTATGTGGTAAATTCACCAAGTTATGTATGTTTGGTAGGGGTTTGGTGAACACCTTAATGAATAAAGCCTTAAGGTTTGTCAAGGGGTTGAATCCACCATTGAAGGACACTTTGTTAGCCCAAGTAACGTTCAGAGCAACCTTTGAATCATTAGTGGAGATGGCTATTTTGTGTAGCGCTGAAGGCTTTAAGGAGAATAAAAGTGATGAGTAGGGAGAAGGAAGTTCTGGCCCTAAAAAGAATAAGGAGTGGTGAAGGAATAGAAAGAAAGGGGTCAAGTTTAAGAAAGAGGCCAAGGATTGTAGGACTGCTTTGGCAAAGAAAGAGTTTAAAGGAAGATGATTCAACTGCCACGAGGAAGGACACATGTCTAAATATTTGCCAAAGCCTAAGGTTATCCAGAGCGATCAGAATTATGCATTGGAGGCAACACCAATACAGAGCCAACCCCGAGAGACTAAGGCCGACCCGCGCTTGAAGGTATAACTTCTATTTTAGGAATTTCTGTATAAACCTTGTTTGATTCGAGAGCGACCCATTCTTTTATCTCTAAGAGGCTAGTTAATTTATTGAACCTTCCCTTATCTATCTCCAATAGTCCGATAGAGGTGGCCAACCTTATTCGAGGAGCTAAGTATCTTGAGTTGATGTGCAAAGACCTAGTATTGGATATTGACGATGTTAAATTTCTCTGAGAAGCGTAAGCATTAGATTTTATGGGGTATGACCTTATCCTAGGTATGGATTGACTAACATTTATGGGGTTGTCTTCGATTGCGACAAGAGAGTTTTTCATCTTAGGAGTCCAGGAGGGAGTAGTCTAAAAATTCCTTGTGACATTAGGAACAAGGATAAAGCCTTGTTATATAACTTATCTCCCTGTTCGGAAGGATCATCTTCGATCCCCATAGTATGTGAGTTCTTGGATGTCTTTGAGGAAGTCACATGACTTCCACCCCATAGAGAAATCTCTTTTTTGTATTGACCTAGAGAAGGATGCCATACCGGTAGCTTTACCTTTAAGGCATATGGCGCCTAAAGAAAGAAGGGAACTGGGCAAGCATCTTTCATAATTTCTACAAAAAGGCTTCATTCGGCGAAGTACCTCTGAATGGGGTGCATATGTTGTGTTTTCCACCAAAGATGATGAATCTCTAGGACTTTGCGTGGATTATAGAGAGCTTAATAAGATAACCAAGAAAAATAGGTTCTGCTTACCCATAATTGATGATTTATTTAACCACTTGGAAGAAGCTCGACTATTTTCCCAATTAGACCTTGCAACTAGATTTCACCAATTGAGGATTTCAGATGACAGTAAGGATAAGACCTCGTTTAGGACGCCAGATGGATTGTACTAATGGGAAGTTATGCCCTTCGGACTTACAAATGCACCGCCTTCTTTGCTGACCTCATGAGTATAGTGTTTAGCGGCATCCTGAATGAAATTGTGGTAGTCTTCGTAGACGATATCCTTATATTTTCAAAGGGCCATAAAGAGCACGGAAGTCACTTAAGACAGTCTTTAGGGATGTTAAAAAAGAACCAGTTGAAAGAAAAATTTTCGAAGTGTCATTTCAGGAGGAAAGATGTTAGATTTTTGGGACATATCGTGTCCAGCAAAGGCTTAGGAGTAGACCTAGCGAAGATCGAGGCAATTAAGGAATGGAGGATACCCTGAAATGCTACAGAAGTTAGGAGCTTACTTGTATTGGCCGGATATTACAGGAAGTTCATTAAAGACTTTGTAAAGATTACTACTCCTTTAACTCAATTAACGAAGAAGAAGCTAGTATTTTCTTGGAGTAATAAATGCAATATATCCTTTAAGAAATTAAAGGAAGTATTAACAAGTGTGCTTATTCTTATTATAGCAGATGGCTCAAAAATGTTCACTGTTTACACCGGCACATGCGGAACTGATTTAGGAGCGGTTCTTATGCAAGAAGGAAGGGTTGTTGCTTACGCCAATAGACAATTCAAGGACCCTCAGAGAATGTACCCAATTCATGACCTAGAGCTAGCCGCAGTGGTGTTTGCTTTAGCAGAAGTTTGAACTTTTTACTGACTATAAATCGCTAAAATATTTATTCTCTCAGTGTGACCTGAATTTAAGGCAACATCGATGGATGGAATACATTGCCTCTTTTGATTTTATGATCCAGTATACCCCTGGAAAGGGAAATGTTGTAGAAGACACATTAATTAGGAAGCATGCATCTTTTAATGCAATTTTGGAATGGAAACAGTTGCAGTTTCTCTTTAACTTTAACTTGCAATCCTGCTAGTAACCTCTAGTAGTTTTCTTGGAGTTATGCTTGCTAAATTTAATACATAATTAAGTTGCTAAATTCAATACATAATTAAGTTGCTAATTAAATACATAAATGAAATTCTACAAATAACAAATATGAAACTCAGGCCATACAACGAAGCCTCCACCAGAAAATTCAAGTTCTCCTACTCCATCATTACCACTATAACTACCCTTTTCTTCTAGAAGTGCCTACATGCATTCAATATTGAAATTATCGGTTAAAGCTAAGACACCAATGCTCAAAGAAATGATGCACTAGTTCAACATTCAAATTCAAACTGAGATGCAAACTCGGTGGGAAAACTGAGTTATGGCAAACTCAGTTCGGCAACTGAGTTGTGGCAAACTCGGTTCGGCGACTGAGTTGCATGACTTAATCAACGATTGAATTGCACAACTCAGTTACAAGATTGAGTGAGTTTTCAACCCAACTTGCAAAATTGAGTTGCAAACTCAGTTGCCAACTGAGCTACGCAACTCAGTTGTCAATTGAAATCAGTTTAGCTATATATTTTTAAGTATTATTTTTACAGTGCGGATGGTATCAGTTTTACAGTGTGCATTGTCCTTGAAAATAAATATTTGGTGGGTTGTCCTTGAGTTTGAAAAAGTTATGAAGTGTGTCCTTCACAATAAACCCCCCCTTTACAATGTAGATTAACATCCCCAAAGTTTGGATTCATTTCATAGTGTGAAACCCGAAAAAACATTGAGGTTAGTGCATAGATGCAACGTAAGAGGTATACAATGCTAATGGACCCTTCAAACTACAATGAAATCATGCTTTTTACCTTGGATAATGAAATTATAGTAATTATGATATTCAAATTAACCTACAAAGAGAACCATTGTTACATGAACAAGGCACGAGTTTCATTTCAGTCCAAAAGTGATGGCTGATCTCAAAGAGCAAGTACCTAAAATAAATGTAAAAGTGGTCAAAACAGACCATATTACGTTTTCCAAATTCAACAGGATATTAAGTTGTTGACTGCAGACTTCTTGAAAAAGGCCATTGGTTGTTGGCCCAGAGATTGAGGATTTCCAGTGTTGCAATATAATATCTACCGCAATGAACATAATGACGATTATGTAAACATACCACACCCAAAAGATAACCGGAAATAAATGAAGCATGCATACCTCATCAAAAGGAAGGGAGCCTGGTTTTGTATGCAACTCTTGTTGAAGTCTCTACAGAAGAAAATGCAAATTAAGGTCATGTCTGGATGCAACTTATATAATGCACTATTGGCACATAAGCGTACTTATAGAGATAACATTTGAGAATAGCCATTTTTCAAGGTCCTTCTTTATCTTATCTTGAGAAGGGGAAAAATGATGTTTATAACTTGATTCTTGTAAGTTACTATCAATGACCTCAAGCTTTGGCAATTATTATCAAAAAAATTCACTTATAAGCTACTTAGACAATTGTTATCAAAAAAGCTTCATGTGCTGATCTGACAATCTTAGTGGCAAGAACAGACGTGACAAATCTCTTATCAAGTGGCGCGCATTACACTACATTTCAATTAAAACTAAATGTTCAATCAACTAATATTCAATGAACTAACTGGCTGTAGAACAATTGAACTTCAACGAATTCATGAACAATTATCAGGTATTAAACATTATTTATCCATCCAGCGCAACGCAATGAAAAATCAGGAGAACCCAAACGAGTAGCAATCAAAACAGACCAAAACCCGTGACTCAAAAACCACCAAAAGGAGTAGCACCAAATATGATCATATCTAAAAGGTTAAACTATAACTCACTACTGCAATTTGATCCAATATTCAAAAAAATGAAATGAAAAATCACCAGAATAAAGCAAAACACTAATCAAAATCGACCTTTGCTGATGAGTCAAATAAAAATTACCTTGGGATTAATATTGTCGACGGTAACATTTTTACGAACAGAATACATGGTTGCGGCTCTAAGAAAAGAATACTTAGAAGACAAAAATGGAGAATGGGATTAATTTAAAGAGTTTGAGATCAGTTGCCTGGCTCTTTGGGTGACAAAATCGCTGCAATTTATAGTCGTGGTCGTGATGCTGAAGAAAATAAAAGAAGATTTGAGTTCTCTCCCATGGAATTCAAAAGCAATGTCTTCATTCAATAAGTATCTATAAAAAAGAACCTAATTTATTTATTTGAGTCTGACTTGCCAAAACTTTGTTTGGACTAAGTAATGGCTCTTAACTGACTATTTCTCTCATAGTAATTAAATTAGCAATCCCTACAAACATTTTGTTAATCTTAATGTAGCCATTTAAACAAGTCCTACCAGGCTCCACCTTATATGATTTCTAACTTGTATATTGGAACTTTGTGAAACTACATATAACTACCATGTATGCATTAACAGATTTGCCTCATGTTAACTTACTGGTAACATATGGATCCTTATATATGATGATAAAATGGTTTTTTAGCAGAAAATTCTCTAGTATGCTACCAACAATAAGCTATTTGATTTATAATTTTTACTATCACATGCACTACATATAAATAATTATGTAGTACTTCGAACATGAGCAACCTATGAACACATGCTAGGAATTTAGTACATGTTTCAATACAGGCTGATTAAAAGTTCAAATACCCAAAAAACAATAAGCATGACAATCTCAGTAATATTATATTTACCTTGGTGACATTTGGATGTTCAGGATTCTACATCCAGCCTAAATAATGCTCTGAAAACAATCGTTTCAGCATTGTTAGCAGACACATCCTCTCCTCAATCAAGCAGCTTCACGATATATGCTAAAACAAAACACTTAAAATTGTGAAGTGCACATGTTATTAAATTAACAAAACTTAGATCATATTTCCTAACAATTGATACATGGTTATACATTATTTTAGTTATTTAATATGTTTACAACTCAAGAATATAATAAGAAGAATAATACCTACAACATCTTGTCCATTATATATGCCTCTATAAATAATATCATAAGTTCTTTCTGCTACAACATTTTTGATTTCAAGATATGTTGGATCAGTTTCACTTCTCTTTGATCTATTTTTGAGAAATCACCATTTCTAATCAAAAAAATTTATAACTATTTTTCTAAAAGAAAATCTAAACTTATCAAATCCAATTTATCAGCTCTAAAGAATATGTCATGGTATTAGTCGTCCTCGGGTATGCACATAAGCAGTAAAATGCAGAACACGTAACTTTAAACATGTTGTATGATGAAATAAATGACAAACCGTGAAGTAACATAGATCTCCTTCAACTTTCAGAACATTCAACAAACCAATTTATAAAAACACACAAAAGTAATTTATGAAATGGAGATTACTGAATAATATGATTAGCACTAGGAGTATCCTAAAAAACCAAATTGCGTGGCTAAAAGAAAATCAAACCCCATTTACAAGAACTTTTATAGCGTACAACCAATCTGAACCATGATTTACACCATCCTGAAAAGAAGAGACAAGAAATAAAATAAATACATAATGTACAAAGGAAAACAAAAAAAATTATAATGTCATATACATATATGCAGATTAAACCTTGATATAAACCGCTCTTCCGCTACTAAGTACCTTCAACTTCTTCGCGCCGGTCACAAAAGCACTTCCAACAATAAAAGAGAAAAAATGTACTTCAACTAACCTGCAACCCAAATATGTCATCAACAACTAAACGATAAAATTTGAAACATATGCAAGCATTTTGCCACCATTCAAGAGAAAGGGTATGTGATGACCCCAAACTCCCGTAGTACGAAGGCAAGGACAATGATTGGAATATAACACATAAACAATAACAGCAGAATAGAAATATAGAATTATAGCAGATAATGTACATCAAATTACACTGGAAATAATATGTCATCAGAGTTACACAGCATAATCAGATCATACTTAGTACAAGATACAATTTTCAACTTAATATAAAATGTCTGCAGTGGTATCAAAACATAATATACTAAATGAAATCTGAACAGTAATAGAAATGGAAAGATCCATCTTCAGCTCCATAGCTATCCAGAATGAGTCTGCTAAAACCTATACACAAGGCTGCCCGTATGGAAAAGAGGGCACCCAAGTTTGCAAGTGAAACAAACTACGAGTCAGTCATGGGACTGGTATGAGAAATTTTATTTAACCTGTTTAATAATAAGGCTAATCACAGGACCGCGCCGCTAATGCGGAACGGGTCTACTCCATTGGATTGCCATTGCATAAATAAAGTAAATCGTTAAACAATGCAATGCTTTTTAGCAAAATGAAACCATTATAAGACTCAAATCCCATCACACAATGCAACGCAAACCGGAGGATAGAGTTTTACCTTATAATGGTCAAAAATACTTGATACGATAAAATGGATTTGATATTACTATTGGTGTATATATGTTTCAAAAACATTTTAGTTATAATGTATCAATCATAGACGGCATATAACTACCATATACTATGTCGCCAAATACAACTTTACAATCAAAACCGTATGGGTCATATTGGAAGTTGGATTTCCATCATGAACCAAGACAAGGGATCGTCCTTACCGAATTTCGAGACACTGTAGCTCGTGCCTCAGGACTCAGACTCAGGTGAGCCCTTAGGAGCCAAAGGTCCATAACTAATGTTACTGGATTATATATAATTCCTGAACAATACGTCTCTCCGCCCTATGGGGTGTAAATAGAGCCACTAGGGATTCAATATCCGAGGTACCTATCTTTCCATCATCCGCATAAGTAAAAATATCTGGGCTTGTAAAACCCAGACACCACTTCTAGCTAGAAAGAAACGCATGTTCTCCCTGGATCCTTCTCCCGTTTCTGGTTCATACCGGGGTGTGAGGCTCGCGAAGTAGCGCTATACACAAAGCTATGCTACAATAAAGCTGTGCTTTGATCATCAACCACAAGGCTCTGCTTTTCAACAATAAGCCTTGATCATTTGCATCTTGGCATGCCACACTGACAATTCACGCCATGCGACTGATAACCATCAATATATAACCTCTGAGCTCATGCGTCTCAGAGAAGGGTGTTAAGCAAGTGATTAAATTCTCTGCCACCAAACAGATATATATTAAATAGAAATCAATCATCGCAGAATAAAATCCAATGTCAGACATACATCCATTTACAAGTCCGTTCTGGGTCAGAACGAAATCGAAGACACCTTATTCCTCGCCCCATATGTCCAATTCGGAAGAGAGGTGCTCGCTAATCCGGACAATCAACAAGTACGTCTGGACAACTACCACTGTAACCCTTTCCTGGGAGCAAATCAGTCTAGGGCATCAGTAGTCATCCATTCGATGTGAAGATCGCCGGTGTTCAATCACTGTCTTCAAATCTTCGACTTCCAATCGTCGTATAATTATTTGAAATGAGAGTTAACTCGCATTTTTCAAATAATCCTCGAATATATATAATTTAAATCAATTCTTTTCATTCCATATCGTTTATAATATTTTATAACGATTTATCGCCATTTTTATTTATTTAAAATAGCCATTTTTAAGTAAACGACGCTTTGGGTCAATACATGGCCCTGGCGCTGTTTTCATCAAAATTTAATTTACACATTTCTCAAAATCTAACCGTCAGATCTTAGTGATTTTATATCGTTGGAAAGATCTTTGCAAAACAAACCCAAGGGTTCCAGTTTTAGGAAAATCCGACGGTCAAATCTTTCGGTATAATCGTTTGAAGTTACGATTTCAAAACACGAACTGCAGCAGCGTGATTCATTTTATTTTAATTTATATTTATATATAAATATAAACCGTTCAACGATTTCAAACCATTTTCAATTTAACATTGATTTCTTTTATATATGAAATCATACACTACATTAAAATGTATATTTTTTTATGTTAATACAGTTTCTTCCAACATTTATTCTTTTATATGATTTATATATATTACATAAAAATGTAATTTATTTTTTCATCCATCTATTATATTAAAATTGCAATCGTTTATTTCAATATATTATTACATTGAAAAATGTAATCGTTTATTTCAATATATTCTTACATTGGAAAATGTAATTTCTCACTTTATTCTTTATTTACATATAAAAATGTAAATTCCTATTTCATTCTTTATTTACATTGAAAATTGTAAATTTCCATTTCATTCTTTATTTACATATAAAAATGTAAAATTCTATTTCATATTTTATTTACATTGAAAAATGTAAATTTCTATTTCATTCTTAATGCAAATTTCTATTTCATATTTTATTTACATTAAAAAATGTAAATTTCCATTCCATTCTTTATTTACGTATAAAAATGTAAATTTCTATTTCATATTTTATTTACATTGAAAAATGTAAATTTCCATTTCATTCTTTATTTACATATAAAAATGTAAATTTCTATTTCATATTTTATTTACATTGAAAAATGTAAATTTGCATTTCATTCTTTATTTACATATAAAAATGTAAATTTCTATTTCATATTTTATTTACATTGAAAAATGTAAATTTCCATTTCATTCTTTATTACAAAAAAAATGTAATCTTTCTAATGTAATCTTTATTTCATTAAAAATGTAAACTTCAAGGAAAAACATATTTTAAATAGCAATGGACATTTTTAATGTTTCATTTACATTAAAATGTAAATCCCAGTGTCAATATATTTTATTTTCAAAATGTTTATTTTTAATATTGCATTTACATTAAAAATGTAAAATGCAATGTAAATACATTTTTATTTATCAATGTTTTATTTTTAATGTAGTACATACATTAAAAATGTAAATGTCAATATTAGTAATTTTTGTCTATCAGTGTTTATTTTAATGTTTTATATACATTAAAATGTAAATTCCATATCAATACATTTCTATTTCAAATGTGTTTATTTTTAATGTTGCATTACATTAAAAATATAAAATCCAATATCAAAACATTTTTATTTCAAAATGTCTATTTTAATGTTGCATTAGATAAAAAAATATAAAATCCAATATCAAAACATTTTTATTTCAAAATGTCTATTTTAATGTTGCATTACATAAAAAAATGTAAAATGCAATGTAAATACAATTTATATTACAATGTTTATTTTAATGTTTTATTACATTAAAAATGTAAGATCACATGTAAATTCATTTTTTTCTAAATATTTATTTTAATGTCACATTTACATTAAAAATGTAAAATCAAATGTAAATTCATTTTTATATATAAATGTTTATTTTTAATGTTACATTTACATTAAAAATGTAAAATCAAATGTAAATTCATTTTTATGAAACAAATGACCATTTTTGATTACATTGAAAATGTAGATTTTATGTTGACATATAATGATCATTTTCATATATATATATATATATATATATTGAAAATATAATTTTCATATTATTCAACCAATTAATATACAATAACATGAATATTTTATAACACAAAAATATTTCAAAAAAATTCGGCAGCATAACGGCAGGGAAATTAAAACCGGCACCGTCCCGATGTACGGCTCCTCGCACTACCTTAGACCTCGCAGTGTTTACAAGGGGTTTAATTTCCTAATACATTTTCTAGGCAATCTAATGCCACAATATCAATCAATTTCATTTCAACCACAATCAAACACCAAAAATCAACCAATTACATACCACAAAACAATCAAATCGTCCATGGTCTGTGGACGATGGGTGTCGAAAGTTTCTAAACTCCGTCTGCATCCTAATATAATTTTATTTAATTAATTTGGATTTAGAAATCTCATATCGCTGTTTTAATTATTCTAAATTTGTCGAATGCTTCAAAAATTCTCCGGTTAGTTCTGAAATGTCGTGTACGATGCCACGAGTCCAGTGAACCCAACAAATTCTGACGTTATATGACAAAGATACGGGGTTTTATACGTTTGATAATTAAATAACTAATAATTAATTAACACTTTAACCTTAATTACGTTTTATAACCGTCGCCTTCTTCTTCGCTGACCTCTGGTAAAAATCGAACCCAACGTCGGTTCTCAAACCCACCCACGCCCCACAACCTCGGCCAGCTGGAGCCGATCAGAGAAAGCCACATCGAAGCCAAGACTCGCCTCCACCACCGCCGCGAATACCTTAAAACTCGCGCGCTCCTATGGTCTTACAAACCCCTACGAACACAGTGCTTACTTGCTTCGACTTCAGCCTCCACAAAGCTTCAGAATGGATCTCCACCGCTGAGAAGCAAGAGCTCGGAGAGCTCTTCGACTTTGCCTTATACTGTTTTGAAAATTATAAAGAGGTTTAGGAGAAATCAATGGAAGAAAACTGGAGCGCAAGGGCCATTGAGACGAAGATACGGCGGCTGAACAAATGGTATTAGGGTTATACGGAACGGAATACGTAATTTATACGTGTATTTCTCTTTTTATTTTATTTATCTAATTCATTTTAATTTAAATTTAATTTCTATATCGCCCCAAACTCCAAATCAAACCCAACGAGTGTCGCCCCTAACCAAATACCCTCATTCCGGACATAATGGTATATGTCCCGTAGGCCCATTTGACTATTTCCGTCAGTTATTCTTCAAATTAAATAATAAAACATTTAATTTATTAATTCGATCGAACATTTTAATTTACCGGGGCCACATACTGACTCCAAAAATTCTCGAAAAATAAATTTAGCTATATTTTGACGATACAGTCCTAACTAAATTAATTTTATCGAATTTGGAGACCATTTGAAAAATGGTCATTTTCTGGTCGATCCAAATTGACTGAAATTAACAAAACACATTTTCTTTTGCCACGCTCACATGTTAATTCCAAAAATTATGAAAATTGGAATCCTGCAATAATTTGACATTTCGGATTCAACCAGGGTGGTTTCGTCAAAAACGGAGGTCGTTTGCAAAATGGCAATTTATACAGGCTATATATTATATTAAATTCCATAGCGACTATTCTGAATATTCAACTGGCCATAACTTATAATCCCGCTATGAGATTTCAATTTTTCGGATTTGTTGGAAAAATATTTTTAAACAGTTTCTAATATTTTTGGTTTCACTAAAATCCGACTTATTTTGCATCTTATACATTCAGTCAAAGTTCAAATTTTCAAACTACCACGCTATTTCTAACTCCTTTTAAAATTAAATTAAACATATTCGTTTTAACTTCGATTTAAATAAATTTTTAATCATTAATATTTAAAATAAATTATTTTAACTATTCAAAATTCAATAAAATAGCAAAAATAAATTTTTTAAATTGGTACTGATTTTTCGAGTTGTTACAGGGTAAAACTACATACTTAGTAAGTAACTATGCTGCATTTGAGTGTTGCTTCACTAGCCTACAGAAAGAATATACTGCCTTATTAAAGGCGATTTACTTCTCCTGCGATGAAGAAATATTCAAAATATATCAATATCTTTTTATTTAATCAATCGGAATAAGAAGAATCATACCTAAATTAAAGGTGGTTCCTTTGCAATTATGTTTGATAGGAAGTTTTGAGTTTGCTTAGAACTGCCTTAGGTTGAAATCAAATCGCCTAATCCCGTAATTGAAAAGTGAGAATCCATATCATCCTCTATCATTTCAGGCGCAAGCATTATCCAAGGGAGAGATGATAAGAGAACAAGTAGGGAGGAAGGTAGACAATAAAGGAATAAGATCTTGTAAGTAGAACTTGGGAAAAGAGTGGAGCTAAAAGGCCAGATCTGGAAGTGAAATGCGGTTCCAAGAGCCATGAAAATGAATAGGGAAAGCAAATGGTATGTGGATTTACAGTAGTGGGGAAAGCAAGGTAAGAGTAGAGAAGAAATGGAAGTTGGGAGGATGGAACGTCAAGAAAGGGGAAAAGAGAGTGACAGCAAAACAGAAGACCTGTGATTAAGATTTTGATTTTTTCAATGGTGCTTGAGTATCTATTTTACCGGCCGATGTTTGGTAAATGCGTAATGAAGCTTTAAAAGGTGAAAACTAGGGCAATGCAGTATTAATTTACCTTTTTGCCTAGGAATATTTAGCCAATTTTAGTTTAAACACATTCCTCAACACAAATATGTGTTGGGGAAAATAATAATTGTAGCTGAATGTTTTTTCATGACACATTTTTGCCATAGCAATGCTTATTACTGTTATTAGTCAACAAAGCAGATAAGTATTGGCAAATGGGAAAATAGTGTTACGAAATGGTTGTTTTGGTGTAGTGTTGCATGGTATCCCATCTAGTACAGTAAGTGATAGAGATCACTTATTCACGAGTGAATATTGGAGAAGTTTACAAGCAGCCTTGGAAATGACCCTCAACCTAAGTACAACTTATTACCCGCAAATCAATGGCCAGATGGAAAGAGTAAATCATATCCTAAAAGACTTACTCAGAGCTTGCATTATCGACTTCGGAGGAGTTTGGGAGCAACACCTACCACTTGTTGAGTTTACGTATAACAGCTGTTTTCAAGTGATGATTGGTATGATCCTTTTGAAGCGCTTTACGGGAGGCCATGCAAATCGCCAACTTGTTGGTGTGAAACTACCGATTAGTTTCTACTTGGACCAAACTTCGTCCGTCATTCCACAGAAAAAACTTCCTTGATTAGGCAAGGAATGAAGGAAGACCAAGACAATCAGAAACCGTATGCCGATAAGAGGAGGGAACTTGAGTTCGATATAGGAAACTTGGTATTCGGAAAGGTATCCCCTCTCAAGAAGATTGTTTAGTTTGGAAAGACTGGGAAGTTGGCCCCTAGATTTATTTGGCCTTTTCACATCACCGAGAGGATTGGATCTTTAGCTTATCAAGTGGATCTCCCAGAACGCCCATCGGAGATCCATAACATTTTTCATGCATGTAATATCAGGAAATGCCTTCATGATTTTACTAACAGACTTGAGCTTGGTGAAATTGGGGACATAGGAAAACTCAGGTTGGTGTCCAGGGTACCTCGTGCCACTACAAAGATTGTAGAGCATGGAATCAAGAGACTCCGCAATAAAATCGTTCGCCTCGTCTGAGTACAATGGGGAAATGCTCATGCGGGAAGCACATGGGAGACTGAGGATAAGATGAGACAAACCTACCTAGAACTTTTCTCAGGTAATTTTTCATTTAAATTACGTTTATGGATGCGTTGTGGTTACTAGAATGTATAATAGGAAATGGATACAACAAAATTGCACCGCATACTCATATAGAAATATATGCATATCATGATGTTTCGCCTACATATACACGCTAGGATTCAAGCTCATTTTAGTAAGTCTACAGTTCATAATCACTGCGACTCATGGATGTTTTTGGATGAATTAAGAATAACACGGGTGTACAATATGGATGTTCAGAGCGAGTTGTGTTTTTCGCCCCTTCAAACAGATTTCGGGATGAAATCTATTATAGGGGGGACAGAATGTAACACCCGGTAAAAATATATCTAAAACTAATTAATAATAAATAATGAAATCTACAATAAAGCAATAAAATATAAACAGATTGAAAAATGGAATTTTGTAGCATTAATAATTTAGCCACGAAAATATTTTATTTAGATTTGTGATGAAATTCTGATACGTTTTCATATATAACATGTTGGAAACGGTGTCCGTATGAAGAATTACAATTTAAATAAATCATACAGTAAAAGTGTATGTATATGTGGTTGAATTAATAATATATATCTAAGGGAAAAAATAAATTGGATAGTAATAACATTCCCTTAGGTAAATTTGAATTTCAAACGAGAAGATAAAGATAAGGGGACAAGAATAATGTTTATAAGGTAAGAAATAAACTAAATTGATTAACGTTATATAATAAAAAAAAATTCCAGTCCTCCTAAGCATTATTCAGCAAATCAACGACCAGGAGGTCAACCTCCCCCTAGAAGGGGTGTCGACCGCCGATCGACCTCCTTTCTAGGGGAGCGGTCGACCGCTTAGCACCTGAAGAACTCACTACGACTTATTTTGGGTTAGCTTTTGGTGTTAGTTTATAAGTATAAGTGGCCAAGATTTAATCTTGATAATCCTATAGCTATTGTTTACACACACATCTTTAAATAACACTCTAGACTTCAGACCTAAACCTATCCACTCTCTCTATTTGTTCCTATACTCTGCCATTGGTTCCAGAGAAATTCATAATAGGCTTTCTTCTTCTCTTAAAATCTATTCTTCTTTCTCTAACCTCTTTTCTTATAAGACTTGGATTAAAATCTAGATCTGGAATCACAAAGTTCATGTATATAAGAATTATATTTATTTGATTCTTATATATATATATATTTCTAGAGATTGGAGTTTGCATCAAATAGGTAAACATCGTCAGATTCACGACACTTTCAATCACTAGGAGTGGAAATAGTGATTTTTAAGCATATTCTACATTTGTAAATTATCATATGAATTAGCATGTCTAGTGTAATAACCTGGAAAATGTGAACCAATTTAAAAATTTTAAAATTGGTTAATACCAAAGAATTTGAATAATTGAAATAGCATATTTCAATAAAATAAAGAATTGGGTATAGTAAGGCAGTTTGAAATTTTGAATACAAACTTTGTCTGACTGTACCGGGTGGAAAATATAACGGATTTTAGCGCAACTGAAAATATTTAAATCTGTTTATGAATACCTTTCTAACGAATCTGAAAAATCGAAGTTTCATAACGGGAATCAAAAGTTATGGCCGAATGAATTTTCAGAAAGGTCGCTATATAGCATATATAGCCCTTGAAAATAGATATTTTGCATACGACCTCGGAATTCGACGAAACCACTTTTGTTGGGTCCGGGATGTCAAATTATTGCTAGGTTTCAAATTTCATAATTTTTGAAGCTAGTATGTGAGCGGGGCAAAAGAAAATGTGATTGGTCAATTTCTGTTAAAATGGGTCGACCTAAAAATGGCCGTTTTTCAAACGAGCTCATAATTCGACGAAACTGGTTCTGTTGGGACCGTATCGTCAAAACAAAGCTAGATTTATTTTTCTGGAATTTTTCGATTCAGTTTGTGGCCCTGGCAAATTGAAATGTACGTTCAAATTAAATATTGAATGTTTTATATTTTAATTTGAAAAATAACTGACTGTAACAGTCGAATTGGCCAACGAAACATATCCCATTGTGTCCGGAATGGGGGTATTTAGCTAGGGACGACAGTCGTTGGGTTTGATTTTGAGTTCGTTTGTAAAAACACTATTTAAAATTTCCTATAAAGCCTCGACCAATAGGAATTTTTTCTTTCAAAAAAAAAATACGGAGAAACCCAAGCCGCCAAGCGGTATCGACGACCCATGTTGCTCCGATCTTCCCCTTCGTTTTTCTGCCGCCACCGCCACCTATAGGCCGCGCCACCACCACCACTCCACTCACCTTCGTCCCCTCTTCACATCCGACCCCGACGCGACCTCCACCACCCCCTCCGCCTGAATCGAGCCCCCAAACCTCGGAACTTCCCACCGCCACCGACAACGCCACAGGCCATCGGAGGAGACCGCACCACCGTCGACAGGAAGCCCCCACCCTCCTCTTTCACGTCAGCACGGCCGATCATCCCCATACTTCACGGATTTTGCAAAAATCCCAAACCAAGTTCGGAACAAAATATAAAGGTACGACCTTTATTATTCTGAAATGAAAATAACACTATAAAGCGTTGCAAAACTTTGAAAAATAATATCTTTTTCGTTCGTTAACGAAATTTGATGAAACAGGAGACACCGTGACCGCAAGGAGGCTCTCTGCCACCTAGAAGAAGCCGCGGATTTTTCTGATCCTCCTACGATTTTTAGCACTGCAAAACCAATGTGAGGAATCTAAACTAAATTGTGTGAATGGAATCGCGTTGTATAAATTATATAAGCGAAGTGTAAATTATATACGCATTGTATACCTCATGTACATGTGTTGTATAAGTTATATTAGCGATGTATAAATTATACAAGCGTTGAATGAAACATATATGCTTTGAATTGTGATGAAATGCATGTGAATTAATATAATATATATATATATATACTCCCCTCGTCCACAGACCATGGACGATATTTATTGCTTGTGATTGACGTGATATTATATGGTATGACGAATGGTTGGAAATAATTGTTTGTGGTTGATATTGTGGTTGAAAAATACCTTTATGGTTGAAAAATACCCTCTTGTGGTTGAAACAAATTAGAATAGGATTGTGGAATTGAAAATAAAACATGCCGCCTGCGTGCGAACTAGATGCGTGATCCCCATTGTCAAAAACCGCGAGGTTTTAAGGTAGAGCGAGGAGCCGTACTAGGGACGCTCCCGGTTTTAACTACCCTGCCGTTATGCTGCCGAAATTTTCTGAAATATTCATGTGTTAGAATAATTTTCATTCGTTGAAATAAATTACATATGTTGAAACGAATATTCATGTGTTAAGTTGAAATTCATTCGTTGAATAGAAATTCATGTGTTGAATATTATTTGAATTTAAACAAATAGCTTAGCGATAAAAATCACATTTTTATATATATTCAAACTATAGCGAATATTCATGTGTTGAGTTGAAATTCATTCGTTGAATCGAAATTCATGTGTTGAATATTATTTGAATTTAAACAAATAGCTTTAGCGATAAAAATCACATTTTTATATACATTCAAACTATAGCGAATATTCATGTGTTGAGTTGAAATTCATTCGTTGAATCGAAATTCATGTGTTGAATATTATTTGAATTTAAACAAATAGCATAGCGATAAAAATCACATTTTTATATATATTCAAACTATAGCGAATATTCATGTGTTGAGTTGAAATTCATTCGTTGAATCGAAATTCATGTGTTGAATATTATTTGAATTTAAACAAATAGCTTTAGCGATAAAAATCACATTTTTATATATATACAAACTATAGGAAATATTCATGTGTTGAATTGAGATTCGTTCGTCGAGTTGAAATTCATGTGTTGAATGTTATCGTATTTTAAAATAAAATGAATTGACAATAAAAACTACATTTTTATTGTGAATATGAAGTGTTAAAAACATTCACGTGTTGAATAAATATTTTTGATGATAAAAATATTTCTTTTATCATGTATACGCTTTGATAAAAATACACACGTGTTGAAATAAATAATAGTTTGCTAGAAATATTATTATTAGCTTTGTTCTGCTTATATATACATGTGTTGAACAGGAAAAATGGATTAGCTGTAGAGTAAAGAAATTATTTGCGTGTCCGACAAATAGGTAAACCTTGATGAGTTGGCTGCGCAATTTTATTTTTATATCAACTCCTGTGAATGCCATTGGATGCGGAGTGCTGGTTATTCTGTGTGAAATAATAAACATCGCCATAGGATAGTAACAATTAATTTTGAACTACACTACATGGCATACTTCTTGACGATAGGCATACTTCATCATATTCCACATAAGCAATTGGAGCTTGTGTGACGAGGTGGAAGATTTACCATATGAGCGAGAGGCTTGTATGGCGATGATTATATACTACAGGTTGAACTGATGACTGATATGGACTATATAAAATATAACGATAAATTGCCAGATTAATAAAAACCCCACACGGGTCTGGAGTTGACAATAATCACGTCTCTCTAGTTATTAGATACGGCACATGGACTATTTATTTCCACACGGAAACGGGGTGATGAGAATTTATTCTCTGGAGTGATTATCTATACATGCTCCCCCGTAAACACCAGAATATATCACTATAAATATGTGGATGCTTTTTAGGATTTATTGGGTACCTAACACGGCCCAATAAATTTCCAAACCCCTCCCCGTACAAAGGAGGTTATGGCGAAATTTTTCGAAATATTAAGGCGTTAGTGAAATATTTGAAGTGAAAACGAAGTTGAAAATATAGAAGGAACTATAGTTGGAATTATAAAATGAACTATATTTATATATATAAATATAATTAAAAGGAATCGAAGCCGTGCAGTTCGTGTTTCGGAATCGTAATTTGAAACGATTAGTACGAGAAATCCGACCATCGGATTTTCCCGAAACCGCAACCGCTGGGTTCGCCTTGGAAATATCTTCCCAACGGCACCAACCTTGTAAAAATCCAACGGTTGGATTGTCCGGAATGTTTAATTCAAATCTGAAGAAAAACAGCGCTAGAATCGTTTATATTTATATATAAATATAAATATAATTAAATTAAATCGAATAACGACGCTGCAGTTCGAATTTTGAAACCGTAACTTCAAACGATTAGTGTGGAAGATCCGACCGTCGGATTTTCACGAAACTGGAACCGTTGGGTTCGCTTTGGGAATATCTTCCCACTGATATAGACTTTGTAGAAATCCAACGGTTAAATTTTCCGATATGTGTAAAACAAATTAGGGGAAAAACAGCGCCATTGCCACGACACGACCTGAAACGTCGTTTAATTAAATATGGCCATTTTTAAATAAATAAAAATGGCGAAAAATCGTTATAAAATATTATAAGCAACATAGATTGGAAATAAACTAATTTGGCTTGATCTGTTTGATATTTGATGGTTGTATGTGTTTGACACGAAAATAACACTAAAGAACTGAAATATGGATGTCGAATAATATAACCATAGAAAGAATTGATTTGAATTCTAATTACGTGGATTATTTGAAAAGGCCGAGCTAACCCTCATTTCGAATAATTGATCGAGCGATTCGAATTGGGAAATGCAAAGACGATTCAAGACCGACGATCTTTGTATCGGTTGGATGGGCGCTGCTGAGGTTCCTGACCGGAGTAGCTACCGTAAAGGAACGGAAGTAGTAGCCGTCTGAACGTATGTGTTGATTGGACGGATATACGAGGAATTTGACGCCTCCGGTTTCGTTCAGACCCAGAACGGACTTGTAAATGGACTGTGTGTCTGACATTGGATTTTGTTCTATACTGATTGATCTCTGTTAAATATATATCTGTTTGGCGGTGGAGAATTTATTCTTTTGCTTAACGCCCTTCTCTGAGACGTACGAGCTCAAAGGTTATATATCTATAGAAATCAATCGTATGGAGTGGACTGCCTATGTGGCATGCCAAGATGCTGTGATCAAGGCTTCTGTTGCAAAGCAAAGTCTTGTGGATGATGATCAAAGCACGGTCTACGTGGCCTAGCTTTGTGTATTTCGTAGATTCGCGAGCCTCACACCTCGGTATGAGTTAAAAACGGGATACAGACCGCTGGGAGAGCACGACGTTTCTTTCTAGCTATGGTGGTGTCAGTGACTTACCAGCCCTGACATTTATATCTACTTTTCACCTTTGTGGTTGTTGGAATGCGAGGCGCCTCGATTATAGGTCTGTAAGGACCGGGAAACGTGTGTTCAGGAATAACTAATCCTCAAACGTAAGAGAGGACCGACCCAGCCGATCCAGGGTTACCCAGAGTGTGTAGTCCTGAGACGTTTGCTAGAATGTCTCGAAGCGGAGAGGAGCTTGCCCCTTGCCTCGACTCATGACGGAAATCCAATTTCCAATACGAAATAACGGACTCGATTGTAGAACTAGTATGGCGACATAGTAGATGGTAGCTATGCCGCCTATGATTGATATTTATGATGCTATTCGCTTTTGAAACATATATGCACTAGTAATAATATCAATTGATTTTGCTTTATACGTATCAATCATATTTGGCCATTATAAGGTAAAACTCTATCCTCCAGCTTGCGTTGCATTGTATGATGGGACTTGAGTCTTATAATGGCTTCATTCTTTTAAAATGCATTGCATTGTTTTAAAGAATTTACTTTGTTTTAAACGCACTAGCAATCACTGGAGTAAACCCGTTCCGCGAAAGTGGCGTGGTCCTATGATTTGCTTATTACTGTTGGTTAAACTGTTAAATAGATTCCTCATACCAGTCCCCATGACTGACTCGTTGTTTGTTTCACTTTGCAAACGCGGGTGCCCTTATTTCCACACGGGCAGCCTAGTTCACAGGTGACAGGTTGTTTTTGGCTCTGCACTGTTGCATAGGGTGCATTTTGGTTCATGGCGAGGCTGACTTCACAAAGATGACTTCGACTTTTTCCGCCATTATTGTACTTATATTATGATTCCACCACTGGCGATGCAGACTGCTTTATTTTCTGTATTTATTCTCGTATGTATATGTACCGCCTTCGGCGATGTAGACTGATACCCTTATTATGTCTCACTGCATGTATGTATTCCGCCTCTGGCGATGATGACTGATCACTTCCCTTTTTATTTAATAAGTTATATCCTACGCTGTGCTATTCTGATGTTGTTACATGTTGTGATTCCGCTGTCATATCCATGTAAAATTATTCTATTTATTGTTTTTGCTATTATCTGTACTCTGCTATGATGATTAATGTGTTATATTCCAATGATTATCCTTAATACCGCCCCTCGGATTTTGGGATCGTCACAGTTGGTATCAGAGCTTTGGTTAACCTTAGCTCCGGGATCTAACACATTAAACACCTCATCAGAATAGAATCTGTAGTGTTCTAAGGCGAGTAGCTCATTAGTGATAGGATTAGCAATGTCCTAGAATGAGCTAAGCAGATTAGCAAAACAATTTGATCAGTACATCATTACCTTTCCTTATGTTCCCCTGCTTTATCATATATGAAAATTATCAAATCTGTGAGCTTGACTCTTTTCTTGCTTATACAGTACTCTCTCTGATGGCTACACGAGCAGTAGCAGCTAGAGGAGGCCGTGGGGGCCGAGCAGGAGTAGCAGGAGGACGGGGGAATATCCCCGTAGTTGAGGAAGGCCCTATTATTCAGCCACCAGCACCCCAGGACTTTGAGCTAGACAGAGTAGCGAAGAGGTATAGGAACCTGGGGGGAAAACCCTTTTCTGGCACTGGTACATTGACAGAGGCTATAGCTTGGTTGAAGACCTGTGAAAAGATCTTTGAAGGCATGGGTTTGGGAACCAACAACAAAGCACGACTAGGTATTTGGCTCCTACAGGAGGAAGCAGAGTTGTGGTGGGATGCCATCACCTCAGAGGATGCAGCAGGTACTGTCAGAACCTGGGAGCAATTCAAAACCATGTTCAACGAGAAGTTTGTACCTGAATAGGCCTTAGAGAGGATGCGAGAGTAGTTTGCTAATCTCCAGCAGGGAGATCTCTCTATCCAGGATTACCTCAATAAATTCACCCAGTTGTCGCGCTATGCTCCAGAGCTTATTGTGACTAACAAAGCTAAGAACAAGAGGTTTATATTTGGGCTAAAGCGCAAGTACCATAACAGAGCCATGAGCAACATCAAACTCTCCTTCTCAGAATTGGTAGAAATGGCTTGCAATTATGAAGATATGGATGAAAGACACGCCAACCAAGACCACGCCAAAAGCCAAGCTGGAAATAAGCGCAAGGTTTCAGTAGAACAGCCAGAGTCTAGCATTACAGCGGCTGCTACTCAGAAACCTGGAAAGATACCGAAAGGGAATTGCTACAACTGCGGGAAGCCAGGACATTTTTCTAATGTGTGCAAAGCCCCGAGGAAACCAAAGGCAAACCCAGACTCAGCCGAATGCTACAACTGCCATAAGAAAGGGCACTATAGCAGGAATTGTCCTTTGAAGCAGAATGCACAAGTGGCTCATGTGTATGACGGGGAGACCCCGCCAGCTACCACCGATGGATCAGGTAAACCCGACGTCTTGGGAGGTACCCTTATCATTAAAAATATTCCTGTTTCTGTACTTTTTAATACTGGTGCATCACGTAGCTTCATTTCTGGTAACACTGTTCATAAGTTAAAATTGAAACAAAGAAAGCTTAAAGAACCAATTAAAGTTCAAAACCCGATAGGAGGTTCTGTTAGTCTCAGTACATATTGTAAAGTACCTATTTCCTTTTCTCGATACCGGTTTCCTTTTAAAGTGATTGTCATGGACCTTTCCGAATTTGATATTATACTGGGGCTGGACTGGTTGACAAAATATAAGGCCGAAGTTAGATGTGCCGAAAGAATCGTGAAAGTTAAAACAAAATTTGGGCATATCACTATACCATGTCACGGTTCAGAAATTAATAGAACAGAATTTTGGTCTTCTTTAGAAGTTACTCCCCCTTCATTAGAAAAGATACCGGTCGTTAAAAACTATGCGGATGTGTTTGAGGAAGTAGAAAACTTACCGCCGCAAAGAGAAATTGAATTTAGAATAGATCTAATTCCTAACGCCCGACCAGTAGTACATCCAATTAGAAGAATGGCCCCGAAAGAAAAAGAAGAGTTAGGTAGTCAAACCCGAGAATTGCTTTGGAAGGGTCTGATTTGACCGAGCTTTTCAGCTTGGGGAGCAGCAGTAGTATTTGTCCCGAAATTAGACGGTACTCTAAGACTTTGTGTTGATTACCGAGATCTAAATAAGCAGACACTGAAGAACAAATATCCCTTGCCTCGTATAGATGATCTGTTAGATCAATTAAATGGAGCGACAGTATTCTCTCGAATGGACCTAGCTACAGGTTTCCACCAATTATGTATAGCCGAAGACTGTATTCCTTTGACAGCCTTCAGGGGTCCCGATTTATTCTACGAATGGTTAGTAATGTCGTTTGGCTTGTGTAACGCTCCGGCATACTTCGTCGATCTTATGAATAGAGTGTTCCGTGGTGTACTGAATAAATTTGTGCTAGTCTTCATCGATGACATATTAATCTACTCAAAGTCGGAAGACGAACATACAAAACATTTAGAAAAAGTGTTGAAAATTCTAAGGAGAAATGTCTTAAAAGCTAAATTTTCTAAGTGTGTCTTCTGGCAGGATGAAGTTAAGTTCCTAGGCCACGTCGTATCAAAAGAAGGGATTGCTGTAGATCCAAGCAAAATTACAGCGATTCAGAACTGGAAACAACCTACTACCCCCACAGAAGTTCGAAGTTTCCTTGGATTGGCCAGTTACTATCGGAAATTCGTTCAGGATTTTTCAAAGATATCTGGTGTATTGACAAAGCTTACAAAGAAGCATGAGAAATTCAAATGGACTCCCGAATGTGAAGAAGCTTTCCAGGAGCTGAAACTGAAATTGACAACTGCTCCAGTATTGACAATTATAGAAGGCAACCAAGACTTGACTGTATGGACAGACGCTTCTATTAGAGGTCTAGGCGCAGTACTAATGCAAAAAGGCCAAGTGGTCGCTTATGCCAGCCGTCAGCTGAAGCCGCATGAAAGAAACTATGCAACTCATGATCTTGAGTTATTAGCTATCGTGTTTGCTTTAAGAATCTGGAGGCATTATTTATTGGGCGAGAAGTTCGAACTATTTACCGATCATCAATCCTTGAAATATCTATTCACTCAGAAAGATCTAAACTTGAGACAACAGCGTTGGTTAGAATTCCTTGCGGCATATGATTTTGAGATCCTATACACTCCGGGGAAAGCCAATGTTGTAGCAGATGCGCTCAGCAGAAAGAATGAAATCATCGCCAGTTTTGTCATCACGTCTTCATTAATAGACAGGATCTCGACCCTTCAGAAAGACGATGAATTTATTCAAAGAGTCAGTCAGAGAGTCAAAGGAGGCGAATCCACAAGTTTCCGACTCGATGACAAAGGAGTTCTAAGATTAAAGGGCAGAATTTGCATCCCAAATCTTCCAGAGCTTCGAAGAGAAATACTTGATAAGTGCCACAAGTCCAAATTAAGTATCCATCCCGGTGTGAGCAAAATGTATAACGATATCAAACGCACCTTCTGGTGGAGAGCTTTGAAAAGAGATATTTCATTATATGTTAGCAGATGCCCCACTTGTCTGCTAGTTAAGAGCGATCAGCAGAAATTGGCTGGACTATTACAACCATTAGAAATTCCAGGATGGAAGTGGGAGCAAATTTCGATGGACTTCATTGATGGCTTTCCTCAAACTAAGAAAGGAAACGACAGTATATGGGTAATCGTAGATCGCTTCACGAAGACTGCCCATTTTATACCTGTCCGATCCAATAGAACGGCTCAAAGTTTAGCACAGATTTACTTCAAAGAAATAGTTAAACTGCATGGAGTGCCGCTCAATATAGTCAGTGATAGAGACCCCCTATTTACTAGCAAATTCTGGGAAGCATTCCAGACAGAATTGGGAACCAAGTTGAATCTAAGCACCGCTTATCACCCTCAGACAGACGACCAAACCGAGAGGGTGAATAGAATTCTAGAAGATTTACTGCGAGCTTGCGTTATCGATTTTGGAGGCTCATGGGAAGATCACTTACATTTATCCGAATTCTCATATAACAATAGCTACCAAGCAAGTTTGGGAATGTCTCCATTTGAAGCATTATACGGTAGACCGTGCAGATCTCCCGCATGTTGGGTAGAACCTGGCAGCAGACTGGTGTTAGGGCCCGATATGATTCAAGAAGCATCGGATAAAGTCGACTTCATTAAGAAGCGATTGAAAACCGCACAAAGCCGACAGAAAAGTTATGCTGATGCGAGAAGAAGGGATTTATCGTTTGCCGTTGGCGATTATGTTTATTTAAGAGTTTCTCCAATGCGAGGAGTAATCAGATTTGGCAAGACTGGGAAGTTGGCACCGAGATTTATTGGTCCCTTTCCTATACTAGAACGGATTGGAACTCTTGCATACAGAGTCTCATTACCTGATTGGTTGCCTGGTGTACATGATGTGTTCCACGTGTCTCAACTCAGAAAACATGTTCATGATTCAGATCTTGTTGTGGAAGAAGCAGCGCAACAGGATATAGACATAACTCCAGAATTAGCGCTCAGAAGAGAGCCATTAAAGATTGTAGGCAAAGAAACTAGAGAGCTAAGGAGCAAAAAGATTCATTTAGTCAAAGTGCAGTGGAGTAGTGATCCTAGAGACTGTACTTGGGAGACTGAGGAAAGCATTAAACAAGCCTACCCCAAATGCAGAGTGGACATCTCTGACTAACTCCGATGCAAGGTACCTTTACAATACTTTGCATTTACATTTTGTTTCCTACTTTGCTGTTATTTCCTTTTCGAGGACGAAAAGTTTTAAGTGGGGGAGATTGTAATAACCCGGAAAATGTGAACCAATTTAAAATTTTTAAAATTGGTTAATACCAAAGAATTTGAATAATTGAAATAGCATATTTCAATAAAATAAAGAATTGGGTATAGTAAGGCAGTTTGAAATTTTGAATACAAACTTTGTCTGACTGTACCGGGTGGAAAATATAACGGATTTTAGCGCAACTGAAATCTGTTTATGAATACCTTTCTAACGAATCTGAAAAATCGAAGTTTCATAACGGGAATCAAAAGTTATGGCCGAATGAATTTTCAGAAAGGTCGCTATATAGCATATATAGCCCTTGAAAATAGATATAATGCATACGACCTCGGAATTCGACGAAACCACTTTTGTTGGGTCCGGGATGTCAAATTATTGCTAGGTTTCAAATTTCATAATTTTTGAAGCTAGTATGTGAGCGGAGCAAAAGAAAATGTGATTGGTCAATTTCTGTTAAAACGGGTCGACCTAAAAATGGCCGTTTTTCAAACGAGCTCAGAATTCGACGAAACTGGTTCTGTTGGGACCGTATCATCAAAACAAAGCTAGATTTATTTTTCTGGAATTTTTCGATTCAGTTTGTGGCCCTGGCAAATTGAAATGTACGTTAAAATGAAATATTGAATGTTTTATATTTTAATTTGAAAAATAACTGACTGTAACAGTCGAATTGGCCAACGAAACATTTCCCATTGTGTCCGGAATGGGGGTATTTAGCTGGGGATGACAGTCGTTGGGTTTGATTTCGAGTTCGTTTGTAAAAACACTATTTAAAATTTCCTATAAAGCCTCGACCAATAGGATTTTTTCTTTAAAAAAAAACTACGGAGAAACCCTAGCCGCCAAGCGGTATCGACGACCCACGTTGCTCCGATCTTCCCCTTCGTTTTCCAGCCGCCACCGCCACCTATAGGCCGCGCCACCACCACCACTCCACTCGCCTTCGTCCCCTCTTCACATCCGACCCCGACGCGACCTCCACCACCACCCCCTCCGCCTGAATCGAGCCCCCAAACCTCGGAACTTCCCATCGCCGCCGACAACGCCACAGGCCACCGGAGGAGAGCGCACCACCGTCGACAGGAAGCCCCCACCCCCCTCTTTCACGTCAGCACGGCCGATCATCCCCATACTTCACGGATTTTGCAAAAATCCCAAACCTAGTTTGGAACAAAATATAAAGGTACGACCTTTATTATTCTGAAATGAAAATAACACTATAAAGCATTGCAAAACTTTGAAAAATAATATCTTTTTCGTTCGTTAACGAAATTTGATGAAACAGGAGACACCGTGACCGCAAGGAGGTTCTCTACCACCTAGAAGAAGCCGCGGATTTTTCTGATCTTCCAACGATTTTTAGCACTGCAAAAACCAATGTGAGGAATCTAAACTAAATTGTGTGAATGGAATCGCGTTGTATAAATTATATAAGCGAAGTGTAAATTATATACGCATTGTATACCTCATGTACATGTGTTGTATAAGTTATATTAGCGATGTATAAATTATACAAGCGTTGAATGAAAGATATATGCGTTGAATTGTGATGAAATGCAAGTGAATTAATATATATATATATATATATACTCCCCTCGTCCACAGACCATGGACGATATTTATTGCTTGTGATTGACGTGATATTATATGGTATGACGAATGGTTGGAAATAATTGTTTGTGGTTGATATTGTGGTTGAAAAATACCTTTGTGGTTGAAAAATACCCTCTTGTGGTTGAAACAAATTAGAATAGGATTGTGGAATTGAAAATAAAACATGCCGCCTGCGTGCGAACTAGATGCATGATCCCCATTGTCAAAAACCGCGAGGTTTTAAGGTAGAGCGAGGAGTTGTACTAGGGACGGTCCCGGTTTTAACTACCCTGTCGTTATGCTGCCGAAATTTTCTGAAATATTCATGTGTTAGAATAATTTTCATTCGTTGAAATAAATTACATATGTTGAAACGAATATTCATGTGTTGAGTTGAAATTCATTCGTTGAATCGAAATTCATGTGTTGAATATTATTTGAATTTAAACAAATAGCTTAGCGATAAAAATCACATTTTTATATATATTCAAACTATAGCGAATATTCATGTGTTGAGTTGAAATTCATTCGTTGAATCGAAATTCATGTGTTGAATATTATTTGAATTTAAACAAATAGCTTTAGCGATAAAAATCACATTTTTATATATATTCAAACTATAGCGAATATTCATGTGTTGAGTTGAAATTCATTCGTTGAATCGAAATTCATGTGTTGAATATTATTTGAATTTAAACAAATAGCTTAGCGATAAAAATCACATTTATATATATATTCAAACTATAGCGAATATTCATGTGTTGAGTTGAAATTCATTCGTTGAATCGAAATTCATGTGTTGAATATTATTTTAATTTAAACAAATAGCTTTAGCGATAAAAATCACATTTTTATATATATACAAACTATAGGAAATATTCATGTGTTGAATTGAGATTCGTTCGTCGAGTTGAAATTCATGTGTTGAATGTTATCGTATTTTAAAATAAAATGAATTGACAATAAAAACTACATTTTTATTGTGAACATGAAGTGTTAAAAACATTCACGTGTTGAATAAATATTTTTGATGATAAAAATATTTCTTTTATCATGTATACGCTTTGATAAAAATACACACGTGTTGAAATAAATAATAGTTTGCTAGAAATATTATTATTAGCTTTGTTCTGCGTATATATACATGTGTTGAACAGGAAAAATGGATTAGCTGTAGAGTAAAGAAATTATTTGCGTGCCCGACAAATAGGTAAACCTTGATGAGTTGGCTGCGCAATTTTATTTTTATATCAACTCCTGTGAATGTCATTGGATGCGGAGTGCTGGTTATTCTGTGTGAAATAATAAACATCGTCATAGGATAGTAACAATTAATTTTGAACTACACTACATGGCATACTTCTTGACGATAGGCATACTTCATCATATTCCACATAAGCAATTGGAGCTTATGTGACGAGGTGGAAGATTTACCATACGAGCGAGAGGCTTGTATGGCGATGATTATATACTACAGGTTGAACTGATGACTGATATGGACTATATAAAATATAACGATAAATTGCCAGATTAATAAAAACCCCACACGGGTCTGGAGTTGACAATAATCACGTCTCTCTAGTTATTAGATACGGCACATGGACTATTTATTTCCACACGGAAACGGGGTGACGAGAATTTATTCTCTGGAGTGATTATCTATACATGTTCCCCCGTAAACACCAGAATATATCACTATAAATATGTGGATGCTTTTTAGGATTTATTGGGTACCTAACACGGTCCAATAAATTTCCAAACCCCTCCCCGTACAAAGGAGGTTATGGCGAATTTTTTTGAAATATTAAGGCGTTAGTGAAATATTTGACGTGAAAACGAAGTTGAAAATATAGAAGGAACTATAGTTGGAATTATAGAATGAACTATATTTATATGTATAAATATAAATATAATTAAAAGGAATCGAAGCCGTGTAGTTCGTGTTTCGGAATCGTAATTTGAAACGATTAGTACGAGAAATCCGACCATCGGATTTTCCCGAAACCACAACCGCTGGGTTCGCTTTGGAAATATCTTCCCAACGGCACCAACCTTGTAAAAATCCAACGGTTGGATTGTCCGGAATGTTTAATTCAAATCTGAAGAAAAACAGCGCCAGAATCGTTTATATTTATATATAAATATAAATATAATTAAATTAAATCGAATAACGACGCTGCAGTTCGAATTTTGAAACCGTAACTTCAAACGATTAGTGTGGAAGATCCGACCGTCGGATTTTCACGAAAATGGAACCGTTGGGTTCGCTTTGGGAATATCTTCCCACTGATACAGACTTTGTAAAAATCCAACGGTTAGATTTTCCGATATGTGTAAAACAAATTAGGGGAAAAACAGCGCCAGTGCCACGACACGACCTGAAACGTCGTTTAATTAAATATGGCCATTTTTAAATAAATAAAAATGGCGAAAAATCATTATAAAATATTATAAGCAACATAGATTGGAAATAAACTAATTTGGCTTGATCTGTTTGATATTTGATGGTTGTATGTGTTTGACACGAAAATAACACTAAAGAACTGAAATATGGATGTCGAATAATATAACCATAGAAAGAATTGATTTGAATTCTAATTACGTGGATTATGTGAAAAGGCCGAGCTAACCCTCATTTCAAATAATTGATCGAGCGATTCGAATTGGGAAATACAAAGACGATTCAAGACCGACGATCTTCGTATCGGTTGGATGGGCGTTGCTGAGGTTCCTGACCGGAGTAGCTACCGTAAAGGAACGGAAGTAGTAGCCGTCTGAACGTACGTGTTGATTGGACGGATATACGAGGAATTTGATGCCTCCGGTTTCGTTCAGACCCAGAACGGACTTGTAAATGGACTATGTGTCTGACATTGGATTTTGTTCTATACTGATTGATCTCTGTTAAATATATATCTGTTTGGCAGCGGAGAATTTATTCTTTTGCTTAACGCCCTTCTCTGAGACGTACGAGCTCAGAGGTTATATATCGATAGAAATCAATCGTATGGAGTGGACTGCCTATGTGGCATGCCAAGATGTTGTGATCAAGGCTTCTGTTGCAAAGCAAAGTCTTGTGGATGATGATCAAAGCACGGTCTACGTGGCCTAGCTTTGTGTATTTCGTAGATTCGCGAGCCTCACACCTCGGTATGAGGTTAAAACGGGATACGGACCGCTGGGAGAGCACGACGTTTCTTTCTAGCTATGGTGGTGTCAGTGACTTACCAGCCCTGACATTTATATCTACTTTTCACCTTTGTGGTTGTTGGAATGCGAGGCGCCTCGATTACAGGTCTGTAAGGACTGGGAAACGTGTGTTCAGGAATAACTAATTCTCAAACGTAAGAGAGGACCGACCCAGCCGATCCAGGGTTACCCAGAGTGTGTAGTCCTGAGATGTTTGCTAGAATGTCTCGAAGCGGAGAGGAGCTTGCCCCTTGCCTCGACTCATGACGGAAATCCAATTTCCAATACGAAATAACGGACACGATTGTAGAACTAGTATGGCGACATAGTAGATGGTAGCTATGCCGCCTATGATTGATATTTGTGATGCTATTCGCTTTTGAAACATATATGCACTAGTAATAATATCAATTGATTTTGCTTTATACGTATCAAGCATATTTGGCCATTATAAGGTAAAACTATATCCTCCGGCTTGCGTTGCATTGTATGATGGGACTTGAGTCTTATAATGGCTTCATTCTTTTAAAAAGCATTGCGTTGTTTTAAAGAATTTACTTTGTTTTAAACGCACTAGCAATCACTGGAGTAAACCCGTTCCGCGAAAGTGGCGTGGTCCTATGATTTGCTTATTACTGTTGGTTAAACTGTTAAATAGATTCCTCATACCAGTCCCCATGACTGACTCGTTGTTTGTTTCACTTTGCAAACGCGGGTGCCCTTATTTCCACACGGGCAGCCTAGTTCATAGGTGACAGGTTGTTTTTGGCTCTGCACTGTTGCATAGGGTGCATTTTGGCTCATGGCGAGGCTGACTTCACAAAGATGACTTCGACTTTTTCCGCCATTATTGTACTTATATTATGATTCCGCCACTGGCGATGCAGACTGCTTTATTTTCTGTATTTATTCTCGTATGTATATGTACCGCCTTCGGCGATGTAGACTGATACCCTTATTATGTCTCACTGCATGTATGTATTCCGCCTCTGGCGATGATGACTGATCACTTCCCTTTTTATTTACTAAGTTATATCCTACGCTGTGCTATTCTGATGTTGTTACATGTTGTGATTCCGCTGTCATATCCATGTAAAATTATTCTATTTATTGTTTTTGCTATTATCTGTACTCTGCTATGATGATTAATGTGTTATATTCCAATGATTATCCTTAATACCGCCCCTCGGATTTTCGGACCGTCACATCTAGGGAGATTTGGAATAACGATAATATCAAATTGTAAATCCCCCAAATCTCCTATTTTTTTATATATCTCGCATGAATTATGATATTGGGTTTATGAAATTGTTTAGAGTGGATGAGAAATATTTGGGAGATTTACTTCTATTTGATTTAATTTATCCTTTTTACCAAAATTTTGTTTGTGATGTAAAAAGGTTTAGATTTGATTTAGTTTTGCTATTCGAATAGGTTTGGATTTCCTTTGTAAATATATAATTTGAACGTATTTAGATTTAAAACAAATCAAATATCAATGTTTTTATGTACAACGTACGAAAGGGTAAATTAGAAAAATAAAGGTCTATATATATGTTTATATATATATATATGTGTGTGTGTGTGTGTGTGTGTATGGAATGAAGAAGTTGGAGACAATGGGTTTTATGTACTTTGTATATTTATACTGTACACATGTATTATATAATTCTATTTGTAAAACGGTTATATATGGAGTCTATATGTCCAGACATGTAGATGAAAAATATTAATGATAGTTGTAATAAAGATTACCAATTTTCAAATACATACATATATATATATATATGTATGTACGTATGTGTGTATACATATGATGTATGAAATTTACACCTAGTTCTTGATTCATTACTAGAATTATTATGACAAGCCTAGAATGAAGTTTTGATTGTATGTTATATTTTTTCCATTATTGCTATCTGTAATTATGCCATTTTTCCATGGATGTAGCGGTCTAATGTGGGAATTAACTTGTAGGCCTTAAATGTATACCAAGCCAACAACTTTGTCTCATTAAAACATTCCTTAGTTCATACAAAAATAGCGTTATTTATACGTACTAAATATTCTATTTATATAGTGTAATTGGCGTAATAATGACCTAATAAATGCGATTAGGATAAGGTTTGAATTTGAAATGTCGCCATATAAATTGTTGTTTGTGCGTGTGCATAAATTGCTTATTTATATATCAAATTAGTACAGTATGACCCGAGGTTAAGCCCGCTTGTAGTAGAAGTCTACCCGGAACTGCCCGACATATCCAACATCTACAAGTAGATGGTTTAATGTGAGAGGTCTAGTGTGTGTGTGTATAATTATTATGTGTGTGAATAGGTAGGTTTACTATACCTTGAGAAGGTCTTAAGTCGCTGACTCTCTTTGTGACACCCCACGTACGTTAATTTCACTCACTAAGGGAATGCATTAAGTTTCGTGAAGTATTATAGGTAAACAGACACAAAATAACTACAAGACAGATATAAATAAGATAGCAACGGAAAATTAAATTTTTATTTCAACATAAATCATAATATCGTGGTCCACAATACCATAAGTCACAAAAACCATTACAATAAAATAACTTCTGTCTTGCATCATCAGAGTACATAAGAATATAAAAACATAATTCCCCAATTGAAAGAGTTAAGCCATAGTAGAGACAAGAACTTGAGCCATACTTCAAAAATAGCTCCTAGCAAGATGATATCTGTGTCCTGACTAAGCCTGAGTGTTTTCTTCTTGAGAACCTGAGGGGGGGAATGGAAGAAAGAAGGAGAAACAAAAGGGTCAGACATAAAGTATGGCGAGTCTAGTTACTTTTATCCAGTAAATAAATAAAGGTAACATGATAGGCATATAAAGTGGATAAGAGAGGTCACTACATAAAGGGCAGGCGTGACAAGATAGACAGGGTAAGGTGTATACACTTCTCTGGTGATTACTCTGCACTATTACTAGTATAACCAGAATGAGATGATCCCTTCCACTATATGGTGGTAGACTTAGGCATACGTCCAAATGTACCCTAACCACTACCCTAATTGATCGGCTCCCTACTCCGTAAATACTCTGTGCCGGCCCCACAGTAGTGTGTATCACGTCCTAAAGTGGCTACCCCTCACTGATATGCACGGCCCCATATCTACAGGTGTCACGGTCGTCTTATCCCTTTTTGCCCGGCTCATGCACACACATGACTTGGTCGGTTTGCACCACCCACACCATCCTCCACATTTGGATCTCTTACAATCAGTCAGTAAGCGTGCCCCTTCTTCGCCTAGTATAGAGTACTTTGTTTGATACCTACTCCGGGTTATTTACTGAAATGGGTCCCACGCAATATGATACAAGCTCTCCCCTTTGTCTTGTATCCCCCACTAGGTTTTCACTGACTATGTATACCACTAGGTGTCTTTAATTACATAGCCAAATTCATTTCCACTAGTTGTGCTTACCCTAAAAGGTGTCTTTAATTACATAACATTTTATATTTTCCTCCGGTTATGTATACCACTAGGTGTCTTTAATTACATAACCTTTTTATATTTTCCTCTGGTTATGTATACCACTAGGTGTCTTTAATTACATAACCTTATCGGGTTAAGTTTATGGGCCTATATGTAAATATTACCCACCTACCCAAGATTTACTTAACCCTTCCACCGATCCAAGCTTGTTTATTTAACGGTTAAGTTTGTGGGCCTATATATACTAATATTACCCACCTACCTAAGATTTACTTAACCCTCCCAGTGATTCAAGCATGTTTATTTAATGATTAAGTTTGTGGGCCTATATATACTAATATTACCCACGTACCCAAGATTTACTTAACCCTCCCACTAATTCAAGCATGTTTATTTAGCGATTAAGTTTGTGGGCCTATATATTTACTAATATTACCCACCTACCCAAGATTTACTTAACCCTCCCACTGATTCAAGCATGTTTATTTAACGGTTAAGTTTGTGGGCCTATATATATACTAATATTACCCACCTACCCAAGATTTACTTAACCCTCCCACTGATTCAAGCATGCTTATTTGACGGTTAAGATTATGGGCCTATATATACCAAAATTACCCACCTACTCAAGATTACCTTAACCCTCTCACTGTCCAATCAATTTTACTTAACCCTAACTTTAGTTCATAATCCCTTATGGATTAGATTAGGTTAAGTAGTCCAATTTATTACGATGTCCATTTATGGTTTATAATGTACTAGACCTCCCACATTAGGCCTACAACTTGTGGATGCTGGATATGCCAGTCGGGTCCGGGCAGTCTTATTCCACAAGTTGGGCCTAACCTCATGTCTTAGCCCGATTCGTATTTACGGAATTAGACCTCTCACATTAGGTTCAACATTATTGGCTGTTGGATATGCCGATTGGATCTGGGCAGACTTCCACCGCTAATGCAACCTAACCTCATGTCATAAGTGCAATTACAATTTCTAATTGTAATTATTAAACATTCCATTTTTATCCAATTCTTACCTATGTCTTTATTGGTAATTATGTCCCCACTTCCCCCTTTTGAATTATATGTCCGATTAATTATACCTATGCCTTGTTAGGTATTTATGCCCATTTACCCAATTATTGAATTATACGTCCAACTCATGTTCACATTCAAATTATGCCAATATTAACCTTTTTCCCTCCCCGATCCCTAACTAGCGTGTTCATAATTTGCGGCATGTATAGGCTAAATAATAGCCTAATTATAAATGATAAAAAGGGAAGGTAATGGAAATATGAAAAAGGTGAATGTTCTAACATAACTAGCATAAACATATACTAACATGGCGAACATATAAGCATAGATCTAATGAACTTGTGGCAGTTAACTAGTTGTAACATAGCAAAGGCGATAAGATGAACATGACTAGATCTAAATTTTAATTAGATGTCCAACAAGTTCAGATCAAATATGAGAAGCACAAGGGGATCCAAATAATAAACTAGATCTGATTAATGATTTAGGTGTCCACATAATACAAATCTAATAGGTAAAAGTAGATCTAACAAATAAGGATTGAGATCTACATCACAGAATGTCCACATAATTCAGATCTAATAGATAAAAGTATATCTAATACAAATAGGGATACGATCCACATCATAGAATGTCCACATAATTCAGATCTAATAGATAAAAGTAGATCTAATACAAATAGGGATACAATGTACATCATAGAATGTCCACATAATTCATATTTATAGATAAAATTAGATCTAACACAAATAGGGATTAAGATCTACATCATAGAATGTCCACATAATTCAGATCTATAGATAAAAATAGATCTAACGGAAATAGGGATTAAGATCTACATCATAGAAATTTAGATCCAAGTTATAATCAATCAAAAATGTTATATGTTCATAATTTACAATGGATCCAATATAATATATGAACAAATCCAAACTATAATCCTATCAAGTTGACTTTTAAATATTTAATTCTAAAAGTAACTATACTCACTAAGTTTGGATTAGAAGATAGAACTAGAAGAGATTGGATCTTGAATTTATGGATTTGATTTGCTTTAGTTGATAAAAGAAGATAAGAGATTCAGTTCAATTCACACACTGGCAGAGTTTGGCCGCCACTGATTCTTTGTGAAGAAAACAAGAGAATTGAGGTATATTTATAGCTGCTAATGTCCAGAATTCAAATGCCACCTCAGCCCTAGAGTGAATCAGGTCACGGGTCGCCACCGACTTGAAAAGGGCCCGAATACCCAAAAAACCCTATGGGTGCACTTTACAGGTGCACCAGTGTAAAATTGCCTTGGCGCACTTGTGAAGTGCGCCAGTTATACCTGGTTTGATTGCCCAACTTTTGTTGTTCGTAACTTCTTCATATGTTATCTATTTTACGCAAACTAGGTGTCTATCCTGACCAGAATTTCGAGATGGACGTAAGGACATAGTTTGTTTCCCTTATTTCTTAATATTAAATTAATTATTATTTAATTTATCCTTTTTAATGTTAACAAAATTACGGGGTGTTACACTCTTCTTATCTAGTTTGGTTCTTAAGTGGTTAGGACTAGGACCGTTCCGAAGGTTTATTCCTTATTAAATTTGAAGTAGGTCTATGGGTACTCCTTCTCTGAAAGTGGTTTATACATGGCGATAATGGAGTAGGGTAGTTTACTGGAACATCCACTTCCTCTAGAGGCTTTCGGAGGGCCAACTTAGGGACAGAGTTGGTATACGTTGGACGTTGCATGCTACTTAATACGCCAACTGTCTATGGGAAGTCTTAAGCGGCATAAGTGTTCTACCGTAATATCAGTTAAATCGTAACATGAGACGTCCGTCAGAGCGGCCTTAAATGGCTATGTGAGGGCCTACCCTAAATCGGTACTAAGAAGCATGTTACTATTTCTCCTATTACTTATGAGAATATATAATTAAGGATGTTTACATATTAGGAAGGGGTCCTAGATGGCTATGTGCGGGCCTACCCTAAACTCTTAGCAAATATGTTAGAACAAGCCTTAAGTGATCAGGAATGTTGATTAACATGAAAATGTGTTTATTAAATCAACCAAAATAAGAAGAATCATACCCAAATTAAAGGTGGTTCCTTTGCAATTACATTTGATAGGAAGTTTTGAGGTTGCCTAGAACTGCCTTTGGTTGAAATCAAATCGCCTAATCCTGTAATTGAAAAGTGAGAATCCATATCGCCCTCTGTCATTTCAGGCGCAAGCAATATCCAAGGGCGAGATGATAAGACGAACAAGTAGGGAGGAAGGTAGATAACACAAGAATAAGACTCTTATAACTAGAATTAGGGAAAAGAGCAGAGCTAAAAAGCCAGATCTGGAAGCGAAATGCGGTTCCAAGAGCCATGAAAATGAATAGGGAGAGCAAATGGTATGTGGATTTACAGTAGTGGGGAAAGCAAGCCTCAAGCTTAAGCAATTATTATAAAAAAATTCACTTATAAGCTACTTAGACAATTGTTATCAAAAAAGCTTCATGTGTTGATCTAACCATCTTAGTGGCAAGAATACACGCGTGGCAAATCACTTATTAAGTGGCACGCAATACACTACTTTTCAATTAAAACTAAATGTTCAATCTACTAATATTCAATGAACTAATCGGCTGTAGAACACTTGAACTTCGACGAATTCATGAACAGTTATCAGGTGTTGAACATTATTTATCCATCCAGTGCAACGCAATGAAAAATCAGGAGAACCCAAACGAGTAGCAATCAAAACAGACCAAAACCCGTGAATCAAAAACCATCAAAAGGAGTAGCACCAAACAGGATCATACCTAAAAGGTTAAACTACAACTCACTACTGTAATTTGATCCAATATTCAAAAAACTAAAATGAAAAATCACCATAATAAAGCAAAACACTAATCAAAACTCGACCTTTGCTGACGGAATCAAATAAAAATTATTTTGGGATTAATATTGTCGACAGTAACATTTTTGCGAGCAGAATACATGGTTGCAGCTCTAAGAAAAGAATAATTCGAAGAAAAAATGGAGAATGGGATGAATTTAAAGAGTCTGAGATCAGTTGCCTGGCTCTTTGGGTGACAAATCGCCGCAATTTATAGTCGTGGTCGTGATTTCGAAGAAAATAAAAGAAGATTTGAGTTCTCGCCCATGGAATTCAAAAGCAATGTCTTCATTCAGTTAATATCTATAAAAAAGAACCGAATTCGTTTGTTTGGGTCTGACTTGTCAAAACTTTGTTTGGACTAATTAATGGCTCTTAACTGATTATTTCTCTCATAGTACTTACATTAGCAATCCCTACTAACATATTGTTAATATCAACGTAGCCATGTAAATAATTCCTATCAGGCTCCACTTCATATGATTTCTAACTTGTATATTGGAACTTCGTGAAACTACATATAACTACCATGTATGCATTAACAGATTTGTCTCATGTTGACTTACTGGTAACATATGGATCCCTATATATGATGAAGAAAATGGTTTTTTAGCTGAAAGTTCTCTAGTATGCTTCCAACGATAAGCTATTTGAGTTATAATTTCTATTATCACGTGCAATACGTATAAATAATTATGTAGTACTTCGAACATGTGCAACCTATGAACACATGCTAGTAATTTAGTACATGTTTCAATGCAGGCTGATTAAAAGTTCAGATACCCAAACAAAAATAAGCATGACAATCTCAGTAATATTATATTTACCTTGGTGACATTTGGATGTTCAGGATTCTACATCCAGCCTAAATAATGCTCTGAAAGTAGTCATTTCAGCATTGTTAGCAAGCACATCCTCTCCTCAATCAAGCAGCTTCACGATATATGCCAAAACAAAACACTTAAAAATGTGAAGTGCACATGTTATTAAATTAACAAAACATAGATCACATTTCCTAACAACTGATACATGGTTATACACTATTTCAGTAATTAAATATGTTTACAACTTAAGAATATAATAAGAAGAATAATACCTACAACATCTTGTCCATTATATATGCCTCTATAAATAATATCATAAGTTCTTTCTGCTACAACATTTTTGATTTCAAGATATGTTGGATTAGTTTCACTTCTCTTTGATCTATTTTTGAGAAATCATACCACTTTAATCAAAAGAAATTATAACTATTTTTCTATAAGAAAATCTAAACTCTTCAAATCCAATTTATCATCTCTAAAGAATATGTCATAGTATTAGTCGTCCTCCGGTATGCACCTAAGCAGCAAAATGCAGAACATGTAACTTTAAACATGTTATATGATGAAATAAATGACAAACCGTGAAGTAACATAGATCTCCTTCAACTTTCAGAACATTCAACAAACCAATTTATAAAAACACACACACAAGTAATTCATGAAATGGAGATTACTGAATAATATGATTAGCACAAGGAGTAGCCTAAAAAACCAAATTGCGTGGCTAAAAGCAAATCATACCCCATTCGCAAGAACTTTTATAGCATACAACCAATTTGAACCGTGATTTACACCATCCTGAAAGAAGAGACAAGAAATAAAATAAATACATAATGTACATAGGGAAACCAAAAGAAATTATAATGTCATATTCATATATGCAGATTAAATCTTAGTATAAACCGTACCTCCGTTACTAAGTACCTTCGACTTCTCTACGCCGATCACAAAAGCTCTTCCAACAATAAAAGAAGAAAATGTACTCTGCAACCCAAATTTGTCATCAACAACTAGAACGATAAAATTTGAAACATGTGCAAGCATTTTGCCACCATTCAAGAGAAAAGGTAAAACTACATACTTAATAAGTAACTATGCTGCATTTGAGTGTTGCTTCACTGTCCTACAGAAAGAATATGTTGCCTTATTAAAGGCGTTTTACTTCTCCTACGACGAAAAAATATTCAGAATATATCAATGTCTTTTTATTCAATCAACCAGAATAAGAAGAATCATACCCAAATTAAAGGTGGTTCCTTTGCAATTACGTTTGATAGGAAGTTTTGAGGTTGCCTAGAACTGCCTTAGGTTGAAATCAAATCGCCTAATCTCGTAATTGAAAAGTGAGAATCCATATCGTCCTCTGTCATTTCAGGCGTAAGCGATATCCAAGGGTGAGATGATAAGATGAACAAGTAGGGAGGAAGCTAGACAATAAAAGAATAAGATTCTAGTAACTAGAACTAGGGAAAAGAGCGAAGCTAAAAAGCCAGATCTGGAAGTGAAATGTGGTTCCAAGAGCCATGAAAACGAATAGGGAAAGCAAATGGTATGTGGATTTACAGTAGAGGGGAAAGCAAGGTAAGAGTAGAGAAGAAATGGAAGTTGGAGGATGGAACATCAAGAAAGGGGAAAAGAGAGTGACAGCAGAATGGAAGACCTGCGATTAAGATTTTGATTTTTTCAATGGTGCTTGAGTATCTATTTTACCGGCCGATGTTTGATAAATGCGTAATGAATCTTTAGAATGTGAAAACTAGGGCTATGTAGTACTAATTTACCTTTTTTTCTAGGAATATTCAGCCAATTTTAGTTTATTAAACATATTCCTCAACACAAATATGTGTTGGGAAAAATAATAATTGTAGTTGAATGTTTTTTCGTGACACATTTCTGCCATAGCAACGCTTATTATTGTATTAGTCAACAAAGCATATAAGTATTGGCAAATGGTTAAAAAATGTTAATGCCTGTTTTGGTGTAGTGTTACATGATATCCCATCTAGTATTGTGAGTGATAGAGATCACTTATTCACGAGTGAATTTTGGAGAAGTTTACAAGCTGCCTTGGAAATGACCCTCAACCTAACTTATTTCCCGCCAACTGATGGCCAAATGGAAAGAGTAAATCAGATCCTAGAAGACTTACTCAGAGCTTACATTATCGACTTCGGAGGAGTTTGGGAGCAGCACCTACCACTTGCTGACTTTAAGTATAATAATAGTTTTCAAGCAACGATTGATATGATCCTTAAGCGTTATTAAGCAAATCAGTGACCAGGAGGTCGACCTCCCTTCTAGGGGAGCGGCCTACCGCTTGGCACCTGAAGTACCCACTAAGACTTATTTTGGGTTAGCTTTTGGTGTTAGTTTATAAGTATAAATGACCAAGATTTAATCTTAATAATCCTATGGCTATTATTTACATACACACATCTATAAATAACACCCTAGACTCCGGACCTAAACCTAGCCACTCTCTCTATATGTACCTCCACTCTGCCATTGATTCCATAGAAATTCATAATAGGCTTTCGTTTTCTTTAAAATCTATTCTTCTTTCTCTAACCTCTTTTCTTATTGGACTTGGATTAAAATATAGATCTGGAATCACAAGGTTCATGTATATAAGAATTATATTTATTTGATTCTTATGTATATATTTCTAGAGATTGGAGTTCGCATCAAATAGGCAAACATCGTCAGATTCACGATACTTTCAATCACTAGGAGTGGAAATAGTGATTTTAGGCATATTCTACATTTGTAAATTATCATATGAATTAGTATGTCTAGGGAGATTTGGAATAACAATAATATCAAACTGTAAAGCCCCCAAATCTCCTAATTTTATATATATCTCGCATGAATTGTGATATTGGGTTTATGAATTTTTTTTAGAGTGGATGAGAAATATTTCAGTGATTTACTTTTATTTGATTTAATTTATCTTTTTTTACCAAAATTTTATTTGTGATGTAAAAAAGGTTTAGATTTGATTTAGTTTACTATTTAAATAGGTTTGGATTTCCTTTGTAAATAGATAATTTGAACGTATTCAGATTTGAAACAAATCGAATATCAATGTTTTTATGTACAACATAAAAAAGGGTAAATTAGAAAAATAAAGGTCTATATATATGTTTATATATATATATACACACATATGTATGTATGTATATATATGGGATGAAGAAGTTGGAGACAGTGGGTTTTACGTACCTTATATATTTATATTGTACGCATGTATTATATAATTCTATTTGTAAAACAGTTATATATGGAGTCTATATGTCCAGACATATAGATGAAATATATTAATTATAGTTGTAATAAAGATAACCAATTTTCAAATATATATATATATATATATATATATATATATGTGTGTGTGTACGTGTGTATACGATGTATGAAATTTACATCTAGTTCTTGATTCATTACTAGAATTATTATGACAAGCCTAGAATGAAATTTTGATTGTATGTTATATTTTTCCCATTACTGCTATCTGTAGTTATGCCATTTTGCCATGTATGTAGCAGTCTGATGTGGGAATTAACTTGTTGGCCTTAAATGTATACCAAGTTGACAACTTTGTCTCGTTAAAACATCCCTTCATTCATACGAAAAATAGCGTTATATATACGTACTAAATATTCTATTTATATAGTGTAATTAGCGTAATAATGACGTAATAAATGCGATCAGGATAAGGTTTGAATTTGAAATGTCACCATATAAATTGTTGTTTGTGCATGTGTATAAATTGCTTATCTATATATCGAATTAGTACACTATGACCCGAGGTTAATCTCGCTTGTAGTAGAAGTCTGCCCGGAACCGCCCGACATATCCAGCATCTACAAGTAGATGGTTTAATGTGATAGGTCTAATGTGTGTGTGTATATATATATAACTATTATGTGTGTGAATAGGTAGGTTTACTACACCTTGAGAAGGTCTTAAGTCGCTGACTCTCTTCTTATCTAGTTTGGGTCTTAAGTGGTTAGGACTAGGACCATTCCGAAGGTTTATTCCTTATTAGATTTGAAGTAGGTCTATGGGTACTCCTTCTCTGAAAGTGGTTTAGACATGGCGATAACGGAGTAGGGTAGTTTACCGGAATGTCCACTTCCTCTAGGGGCTTTGGGAGGGCCAACTTAGGGACAGATGTCTATGGGAAGTCTTAAGCGGCATAAGTGTTTTACCGTAATATCAGTTAAATAGTAACATGAGACGTCCGTCGGAGGGGTCCTAAACGGATATGTGAGGGCCTACCCTAAATCGGTACTAAGTGATGAGTTACTATTTCTCCTATTACTTGTGAGAATATATAATTAAGGATGTTTACGTATTAGGAAGGGGTCCTAAATGGCTATGTGCAGGCCTACCTAAACCCTTAGTAAATATGTTAAAACAAGCCTTAAGTGACCAGGAATGTTTATTAACATGAAAATGTGTTTATTTTATGCTCTTATATCTTATCTTTTATGTATAAATAAATATTACTTGGGTATTATTTTGTTATTTTTATAGATGTGTTGTCAATACCTCATTCATCCTTAAAAGTGAAGAACAGATGCCATATACATGAAGAATTGCATAAGAAGCTATCATTGGAGGCTAGTTGTTTTCACATTCATCACCTTGAAGGAGATTGGTAGAAAATATCTTAAAAAATATTCTGTCAATCAAATGGACACATGGAAAACAAGGATAAGAGGAGGATCATAACATAATCTTTGATGAGAAGGCCCATTTAGATGATTAGGGTTTGCAACTCAGCTATAAATACTTATGCATACCCATTGTAAACATTGGACTTTCTTCTGTACCTTCTTCTACCATTAATCTAGTTTTCTTTTACTTTTTTGCATTTTTATTTTATTAGCAACTAGTGCTATATACACAATTAGGTTTGGCAGAGTATTAGTTGTCTTTTGCACTTATTTTAATTAGTGATTTACTGTCTGATTAGATTTAGCGGTAATCCTAATTTTATTTTGTGTTTGTTATTTAATTTCTGCAATTTTAATTTCTGCTTTTTAATTGGTTTCCTAGATCATATTGGACTGAATATAGATTTAATTAGATTCAGATCCGATTCAATTCATTAATAGTTTTATTTGCTTTTCAGTTGGTAATTGTGCTTTGATCGTCAGTTCAATTAGATTTGTTTTGAATCAAATTGCAGTTTCGTTTTTTTTTTTTCAAAATCAACCTCCAAATTTTGTCTAACTCGCCCATGAAATATATAAATAACAAATTTCAATTTTCCTCCCTATGTTCGACCTGCATACTACACACTTGTGCGCTTGTAGTAATTTATTTTAAAATTTGCGCCTTTCTAATCCATAGAAAAGTGACGATCAAGTTTTTGGAGTCGTTGCCAGGGAGAAAATAATTAAATTTTATTATTTATTTAATTCTCGATTCCTGTTAGTTTTTATTTTTATTTTTTCCTTTTGTTTTCTTGTATATACAGAAAATAATTCTTGATTGGCTAGATTTGGTATTATTCATGATACTGTAATTTTCTAAATAAGAGTAAAAAATACTTATCAAATTCCCTTGATTTTTTCCTATTTTTTCCTTTTCAATTCTTATAATCTCACTTTCCTTTTGTTTACAATCTCTCTTTCCATTTTTTTTGTATTTGCTTCTTTTCTATTCTCACCTTTACAAAATTCAAAAAAAAAAGTTTTCTTCCAACTTTTTCCATGTCTTCTTAGGCCATCCTCCAAACAATCTGATCACGATAGCCCAAAAAAATCCAAAACTGCCCTATTGCTTTCCGATCAACTCAAAGCCAAAACCACAAATACCCAATTCGCCTACAAATCCATTTCACAGCTTTCCTTCAGCATCATACCCGCCATACTCTTCTCCGCAAACCCATCACATAGTCCATCAATCACCCAGTTCAACACAAAGCTACAACATACGGTTCCCTTGACTCTCTTAACCCCTTGCAAATTCACTGCTACATACCAATTTCACACAGCTACCAAACTTCCTAGTCAGTCCCACCTTCACGCAACCAGACATCAACTTAACCTCGTCACAACTTCTGCATAACGTGACCATCCACAAAAATAAGCGTCATCTTATAATATCAAACAATGACATAGGCTCATCAAAGTCAACCCGGTCCTTCCACAATTCTCTACCATGAATCGCAGCTCCCCATAGATCTGAACATAGTTGAACCCAAATCGGAAGTGACCTCAAAAACCAAGATCGGAATTTATCATACTCGAAATCTAAATCACTGCTTCTAGAAGTAGGAAGCGTGCTTGTTTTTATTTTGGGAACTTACTGAATTTGTGGAAAACCATACGAGGGCGTGCGTTTTGTCTAAGGGTTTATTGGAATTTATAAAAAGAAAAGGGGGGCGATCTTTGCTCTGCCTTTTTTGGGAACTTATCTGTTTCCATTCAATTTGAGAAACCATTTGCATGCGTGAGCGGTTTTGACCATTCTAGTGCTCATTGACCTGTTTCAGTGTGTAGCTTTTTGATGAAGGATTGATATACTATTGGCCTGAGTTTGTGGTTGGTTTTTGGTCTTTGAGAAATTATATTTAGACATATTGAATTGCTTTTGATTATTGAATTGATCGAGCTTGATGAGAATATTTATTTCCTTTTGGTTTATTTAGATCATTTGTCTTATTGAGCATATTTATTTCCTTTTGTTTCGAATTGAAAGGTTCATTTTTTAATTGTTGACATTTGAGAAAAAAAAGATATCGAATCAAATCAAGAACCGATTGCAAGAATACAGTTAAGCGGCAAACCAATAATTCAGAAGTCAAGCAAATTGCAAACAGTGAAGTCTAAATTTTATGGATAGACAACCATACGCTACTGAACAATCTTTTAAACTCTACAGGTGCTCTGCTGCTTGAAAAATGTATAGAAGTTTCTTGTAAAGATTTCCTATAGGTGTCATGGCTCGCTTGTAAAAAAAATATTTCTGTAATTTATTATTCTGTGACTATTTTGTGATTGAAATTTCTGAATTTGTTTGTTAGGAATTTCCATAACTTAAATCATCACTCTCATTGGTTTTCAACTTTAAAATTAATTAAACGTAGATTCTAGAAAAATACATGCTCATATAAAATAATATAATTGAAATGTGGTGCTTTGTGTATTGAACTATTAGCAAAAGAGGTTGCATACTACCTGTAAAACATTGGTGATCGAAATTACGATTTCAATAGTTTTGATTATGAGCCACATCCACATCAAAATAGTTTTGAATCCTAATATAGCTTTGATCAACATCAATATGGGGTTGTAAACCAAACTTTTCAAAGTTATAGGCCATATCAACATCTTGAAAATAACCAAAATTGCAATTTTCCCTCAAATTTCAATAGTTTTGGCTATGAACATAAACTTTATAATCAAAATGATTTCCAATATCATTGTCATTTTTCTGAAAATTCAAACAACCACCACATTGGAAATAATATTAATAGTGAAATTGATGTGGACTATAATTTTGAGAATCAAGAAATCCAAAACGAGAGCTCTTAAATCAACGATTCTGAAGAATATCATCTTAACATTCTTAAAGAGAGGGTAGAAAGGCAAGATATACAGCTTGATGATCTTCTTTGTTTAATGACATCTTTTAAAGAACAACTCGAGCAACAAAATCAAATTCAAACTTGCAATGAATCAGAAAATAATCCATTCTTTACTGATAGTGAAAATTCTCGAACAACAACTTTGGAAATTGATAATAACAATCTAAATGAAGTTGTTCAAAATTCAATAAATGATTTGGACTTAAACTCTTTTCAGGAAAAAGATTTAAGCTTATATTTTGATCTTTCTCTTTCAGGCTACGAGAAATTAAAATTTTAGAAATTGAACAAAATAAAAATGTTGAATTTTTCAAAAACTCAAAATTGGAGAAGGATTTTGGTGAACATGAATTTTTTGGATTGTATGAGGATGAGTTGCTAAATGAGGATGAAATAGAAGCAAGTCACTAATCCAAGTCTAAAAATTTCAATTTTGAGGTTTCAAACAAACATGAAATTGTCAGTGCCGAAAACGCGTTGTCAACTAATAAAATTGAGAAATGTGATCACATAGTCTTGAACAACACTCAGAACTTAAATTTCACGATTGCAACTGAGTTTATATACGATTACAAACTTTTGGATTATTACACTGATAAATTTGTGGAACACATGATTCATCTTGGAAACATTATTTCTATAGGAAAACTTCGGGTTAGAATGACATTGGATATTTATCTACTGGACTATAAATCTAGGTATAAAATGAGATGGTTTTCAAGATCCTTTGCTTATTAGAAAACATGCCTAGACATAGCGGGAATGGGATTCATCGGGCTAGAACCAAGTGTGGGGGGAAAAGTTGGTGGCATTATTTGCAACGCATGCATCGCAAACACATATACAATTGTACATATGATCCATTCTTACATATAGTTAGACTGCATTTCATTCTACAAATAATTTTGGCATCTCATCCATCTTTAGTGCTATCTTTCATATTTAGAAAACGTGTTTACAGTGTGGACACTATTCAGATCAAGTGTGGGAGGAGGACTCTGCATTACATCCTTTTATTTTTCTTTAATTTTCTTCTTCTTTCTTTTCATATAGGACCATTTTGCAGTTTAGATCATAGTAACATGCCATTTTTTGTTTGAAACATGACTCATTTTAGATTGATACAATAAAATAAATTAACAATTGTTAGTCATTTGATAGTATTTTTCTCTCAACTAAGATCGAATAAGAAATATAATGAAAAGTTGAATTTTGAGGGATAATAGTGTAACAGATACAAAGGAAGAATCTTAGGTGATGGCCATGAAGTTTATTCTAAATTGTAGTCTTTGTTTGATGAATGAAGGACTTAAAGTACTTATATTGGCTTTTTGAGTCTTTAAAACTAAGTTGTGTTAAGCTGAATTCGCGTAACTCTCTCTTGTTCTTATATTTTCAACAACAACAACAACAATAATAATAATATTCCAAGGGTATCCAACATTTCTTGTAAATCTAGCATTGGTGTGCAAACCCGCCAAGCTCTATCCGACATGTTGTTGACAAAGTCACCATCGGTATATCTTGGTCTCATTTTATGAGTTGGACACCTAAGGATTACTGACATGTTGTTGACAAAGTTAGCATCGGTCTGCACAATCCGCCAAGCTCTGTTCCATCAGTCATGCGTATACCTTGGTCTTTTATGTTAATGTATGTAGTTAATCATAAATTTTAATTTTCATAGAGATAGAGAATAAGCGATGATGCCCAAGCATTTCTTGATCTTATTGATTTGACTAGTCATACACGAGGAAATTAGAATACCACTTTGCGAACTGTGACAAGCAAACTAAGAATTTATTTCATGGCTGCACTATGTAATCAACCGAACCAATTGGCCAAACTAGAACGCAACATTTGAAACCTTGAACTATATTGAAAATTTGTGACAAGTTGAGGTATCTAAAATAAAATCAACTGACTAGAAATTGTTAATTTACCTTGTTGTACCAATTTTCTGAAATAAGTCGTGTTTTCATTTTTGTTTTCATTTGCATTTGTCCATTACACTCATGTTGTTGTATTAGAACCACAACATACTGCATTTGGATTTTGTGGGTAGTATCCGCTGAAAACCCTCACGAGACACCACTCGTCCTACTAGGGACACATAAAGGTTTAACGGCTTGTTGCATACGCTCAATGCAATCGTGTTTTCTATGAAAGTGTGACCTATCTAGTTTAGTTTTTCAATTTTGTTTTACTCGAGGACGATTAAAAGATAAGTGTTATTTTATGCTCTTATATCTTATCTTTTGTGTATAAATAAATATTACTTGGGTATTATTTTATTGTTTTTATAGTTGTGTTTGTCCAAACCTCATTCAGCCTTAAAAGCGAAGAATAAATGTTATATACATGAAAAATTGCATAACTGTCATTGGAGGCTAGTTGTCTTCACATTTGTCACCTTGGAAGGAGATTGGTAGAAAAGATCTTAGGAAATGTTCTGTTAATCGAATGGACACATGACAAACAAGGATAAGAGGAGGATCGTAGCATAATCTTTGATAAGCAGGCCCATTTAGATGATTAGGGTTTGCAATTTAGCTATAAATACTCATGTATACCCATTGTAAACATTGGACTTTTTTCTGTACCTTCTTCTGCCATTAATCTATTTTAGTTTTCTTTTACTTTTCTGCGCTTTTATTTTATTAGCAATTAGTTTCATCTACACAATTTGGTTTGGTAGAGTACTAGTTATCTTTTGCACTTATTTTCATTAGTGATTTACCGTCTGATTAGATTCAGCGGTAATCCTAATTTTATTTTCTGTTTATTACTTAATTTCTGCAATTTTAGTTTCTGTTTTTAATTGGTTTCCTAGGTCATATTGGATTGAATATAGATTTGATTAGATTTAGATCTGATTCAATACAATAATGGTTTTTTTTGCTTTTCAATTGATAATTATGATTTGATCGTCCGTTCAATTAGATTTGTTCTGAATCAAATTGCACTTTCAAACTTTTTTGTTTTCAAAATCAACCTCCAACCTTTGTCTAACTCACCCAAGAAATATATAAATAATAAATTTTAATTTTCTTCCCTGTGTTTGACCTGCATAATACACACCTGTGCGCTTGCAGTAATTTATTTTAAAATTTGCGCTTTTCTAATCCATAGAAAAGTGTCGATCAAATGTCCACCTCGTTGGGTCTCCACCCTAAATGCACTAATGAGGTCTTAAGTGGTTGAATCAGATATCCACCTCATTGGTTAAAGACTTTCTGTACATATGTGTGCTAGTGTGTTTCATAGACATATCTTGACATATATAACCTGCTAAATCTAGGGTATGGTCTTTAAGAAAATATTATTTCCAATCACATAGGACTTTATATTCTGACCCTTCTCCTTAACGTATCTAACAGGTCATAGGTGGGTAGCTACCCAATAAAGGAGACGAAGTTGGAGCCTGACGAAGCGATGGAGATATTACGCTATTATTATTTATCATTGTTGTTTTGCTTACGGAACTCTAGACTATGAACCATAATGATGTACCGATTTAATAATTGTATCTTGACTACATGTATTTGAATTCAGTGGGTTTTTAATGAAATGGTACATCTTATTTTGGTATTATACTTTTATTTATTATTCTATGCAAAATGTAATTCCTTACATGAACCAACGATCCGTTTAGAGTGGTTCTAAGTTTCGATGGGCCTTTTTTGGATCGAAATTTAGGCCCACTCCAAGCGGGATGTTACACCCTATTTACTGTAGCAACATGTTATTCGGTTTTTTGCGCTGCTGCACTAAAAAATATTCAAAAAATTGTAAATATTCAACGAAGGAATCTGCAAAAAAAAATGAAAAATTAGCATTTTTTGTGAAGTATTGGGACATTTCAGCAATTATTTACACAGTATATTGCTAGTAATAAAAATGGAAAAAAAAGTTACAATAATGTTAGTAATTGTTCTAAATAACTGCTTCTATATCTGCAATTATCTTATAGTATATTATATATGTGTGTTACTATGTGAAAAAATTGCTGAATGTCAGCAATTAATGCAAATAATGGCTTCTTTTTACTGCGGTTTTCCTGAAAATGAAACATTTTTCATTTATATGAAATTTTTTCATTTTTTTGATGATTTTTCTGCCATACTTCGATGCATAAATAAGTGTAGGTTTTGAATTTAAATTTTTAAAGAAAATCAGCAAAAATTGCATGAAAAACTGCAATTTTTAGAAATAGTTGCTACGATATTGGAAATTTTATGGAAAAAATGCTGAAATTCGCTGGAACGTGAATATTTTTATTTTTTTCCTTTTAAAATCATTTTTTTGTATTTTTTTGCTTAAATATAAGGATGATTATGTGTTGAATTAAATTTTGAAGTTTGACAAATTTTTACGTTGTTTTTTTTTTTGTGATTTTCGAAAAACGGGGACCTAATTTATAAAGTTTTTTTGTATTTTGAAAGCTAAATTGGACTTGATCCAAATTATTCCTATTATTTAATAGAGAAAAGTTTAAAGTAATTTTAAGATTTATATGATTTATTTGGAAAAGGTAGAAAGAGACAAATTCCGCATAAATACAAATTTAATCAAGGGTACAAGTTAAAGTTAAAAGGGTTGGCTAATTCGAATGAGATTAAGTTCCCATGCAAATCGGTAATATCTTAGAAAGAGAAAGTTTGAAATTTTTATAAGTGAATTATGTCATAGTTTGCAATTAATGTAAATCCTTTTTCAACACTTCTTAAGGAAATAGGAAGGTTTGACATCTTGTCTTTATCTATGATGGAATGAGAACTAAGGGTGCATGGCATGAGTTTCTAGAGAGTGGTATATGGAAAGGAGTAGTGCTGTGATTGTCTAGATTCAATGATGGGGACCTTTATATGTCAGAGGGACATGCTCCTGGGGCTCCTAGTCCTCGTGAATAGCCACATTTAGCCATTGTATCATTTTCCTAGTAGTAATTGCAATGGAGCATGTTTTCTCTTAGTATAGATTTGCATTCCTATGTAGTATTTTGTTTTATTATTAAAAAAAAGAAGTAGAATAGTTTAGTGCGGCATTCTCCTTCTAGGTGTTTATGGTGATCACTAAAAAAGAATAAAGACATAGAATATTCTAAATCAAATAATAATGAAAGCAAAAGATGAAAAACTAAAAGAAAAAAAACAAAATTTTCATAAGACAATCAAAATAATAACTGCAATGAATGGGAGCAGTAAGAGAAAATAAAGTCTTCCAAAATAAGTTAAGTGAACAGAAAAAGAAATTTCTTCTTATGTAAACTATGCTTGGAAATGAAAATAGGAAATTTTAGAGAGCAGAGCTAGAAAGTTCCAAGTATGAGGAAAAAAGGTGTGTAAAGGTGAAGTAAAAAATATAGAATTTTCCATTTTATATCTTTTTCCAACACAAGAAATCGAATTTGAAAAATTATATTTTTTGACATTTGCAAATCTGAAGTTGGTTGGTGTGGTTTGAAAGCAAAAATTGAATGAACTATGCCCTTATTCAGCAATGGTGTGGGAAAATTGGATGAAATATATTTTTATTTTTAAATTTATTGCATTCATGTAGAAATTGCCAATATACTTATGTCGTGCGAATCATGTTTTCAAAATATTTTGAAAGAAAAGTGCATTCATATAAGAAGTACCGCTTAGGCGTTCGTTGTATTCATGAATTTCTATGATGTGTTACGCTTTACACAAGTACGCGGATGGTTGCAAAATTCGATGCACACAAGATGATTATAAATTATGCGAGGAATTACATAATCTTACACTCACCAAATTTCGAGGATGAAAATTCCTAAATGGTGGGAGAATGTAACTCCTTACATTTTTAATAATAAAAGTGATTATAATAATTACATAAATAATTAATAATGGAAAACAGACATTTTGGGATTGTCATAATTTGGCTACGAAACGTATGCCATTGCGTTCGTAGCAATTTTCTGATTAATTTACATATATAATATGTTTTGAACAGAGATCGTACTGAAAAGTTGATAATATTCCCTTAATTGAAATGCGCGTGAATATATTTATTTTGAAAATATATGCGCACATTAATTTCAAAAATAATATGCATTTGAATTTGAAAAACCGAAATGCAAAATAAATGGAAAATAAATAAAAAGTTGAGACGACCCTGAACCCCGTTCTGACGGCGGCAAGGGTAATCCTTGGAATATAACACATAAACAAATAATATCAGAACAGAAATAAATAAATACATCAGATAATGCACAATAGAATATACTAGATAAACGTAATCATCGGAGTTACACAGTATACAGGATCTTACTTAGTACAAATACAGTTCAGCTATACATACATGTCTACAGCGGAAAAAAAACATAATGTACAATAGGAGCTGAAGAGCATAAAAAGAGATAAATGATAGAATCCATCTTCAGCTCCAGCTATCCAGAGAAAGCCAGCTAAAACCTGAATACAAGGCTGCCCGTGTAGAAAAGGGGGCACCCGAGTTTGAAAGTGAAACAAACTACGAGTCAGTCATGGGACTGGTATGAGAAATCTACTCAACACATTTATAATATAGCTAATCACAGGACCACGCCACTTTCGTGGAACGGGTTTACTCCATTGGATTGCCAGTGCTTTAAAAACAAATCTTTCCTTTAAACATCGCAATGCTTTTTATAAAAATGAAGCCATTATAAGACTCAGTTCCCATCACACAATGCAACGCAAACCGGAGGATAGAGTTTGTACCTTATAATGGCCAAGATATGTTTGATACGAATAAAACAAAAGCATTTGATATTACCACTAGTGTTTATAAGTTTCAAAAACAATTTCAAATCATAAGTATCAATCATAGACGACATTAATGCCCCATACCACTATGTCGCCATATATAGGTATACAATCAAAACCGCACAGTAACGTCTTTGGAAATTGGATTTCCGTCATGAACCAAGGCAAAAGATAGTCCTTACCGACTTCAAGACAATCTAGCCCATGTCTCAGGACCCAGACTTAGGTGGGCCCTTGGAGCGACAGGGCCGGTCCACCGATGTGGATTAAAATTCCTGAACACTACGTTTCTCCGCCCTATGGGGCGTAAACGAGCCAACGAATGACTCCATCGGTCCCGGATCGACCGATATATCCGAGGCGCCTCGCTATCCATCATCCACATAAGTAAAATATCAGGCCGTGTAAAAACACCGACACAACTCCTAGCTAGAAAGAAACGCATGCCCTCCCTGAGGTCCTTCTCCCGTTTCTGGTTCATACCGGGGTGTGAGGCTAGCGAATTCACGTTATACACAAAGCTACGCCACACGGGCGGTGCTTTGATCATCAATCACAAGACTTTGCTTTTCAACAGAAGTCCTGATCACTGCATCTTAGCATGTCACACAGGCAATTCACACCATGCAACTGATGGCTATCAATCACATAGAATAAATTCATATTTCGGGATGCCTCCCAATCAAGACATCAGTTACCATCCAAACGAGGTGAAGATTTCCGGTCTTCAACCACCGTCTTCATCTTCGATTTCTTATCGTCGATTCAGTTATTCAGAATGGGATAAACTCGGTCTTTCTGAGGACCTCGCGTATATAATAAACGCGTGCTACACAAACACTACATACGCATCATTTCAATTCATTAGTCACTAACCGTCAATCAGTAAGAGAACGATTTCCCAAATATTAACCCCGAAGGCCGAAACCAACATCAGATCAAATACCAGGAAACCATTCGACTTAGCTAACCTTCAGTTAATTTCTAAATTTCACATCCATATCGTTTATAATATTTTATAACGATTTATCGCAATTTTTATTTATTTTAAAATAGCCAATTTATTCAAACGACGCTTCGGGCCATAACGCGACCGTGGCGCTGTTTTTCTTCAGATTTGATTTACACATATCTGAAAATATAACCATTGGATCTTCAAAAAATTTACATCATTAGAAAGACCTTTTCAAAACGAATCCAACGGTTCCAGTTTCGGGAAAATCCGACGGTCGGATCTCCCGGTACAATCGTTTGAAGTTTCGATTTCAAAATACTAACTGCAGTGTCGTTATTCGATTTTATAAAATTATATTTATATATATATATAAATATAATCGATTCTGGCGTTGTTTTTCTTTAGATTTGAATGAAACATTCCAGACAATCCAATCGTTGGATCTTTACAAAGTTGGTGTCGTTGGAAAGGTATTTCCAAAGCGAACCCAACGGTTTCGGTTTCGGGAAAATCCGATGGTCGGATCTCCCGCACTAATCGTTTGAAATCACGGTTTCAAAATACGAACTGCAGCATCGTTATTCGATATATTTCAATTCTATTTATATATATATATATCGATTCTTCGATTTCAAAGCTATATTCTTTTCATACATTTGATAAAAATGATATTTTTATCCAACATACATTCATTTCGACACTTCACTATTTTTAACAATTCATGTATATAGTAAAAATGTGATTTTTATTGTAAAACGAATTATTTCAAAACCCGACTACTTTATATAGTTAATATAGGTGATAAAAATAGGATTTTTATTATAAAACAATTTATTTCAAAACAAGATTATTTTATATAGTTCATATTGATGATAAAAATAGGATTTTTATTATAAAACAATTTCTTTCAAAATATGAATACCATTCAACACATGAATTTCAATTCAACGAATGAATTTCGATTCAACACATGAAGCTTTTCTATAGTTTGTATATATAGAGTAAAAATGTGATTTTTATTGTTAAAACAATTTATTCAAAACACGAATACCATTCAACGCATGAATTTCTATTCAACGAATGAATATCGATTCAACACATGAAGGTTTTCTATAGTTTGTATATATAGATAAAAAGGTGATTTTTATATTTAAAACACAAATACCATTCAACACATGAATTTCTATTCAACGAATGAATATCGATTCAACACATGAAGGTTTTCTATAGTTTGTATATATAGATAAAAAGGTGATTTTTATATTTAAAACACGAATACCATTCAACACATGAATTTCTATTCAACGAATGAATATCGATTCAACACATGAAGGTTTTCTATTCAACAGACGAATATAGTTTCAATACAGGAAAATAATTCTAACACATGAATATTATTCAAAATTTTGGCAGCATAACGGCAGGGTAGTTAAAACCGGGACCGTCCCTAGTACGGCTCCTCGCTCTACCTTAAAGCCTCGCAGCTTTTGACAATGGGGAATCATGCATCTAGTTCGCACGCAGACGGCATGTATTTTTTTTTTTTCATTTCCACAAACTAATCCTATGTGGTTTCAACCAAATATTTCTCAACCACAAACGGGTATTTTTCAACCACAATCAATTAATTTCAACCACAAACAATTCTAATCAACCATTCATAATCAACCAATTTTCACACCAATCACAACCAATAAATATCGTTCATGGTTTGTGGACGAGGGGCGTATATATATATATATATATATATATATATGTGTATATATTTATATATAGCATTTCACTTCTATTCAACACATATATATAATTTTTACAACGCATATACAACTTATACATCGAACGTACAACTTATACAACGCTTATACAAGAGGTGTACAACGCTTATATAACTCGTACATCGACTATATAATTTATACATCGTCGCTTTCCATATCGTTTATAAATTAGAAATCTCACATTGGATTCCAATCCACCAAAAATAGCAGAAGGCTCAGAAAAATATGCGGTCTCTTCTAGAATGTAGAAGATGTCCACACGAGTCCACTGTCTCTTGTTTCACTGAATTTCGTCAAGAAACGAAAAAGATATGATTTTTGCAGTGGAATCAAAAACCGTAGCGCTTAGAAGTGCTATTAAAACAGTTTAATATATAACAGTCGTATACCTTTCAATATGGTTCAAAACTAGGTTTTCACCTTTCTCGAAATCCGCGCAACGATACGTCGATCGGCCTTCGCCACGAGGAAGAGGGAGGAGAGGCGCACCAGGCGCTGGTGGTGCGGTGGCGCTCGATGATCGGAGGAAGCGGCGGTGGCGGTTTCAAAAGCCGAACTTTCGAAGCTCGATTCTCTCTCAACACTCAACGAAAAATCTCACAACTTATATGGATTTGAAGGGGGAAGAAAACTCTACAAAAACTTCCAAAGGAGCATGCGGTTTTATTGCGTGGATTGATCAGAAAATGAACGGGAAAGAAGGAAGGGCTAATCAGCGTCGATCTGGAGGGTTTTCGGGGAGAGAGAAAAGTGATTAGCCAATAGGTCTTTTTTATTAATTTATATATTTTTAAATTTTTAAAATACCCTCTTTCATATACGAACACCAATTCAAACCCAACGACTATCGTCCCTAGCGTTTTAACCCCATTTCGAACACAATGGGATATGTTTCGTAGGCCTATTCGACTGTTTCAGTCAGTTTTCCTTCAAATTAAAATATAAAACATTCAATATTTAATTTGAACGTACATTTCAATTTGCCAGGGCCACAAACTGATTCAAAAAATTCCAGAAAAATAAATCTAGCTATGTTTTGACGATACGTTCCTAAAAAACTAGTTTCGTCGAATTCTGAGACCGTTTGCAAAAGGGCCTTTTTCTGGTCGATCCAATTTAACTGTAATTGACCAAAACACATTTCTCTTTGCCACGCTCACATACTAGCTTCAAAAATTATGAAATTTGAAAACTAGCAATAACTTCACATCCCGGATCCAACAAAAGTGGTTTCATCGAATTCAGAGGTCGTTTGCAAAATGGTCATTTTCTGGTCGATCCAATTTAATAGAAATCGACCAAACACATTTTCCTTTGCCACGCTCACATACTAGCTTCAAAAATTATGAAATTTGAAACCTAGCAATAACTTCACATCCCGGATCCAACAAAAGTGGTTTCGTCGAATTCCGAGGTCGTTTGCAAAATGGCCATTTTCACGGGCTATATAATTTCTATAGCGACCTTTCTGAAAATTCATTTAGCCATAACTTTTGCTTCCCGCTATGAAACTTCGATTTTTCAGATTCGTTAGAAAGGTATTCACTAACAGATTTAAATATTTTTGGTTTCACTCAAATCCGTTTTGGTTTGCACCCGGTACAGTCAGTCGAAGTTTGAATTCAAATTTTGTAACTACCGCGCCATTTCAGGCCTTGTTTATAATTCAAAGTAATTATATTTATTTTCAACTTCGATTCAAACTTACTTTTCATCATTATTATTTAAAATATTTATTTTAAATATTTAAAATCAACAATTTTAGCCAATTTAAAAATTTTAAATTGGCTCAGATTTTCCGGGTCGTTACAATCTCCCCCACTTAAAACTTTTCGTCCCCGAAAAGGAACAAAGTCGAAAGTGGTTTGATTAATCAACTCTACGTTCAATCCAGCTTCCATTCCCCAACTTTTCAGTTTCTGAGAATTTTCAAATTCTTCAAAAATTTGGCTAACACCCGGAATTTTCTAAAAATTTCGCCATAACCTCCTTTGTACGGGGAGAGGTTTGGAAATTTATTGGGCCGTATTAGGTACCCAATAAATCCTATAAAGCATACACATATTTATAGTGATATAATCTAGTGTTTACAGGGGAGCGTGTATTGATAATAACTCCAGAGAATAAATTCTCGTCACCCTGTCAAAGCCTGAGGGAGTGTGTATTTTAATTGCTCCAGAGGATAAATCCTCGTCACCTCGTCCCGTGTGGGAAATAAATAATCCATGTGCCGTATTTAATAACTAGAGAGACGTGATTATTGTCAACTCCAGACCCGTGTGGTTTTTTTTATTAATCTGGAAATTTATCGTTATAATTTTATATTGTCCATATCAGTCATCAGTGCAACCTGTAAAATATAGTCATCGCCATACAAGCCTCTCGCTCGTATGGTAAATCTTCCACCTCGTCACACAAGCTCCAAATGCTTATGTGGTATATGATGAATTATGCCTATCTTCCAGAAGTATACCATGTGATGTAGTTCAAAATTAATTGGTACTATCCTATGGCGACATTTAATTTTACACACAGAACAACCAGCACTCCGCATCCAATGGCATTCACAGGAGTTGATATAATAATATTTCGCATCCAACTCATTAAGGTTTACCTATTTGTCGGGCACACAAATAAATTCTTTACTCAACAGCTATCCAATTACCTGTTTAAACATATATAATTCACAAGTATATATTTCTATCTATTTTTTAATCAGTTCAATGTGTGATTTAATCGAATAAATTCTACCATTCATTCTATTATTGATTAAATTAACTATTGTTTCAATAATTTAATTAATCAAATCTACTATCACACAACACAAACAGCAATCAATTTGTTTTTAACTTTTCAAAAATATACTAATTAATCCATACACTCTTTTTGAATTAAGCAGACTATAGAATTAAAAGTGCACATCCATGGAAAGAAAATAACAACAAAGTAGAGAACTAATTGGTAATGCAAAGTATGGTAAATGTACCTTGCACCGGAGTCAATCAGAGATATCTACTCGACACTTAGGATAGGCTTTCTGAATGCTCTCCTCGGTTTCCCAAGTACAATCTCGCGGATCTCCACTCCATTGCACTTTGACTAAGTGAACCTTCTTGTTCCTCAGCTCTTTGGTTTCTTTGCCGATAATCTTTAGCGGCTCTCTTCTCACAGCTAATTCTGGAGTAATTTCAATATCCTGTTGAGCTGCTTCCTCCACGATCAAGTCTGGATCATGAACGTGCTTTCGAAGTTGAGATATGTGAAATACATCGTGCACTCCAGGCAACCAATCAGGCAATTTAACCCTATAAGCGAGAGTTCCAATCCGTTTAAGAATAGGAAACGAACCAATGAATTTGGGCGCCAACTTCCTAGTTTTACCGAACCGGATAACTCCTTTCATCGGCGATACTTTCAAATATACATAGTCGCCAACAACAAATGATATATCTCTTCTTCTCCTATCGGCATAGCTCTTTTGTCGGCTTTGAGCGGCGAGTAATCGTTTCTTAACGAAATCAACTTTGTCGGCAGCCTCTCGGATCATATCAGGCCCTAACACAAGTCTATTACCGGGTTCGACCCAACAAGCAGGAGATCGGCACGGTCTACCATACAATGCTTCGAATGGCGACATTGTCAGGCTCGCCTGGTAGCTGTTGTTATATGAGAATTCAGCCAAATGCAGATGGTCTTCCCATGATCTACCAAAATCTAGAACACAAGCCCGCAATAGATCTTCTAAAATTCGATTCACCCTCTCAGTCTGACCATCTGTCTGAGGATGATAGGCGGTGCTCAAGTTCAGCTTTATTCCCAGTTCTACTTGAAATGCCTCCCAGAATTTGCCAGTGAATATTGGATCTCTATCACTAACTATACTGATCGGCACTCCGTGTAGTCTAACTATTTCCTTGAAGTATATCTGCGCTAGACTCTGAGCAGTTCTGTTTGATCTGACAGGTATGAAATGGGCGGTCTTCGTGAAGCGATCTACATTCACCCAAATACTATCATTTCCTTTTCTGGTTCTGGGCAAACCATCAATGAAGTCCATGGAAATATGTTCCCACTCCAGCCTGGAACGTCTAGCGGTTGTAACAATCCAGCCAGTTTCTGTTGGTCGCTTTTGACTAGCTGGCAAGTAGGGCATCGACTAACATATATTGGAACGTCTCTTTTCATAGCCTTCCACCAGAATGTTCGCTTCAGATCGTTGTACATTTTAGCCACACCGGGATGGATACTCATCTTGAATTTGTGACACTCTTCTAACACTTCCCTTTTTAACTCTGGGATGTCAGGAACACAAATCCTTCCTTTCAATCTCAGGGTCTCGTCGTTATTTATTTGAAAACACGAGGGTTCGCCTTTCTGAATCCTTTTGATCATATCCTTAATAAAGTTATCCTCCTTCTGAAGAATAGATATTTTATCTATCAACGAAGTCGTGATAATAAAACTGGCGATCATTTCATTCTTTCGGCTTAACGCATCGGCCACGACATTGGCTTTCCCTAGAGTGTATATAATCTCAAAATCGTATGCTGCAAGGAACTCTAGCCAACGTTGCTGCCTCGAATTCAGGTCTTTCTGGGTGAACAGATACTTTAACGACTGATGGTCTGTATACAGTTCGAATTTCTCACCCATAAGATAGTGTCTCCAGATTTTCAAAGAGAATACGATAGCCAATAACTCAAGATCATAAGTTACATAGATTTTCTCGTGCGGCTTCAGCTGGCGGCTAGCAATCACTTGACCTCTTTGCATTAACACTGCACCAAGGCCCTCTCTAGAGGCATCTGTCCAGACTTTTAAATCCTGATTGCCGTCGATAATGGTTAACACTAGAGCAGTCGTTAATCTTAACTTTAGCTCTTCAAAAGCCTCCTCGCATTCTGGAGTCCATTTGAATTTAGAGTGCTTCTTTGTAAGCTTTGTTAAGTGACCAGATATCTTCGAAAAGTTTTTAACGAACTTCCTGTAATAACTAGCCAATCCGAGAAAACTGCGGACTTCTGTAGGAGTACTGGGCTGTTTCCAATTTTGAATAGCTGTGATTTTACTTGGATCCACAGCAATTCCTTTTTTCGATACGACGTGGCCCAGAAATTTTACTTCATCTTGCCAGAATATGCATTTGGATAGTTTGGCTTTCAATACATTCCTTCTGAGAATTTCCAGAACCTGTTCTAAATGCTTTTCATGTTCGACTTTTGATTTAGAGAAGATTAGAATATCGTCAATAAAAACCAGAACAAACTTATTCAAAACTCCTCTGAACACTCTATTCATCAAATCGACGAAGTATGCTGGAGCGTTACATAAGCCGAACGACATTACTAACCACTCGTAGAATAAGTCTGGACCTCTGAATGTTGTCATAGGAACACACTCTTCGGCAATTGGAAGCTGATGGAAGCCTGTAGCCAGGTCCATCCTTGAAAATACTTGTGCTCCATTCAGACGATCCAATAAATCATCGATTCACGGCAATGGATATTTGTTCTTTATTGTCCGCTTGTTCAAATCACGATAATCCACACATAGTCGCAGAGTACCGTCAGATTTTGGGACAAACACCACTGCTGCTCCCCAATCAGAGAAACTAGGCCTGATCAGACCCTTCCATACAAGCTGTCTTGTTTGATTGTCTAATTCCTCTTTCTCTTTCAAGGACATCCTTCGAATAGCGTGGACTACCGGCCTTGCATTCAGAATCAAAGCGATCTTGAAATCTATTTCTCTCTGCGGAGGTAAGCAAACAACTTCTTCAAACACATCCGCATAATTCTTGACGACAGGAATATCTTTTACGAGGTCGGGAATATTCTCTGTGACTTCTGGGACATTTTCTATTTGAGCAGGAGAAACATTAAGAGCTAACCAGAAATCTTTTCTATTTGAATTCGGGCCTTCACATGGTATGGTTATATAATTCCCTGATTGGGCCTTTGCCTTAACCACTCTCTCGGCGCATCTAACCTCAACTTCATATTTGGTTAGCTAATCCAATCCCAGAATAAGATCGAATTCAGTAAATTCATGACGATAGAGATAGTAGGGAATTTATAACAGTAAAAAGAGACAGGTACTGCACAAACCCAACTGAGATCGATGGAACCCCCAACCGGATTTTGGACAGTTATTGGTTCTTTGAGCTTCTTCAAATTTAAATCCAGTTTCCTAACCGCATTCTTTGCAACAAAGCTTCGCGACGTGCCAGTGTCAAACAACACTTTAACTGGAATATTTTTGACATTGAGCGTGCCTTCTAAAACATCAGACCTTTCCTGAGCAGACGAAGATGCAGGCACTTCTGCCACTTCATTTACATGCACCGCCTCAGGTTTTCTGAATAGCGGGCAATTTTTCGCAATATGACCGGCCTGGTGGCACTTATGGCATCCTCTTCCCTCATGAACCCTCTTATTATATTTAAATCCTTCCTTTCTTTGCTTCTTTAAAGATTTGCATTTTCCTTGCAAATGCCCTTGCTTATGGCAGTTGTTACTGGCTCTTTCTCAGATCTGGCCCTTTTCCGATTGTCCTTGGGCTTCTTGCTCACCTTAGACATCGTACTAGACTCAGGACGATCAGTTTCAGACTCAACTTTATTATTAGAACTGACTTCCTCTTCGTCGCGCAACATGCCTTTCTTATGGAGATCTTCATACTGATAAGCCATATAAATCATTTCTGAAAAAGGAAGCTTCACATGCCCCATTACTTTATTCTGGTATTTCCTTTGAAGCCCGTTAATAAATCTCAGATTCTTTCTCTTCTTATTTTGAATTAGATGGGGAGCAAAGTGAGAAAGTTCGTTGAATTTCTTATGATATTCTGGAATGGTCATATCTCCTTGTATCAGATAAGAAAATCCATCACATAATCGCTCAGTCGCTTCGGGAGGAGTAAATCTTTCCAGGAAAATCACTTTGAATCTATCCTAGGTGATATCACCTTCTGGATTATCCTTAATAACCGAATCCCACCAGAACAAAGCTTCGTCTTTGAGTGCCCAGGAGGCCAGTAATCTTTTCTGGTCATCCCTCAACTTTAAACCCTCAAAGATCTTTTCAGCAGAACGAATCCAAGCCTGTGTCTTCATAATAGATTCTTCACCAGAGAATGGTATTCCACCCATATTTCGATACTTGATTAATAGGGCCTCAATATCTGGTTCTGCATTCCTTCTGTTTCTGACACTCATTTTCTAGTACTTCTGCAAGTAGCAGATCAAGTGTCAGGTCACAGAAAAGATATATTAAAACATAGAAACATATACTTCAAATGTAAATGTGTCTATTGGGGGTGTATTTCATTCTGCTACTCATACTAGGATATTACTGATCCTATCTGTAATGAGTTACTCATCCTAGAACACTACTGGTTCTATTTCTGACGAGTTCGTTAATATGTTATATTCCAGAACTCAGCTTAACCAAAGCTCTGATACCAAATGAGACGACCCCGAACCTCGTTCTGACGGCGGAAAGGGTAATCCTTGGAATATAACACATAAATAGATAATAGCATAACAGAAATAAGTAAATACATCAGATAATGCACAATAGAATATACTGGATAAACGTAATCATCAGAGTTACACAGTATACATGATCTTACTTAGTACAAATACAGTTCAGCTATACATATATGTCTACAGCAGAAAAACAAACATAATGTACAATAGGAGCTGAAGAGCATAAAAAGAGATAAATGATAGAATCCATCTTCAGCTCCAGCTATCCAGAGAAAGCCAGCTAAAACCTGAATACAAGGATGCCCTTGTAGAAAAGGGGGCACCCGAGTTTGAAAGTGAAACAAACTACGAGTCCGTCATGGGACTGGTATGAGAAATCTACTCAACACATTTATAATATGGCTAATCACAGGACCACGCCACTTTCGTGGAACGGGTTTACTCCATTGGATTGCCAGTGCTTTAAAAACAAATCTTTCCTTTAAACATCGCAATGCTTTTTATAAAAATGAAGCCATTATAAGACTCAGTTCCCATCACACAATGCAACGCAAACCGGAGGATAGAGTTTTTACCTTATAATGGCCAAGATATGTTTGATACGAATAAAACAAAAGCATTTGATATTACCACTAGTGTTTATAAGTTTCAAAAACAATTTCAAATCATAAGTATCAATCATAGACGGCATTAATGCCCCATACCACTATGTCGCCATATATAGGTATACAATCAAAACCGCACAGTCACGTCTTTGGAAATTGGATTTCCGTCATGAACCAAGGCAAAAGATAGTCCTTACCGACTTCGAGACAATCTAGCCCATGTATCAGGACCCAGACTCAGGTGGGCCCTTGGAGCGACAGGGTCGGTCCACCGATGTGGATTAAAATTCCTAAACACTACGTTTCTCCGCTCTATGGGGCGTAAACGAGCCAACGAATGACTCCATCGGTCCTGGATCGACCGATATATCCGAGGCGCCTCGCTATCCATCATCCACATAAGTAAAATGTCAGGCCGTGTAAAAACACCGACACAACTCCTAGCTAGAAAGAAACGCATGCCCTCCCTGAGGTCCTTCTCCCGTTTCTGGTTCATACCGGGGTGTGAGGCTCGCGAATTCACGTTATACACAAAGCTACGCCACACAGGCGGTGCTTTGATCATCAATCACAAGACTTTGCTTTTCAACAGAAGCCCTGATCACTGCATCTTAGCATGTCACACCGGCAATTCACACCATGCAACTGATGGCTATCAATCACATAGAATAAATTCCAGTGTCAGACACACAATCCATTTACCAGTCCGTTCTGGGTCGAAACGAAATCGGAGGCACTATATACCTCGCAAACCCGTCGATCTCCACGTACGTCTGGATGATCACCACTCATTATCCATATTTCGGGATGCCTCCCAATCAAGACATCAGTTACCATCCAAACGAGGTGAAGATTTCCGGTCTTCAACCACCGTCTTCATCTTTGATTTCTTATTGTCGATTCAGTTATTCAGAATGGGATAAACCCGGTCTTTCTGAGCAACTCGCGTATATAATAAACACTTGCTACACAAACACTACATACGCATCATTTCAATTCATTAGTCACTAACCGTCAATCAGTAAGAGAACGATTTCCCAAATATTAACCCCGAAGGCCGAAACCAACATCAGATCAAAATCCAGGAAACCATTCGACTTAGCTAACCTTCAGTTAATTTCTAAATTTCACATCCATATCGTTTATAATATTTTATAACGATTTATCGCTATTTTTATTTATTTTAAAATAGCCAATTTATTCAAACGACGCTTCGGGCCATAACGCGGCTGTGGCGCTGTTTTTCTTTAGATTTGATTTACACATATCTGAAAATCTAACCGTTGGATCTTCACAAAATTTACATCATTAGAAATATCTTTTCAAAACGAATCCAACGGTTCCAGTTTCGGGAAAATCCGACGGTCGGATCTCCCGGTACAATCGTTTGAAGTTTCGATTTCAAAATACGAACTGCATCGTCGTTATTCGATTTTATATAATTATATATATATATAATCGATTCTGGCGCTGTTTTTCTTCAGATTTGAATTAAACATTCCAGACAATCCAACCGTTGTGTCGTTGGAAAGGTATTTCCAAAGCGAACCCAACGGTTTCGGTTTCAGGAAAATCCGATGGTCGGATCTCCCGCACTAACCGTTTGAAATCACGGTTTCAAAATACGAACTGCAGCTTCGTTATTCGATATATTTCAATTCTATTTATATATATATATCGATTCTTCGATTTCAAAGCTATATTCTTTTCATACATTTGATAAAAATGATATTTTTATCCAACATACATTCATTTCGACACTTCACTATTTTTAACAATTCATGTATATAGTAAAAATGTGATTTTTATTGTAAAACGAATTATTTCAAAACCCGACTACTTTATATAATTAATATAGGTGATAAAAATAGGATTTTTATTATAAAACAATTTATTTCAAAACAAGATTATTTTTTATAGTTCATATTAATGATAAAAATAGGATTTTTATTATAAAACAATTTCTTTCAAAATATGAATACCATTCAACACATGAATTTCAATTCAACGAATGAATTTCGATTCAACACATGAAGCTTTTCTATAGTTTGTATATATATAGAGTAAAAATGTGATTTTTATTGTTAAAACAATTTATTCAAAACACGAATACCATTCAACGCATGAATTTCTATTCAACGAATGAATATCGATTCAACACATGAAGGTTTTCTATAGTTTGTATATATAGATAAAAAGGTGATTTTTATATTTAAAACACGAATACCATTCAACACATGAATTTCTATTCAACGAATGAATATCGATTCAACACATGAAGGTTTTCTATAGTTTGTATATATAGATAAAAAGGTGATTTTTATATTTAAAACACGAATACCATTCAACACATGAATTTCTATTCAACGAATGAATATCGATTCAACACATGAAGGTTTTCTATTCTACAGACGAATATAGTTTCAGTACAGGAAAATAATTCTAACACAAGAATATTATTCAAAATTTCAGCAGCATAATGACAGGGTAGTTAAAACCGGGACCGTCCCTAGTACGGCTCCTCGCTCTACCTTAAAGCCTCGCAGCTTTTGACAATGGGGAATCATGCATCTAGTTCGCACGCAGGTGGCATGTATATTTTTTTTTCATTTCCACAAACTATTCCTATGTGGTTTCAACCAAATATTTCTCAACCACAAACGGGTATTTTTCAACCACAATCAATCAATTTCAACCACAAACAATTCTAATCAACCATTCGTAATCAACCATTTGTAACCAACCATTCGTAATCAACCAATTTTCACACCAATCACAACTAATAAATATCTTCCATGGTTTGTGGGCGAGGGGCGTATATATATATATATATATATATATATATATATATATATATATATATAGCATTTCACTTCTATTCAACACATATATAATTTTTACAACGCATATACAACTTATACATCGAACGTACAACTTATACAACGCTTATACAAGAGGTGTACAACGCTTATATAACTCATACATCGACTATATAACTTATACATCGTCGCTTTCCATATCGTTTATAAATTAGAAATCTCACATTGGATTCCAATCCACCAAAAATAGCAGAAGGCTCAGAAAAATATGCGGTCTCTTCTAGAATGTAGAAGATGTCCACACGAGTCCACTGTCTCTTGTTTCACTGAATTTCGTCAAGAAACGAAAAAGATATGATTTTTGCAGTGGAATCAAAAACCGTAGCGCTTAGAAGTGCTATTAAAACAGTTTAATATATAACAGTCGTATACCTTTCAATATGGTTCAAAACTAGGTTTTCACCTTTCTCGAAATCCGCGCAACGATACGTCGATCGGCCTTCGCCACGAGGAAGAGGGAGGAGAGGCGCACCAGGCGCTGGTGGTGCGGTGGCGCTCGATGATCGGAGGAAGCGGCGGTGGCGGTTTCAAAACCCGAACTTTCGAAGCTCGATTCTCTCTCAACACTCAACGAAAAATCTCACAACTTATATGGATTTGAAGGTGGAAGAAAACTCTACAAAAACTTCCAAAGGAGCATGCGGTTTTATTGCGTGGATTGATCAGAAAATGAACGGGAAAGGAGGAAGGGCTAATCGGCGTCGATCTGGAGGGTTTTCGGGGGGAGAGAAAAGAGATTAGCCAATAGGTTTTCTTATTAATTAATATATTTTTAAATTTCTAAAATACCCTCTTTCACATACGAACACCAATTCAAACCCAACGACTGTCGTCCCTAGCGTTTTACCCCCATTCCGAACACAATGGGATATGTTTCGTAGGCCCATTCGACTGTTTCAGTCAGTTTTCCTTCAAATTAAAATATAAAACATTCAATATTTAATTTGAACGTACATTTCAATTTGCCAGAGCCATAAACTGATTCGAAAAATTCCAGAAAAATAAATCTAGCTATGTTTTGTTGATACGGTCCTAACAAAACTAGTTTCGTCGAATTCTAAGACCGTTTGCAAAAGGGCCTTTTTCTGGTCGATCCAATTTAGCTGTAATTGACCAAAACACATTTCTCTTTGCCATGCTCACATACTAGCTTCAAAAATTATGAAATTTGAAACCTAGCAATAACTTCACATCCCGGATCCAACAAAAGTGGTTTCGTCGAATTCCGAGGTCGTTTGCAAAATGGTCATTTTCTGGTCGATCCAATTTAATAGAAATCGACCAAACACATTTTCCTTTGCCACGCTCACATACTAGCTTCAAAAATTATTAAATTTTAAACCTAGCAATAACTTCATATCCCGGATCCAACAAAAGTGGTTTCGTCGAATTTCGAGGTCGTTTGCAAAATGGCCATTTTCACGGGCTATATAATTTCTATAGCTACCTTTCTGAAAATTCATTTGGCCATAACTTTTGCTTCCCACTATGAAACTTTGATTTTTTAGATTCGTTAGAAAGGTATTCACTAACAGATTTAAATATTTTTGGTTTCACTCAAATCCGTTTTGTTTTGCACCCGGTACAGTCAGTCGAAGTTTGAATTCAAATTTTGAAACTACCGTTCCATTTCAGGCCTTGTTTATAATTCAAAGTAATTATATTTATTTTCAACTTCGATTCAAACTTACTTTGTATCATTATTATTTAAAATATTTATTTTAAATATTTAAAATCAACTATTTTAGCCAATTTAAAAATTTTAGATTGGCTCAGATTTTCTGGGTCGTTACAAAAGTTGTCATTATGCAAACATAATGTTGCAAAGGTATAAATATAATTAAATAAAAAAGAAATGTTATAGAAGAATGGATGTGCTATGACCTGAAATTTTGAAACCAATTTAAATTTTATTTTCTGTTAATTTTACAAGGAATTGTGGTCGATTTAAAAATTCGATAATTTAAAATTACTTCAATAGCTTAAAAAGAAACATTTTCAAACAATCTCATAATTCAATGAAACCAATTTTATCGCATCCGGAACGTTGGAAAATGGTAGGATTCCAAATTTCAAAATTTTCGGAGTTATATGTGAGTGTACGAAAAATAAACGCATACCGGATCATCCGGTCAAAATTAAGTGAAAACGCAATAAAATAATAACAAAACGAATGGTCAAACGAATCCAAAATTCAACGAAACCTATTTCATTAGATCCGTAATTATAAAGTATCTTAGGGTTTAAATATTCATGTCAATCGGACTAACCATTTCATCACACGAGCGATAAACGCGGGAAAATAATGAAATGAGCTTTATCCTTAATTAATCCAAAAGCACAAGTGTACTTCTTTTGATGCGTCACCCAACCAAACCAGCATAGTGTGTTTTCTCTTTCTCCTCCATCTTGCGGCAACTCATCAATACTCATCCTTCTTCTTTTAATAAAACAAACCCCTTTCTCCTTCTCTTTTCCTTTTTCATTTTCTTCCTTAACCTTCCTTACTCTTATCCCACCTCCATAGCCATGGTGCCACCTTCCTCCACTGCTCCATCCCCCATTTTCCTACCCTTTAACCTCCTCCCTACCTGAACAACACCCTAACAGCCTCCTCCCCTTAGTCGTGTACCACCTCCACCGAAAACCCCTAATTTTTCCTTTATAAACCCTAAATCACCATCTAAACCCAAAATAAATCCAAATCCTCCACTCTCCTATCCCACTACATCCATTCCTGGGCCCCACAACCTTAGAACAACCCCGTTTCACCCCCACCAGAATGGTGGGCCCCATCTCCCCTAAGTCGTGGACCTCACTAAGCCTCCGATCCCCTTTAAACCACAAAAATCTTATTTTTCCTCCCCTAATTTCAATTATAAGTATAAATATATTTATTTTAGTAATTTGTGTGGAAAAGATGCGAGCTTGCATAGAAAAGTTCTACTATGAAGAATCACAGTGTTGGAAAGCTTTGGTGAGAACCCCTCACTCAAGTTTTTGTTAACTAGTTTAGTTAATATAACTAGTTTACTATGTTCAGGAGATTGGTTAATGTTTATGATATTCATAAGTTATTATGGTGATGATTTGGGTTTATGATAGGGTTTAATGATGTTTAGCATGATAAAAATGTGATTTTTAAGTAATATACATGTAGATGCTTGGGTATGTGACACCTAGAACTAATAGTGTTGACCGGGAAATTTATTGAAACTTAAATGGTCATTAGAAAATAATTAACTAATGATTGGTTAATGAATATTGATATGAACCCTATTTGGATAATTGATTGATGATTGGTTGACACTGATGGTTGAAATATACCTCATTGATTGCTATTGCGGTTAATCTGTTGATTGTCAAACCTATATAAGCGTTAATGGTTTAAGGCTTATTTGGTATATACCGCGATATGTGGTGACTGGATGCTAATAGTTAGTAATAACAATTATTGGATGTTAATGATGTGTGAAATCCATATAAATTGAATTGTATTGTGATTAGTTGAATCTCATTACAATTCGCAATAATTTTGAATAATTTAATAATTAAATATTCAGTGAAAATTAAAAGTTTGAATTCGACGTCCAATTTTTGATGGACAAAAAGTTTATAAAATTACGATGAATATTCATAACTGAAATGAATTGATTTGAATTTATTCCATAAAATTGTGGCTTATTCAAGTTTTATGTTTAAAATGAATATTAACTTTTAAAAGTGAAGTTCGGTTAAGATATCTAGGAAATGTTTAAGTAAAAATTTATTTTCAAATCTGTCTTATTTATTTTTATAACGAATGTTAGGAAAGTTTGGACTTCGAAAAATAATATTATTTTAATGATTAAGATAATATTAAAATGATTAAATAATTGAATATTGGATTTCAGCGAGAAATAATAGAAATATAGTTTCGAAAAATATTTATTTATGTTTTATATAATTAATAAATTATCTTGGAAGGGATTCGGTTTAAATTTAATTATAAATCGTATTTGGTCCGAATAAGACATGCCGTACAGCGGTAGTTCGCGAAGCTCGACCATTAAATTTAAACTGACGTACCGGGAGATCTGACCTTCGAATTCCCTCGAAATGAAAAACATTGGGTTCAAAATGAAAGAGTTTTCAATTGGAATATAAAGTGTTTAAACCCAACGGTTAGATTTTAAGATAAGTTCAAATCTATTTTTGAAAAGGTCGCTATAAATGCAGTTTGATGACCGAAATTGGAAACCGAGTGAAACAGCCTTATAAAAATTATTAAAAATATGGAAAAACCATGATAAATCATATTAATGATTTCAAAATGATTAGGTAAGAATAGTAAAGATTTGAACTATGATTTGAATTTTCAGACTTTTGACATGATTTACTTAACATAGTAAATCTATATTTTGAAATTTAGTTTGAAGATAAACTACTGGTTTTCAAACTTAAGTTCATTGGATATGAATGAAAATAATCTTTGGATATTTCAATATTGGATTCTGTAGTTACACAAATATTGTTTGAGGAAGAAGATATCGTTATTCCTTATACGGTATTTGTTGATTTCAAAATTTGATGTTGAATATAAGTCAATATGTTTTCTATTTAAAGCCTTATATTTGATATCAAATTGGATTTTGGGTTTATTGTGAATGATTTTTTAAATAACATTTGTTCTTTAGCCCAATAAAAGGAAAAATGCTTTCTCAAGTTTGAGTTGTAATAAATATTTAAATAAAGATTTGATTGAATGAAATAGAAATTAAAACTATGTTAGAGTTTTAATAAATCTTCCAATAAAGATTTAATTGAGGGAAATGAAGATTAAAACTATGTTAGAGTTTTAATAAATCTTTCAATAAAGATTTAAAATGAAAGAAGGTAATTAAAATTACCAAAAACGAGGGGTGTTAGATATGGAGTATCACCAATGTTGCTCCATGGGATGAATAGGATGGGAATGTGATAACGATATGAGAGATTACCTTTTTTAAGGCTCGATAATCCCGATAAGGCTTATAAACCTTAATTTGAGTAAAAGAATATCCCAAATTGGAATGAGACTTATGAAATGTTTATATACCACTTGATTTTAATGATGTGATAGTTATTCAAAAAGGCCGGGTTTCAAACCATTTTGAATAACTAATATGACAATTTTCAAAGATATTGAAGTTGATGGCTGAAGACCGGAGATCTTCAAATCGTTTGGATTATTGTTGATGCCTTGGGTAGCTCCCATTATAAGGTTAAATTAGTGGTCATCTAGACGTACTTGGAGATCAACCGGATATGCAATGTCCTCTCTCTCTTAGGGGATGAGGAATAAGGTACCTTCGGTTTCGTTCAGACCCAGAATGAACTTGTAAATGGATGTGTGTCTGAAGTTGTATTTAATAGCATAACTAATTTGTTGCTATTGATGATATATCTATGGTAGCGGAGAATTTATTCTCTTAGCTTAACACCCTTCATTGAGACGTAAGAACTCAAAGGTTATATTATTAATAGAAACTAATCATATGTGTGAATTGACAATATGGCATGCTAAGTTGCTGATTAATCAATTCTTTTATTGAAAAGCATAGCTTTATGGATGAAGATCAAAGCATGGCAGATATAGCGTAGCTTTGTGTTGAAACGTGAATTTGACAAGCCTCACATCCCGTGAATGGCCAAAAACATAATGAAAGACAGCGGAGAGGGCTAATGTTTCCTTCTATCAGAAAAGTGATGCCATGGTATGAAGCTCAGGCAATTTACTTATGTGGATGATGGATTAAAGCACCTTTGATGATGATCAATCAACGACCGGGATGACTATTAGATACGGCTGGGGAACGTTATGTTCAGGAGAGATACTAGTCAGCCGTGTACGGTGCTGGCCGGCTCTGCCGTTCTAGGGCTCACGTGCTCCTAAGTCCTGGACGTCTTGCTATATATGCCCTGAATCGGATAAGGAAGATCCTTAGCCATGGTCATTGATGGAAATCCAACTTCCAATACGAACCATGCGTTTTCAGTTGTAAATGTAACACCTCAAAATTTAATACACTATAACCATACAGAAAAGATAATAAATTGGGAATTACTTGATTAAGTATTCAGAATCAAGTGAAATCGGCTTTACCATTGCGTTCGTCTTGGAATTTTGGTTCTGATAGACCCTAAGTTTGCATAAATCAGATAACGTATGAAGAAGTTATGAGCATAAGAAGTTTGTATACATATAAGAAGATTATATATGAATAAATTCAAAACAGAATTCAAACCAAAATAATTAAGCGCATGAAGCAATGGTCATGGGACGACCCAACTAGCACTAGGTCCAACAATGGGCCTACCCATGGCTAAGTGGGTTGACCCAGTAGGTCAGTGGGTCAACCCATCCATATGCATGGTGTATTCCGAATTATGCACTTGGACCGTTTTGTTTGCTAGGTTCGTTCGCTGACTCAGCCCTACATGAATGTCTTAGATTGAAAACCTAGGATCTAAAGGTTGAGAATTAGCTCTGTAAATCTATAAATAGGATGGCTCTCTCCCATTTCAATGCACATAATTATTCTTCATATTCCCTTCCTCCATGAATTTATTCTAATATATCTATATATAATGGGGAGATGCTGCTGAAGCCTAGATCTACAGAGATAATTCAAAATTTAAGATTTGCATACAACAACAAAAGATAGAAGTGGACTTTTCTACAATGGCATATAAATAGATAGATAAATAGATAGATAAAAAGAGATATAATCTCTTCTTTACCAAACCCGTTGTGAGTTCCCTGTTATTTTCAGATCTGATACCTAGAATTATATCATGACAGTAAATAAAATAGGATCTAGGACATGCAGTTCCTATAATTTGTACATGTTATTCATTTATGTCGTTGTTATAAGTACTTTTACTGCCAGATGATTAATTAGTTATGCGTATCTATCTTCCTTTTCCCATATTTCTATTGTTTTAGTTTATTTCAAGTCTTGCCTATATGCGTATATAGTTGATTTGATTCTATCCTCCTTCTTTTATTTTTCCCTTTTAATTTATGCCAAGCCTAGGCCATTGAAAGCCTAGACCATGCCCGATTTAAGATTGTGTATAATTAAAATTGGGTTAATAAGAAATGACATGAAAAAGGGGAATTTTGGCATATTGATAAATTGAGGACTCTTTGACTATAATTTGGGAAAAAGAAAATATACATAGACTTGTACTTGCTGTAAATTGGGAATGTGACAAAAAGGGATAATATGCATAAACTTGTACATGTTGTAACTTGGGGATATAACTGAATGGATAGTATGCATATGTATAAACGTATTAGATTTAACTTAATACAAACATTATGTAAAGGACATGTTAAAATAATCGAAGTACCAAATGTTGGTTAGGTAAGCTGAATTACTGTAGTAATTATATACATCTGGGTGGGTGTGTTTGTTTTGGGAACAGGCTGTACACATATAATAACACGTAATATTACAACCACGCTTATTGATGAACCTAAAACCTGCTAGGTTAAACCTAATTATTAATAAGCTTAGAGGTCCCTCATTCTGCTTTTGTATTGGGTTTTGGGGACTCTTAAATCCTAGTTACTTGGGGACACAAGCTTAGGAGGTCTGGCTTGTGTCAATCTTACTGTGTGGAATCTATATCAGTTGGTATCCCTGTTGGTATTTTGTTAGAGGGCCTCACACTAGGTAAGGCCTAGGGCACGCATTGCTGAACTGGATAGTAAGAGGTGAAAAACGTGGAAGGTGGATACGGGTGCATTCTGGCGGAGTCATGAGCGTGCATGCGTCCAATTAGGGAAACAAAGCCGCTATAACACCAGTAAATAGGTTTGTGTTATGTAAGTTGTCAGGTTAGGGAGTGATACACCCGAATGTCGGGGATGACACAGGATATTTACGTATTAGGGAGTCGGTCGCATGGGTAGTAATTAGAATACACCTAATCCTGATGTTATATAATTAGGGTAACACCTAATTCTGTTATGTAATTAGGGTACACCTAATCCTATTGTTTAAATCCTTTTGTTCCTGTTAAGTAATTAGGTTAACACCTAATCCTGTTATACTAGTATTGGTGCAGACACAACCTGTTTTTAGGGATATAAATGAGAAGCATTACTTGATCATGGTTTTATCCTGCTGTTCCGGTTTATCTTGTTTTATTCCTATTTTGTTCTGTTTATCTTGTTTACCTGTTGCCTTATATGATACTATACTTTCTCATCCAGTCTTGTTTACTTGTCTTGATATCTCCATTTTATACATATTTGAAACTCACTGGAACTCGGCAGGCTTTATGTCTGACCCTTTTGTTTTCGCTTCTTTATCTTCCTTCCCCCCCCCCCAGGTCCTCAGAGTTGTAGCACTCCTCAGTGATTAGGACTTTCTCTTTCAACTTGGATCTGGACTTTCTCAGATGTACCACTCTGATTTACTCTCTACTCTATTATGGCTTGCTATAAGGGAAATGGTTTTATATTAGTGCACTATGTTATTTTGCATTGTGAGATAGATTTGTGGTTCTTGGTGTTTGATGTAACTAGTTTGATGATGTAACCTGATTTGAAACAATGTTTTATTTTCAATAATTAAGTTGAATTTTTTGTTGCTTACTTTATATCTATCTTGTGAATTTCTGTATTGTTTACCTATTGTGCTTTACGAAACTTAATACATTCTCTTATGAGTGACATTAGCGGACGTGGGGTGTCACAGTAAACCTATATGGCGACATAATAGGATGGGGTATTATGCCGTCTAAGATTGATACATTTACTTTCGAAATTGATTTTGTGACGGCCCGCACCAACCGACATTTACTCCAAAAGTGCGCTGTACACTTGTCCGGTTAGCACGGAACGGGTCGCCAGAAGGAAAAGGAAGAAGGAAATGAACATACAAAGAACCTGTAGAATGTCTCACAGCGCATAGAACAAAATATAATAATAACATACTTGACATAAAACAGGAGAGACAGTGCATAAGCTGAAAATCAGAACTAAACATCATAGCAGCGAAAATCTAACATACAGCTTATTACAACTTTTCAAACTGTCTCAAAGCAAAAGTAAGATAAATGAGGTACACTACTAATGCCCAAGTAGCGACCACCAACGACACAGGGAGAATGTGTATATATATAATACGTGGAAGCCTCATGCCCGCCTCCGAATCAGCTACTCGCGCATCACCAGCTAACATGTCTCTAGTCTGCTCGTGTGAGCACCCAGAGTAATAAGAGGAGACATAAAACTCTGGGTCAGACATAAAGCCTGGTATGAACGATAAGCATCTAAAGTGAACAATAACAGGTAGACTAAAACATACCTGAACCTGGACCTGCAACCAAAGAGTTAGCACTACATACTGTACAACACTCTAAGGTATCATATCAAACAGTGTAAAGATACGGAGGTGGGGGAGGTGTGCATGTCATAGGGATGGCAAACAATCAAACATAGCATCCATCCTCACATCTCTCACTCAGTGCATAAAGCATACGATATTCACCACTTCGATCACCCAACATTCCTTGCTACGATCACTTTGCCCCATGAAGTCATAAATGGCTTCACTGCACTGATAACGTAGCCACAAATCCTTTGCTATGTCCACTTTGCCCCATGGAGTCACAAGAACCCCACTGCACTGGCTCATAGCCTTATCAATCCTTACAATGTCCACTTTGCCCCATGGAGTCACAAGAACCCCACTGCACTGGCTCATAGTCTTACTACGCATCACCTTGCCCCTCGGGTCATAATGACCCTACTGCACTGATAACGTAGTCTTGCTACCATCACCTTGCCCCTCAGGTCATAATGACCCTACTGCACTGATAAGTAGCCATCCTTCATTTCTAGTGGTGGATCGAAGTTATGAACGTCGACAACTCCTTAGCACACGTCCCGCAGCAAAGTCCAACCATGAAGTGAACTCCTTGGTTCCCAACTGGATCCTGAGCTCTAACTTCCCTCATTGGACTACCTTTGCATCTCGGGTTATTGGTCAATACTGGGTCGGGTCGGGTTCCTCCTCAAGCCATCGGTTCGGGTCGGTGTCCTTCATCTGTTCGGGTCGGGTCTCCTTCTGGTGCGGTTCGGGTCGGGCATTCCTTTGGGTTCGAGTCAGATGCTTCTCTTCGGGTCGGGTCGGGTGCTTCCCTTCGGGTCGGGTCGGGTGTCCCTTCTTGGTTCGTGCTTTCGATCTGTCTTCATGCTCCCTTTATGTGCTCCTATCCGATCCGCTTTCGTGCTCCCGCTCTGATTCGTCTTCGTGCTTCCGCTCCGATCCGTCCTCCTCGATCCGATCCGTCTTCCTTTATCCGATCCGATCCCAGTTCAGCTAGCGTGGCCTTCCTTTTTGCCACTTTTCCCAAGTGTTGGGTTCCGATCCGATCGGATTCTTTGCTCAGTTCTACATATCCGATCTGAGCCCCCTTATCCGATCCGAACCCTGCACTGTTTTCTGAAACTGTTCCAGCAAGTGTTTACGCCATTCGACGACGTTTTCGACCATTCTAACTATTGGAATCAATCACAAAGCATTTCATACAGTCATAGCAACATTCATAATCAACCACAAACATCAAAACATCCATATGATAGGTTAAAATGGATCAAACATACCCAAAATCCCATATTTCCCCTTAAGCATGTTTAGGTGAAACTAATGATAGGATTAGCAAAACTTAACCAAATTAACCCAAATTCATATCAGAGGTCTAAAACATCATTTAGGAATTTATGAACATTTTTCCCGAATTTTACCATGCCTAAATTCGCTAATTATCACTAATTACCCTTAACTAGCCATAATTAGTGTAAAACTATGCAAATCACTCACCTTAGCCACAAAATAAACTAAGATCTGAAATAATTCTCTGATTTGATGTGAATCTCAATGCCAAACAGCAGCTCCTTTGTTGATTTGGTGAAGATCCTCCTTGATTAGGGGTTGCTAAGCCAAATCCTTGACCAAAAGATGATTTGGAGGTGATTTAGAGGTTAGAGGCCATTTTTAGGGATCCTTGGTGATAAGTGGAGGCTAGAAAACTGAAATGGAATGATTCTCCATCTCATTTCAGCCCTCCCATAACCCTAATCCCGAAATGGGTTATGGGCCTACTCACTAATCACCCGATTTGGCCCGGTTAAACAGTTTTTCACTCTCCAAACCTTGTTTCAGCCATATATCCCAAACGGTAAGTCCGTTTGGCTAATATGACCACTCTACGGAAAGGTAAACCATCAAACAAACCTAATGGAAGTAATTTCAGGTCAAAATCCCTTTCCAATCAAAAGTTATGGCCAAAACAGTACCAACTAGGGGCAAAATGGTCATTTAGCAATCGACAAAAATCATGAACATGGGAAATGACTCTAATAGATGTTTCCCAAAGTTACATGACCATACAACTTCACATGGGAAAGCAATAAATATTCTACAAATCTATGATGTGTAGAATACGGGTCATTACACTCTCCCCCCCCTTAAGAAATTTCGCCCCCGAAATTCCCTAATCAAACACACAAAAAGGTCACGCATGCCTATTAACCATAAAACAACCATCAAACATGCAAAACAAGTAAAATAAGTCTATCCTAGCATGCGGAATAACTAAATCGCAAAGTAAATCTTACCAGACAAAGAGTTCTGGATATGCCTTCCTAATGCTCTCCTTTGTCTCCCAAGTACAATCATTCTCGTTCTCGCCCCACTGAACCTTGACTAGCTTCACCGCCTTCCTTCGAAGTTGCTTTGTATCGTGCCCCATAATACGAATCGGCTTGCGGTTCCCAACCGCCTCAGGTTCTACTTCGAAGTCCTCTAACCGATCAGGTGAAATAGTCATATCTGAGTCGTGAACGAACTTCCTTAGTTGGGAAACATGAAACACATTGTGAACTCCTGCTATTTTCTTTGGTAAGCCAACTCTATATGCCAAATTCCCGACTAGTTCAAGAACAGGGAATGGGCCAACAAATCTTGGTGCTAATTTTCCTCTCCTGCCAAATCGTATCACGCTCTTCAACGGAGAGATCTTGACAAACACCAAGTCACCAACGGAGAATTTCAAGTCTCTTCTCCTCTTATCGGCATAACTCTTCTGCCTATCCTGAGCAGCTTTCATTCGTTGTTGAATGATCTTAATCTTATCTGAAGTTTCCCTCACCACATCTGGTCCAAGCATAAACTTCTCGCCAGTCTCTATCCAACATGATGGTGAGTTGCACGGTATTCCGTACAAAGCTTCATATGGAGCCATACCAATACTGGATTGGTAGCTATTATTATATGCAAACTCTACTAGATGCAAATGGTCATCCCATGATCCACCAAAATCCAATATACACGCTCTCAAGAGATCTTCCAATATACGATTCACCCTCTCCGTCTGACCATCGGTCTGAGGATGATATGCGGTACTGAGATGTAATCTGGACCCTAGAGCCTCTTGTAAGCTTTTCCAAAACCCACTAGTGAACAACGGGTCTCGGTCACTCACAATGCTTTTGGGTACTCCATGAAATCTCACTACCCACTTCATATACAATTCTGCCAACTTGGCTGCCGTTCTGGTCGATTTGACTGGTATAAATCTTGCACTCTTAGTCAATCGATCCACAATTACCCAAATGCTATCATATCCCGATCTAGTCCTTGGTAAACCATCGATGAAATCCATCGAGACTTGCTCCCATTTCCATTCGGGGATTTCTAATGGTTGCAATAACCCACTAGGCTTCTTTTGCTCGGCTTTAACTAGCTGGCAATTCATGCATTTGGATATAAACTTCCCAACGTCTCTTTTCATTCCTTCCCAGTAGTAAGTCTGTCTCATGTCTCGATACATCTTATTACCACCGGGATGTATAGTTAGTTTTGAGTGATGACATTCTCTAAGCACTTCATCTCTCAAACCACTCACGTTGGGCACAACTAGTCTTCCATTCTTTCGAAGCCATCCATCTCGATCAAGCCCATACACATTCATTTCCTCATCGATACCCATCTCTAACTTGGAGATGATTTCTAATAGATTAGGATCGTCCCTCTGGCTGGAACCAATCCGCTCTATCAAAGTGGGTCTGATCGTCAAACTAGCTAGCATGACTGGATCCAATTCGCACCTTGGTCTGAAATCAAACCCCGCGATAAACTCCAGTTGCTTCCATTCAAGAAACATTGCCCCTAAGCTGGCATGTCTCCTACTCAAGGCATCGGCTACCGCATTACCCTTCCCAGGTGTATACGCGATATCAAAATCATACGAAGCCAAGAACTCTAACCATCTCTGCTGACGGAGATTCAGTCTTTCTGAGAGAAGAGATACTTTAACGATTTATGATCGGTAAACAGCTCAAATCTTTCTCCCAAGAGATAGTGTCTCCACATCTTCAGCGCAAATACAATCGCTGCTAATTCCAAATCATGGGTAGGATACTTCTTCTCATGCGGCTTTAGCTGTCAACTAGCATAAGCTACAACCCTACCTCCTTGCATCAATACAGCACCCAGTCCGGTACCACAAGCATGTGTATACCGTCATCTCTTCATTCCCTTTAGGAATGACTAACACTGGCGCACGCGTCAATCTCTCCTTTAGACTCTTGAAGGCATCCTCACACACTCCGTCCCAGACGAAGGACTGATTCTTCTTAGTCAACTGAGTCAACGGTGTTGCAATCTTGGAGAAGTCCTGGATAAACTTACGATAATATCCAGCTAATCCCAAGAAACTTCTTACATCTGTTGCATTCTTGGGTGTAGGCCAATCCTGTACCGTAGCCACCTTCGCGGGGTCCATGGCAATACCACTCTCTGAAACAACATGGCCCAAGAATCTCACTTCCCTTCTCCAGAAATGACACTTAGAGAATTTCGCTTTCAATTGGTGTTTCCTCAACACCTCCATCACTATCCTCAAGTGTCCCTTGTGTTCCTCCTCTGTCCTTGAGTAAACAAGGTTATCATCCACGAACACAAGAACAAACTTATTCAACTGATCTCTGAATACTCGATTCATAAGATCCACAAAATAGGCTGGTGCATTAGTCAACCCAAATGGCATAACCAACCACTTATAAAATCCAGACGGCGTTCTAAATGCCGTTTTCGGAACACTCTCATCTGCTACTCGAAGCTGATGAAATCCTGTCGCGAGGTCCAACTGGGAGAACACTCTAGCTCCTTCCAGCTGATCAAACAAATCATCTATACGCGGTAGAGGATACTTATTCTTCCTCGTCACCTTATTCAACTCGCGATAGTCCACACACAAATGAAGGGAACCATCTGCCTTAGTGGCAAACACAACTGGTGCTCCCCACTCGGAGACACTCCTTCTAATAAATCCCTTCTTCAAAAGATTGCTGACTTGCACCCCGAGCTCTCGCTGCTCCCTTGGTGCCATACGACGAAGTGGCATCACTATAAGTCTGGCATCTTTCACTAAATCAATACGGAACTCAATCTCTCGGTGTGGTGGAAGCCCGGTCACCTCCTCGAAGACGTCCGGATATTGGCCAACCACGGTCACATCTGACAACTCATCCTGCGGGATGTCGAGGGAATTTACAAAACTAGCCATAACCCCATCACTAGGTAGACTACCAAACACTACCCTCCGCCCATCATCCGCCCTCACTGTCACCAAAAAGCCCTCACAGTCTACCACCACCCCGTATCTTTGGAGCCAATCGACTCCCAATATAATGCCATACCCAGTAAAGCCCAAAACAAAGCAATCACATACAAACATACATCCATGACTCGATAAGACCAAATTCCTGCAAATCATACTAAGGCTAGTCGAACCACCAATCGGGTTCGTCACAATCAATGGTCTATCGACTATCTCGGGTTCCAGTCCCAACCTATCTACCAGGTTACTAGATATGAAGGAACGGGAAGCCCCAGTATCAAACAAAACTCGAACTGGTATATCATAAATAGAAAGCATACCTTGAATAACAACATTCTTTCCTTTCTCCGCCGCAGTTGGGGCATTCGACGAAGAAGGAACAGCATCAATAGCATATGCTTTCACAATCTGCTTCTCCTTAAGAGGTTGCGGACACTTATCCTTCTGATGTCCCACTTGACCACAGTTGTAGCACTTCCTTTCCGCTGGCTTGGCCCGACATTCCTTAGCATAATGGCCCTTCTTTCCACAGCTAAAGCACTCAACATCCTTCTTGCTCTTTTTCTGGCCACCTTTTGATTGGTCCTGCTTCCTCTTATTCTGAGAGTTATTCTTGCCTCCACCGCCTGCTTGCGGCTTTGGCCCTTCTGCAGATGCAGCCTCAGTCTTTGACTTAGGGTAAAGACTCTCTGATCTCAAAGCTTTCCCCATGATCGATTCAAAAGTCTCATCGATGTGATTAATAAGTCTTTCCCCCAAGTATCCATCCAAACCAGTAATGAACTTCTCATTCTTCTTTTCAGGAGTATCAATGAGAGACAGTCCATACTTCGACAAAGTGTCGAACTCAGCAATATAATCAGAAACTGCCCTCCCATTCTGCTTGAGTTCCAAGAACCTCTTGAACAATACTGACTTCTGGGCAGCTGGAATGAACTTCTCGCTAAAGCGAGCCTTGAACTGATCCCAAGTAACCTGATCCTCTGGAGTAGCTGTTCTAATGGCATTCCACCAATTCATCGCTCGCCCTTGCAACTGACGAGACGCTAGCCTTCTCTTCATCGCATCCTCGAGACCCAAGTCATCAAAGATACGGTCACAGCTATCCATCCAGTCCTGAACATCCGTGGCCGACTCCGTTCCGTGGAACGGCTTCCCACCAAGATTAGTGTAATCTTTGCACAACTTGGCGAAATCAACCCTAGGCGCCTGCACTACTGGGCCAACACCAACTCCGGGATTGGGAATTGCCCCTTGCACTTCTCTAAGCATGTCTCTCATGAGGTTAGTAAACATCGCCCTCATGTCAGCGGCATTCCCTTGGTTGGTCCCTCTACCAGCACCTCTCGTATCTCGACTCATCGTCAATCTGAAAAAGGGAAACGATTAACGACCCCATAATGGTGCTAGTGCAGTGCGACTTCATCTTTATACGACTAATAGTATATACATACATAGCTTTTGAAAACCAAAATAATCACAAATACGCTCTCTCGTATACGTACTATCTCTCCCTGGTGTCTTTCCCTAGGTTAACTACGCAACCTAGAGCTCTGATACCAAGTGTGACGGCCCGCCCCGCACCAACCGACATTTACTCCAAAAGTGCGTTGTACACTTGTCCGGTTAGCACGGAACGGGTCGCCAGAAGGAAAAGGAAGAAGGAAATGAACATACAAAGAACCTGTAGAATGTCTCACAGCGCATAGAACAAAATATAATAATAACATACTTGACATAAAACAGGAGAGACAGTGCATAAGCTGAAAATCAGAACTAAACATCATAGCAGCGGAAATCTAACATACAGCTTATTACAACTTTTCAAACTGTCTCAAAGCAAAAGTAAGATAAATGAGGTACACTACTAATGCCCAAGTAGCGACCACCAACGACACAGGGAGAATGTGTATATATATAATACGTGGAAGCCTCCTGCCCGCTTCCGAATTAGCTACTCGCGCATCACCAGCTAACCTGTCTCTAGTCTGCTCGTGTGAGCACCCAGAGTAATAAGAGGAGACATAAAACTCTGGGTCAGACATAAAGCCTGGTATGAGCGATAAGCATCTAAAGTGAACAATAACAGGTAGACTAAAACATACCTGAACCTGGACCTGCAACCAAAGAGTTAGCACTACATAATGTACAACACTCTAAGGTATCATATCAAACAGTGTAAAGATACGGAGGTGGGGGAGGTGTGCATGTCATAGGGATGGCAAACAATCAAACATAGCATCCATCCTCACATCTCTCACTCAGTGCATAAAGCATACGATATTCACCACTTCGATCACCCAACATTCCTTGCTACGATCACTTTGCCCCATGAAGTCATAAATGGCTTCACTGCACTGATAACGTAGCCACAAATCCTTTGCTATGTCCACTTTGCCCCATGGAGTCACAAGAACCCCACTGCACTGGCTCATAGCCTTATCAATCCTTACTATGTCCACTTTGCCCCATGGAGTCACAAGAACCCCACTGCACTGGCTCATAGTCTTACTACGCATCACCTTGCCCCTCGGGTCATAATGACCCTACTGCACTGATAACGTAGTCTTGCTACCATCACCTTGCCCCTCAGGTCATAATGACCCTACTGCACTGATAAGTAGCCATCCTTCATTTCTAGTGGTGGATCGAAGTTATGAACGTCGACAACTCCTTAGCACACGTCCCGCAGCAAAGTCCAACCATGAAGTGAACTCCTTGGTTCCCAACTGGATCCTGAGCTCTAACTTCCCTTATTGGACTACCTTTGCATCTCGGGTTATTGGTCAATACTGGGTCGGGTTCCTCCTCAAGCCATCGGTTCGGGTCGGTGTCCTTCATCTGTTCGGGTCGGGTCTCCTTCTGGTGCGGTTCGGGTCGGGTATTCCTTTGGGTTCGAGTCAGATGCTTCTCTTCGGGTCGGGTCGGGTGCTTCCCTTCGGGTCGGGTCGGGTGTCCCTTCTTGGTTCGTGCTTTCGATCTGTCTTCATGCTCCCTTTATGTGCTCCTATCCGATCCGCTTTCGTGCTCCCGCTCTGATTCGTCTTCGTGCTTCCGCTCCGATCCGTCCTCCTCGATCCGATCCGTCTTCCTTTATCCGATCCGATCCCAGTTCAGCTAGCGTGGCCTTCCTTTTTGCCACTTTTCCCAAGTGTTGGGTTCCGATCCGATCGGATTCTTTGCTCAGTTCTACATATCCGATCCGAGCCCCCTTATCCGATCCGATCTGAACCCTGCACTGTTTTCTAAAACTGTTCCAGCAAGTGTTTACGCCATTCGACGACGTTTTCGACCATTCTAACTATTGGAATCAATCACAAAGCATTTCATACAGTCATAGCAACATTCATAATCAACCACAAACATCAAAACATCCATATGATAGGTTAAAATGGATCAAACATACCCAAAATCCCATATTTCCCCTTAAGCATGTTTAGGTGAAACTAATGATAGGATTAGCAAAACTTAACCAAATTAACCCAAATTCATATCAGAGGTCTAAAACATCATTTAGGAATTTATGAACATTTTTCCCGAATTTTACCATGCCTAAATTCGCTAATTAGCACTAATTACCCTTAACTAGCCATAATTAGTGTAAAACTATGCAAATCACTCACCTTAGCCACAAAATAAACTAAGATCTGAAATAATTCTCTGATTTGATGTGAATCTCAATGCCAAACAGCAGCTCCTTTGTTGATTTGGTGAAGATCCTCCTTGATTAGGGGTTGCTAAGCCAAATCCTTGACCAAAAGATGATTTGGAGGTGATTTAGAGGTTAGAGGCCATTTTTAGGGATCCTTGGTGATAAGTGGAGGCTAGAAAACTGAAATGGAATGTTTCTCCATCTCATTTCAGCCCTCCCATAACCCTAATCCCGAAATGGGTTATGGGCCTACTCACTAATCACCCGATTTGGCCCGGTTAAACAGTTTTTCACTCTCCAAACCTTGTTTCAGCCATATCTCCCAAACGGTAAGTCCGTTTGGCTATTATGACCACTCTACGGAAAGGTAAACCATCAAACAAACCTAATGGAAGTGGTTTCAGGTCAAAATCCCTTTCCAATCAAAAGTTATGACCAAAACAGTACCAACTAGGGGCAAAATGGTCATTTAGCAATCGACAAAAATCATGAACATGGGAAATGACTCTAATAGATGTTTCCCAAAGTTACATGACCATACAACTTCACATGGGAAAGAAATAAATATTCTACAAATCTATGATGTGTAGAATACGGGTCATTACAGATTTTGACACTATACACTAGTGGTAATAAAAGTGTAACACCTCACACTTTTCTGCACCCAAATTTCGACAAATATCGAAACTCAAACACATCCAAGCATGCAGTGTGTAAATTTGGTACCTACAAACAAATGAGCATGAGCATAATTAGAGTATGATAAGATAACTCACAGTGAAAACATAATAGGATAAACTAGTATTAACTCAAGTAACTACCCTTTTCAAAGTAAGTCACTTTGCCAATACCGAGCATGAGGGAGAATGAGGACCAAAATACAAACTTAAACACCTGTGAGAACCCGACCTTCTCTAGAAAAGTTGGGTGGTTGTGATGAGGAGGAGGGTCAGAACAACAAGATTCTGGTAAACAGGGAATGTATAACGCATATTATAATACACAGATGTATCCCATTTGACTCAACCAAAGATGTATGCCTAACAAGGTTAGTGTTCCTTCCAAAGTGGTATTCTAGGATTTAATACAGGGATAAAACGTTTACGTATATATTTAGGAAGCCCTTAAACCATAATTTAGTTGATTATTAGACCGAGAAGTGAACCCCAGCTGCGGAGTTCTTATATGTATATAATACCTTTCCATCCCCTTTCCCTTTACTGTTTTTACGCATCACTATAAATGTAGATAGGATCGGATGACTTATTAGTCGCTTAAAACCTCTTGATAACTTATTCCACATTCTTATAAAGTAGAAAGCACTAGCTACGGGCTCTACTAGTTAAGGCTTCCGTCATTTACGCATATACCTTTACCACGTATCAGGTGAGAGATGGTATTGTATCATTCACTATACCTCTAGCTGACCTTATTGGATAACCCCCTTAGTTGCTTACTACTTCCCGTAGGGTAGGTAGCCATATCTGACAAAATTAGTTTCCAGGTTTGGGTAGGCAATACACACACATGCCATTTAAGACCCCTATACTGAAGGACATATCCCCAGGTGGACTCTTCGACTCGATCCACTTAAGACTCAGGAAACAGACTACACGCGAAGGTTATTAGGCTTGTACCCCCATTAGCCCTTGTTATCTTTCCTTTTTGGGATAAAGTGTGCCACGTCACTACATCTTTTCCACGTAGTTACTCTTCATGGAAATATTGTATGCATAAGGTTTATTATCGTCACAGGTTACTATGGTCAATAATATTTTTATGTTACTAACCTACTAAGTCCAACTGTGTTTTTAATTAAAAGTTATATATTCATTAATATAAATAAGAAAGGTTATATCCTCTTTATCCTAGGATATTTATTTGATTACTTCTCTAATTTGGACTTAGTATTTAAGCAATGATCAATATCCATTAATCCTCTTATGACACCCATTTTCTTTTATTTCTATGTTTATTGCCTTTTATGGCCATAACGGTTATATTTTCCTATGGCAACCGTTTATCCATCCCAAGATATTTATTTGTTGTATCCTAACAGAAAATTACTATTCTTGTTCGTTTAGCTATTTATTTGTTGTTTGTTATATATATGTATATATTTATATACCGGACCACTCACATAAAGTTGACTACCTGTGGATACCGGATTTGCCGGTCGATTCCGAGCAGACTTCTACCACAAGTTGAACTTAACCTCATGTCATGGTATATTTATATTTACGCATTAGACCCCTCACATTAAGCTGACCACCCGTGGATGCTGGATTTTTCGATCGGCTATGGGAAGACCTCTTCAACAAGTTAAGCTTAATCTCGTGTCTAAATGCAGTTATAATTCAAATTTCCTAATTGGTGTGCGCAACATTAATTCTAATTAATTTAGGAATTGTAACCACTATCCTATTATATTCACTTTCCCTCTTCAACATTGGTTACAGCTGCTACTGATTTGCGGTCCTATTTATAGAAATTAATTATATTGATTGCTACAAATGGTCACCACAAATATATTAATTCAATATGGATTACATTTTTATATAGGTCCATAATTGAATACCATTCAAACATTCAATACATTATATATTTATCGTTTTACGCTGATTTGGATGGATAATATGTATGTTTATATTTTTATGTTTTCGTGCAATCAACGTGGTTATCTTTTTTTATTATTATTACTCTTAAATGATTTGGTTTAATCAATAACCAAACATTCCTTTTTGCATTCAATCTTGCCAAAAGGTTTAAATCTTCCGTAAATGCCGTTAGCTGTAATTATTGTAACTTATGCCTAATTTATGGATAGACGTATTTCAAATTCACAAGAAATATATGTATATATATTTATTTATATATAATTTGAAATAGTTTATGAAAATTACGCACAAATATGTATATTTATATTTATACGTACATTTGCACCACTTTTCCTTTTTAGATCATTTTATCATATCCCTTGTGATTTCAAAATAATGCCTTTTTATTCAAAAGAAGGAAAACGACATATTTACAACAATTAAGCCCAAAGCCCAACACTATTGAATACAAACAGGCATATTTCTTTTAATAATTACGATCACATAATTTAACAGTTCATCAATTATTCACATAATATTATTATTCAGCAGTCAATAGAATCTGGAATATAACTACATCTAATTGGTGTTTAATGGGACTGATTTTCTCAATCTACAGTGCTATGCAATGTCCACAATACATTTTACAGTATAATTGTAGGAATAAGTATAAAAAAAATTAAGAATCCTACAATTAACATTATGCCAAACCACAATCCATATATTCAAGTTTTAACAATGTTTATAATCTGACATAATGGGTGTCAATCCAATTACAAAAATTTAGTGAATAGATCTGATAGAAATAGGCATAAAAATTTAGATCTAATTCAAACCAAAATAGATAGGCTATTATTATTGTATTTGTAAATTTTGCACTCACCTTAAAGCATCTAAATCCAAAGTTTGAACCTTTTAGGCGTACAATTCCCAAATTCTTATAGTTTATCTGAAAACTAGATAATTTCAGATCTGTAGAGATGTAAGAAAATAGGAAGAGATGGGAGAATCTGATTTGGAACATCAATTTGTATTCTTTTCCATTGGATCTGATAATCCTCTCAATCATATATGAATTGGATTTGATTTGTTGTATACGAATATTATTTTATTTTAGAATTTAGGTTTGGAGGAGGAGGAAAATGGCAGAGCTAAGCTGCTGTTACAAATTTGTGTGGAAAAGATTGAGGCCTTACCACTTTATTTATAGGGGTTGAATTGGCCTTGGACCGTTGGATTCATTTTAATTTATATCCATCCATTCGTTTTGTATATTTTATAAACTAAACCTATAAAACCTAACCATCACTGGGCGTTTAGACGCCCATTGGGTCGACCGTAGCAGTCGACCACCGGTCGACCCCTATGGTCGACCGCTTGGGTCATCAAATGCCCAGGCCGGCTAGATAATAAGGTATATTATATTTAATTATTCTGATTTATTTATTTTCCGTCCATTTTTGTATTTCATCCGTAACTTTTTCATACGGACTCCATTCGCGAAGCACCAACATGAAAGTTGACCAGAATACCAAGACGAACGCATCGGTTAAAGTTTCATAGTCAAATTCCATCATTTGCAGATATTCCTATTTTTGAAATTCAAATAATTAATTTGTATTTCCAAAATTCTGGTTTGTTACAAAAAGAGAAATTTCCCTTATAAAAAATGTTTGGCTATTATAAGGTAAAACTTTATCCTCTGGCTTGCACTCGCATTGTGTGATGGGACTTGAGTCTTATAATAGCTTCATTTTCCAAAAAGCATTGCGAGTTTTTATTACTGGTATTCATGTGGAGAAAACCTATTTCGTGTTATACGGCATGGTCGCGTGATTTATCCAACTTTAAAATAAAGTAAATAACTATTTTGGTTTTCACACTAATCTCATGACTAACTCAGAGTTTATTGTTTCCCACCTAAACTCTGGGTTCCTATATTTTCCACACAGGCAGCTAGTAATTTTGGTTTTGCAAATACGTCTTGGAGTCTTTTTAAAGCAAGATCCTGGATTATGGTTGGAGCTATACTCTAGATTACTTGGTAGTCTTCCACTGAATGTATTTATGTTTCCACTATGTATCAACTATCTTACTCTAATATTTTTTATGCTCTGATGTAAAATTGTTAGAATAACAATGAAGTATTCTTTTGTGTTTCCGTCTGATGTGTTGTATCCCTAATGTTAATATCTGGAGGGTTTCTGCCATTTTGGATCAGACTTGCGTGGTTTACACTCGTTTTGAAAGGAGGAAATTTTTGGGCCATTACAGGGTGTAAGTTGATTCATAGCCAATTATTAATTAATAAATAGAATGTAATGTTAAAGCTTAAAAATGGAAAACTAATTAATAGTAACATGCACGTAAGGGTGTGTAAACATATATTTATTTCATATATAAATGTATAGATTTCAAAAGCAATGCGCATTTGAATTTGAAAGTTAATGTGCGTCATTAATGACATTAATAGGAACATAAATGGGAATAACACTAAAGCTTGAATTTGAAACTAGACGAGTGTTAAAACCAGAAGAAAATTAACGGGAATATTAATTATGCGTTTTGAATTTGAAATTTGAATGTATGTCAAAATCAGAAAAGAAAAATACTGAAATATAGAAACAAACATAAATGGTCCAGGAATAAATACATACTGGAATAAAACAAACAACAAATAAATCATGCACTAAACGGAGACCAAACGATTTAATTTAAATCATTTGGGTTGACCCATATATTGGCTGGATCGACCCATATAAAGTCTTGGTCGACCCAGGCATGGGTATGAGTCGACCCATGTTGGCAAGAAACATTTTTTTATGTGTGATTTTCGAACTCGGTCAGTATTATTTTATGTTAAACAATTTTCTTTATACTATTGTATTTTATATTATCCTATAAATAACTATTTTATTAAACTATCATATCGTAATTTTAATTATTTTAATATATATACACAATCTATTTTGAATAGAAAATTTATTTCCAATCAAAGTTGTTGAGTCCAAATTATCTGAATACAACGTTCATTTGAATAATGAAAATTATGGCATGAAGGTATAGAATCAAATTTGATTTTTAATAATGAATTGATTTGTGATACGATTATGGAACTAGAATTAGAATCCAATATTGAACTATTTTGAGAAATTGATAATTTGAAATCGGAGTATGAAATTAATCAATTTGTGATTTGGAGTACGATGTTTTATTTAAACATAGATAGGCACAATATGTAAAATGACGATTGGTTATTAAAGAGGCCAAGGCTGGATATTGGCATACTCTTTGTTAATACTAGAACCACTTTAACAACTATATACATCGAGGATGTTCCAGAATGAAGTGGTTGGTTTGGCGAATGTTTACAAGAATGAAGTAATATAACAATGATGGATAACCTTGACACTCGTGTCATAATTAAAATGACTACAATGGGAGCGTATATCTGGGTAATGAGGTCAGCTACCTCTATAGATCACATTTCTTCGTATTACTCACTTGACTTATGATTTGATTGACGTGCCTTGATTTAATTGGAGGTGTTGGAAGAGGTTAGGCACAGAGGGTTACATCCAGCCGGAAAGGGTAAAATGGTAGAATCATACCTTGGGCATTGACTCACGTGCCTTGTCAAATTTATCCGTATACGAGCCCATTACGATTTTGGTTTATGTTGTACCTATAGCAGACCCTCTGATAACTACTAGTTTATGGTGGTATTACCGCAACTGCATAGACTACAATGCCTGTATAAAATGTGTTAAGGGAGATCAATGTAAGCCTTAACGCCATTTTGATATTATTTTATTGGTAGACATTATCGAGTATACATATACTATTGTATGTAAATACTTTAACGGATCTTTAGGAGATGGAAAAATATGTAACATCTCTTAAGTTACTATGCACTTTGATTTATTGATTTAAGTGAGGATGTTAGTTCTGATCCAAGTATTGTTTTGCATAATGCTTAAGTCATCCCTGAGTATTACAATTATGGATTGTTTTTCTGGAGATGAATACTTAATTAGAGAGACCATTTACATTGAGTTATTTAATCATTTGTGTTTAGCTATGTGGTTGTTAACTTATGTTATTCCCAGTTGTTTTATTTCAAAAAAGAAAATTGTAAATATATGAATCACTTATGCATTATTTATCTCTACTATGAGATTCTGAGTTGTATTTTATTTCTATATCTGTGCTTCTACTATTATTACCCCATATAACTATCTACCATTTTGAGCAAAATGCATTGTTTAAAATGGTGAGTCATTACATTCTTATCTTTATATAAATGTTTTTCCTTCTACAAAACATTGAATTATTCATCTATTATCGTAGAAATCAAATAAATTATTGAAGATAAGTTTTATAATTTTATAAAATTGAAAGTTAGATGGAGTTGGTTAAGGTAACTTCTTATTTTATTTCTTCTTTCATATCTCAGAATTCAAAATCCTACTACTGCCTAAATTCCATATATTATTCAGTGAATGATTTTAGACATGTAATTATATCCATTAATTGTAGACTTTCCGCAATTATTCATTACAAAAATTGTGGTTATTTTTGTAGTTGCTCACCAAAAAAATTATTGAAATATCTTTAGTATTAACCGATTAATTACAAAATTTATGCAATTTTGAATATAATTACATAAATGTCTGCAGTTATTCACTAAATAATTGTATACATTTATTCGATAATTAAATTTTAGGGAGATAACTTACAATATTTTTTAGGAAGGGGTTTTCATTATCAAAATTTAATTTAAGGACCTAAGATAGTAATATTCACTTTCAGAAATAGATTTTATTTCCATTTATACAGTTTTTAAAGGAAATGACTTTCAAATTAATTCCAAGTATAACATAAGGGATAGAAGTTGAAAACTAGTCTAATTCAGGCAAATTTTAAATTAAGAAGTTTACCAATGTAAACTTCTTTTCTTTCTTTTCCATACTTTTACAAGCTAATGGTGGTATAATATGAAAAACCATCTAAGATTTCTTTATTGAGATTGTCTAACTTATAAGGTTTTCATTTAAAAAAATCAAAAGACACTTCAAAATTTTCATGGGGTTTACAATTAAACCTTACAACATTTTTTTCCTAAGGGATATGATTTAAAACTTGTTCTTTATTTTAAACCTTTCTATTTTATTATTTTATAATCTGATTAACAAATTTATTTCTTTTAACTTTTGTTAATGCTCAACACCATTATAAATGTTAATTTAATTAATTATGAGCCTGACAGGCATTTCCTTAAGGATGTTTATTTCTTATTCAAATCCTACATATTTGCTCCTTGCTTGTATTTCCCATAATTATCCTAATGCATTATTAATTTGTTTAATTCCTTATTTGTTACTTAGTAAATTGTGAGTTACAACCCTTAATATTAATTATATGTATAAAGGGTCCAAAATGATAAAGAGGTTTAGGTTTTATCAAAAAGAGTCAATCTCTATTCAGTATTTTGGGTGTTTACGTAAGTTGAGGTCAAGCTCTCCCTAGTTTGGCCCTAAAGATATGAGCACTGCTCCATAAATAATTGGAGTAAGAGCAAAAAATAACTCTATTTGTTATTCTAATTCGTGCCTCATGCGTTATTTCGAAATATGTTTGCAACTATATTGATAGTTGGAATCTATAGTGATAGGCATAAATCAAAGATATATATATATATATATTGTAAGATTTTAAAAAGTACCTTCCAAAAATAACAAGTACACCTTTAAAAAGTATATAAACCTTGCCCTTGATACCAAATGTAGCACCCAACTTCAAAATATACATAATTTCTAATTTAGAGAAGGGCCATTGAAACTTTAGGCCCAATCCAAATTCTGATTTTTCATTATAATTTCCATAAATTAGTTCAACACAAAAGGAAAGATTTACACTATCTGTAATTAGAAAGAATAATCTCTTTTTATTTTGAATAGACAGTGTAATCTATAGTGAATAAAACTATAATTTACACATTTCTTCCTTTTTATGGATATTTTTTGTTAAATCAAATGTTTCCTTTTGAATGGAAAGAAGAGAATCAAACCAATCTATAATAATCCCGCGCATATTCCCACCTTAAGTTAAACCGTGGAAAGTACATTCTAACCATAAATTAGCCTAATCAACCTATTTCCTAATAGGCAGGATTTTGTGGCGGTTTCTCTAACCGTAATGGGAAAATCTGGGTTTGCGGAGATTAGAATGGATGGCTTCTATCGTTCATGACTACGATCAGGTCCTAGCCTTCTCCATTAAGATCCTCCAGCAATTCAATCTCAACTTTTTTTGTGTGTCTATGCCAAATTCTATGTGATCGACATACATAGGGTCTAGAAAGATATCTAGTTTCTTTCCACTTTGGGCATCTGATCCTAGGTTATTGGCAGAGATTTTAGCACCATTGCTAACCAGAATGAGAAAATTTGTGGAAATCCTTCCAGCAATCAAGCCATTAATATTTAAATAATACGATCGTTGCGACTGGTCTGCATAAACTCCCATTATATGGCTCTTCCGTCACTTGGTGCAATAACAGGGAGGGCGATACTCGTATTACGGCTAGGCTAGATTGGATCTTTGGTAACGTAGATTGGTTCTCCAACGCTTTCGCATCCTTGGTTGACCATCTTCACAAGTCCAACCCTGACCACTCTCCAATGCTTCTGTGTGTGAAATCCACTTCAGTTTTTGTTTCCAAAATCTTTTCGATTCCAGAACATATGGGTTTCTCACCATATTTTATTGACGTTGTCATGGCGGCATGGGCCATCCCTGTTATTTGACCCCTCTTCTAGCCTTATCTGCCAAGCTTCGTAATGTCAAACTCCAGTTTGGCTTTGGAACATAGCTACATTCTCTATTATCTTCGATCTGGTCACGGAATCCGACAAAAATGTATTAATAAAGGAAGCTATATATGATGATGACCCATCCTTGGCAAATCATGAGGCATGGATCCAAGCCAAAAATGATTTTAACCTAGTCCACAGATGGAAGGCTAAGATAAAATGGATTATTCATAGGGGCTCCAATTCCAAATTCTTTTACAATATGGTTTCGAGGCAAAGAGACAAGTTTGTTATCCAAAAAAACCAAAAACTAGATGGCATTTGGTCCACTGAGGGCAGCGACATCGGCAATAAAATAGTCTCTCATTTTAGATATATTCTTGGATCTCCCTCAGCCTCTGACCCTGGCCTGGATATTTTATCGCACATTCCCACTCTTGTCATGCTTTGGTGTCAAAACCCTCCTCTTCAAAGAACATTAAAAGGTTTTTCCATCTTGATAAAAATAATGCAGCCGGTTCCAATGGTTTTAATGTTGTCTTTTACCACTCCTTCCGGGAAGTCGTTGGACCAAATCTCATTATGCCGTCTAGGCCTTCTTTTGTGGCTTTATGCTCCCTAAGAGCTAGACTACCACTAACATTATTCTCCTTCCTAAAATCGCCAACCTCTCTGAATCATATGATTTTAGGCTTATTAGCCTTTGTAACTTCTGTAACAAAATCATATCCAAAAAAATTATGATCGACTGTCTCTCATTTTACCTAACATTATCTCTAATTCTCAAGTGATTTTCGCCAGGGGCATACTCATTTCTTAGGAACTTATCTCCCAAATTAATAGGTGGGTTCGTGGATCTAATGTGGTCATAAAGCTAGATATGAACAAGGCATATGATCGTCTTTCTTCGTTCTTTTTTATTTAGGTCCTTCGAAAATGCGGCTTTAGCGAAATTTTATTGACTGTTTATAAGGACTTATTTCTGACTATTGATACTCTATTCTTATTAACGTCTTTCCCAAGGATTTCATCCAGTCTAGTAGGGGTCTTCGTCAAGGCGACCTCTATCTCCAGGCTTATTTATTATTACTATTGAGGTCCTTAATCGTGGTCTCCGTAATTTAATGTTCTCTGGTATAATCTCTCGATTCTCCCTTCTTAGTGAAGCTCCTCTCATCTCCTCGCTCTCCTTTGCAGATGACAACATGAATTTCACTAATGGACAACTACAATCCATTTTCAATCTTACCCAATTCTTAAAAGAATATGAGAGGTGCTTAGGGAAACAAGTCAACTCTTCTAAAAGCTCAAATATACGTTCCTCTAACTCATCATCTGCATTGAAAGCCAGGCTTCATGCTATCACTTAATTCACTATCTGTAGCCTCTTGATCTCTATCTCGGTGTTTATTGAATCATTCTTTTTTTATTATGATCACATTTGCTTAAACTTCTTCTAGGGATCGCACGGAGAGCAGCTGAAACATCACTAGATCTCATGGAACCACGTTTGTCATCCTAAATTTGAAGGAGGTCCGGGCCTCTAACTTGCGTGACGTTTGCATGGCCTATTGCTTTAAACTTTGGGATTAGTTCCTCCATTGTGATTCCCCTTGGGATAGCATTCTCCAACATAAATATTGTAGACTTGAACCTTAGGGTTCCCAATGCCTTCCAACCTTCTCGAGTGAAATGTGGAAACTAATGTCGGGTCATGTTTGATGCAGCCTCGAATTTTATCCCGCCTTTATGGACTTCCGGCTCTTGTTCCATTAAGAAGGCTTGAGAGCTCCTTCAGTCACAATCTCATGTCCTTTTTCCATTCACCATAATTTTGGATTGTCATATTCAACCCAAAATCTCTATTTTCATATGGAAACTCCTTCACAATGCTCTTCTGTTGAATCTCAACCTTTTCTAGTTAAACATATCCTCCACTTCTAAATGTCATTGTTGTGACTTTGGTCACTGCAAATCCATCCCTCACCTCTTTGGCTCTAGCTATGCGGTTGCACTCATTTAGCAACATTGTAATTATGTCATAGGGTTCGCATCTCATGCCAATGGCTCAGAGCACGCTGCATCTTTTGGTGCTCCGGTGCCAGCGGTAGTACCATTAAGCTCATCTTGTCTCGCATCATTCCATCATATATTTGTTGGCATTTCTGTACACGCGTAATAGCTTTCTATATTATTACGGGAATTTTGATAAAGCTAACTTATTTATGAAGCTATCAAACACATGCTCATCACCTTTCGTTATGGGAGCTTTAGAAACAGTTTCCTTAACTCCTTTCTCACTGACCTCAACATTACCACAACCTCATAACTCCTTGTCTCCTTTTTATGCACTTTGCTTTTTTAGTTTCAGTTACTGTTGGTCCTTATGTTCTCAGTCAGGGTTCTAGGTGAGGTGGTTGTTAGAGAACCCCGAATTATCACAAAACCAATTGGCAATATGAAGGGTAAACTCATTATACTTATACAGTATTCATTTTACAAATTCCCCAATGTGGGACTTGTCTCAACACGCACCCGCACGTGTGGCATATCATGAGCCTAACACGTGGACCTTTATATTGGGTGACGTGGATAAGTGTGGCATTGTGCGCATGAATTAAACCTGCTCTAATACCATGTTAGAGAACCCCGAATTATCACAAAACCAATTGGCAATGTGAAGGGTGAACTCATTATACTTATAATGTATTCATTTTACAAATTCCCCAATGTGGGACTTGTCTCAACGTGGTACTGCCGATTGACTCTTGATATTATTGGATTTCATGGCGTTGATGGGTTATTTCTTATGTAGATGATTGGATAGTCCTATGAGTTTGTTGATTCCTTATGGATCCTTTTTTACCTCTTTCATGGTAGTTATGATATGTTATGTGATGTGCCTATATGGTTTCTTTTCTGTGGTTTTGAGTTTTTTAAATTCTATATTGACTACATTGTGCGCCATCAATGAAATGCATTTTTCTCATCCTTTTTATTTATATATATAGTGCCACCCTACCATACCATCTCTCTGATGGTTTTTAAGGGTTGGATTTTATTTAAAAATAAAAATTTCCTAATATGGAAAAAATAAATAAAAATTCCTAGTTAACTATGCAGAATATGTATTAATTATATGTTAGAATATGTATAAATTAATATATATTTACACTTAAATGTAAACGCATGAATTTATACACCTTAACTAACGTTAAATGTCAACTCCTTAACCAAATTTATAGTTATAGGTCCTTTTCTAAAAAAATTACCAAACTACAACAATATATTTGTGAATGAAATAGAACCCAGTTATTACATTAATTCAACATAATATAGAAATTGTAATTTAAATCTCATATTTTACTCAACTCATCTTCTAATACGAAAATACTTATGTGGAAGGAGGACAAGGGAATAGAATATGACATTATTAAAAATTGAATAAACAAAACACCATCAATTCAATGCAAGTAAGCGAAAATCATTATATAGAATTGATATTCAACATTACAGGAATTTTAAGGGATTTTATTTTGTTTTATTTTCGTGATCCCAAAACTCCTAAAGCATATTCAAATCCAATAATGTACTAGACAATTACTAAAATAGAAAACCCAATCCACTAATAGTTAGTCCTTAGCTTTGCCTTCTTTTGGATTTGAAACACCTATTATAATCCCCTTCAGATCTCTTATTTTCTGGGAGATGTACATAACAAAGGATTTTTTTGAGTGTGTGTATGTGTGTGTGTGTGTATATATATATATATGCACATATATAAAGTCATAAAGGTTGGAGGAGATGAGATCAAGAAATAAAAATAACTAAATAGATTTTTGTAGGATTTCTTACCAGAAATCCTAATGGAGTTTAATGAATCTAAGAAGAGAAGAGCTTCGCAAATGTTCCTGAAATATTTATGAATAAAAGTCAAGAGCCTAGGGTCTAATTTATAGTGGTTGGAAATGTACTAGAACCGTTAAAAGAGAAAAGATTAAATGCAGTTAAATCTGAAACGTACAACACCAACATACTTCACAATCAAGGAAAAGGTCGACCCTTCGACCTAAGGGTCGACCGATAAAGTCAGCTTGTCCACACATTGATGGGTTACGTTAACCAATTCCCTTATTTCGGGAAGATGATTATTTATTTACTTAACCATTGCATATTTAATTTGTTTTGATTCCTTGACTAGCTCTTATTAATTGTTAATTGTTGTTTTTAACATTTTACCCCAAGTTTAATCATAAAATTAATTTCAAATTTCACATTAAAGAAATATTTATTTATTTATTTACATTTTAATCTTATTCAAATTATTGCAAATCTTAAAAACTTTAGATGCTCATAACTTTTTCGTTCAAGCTTTATTTACAGAATATTACGTATGAAAATCGCTAATAATTTCACTACAATGCAATGTTAAAATTTTCATGGTAAAATTCTATTTTTTGTAAAATTTCCATGTTTACCTCTATTTTATTTAATTTTGTTTATCTTAAATTTCTTCTTTAAGTAGGTTAATTTTACCAAATATTATAGAAAATGTATGCATGGTGGGGTGGGTCCTCTAACCCTAGTTATAGAGGCAAAGGTGATTCAATAGAATCAAAAGTTCAAACCCTCCTCCTAGTGGTAAGAATGTTAGCGAATTTCTTTGTTAATACCCCGAACAAGTAGTGTGAAACTGGATTATTGAGGTCTTATGCCAGATCAGAATGTAAACTTTAGGTTCAAAACCAAGGCCTTCTCTCAAGTGTAAATAGCTAAGTCCAAAGCACAAATTAAAGGCTTAGGGAAAATGTACTTAGGTGTTCTATCAAATCAAATTAAGGTGAAACAGTTTATGCCCAGCTAGATCGAAATTGATTAATGCAAGTCAACCCAACTAAAATAAAATGGGTTTCGGGTGAAACATGTTTTTTCGTACCAAGTTGTATTACCAGTTATGCTATGTGATATGCTAGGTCAATCCAATTGTCATTATGGTCTCAAATATGCTACACAAATATGTTATACAAATATTATAGTCATGATATCAGTCCTCGAATTACAATTAGCAATTATGTCTGTAATTCGATTTACGATTACAAGAAAATTTAGAATGTGGAGAATGAAAAAAGAAAATTCAACCCCTTGGAGTATTCCCCCACCTCTATTTATATGTGTGGGTCTAGCTTTACTTCGACCTAGGTGCTTCGATCAAATTTTGTTAGATCTAGCATAACATGCAGGAACAAGTTTAAAGGCTTGGGATATCAACATCTAACAATGTTCTTTCGGAAGCAAAAAGTCATTGGAGGGGTGGAGGAAATGGAAATGCTACGCCTTTTAGTTGAATGGAAGTAATATAGCTTCTTTATCGAAGTGAAACAGTATGCTCTTTAATTGTTTTGAGACAAATATGTCTTCATATGCAAAGCAACAATATAGGCTTATAGCATGGCAAGCGATACAATCAGTTGCTCTTGAAAAGGTAAAACATATCAAGGGCTTTCTGGATGACACAATTCCTCTAGTTTCATGGACCAAAACAGGTATTTCGTCTCCTTGTAATAATGCAACCCCTCTTTTCTAGAGTAAAGAAATGTACCTATTGGTAATCTTGAAACGAAGCTAGGTGGCACAAAGCCATCTCCTAATAGTTTTTGAGTGTGTAGGACAGAAGTATCCTTGCGAGACGATATGATTTTTGACCTCAAGGGAGTGAAGCATCTTCTTTCGCAGAAATAGAAGTAATTCAACCCCTTTCTATAAGTCCAAAGTGATATGATCTCCACTAATTTGACGGCGATGTATCATTTCTGAAAGCAATAGGAATATGGTGTAACATAGATTTATATCTAATTTATATTTTAGATATTGATCCTAATTTTTTGAGTTTATCAACATTTCCAATGCAGTATATATGAAATATTTTAAATACTTATGCATTTATAAACATTTTATGCAAATGCATATACATACATACATACATACATATATATATATATATATATATATATATGTGTGTGTGTGTGTGTGTGTGTGTGTGTGTATTGAAAATTAGTGCGCTTCTATTAATTTCTAAAAAATGCATAACAAGGTTAGCATATTAACCCGAATACAACTGAAACAAACATAATAAAACATGAGAACAACTCAGTACAAAATAAAAGAAAATACAAAATAAAATAACATTTGGACCCATGATGAGGCCGCTTGTTCCCTTCAGTTTGATCATCCTTGCACTTCTTTTCACTAATCATGTGACCTCCATGATGACAACATAGTAACATGCTCACATTTTCCATTTCCTCGTGATTATCTCTTATGAACAGTTTGTTGGGAAACAATGGCTGAGTCACGTACTTCTTCGCTTTCTTGAAGACGACTCGACGATCTGGTCAGAGGTGCAAACCAGTTCATACTTTTGCTGCCGCCTCTAGGATAAAATAGCCTCTGAAAAACAATAATTGATTTGCTTGCACTACAAATCAGTGCAGATTTGCACTTTCGAAAATAAATACTGCTCGAAAATTTCTGGAAGAAAATTTTAATGGCGGAGGCAAGAAGAGAATATGTAATGCGGTCTATATTCTCGTCTTAAATGAAGACTATATATATAGAACGGGAATTAGGGTTTTACTGAGTAGTGGAAGAAAAAATCGGATCTGTTGAAATCACGGGACACGATTTTTTTTACATCGGTGCAGAAATATTTTTTTCATAAAAAAACGGTTCGAAAAAAGAAATGTTTTATGGTCCAAAAATATAAGCTACACCACAAAGTCAAGGCCCAAGCCCAAGTTGAACCGGACCGGGTCGGGTCGGTTGGTCGCGCGCGCGCGTGGTGGTCATGATGGATGGTCTCCCTCACAACAAAGCATGTATTGGGAGCCCCAAGGCCCCAACATGGCTTCTTAGAAACAAGTATAAATACTTGTCTCTTCCATATAGTTTCGTGATGTGGGACTATTCACATGTAGGAGCCATTCATACGCTTCTTCCAACATTTCTAATAATTCGCCTAATGTTAATAAAAACATTCCAACACAGTTATCAAGCATTTCAGTGTAAATCATAGTACTTATATATCCATACAGTAAACCATGTAAATATTTGTATGTTTAACATACAGCTACATGAATGTGTTTTTTTGATACATACACACACGCACACACACACACACACACATGCACACATATATATACACACACACACACATGCATATATATATATATATAACCGTTAGGCTAATAAATTGATTAAAATAAAGATTTAATTTAAAATTATTTCGACAAGATCTAAAGTACTTTTGACTTCATATGCGCTATAAAATAAAATAAAACGACTTTATGTTGACTCATTTTCATCGAATTTAACAATAACCAAAGTGAAATATCTACATTAAAGTTCAATAATATTCTCAACTCGAGTGAATCTTGTAGTATTGTCACTTTGAGGTTCCCTGTTCGACCTTAGTTAAGTTAACCAGCCGGAAACCTCAAGTGAGTCATTTGATTGTTATCTAATAACTATCAGCATGTAACCCCTTATGCTCTCAACAGACATGAGCGCACGTTGTCTAACATTTGGAGAGCATTGCACATTCTGACCTTAATATATTTATAGATATCATATCTTGAAATATCTTGACTATGAATATTTAAAATAATTTGTTGTTTTAATATGGTAAATTTGCTCATTGTGATTACTATCACATAATATATTATATAACTTATTTTACTTTAAATTTATTACAAACTTATTTTTTCACAGTACATCAAGCATATAATTAGAAGAAAACACCTTTTATTTTGAACAAGTTTGGTTATCGAGTTTGGATATATGTAAAAATTACATAATTGTCCTTTATGGCATAATCCTAACTTTATCAATAACTCCTTAGCGCGCCACCTAGGTCATGAGTAAAGTACGATTCATCATATGGATAACATTATATTCGTACACCAGTGGATTTACCAATATCTTGTTCCTGATACATCTTAACTCAGAACATTCAAAGAAAATTATTTATTCTATTCAGTTCAATGTTCATGGTTACAAACATATTCATAAATAAATCAATTTAATTATTTTCGTATGGATTTTCTACTTGTACATATTAAATGTTTTTAAACATTATTTATTTCTAATATAACAATATATATAATGGAAAATGAAACTAAAAGGCTTACTTTATTTCGAACAAGATTCGCCATAAAAGTTAAGTTATATAATCAAATGGCATGATTGCCTTTAGGACACACCCTTAACTCGATCAGACGAGTACTCTTTTATTTATTTTTTAATGTTTAAGCGATTTAACTTTGGCCTTTAATTGAACATTGCTTTCATGTGACTAAATATAATCAAAATATTGATTGGATATGTTCAAAATTATAGCTTAGAATCCGATAGTTCATGGTATTATCAAAATTAAATACTATAGCACATCACCATAATATCTTTTATTTGACTTTAATGTATGGAAGACCACACAATGAGGCATTTTGTTATGTTCCAAGCAACTACACATAACCCCTTAATTTGTTGATAGTCATAAATAATTCATCATCCATTATATGGATCACATGTACATATAGATATCTCATTCTCCATTCACATTGACTATGTTAAGGACAAGTGTCTATTTTAATATGATTCATTACCTACGGTTACCCATTGTTATAAACGCTTTCATAACCACAACCAACTAAATATTTTTCTAAAGATTTTGTACATGTATATGACCAAAGCATTTAAAAAAAAATTATATGTGTATATACACACATTATATATATATATATATGTATATATGTATGTATATGGGGGCATCTATTTGAACACAAAATTAGACACAAAGAGGGAGACACGGAGCCTCAACCATTGGATCTTTTTGTCTTTACATGAAGAGGTGTAATTCATGGGGAGATCCAATGGTCCAAATTAATTGTGCCACTATTTGTGTCAAAATTTTGTGTCTCTTTAGACTTTCCCTATATATATATATATATATATATATATATATATATATATATATATATATATATATATGAGTGCTTGGATTTCATTTGGGTACTCTCCCCTTCAAGAATCTTGGTATTCCACTATTGTCAAACTACCTACATTATCTTGAATGACGATCTTTGTTACACAAAGTTTAGACTAAACTTCATGGATTATATCTAAAACTTCTCAGTTTTGCTTGTCATGCTGAACTTATTCTTTCAATGATTACCCTCATGATCCTATACTGGTTGTTCGTGTATCAAATACCGAAAGTTACTCTAGATAAGTTAAACTCTCTCTATGCAGGTTTTTTTTTTGGAGGCAGCAAGCACAAAGTAGCGTGGAAATCTTTGTGTATACCTAAACTAGAAGGTAAAATTGGCCTCAAGTCCTTTTCGGATTTAAAAATGGCTGCCACCATTAAATTGTTGTGAAACTTTTTAACTAAAGATAACTTATTGTCTAGATGGATGAAACAAAAGTATTGTAATGGAAAACAATTCTAGAGCAAGCCCATTGATAACAATGCATCTAGTACTTGAAAACACATTCTTAAATTGAGGACTACCAATAAACAACTAGTCAATAAAGCGTTAGTAAATGGATGTAATACCTCTTTGTGGTTAGAGCCTTGGATTAACTACCGATGTTTGGTGGACTTGCTTGGCTTTAACCGACTGCAAACTATAGGTAATGAGCTTGTAGTTCTAATATTCTTGTTGTCACACTTTTTTGGTTCGAGCCTTGAATTAATTGTTGATGTTTGCCGATGTTTGTAGTACGCTCATAGTTCTAATATTCTTGATGTCACACTTTTTTGGTATACACGTTGAAAACATTATCAAAATCCCACTATTTCTTAAAATTAGAATCCAACAAATAAGCTGTAACGACCCGCATTCTACGCATCATAGGATCGTAGAATATTTATTTCTTTCACATATGAAGTCGTATGGTCATGTAACTTAGGGAGACGACTATTGGGGTCATTTCCCATGTTCATGAATTTTTTTCCCGATTTTAAATGACCATTTTACCCCTAGTTGGTACTGTTTTGGCCATAACTTTTGACTGGAAAGGAGTTTTGACCTGAAACCACTTCCATTGGCTCCGGATGATGGTTTACAATTCCGTAGAGTGGTCACAATAGCCAAACGGACTCACCGTTTGGGAGATATGGCTGAAACAAGTTTCAGATAGTGAAAAACAGTTTTATCTGAAAAACAGCTTAATTGGGCTTAACCGGGTGATTAACAGCTAGGCCCAATGGGGGATTTCGGGATTAGGTTTATGAGGAGGCTGAAATCAGTTAGAGAACGATCTTATCCTCATTTTCCAGCCGCCACTTTCATTCTTGAACCCTAACAATGGCCGCCAACATCTAGAAACATCCCCAAATCACTTTCTAATCAAGTTTTGGCTTATTCGACATCAAATTAAGGAGAGAAAACGCGAAAGCAAGGTTAGAGCTGCTGTTAGACATCAGTATTCACCCAAATCAGCGAGGTTTCAGTTCTGAGAATTTTATTTGTGGCCAAGGTGAGTGATTTGCATAGATTTTGCACTAATTACGGTTAATTAAGGGTAATTAGTGAAGATTAGCGAATTTATACATTAATAAATTCTGGAAAAATATCTATAAATTCGAAAATAATATTTTATGCCTCTGGTAGGAATTTGGTTTAATTTGGTTAAGTTTTGGTAACCCTATGATTAGTTTTGCTTAAACGTGCTTAAGGGAAAATATGGGGTTTTGGCTATATTTGATCTGTTTTACATGTTATGGTTGATGTTTTGGTGTTTATGGTCACTTCTATTTGTTGCTATGACTGTATGACATGTTTTGTGATTGATTAGTATAGTTAGATTGGTCGAAAACGCCGTCGAATGGCGTAAACAAGTTGCTGGAAAAAGTTGCAGAAAGTTGTGCAGGGTTTCGGATCGGATCGGGTGTGGGCTCGGATCAGATAGGAGAGCTGGGCAAGGAATCCGACCAGAACTGAAGCCTGGCACAAAAGAAGTTTGGCAAGAAGGAAGGCCATTGCTTAGAGTTGGAGTTGGACAGAGGATCGGATCGGAGCTAGGGAGCGGATCGGAGCAGGGAAGCGAGCGGGATCGGATGGAAAAACCACATGAGCTGAATAGGAGCAGGGGATCGGATCGGAGGTAGGGAGGAGGATCGGACCGGAGCCAGACATCTCGACCCGAACCGAAGCGAGAGAGCAACTACCGAACCAAATCCAGGCAGAAGGCATCCGAACCGAACCGAGCTAGAAGAGAAGAACCGAACCGCACCCAGGAGCACATTAGGAAGTATGGCACCCGAACCGAACCGACTGAAGCAGATTAGACCGAGCCGAACTGAACTTCCACCTCTACTACGCGACGACTCTTTTGAAGACCAACTCCAATTCGATCAAAACCCGAGATGCAAAGGAAGTCCAAATGATGAGCTTTGACTCAGGATCCAGTTGGGAACCAATGAGTGGGCTTCATGATTGGGCTTTGCTGCGGGACGTGTGCCAAGGGGCTATCAATGTCTATGACTTTGGATCACTATGTATAGGAGGTATGTGAACGGATTCAGGGCCGCTGTGGCCTAGGTACGACTAAAGGGCTATAGACCAATGAAATGGGGTCATTTGTAAAGATTTGGTCATGACTCCATGTGGTAAGCTTGGTAGTAGCAGTAGTTGTACAAGTTGAACTCCGTCACTACTTCGATGGGTCTAGTGATTGACAGTGGTGGACATCGTATGCTTTATGCACTGAGTGAGAGATGTTAGGATGGTTGCTATGGTTGATTTGTTTGCCACCATTATGACATACACACCCCACCCCCATATTCCTTACACTATCTATTATGGCACCTTAGAGTATTTTACGGTATGTAGTGCTAACTCTTTGGTTGCAGGTCCAGGTTCAGGTATGGTTTAGTATACCTGTTATTGTTCTGTTTAGATGCTTATCGCTCATACCAGGCTTTATGTCTGACCCAGAGTTTTATGTCTTCTCTTATTACTCTGGGTGCTCACACGAGCAGACTAGAGACATGTTAGCTGGTGATGCACGGGTAGATGATCCGGAGACGAACAAGAGGCTTCCACCTATGATATATATAGTATTCTCCCTGTGTTGTTGAAGATCACTGCTTGGGCATTAGTAGTGCATCTTCTACTTTAGCTTTCTTTTGTTTTAGAGACAGTAAATTGGGAAGTTGTAATAAGCTGTACTTGGATTTCCGCTGCTCTGATGTTGATGTTGGTTTTAGTTATCAGCTTATGCACTGTCTCACCTGTTTTATGTCAAGTATGTTACTATTATATTTTACTCCATGCGCTGTGAGACATTTTACAGGTTCTCGATTAGTTCATTCCCTTATTCCCTCTTCTTATGAAGACCGTCCCGTGCTAGTCGGACATGTGTACAGCGCACTTTAGGAGGAAATGCCGGCTGGTGCGGGGCGGGCCGTCACACTTGGTATCAGAGCTCTAGGTTGCGTAGTTAACCTAGGGAAAGACACTAGGGATAGATAGTACGTATATGAGAGTGCATATTTGTGATTAATTTGGTTTTCAAAAGCTATATATATACTATTAATAGTATAAGAATGAAGTCGTACTGCACTAGCACCACTATGGGGTCGTTAATCGTTTCCCTTTTCAGATTGACGATGAGCCGATATGCTAGAGGTGCTGGTAGGGGAGCCAATAATGGGAATGCTGCTGACATGAGGACGATGTTTACTGACCTCATGAGAGAGATGCTTAGAGATGTGCAGAGGGCAGCTCCTAATGGTGGTAATGGTGGTGGTCCAATAGTGCAGGCGCCGAGGGCCGACTTCGCCAAGCTGAATAAGGATTATACTAGTCTTGGTGGGAAGCCGTTCCACGGAACGGAGTCGGCTACGGATGTTCAGGATTGGTTGGATAGTTGCGAACGTATCTTCTAGGATCTGGGTATCGAGGATGCGATGAAGAGAAAGCTAGCGTCTCGTCAGCTGCAAGGGCGGCAATGAATTGGTGGAATGCTATAAAGGCAGCTACTCCCGAAGATCAGATTACTTGGGAGCAGTTTAAGGTTCGCTTTAGCGAGAAGTTCATTCCAGCTGCTCAGAAGTCAGTGCTGTTTAAGAAATTCTTGGAGCTCAAGCAGAATGGCAGAGCTGTCTCGGAGTATATTGCTTAATTCGACACTTTGTCGAAGTATGGGTTATCTCTTATTGATACTGCCGAGAAGAAAATTGAGAAATTCATAACCGGTTTGGATCAGTACTTGGGGGAAAGGCTTATTAACCACATCGATGAGACATTTGAATCGATTGTGGGGAAAGCATTGAGGTCAGAAAGTCTCTACCCTAAGCCGAAGACCAAGGTTGTATCTGCAGAGGAGCCAAAGCCACAAGCAAGTGGTGGAGGCAAGGGTGGTTCCCAGAATAAGAGAAAGCAGAATCAGACTAAGGATGGCTAGAAGAAAAAGAATAAGCAAGATGTTGAGTGCTTCAGCTGTGGTAAGAAGGGCCATTATGCTAGTAATTGTCGGGCCAAGCCAGGGGATAGGAAGTGCTTCAACTGTGGCCAAATGGGACATCACAAGGACAAGTGTCCGCAACCCCCTAGAGAAAAGCAAATGGTGAAAGCATATGCCCTTAATGTTATTCCTTCTTCGTCGAATGCCCCAACCGCGGCGGAGAAGGGAAAGAATGTCGTCATTCAAGGTATGCTTTCTGTTTATGATGTTCCTGATAGAGTTTTGTTTGATACCGGAGCTTCCAGTTCTTTCATATCTAGTGACCTGGTTGATAGGTTGGGATTGGAGCCCGAGATTGTCGATAGACCTTTAGTAGTGACGAACCCGATTGGTGGTTCGACTAGCCTTAGCATGATTTGTCGTAATGTGGTCTTATCGAGTCATGGATGCATGTTTGTTTGTGATTGCTTTGTTTTGGGCTTTACTGGGTTTGGCATTATTTTGGGAGTCGATTGGGTCCAAAGATACGGGGTGGTGGTAGACTGTGAGGGCTTTTTGGTGACAGCTAGAGCGGATGATGGGCGGAGGATAGTGTTTGGTGGTCTACCCAGTGAGGGGGTATTGGCTAGTTTTCTAAACTCCCTCGACATTCCACATAGTGAGTTGTCAGGTTTGCCCGTGGTTAGCCAGTATCTGGACGTTTTCGAAGAAGTGACCGGGCTTCCACCATATCGAGAGATTGAGTTCCGTATTGATTTGGTGAAAGATGCCAGACCTATAGTGATGCCACTTCGTCGTATGGCACCAAGGGAGCAGCGAGAGCTCGGGGTGCAAGTCAGCAATCTTTTGAAGAAGGGATTTATCAGAAGGAGTGTTTCTGAATGGGGAGCACCAGTTGTGTTTGCTACCAAGGCGGATGGTTCCCTTCGTTTGTGTGTAGACTACCGCGAGTTGAATAAAGTGACGAGGAAGAACAAGTATCCTCTACCGCGGATAGATGATTTGTTCGATCAATTAAGTGGCGCGAGAGTATTTTCCCAGTTGGACCTCGCGACAGGTTTTCATCAGCTTAGAGTGGAAGCTGAGAGTATAGCTAAAACGGCATTTCGGACGCCGTCTGGATTTTATGAGTGGTTGGTCATGCCATTCGGGCTGACCAATGCCCCAGCATACTTCGTAGATCTTATGAATAGGGTATTCAGAGATCAGTTGAATAAGTTTGTCCTTGTGTTCGTTGATGATATTTTGGTCTATTCGAGGACAGAGGAAGAACACAAGGAACATTTAAGAATAGTGATGGAGGTGTTGAGAAAACACCAATTGAAAGCAAAGTTTTCTAAGTGTCACTTCTGGAGGAGGGAAGTGAGGTTCTTGGGTCACGTTGTTTCCGAGAATGGTATTGTCGTGGACCCTGCGAAGGTGGCTACGGTACAGGATTGGCCTACGCCCAAGAATGCAACAGATGTAAGAAGTTTCTTGGGGTTAGCTGGATATTATCGTAAGTTTATCCAAGGTTTCTCCAAGATAGCAGCACCATTGACCCAATTGACCAAGAAGAATCAAGCTTTTGTCTGGGATGAAAAGTGCGAGAATGCATTCAAGAGTCTAAAGGACAAGTTGACATGCGCACCAGTGTTAGTCATTCCTAAGGGGAATGAAGAGATGACGGTATACACGGATGCTTGTGGTACCGGACTGGGTGCTGTATTGATGCAAGGCGGTAGGGTTGTAGCTTATGCAAGTCGGCAATTGAAACTGCATGAGAGAAGATACCCTACCCATGATTTGGAATTGGCAGCGATCGTGTTCGCGTTGAAGATGTGGAGACATTATCTCTTGGGAGAAAGATTCGAGTTGTTTACCGATCATAAATCGTTAAAGTATCTCTTCTCTCAAAAGGATCTAAATCTCCGACAGCAAAGATGGTTAGAATTCCTAGCTTCCTATGATTTCGACATCGCATATACACCAGGAAAGGGCAATGCGGTGGCTGATGCATTGAGTAGAAGACATGCCAGTTTAGGGGCTATGTTTCTAGAATGGAAGCAACTGGAGTACATCGCTGGGTATGATTTCAGACCAAAGTGCGAATTGGATCCAGAAATGTTAGCAAGTTTGACGATCAGACCCACTTTGATTGAGCAGATCGGCTCTAGTCAGAGGGACGATCCTGACCTATTGGAAATCATCTCCAAGTTAGAGATGGGTATCGATGGGGAGATGAACAAGTATGGGCTTGATTGAGATGGATGTCTTAGAAAGAATGGAAAGCTTGTTGTACCCAATGTCAATGGATTGAGAGATGAAGTGCTTAGAGAATGTCATCACTCAAAACTGACTATACACCCCGGTGGTAATAAGATGTATCGAAACATGAGACAGACTTACTACTGGGAAGGGATGAAAAGAGACGTTGGAAAGTTTATATCCAAATGCATGAATTGCCAGCTAGTTAAAGCCGAGCAAAAGAAGCCTAGTGGGTTGTTGCAACCATTACCATTAGAAATTCCCGAATGGAAATGGGAGCAAGTCTCGATGGATTTCATCGATGGTTTACCAAGGACTAGATCAGGACATGATGGCATTTGGGTAATTGTGGATCGATTGACTTAGAGTGCAAGATTTATACCAGTCAAATCGACCAGAACGGCAGCTAAGTTAGCAGAATTGTATATGAAGTGGGTAGTGAGATTTCATGGAGTACCTAAAAGCATTGTGAGTGACCGAGACCCGTTGTTCACTAGTGGGTTTTGGAAGAGCTTACAAGAGGCTCTAGGGTCAGAATTACATCTCAGTACCGCATATCATCCTCAGACCGACGGTCAGACGGAGAGGGTGAATCGTATTTTGGAGGATCTCTTGAGAGCATGTATATTGGATTTTGGCGGATCATGGGATGACCATTTGCATCTAGTAGAGTTTGCATATAATAATAGCTACCAATCCAGTATTGGTATGGCTCCATATGAAGCTTTGTACGGTAGACCGTGCAACTCATCGTCATGTTGGGTAGAAACTGGCGAGAAGTTTGTGCTTGGACCCGATGTGATAAGAGAAACTTCAGCTAAGCTTAAGATTATCCAACAACGAATGAAGGCTGCCCAAGATAGGCAGAAGAGTTATGCTGATAAGAGGAGAAGAGACTTAAAATTCTCCGTTGGCGATTTGGTGTTTGTCAAGATTTCTCCGTTGAAGAGCGTGATACGATTTGGCAGGAGAGGCAAGTTGGCACCAAGATTTGTTGGCCCATTCCCTGTTCTTGAACTAGTTGGGAATTTGGCGTATAGAGTTGACTTACCAGAGAAGATGGCGGGAGTTCACAACGTATTTCATGTTTCCCAACTGAGGAAGTTCGTTCACGACCCAGATATGACTATTTCACCTGATCAGTTAGAGGACTTCGAAGTAGAACCCGAGGCGGTTGGGAACCGCAAGCCGATCCGTATTGTCGAGCACGACATGAAGCAACTTCGAAGGAAGGCGGTGAAGCTAGTCAAGGTTCAGTGGAGCGAGAACGAGAATGACTGTACTTGGGAGACCGAGGAGAGTATTAGAAAGATGTATCCAGAACTCTTCGCCTGGTAAGATTTTAACTTCGATTTAGTTTTCTGCATGCTAGGGTAGGCTTGTTTGCTTGTTTTGCAGGTTTGATTGTTGTATGTGGCTGTTAGGCATGCGGGATTCTTTGTATGTTTTGGGTTAAGGAATTTCGGGGACGAAATTTCTTAAGGGGGGGAGAGTGTAACGACCCGCATTCTACGCATCATAGGATCATAGAATATTTATTTATTTCACATATGAAGTCGTATGGTCATGTAACTTAGGGAGACGACTATTGGGGTCATTTCCCATGTTCATGATCTTTTCCCGATTTTTAAATGACCATTTTACCCCTAGTTGGTACTGTTTTGACCATAACTTTTGACTGGAAAGGAGTTTTGACCTGACACCACTTCTATTGGCTCCGGATGATGGTTTACAATTCCGTAGAGTGGTCACATTAGCCAAACGGACTCACCGTTTGGGAGATATGGCTGAAACAAGTTTCAGATAGTGAAAAACAGCTTAATTGGGCTTAACCGGGTGATTAACAGCTAGGCCCAATGGGGGATTTCGGGATTAGGTTTATGAGGAGGCTGAAATCAGTTAGAGAACGATCTTATCCTCATTTTCCAGCCGCCACTTTCATTCTTGAACCCTAACAATGGCCGCCAACATCTAGAAACATCCCCAAATCACTTTCTAATCAAGTTTTGGCTTATTCTACATCAAATTAAGGAGAGAAAACGCGAAAGCAAGGTTAGAGCTGCTGTTAGACATCAGTATTCACCCAAATCAGCGAGGTTTCAGTTCTGAGAATTTTATTTATGGCCAAGGTGAGTGATTTGCATAGATTTTGCACTAATTACGGTTAATTAAGGGTAATTAGTGAAGATTAGCGAATTTATACATTAATAAATTCTGGAAAAATATCTATAAATTCGAAAATAATATTTTATGCCTCTGGTAGGAATTTGGTTTAATTTGGTTAAGTTTTGGTAACCCTATGATTAGTTTTTCTTAAACGTGCTTAAGGGAAAATATGGGGTTTTGGCTATATTTGATCTGTTTTACATGTTATGGTTGATGTTTTGGTGTTTATGGTCACTTCTATTTGTTGCTATGACTGTATGACATGTTTTGTGATTGATTAGTATAGTTAGATTGGTCGAAAACGTCGTCGAATGGCGTAAACAAGTTGCTGGAAAAAGTTGCAGAAAGTTGTGCAGGGTTTCGGATCGGATCGGGTATGGGCTCGGATCGGATAGGAGAGCTGGGCAAGGAATCCGACCCGAACCGAAGCCTGGCACAAAAGAAGTTTGGCAAGAAGGAAGGCCATTGCTTAGAGTTGGAGTTGGACAGAGGATCGGATCGGAGCTAGGGAGCGGATCGGAGCAAGGAAGCGAGCGGGATCGGATGGAAAAACCACATGAGCTGAATAGGAGCAGGGGATCGGATCGGAGGTAGGGAGGAGGATCGGACCGGAGCCAGACATCTCGACCCGAACCGAAGCGAGAGAGCAACTATCGAACCAAATCCAGGCAGAAGGCATCCGAACCGAGCTAGAAGAGAAGAACCGAACCGCACCCAGGAGCACATTAGGAAGTATGGCACCCGAACCGAACCGACTGAAGCAGATTAGACCGAGCCGAACTGAACTTCCACCTCTACTACGCGACGACTCTTTTGAAGACCAACTCCAATTCGATCAAAACCCGAGACGCAAAGGAAGTCCAAATGATGAGATTTGACTCAGGATCCAGTTGGGAACCAATGAGTGGGCTTCATGATTGGGCTTTGCTGCGGGACGTGTGCCAAGGGGCTATCAATGTCTATGACTTTAGATCACTATGTGTGGGAGGTATGTGAACGGATTCAGGGCCGCAGTGGCCTAGGTACGACTAAAGGGCTATAGACCAATGAAGTGGGGTCATTTGTAAAGATTTGGTCATGACTCCATGTGGTAAGCTTGGTAGTAGCAGTAGTTGTACAAGTTGAACTCCGTCACTACTTCGATGGGTCTAGTGATTGACAGTGGTGGACATCGTATGCTTTACGCACTGAGTGAGAGATGTGAGGATGGTTGCTATGGTTGATTTGTTTGCCACCATTATGACATACACACCCCACCCCCATATTCTTTACACTATCTGTTATGGCACCTTAGAGTATTGTACGGTATGTAGTGCTAACTCTTTGGTTGCAGGTCCAGGTTCAGGTATGGTTTAGTATACCTGTTATTGTTCTGTTTAGATGCTTATCGCTCATACCAGGCTTTATGTCTGACCCAGAGTTTTATGTCTCCTCTTATTACTCTGGGTGCTCACACGAGCAGACTAGAGACGGGTTAGCTGGTGATGCATGGGTAGATGATCCGGAGACGAGCAGGAGGCTTCCACGTATGATATATATAGTATTCTCCCTGTGTTGTTGAAGATCACTGCTTGGGCATTAGTAGTGCATCTTCTACTTTAGCTTTCTTTTGTTTTAGAGACAGTAAATTGGGAAGTTGTAATAAGCTGTACTTGGATTTCCGCTGCTCTGATGTTGATGTTGATGTTGGTTTTAGTTATCAGCTTATGCACTGTCTCACCTGTTTTATGTCAAGTATGTTACTCTTATATTTTACTCCATGCGCTGTGAGACATTTTACAGGTTCTCGATTAGTTCATTCCCTTATTCCCTCTTCTTCTGATGACCGTTCCGTGCTAGTCGGACATGTGTACACCGCACTTTAGGAGGAAATGCCGGCTGGTGCGGGGCGGGCCGTCACATAAGCTTATCTTACCAATTCAAAACACACCTCTATAAATAATACAAATTTAAATATTAATAAAACTTAAAAATAGGATCTAAAATATAATGTTTCCCTAAAAGTTTGTTCTCCCTAAGTTAAAAAGTGTGTAACCCGTGCATTGCACATGATAATATTATTAAAAATAATATTTGTTATTTTAATGTTAAAATGAGAACTTTGTTATAGTTCTATTTTGTGGACAAAAAGAGAACTTTGTTATACAATTTATAATAAAATTTGATGTGAAATACATATACTATTAATTAAAATTATTATTATTGTTTATGTATAATTCATGTTCTATAGCTTACACAGACAGTATGTATGTATGTGTATTTGAGAATTTTTTTAATCATTTCTATTAATATATATATATATATATGTTGAATTTGATGTATGTTAGTGATTACTCGATGACTTAGCAAATATTATTTAATAGAATTTGTTTAGATAAGTTAAATGTAGAACTACGAAGTTAGTTTAAATGTATAACATAGTAGAAAGAATTGGAAAAAAAATTGCCAATTTTTTTATAAATTTTATTGTGGAGTTATTGATGTTCAGTAAGAAATTTATGACATAATATATGATAAATTCTATATATAAATGAATCATAACTAATTTACAAATTAACTTTGTCGTTATTGTTGATATACATATTTCATGTTATGTGATTTATACACCTTCATGGTTATATGAAAAACTGCATTTTCTAAATATGAATATACATAGTAAATTGGTGTATTTTCTAACAGCTATTAGAAAAATGGATGAATTAAATACTCTATAAGATTATTTAGATAATTAGAATTTAAGATTTTATGAGTAATTTAGACCTATGGATTGAAATACAAAATATCACGAAAGAATTTGAGAAGGTTCAACAAATAATTATAGAAATGTGAAAATGCAGGTATTTAAATTGGAATTTTTTTCTTTAATTTATGATAAATTTATTGAGATAATTATATAATATATAAAAAAAAAGTATTTTTTACACGTAGTATTTAAACTGTATGACTTATTTAACTTAATATATGGAAGAAAATCTAATTTTGCCAATTTTGTTGATATGTACATGGTGTACATTTTAAAACATCACACTCAGTGTTAATTGGATGAATTAACAATAATTTATTGATTGAATTCATTTGGTAAATTCAAAATCACTTGATTTATTTAAACATATTGACTTAAACGTATAATTAATATTGTGCAATGTTCTGTAAATAACTAAATAATTTTTAAAATGTAGGCATTTGACATTAATATTACAATGCAATACAGGCTAAATATATTGACGTAAATGAGTTCAACTTTGAACTTGTAATCCTTATTTCTGTGTATAATTTATGTTATGCGATTGACGTGTTTATATGTTTTTTTTTTCATTTTTGTTAATATGAATATGGTTAATCTTGATGTGATTTATTTAGGTGAATTAAAGAATTATAGTTTGCAAAAGTTATTTAAATAGTTTTAGTATTATGTAATCAATCGTTAAATATGGTACTAAATGTAATATGCTATGAAAGAATTGAGAAAGATTAAAAGATTATAGAAAATTTGAAGTGTAGGTATTTGAAGCCAAAAAAACATATTTTTGCAATTAAAAGAAATATTAATTAATTAAATTTACTTAAATTTTGTGTTTCGTAATTAATTTAAATATGTGAACTTAAATGTAAATGTTAGGAGCTAATTGTTAATAAATAATTATGTAAAATTTGGAATGGACACATCAAAATGTAAAATGAAAAAAGAAGTAAAATATGTGAGAGAAATAATAAATAAGTGTGAACAATAAACTAAATTAAAAATAAAATGTCGTGAGAGAATTAAGAAGAGAAGAGAAAACTCCTAGAATTAAGGAGAGAGCTTTAAAAGGTTCTGCTTTACTATTATTTAATAGATAATAGAAACAAAAGTTAAACTTGAAACTAAAAAGGATACTTTGCGATTTAAAAAATATAAACTAAAATTTATTATATACTATTACAATATAAAAATATAATTAAATATATATAATTTGTAGAAAAATGATTCACATGTGAAGCGTGCATTGTAATGCTCGTAACAGTATATTGGTATTGGTTAGTTATGCTATAGAAACTGGTTTGAAAATAAAAGTTAGTTTAATTGAAAAATGCACCATTATTCGTATTTAATTTCGTAATCAACTTAAAGTTTAATATTTGAAATCTTTTACTACATGGAAATAAAACAAAATAGGTTGTTAGTTTTCCAAAATGTTTATTTTTTAATGTATTTCTAAGAAAACAATGTAACTTATGCTCCATTTGGAACAACTTATATATGTCGCTTTTTGACTTTTTGAAAATCAAAATGAACTGGTTTTTTGTTCTGAAAAGTCAAAAAATGACTTATTTTAGTCGATCCAAACGAGCCGTAAATACATAAAAAGACACATTTTTCAATTAAATTAACTTTTGCTTTCAAATAGCTTATGTGGCATCAACTAACCAATGTCAATATATTGTTACGAGCATTACGACATGCACTTCATATGTGAATTATTTTTCTATATATTGTATGTACTTAATCATATTTTTACATTGTAATATTGTGTAATTAGTTTTAATTTATATTTTTAAATTGCAATGTGTATTTTTTATTTTCAAGTTCTAACTTTTGTTTCTACTATTAACTAGGAAAGAGCGAATTTTTAGAACAAATTATTTGTTAGATCCTATTTTAAGTTATATTAATATTTAAATTTGAACTATTTGTAGAGGTATGTTTTGAATTGGTAAGATAAGCTTATTTGTTGGATTCTAATTTTAAGCGATAGTAGGATTTTGGTAATATTTCTAGGGGCATTTTTGATATTTCACATGTACATCAGAAATATATGATATAACGAGTATTAGAATTACGAGCGTGTACACTAAAATCAACTTTTCCGAAACCAAAAGAACATAGAACATGTTTATAGCATGTCTCTTTAAATCTCTTTAATCCAATTCACTTAGTTCTCTCGACTTTTATCTCCTTAGATTTCTTTAATTTTAAATATTCTATATCACTATATTTTTTGATGTTCAACTAAGATAATAATATATAAAAAAAATGTTTTTCCTTTTTAAATACACAATATAATTTTCCGTTCCCACCGTTATACAGTTGTACTTGTATCTATTAAATCCTAATTGTAAGTCATATTAATATTTTCAAAAATCAATGCTCTTTTATTTAGATACTAAATTTTATGATGACAATTGTTTAGAGAACTGTATGTTAAGGGCAAGTTTGGAAGTTTACATCCGAATCGAAAGTTTGCACTTTCAAGATAACTATTAATTAAGATCTATTTGAAATTTATTTGGAAGATTCTATTTTTAAGCGATATTAAGTTTGTTAATACATGTAAAAATATATTATGAATTTGTGAAAAATATAATATCCATTAGATCCTAACTAGTGTGTAACCCGTGCGTTGCACACGATAGTATTATAAAATATAGTATTTATAATTTTATTGTTAAAATTGAAGCTTTATCATATAACATACGATGAATCTGAAAAAATAAATAAACTATAAATTATTATTGTAGTTGTTGTTTATATAATATATATATTATATAACTTTTATTTGTTTAAGGAAAAATAACTTTATTGTTCTTATTACTATGAGCAAGTGTTTATGCTGAAACTAAAATATTTTAATTATTTTAGATACATTAAAAAAATATTATTTATTTCTTTGAAAATATGTTAACTTTGAAATTATGTAATTGGTTAAAATATATCATCTTAAGAGTAAATAATCTGAATAAATCGAGAAGAATTTTATAACAAATTATAGTGGTTTTTAGCCTTATGGACAAAACGAACAAAAAATTGTTCCATAAATTCCTCCTTTTACACTAATTTTTTTCCTTATGGATAAAATTTTAACCCTTTATCCTTATGGAATAATTTTTTGTTCTTTTTATCGTTCACACTATTTTCCTGTAAATTATATAGGTCTTATATTGTAGAGTTATTTGAAGTTAAAAACAATTTGTTTTAACATAGTGTGAGATAAATTTATTGTTTATGTACATAAATGATCATAGTTATTTACAAACTAACTTTATTATTGTTGTTTATGTACATAAACGTATGCATGTGATCTGTACCTCTACGTAGTTAAACATACATGTTTTATTATGGTTTTTATTAATATGTAAGTCCACACATATGTGACTGATATATAGATTATTGAAATACTTTAAATTCGAAATTTCGTAAGAAAATTAGATACATAGGATCTAAATATAAAAAATTAGTATATAGTCGATGAAGTGCACATAACTATAGAAATGTCAAAATGTGGATATTTAAAGTCAAAAATTGAATTCTACAATGTAGATAAATTTATTGAGATAAATGAATAATAAATTATCTTTGTTAATGTTGCTTATGTATACTATTTATGATATCTAAATTATATATTTTTATATTTAAATGAAAATTTCACTTGACTATTTTTTTAAGAGAATGGCTATTTGGACAAAATTAGACATAGTTGGTGGCATAAGAGATCTGAGACGTTGAATCTTTTTATCCTTATATAGAGAGGTAGAATTCGAGGGGGGGGGGTAATCTAATAGTGGAGATTAACTGTGTTACCAATTATACTAAAATTGTGTCTAGATAGACTTTCCCTTATTTTAATATGAATATCATGTGCATATTGAAACCATCACATTTAAGGATTCATTAGATAAATTAGTGAATAATAATTTAGTTAAAGTTATTCAACTAATTTAAAACCAACATTTACGTGATTAATTGAAAATATATGGATGTAAATGTATAAAATTATGTGATATTGAGGTTTTTTTTTTTGGAGAACTATAGATATTTAAGAAGGTATGCACTTTAATTAAAATAAGAATTTCCCAGCTTAATGCACTAATGTATCGATATAATTGAATCATAAATTAAATTTGTGAAACTTGCCTACGTATATAATTATGTTATGTGACTTATGTACTTGTATACCCAAATGAATTTTATACCATTTATTTAATATGAATATTGTGCAAATATTGAATATTTCATTTTTTATGATTTACTTGACACATCAGCAACTAATTGTTTATTAAATTTAATTATAGTTTTAAGATTTGTGATTAACTCTAATGTATGAACCTAAATATAAAATATTAGAAGAGAATTGAGATAGCTCGGTAAAAGGTTAAAATTAAGGTTTTGTTGTACAAAAAACGTATTTTTGTAATGCATGACAGAATTGTAGATATTTATTCTGATATTTTTGCTACTATTTTCTGTTTTATTTCAAAAATTAAATTTGTACTTAATCTCATGTTTCTATAAACATTAGTTTTAATTTTTCTTTGCACAAATGCACTTTTTTTGCAAAAATGAATGCAATTATTCGCAGATTGGCTGGAACAAAAAGTGACAATGTTTTTAAAGTATGTTTTTTGAGAAAAAAATGTATGGGTATTTCAAAATTTAAAGGGTGCTCCCTGTTGTTTATGTTTTATTGTACGTAGGGCTGTCAACGGATACCCGAAAAATCCGATATCCGTCCGAATCCGTATCCGAAATATCCGTTATCCAGCATTATTCGAAAAGCGGATATGGATATCCGATATCCGAAAAGCTTTTCGGATACGGATATGGTTATAGTGATATTTGTATTCGAAAAATATCCGTCCGACTGATTGATGTAATATATATAACTCAAAACAGAAAAACAGAGGTAATAATTATTTTTTAACTGTTGAATGTTACTATGACATAATTCTTTGCCCATTTTTAGTGAAAAATTATAGTATTATTGTTTAATTTTGGAATATTTTTGGCTATACTTATGGATATTAGTATAAAACAATGTTTCCTCATTATATTTATTTCCTTGTTTTTTATAAACATTAATACAAAAATTATTTTATGTTGATCCAATTTTTTTTTTTATACTCTTAAATTTATTAATTACAGGCGGAGCGGATAAATATCCGATATCCGTCCGTATCCGAAAATTAAGCGGATACGGATATCCGATATCCGAAAATTAAACAGATACGGATATCCGATATCCAAAAATAATTTCGGGTATGGATACGGATATGGCACTATGCCACTATCCGAATCCGAAAGCATCCATTGACATCCCTAATTGTATGTCGTGTGACTTACATATTTTAGTTTAATCAAAATGCAATTTTATCATAGTTCACTGATATGAGTGTGATGTATATTATTGAATTTTTCGTATTATCATCCGAATTAATGAATTTCTCTTAAATACATTATCTTATTATTTTAAACATAAAATTGCATAATTAATTGAAACATATGAACTGAAACGTAAAACACATGAGAAAGTGGGGTGAATTTTGTAAATAATTATGGTAGTTTTAATATAGGTATTTTAAGTTAAATGTAGGATTTTATAACGTCATGCATATATATTTACCATTTTAAATATATGTATCTTATGTTAAATGATAAATAAATAAAAGATTAAGCTTATATTATGTGAATCATTTGAATATAATACTTTTATTTTGAGTGGTTTGAACTTTTATCATTTACTGAAAATGATGGGGCTCTAAATTGTTAATGGTTCGGATGAAGCAATATTGAAAAGCATGGACGGTATAGTCAATAAATGCAGCTAGTTTAAGTTATCCAGACAAAGAGAGATGATCTGTTGTAGCATGACTCATTGTTTCCATAATAATGCTTGACGCCTACAAACATCTTGTTATCCCATCCCAAGAGCTTTATAAATGCAAGACATTATGTGTTTATCATCAACAAAACTAATCACTTTTTTCCCTTGTTCTTCAATCCTTTCATCAAAGCTTACATTCAAAAAGATTCAACACGAAAAAAAAATACTTTACATGACGTTATCATTTCCAACTACGAATTAGCTTCAATCATTTCTCCATTCACAGCTGAAGGAATGAAAAATGCGGAGCTCAAATATATAGAACCAAACAATATCACACCCATCCTAACCATCAAGACTCTGCATATTACCTTATCTTCTCTAAGTAACACCAGCTCCAGTAGAACTTGCTTGCTGTTTTGCACCAATATTGATATTAGCATAAGTCGATCCTTTATTTGCTCCAGCACCAATCACCTAGATATAGTTTCAAATTCAGTCAATAGACCTTGAAAATAAACTGGTATGATAAATTTCTACGATCCAGAAAGATCGTCTGATTGTGCATGTCATATTTATCATAAAACATTGAAGTAAAAATGCAAATCACTTTAAAAATTTAAACTATAAACTATAACAATAAACTGGCTATCGAAATCATTCAATGTCTCTTCCCCGAGCTAAGTTCGATTTTGATATCACTTAGATATTATAAATAAAATATGTAAGCTGATAATACTTCAAACATTTATGATGCAGCTTGTTTTTTAATATCTGCCCTTCAAAATAGTTTACTTTACAAATTCAACATATTGGAAGACGGATAATTGACAGAAAGAGCGTCGTGAAAATAAAAAACATAAGAGCACTGTTGTACCTCTTCTAGTTCTTCAAATTTTCCCTTCATCCTTGGTCCGAGCAAGCCTGGTAATAAAAAAGTTGATGGTAATGAAAAGAAAAAAAAGTGATAACTAAACTATAAGAGACAGGTCACATTAATTTGTGGTATGCGATATAATAGAGAGCAATCATGTACACAGTCTACTCCAAGAGCCATAAAATCATTAAATACTTGAACCAATCAAAGCTTAAACCAAATTAACTCTTATGTCGTAATTTTGGAAACTTCTAGTTTTGGAACATAGTGGGAAGATTGGTGAGGCCACGGTCTAAAAAATCCTGGAGGTTTGAGAATATTACCCCCGTTTTTTCAACTATTCGAATTGACAACAAACCTCAGAATAAATCATAAATAGCTACACGAATAATATCCGATACATTTCCTCCTCACACATATTTGAACTTTTTCACTATGATCTGGTTTTCCCAGATAGTCAACAATAATTGAATTCATCACAAAAATCATTCCAAGTAAAAGCAAATCAAGTGGGTTTCTATTACCTCGAAAGGTCAAGGTGGTTTTGTTCGGTGAAAAGAATGATACTGTCTTTTACAGTGACTATTTTTCCAGGGGAGTTGCAACAGAAATAGATGAAGGGTAATAGAATTAAGGACAATGACAGCTAAATAACTAAGCAACTCATTCAACAAATTAGAATTCTTTGAACAAATTCTTAAAAGAGATCAAGGTAACAAAAAATGTTAATTCAAGTGGATTACTTAAAAATGAGAATTAATTCACCAGTAAATGCAGTTAGTTGCAAATGAGAATTAGTTCACTGATCAAATTGAGTTGCCTAATTGATTCATTTAGGAAAGCAATTTTTGTTTTTCATACCTTTGATATGAACCACATGGTTTAGTCAATATTGCCGCTTTATTATTTTAATGATATTATGCTTTAACTATGTTCTTCATAACACAGATTGTAATGTAATCTCATAGGAATATATGTGAGTTATTTTCTACACTGACAGCAATCATGACACTGAAAAATAAATATGGACAACCTAAAAGCTTTTAGACATATAAGAGTAATCCGATATCATGAACTATTAACATATGTATCAATATATGCCAAACTCATTTCTATGTAACATATTTACTTACAAATAAAAAGTTCTAGTCATTTAATGTCGTTTTCCCAATCTAAGTAAAATATAACATATTGGATACTAATGGTTCTATAGTTAAACAAAATTTATGGATAATAAGTAAAATCATTCAGACAGCAAGTACATAATTGTGCGTCATGATAGCATCTATCTATACAAAATTTTACATAAAAAACATGCTAGCAAACCAAAATTATCACATATACACATATAAGTAATAACACTTCTTGAGATAGGAAATACCATTACAATTCTAATAATCAACAAAATCATAATATATGCAGCTATCGACGTGCTCAATATCTTAGCACCTTGAAGATGATTCAAGTCCTAACACTATCTCCACATGCAAATATGCGGCGGTGGTAATTTGATATTGAATACGAATATATTTGTGACTAATTATGTAAATATTAATATATTTGGATTGTATAAGTACCATCATACCTTTTGAAATTAAAAAAAGTTAGTTTTAGCTGTATAATCACTGGTTCAGACAATCATCAACAATCCTTTTTTGTATAATCATTTCCTAACATTTCCATATACAGTGGATTAGTTGTGCAACATCACAGCATATAAAGTCAAGATAGTTAGCAGCTGTTATCATAAAGTTAAATTGTTACTTTTACTTACTATATTGTAATTTCAAAATTGCAGTAACTTCATATATCCATGTTAAGCGAACTTACTTTAGACCATACACAAATACTCAGAAATCCTAGCTTGTGCACAAATATCAAATTCCCCAACTGTTGTTGAAGGCCTAAAACATCAAATATGTTAGCCTAAAACAGTACTTATTGGTTATGCTGTAATATGACATTAGTCTCAGAAATCCTAGCTTGAGCACAAATATCAAATTCCCTAACTGTTGAAGAATGCCAAAAACAACAAATATGCTATCCTAATAGGGTACGTTCTTGATTAAGCTATAATACGATATTAATTATGTATCAAAATGAAACACACCATTGTATGTTAATTGTTATTTTCTTTATGTTTACTAACAAAATAAAATGACTTTTATGGGAAGTTTTAGCAAGAAACAGATTGAATTTCAGAGTGTGATTCGGTAATACAAACATATTAAAAATAAGCATGCAAAGTACAATAAAGATTATACACCAAAGGTTATACACCACCATAGCTTCAACTTTAAATAAGCAAACGAAAAGGAAAAAAATTGTAAAATAAACATGATTCCAGAATGAGATAAGTACAGTAGTGATAGGCGTATTAAAGTTATGATTGAATATAAGAAATCCTTAAAAAATCCATGACTGAAGTTTGGAGAAAAAGGAACAAAGCAGGGAAACAATGCACATACAACTATGAAAAGCTCATGTTCCAATTATATCATTGTTGTTCTACAAATACAAACCAAAAAGAGGGGAAATATCCATTCATTTTCCGGTTATTTACTCTTTATTCATTTGAACATGACATTTGTACATGACATATTTTTTACAATCAACTTTGTAATTGAATAATTACTTGATCTAAGAATAAAGTTAATTCAAAGTAGTCATTAATTTTAAAAGTATATACCAATTATAAGCTCATAAGAAATAAATACATCTAATGTAATCAGTCCTATACATGTATACCTATATATTTTTGTGACAACAGAAATAGTTATTAAATCTATACAAAGTATAACATATTAAAACTAATTAGTTGACAAAATTAAAATGGATTTCCAAAATCATACACTAAAATGCAATAATATACATACCAATATAGGTGACAAATAATTAAGACATGCCAAAATTAAAATTAAAACTAAAATCACACACCTGACATTACATTCACGGGGAACCCTTTTATGTCATATATAGTCTGCCACATGCCAGAAAGGTAATAATATTTATTAATGTAAACCAATTAGAGAAGAAATAATCAAAACATTTATAAATCCTTATCCACTCATGCATATGTTAGTTATAGACTTACAGTAATTGCAGTAAGCCACAGTTAGCAGTTCTAAAAAATAATTGTGTGAGGCTACAATCGTGCTCACATTGAACCTAGGATAAATATATAACCTTGATAGTGTTGTGTTTCAAGAAATAACTTTTCCACCTACAACAAATGGCAGTAAGACACAAAGTGAAAATATATGCTGATAAAAAATGTCTCCCTAACTTCAAATTTTTCTGCATATATATATATATATATATATATATATATATATATATATATATATATATATATATATATATATATATAGGGATAGGATCAAGGAGCCCCCAAAAATGTAGCACCCCAAATGCCCCCTAATTTATATTAAAGAAAGTGAGTGGGAGGTGGAAAAATGAGTGGAAGGAGAGGGGAAGGAGAGAAGGAGGAAATGTGTGGTGGAAAAGTGGTAGGCTAAAGGGATGCTCACTATTTGGGGTGTCATTGAACCTGCCCCATATATATATATATGTATGTGTTATATATATATATATATATATATATATATATATATATATATATATATAGCAGTGCACACCTTGTTTAAAGGAATAGCTTGCATACTGAAACAAAGTTATATAATTGTTTAATTAGCACAATGTAACTATAAACAAAAAAAAAATTGGTGATAGCAATCCAATTTAAATTTCAAGTCGTCAATAGAGATATCAAGCACCAAAAAGCTCAAACCGCCCTAAATCATCAATTTTAGCGTGGGTGATAGCTGAATTGCTATCACCGTCGCCCTAAAGCATGGATTACTGAATAAGAAAAAATAGAATAGGGTGAGAACTATACCTGGAATGCAAACAAACAAAACACAGGCTGCGGGAGAAAGAGATCACCAAAAATGCAGGCACTGAGAAAATTGGTACATGAAGCATCGGCATAAGTGATGATGATAAGTAGTATCTCGGTACTTGAGATCTGATATAGAGAAAAAACTGAAGCTTTTTAGAGTTGGCGATAAGTTATTAATCCTCAATTCAAATGAGCAACTTGAACCCTAATACTAATTAATTCACGCCGATGAAGTTGGCTGCAGCAGAACGTCACCGCCAAACAAACCAACTATTTGAACCCATCAAACCTATAACAATGCAAATAAAGCTCTGAAAAAACTGGATGCATAGCAAATTAAAATTACCTCATAAGCAGGGGAAGTAACTTGGATTCACGAAAGATCAACCAAAACGAACGAATTTTAGCTTTGGATCTGTGCAGATCCGCATTGGATCTTCCCAGATTTGCCATCCCAGATCCTTTTTTTTATTGAAGTAATTATCTCAGAGTAGTTAATTAGTTTTTTTTTCCCATACGGGAGGAGAATTAAAACTGATGGGAAAAAAAAAAAAAAACTGAAATGGAAGGAAACGAACATAAAGAAATGTAGCTGGATAATAATATTATAGTACGGATAATTTATATTGTTTTATTATCTTGATTTAGTAAAAATATCTTTAGAGTTTTAAGGAGAATAAAGAGAATTGAGAGAATTAAGGAGTGTTGAGAGAATTGAGGATAGAGCTAGAAATTCTTTTGCTTTACTATTATTTAATAGATTGTAAGCAATGCTAATATATGTAAAAATTAACGCGTTTAATTTAGATATTAATTTTTAGAATGACAATTGTTTCGAAAACTGTATGTTAAGGACAATTTTAAAAGTTCGCGGTTGAGCCAAAGTTTGCGTTTTAAATAATTTGTTTTTGCAATAACAAAAAAAATGGAAGTTTTTATCCAATAATGCTACCCTCGTCCATGTCGGTGAACCAAACTCTATTCAGTAATTTGTTTTTGCAATAGCCAAAAAATTGGAAGTTCCAAAAAAATGGAAGTTTTTATCTAATAATGCTACCCCCGTCCATATCGGTGAACCAAACTCAATTCAATAATTTGTTTTTGCACTAACAAAAAAAAAAGGAAGTTTTTATCCAAAAATGCTGCCTCCATCCATATCGATGAACCAAACTCTATTAAATAACCAAACTCTATTAAATAATTTGTTTTTTGCAATAACAAAACGAGGATTTTAGGGAGAAGTACAAACTTTGCATATTTTTTGGCCAAAAGTATGCAAAATTTGTTATTTGGCCAAAAGTCCATTTTTTAGTGCAAATATGGATTTTAGAGGGCCCCACCGCATATTCCACTTTGCACTTAAAAGTGGACTTTTGGCTAAATTCCAAACTTTACGTACTTTTGATTAAAAAATATGCAAATTTTCGCTTTCTCTCTATTTTCCACTAACAAAAAAATGGAAGTTTTTATCAACCCAAACTCTATTAAATAATTTGTTTTTTGCAATAACAAAAAAAATGGAAATTTTTATTCAATATCGTTGCCCCAGTCTATATCGCACAACCAAACTCAATTCAAATATTCCTTTAAAGTTTAAACCCTACTATAAATACACCAAACCTCATTGTATATCACTCTTCTTTATTAGGCAGCGGTGAAGTGATTTGTTCTACTCAAATTCGAATCAGAAGTGAGTTTTTATTGATATTTCTTACATATTCGTGCCAAATTCTTCAATTCATTTATTCGATCTTACATTTTATTGCACTGCATCCGCCAATATTTGAAGATATGTTATTGATATTATTATTTTCTGTTTTTCTATCGAATTCATCACAATCTTCAGTTCATGTATGCAATCGTATACTTTAGCGTACGATATCCAAAGAAAAATTGTGACTTTTTTGGGATTTTGTATATTTAACATCTGTTGCAGCTGTTCCAAACGATAACGATGGCAGGAAGCAATTGTGGAAACGATGAAATTATTACTGTAAATAATAAACCAAGTCTTGATACTGTGAATCCAACGATGAGTAGCGAGGATTTAAAGCATGATAAATATATTGTTGATCGTGCTGATTATCAAAATTCCGAAAGCTTGGATACAAGCAACGGCAACTCCTTGACTGACAATGGAATAGTGAGATCCGATGTTGAGAAAACCGAAGAAAAGGAGGCTAATTCTGTTATTAATCTCAGCAGCAGTGTTATAAATGGTATCAACACTGACAATAATTGTGATTTTCCTGTTGCTGAGAATGACAGCATAAGTCTAAGTATTGGAGAAACCGGAGAAAAGGAGGATTCAAAACATGATAAATATATTGGTGATTCTCCTGTTGTTGAAAACGACAGCATAAGTCTAAGTATTAAGAATCCAATGATGAGTAGCGAGGATTCAAAACGTGATGAATATATTTTCGATCGTGCCGATTATCGAAAATCCAAAAGCTTGGATACAAGCAACGGCAACTCCTTGACTGACAATGGAATAGTGAGATCGGATGTTGAGAAAACCGACAAAAAGGAGGCTAATTCTGTTATTAATCTCAACAGAAGTGTTATAAATGGTATCAACACTGACAATAATGGTGATTTTCCTGTTGTTGAGAATGACAGGACAAGTCTAAGTATTGGAGAAACCGGGGAAAAGGAGGATTCAAAACATGATAAATATATTGGTGATTCTCCTGTTGTTGAGAATGACAGCATAAGTCTAAGTATTGAGAATCCAACGATGAGTAGCGAGGATTCAAAGCGTGATAAATATATTATTGATCGTGCTGATTATCAAAACTCCAAAACCTTGGATACAGGCAACGGCAACTCCTTGACTGACAATGGAATAGTGAGATCGGATGTTGAGAAAACTGACGAAAAGGAGGCTAATTCTGTTATTGATCTCAACAGAAGTGTTATAAACGGTATCAACACCGACAATAATGGTGATTCTCCTGTTGTTGAGAATGACAGCATAAGTCTAAGTATTGGAGAAACCGAGGAAAAGGAGGTTATTTTTGTTAATGAGAACAATCAGGACAATAACGATAGCATATTGAATGGGAACTCTGTTAATAGGGAAGGAAATGAGGGTAAATATGAGACTGTTACGAATAAGGATGAGGAGAAAGGGGGAGTTGAATTAGAAACCGATGATAGCACAGTGAACTCAAATGGTTGTTCCTTACTTTCTGATGAAGATATGAATCCTAAGCTTGCCGCAAAACCAGATGAAGATGAAGGTTCAATTGCTGATGTTATGGAAAGTGTAGTTACTGGGGACAAAATAGATGATGTGCCTATTGATCCACATAGAACAACACCAGATGAGGCTCCCAGACCTACTAGTGAGGAGGAGCCTGTTAAAATAAAAAGTTGGAAGGATGTGGCTGTTAATGGAATGAAATCAGTGCCTCATAAAGCGCAGTTTAAAAGTGCAAAACCAATGGTAAGAAGATATGTACCAAAAATTGGAAAGAACAATGGCAGTGATAACAACTTGAAAAAAAGTGAAGCAGAATTTGACGAATCCGTTGCTGTTTCCATGGAAAACAAAAGGGAGAATGGAGTCAGAGTCAGTGAACCAGTAAGTAGTAATGTTAATGAAGAAAGCAAGAATGATTCTGCAGTTCAGTCTACGAATAGGGATAGGGGAAAAGAAGCTAATACACATAAGGTAACTAGCTGTCGTGTTTACAAAGTTAGAGTTCCAAAGCTTGCCTATGAGGAAAGAAAAAACGAAACAACGAGTGCGAAATGCGTTCTTGATGAAAAAACCATGATCAGAGATCGCATTTATGAGGAGAAACGAGAGCAAGATGTAAGGCACTGTTTTTTTTCTTTTTTTTCTTTTCTATATAGAATATAGAAACTGGTAAAACATAATTCTATTTAATGTTTTAACCTTTAACTCATGCAATCTAGGCTAAGAGGAAGAAATGCAAGTTGGATTATGATGCTGAAAAGCGTAAGGAGAATAATGCACGTGCTGAATTGTATGCTAAGAGCAATGAATTAGATAGTGTTCAAAAATTTGTGAGTCCAATGCTAGTAGCGGATATCGACAACGAGGTATGTGGTTTTTCATTATTATTTTTTTGAACTGTTAACATTATATTTGAACTAATCTTCATTGATTTATGTCCCAATTGGGTGTATTTTTTTTTTTAAAAAAAAAAAAAAATCATCTAAAGATAGAAGAGTTAACCATTCGCCAACGGTATGAGAGAATGCCCTTAAATAAGCAAAAAGAGATCATAAAAAAGATTGGACAATTGGAACAACAGAAAAGAAATATTATTTCAAAACAAGGCCCTCACGCACAAAATGACGTGATTAAGCAAGAAGAGGAGCATGAAAAGAAATATAAGGTACACTTAGTGACCTTAATTTCTGAGCTATTGTGTTTATTGGACTGTAAATTTTTTAAATGTTAAACGTTTTGCCTGTAGGAGTTGAAGAAAGAGGTTGGATTCCTTAAGGCTTTGCTGTTTAAGGCTGAAAACAACTCAAAATCTGCTTGGGATAGATATGCTAACGAGGATAAAATCTTCAATAGCTTTAGAGAAAGGCATAATGCAGCAAATGAAGAAAGGAAAAAGGCATACTTACACTGGACGGAATTAAGAAAGCAGATTGATGCAAAGGTGCAACAAACTATATGCTTTCCTTTTCATATGACCACTTTTTTTTAACTAAGATACTGGTTTCTTCCAAATTTTCCAAATAAGATTAGAGAAATCTCCTTTCTTGTTTCTAAATATCGCAAGTAGCTACAAATTATATTATAGTATATTATAATATGACTACCATTCATCAAGACCGATGCATTTACATTTGCAGCCATACCTTCATAACTAAGGGTGAGCATTTATTGGTTAAAACCAAGGTTATCACGATGCCAAGTCGAGCCACTACCGTCTAGAAGACTACTCGACAAATCGCCCGACTAGCCGTGACTAGTCGACACGTCTTTTATATACATTTATTTATTAGACTTAAATATATAATATAATTAGATATAATTATATATTTATAATAAGTTCAAATTCAACAAAGTTAACATAATAATAGGTTCAAATTCAACAAATATCCATAATAGATCCTAGCCATATTAATAGGATCTTTAGCCGTCTCATGCCAAGTATTTTCTGTGTTACTCTCCATTTCAACTGCTGCATATATAATTAAAAACAAATCAGTTAATTACTAATTAGGGTATAATAAAATTAACAGTAGATATAAGTTTTAAATATACATGCCTGACAGCGACAAGGTGCGAGGAGGAGCCGACGAGGAGCAAGGGTTTTATCGATGTCGATTTCGTATATTATCTTTTTTTTAATCGATCTCTTCTGTTATCGAGGTGCGACGAGGAGCAATTTGGATTTTATCGATGTCGATCTAGGATTTTTGGGCCGGTTTAAGCCCAACGTCGTCGAATTGGACAAGTCGACTGTCGTCGAACTTGATCGACCGACTGGTCGACTTATCGTCGACTTGTCGTCGACGTGATAACTATGGTTAAAACCAATTAAACAAACCAAACAAGTTAAGTTTAGTTGGTTAGGTTTGGTTTCGTAAGTTAATTGGTTGGTTTTGATTTTTATTTTTATATTACTTCGGTTTATTGATCGGCTTGGTTTAATATTGAAACCAAACCAACCATGTAAATCAAATTTTGAAATTAATTTTTTTTAAAATTAAAAAACTACCACTAACAATGCAATTATTTACAATATTTTCGTAACACTGTTTTTTTCTTTAATTGCATATTGATATTTTTAGAAGAAGATTTTAATTTCTAAAATACTTGCATCATATGAACTCAATTATTTGTTATAATCTTACGCTATATCAATAACTAGAAGACTCACTTTAAGATAAGCTAAACAAACCAACTAAACCAAAGCAAATATTATCAGTTCGGTTGGTTCTGGTTTCAAAAAATATCGGTTTGGTTTGGTTTGGTTCGATTTATGTTTTTTGAATGGTCGTTTTGATTTTAATATTTTTGATCAGTTTCAAACCGAACCAACCATTTGCTCACCACTATTTGTAAGTGTTTACAGGGTGGCTCAAAATACTTTTTAAAAATTGCGTATATTATACAAATCATTTTGCATTTCTTAGCATGTACATCTCACTTTCTCCCATCACTTTTAAGCTTTCCGGAGAATGTATAGATTAAAAAGCTTTAGGCTGCGAACAGATACTTTTGAAAGGTCATATCCGCATTCACATCCGAAATCATTTTCGCATATTAAATACGTGCATCCATGGATACATGCAAATATCGAATAATATTCATATTCGTTCAGAATTGATAAATCAAAACATAACTAGAAAATTTGGCTAACCATAAATATTTTTCCAGTAAAAGTATGCAAAATCGATAAATATAATGTCAGCTTTGTGCATGCTTTAGATGAATTTAATATAAACTATAAATTTAACAAATAAATACATACATGTAGCTCATTGTGCTAGAATACATATAAAGTAAACTATGATCTTAACAAAAATCCAACGGATAAATTTTGATTGTGAATGGCTTTATATCCACAAATTCATATATATATATATATATATATATATATATATATATATATATGTGTGTGTGTGTGTGTGTGTGTGTGTGTGTGTGTGTGTTGCATCTCATTTACCCATCAATATGGGTTGTTTATTTATATTTAAATAAGTTAGTGGAAAGAGAGAGTTAGTGGAAAAAGATAGATATGAAAACGTGTGGTGGAAATCAAAGGAGATATAGGTGTGGTGCACTATTTGGGGTGCTGCCGATCCTTACTCATATATAATAACCCGCCTTTTGCTTACGAATTTCGAATTTTTTGGATATCTACTTACAACCTCATAAGCGTACATTTTTTAGTTGTCATTTATAGTTGCTCACTGAATTTGAAATAACAAAACTATAACAAGCTTATAAACACTCTATCGCGATGTGAGTTTCTCTCTTCATCTGTGTGTATATGATACCCCGTTTTTGTGGCACCTTCTTTAGCATCTATGTTGTATCGTAAGCCACACTATTTTAAATCTAACAAAATTTTGTAGATGCTCAATCCACATATAAAGTAAAGTCTATGTGAAATTTGGGATGATTTCAACATATGTATCATAGTATGTTTGATATTTAAATTTAACTATTCAAATAAATATTTGAATGGTGAGTGAATAATTGAATTAAGATTTTGAAAATACTTACAAGTATAGAAATGAGCTCAAATTATACATTGATGAATCTCTATACATGGATTGAACATATATAAAATTTTATTATATTTAAAATGGTGTAGCTCGTGTATGATAGGGATGCCGAAAAACATTAGTGTCATAGAGCACTACAAAATTAGATCGATGACAGAGTATATCTGAACCATCGGATCTTTTTGTTTTTATGTGAGTGTGGAATTCAAGGGGCAATCCAATGATGGAGATCTATTATATTATCAATGGTATCTACATTTCGTATCCAAATAGACTTTCTATATGTGTGTGCACATATCTACATTTTGTAATCATAAATCTGTCTGACCACAAAATTACGGCAGTAAAACACACCATTCTCTTAAAGAAAAATTGTACTTTTTGCTTTGCAGGTCTGTTATTTTGATTTCAGGGATGAACGAAAGAAAATCGATGAATTCAAATTTGCAGGAGATATCCAGGGTCTTAAATGCTATTGTAACAATCAGGTAAATAGATACATACTTGACTTTGTACCCAGTGAACTCAAGTTAATCATCCTATTATTAATATAAATGCATCTATTAACAGGTGGAGAAGTTTTTTGAGCGATACAATAACGATACTGAATTCCGTAATGAATATGTGAAAGCAAATTTTGAGAGAACAATAAAGAGACTTGGTTCTCCAGATGGGAGATCATTAGTCCCAAACGAACAGTCTCTTATGTATGGCCATGCCCAGAAAAGTTCACCAAATGTGGAGGTATCTACTGCAGTACTGTCTATTGAGCCTGAAGTAGAAAGTAGTGCAGCTAAACTTCACAATGGAGTATTGAAAGAACAAGAGAAGGGGAATAAACTGAATAAAGAGGAAGAAGAGAATGCGAGGAAAGAAGCGACAAGGAAGGAAAAAAAAGCCGAGGAAGAGAATATTAGACTAGAAGAGGAGGCTAAGAGAGAAAATTTGAGAACCGAGAGAGAGGCAGCTGAACTGAGAGAGAAAATTATAGCAGAAGAGAAGGAGAAGATGGTAAAGGCTGAAGAAAGAAAGAAGAAGAAGAAGGCTATAAAGGCACAAAAAAGAGCTGAATATAAAGCCCAAAAAGAAGCTGGGGAAAAGGAGAAGGTAATGTAGAAAATTAATAATACTTTCTTCTGGTATTTGTAGCCATTAGTTGAGGCTAATTTGTTTTGTCTATGTACGGCTAATGTGCATATTCTCATTGATATGTTCTGTGCACGCTTGCTTGTGCATATTTTTAAAAAAAAAAACTGCACATGTTTGCAGAAGAAAGCAAAGGAGCATAAAAGGCAGTGTGACTTATCCAACTTACCGAGTGTAGCCACAGAAGTTAGCACATCTATTCCGGAAAAGAAACTTCCAGAAGCTTCTCATGAACTGGAAACTTCCAAAAGTGAACCACTGAAGGAGAAGAACAAGTCCAGGGCATTGGGCCGACAAAAGAAGAAACGTAATATTCCAAAGGATCCTCTTCCATTGCCTCCTGCTCTTCGAAATAAAAGAAAGAGAACAATGAAATGGATATGGAGCATAGTGGTTGTTTTAGTTTTACTAGTGCTCTTTGCTGCTGGGAACTACATTTCATTTGAGGCATCTTGGTTGCCCACCTTTGACCTCTAGGCATACATGCCTATGGAGCAAAAGAAATGTCGAGACCTATTGGCAACATATTGCTGCTCATCAGTTGATCTAGTAAGCCATGTCTTTAGTGTTGGCTGCAACTGCTGGAGAAGTACAGTTTGAAACATTTTTATTATTTCCTATAGCTGTCTATGTTATTAGTTGTATTTAATTAGGGGTTTCAGTTTGCAAACATGATTTCAGTATTCATGCGGGCTTTAAAGCCGATTTATTGTTATATTGGCTTCGTGGATTTACTTAAATAGTTCAAATTTTGTTTTTTGTTTTTTAAGCCAAAACGAATTAGTTTTGCCTTTGAGAAAAACATAAAAAGCCGAATTATTTAAGGTGATCCAAACCGGACTATGTATTGTACGTGCAGTGTTCCTGGAAGGTGCGTTGGTTTGGCATATTGCCACAGGACCGTGCTTGTGCAGTTCGACGAAGGTATTGCGTTGGTTGATAGTTTGCAATGTGTTATTTTACTTTCAGCTTTTCATTTTGTATAATTAACCATTCAACGAATATGGTAGGATCATGTTCAATTCTTGTCTTCGTGTCTCCGTATATAAGTTCATTTCAGTAATTTATTTCCACATGATCCGATTATTTTAATATAGCATGATGAGATCCATTCAGCAATCAAATCATATGATTTGTAATTGAGATTGAAATGGAGACATAAAGACTGAATTTGTAGACAAACGAATTGATATGCTATTTGATGTCGCATATGAAACATGCGTACTTAGGTTTGATGTAGCTTTAGGCACACTCAATCTGTACTACACCCAATCCTACATGCTCAAAACCGCATGTATTTTGGATCCGCTCTTTCAGAGTGATGCAGTTTGATTCTTCTTCGTCTTGCTTTCTAGTTACTACTTGAATTTTTCTAGTGATACATGGGTGTATGCAACAACCATCAATGATCATAGCAAATTTTTCCACACTTATGCGGATACAATGAGTGATAATAGACATAGGAAGTAAAAGTTATCAGACTCATTCTAAATACTCGGAATCGGCATCAGTGGCGAAGTTACTCAAAAAGTTCAGATATGACAACATTTTTAAATTTGTAAAATGTTAAAGGAAATGAATGGGAAGGCATGACAATTATCCATAACTTTGTTCATTGTAGCGACTATAGGCTCATACATCTTAATATATATGTAGGAGATTTGCCTAATTTATTTCAACAAATGGACAATTCAAATTTCAGCTTGGGCCTCATTCGAATTGCAGCTAAGGTCAACTATTGCAATCTATTTCTTTACGCCAACTTTTTACTTTTCTTCACCTACGATCATGGCACTAACTAGGCCAAACATGGCTCTGCCCCTGACCGACATTCAATGAATCGATATCATGTAACTTCGTAAAAATCCATGGTCTACAAGAGTTATTTAGGGAAATATAAGCTATCTAGCATGTACCATTGCCTCCATTACTAATAGTTGTAAAACAATTGAGATCATATGCTTTTAATCTAAACATGGACTTTTGAAATTATCTTTAATTCGTAATTAGAAAATGATAAAATGTTATGATTGTGAATTCAGAAAACATCATTAGTTTTTTTATAGAATATATATATATATATATATATATATATATATATACACATATATATATATCTTACATTATACTAAAGCAAGACCAACTTTCTCTCCAAAACTCACCTTTTTCCCTCCACAACACCACTAACAAAAAAAAATCCCTCCAAAACTCACCTTTTTCCCTCCACAACATCACTAATCAAAATAAATTAAATTAAATTAAATTAAATAGTATAATATAATAACAGGACAACAACTACAAGACAACATTCCCTTCCCATTCACTCCTCACGCATAACATGTCTGCATCGGTAAGGGGAGAATATATATTAAAATAAAACAGTAATGATGTACACCTCGGTAATGGTTACTGTTTTGCAGCTAATCTTCTTACTATATACAACTGACCCTTTTCCCTCCACAACACCACTAAGCAAATATAATAATAATAAAAAGAGTATATATATTGGGTTTGGTTTTCAATGTAGACGGCAGAAAAGCTGTCATGTTTACCTTTTTCTTTTTCAATTTACCATGCCCTTTTCCTCTCGTGATTTTTCTCGATTGTTCCTACACCAGCTGTCATCGATTTCTTAATTTCTCCTTCCTCCCATTTCATTTTGAATTACGCATGGCCTTCCCCTCTTCTCAATGGCGATCGTTTATTTTCTTCAATTTCATAGTTCTGCAATCTCTTTCCACACGATCTTCTAAATCTCTTTCTCCTGTTAAAACTCAAATCTATTTCACTTTAATTGTCTTTTCCTTACAAAAGCCACATTAAAAATCGTTCTTCTCACCCTGTCTTCTCCTTCTACTAGCCGTCTATTTGAACTTCCCAAGGTTTGCTTCCTCCTCAACTGTTGTGGACGTGTTAGCCTTCTTCTCCTAAAATATGGAAGATGCAAAATCGCCAAACACATCCCTTCCATCCTCTGAAATGCGATTATAATTCAAGGACTTGAGTACTAAGTTAGGCACGGATTAGGAAAGCCAATGCTTCTAATTTCATTTTGGAACGTAGAAGCCGACTCATTGTGATTTCTATCACATAAATTGTTGGGTAAGACTCCTTATTTAAGCATGGATTCAAGGATTAACGTATGTTATTCGTAGGTATAAAACACCTAATTTTACAGTGCCTTTTTGGGCCGTGCTCAATTTTATTGCTGGAATTCACTTGTATGATTGTTTTTTTACTGCAGGCTGTTGGTTTGTGCTGCACTACCAGTTGGAACAGCCGGTGGAGCTCCAAAGGCAAAGACAATGGAATCCTAAGTTGGCACATAAAAAATGTCAGTTTGTAATTTTTTTATTATTTTCGTCATGATCTACAAATGAGCATGGTATTATCTTATAGGTTGTGGTCAATTTTATTGCTGGAATTCAATTGTATGATTGTTTTTTTTCTGCAGGCTGTTGCTTTTGCTAAGTTTGTGCTGCACTACCAGTTGGAACAGCCAGTGGAGATCCAAAGTCAAAGACAATGGAATTTTAAGTTGGCACATAAAAAATGTCAGTATGGATTTTTTTTTATCTTCGTCATGATTTACAAATGAACATGGTATTATCTTAATCATCTGACTGTTAAGTTGGCATGATTTACAAAGGAACATGATATTATCTTATATAATCTGACTGTTAAGTTGGCATGATTTACAAATTATTTATATAGAAAAAACAAAAAATTTGAGTATGACATGTTTGCCCATTCTTTGGCAATGCATGTTTTGCCATCCTTTTTCCATTTTTTGGTAGTAACTATGGCATGTTTGCCCATTCTTTGGCAATGCATGTTTTGCCGCCCTTTATCCATTATGATTGACAATTCTTGAGTTTTGAACTATGGCAAAGTTAGAGGCATCAAAAGTCGATGCTTATTATACTCTTAAATAAATGCATTTTTGTGTTCTTGGTGAATAGCTAAGAGCATATGAACATTATGTTTTGGTTAATGTTTTGAGTTATTTCTCTGTTTGTTTTTAAAGCTTTGGTGAAAATATCTTATATTTTTCCTCATGTTTAAAGTATGGATTTCTGCCTCTTATGTTAGTTTTTATTTAGCATTTGTTGTTTTTTAAGTCTAAAATTGTAGTTTTTATCATCAATCTTTCTTTTCTAATCTTCTGTGAAAGTTCAGTTCTTTTGAGATGTGACTTATATGTCAAATTTTATTACTATGACAATAACTGCATTACTTATACATTCAGATTCATTACCCCGTTAATATATACCTACTCTTTTGATTTTCCATTTCAACTGGATTGAAATTATTATCGATATATCATGTTTATTGTTGGGGAAATCTCGGTCTTTCCCGCTTCGTGAAGTTAAGATAGGCAATTAAGATTAAAAGTAACAACGGCAGCACAAGAGTTTATAATTCTCCAATATGGAGATTCTTCCACTATACAAAAGAATAGTAGGATTACAAGAATATGATTACAAAAGTAACTCACACTCGACTCAAGCTTAAGGATATATACTTCTCAAGCTATCTCTCTTTTCACTCAAAGAGGCTTCCTCACTCTCAATTATTTTTCTCACTCTAAGAAGTGGATTTCTTTCTTGGATTCTTGGATGGTTAGTAATAGGGCTCCTTCTCCTATTTATACTACTCAACCTCCATAATGAATGGTGGAGATTACTTGCATCCGACGGTAAAGTTTGATTCTCTAGAATGCTCCACACTCTCTAGGAATCTCTACACTCTTCCATTCCCTTCTTTATTCTTCCATACTCTTCCGAAAGGTTCCAGAAGGTTCCACACTTCTCCAGAATATTCCAGAGGGTTCCACACTCTTCCACAAGCTTCTAGAGGGTTCTACACTCTTCCACAAGCTTCTAGAGGGTTCTACACTTCTCTAGAGTTCTCCGGAACATTCTAGAAAATTCTAGATTTCTCTAGAAACGTCTAGAATTTTCTAGAAACTCTCCAATTAAGGAGGGATCCCAACAAATCTCCCCCTCCCGACTTAATTGGGGGGTAGTAGTACGCCGACACCTTGACAGCAATCTTCAAACTTCCTTGTTGGTACTACCTTGGTCATCATGTCAGACCAGTTCTCATCTGTGTGAACCTTGTCAAGGTGTATTTGCTTTTCCTCGAGGACTCCTCGGATCCAGTGATATCTTGTATCAATGTGCTTTGTGCGGGAATGAAATGTTGAATTCTTTGCCAAGTAAATTGCACTTTGATTGTCACACTTCAAGACATACTTTTCTTGATCCACTCCCAATTCATGCAGCAAGTTCTTCACCCACAACATCTCCTTGCAAGCTTCAGTAGCTGCAATATACTCTGCCTCTGTAGTGGATAATGCAATACACTTTTGTAGCTTTGATTGCCATGAAATAGCTCCCCCGCAAAAGTGGTTAAGTATCCCGATGTTGATTTCCGTGAATCAATATCACCAGCCAAGTCTGCATCTGTATATCCTTCTAACACAGGTTTTCCTTTTCCAAAGCATAAACATCTTTTGGAAGTTCCACGTAGATATCGGAGGATCCATTTGACTGCAACCCAATGCTCATTCCCTGGGTTAGCCAAGAAGCGACTGACAACACCAACTGCGTAAGCGATATCTGGTCTTGTGCATATCATTGCGTACATGAGACTTCCTACTACAGATGAGTATGGTTTCTTCTTCATCTCCTCCTTGTCTTTTTCACTTGTCGGACTCTGCTTCGAACTTAGCTTGAAGTGCGCAGCTAGTGGAGTGTTAACCGACTTTGATTTGTGCATGTTGAACCTTTCCAACACTTTCTCGATATATCTCTCTTGGGATAGCCACAACAGTCTTTTTGATCTATCACGAGTTATTCTCATCCCAAGGATTTGTTTAGCCGGTCCCAAATCTTTCATGGCAAAGCTCTTGCTTAGATCTTTCTTTAAAGCAACTATCTTTATGCGATCTTGTCCAATGATTAGCATATCATCAACATAGAGCAGAAGTATGAGAAAGTCACCACTTACATACCTCTTTATGAAGACACAATGATCGCTTTCTGTCTTTTTGAAGTCATGTTCTGCCATGAATGCGTCAAACTTCTTGTACCATTGTCTTGGTGCTTGTTTAAGTCCATACAGACTCTTTGTGAGGCGGCACACTAGATCTTCTTTGCCTGGAACTTTGAATCCCTCAGGCTGTTCCATGTAGATCTCTTCCTCTAGGTCACCGTGTTGAAATGCCGTCTTGACATCGAGTTGTTCAATCTCCAAATCTTGCACGGCTGCTAGGCTAAGGACAACTCGGATTGATGACATCTTTACCACGGGAGAGAATATCTCTTCAAAGTCAGTACCTTTTTCTTGTCCAAATCCTTTAATGACTAACCGAGCTTTGTAGCGAGGCTTTGAACAGTTCTCTTCGGTCTTGATTCTATAAACCCACTTATTCTTCAAAGCACTTCTCCCTTTTGGTAGCTCCACTAGTTCATATGTATTATTCTCATGCAAGGATTGCATTTCTTCTTGCATGGCTATTCTCCACTCTTCTTTATGACAACCACTCATTGCTTCTTTATAGCTTTGAGGCTCCCCCTCATCAATGAGCGTAACGTACTCCTCTGTGTTGTATCGACTGGATGGTCTTCTGTCCCTTGAGGATCGTCTTGGCTCTGGTGCGATTGGAGTGCTAGATTGAGGTTCTTCCTGGGCCGGTTCATGATGGGTTTCATGATCTTCAGCATCACTACTTTCTTGGGTGTTGTTATCATCATGTCGAACCAGAGTAGGTTCAGTATTCTTATAGCTTCTCAATCTTGGCCTCTCTGAATTCTTGATATCTTCGATTGTTTGGTCTTCGAAAAATACAACATCTCTACTGCGAATAACCTTCTTGTTAATTGGATCCCACAACCGTACCCAAATTCATCCTTAGGTGAACGAAGATAGATACACTCCTTTGTCTTTGCATCAAGCTTAGCTCTCTCATCTTTTGGGATGTGAACAAATGCTCTGCACCCGAACACCTTGAGATGATTATATGAAGCCCTCTTGCCCGTCCAAACTTCCTCAGGAATGGCCCCATCCAAAGGAACTGATGGTGTGAGGTTGACAATGTCGATCACAGCCATTATAGCTTCTCCCCAAAATGATTTGGGTAACTTAGCATGAGAGAGCACACAACGAACTCTTTCTTCAATGGTTCGATTCATTCTCTCAGCTAGCCCATTCAATTGTGGTGTCTTGGGTGGAGTCTTCTCTAGCCTAATGCCATATTTCTTGCAATAGACTTCAAAATGGCCTCTATACTCACCTCCATTATCTGATCGTACACACTTGATCTTTCGTCCAGTCTCACGCTCCACTAGAGCATGGAATTCTTTGAAGGCATCAAGCACTTGATCCTTTGATTTTAACAGGTGCAACCATACTTTTCTTGAATGATCATCAATGAAGGTGACAAAATGTAGAGCACCACCAATGGATCTCTCAGACATTGAGCATACGTCAGTGTGCACGAGGTCTAGAATGTTCTTTCTCCTTGTGGGCGGAGAAGATCTTTGGAAAGCAACCCTGTGTTGTTTTCCAGCTAAACAATGAGCACAAGGATGAAGTGGTTTACCTTTCACGTTAGGGAGGAGCTGTTTCTTAATGAGTATGTGAAGACCTTTCTCACTAATGTGCCCAAGTCGTTAATGCCATATGTCCATATCATCAGTAGAGACATTTACTTCTTCTTTGCATAGCTTAGCTTGCATTACATACAATGAGCCTACCTTCTTTCCTCGAGCCATCGTCAAACTTCCTTTGGTGAGCTTCCACTTCCCCTCACCAAAGTAATTCATCAGACCATCATCATCTAGCTTTCCAGCGGAGATAAGACTGAGGCGCATGGTTGGGACATGCCTCACATCTTTCAAAATAAGCTTGCACCCAGTGCTTGTCGTCAGAGTGATGTCTCCTATTCCAACAATCTTGCTTCTATCTTGATTTCCCATTTGCACCGTGCCAAAGTCACCTCTTTGGTAGGATGAGAAGAAGTTTTCATGTGGAGTAACATGGAAGGAAGCACCAGAATCAATAATCCAAGAACTCTCATCGCAAGCAATGTTTAGAATGTTACTTTCACCAACGAGATATAGCAGATCTTCCTTCAATACTATGGCAGTAGTACTCTTTTCTTCTTGCTTCTTCGTTAGGCTTATTTGGTCAGGCTTAACATTACCGGCCTTTTGGTCTCTTTTGAAGCTTCGACATTCCATTTTCTTGTGACCTATCTTTCCACAGTAATAGCATGTAATCTTCGAGTGTGACTTGGATCTTCCTCGAGATTGATGTGGATTTCGGCTCTTACTACGTCCACGAGGTTCATTCCTACCCGGATTGTCAACAACATTAGCTTCGGGATGAATAGACTCATCTCGTTCCATTCTCCTTGCTTCTTCACCAAGAAGGCTGTCACTGACGGTATCCATAGTTAACTTTCCTTCCGGAGCTGAGTTACTAAGTGTAACAACAAGTGTGTCCCAACTTTCCGGTAAGGAACTGAGGAGTAGAAGAGCTTGTAACTCATCATCAATCTTCATATCAATTTTTGTTAGTTGATTTACGAGCCCCTTGAAGTTATTCAAGTGCTCAATCATACTATGACCATCCTTATACTCCAATTTCACCAACCGTCGAACTAAATTGGCCTTGTTGCGAGGCGTTTTCTTCTGAATCATGGACTCAAGCTTTGTCCATAATTCATAGGCATTTGTATAAGTAGAAACATGCTCGAAGAGAGTTTTGTCAATGTACTTACGGATCATAGCAACAGCCTTCCGGTTCAACAGTTCCCATTGAGCATCACTCTTCCCTGCCACTTTATCTTTGTAGATGATGGGCTCATGCAAATCCTTACAATACAAGTGGTCCTCCATCATTGGCTTCCAATAGGAGTAGTTGTTGGCTGTGAGCTTGAACATTTCTCCATCATGAGCGACATTATCCTCTATCTTGAACTTACACGAGCTTGATTACGGCTACAGATGAACCTGGCTCTGATACCACTGTTGGGGAAATCTCGGTCTTTCCCGCTTCGTGAAGTTAAGATAGGCAATTAAGATTAAAAGTAACAACGGCAGCACAAGAGTTTATAATTCTCCAATATGGAGATTCTTCCACTATACAAAAGAATAGTAGGATTACAAGAATATGATTTCAAAAGTAACTCACACTCGACTCAAGCTTAAGGATATATACTTCTCAAGCTATCTCTCTTTTCACTCAAAGAGGCTTCCTCACTCTCAATTATTTTTCTCACTCTAAGAAGTGGATTTCTTTCTTGGATTCTTGGATGGTTAGTAATAGGGCTCCTTCTCCTATTTATACTACTCAACCTCCATAATGAATGGTGGAGATTACTTGCATCCGACGGTAAAGTTTGATTCTCTAGAATGCTCCACACTCTCTAGGAATCTCTACACTCTTCCATTCCCTTCTTTATTCTTCCATACTCTTCCGAAAGGTTCCAGAAGGTTCCACACTTCTCCAGAATATTCCAGAGGGTTCCACACTCTTCCACAAGCTTCTAGAGGGTTCTACACTCTTCCACAAGCTTCTAGAGGGTTCTACACTTCTCTAGAGTTCTCCAGAACATTCGAGAAAATTCTAGATTTCTCTAGAAACGTCTAGAATTTTCTAGAAACTCTCCAATTAAGGAGGGATCCCAACATTTATTAATATATTCATACAGAGAAGTTGTTATACAACTTTGTATTCTAGCTGACTATATACTATAGCCTAGATATATAATTTTACATTTTCCTCCTTGACTTATTATGTATAATGTAAAAGTGGAAAGTGTCTTCTATTTTCGGTTTTATGCTTATTACACATTTAGAAATTCAATTTAAAAGATAAAACTGCCACATTTAATTTTATTAAATAAATCAATTGCACCATTATTTTAGTGATATATAATGTTCTTTTCTATAATTCATTTTTCCCTGTATTTAAAACTCTTAAACAGATTATAAGCACATGGTTTTATTTTTTTGTCGCAGAATTGTCATAATCTCATTTTCTTTATTTATTTTCCTTACTACTTTTTTTCTTCTATTTTTGTATCTTTTTTCTCTCTAAAATATCTATAGGTTTGAATTTGAGTCCTTTTGTTTTCTTTTTTGCTTTTTTTAAATTTTTTTGTACCTTTTGATTTCAGGATGCACCTGGTGATTACTTTTTACTATTCTATAATTTGGTTGACATTTTTTTAACCGTGTTTATGTTAGTGACTGATATGATAATTTTGATATTTCAAAGCATAATACTATATTTTGATATTTGATTTTGCGGATGATTCCCAATTAGAGACAGACCTAAATATTGATGAAACAAGCAGTCTAAATTTCATTCTGACTTACCTTCTATGTTTGAACTAATGGCTTATGCACTAAATGTATTATTTACTATTTGTAAATATATTTCCTATTATATATTACTTGCTAATTGATATTATAGGGGATGCCTTTTTCACCCTATTTCTATTTAGAAATTGTATTCATGTGATTAATTTTCATGGGAAGAAATACCATCCTTGCACATGTAGAAAAAAAACTTCCGTTTTTTCTAATGAATAAACAACATGTTTCTCAGTTGAGTTTTATTTTCATTACAAACTACACTTACATGTATTTATTATTTTGCCCAAGGGGCTTCACTACGATTAACGTGTGTGTATAATACTTTTTCTTGCATTATTTTGTCAATTTTTTTAATTTGGTGAATGGAGGATTATTCTTAAACTTCTGGTTCCCCTTCTTTACTATTTCTTTCATTCTTTGCTTTGTTTCATTTTTTCCCTATGTTTAGAACTCTTATCCGAAAGATAATAAGCACATGGGTTTGTTTCTGGCATGCATTTTCATAGTCTCATCTTCTAAATTCCTTTTCCTTTCTATTTTTTTCTTCTATTTTTGTATTTTTTTCTTTAAAACGTATATAGGTATGAATTATATATATATATATTTTACAACTTTTGGATCTTATGATTTCACGATGCACCTGGTGATTAGTTTGTACTATTCTTCGATTTTGTTAACTTTTTTAAACTCTGTTTATGTTAATGGTTGCTATGATAATTTCGATTCTTCACATATTAAGCATAATAGTATATTTGGATATTTGATTTTGCACTTCAATTAGCGACAGACCTAAAATATTGATGAAACAAGCATATCTAAATTTCAGTTTGACTTGCCTTTTATCGCTGAACCGTTGCCTTCTGCATTAAAGATATCGTTTACCATTTGTAAACGCATTTCCTGTTATGTATTACTTATTAATTGTTATTACTGGGGATGCCTTTTTTCTCCTTGCTTCTATTTAGAAATTATATTCATTTGATTGATCTCCATGGGAAAAACTACCATCCTTCAACATGCAGAAATACACTTCATCCTATTTTCTATTGAATATACAACATGTTTCTCAGTTGTAAGTCTCAGGTTCAAAACAAAATGAACTTATATGTATTTGTCATTTTTCCTAAAGGACCTAAGCTAAAATTACCGTGTATGGTATTTGTCTATGTGTTCGTGTGTAATATTGTTTTTGCATTGTTTTGTTAAAAAGCTAATTTATTGAATGTAAGATCATGTATAAACTTCTGATGTCCCTTATTTACATTTTCTTTCATATTTTCCTATGATTTATTTCTGTTTTTGTTCATCTATTACCATTGATAAGCAGCTTGCTTACTAAAGTGTTTGCTGATAACCAGTTTTAAGGAAAAATCCTACCTATGAATAAAGTTTCTCAAGGGTAAATATGTTTGGAATAGGGTTATTCTTCTATTTAAATTTTATTTGCCATTTGGAACAAGGTTGTTATGGGTAATATGGGAATACTTTGCTAAGCTACATTGGTATTAAATCTAAGTTAGTGATCGACGCTTTCCTATGGATTAGAAAAGCGCGATTTTTAAAATAAATACTGCAAGCGTACAGTTCGTGTAGTATGCAGGTCGAATCACAGGGAGACAAATTAAAAATTATTATTTATAGAATTTCGTGGGCGAGTTAAACGATTTTTGAGGTTGGTTTTGAAAGCAAACGAAATTGAAACTGCAATTAAACTATTATTGAATTGAATCAAATCTGAATCTAATCAAATCTGTATTCAATCCAATTGACCTAAGGAAGCAGTAAAAAGAACAGAAATTTAAATTGCAGAAATTAAAATAACAAACAGGAAATAAAATTGGGATTACCGCTGAATCTAATCAGACGGTTAATCACTAATGAAACATTAATGTAAAAGACAAATAGTGTTCTACCAAATTTAATTGGATAGACAACACTAATTGCTAAGAAGATAAAAAAATGCAGAAAATAAAAAGAAGAAGAACTTTATTAATTGAGAAGAGGATAGAAAATGGGATGGTGGCTACAATGATATTACAAGGGTATTTATAGGAGATAACCAAACATTAACCCTAATTACAAATGGGCCTAGCTATTTCAATTAAATTTTAGGCCTTTCGTCATTTGGAACAAGTTCTAGGCCTTTTCTCCTTTTCTCTTGCAAGCCTCCTTTAATTTGAGATCTGCATGGCCTTTTTATCAATCATTTTCTTGTCCAACAGCAACTAGATGTGAGATCTTCATCTACAATTCTTCAAAATGTAAATATATACCAATCTGATCTCCATTTCTCTACTTTTCTGGTTGCTTGCAGGCTGGGTTGGAATATCTGTAAAAGTGACAAAACAATACCCAAGTAATATTTATTTATATACAAAAGGTAAGATATAAGAGCATAAAATAAACACATTTCTATGTTAATTAAATACCCCCACACTTATCTTTTACTCGTCCTCGAGTAAAACAAAAATTAAAAACTAACTAGATTGGTCACACTTTCGTAGGAAACACGATTGCATTGAGCGTATGCAACAAACCGTTAAACCTCTAGGTGTCCCTAGTAGGACGAGTGGTGTCTCATGAGGGTTTTCAGCAGATACTGCCCACAAAATCCAAATGCAGTAGTATGCTATGGCTCTAATGTAACTACATGAGTGCAGAGGACTTATGCAATTGAAAACAAAAATGAAAACACGACTTGTTTCAGGAAAGTGGTACAACAGATTAAATTAACCATTTCTAATCAGTTGATTGTATTTTAGATACATCAGCTTGTCACAAGTTTTCAACATAAATCAAGTTTTCAATGTTAAACTCTAGTTTGACCAGTTGGTTCGGTCAATAACATAGTGCAACCATGAAATAGATTCTTAGTTGCTTGGCACAGTTTGTAAAGTGGTATTCTAATTTCCTTATGTATGGCTAGTCAAATCAATAAGATTAAGAAGTGCTTGGGCTTCATCGCTTATTCTCCATCTCTATAAAAATTGAAATTTACGATTAATTACATACACCTAACTAAAAACACCAAGGTATACCACCCATACACTGCCTTGCGGACTGACGGAGAGTTGGGACAGAGCTTGGCGAATTACGCAGACCGACGCTGACTTTGTCAACAAAATGTCTGTAATCCTTAGGTGTCCAATCTCATAAAACGAGACCAAGATATTCCAACGCTGACTTTGTCAATAACATGTCGGATAGAGCTTGGCGGGTTTGCACACCAACGCTTGATATACAAGCAATGTTGGATACCCTTGGATTACTATTATTATTATTGAAAATATAAGCAAAAAAGAGAGTTACGTGAATTCAACTTAATACAACTTAGTTTTAAAGATTCGAAAAGCCAATATAAGTATTTTAAGTCCTCCACTTATTTAAACAAAGACTACAATGTAGAATAGATTTCATGGCCAACACCTAAGAATCTCCCTATGTACCGGTTACACTATTATCCCTCAAAATTAAACTTTTCATTATATTTCTTATTCGATCTTAGCTGAGAGAAAAAAATACTATCAACTGACTAAAAATTGTAAACTTATTTCATGGTATCACTCTAAAATAAGTCGTGTGTGTGTTTTTTTTTTTTGATGCAGACTTGACTCCCCCCACACTAGTTTGAGACAGTGTCCCAACTGTCTAAGGTATGCAAACCAAAATGGAAGGGAAAAAAATGAAAAATAAAAGAAAAAGAACATGTACCACCTGATTTCATGGTGGATGATCAGGCTCATGAAGATCGATAAGGTCATCGTCTTCGTATTGCTCGAATTCCAAAAATGGTTTCAGTCGTTGACCATCTACTTTGAAGACTTTTCCATCCTTAGGATTTTCAGTTTCAACTGCTCCATGAAGATATATTGTTTTCACAACATAAGGTCCAGTCCATCGAGATCTGAGTTTTCCTGGAAACAAGTGAAGTCTAGAGTCGTATAAAAGAACATTTTGTCCTACATTAAATTCCTTACGAAGTATGTTCTTGTCGTGTTGGGCTTTGGTTCTTTCTTTAAAGATTTTCGCATTTTCATATGCTTCATTTCTTAATTCCTCCAGTTCTGAGATCTGTAACTTCCTATGTGAGCCGGCCTTCTCTAAATCAAAATTCAAAAGTTTAATTGCCCAAAGAGCACGATGCTCTAATTCAAGAGGTAAGTGACAGACCTTCCCAAAGACTAACCGAAATGGTGACATTCCTAGATTGGTTTTGTAAGCAGTGCGAAATGCCCAAAGTGCATCAATCAGTTTTAAGGACCAATCTTTTCTATTGGAATTCACGGTTTTCTCAAGAATTTGTTTGATTTGTCTATTGGAAACTTCTACTTGTCCACTAGTTTGTGGATGGTAAGGGGTCGACAGCTTGTGTGTGATTGAATATTTCTTGAGCAAGGACTCAAAAGCACGATTACAGAAGTGAGTGCCATTATCGCTAATGATAGCTCGAGGTGTGCCAAAGCGTGAAAAGATGTTTTCTTTAAGGAATTTGATAACAACCTTGTTATCGTTGGTTTTGGTCGGGATGGCTTCAACCCATTTTGAGACATAGTCTACCGCAAGCAAGATGTAAAGATTTCCAAATGAGTTAGGGAATGGTCCCATGAAATCGATGCCCCAAACATCGAATAACTCAATCACTAAAATGGGGTTGAGAGGCATCATGTTTCGCTTAGTGATTCGACCCGTTCTTTGACATCGATCGCATTTAGAGCAAAATTCGAAAGCGTCACGGAAGAGTGTGGGCCAATAAAAACCGCTTTGCAATACTTTTGCAGCAGTTTTTCTTGCTCTAAAATGACCGCCACAAGCATGGTCATGTGAGAAAGAGAGAATACTTTGGTGTTCATGATTGGGTACACACCTTCGAATGATTTGGTCTGGGCAATATTTGAAAAGATATGGGTCGTCCCAATAGAAGTTTCGAACTTTAGAAAGGAATTTTTTCCTATCTTGTTTCGACCATTCAGCGGGTGTTTGTTGCGTGACAAGATAATTCACAATGTCAGCGTACCAAGGGGTGTTAGAGATGGAAAGAATTTGTTCGTCGGGAAAATAGTCATCGATTTGGGTGTCATCAACATTTTCATGCACAATTCGAGAGAGATGGTCAGCTACAACATTCTCAGAACCCTTTTTATCTCGTATTTCTATGTCAAATTCTTGAAGAAGAAGGATCCAACGAATCAAACGGGCCTTGGCATCCTTTTTAGAAAGCAAATATCATAAGGCAGCATGGTCAGTGTAAACTATGACTTTGGATCCTATGAGATATGGTCTGAATTTCTCAAGAGCGAAGACAACAGCCAAAAATTCCTTTTCAGTAGTTGAGTAATTCAATTGGGCCTTATTTAAGGTTTTGCTAGCATAGTAAATGACTCGGGGGAGTTTATCGATTCGTTGGCCCAAGATGGCCCCAATCGTAAAATCAAAAGCATCACACATAAATTCGAAGTGTTGAGTCCAATCAGGAGGTTGAATGATGGGAGTTGTGGTCAAGATTGACTTAAGAGTTTCAAAATATATTTTGCAATCATTGGAGAATTCAAATTTGACGTCTTTGGCAAGTAAGTTCGACAGAGGTTTTGAAATTTTCCAGAAATTCTTAATGAATCTTCTATAGAATCCCGCATGGTCAAGAAATGAACGAACATCCTTAACAGACTTAGGAGGAGGTAGATTAGCAATCAAATCGATTTTGGATTTATCGACTTCAAGGCCATCTTTTGAGACTACATAACCTAGAACTATCCCTTCTTTTTACCATGAAATGACACTTTTCCCAATTAAGCACGAGTGATTTCTCCTTACAACGTTTTAGGACAAGTTCTAAATGAATGAGACATTGGGAAAAAGATGATTCGTAGATTGAGAAATCATCCATAAATATTTCCAAGAATTCTTCCACCATATCAGAGAAAATACTCATCATACACCTTTGGAAAGTCGCGGGGGCATTACAAAGACCAAACGGCATGCGACGATAAGCAAAGGTTCCAAAGGGACAAGTAAAGGTGGTCTTATGTTGATCCTCTAAAGCAACAGGGATTTGGTTATAGCTAGAATATCCATTGAGAAAACAATAGTACTCATGTCCCGCTAAGCGTTCGAGCATTTGGTCAATAAAAGGCAAGGGAAAATGGTCTTTTCTGTGGCTGAGTTGAGCTTTCGATAGTCGATACACACACGCCATTTTGTTTTGATTTTTGTTGGGACGAGCTCATTAGTTTCATTTTTGATCACTGTGACTCCCGATTTCTTTGGTACAACTTGTACCGGACTCACCCAAGTACTATCAGAGATGGGGTAGATGATGTTATTGTCTAGACATTTGATTATCTCCTCCTTGACCACTTCTCTCATGTTTGGGTTTAATCGCCTTTGAGCCTCACGGGTGGGTTTAGCCTTATCAACCAAATGTATGCGATGTTCCACAATTAATGGGCTAATTCCTTTTATATCGCTCAGTTCCCACCCCAAAGCATCTTTATTTTCCCGCAAAATTTCTAAGAGTTTTTCTTCTTGGTCCTCGGTAAGATCAAAGGCCAAGATTACGGGAAAAGTTTCTGAGGAGTCTAAGTATGCGTACTTAAGGTCTTGTGACAAGGGTTTGAGGTCTAACTTATGATGTTCTTGTAGTGAAATCAATTCTAAAACGAACAAGGGTTTAAGGTCTTGTGACAAGGGTTTTTCTCTGGCGTAAAAATCAATTCTAAAACTTTCAAACTATTAAACCCGTAACTTAAGCTATAGCTCCAGTGAAATCAATTTCTTTCCAGCGTCAAAAATAAAGTCAATAAATCAACACATGCACCTTATTTGAAGCAACTAAAACACACGCACCTTATTTGAAGTGGTGGATTTGCGATGTCTGAGGAACGAGGTTTGAAGAAGAAAAATTTGCGATGAGATTTGTGATGTTTGACGAACGAGGTTTGAGGAAGGAAAATTTGCGATGAGATATGATTGCAGAAGAACGAAACTTTGGATGAGATTTGATCGGAAAGGAACGAGGTATGAAAAGGAATATACTGAGAAACCGTGATTTTAGGGAGATGGAAAATATCGCAAAAAACATGGAACGCGTTTTTTTGGCTTCAGACGAAAATTGATATTAATCAACAGTAGGGCAAACCTCCCTAACGGTCGGTTTGATTAGAAATGATCAAAGTGCGAGGAGACCAAATCATGTGCATTCTTTACATAAAATATCCCAAGTTAAACCTAATCTAATGGATGATACCCAGGAAAAACAACACTGGTATTACGTATGAACATATAAGAGGGTCAGCTAACACAACAAGTATAAATAACTTGCTCATGGAACCACACTGAAAGCTATTCTCATCTTGAACATTGATTTCCAAAGCAGCACAGCCCCCATAAAGCATGAACTTAAACAGAAACAGGCTTATCATAAATCCCATTTACATTATCCCATTCTTTTAGCTATAGTGCAAATAATTATACTACCGCTATATAGCATGATTAAGAAGTAAACCAATAACCGGAAATTACAAATATATTTTCTTTACAATAGGACTTAGGGTTTTAACTTCAGTAGCATCAACAAGACCTTCTAAGACAACAAGCTCATCCAACAATGCAAATTTCTCCTTTTCAAGCTCCTGAACTTCCATCTCAGCTTCGCTCATCTCTTTGTCCAAAAGCATGCTTTCTTCCTCTAACATCAGATACTTGTGCCTCAGAGCTCCGTATTCACTGCTTGATATTGAAGAATCCTGTGAAATAAAAGCATCGGCCTTCGAAGCTTTCTTTGAAGGCTTTTTAGGCTTTGGAGGAATAACTCTGTTTAGCAGAGGCTTCTTTTTAGGCGGTTTTGGTATCATGCTAGGTTGTTGAATAGGTGCAGTCAAGTGAGGCTCTTGCATTTCCAGCGAGTCAAAAAATTTCGATTCTGAACCTAAATTGCACAGAACATGGATAACACTTAACATATTAGCAGAGATGTGATTTCAAAAGAACATGGTATAAGATGAATAATGGTTATTTATCGGCCCTCAAATTTTGAATCACTAGCTATATATTACAATGATCAAAATGATTTGTGCAAGCAAACAGTTGCTTTATGTTAAGATTCTTAGAATTTGCACATAACATAAAAGAAATGAACTTGATTATGCAATTACAGTTACGCATCAGACACATACTTGTTGCAAGTATAAACATGTTGTATATTGCAAATTTCTAGGCACCACATAGAATTGGGGATGAATATAATTATGGTTATAACCGAGACAGCTAAAATATGAATTTTGTGAGTAAATTCTTTGCGATTATCAATGTATCAGTCAAATATAGGTTGGCGAAAATCGACCGAAAATAACAATGATATAGAAAAATAATTACCCTAAAAATTACACGATATTAGACAAATCGCCTAAACGATCGACGTTAAGGAGATGTCTTCTCAACAAAGCAAGAAAAGTAAGAAGGAATTGAAACGAAAATTACACTATTACTTACAGCGAACTCTCCAATCTCCCGATTTCAAAATTAGGGTTTTGTTAATTTGTGAATTAAGAACTAGCGAAGGGGACGAGACCTTATTTGATTTTATTTGTTATTATCGGGATGACAATACTGGGTCCACTAAGGTCTTGGGCTATGGGGCTTTTAAAATGATTGGGTAAATGGTCTTTTGATGCCTTTTTCCTTTTGTTTTGTTTCTGGAAAACGATCATTACCAGGGATGAGCAGGAAAACCGATTACATACCGAAACCGAACCAAAACCGCTAAAAGTCGCATTTTAAAAAGCCGCACCGAAATAAAACCGATGAAACCGCATCGTTAATATGGCCCGGTTTTGGTTTTTTCTTTTCTCAAACCGCAAAACTGAAACCGCACCGATATAGTTTATGACTTCTTGCATTCCAACAGCACTTTGTTTTGTATCCTTTTCAAGCCTTCGCTACTTGCATTCCAACAACACTTTGTCTTGTATCCATTTAAATGCTTACATTTTACTCCACTTCAGCTACAAACATAAGAAAATATATAGTTTACTTGAATTGAGGAATGGACAAGATTGTATTTATCGTAGGTTACATTTTCTAGCAGATATTGATTGCTATGACTGGGTTGTGTTTATGTGTGATAATGTTATTGTTAGAGAATCCCGAATTATCACAAAACCAATTGGCAATGTGAAGAGTGAACTCATTATAGTTATACAGGATTTATTTTACAAATTCCCCAATGTGGGACTTGTTTCAACACGCCCCTGCACGTGTGGCATATCATGAGCCTAACACGTGGACTTTTATATTGGGTGACGTGGATAAGTGTGACATTGTGCGCACGAATTAAACCTACTCTGATACCATGTTAGAGAACCCCGAATTATCACAAAACCAATTGGCAATGTGAAGGGTGAACTCATTATAGTTATACAGGATTTATTTTACAAATTCCCAAATGTGGGACTTGTTTCAACAGTTATGTTCATCCTAACTGGTTAGGTAACGCCGTCTTTTTTTATTAATTGGTTTTAAAACCGAAACCGCACTTTTAAAAACGAACCGCACCAATGGTTTTTGGTTCGGTTCCGGTTTTTACTTTTGAAAACCGCACCCTAGCGATTCCGAGTGCAGTTTTAAGTCAAAACCGCACCAAACCGTACCATGCTCATCCCTAATAATTACTACGAATTTAAGTTGTACTATTATTTCTCTTTGATGTAAAAAAAATTACGTTAAATATAGCCAAATACGACTTAATGTTCCTTGGTAGAGGTTGTTCGTAGTATGAGTAGGTCAGAATGTACACAAACTAATTTATGAACCATAAAATCATGTGAAAGAAATTTCCAGTTAATTAGTCAATGTTAAAACAAAACAAACAGAAAAAAAAAAAAAGTTCACGTGTATTTCTCGCTCAATCTTGCAGAAATTGGTTCTAGCATCTCGGAAGTTATTTACCATTTTACCTAATTTTGGTAACAAGAAGTGTATTTCGAAAGCTGAAAACATATTTTAGGGTGTATTTGGTTTACCTGTTTACTTTGGAGTTTTGCTCGTATAAAATTGCTCACCATGTATTTATAATATGCGAAATAACCAATTTAGAAAAAATAAAGTTAACATTTGAAATGAAAAACAATTTTATTTTATTTTGAGCTTTGTTAAAGGAGGTTACAATTTCAAACAAAAGAGTGTTAATTTTTTATTTTTTTTAACAAAATTAACGAGTGCATCAAAAAGATTCATTGACACTTAACAAAAAATAAATAAATAGTAAGTTTGCAATTGTATTTTAAACTTCGGTAACTCTCTATCAAATTTTGGTTCAGTTTTTGTTTGACTCCCGCGTAAAGTGATTTTTGGTAAATCACCATCGTTGTATATTTTAACTTTTGACCGGGTTATGTCGAATTCTGCTTCATTTTACAATGGAATGCCATTGAATTTTATTTTGAATTGAGTCTCTATGAAAATTTTATTTTTAACCGTAATTACCTTTACAATTTGCTTTATTATACTTCAAAATGTATTTTTCTTAACGATGCTATTTATTTTTGATGTTTGAAAAAAATTATCAAGATATAAAAGAACAATTCGTTGTTCTATCACTCTCTTTTATTTTTCTTCCGCTCTTTTCGTTGTTCCTCTATTCTCATTTTGTAATTAATATTAAAACTGAAAAAGCGGAATATTAAATAAACCGGATAGCTTTTAATATTTTGTAAGCAATTTGGATAAAACATGATGCAACATGCAAGTTTGTATACAACTCAAACGAGAGGAACAAACATTAGCGCAGTAGGACAAAGATCCAATGCTTCATTGCTTTGTAGGAATATTAATTTACACACTTTTTCTTTTTCATGTCGTTGTCAGTGAAAATAAAACGTAGTTACCAAAATATTTGACCTGAAAATGAGACGGAATTTTTACGGATCATGCACGTGGGCTGGATATGTCGTAGAATGGTGGATCATTTATATTTGGAATAGTTAGGCATAATAACATGTGCTAGTTTGGTGAAGTAATAAAAATTTTCAAAGCTGATATTGACCAAGGCCCACGAAATACTCAAACAGAACATGCAGGTTACGGCAATTTCTATTTCAACCAGCTAATCGTTAAGTAGTCTTCTAAAGTTCAACAAAATCAGGAAAACTCATCATTTTACTTGGTAGCTCAGTTCAATTTAAAAAAAAATCAATAATACATTCTCTCCTAGTCACTCTATGTGGTCTACTGCAAAATCATGCTGGACAATATGTGGTATGATCCAGCGGCGGAGTCAAGAACTGCCATGAGATAGGGCCAACACAACATTTTAGATAGAGCCAATTACATATAACAAGTAATTTGCAAAGAAACTTACAAAAATGAGGTAGGGCCTTGGGCCATACCCTACCTCCGCCCCTGGTGGTATGTAAAGATACCCCGTAGTAGCAACGCATAAGCTTTACGTCGTTATCTTAAAGACTACGAGGTGGACTAATAATTTAAAAGGAAAATATAATTAAAAATGGATATTTTCTTTTTTTTATATATATATAAAAGTGAGGCTAGTCAGTAATTTGCAGGGTTGAAGGAGAATTTGGCAGACCCTACTAACGTGGTTAAGAGAAACAGAATATAAAAAGAAGCGTTGCTTACGATACAACTAGCCGCCACAAGCAACTTATATGTTATTATTGTATATAGGGGAAAAACATGTTATATAAAAATAAAAGGAAGCAAGTATCTAGTACAAAATTCGAGCATAGTTTAAGCAGATGGAAGATTATAATATGCGTTAAATACAGGAAGAGGAATAATAAAAAAGTATAGTATTGGTGGAGGTAGGGGAGAAGAATCAAAGCAGGGAAATCAGGATCACGATCTTTGATGTGTGGAAAGTGCCGGTGGACTTGGGGTGCACTCACTAAAATAGTACATACGCCACTTATTGTTTGGGTCCATCCCACTTTATTTCCCATGTGCCTTCCCCATTTTTTAGTACCTACTTGTTTATCACCCTTCTTTTCTCCCTTTGTGCCATCTTTTTATACTTCTCATTTTCACTCAACTGCAGTTATTTACGGACTGTAGAATACATAGAAGAAAGAGCGATATCACATTAATTTATACATCCAACTATGCTGGCTCAATGCGGATAGATGATGAGTTGAATGATCATCGATTAAAAGTGTTAGCGAAATTTTCAAATGTGAAGACTATGTTTTCTCTGGTTATGCAATATCCTACAGAATTATGACATGATTACAATAAAATGCATTAGCATTAGAGAAGCGGTTGTCATATCCATATGAATTTTTACCCGGAAGAAATTCTGGTATAATAGCCGAAATAGAGAGAAATAGATGGGATCCGAGATCTGAATTTCGAGGCGCAATTCAAGGAGAACCCACTATTTTTTCTTTTGTTCGGGTGATTTAGCCGAAATTCCTTCAGGTAAAACAGCAATTTCGTATCCGCATACACACCCCAAGTATAACTATAGTTCGTTGTTTGGCTCAGTCCAAGATAATAAGATGTCTGGTCCGAATCCTTACGGATAGGACTAGGACATACAATCGTCCAGTCCGATCTAAAATGTTCGAAATATGTTTATTGTTCAAATATTGTCAGTCCATTGTCAGACTCGTACAGACAGTGTCCGAACTTAATGTTTGTCCGGTCCGTATTTGTGTGAATCTCCAATAGGGTATGAGTAGGCACACCTCCTTCCAATCTGCTCCTATCCATTTACATCTCTATCTACCTGGGTATTTGTCATATTCATCGGTTCACATGATTTATTTTTTATTCTCATTTTCGAAAATGAATATAATAAGCTTTCGTATGATAGTTCGAAGGAACAACTATTCAACAGCATACAGAAATGGGAGGGGAAAAATAAACGAAATTACACTTCAACGTCAGACAATACATCATGTTTCTTTAAACAATGCATGCCTGGGCACTAATTTATTTTAATCTGGATGTGAAAATAATTGAGAGCACACACATAAATTGGAGCATATTTAACATCTTTGGTAAAGCGTGCAATAAGATAAGCTGAATAATTGAAAGATGATAAAGACCCTTTCTAGTTATGGCTTAAAAGTTCAAAATAAAGATTTAGTTCAGTTTGTGGGGTTGATTATGTGGGTTAACACATGATTGAAAACCTTCGCAATTATCGTTTGTTATTTATTTGCGATATTATAATTGACACTAACGCTTGACCGGTCAAGCCTTTACTGCCGTACAATGGACCATGTTGGAGAGATATCAATGGGCCCGTTTCCAATGCGTGTTTGGTTTGACAGTGCCATGTTTGGATGTGGGGAATATCTATCTGGTTGGAAGGCAAAATTAAATTTGATGACTTATATGCCAGGTACACCGCATGTAGTTTTTTTATATAAAATGCCTACTCTTGCAATTCTATGATTTTGGTATATTAATATATAAGATACCTTTTTGTTACAATTTCATATAAATTAGGTTGTTTATCGTGTTTTTTCCATATCAGTCTGTGAAGTTAAAATACTTAAAAAAATTAACTCAGCTATGGTGAAATTTTTTGCAATAGAAATAAAGGGTGGAAATAAAACGGATATAGCAGATGACTCTAAAATAGCATACAAAACTCATTTTTGTTGTTTTTACAAATATGTAAACGATAATTAAATGAAAAATTAACATTCAATTTGATTATAATTAGTACACTCTTAACTTAAAATAAACCCATGTAAATATATGTAAATAAACGCAAAAAAAATTCAACTTAATTAACTTTAATAAAATATTAGAGCATTTCTTTTCTAAGTATACGGTTGATGGTAGTCCCGTGGTTTCGGCTTCCAAACCTTTGGGCCTTCGAGAAGTTCTTGATGTCATTGCAAGCTATACTTTAAAGATAGTTGCATTAGTTACCACACTAAAACTTGTACCCTCTGTGTTGGAGTAAACTAACGTGGAACGTGCAATGTCGTGCGTCATGATGCAGCTACAATTAAAATAACTTGGAGAATGACGACGTTTTCTAGTCTGGAAAACTAAAACCATCGTCTTAGCTAACCGTTATTGCCGGATTCGCGTCGAGTCGGGATTACGTCGTGATTGAGAATAGAAATCAAGTCCAGAAAGTGGTAATTCAGCCATATGTTCGTGGTTCGAGTTTATGCTATAGTCCTATCTGCATATCTGAATTATCAGTTCAGGTTAGAACGTTTAGGCATCACAAGTCGACACGTTCAAGTTCAAATCCGATCTGATCGCGCAACGTCACGAGAACGACTCGAGTTCAACGACAGAGTGTCGCAGAATCGAATTTTCCCAAAGTATACTAGGATACAAATTCCAATTCATATCCAGCAAACCTCAGAGAGAATTCGTATCCCACTCGCTTGAGGGGATTTTCATATCTCAGTCCAACCGTTCTTTTTTCGTATCCACTCCACCCTCCGCCTTTGTCTCCCTCTCCGAACTCCCGGAAGCACTAAGTTTTGGGGATACAAAAATCAATTTCGTATCCCCAAAAACAGTGAAGTGTCAGGATACGAAATTGATTCTCATATTCCCAATCATTTCATTTTCTCCTTCTCCCCTTCAAGATCCACTCCTACGTCCTCGGCACCATGGCCAACTCCAGCCAACACTCCAACCTTCAACACGTCGCCACCGCTGTCCATCTCCATAGTCAAATGATTGATATGTGAATCGGATGATCCACATTTGTACGCAAATCGAATCAAATCCAACCCACCTGAATTTGTGTTGGAGGAGGATGAGCGGATTACGTAGTGCGGTAGGGTACAATCTTGGTTCTTTCTCTTTTTATAAGGGAAAGGTCTAAGTTCCACAGATACGAAAGATTGGTCAAGTGAACAAAATAAAACTTCAGATCCGAGAATATATAGTGGGAGTGGGGAGATTCCAGAATTTAGAAAAAATCCTAAGTACCAGGGATCAAAACCAATCGTCGGGTCGGTACCTATCCCTGTACATACATACATACACACATATATAAACATGTGTGTGTGTGTGTATGTGTGTGTGTATAGGAGAAAGGAAGAGATCCAGGTTGGACCACTTCAGGATCCGTTGTGATTTCCAAGTTCAATTTCAGGTTACAGCCGTGAACACAAGTTTTTTAAACTTTGAATTCCTAAACCAACTCAAATCACTAATCAACAGCGTGCTCGCGAATGCAAACGATTATAGAGTACACACCAAGCGATCGAGTTTTAAACCGACAACGTTACGAAAGCAAACTTACGTGATCGTATGTCTAAGACACACCATTCTATTTATGTTTTATTATGAATTCTGATCGTATTGTGCAAAATCACATGCAAACGTGAGAGTGTGTATGTGATAATGTTTCGATATCGACTCATTTACGTTCCGACATAAGCGGGAGTCGATGACTAACGTTTAATTTCTTGAGTCGAATGGAATTGAGTGTTCACCTCCACAGGCCATACATGATTTCCAGTTCGATAATTAACGTTCTCCACGATGTTGGAACTCCATGCTCACTTACATCGACAAGGTTCGACAAAGACATTACTGCTCAAAAAGGACATGCTCAACAGAATGGTCGCGACCATCCGCTCGATACGGCTAGGAGATCTTTCCGACTTCCCAGGATGCCTGTCTTAACTCAAAGCACATCATGTCTAGACAAGACATGCTTTGGGGGAGGCAAGTTTTAACCGGCCTTATGGCCCGGTTCTCAAAAGCTGTCCAAACCCACACGATTCATCACATCGCATGGTTCAACAACCCAGAAGTATCGCTAAGGTACCCGGGAATGAAGCCCAGATGGAGCCACGCAAGAATGATCGTGCCGACTCGACCAAACTGCTCAAATATGTTTAATTACATAGGGATCGTAATTCAACATGCATCGCATTACGTATCCCTGAAGTAGCCACGATGACTTCGTATCCCATATCTATATTCCAGGATTTTGTATCCGGCCGCACCTCCTACTTTTTGTATCCCAATTCTCCCTCTCTAACTTTGTATCCCACTAGCCAACTTCCATTTTTCGTATCCCTCTCCCTACCACTCTTCGTATCCCACAAGCCGCTCAAAAATCCATTAAGAGACGAATCGGCATTCCTCCAACACACTCCAAGTATGAAAATGGTAGGACAAGTCCCCGGATACGAAATGGTGAGGAACTCTTGGGATACAAAGTCCCTAACCTAGGAAAAGAAGGTACGAAGTCCCAAACCAAAGCAGCTCCGAAGTGGAGCAGAAGAGCATGAATTTGGCTAAGTATCTGGTAGTCGTGCAGATCCCACGATACGAAAAGTGCTAGATCAGCCCCACTTTTGGGAAGAATTATTGCTTCTTGAAAGGGCTGACAACTTGCTAATTAGACACTTTTGGGAAGAATTATTGCTTCTTGGACACCATTAAACAAGTTGGAACCTTGGGAAGAAGAAGTACACCTCCTTCTTAAGGATTCAACTCTAGAACAACAAAGAGATTTAGGGAAGAAGGACTTAACTCCATTTTTGGACATAATAGAACTTGTTTTCCACCATTGACTTTGATGTAACTTGTAATCATGGTGCCCACTATTGTACTTGGACAAGAGTGGATAAAATTAGCAAAACCTTCAAAGTGGACATAGGTTCGCTACGAACCGGGCCACTATAAACACCGTGTTATTCACTTCCGTGCATACTTTCCATTCCAGACGCTTAGTTTCATTATCTTGGAACTCGTTTGGTGTTGTTGCCAACTTTTGCGCATCAACATTCTGCTCCTTCCACTGAGAACTAGACTTCGTCTTTCCAAACGCCTTCATCCAAAACTTGGAAGTGATACTTAGGTCTTCCTAGACTTACCTCCCAAGTTTTCTCATATTTGCAAAGAAAGGAAAAAATCTTCTTGTCGGACCTTTGACCATTGAATTTGAAACCTCTCCGCAACATCAAACTTCCGAAAGCCCGACCGCTATGTATATAGTGACTTCCTCCAACCCTGATGTGTCGGTCACACAAGCGCGACTCTTCGAACTAACCAAAAAGTTAGAGGAAACCTAAAAAAAGCTTAATGAGAAGATTAAGAATAACATTGACATGACGCAAAAGTTACATCATAATACCCAGTGGGATATCACATGCCTACAAGCCAATAGGGCATCTCTGACCGCTCAATACTTCTTAGAAAGCTCTTCCTCTGACACTTACCATGGCAACCGTAGTCAAAGGAAGAGAGTTAACGAAAACGGTAACTGTAATGGCATTACAACGATTACCATAAAAGAAAGAACCTATCACTTAACCGCTCTCAGTTGGGTCCGAGCATCAATCCCGGAACTAGCGCTCAACCCTTGACAAGGCAACATCCATTTGCCGTCATTCAGATCTGGATGCCAAATCAGCAGGCCGCACAACAAGTCCAAGTTCCTCTTAACCAACCTCAACAGAAGCGAGCAATTGAGGTTGATGACTTACCTAAGGATGATGTTGATGTTCATACAAGAAGGTGCCCAAGGCCACTAACTCCCGAGGCGGACCATGACCGCTAGAATCCAGTGGTGGTCCAGCCTACAGTTTTCGTTGACATGGTCCGTAAGATCATGAGAGAAAAGCGGGAGAATGCCACCGACGTATGGGAAACCAATACGAGGCGTAACCCCTTTACTCTGGCAATTCTCAATGCCGAGTGGCCTCGACGCTTCAATATGTCGCAATTTACTGCTTACTCAGAGAAGACCGATCCCTGAAACTTCCTCAACCGCCATGAATGGCACATGGATTCGAGCCGTGCCATTGACGCGGTCAAACGCAAGTGTTTTTTCGTCTTCTTGGAAGGCATGGCCCTGCCTTGGTTCTATCAATTCCCGCTGAGAACCATCGCAACCTTTGACCAACTGTCTACCGAATTGGTGAAGCCATTCTGCATGCATGTCACCAGGCCAAAGGACACTCTGTCTCTTTCCAACATAAACCAAGGCACTGGGGAAACGTTTAAGATCTACCTTGAACGCTTTAAAATTTCCTTGGCCGAGGTCGAAGACCTCTAATCTTGTATCGTCCTTGTACAACTTTATAAGGGCGTGCTGCCCGATTCCGAGTTCAGGGCTTGGATTAATAGGAAGCAACCAAAGTCTCTCGAAGCTTTCTAGGAAAAGGCAAATCAATTCCTGTGCCAGGAAGAAGTGTGCAAGAACAGGGTTGCTCGAGCCAGGCACCCATTAACCCTCACCAGCCTTCCTCACAAGACAACGTCAAAGGCAAGTAAATCGGGGAATACTTCGATAAGGGCAAAGCTCAATTCTAGCCCAAGTCGAACAGCGACAAGCCAAAGAGTCGCAATAATTTGAAATAAGACTCCAAGAAGCGCAGTCGCTTCATGACTTATTAGGTCTGACACTCCACTCAATTCCAAGTAAAAGACAATCTATTTAGAGACTTGCAACACCATGCAGTATAAGAAGTCGACATCTCGAGAATTGACCGATCGAGAAAAGAACTTCGGTAAGTACTACAGATTTCCTGATATATTCAGCCATAAAACGAATTACTGCCAACATCTCAGGGAGGCTATCGAGAAACTCATTTGTGAGAAATGACTCGAGTAATACTTCTTGAACCCTGCTTCCAAAGAAGCAGTCGCGGTCCCTTTAATGCCCGCTCCTCCTCAGATTCAAGTGGCACCTGGGGTATCCAATCAGAGACGCCCTCAGTGGGGTATCGTGATCAATACTATTTGCGGTAGACTTAGGGGTGGCAATTAGACCCGACCCGATGGACCCAGACCCGACCCTTCGGGTCTCGGTTGTAGGCGGGTCGGGTTTCGTCGGGTCTAAACTATACATTTCAAAAATCTGGACCCGACCCGAGCTTCGGGTCGGGTCGGGTCGAAGCTCGGGTCGGGTTCGGTTGAATAATAACACTAAAAATACATATATTTCAATACTTTTTGGTTGGGTCTTTCGGGTCGGGTCTATGCGGGTCAGGTTTTATCAGGTCTTGATGGTATTTTTCATCACCTAGACCCGACCCGAGACCCATCGGGTTCGGTTCGGGTCTTTTCGGGTCGGTACTGTTCGGGTTTTCGGGTCTCAGTTCAAATTGCCAGCCCTAGGTAGACCTCAACCCGTGAACGAAAGCTTTCGGTGTATGCAAGAATACGCCAAATCTATTAATCACGCCAACCAGGAAGTGTGCTCCGCCGTCACAGACGAATCTGTCCTGGCGAATCTACAGAAGACAATGAAGGATGGCATAGTCATTCGGGAGAAGGATGCTACGAGAAATGATATTCCAACTACAGATCCGCTTGTCATCTCAATCAACATAGGTTTGGCCTATGTCAAGAAAGTCCTTGTCGACATGGGGAGTTTTGTCAACATTATCTTCAAATCGACCTACGATAAAATGAAACTTGTAACGACCTGCCTTTTTGACCGCCCCAAGTCGTTAATTAAACCAACTCGAAACGTTCAAAACGACAGATAGTTATTTAGCTTACATGGTTTAAACAGAATATCACATAGAATCACAACACAAAAAACAATCACTTGCAGCGGAATAAAAATTTATACAAATATCAGAGTTTACATAAAATTTTATATACAACGAAAGAAAAATATACATTAATTTTAAAATAAAGCTTTACACTTTTAGTCGGGCTTGCGCGTATATATGCGTCTTCACGAATCCTTCGCCATTGTCAATTCTGAACCTAAGCTGTAATTTGCTCAGGTCTGACCCTGACCCGAGCAAAACAAACACTTGGGTCAGGTTGTATTCAAGTAAATTAATTTAAATGAAATACTGAATAAAGTAGTAAATCTAACAACATTAACGTTAATTAACAAAATGGCATGCACATACATTTCAGCCAAGGGTGTTCCATACGAAATTTGAAATCGCTTCAGATCCTATATTTTAAAACGACTAACCACAAGACTAGGTAGCGAGCGCCAATTCAAACTTACGTTTTTAATGTATTAGCGAACTAGATTAATAGAAAAAACATTGCATTCCTTAATACAATGCCACCATGTATATAAATGATTTTCAAATTTTACCCGTTGTATATATAAAAAAACAACGCATGCATGAATGAATAAATGAAACAAGCATGAGTGAATGCATGGGGAATGGGATGAAATAAATGAATACAAATTGGAAGGTTTGTATACATATATATATATTTTGAATTTTTTTAATATTTCCTAAATAAGAATTGAAGTGTTTAGAAATAGGAACGAATGGACACAAAACAAAGAGAAAAGAGAACCATAGACTTTAGAATACAACGTGCATGCATTCTTTATACAACAAAAGTGCCCACTTACTACACTTTTGGAGAAAAAAAAATTAAATGGGTGATTTAGTAAAACAAAAGCACGGGTTTTGCAAACCCAAAATGACTAGAAAAATACGCGGGAATCGAATGGGGACACATCGAACACAAATGGCTTTATTTAAAAAATGAATTGTGCAACCCTTCTCAAAATTCCAGCGCAGACCGAGCATCAAAACTAACAAATGAATATATTGGGCTAACCAACGCAATAAGAAGGACGCAACGTTATAAAATTTGCGATGTTACGATGCTCCGTTTAAAAACGCTTTATGGACCCCTTTAAACGTAAACTTCGGATAGGAAAACGAAGGTCGAAATATCCGACTTTTACGAAATGAATTTCTCCGTTAGATTCGTGACATCGAATAAAATATTTTTCATGTTTGTGCGAACTGGTTTCGAAGAGATTTTAAAATCGCTAAAATTCGAACCGTTATACGCAGCTTTGCACTGAAAATTGCGCGACCGAAAAACATTCAAATTTTTCAATGAAATTTTCACAACTGCTACATCTCACTGTACGTATTTCAAATTCCAAATCCCCGTTACGAGAAATTATACAATATTTTCAAAATAAAAATATCGATTTAAATTGGAATTTAAATCATTAAAAAATAGCAGGTTGTTACCAAAACTGATTCAAACGAAGTGACTAAAATTTGACGTTTTCAATATAAAATTATTTAAATCACTTCTAAATGAAAATAACAAATTTCAAACATCAATGTTTCATTATAAATCGATTTCAAGATTTAAACCAATATATTATAAGTTACGTTTATAGTTTAATTATTATTTTAAAACCATTTTAAATTAATAATTAAATTTAGTTTAATAACTTAAATGGTCAAAATTTACGGGATGTTACAAAACTTGAGGCCAAAGATTTGAACCCATACAAAGCCACCATTCACGGATTCAATGGTGCTTCCAACCGGCCAGTCGGTCTAGTAGAGTTGTCAGTACAACTATGGGACAGGGATTGAAACCGAGTCTGGATCCTCACCTTTGTTGTCACGACGTCCTCTCTCGTTACAGCGTCTTTCAAGGGCAACCCTACCTCACCAATTTTCGCATATTCATGGTGTCTTGGAGCCTCCTCATGTAGTTCCTTATAGATAACGGAGTTGGACTTATCCAAGGAGACCAAATCGCGGTAAGAGCCTGCTACCTTGCTGAGTGGAAAGACACTATCAACAAAGAAAAAAAGAAAAGGTGTGGAGACGACACTCTGCACCAAAATCCTCAGGGCATAGCAGCCACCAAAGACTGGGTCATGGCTCATATTCTCAAAAGGACGAAGAGCTCGAGTACAAGCAGGCTACACCGATGGAGCCAACCATCAACATCGCGATCAACCCCATCAACCCAGCTTGGGTCTTGAAAGTTGGATCGTAGCTTCACCCAAGAGTCAGGGAAGAGCCTGTGGACTTCTTAAGGGCTAACCTCGATGCATTTGCTTGGACCCATTCCGATATGTCTAGCATCGACCCAGGAATTGCTTGTCACATGCTTCGTATCGACCCAAGCATCTTCCCATCAAACAAAAATGCCGAATCTTGGGATCCGAAAGATCGACGACACTCCGAGAGGAAGTGGATATGATACTTGATAACAGCTTTATCTGCGATGCCCTCTGTGCTAAATGGATCTCTAACCTGATCTTAGTCAAGAAATCAAAAGGGAAATGGCGGACATGCGTCGGTTATTCTGACTTGAACAAAGCATGCCCGGAGGACAACTTCCCGCTTTTGAAGATTGATTGACTCGTTGATTCAACTATAGGTCACCAGCTCCCTCCTCTCCTTCATGGCTGCATACTCTGACTATAATCAAATTCCAATGTATATTCCAGATCAGGAGCACACTTCGTTCATCACCGAACTGGGGCTATATTGCTATGTTGTCTTGTCCTTCAATCTCAAGAATGTTGGAGCCACCTATCAACAACTCATCAACAAGTTGTTCAAAGACCAAATCAGAAGATCTATCGAAGTTTACGTGGAAGACATGCTCTTGAAAATGAAATTGTAGAATGACCACGTTAATGACCTAGTAGAGATGTTCGGTATTCTCCATAGATTTGAAACTCAATCCCTTGAAATGCTCTTTCGGCGTTCCATCGGGAATTTTTTTGGGTTTTATCATCAATTCACGAGGAACAAGCAAATCCGGAGAAGATTCAAGCTATTCGAGGCATCCAAGCTCCAAAGAACATCAAGGATGTTCAAATCTTAAATGGGAAAGTCTCTGCCCTAAGTTATTTCATTTGAAAAGCAACAGATAACTGCATTCCTTTCTTTGATTTCATTAGGAAAGGGAAGCGCAACTTCGCATGGACACCATTATGCGTCGCCACATTTCAAGACCTCCTGAATCACTTAGAATGACCAAATGTCCTATCAAAAACCGTGGATCATGAGGACTTATATATTTACTTTGTTGTCTCTATGCAGGAAATTAGCTGGTGCTTGTGCACAAAGAAGATCGTGTGTAGAGGTCGGTTTATTACATTAGCAAGAGATTGACATGAGTCAAAAATAACTATTCGAAGTTGGAGAAGTGTAACATCCCGGAAAATCAGGGCCAATTTAAAATTTTTATTTTAAAGAATTTTGTTAGAAAATGTGCTAGAATTTAAAATTTTCAATTTTAAATAATATTAAAGCCACTGAAAATAGTCAATTTTCAAACGACCTCTGTTTTCGACGAAACCACTTTTGTTGGAACCGGAATGTCAAATTATTGCTAGGTTTCAATTTTTAGAATTTTCCGAGTTAATATGTGAGCGTGGCAAAAGAAACTGTGTTTTGTCAGTTTCGGTTAAATTTAATCGACTTGAAAATAGCCATTTTTCAAACAGTCTCAGAATTAGACGAAATTAATTTTGTTAAGACCGTAACGTCATAACGAAGCCAAATATATTTTTTCTGGATTTTTCTGAGTCCGTATGCGGCCTCGGTGAATTTATTTGTACAACAGAATTTGAATTATAAAGGATTTAAATATTATTTTTAATAATACAGGCCACAGACAGCCGTTTGGGCTGACGGGACTTGGTCCATTGGGTCCGGGACATAGGCTTTTGGCTAGGGTCAACTTGGTTTGGGCCGGAATCAACACAGTTTGAAAGGATTGGACTAAAATGTAAAATTACATATTAATTTATATAAAAATAAGCCTAAACCCTAAATCAATTATACAGTTCATCGTTTAGAACACAGGCCGCCGCCCCTTTCTTCCAGTTCGATCCTTCCTCTCCCTTTTTCTTCCTCCTTGTCTCGAATTAATACCCAATGCGACCCCCATTCCGAAGAGCCTTCTTTCCCCTTTACACCCATACCCTAGTCGGCCTCCCTCGTTGCACGAAACTCGAGCACCAAGGCTCCGAAGTCAACTCGCGCCGACCGCCCTGTAGGCCGCCTAAGACCACCGAGCTGCTCCCCTTCGCCGGAGTAGGTGCGGCGCCTGTAGCCCAACGCGGTGGGACCCTCGGATCGTACTCCAGCTCCTCGGATCGACGGTGAAATTGAACCCTAGGTCGGGATAGACCCTGAAACTCACGGCCGAGGTTTTGAACTGAGGAACAAGGTTCAATTTCTTAATTAATTATTTATTTAAATTAATATAAATTGTTTTATAACTTAGTTAGACCATAACTAACGCGTACGTCATCGAAACTTGATGATTTCAGAAGCCGTGCACTCGTATCGGCAAGATCTACGAGCCTAGACTGACCAGAGCTGATTCTGAACAACTTGAAATTTGGACTAAATTGCAAAACTGTGAGAATCTCTGATTTTTACAATTTAAATATTTTATTAAATTATTCATTCAGTTAAATATATGTCTGTATGTTATTAAATCTATGCTGTGATGTGGTAAAAATTTTGGTGCTTGATCTGTTTGTATTGTACTGTAATGTATGATTGATTGTGATTTGTAATGCTATGATGACATGATATAGCTTGTCTGTTTAGATCTGTACTTCTTGATGTATCCCCAATAAAATTCTCATCGTTATTATTATTATTTTTTTTATTTTTTTTTATTTCTTACATAAAAATAAAAACATTAAATTTGTATTTTGGTTATTCTTGTTACAAATCAAAAAGCAGTTTCTACCATAATTTTGTCTACAAAAGAAACACAAAGTTTTTACATCTATTTTGTAAACGAAGTGAAATACAAATTTTACCCTCATTTTATGGGCAAAATCAAACGTTAGTTTACACCTTTATTTTCATTTACAAAATAAAAAAAAAAAAGATAAAATATTTTATTTGATTTACAAATAAAATAAAGATGAGGCCTTTATTTGTGATTCACCAAAAGTATAAGCCAAATGCTATCATCATGTTGATATTACTGTAATGACACCCAAAGTATACACCAAATATTATTGTCATGATTAACGACGCCAAACACCATCGTCATGTTGATGTACTTGTAGTGACACCCAAAATTTCACTATTATGTTAACGACACAAAATTTATGTGGTTGTGTTAATATTGTTGTGGTGACACCCAAATTGTTCACCGTTAAGAATTATGATACAAACGTGAATATTTTCATATGTGAAAGAGAATAAAAACAAACGTGAATATTTTCTTATTTAAAAGAAAATGAAAGCGAATAAGTACATTTTATAATGTAAAGGAAAATAGAAGTTAAAATACGTTTTTATGTATTAAAAATATAATAAAGGATAAAATACATTTTTATGTATTAAAAATGTAATAAAAGTTAAAATACATTTTTATGTATTAAATATGTAATAAAAGTTAAAGGTACATTTTTGTTATTTACATGTAAGTAAAGTTATATATACATTTTTCTTTGTTAAAGAAAAAAGTCAAATATATACAATTTTCTTTGTTAAAGAAAAAGAATCAAATGTAAACATTTTCTTTGTTAAAAGAAAATAAGAAAGTAAACATTCTCTTTGTTAAAAGAAAAAGAAAGAAAATAAGAAGGTAAAACATTTTCTTTGTCAAAAGAAAAGAAAGAAAACATTTTTTTTTATAAAGAAAAGGAAAACATGTACATTTTCTAATGTAAGGTAAAAGAGAATAAAAAGTTACATTTTTCCAATGTAAAGTAAAAGAGGTAAAAGTTATATTATTTTTCTAATGTGAAGAAAATAAAGAAAATGAATATTATTTTCTAATGTAAAGAAAATAAAGTTAAATGTATATTTCCTTATGTAAAGGAAAAATAAAATTGAATGTATAATTTCTTATATAAGAATATACATGGTTTAAAAATATACTTTTTAAAATGTATACATAGTTAAACCATAAATTTTGTCGCATTAGAACTTGCGGACAAAAATATGCTTTATGCAATAACATACATTAGTTAAATTATTACTTTTGTCGCATTAGAGTTTGCGGACAAAAATATGCTTTATGTAAAAATAAACATTTAGGTAAATAGAAAATGTGAGATTCTATTTTATAATTTATTAAATTTAAATTATTTTTCTTGTGGTTTTGATGTTTGTATGTACATGATTGTGGATAAATGATGTCTAATTATATATATTAAATGGGAAATTTATGAAATCTAAATTTGGGTTTATCGTGAATTATGTTTTAAATAACATTTATTCTTTAACCCGAATTTATGATAGAATTAATTCCCTAAAATTTGAATAATCATTTAATAATGACTTTGGAAGATTTAAACTAAATAAGATTTTAATTAAATCTTTAATTAGATTGAAAGGGAATTAAGTAGTTAAGATCACTGAATTAAGAAAGTGATCGAAAATGGAAAATGAACCATAAAGCAATGAATATTTTCATGTTATAAATGAATAAATGAATGAAAACATGAAATGGTTATATTATTTATATATTTTATATAAATAAAAGTAATGAAACTTTTATTTACTTTTCACATGTAAATAAAAAGATGAAAATAAGAAGGGAATTTTTATTTACATTTCACATGCGAATAAAAATATAAAAATATGAAATGAAACATGATTTAGAAGCATGAACCGCATATGAAAATTTAACATGTTTTAAAAAGCATGAAGTCGCATATGAAATGCATAATCAAGAAACCGCATATGATATAAAAATTCATGTTTAGAGTAGTATTACTGCATATGAAATGAATGGACGATATTTATGAAATGAATGGACGATATATATATACATGAAATGAATAGACGATATTTATAAAAGAATAAATAACGATATAGAATGGTTTGCAAATTTATATATGCGAGAATTATTTGGAAAGTCCGAGTTTACTCTCATTCCAAATAATGATACGACGTTCGAAGAGTTGAAGACGGTGATTGAAGACCGACGATCTTCACATCGAATGGGTGTGTTGCTATTGAGACCCATGATGGGAGTAGCTACCTTGAAGGGGCGACAGTAGTAGCCGTCCGGACGTAGTGTTGATTGCACGGATTTGACTTTCGCTCAGACCCAGGGCATAAGTTTATAAATGGAATGTATGTCTGACGTTGTAGCCCTTCATACTACATTCGTTGATCTCTCTTAATATATATCTGTTTGGTGGTTAACACCCTTCTCTGAGACATATGAGCTTAGAGGTTATATATTGGCAGAAATCAATGGTATAGTATGGACTGACAATGTGGCATGCTAAGATGCATTGATCAAGGCTTTTGTTGAAAAGCAAGCCTTGTGGTTGATGATCAAAGCACGGCCTGTTTAGGCGTAGCTTTGTGTATAGCGTGACTTCGCGAGCCTCACACCCCGGTATGAGTCAAAAACGGGATATGGACTGCAGGGAGTGCACACGTTTCTTTCTAGCTAGAGTGGTGTCAGCGACCTGCCAGCCCTGACATTTTACTTATGTGGATGATGGATTTTGAGGTGCCTCGTTATTTTTATAGGCCGTTGGTGGTCATACTATAGGTCCAAAGGGACCGGGAAACGTGTGTTCAGGCATAACTAATCCACTGCCCATAGGCGGGGACCGGCCCTACCGCTTCCAAGGGTTCACTGCGGGGAATCCTGAGGCATTTGCTAGAGTGTCTCGAATCGGAGAGGATCTTGCCCCTAGCCTCGACTCATGATGGAATCCAAATTTCCAATACGCCCTTGCGGTTTTGATTGTAGAACTAGTATTGGCGACATGCTATATGGTAACCATGCCGTCTAGGATTGATACTTATGATTCAAATCTTTTTATTAAAACATATATACACTAATAATAATATCAAATCCGTTTTATACGTATCAAGCATCTTTTGACCATTATAAGGTAAAACCCTATCCTCTGGTGTGCGTTGCATTGTGTGATGGGACCTGGGTCTTATAATGGTTTCATTTTTCCAAAAAGACATTGCGTTATTTCTCGAATTACTTTAATTTATGCACCGGCAATCCATTGGAATAAAACCCGTTCCGCGAAAGTGGCGTGGTCCTTGGATATGTCTTATTAGTTAAATTAGTTTAGAATTCTCACACCAGTCCCATGACTGACTCGTAGTTTGTTTCACTTTGCAAACTCGGGTGCCCTCTTTTCCACACGGGCAGTCGAGTAGCTTTTTGCAGATATCTATTCTTTTAGCAGGATCCTGGATCGAAGCCTAAAGCTGTGTCCAGAGAATAGAAGTCTTCCGCTGTTTAATGTATTTAAATCTGTTGTAATTTATCTTCCGCTGTAGTTTACTTTATTTGTACTCTGATATTCTGTACTCTGATGTTATATTATTGTAATGTAATAAAAGTCTGCTGTTATTGTTCTGATGTATTGTATTCCCAAAGTTAAAGTATCCGAAGATTTCCAACCTTTGGGTCAGACCTGTGTGGTTTATGGTCGATTCAAAGAGCGGGAATTTCCGGGTCTTTACAGGTGGTATCAGAGCTCTGGTTAGCTCAAATCTTTGGGGTACAACTCGTTAGAACTGAACAAAGACTCATCAGAGATTGGATTAGTAATGTCCAATAAGAATACTCATTAGAGATAGGATCAGCAGTATCCTAGAATGAGACAACTCATTAGAGAGGGGGTTAGAAATGCCCCAGAATGAGTCGAGAGTTATTTGTTTATAAATGACGTATTTGTGATTATATATAATCTGATTTTAGAAAATATGATTTTAAATATATAAAATTATATATTTGAAAATATAATCAATTAATTGACTGATGTTTGTGGTGTTGGTTTATTTGTTTGATAATTTTGAACCATTATGCCTAATTAAACCAAATATTGAACTGTATTGAAAATTAGTTGCGAATGCATGCATGTACATGTACTTACATTGAACAGGTCATAGCAAGGAGGCTAGAGCAGAGAATAAAATTTGTTTGCCCGACAAATAGGTACATGTTTACTACATAATTTCCTGTTTTGTTTGGGTGATGATGATTTTGTGAGCCTATTGGCTAGCCGCTTGGCTTTTTCTTTTTCTTTTTGAGAACTGAAGGACCGGGGAAGCTATTTGAAATTCCCCGATGCTCCCGGTGCAGGGGAGGTTATGGCGAAATTTTTCGAAAATTTAGGGTGTTAGCCAAATTTTTGAAAATTTGAGAATTCTCAGAAACTGAAAAGTTGGAGAATGGAAGCCAAATCGAACGTAGAGCTGACTAATCAAACCACTTTTACCTTTGTTCCTTTTCGGGGACGAAAAGTTTTAAGTGGGGGAGATTGTAACATCCCGGAAAATCAGGGCCAATTTAAAATTTTTATTTTAAAGAATTTTGTTAGAAAATGTGCTAGAATTTAAAATTTTCAATTTTAAATAATATTAAAGCCACTGAAAATAGTCAATTTTCAAACGACCTCTGTTTTAGACGAAACCACTTTTGTTGGAACCGGAATGTCAAATTATTGCTAGGTTTCAATTTTTAGAATTTTCCGAGTTAATATGTGAGCGTGGCAAAAGAAACCGTGTTTTGTCAGTTTCGGTTAAATTTAATCGACTTGAAAATAGCCATTTTTCAAACAGTCTCAGAATTAGACGAAATTAATTTTGTTAAGACCGTAACGTCATAACGAAGCCAAATATATTTTTTCTGGATTTTTCTGAGTCCGTATGCGGCCTCGGTGAATTTATTTGTACAACAGAATTTGAATTATAAAGGATTTAAATATTATTTTTAATAATACAGGCCACAGACAGCCGTTTGGGCTGACGGGACTTGGTCCATTGGGTCCGGGACATAGGCTTTTGGCTAGGGTCAACTTGGTTTGGGCCGGAATCAACACAGTTTGAAAGGATTGGACTAAAATGTAAAATTACATATTAATTTATATAAAAATAAGCCTAAACCCTAAATCAATTATACAGTTCATCGTTTAGAACACAGGCCGCCGCCCCTTTCTTCCAGTTCGATCCTTCCTCTCCCTTTTTCTTCCTCCTTGTCTCGAATTAATACCCAACGCGACCCCCATTCCGAAGAGCCTTCTTTCCCCTTTACACCCATACCCTAGTCGGCCTCCCTCGTTGCACGAAACTCGAGCACCAAGGCTCCGAAGTCAACTCGCGCCGACCGCCCTGTAGGCCGCCTAAGACCACCGAGCTGCTCCCCTTCGCCGGAGTAGGTGCGGCGCCTGTAGCCCAACGCGGTGGGACCCTCGGATCGTACTCCAGCTCCTCGGATCGACGGTGAAATTGAACCCTAGGTCGGGATAGACCCTGAAACTCACGGCCGAGGTTTTGAACTGAGGAACAAGGTTCAATTTCTTAATTAATTATTTATTTAAATTAATATAAATTGTTTTATAACTTAGTTAGACCATAACTAACGCGTACGTCATCGAAACTTGATGATTTCAGAAGCCGTGCACTCGTATCGGCAAGATCTACGAGCCTAGACTGACCAGAGCTGATTCTGAACAACTTGAAATTTGGACTAAATTGCAAAACTGTGAGAATCTCTGATTTTTACAATTTAAATATTTTATTAAATTATTCATTCAGTTAAATATATGTCTGTATGTTATTAAATCTATGCTGTGATGTGGTAAAAATTTTGGTGCTTGATCTGTTTGTATTGTACTGTAATGTATGATTGATTGTGATTTGTAATGCTATGATGACATGATATAGCTTGTCTGTTTAGATCTGTACTTCTTGATGTATCCCCAATAAAATTCTCATCGTTATTATTATTTTTTTTTATTTTTTTTATTTCTTACATAAAAATAAAAACATTAAATTTGTATTTTGGTTATTCTTGTTACAAATCAAAAAGCAGTTTCTACCATAATTTTGTCTACAAAAGAAACACAAAGTTTTTACATCTATTTTGTAAACGAAGTGAAAGACAAATTTTACCCTCATTTTATGGGCAAAATCAAACGTTAGTTTACACCTTTATTTTCATTTACAAAATAAAAAAAAAAAGATAAAATATTTTATTTGATTTACAAATAAAATAAAGATGAGGCCTTTATTTGTGATTCACCAAAAGTATAAGCCAAATGCTATCATCATGTTGATATTACTGTAATGACACCCAAAGTATACACCAAATATTATTGTCATGATTAACGACGCCAAACACCATCGTCATGTTGATGTACTTGTAGTGACACCCAAAATTTCACTATTATGTTAACGACACAAAATTTATGTGGTTGTGTTAATATTGTTGTGGTGACACCCAAATTGTTCACCGTTAAGAATTATGATACAAACGTGAATATTTTCATATGTGAAAGAGAATAAAAACAAACGTGAATATTTTCTTATTTAAAAGAAAATGAAAGCGAATAAGTACATTTTATAATGTAAAGGAAAATAGAAGTTAAAATACGTTTTTATGTATTAAAAATATAATAAAGGATAAAATACATTTTTATGTATTAAAAATGTAATAAAAGTTAAAATACATTTTTATGTATTAAATATGTAATAAAAGTTAAAGGTACATTTTTGTTATTTACATGTAAGTAAAGTTATATATACATTTTTCTTTGTTAAAGAAAAAAGTCAAATATATACAATTTTCTTTGTTAAAGAAAAAGAATCAAATGTAAACATTTTCTTTGTTAAAAGAAAATAAGAAAGTAAACATTCTCTTTGTTAAAAGAAAAAGAAAGAAAATAAGAAGGTAAAACATTTTCTTTGTCAAAAGAAAAGAAAGAAAACATTTTTTTTTATAAAGAAAAGGAAAACATGTACATTTTCTAATGTAAGGTAAAAGAGAATAAAAAGTTACATTTTTCCAATGTAAAGTAAAAGAGGTAAAAGTTATATTATTTTTCTAATGTGAAGAAAATAAAGAAAATGAATATTATTTTCTAATGTAAAGAAAATAAAGTTAAATGTATATTTCCTTATGTAAAGGAAAAATAAAATTGAATGTATAATTTCTTATATAAGAATATACATGGTTTAAAAATATACTTTTTAAAATGTATACATAGTTAAACCATAAATTTTGTCGCATTAGAACTTGCGGACAAAAATATGCTTTATGCAATAACATACATTAGTTAAATTATTACTTTTGTCGCATTAGAGTTTGCGGACAAAAATATGCTTTATGTAAAAATAAACATTTAGGTAAATAGAAAATGTGAGATTCTATTTTATAATTTATTAAATTTAAATTATTTTTCTTGTGGTTTTGATGTTTGTATGTACATGATTGTGGATAAATGATGTCTAATTATATATATTAAATGGGAAATTTATGAAATCTAAATTTGGGTTTATCGTGAATTATGTTTTAAATAACATTTATTCTTTAACCCGAATTTATGATAGAATTAATTCCCTAAAATTTGAATAATCATTTAATAATGACTTTGGAAGATTAAACTAAATAAGATTTTAATTAAATCTTTAATTAGATTGAAAGGGAATTAAGTAGTTAAGATCACTGAATTAAGAAAGTGATCGAAAATGGAAAATGAACCATAAAGCAATGAATATTTTCATGTTATAAATGAATAAATGAATGAAAACATGAAATGGTTATATTATTTATATATTTTATATAAATAAAAGTAATGAAACTTTTATTTACTTTTCACATGTAAATAAAAAGATGAAAATAAGAAGGGAATTTTTATTTACATTTCACATGCGAATAAAAATATAAAAATATGAAATGAAACATGATTTAGAAGCATGAACCGCATATGAAAATTTAACATGTTTTAAAAAGCATGAAGTCGCATATGAAATGCATAATCAAGAAACCGCATATGATATAAAAATTCATGTTTAGAGTAGTATTACTGCATATGAAATGAATGGACGATATTTATGAAATGAATGGACGATATATATATACATGAAATGAATAGACGATATTTATAAAAGAATAAATAACGATATAGAATGGTTTGCAAATTTATATATGCGAGAATTATTTGGAAAGTCCGAGTTTACTCTCATTCCAAATAATGATACGACGTTCGAAGAGTTGAAGACGGTGATTGAAGACCGACGATCTTCACATCGAATGGGTGTGTTGCTATTGAGACCCATGATGGGAGTAGCTACCTTGAAGGGGCGACAGTAGTAGCCGTCCGGACGTAGTGTTGATTGCACGGATTTGACTTTCGCTCAGACCCAGGGCATAAGTTTATAAATGGAATGTATGTCTGACGTTGTAGCCCTTCATACTACATTCGTTGATCTCTCTTAATATATATCTGTTTGGTGGTTAACACCCTTCTCTGAGACATATGAGCTTAGAGGTTATATATTGGCAGAAATCAATGGTATAGTATGGACTGACAATGTGGCATGCTAAGATGCATTGATCAAGGCTTTTGTTGAAAAGCAAGCCTTGTGGTTGATGATCAAAGCACGGCCTGTTTAGGCGTAGCTTTGTGTATAGCGTGACTTCGCGAGCCTCACACCCCGGTATGAGTCAAAAACGGGATATGGACTGCAGGGAGTGCACACGTTTCTTTCTAGCTAGAGTGGTGTCAGCGACCTGCCAGCCCTGACATTTTACTTATGTGGATGATGGATTTTGAGGCGCCTCGTTATTTTTATAGGCCGTTGGTGGTCATACTATAGGTCCAAAGGGACCGGGAAACGTGTGTTCAGGCATAACTAATCCACTGCCCATAGGCGGGGACCGGCCCTACCGCTTCCAAGGGTTCACTGCGGGGAATCCTGAGGCATTTGCTAGAGTGTCTCGAATCGGAGAGGATCTTGCCCCTAGCCTCGACTCATGATGGAATCCAAATGTGACGGCAAGGAATTTCGCTCGGTCCGAACCAGTCGCTAAACCGACCCAGACCGTTCGAAACACCCTATCGTTTGAGAACACGACAAAATATAACGCATACAGAAGAACATTTCATTGCATATTACAACAATGCATCAGATTACAAGAATATACAGGGTACAAATGAAAATTACACAGAAATATCAGAGATTTAAATTACATTTAAATACATCGCAGCGGAAAATAATACAATACACAACTAGAATGAGATATACGGATACAAAGCTTTCCGGATATCGTTCCAGCTGTAAACCAGGATCCTGCGAATAAAATCTGCAAAACCGAAACTACTAGCTGCCCGTGTCAAAATAAGGGCACCCAGAGTTTAGGTTAAAACAATAAACTCCAGGTCAGTCATGTGACTGGTGTGAGAACTAAAACAGTTATTAATCTTTATTTTCAAAGCTAGGTAAATCAAGGGACCACGCCGTATAACACGGAACGGGTTTCCTCCCAAGAATACCAGTGCATAAAACAAACAGCGCAATGCTAAATAAAGAAAAATGAAGCTGTTATAAGACCCAGGTCCCATCACACAATGCAACGCAGTCGAGGATAGGGTTTTCCCTTATAACAGCCAAAGAATGCTTGATACGTTTTAAAACAAATCATTTGATACTATTATAAGTGCATAGTGTATAAAACACTTCAAATCATAAGTATCAATCATAGGCGGCATGGGTACCATATATCATGTCGCCATATATAGGTTTACAAATAAAACCGCAAATGTCACGTATTTGGAAATTGGATTTCCGTCTATGAACCGAGGCTAGGGGCAAGATCCTCAACCGATTCGTGACTCTCTAGCCCGAGCCACAGGCAAGCGCGCAGGCAAGCCTTTAGATCGTCAGGGCCGGTCCACCGATGTGGATTATTATGCCTGAACACTACGTTTCCCCACCCTATGGGGTGTAAGTCTGGTCCGTCAGCCGACCAGAATGCATCGGCCGAAACCGATATAACCGAGGCGCCTCGCAACAGCAACAACCACATAAGTCAAACTCGTCAGGGCGTGTAAAACCACTGACGCCACTTCTAACTAGAAAGAAACGCAAGTCCTCCCTGAGGTCCGTCTCCCGTTTTTGGTTCATACCTGGTGTGAAACACGCGAGGTAAACGTTACACAAAGCTACGCCACAAAGGCCGTGCTTTGATCATCACCACAAGACTTTGCTTTTCAACAGAAGCCTTGATCATTTGCATCTTAGCATGCCACACAGGCAAACCATCCTATGCAACCGATATCAGTCACACAGAATGAAATCCGATGTCAGACACACAGTCCATTTACAAGTCCGTCCTGGGTCTGAACGAAACCGGAGGCACCTAGTACCCCGCATATCCATCGATCTCCAAGTACGTCTGGACGATCACTAACTGTTTCTATCTTCTTGGGTGTACAGCCCAATCAAGATCATCAGTTATCACCCAAACGACGTGAAGACCTCCGGTCTTCGACCATCGTCTTCATCTTCGACTTATCGTCGTATCAGTTATTCAGAATGGGATAAACCCGGTCTTTCCGAATAACTCGCGTATATATTATAAAAGTGTTACACAAACACAACATACGCCTCATTCCAACTCATTAGTCATTAACCGTAAATTAATCAAGAGAATAATTCCCCAAATATTAACCCCGAAGGCCGAAACCAACATCAGATCAATATCCAGAAAACCATTCTACTTAGCTAACCGACAGTTAGTTTCTAAATTTCACGTTCAAATCTAATTAAAGATTTAACTATCGCCTGGAGCAAAACTGGTGATACTCCATTCTCGATCTTTTCAATCTAATTAAAGATTCATTAAAACTCCACTTAGTTTTAATCTGTGACTGGGTTAAAGAATCAGTGTCATTTAAAACACGGTTCACGATAAACCCAAAGTCACATCCCATTAATTATCGGGTTAAAGAACAAGTGTTATTTAAAACACTGTTCACGATAAACCCAAAAATCAATATCCATTCAATTCCAATTAAATATTATTTAATTGGTACACTTCATTAAATCTAAATCAAAAGATTTAATCTTTTCTCAGCTGGGTTCAAGAACAGTGTTAGTGAAGACACCATTCACGACAAACCCAAATCACATTCATTAATTATCGGGTTAAAGAACAAGTGTTATTTAAAACACTGTTCACGATAAACCCAAAAATCAATATCAATTCAATTCCAATTAAATATGATTTAATTGGTACACTTCATTAAATCTAAATAAAAAGATTTAATCATTTCTCAACTGGGTTCAAGAACAGTGTTAGTGAAGACACCATTCACGACAAACCCAAATCACATTTGATATTAAATACAAGGCTCTGAATAGAAAATATATCGGCCTATATTCAATATCAAATTCTACGATTAACAAATGTCGTATTGGAAATAACGATATAAAAATATATCTTTCAAATTTCCATAACAACACCTGTATAATCACGAATTCCAACATCGAAATATTCCGAAGACAATTTCGATTCAAATCCACTCCAATGCAATCATTGGAAATTTTGGTTATTTTCAAAACCCTTTTCGAATTCAATTTATTTATTTAAAAATAAATAGAATTATAATTCTAGTTCAAAACTAGTTCATTTCGATAAAAATCTATTTTTATCTTTTCAAATATGGAGTTTTTCATCCCAAATCTTCACAAATCATTTCTTATGATTTTACATAAATTATTACTATTTTTAATAATTTTATCAAGGCCCGTACAGTCGATTTCCATCAACGGCCATCGAACTGCACTTACAGCGACCTTTTTCGAATTTGATTTGGACATAATTCCAAATCCAACCGTTAGATTTCTAATTTCTAATATTCGTTAGAAAGCTCTTTTCGATACGAACCCAACGGTTCCGGTTTTAGGAGAATCCGACGGTCGGATCTCCCGTAATATCCGTTTGAAATAAATGGTCAAAATTCACGAACTGCCGCGGCGCGGCGCGTTCTATTCAGGCCATTATATTATATATATAATATATATAATATATATTTCGTCGATTTCTATTTAAAACGAATTATATAAATAGTTTTAAATTCGTTTCCCATTTCTATTTCAACTTCTATTTCAATTCAAAGCAAAATTGAATTCTTCTTTATAAATTCGTTTTAAAATTCATTTTTATTCAATTCGAATTACAATTCAATTTGAATTCATTTCAACTCGCTTTCAATTCCCTTTGAATTCGTTTTCAATTCATTTCGAAATCATTTTCAATTCAACTCATTTCGAAATCGTTTTCAATTCAATTCATTTCGAAATCGTTTTCAATTCAATTCATTTCGAAATCGTTTTCAATTCAATTCATTTCGAAATCGTTTTCAATTCAATTCATTTCGAAATCGTTTTCAATTCAATTCATTTCGAAATCGTTTTCAATTCAATTCATTTCGAAATCGTTTTCAATTCAATTCATTTCGAAATCGTTTTCAAAATCGATATAAATATCGATCACGTCAAAATGGCGTCAATCTAATCAACACGGCTTCATAAATTTCTAATTTCAAATATTCTATTTTAAAACTGGAATGAGACCCAATCCATTACCATATAAAGTTAATTATATGGATTTTCATACAACACATGTATATAATAGCATGGAAAAATAATCAACCATCAACCAAAGTGCACTACACTGTATAAGCATCAAATATAGATATCCAACGCTTAAAACAGCCTGTCAATCAACCGATCGACATATTCAATCAATCGGGATGAGTGAACTTCAAATTTCATCCCAACACCCGTGTGGGGTTTCAAACAATCAAACACATATTTTATTTGTGCCGTTGGGCGATGTGTGAAATTTATCGACCCAATCAATATCATTCAAATAAGTGTACATAAACAAACCATCTGGTTTGTAAATGAATATTTATTTATTCACTTCACTATTTTCATATTCACGTTAAAAATTATATTTTTAACGATAAAACATTTTATTTCAACCTATGAATTTCTATTCAATTCATTTATTCAATAAAATGATATTTTTATTTTTCTAACATGTTTTAGAAAATTTCGGCGGCATAACGGCACGATACTAGAAACGGGACGAGGCCTAGCCTTATCCCCGGTCTAGTGAAGGCCCACGCCATTCACATATCAATCAAATCCATTCATCTCACCAAACAATTTAATTTCAATCAAATAATCTAACCAACTACACAACCAATCAAACAAGTCCATGGTCTGTGGACGGGTGTCGGGTGCTCCTAATAAGCACCGTCTGCATCCTAGTATATATATATATAACTAGAAATAAAATTGAAAGGTGAGAAATTCTCACAGATAGCTATCCAAGCTCCACGGCACATCATTGATAGAAGTCTTCTCGTTATCGCATCTTCGTCATCTTCGTCGTCCGCTTTCACTACCTATGTAAAAATCGAATTTTTACTTCGCTATTCCATATATAAAAATCATATTTTTACTACGATGTTCAATATATAAAAAAACATATTTTTCTATCGAAGTTCAATATATAAAAATCCTAATTTTCTTTCGAAGTTCAATATTGAAAAATCAAATTTTCTTTCGAAGTTCAATATTTAAAAATCAAATTATCTTTCGAAGTTCAATATTTAAAAATCAAATTATCTTTCGAAGTTCAATATTTAAAAATCAAATTATCTTTCGAAGTTCAATATTCAAAAATCAAATTTTCTTTCGAAGTTCAATATTCAAAAATCAAATTTTCTTTCGAAGTTCAATATTCAAAAATCAAATTTTCTTTCGAAGTTCAATATTTAAAAATCAAATTTTCTTTCGAAGTTCAATATTTAAAAATCAAATTTTCTTTCGAAGTTCAATATTTAAAAATCAAATTTTCTTTCGAAGTTCAATATTTAAAAATCAAATTATCTTTCGAAGTTCAATATTTAAAAATATAATCCTTTTGCATTTTAAAAATCTAACTTTTTGCATTTTAAAAATCTGTTCGAAAATTAAATATAAACAGTTTTTAAACTGAAATATAAACAGTATTTAAACTTTAATATAAACAGTATTAATCTTTAAAACAAAAACAGAATTAATCTTTAAAACAAAAACAGAATTAATCTTTAAATATAAACAGAAATAATCTAATAAATAAAATAAAAAATAAAATAAAATAAAAAAGAAGAAGAAGAAGCAAAAGGACTCATAGAGAGGGGGGGGGGGTTCTGCGATGGTGCGGTCGGCATCAGGGTGAGGAGGAGCGAGACGCAAGGGCGAGGGGGTCTTCCACTGGCGACGCGTCCTGGGTGCGTGGGCGGAGGCGCTTCGAGCGGGGAAGAGTGGTTCGGCGAGGGGGCTTGAAGGAGGGAGAAGTGGCGGAGTGGGGGGGTTTCGAACGTCGGATTGCCAGAGGAAAGGAAGGGGAGGGAGAATGGAGCGGGTGCGCCGCCTGAGGGAGGAGGGTCCGCCGCCTCCGGCGATGGTGGTCAGGCAGAGGGCGGCGCCCTCCTAGGGTTCAGCCGTTTTTTTTTTTTTTTTTTATTTCTGAAATTATATGAACGGGGGGGGGGGGGGGGGGGGCAAGCAAAAGAGAAAAGGGGGGGGGGGGGAAAAGAATTAAAAATTATTATTATTTTTTTTATTATTTTATTATTTAAATTTGCAAAAGGGTTGACTTTTACATACGACCTCGAAACGAGGCCCACCGCCTGTCGCCCATAGCGTTTCACCCCCATTCCGAACACAATGGGATATGTATCGTAAGCTGGTTTGATCGTTTCGATCAGTTTCTGTCTAATTTACATTTAAATCACTATATTGAATTTTAAACGTACATTTCAAATTACCGGGGTCACATACTAACTAGAAAAATTCCAGAAAAATATTTTCTAGCTTCGTATTGACGATACGGTCCTAACAAAACTAGTTTCGTCGAATTCCGAGACCGTTAGAAAAATGGCCAATTTCCAGTCGATTAAAATCAACTGAAATGGTCAAAACGCGTTTTCTTTTGCCACGCTCACATATTGATTCGAAAAATTATGAAATTTGAAACCTAGCAATAATTTAACATCACGGACCCAACAAAAGTGGTTTCGTCGAAATCCGAGCTCGTTTGCAAAATGTCCATTTTTAAGGGCCTGAATTTCATAGCGACTATTCAGAATCTTCAACTGGACATATCTTTTGATTCTCGCTACGAAATTTTGATCTTTCGGATTCGTTGGAAAGATATTCACTATTAGATTCCATTATTTTTGGTTTCACTAAAATACGGATTGTTTTGCACCCGGTACATTCAATTTAAGTTTGAAATCGAATTATCGAACTACCGCGCCATTTTCAATTCTATTTATAATTATATATAAATATTTATATTCTAACGACGACGCGTATAATATATACGTCGAATTTCAATTCAAACTAAATTTCTCGTCGATATTATTTAAAATAATTCATTTTAAATAATCAAAACTCGCTAAAATGGCCAAAATAAAAATTTCAAACTGGCTCACATTTTACGGGTTGTTACAATCTCCCCCACTTAAAACTTTTCGTCCCCGAAAAGGAACAAAGTCGAAAGTGGTTTGATTATTCAGCTCTACGATCGATCAGGCTTCCATTCTCCAACTCTTTAGTTTCTGAGAATTTTCAAAATTTCAAAAATTTGGCTAACTCCCTAAATTTTTGAAAAATTTCGCCATAACCTCCCCTGCAATGGGAGCATCGGGGAATTTCAAATAGCTTCCCCGGTCCTTCAGATCTCAAAAAGAAAAAGAAAAAGCCAAGCGGCTAGCCAATAGGCTCACAAAATCATCATCACCCAAACAAAACAGGAAATTATGTAGTAAACATGTACCTATTTGTCGGGCAAACAAATTTTATTCTCTGGCTCTAGCCTCCTTGCTATGACCTGTTCAATGATATACATGTATATGCAAGCAGATGCGACCAAATTCCAATACAATTCAATATTTGGTTAAATTAGGCAAAATGGTTCAAAATTTGCAAACAAATTAACAAACAACACAAACATCAATCAATTAATGAATTTAACGTTTCAAATTAATAATTTTGATACATATACAAAAATCATGTTTTTGATGCCAAATCATAACAATGGGCCCTATCTAATTTTGGTTCTCACACCAGTCAATAGGAAATATATAGAAAATCACACCTTCGGAGCACGAACATAAATATTGATGATGCCATGGTCATTATCAACATCATCTCCGGGCGACTAGAGTGTGATTCTATATCTATCCAATATATTAAAACTTCGAATACACGCGGATCAGACGTATACGCAAAATCTTTATATACTGGACTATCCAACTCAATATAAATAGATAATCAAATACGAATAATTGATTTAAATTTCAAAACCAATTTGTTTTCATTTGAAAAATATACTCTTCACACTCGTTCTAGGATACTACTGATCCTATCTCTAACGAGTCATTCTAATTGGATATTACTAATCCAATATTTGATGAATTCTTTCGTACGGTTCTAATGTGCCTTGTTCTCTGCTTTGTAAACCAAAGCTCTGATACCAACTGTGGAGACCCGCAACTTCCCCGTAAAGGAAAGCGTCGGATAGTTCGAGAACAAACCACAACAGAACGCATACAGAAGAACATTTCATTGCATATTACAACAATGCATCAGATTACAAGAATATACAGGGTACAAATGAAAATTACACAGAAATATCAGAGATTTAAATTACATTTAAATACATCGCAGCGGAAAATAATACAATACACAACTAGAATGAGATATACGGATACAAAGCTTTCCGGATATCGTTCCAGCTGTAAACCAGGATCCTGCGAATAAAATCTGCAAAACCGAAACTACTAGCTGCCCGTGTCAAAATAAGGGCACCCAGAGTTTAGGTTAAAACAATAAACTCCAGGTCAGTCATGTGACTGGTGTGAGAACTAAAACAGTTATTAATCTTTATTTTCAAAGCTAGGTAAATCAAGGGACCACGCCGTATAACACGGAACGGGTTTCCTCCCAAGAATACCAGTGCATAAAACAAACAGCGCAATGCTAAATAAAGAAAAATGAAGCTGTTATAAGACCCAGGTCCCATCACACAATGCAACGCAGTCGAGGATAGGGTTTTCCCTTATAACAGCCAAAGAATTCTTGATACGTTTTAAAACAAATCATTTGATACTATTATAAGTGCATAGTGTATAAAACACTTCAAATCATAAGTATCAATCATAGGCGGCATGGGTACCATATATCATGTCGCCATATATAGGTTTACAAATAAAACCGCAAATGTCACGTATTTGGAAATTGGATTTCCGTCTATGAACCGAGGCTAGGGGCAAGATCCTCAACCGATTCGTGACTCTCTAGCCCGAGCCACAGGCAAGCGCGCAGGCAAGCCTTTAGATCGTCAGGGCCGGTCCACCGATGTGGATTATTATGCCTGAACACTACGTTTCCCCACCCTATGGGGTGTAAGTCTGGTCCGTCAGCCGACCAGAATGCATCGGCCGAAACCGATATAACCGAGGCGCCTCGCAACAGCAACAACCACATAAGTCAAACTCGTCAGGGCGTGTAAAACCACTGACGCCACTTCTAACTAGAAAGAAACGCAAGTCCTCCCTGAGGTCCGTCTCCCGTTTTTGGTTCATACCTGGTGTGAAACACGCGAGGTAAACGTTACACAAAGCTACGCCACAAAGGCCGTGCTTTGATCATCACCACAAGACTTTGCTTTTCAACAGAAGCCTTGATCATTTGCATCTTAGCATGCCACACAGGCAAACCATCCTATGCAACCGATATCAGTCACACAGAATGAAATCCGATGTCAGACACACAGTCCATTTACAAGTCCGTCCTGGGTCTGAACGAAACCGGAGGCACCTAGTACCCCGCATATCCATCGATCTCCAAGTACGTCTGGACGATCACTAACTGTTTCTATCTTCTTGGGTGTACAGCCCAATCAAGATCATCAGTTATCACCCAAACGACGTGAAGACCTCCGGTCTTCGACCATCGTCTTCATCTTCGACTTATCGTCGTATCAGTTATTCAGAATGGGATAAACCCGGTCTTTCCGAATAACTCGCGTATATATTATAAAAGTGTTACACAAACACAACATACGCCTCATTCCAACTCATTAGTCATTAACCGTAAATTAATCAAGAGAATAATTCCCCAAATATTAACCCCGAAGGCCGAAACCAACATCAGATCAATATCCAGAAAACCATTCTACTTAGCTAACCGACAGTTAGTTTCTAAATTTCACGTTCAAATCTAATTAAAGATTTAACTATCGCCTGGAGCAAAACTGGTGATACTCCATTCTCGATCTTTTCAATCTAATTAAAGATTCATTAAAACTCCACTTAGTTTTAATCTGTGACTGGGTTAAAGAATCAGTGTCATTTAAAACACGGTTCACGATAAACCCAAAGTCACATCCCATTAATTATCGGGTTAAAGAACAAGTGTTATTTAAAACACTGTTCACGATAAACCCAAAAATCAATATCCATTCAATTCCAATTAAATATTATTTAATTGGTACACTTCATTAAATCTAAATCAAAAGATTTAATCTTTTCTCAGCTGGGTTCAAGAACAGTGTTAGTGAAGACACCATTCACGACAAACCCAAATCACATTCATTAATTATCGGGTTAAAGAACAAGTGTTATTTAAAACACTGTTCACGATAAACCCAAAAATCAATATCAATTCAATTCCAATTAAATATGATTTAATTGGTACACTTCATTAAATCTAAATAAAAAGATTTAATCATTTCTCAACTGGGTTCAAGAACAGTGTTAGTGAAGACACCATTCACGACAAACCCAAATCACATTTGATATTAAATACAAGGCTCTGAATAGAAAATATATCGGCCTATATTCAATATCAAATTCTACGATTAACAAATGTCGTATTGGAAATAACGATATAAAAATATATCTTTCAAATTTCCATAACAACACCTGTATAATCACGAATTCCAACATCGAAATATTCCGAAGACAATTTCGATTCAAATCCACTCCAATGCAATCATTGGAAATTTTGGTTATTTTCAAAACCCTTTTCGAATTCAATTTATTTATTTAAAAATAAATAGAATTATAATTCTAGTTCAAAACTAGTTCATTTCGATAAAAATCTATTTTTATCTTTTCAAATATGGAGTTTTTCATCCCAAATCTTCACAAATCATTTCTTATGATTTTACATAAATTATTACTATTTTTAATAATTTTATCAAGGCCCGTACAGTCGATTTCCATCAACGGCCATCGAACTGCACTTACAGCGACCTTTTTCGAATTTGATTTGGACATAATTCCAAATCCAACCGTTAGATTTCTAATTTCTAATATTCGTTAGAAAGCTCTTTTCGATACGAACCCAACGGTTCCGGTTTTAGGAGAATCCGACGGTCGGATCTCCCGTAATATCCGTTTGAAATAAATGGTCAAAATTCACGAACTGCCGCGGCGCGGCGCGTTCTATTCAGGCCATTATATTATATATATAATATATATAATATATATTTCGTCGATTTCTATTTAAAACGAATTATATAAATAGTTTTAAATTCGTTTCCCATTTCTATTTCAACTTCTATTTCAATTCAAAGCAAAATTGAATTCTTCTTTATAAATTCGTTTTAAAATTCATTTTTATTCAATTCGAATTACAATTCAATTTGAATTCATTTCAACTCGCTTTCAATTCCCTTTGAATTCGTTTTCAATTCATTTCGAAATCGTTTTCAATTCAACTCATTTCGAAATCGTTTTCAATTCAATTCATTTCGAAATCGTTTTCAATTCAATTCATTTCGAAATCGTTTTCAATTCAATTCATTTCGAAATCGTTTTCAATTCAATTCATTTCGAAATCGTTTTCAATTCAATTCATTTCGAAATCGTTTTCAATTCAATTCATTTCGAAATCGTTTTCAATTCAATTCATTTCGAAATCGTTTTCAAAATCGATATAAATATCGATCACGTCAAAATGGCGTCAATCTAATCAACACGGCTTCATAAATTTCTAATTTCAAATATTCTATTTTAAAACTGGAATGAGACCCAATCCATTACCATATAAAGTTAATTATATGGATTTTCATACAACACATGTATATAATAGCATGGAAAAATAATCAACCATCAACCAAAGTGCACTACACTGTATAAGCATCAAATATAGATATCCAACGCTTAAAACAGCCTGTCAATCAACCGATCGACATATTCAATCAATCGGGATGAGTGAACTTCAAATTTCATCCCAACACCCGTGTGGGGTTTCAAACAATCAAACACATATTTTATTTGTGCCGTTGGGCGATGTGTGAAATTTATCGACCCAATCAATATCATTCAAATAAGTGTACATAAACAAACCATCTGGTTTGTAAATGAATATTTATTTATTCACTTCACTATTTTCATATTCACGTTAAAAATTATATTTTTAACGATAAAACATTTTATTTCAACCTATGAATTTCTATTCAATTCATTTATTCAATAAAATGATATTTTTATTTTTCTAACATGTTTTAGAAAATTTCGGCGGCATAACGGCACGATACTAGAAACGGGACGAGGCCTAGCCTTATCCCCGGTCTAGTGAAGGCCCACGCCATTCACATATCAATCAAATCCATTCATCTCACCAAACAATTTAATTTCAATCAAATAATCTAACCAACTACACAACCAATCAAACAAGTCCATGGTCTGTGGACGGGTGTCGGGTGCTCCTAATAAGCACCGTCTGCATCCTAGTATATATATATATAACTAGAAATAAAATTGAAAGGTGAGAAATTCTCACAGATAGCTATCCAAGCTCCACGGCACATCATTGATAGAAGTCTTCTCGTTATCGCATCTTCGTCATCTTCGTCGTCCGCTTTCACTACCTATGTAAAAATCGAATTTTTACTTCGCTATTCCATATATAAAAATCATATTTTTACTACGATGTTCAATATATAAAAAAACATATTTTTCTATCGAAGTTCAATATATAAAAATCCTAATTTTCTTTCGAAGTTCAATATTGAAAAATCAAATTTTCTTTCGAAGTTCAATATTTAAAAATCAAATTATCTTTCGAAGTTCAATATTTAAAAATCAAATTATCTTTCGAAGTTCAATATTTAAAAATCAAATTATCTTTCGAAGTTCAATATTCAAAAATCAAATTTTCTTTCGAAGTTCAATATTCAAAAATCAAATTTTCTTTCGAAGTTCAATATTCAAAAATCAAATTTTCTTTCGAAGTTCAATATTTAAAAATCAAATTTTCTTTCGAAGTTCAATATTTAAAAATCAAATTTTCTTTCGAAGTTCAATATTTAAAAATCAAATTTTCTTTCGAAGTTCAATATTTAAAAATCAAATTATCTTTCGAAGTTCAATATTTAAAAATATAATCCTTTTGCATTTTAAAAATCTAACTTTTTGCATTTTAAAAATCTGTTCGAAAATTAAATATAAACAGTTTTTAAACTGAAATATAAACAGTATTTAAACTTTAATATAAACAGTATTAATCTTTAAAACAAAAACAGAATTAATCTTTAAAACAAAAACAGAATTAATCTTTAAATATAAACAGAAATAATCTAATAAATAAAATAAAAAATAAAATAAAATAAAAAAGAAGAAGAAGAAGCAAAAGGACTCACAGAGAGGGGGGGGGGGGGGTTCTGCGATGGTGCGGTCGGCATCAGGGTGAGGAGGAGCGAGACGCAAGGGCGAGGGGGTCTTCCACTGGCGACGCGTCCTGGGTGCGTGGGCGGAGGCGCTTCGAGCGGGGAAGAGTGGTTCGGCGAGGGGGCTTGAAGGAGGGAGAAGTGGCGGAGTGGGGGGGTTTCGAACGTCGGATTGCCAGAGGAAAGGAAGGGGAGGGAGAATGGAGCGGGTGCGCCGCCTGAGGGAGGAGGGTCCGCCGCCTCCGGCGATGGTGGTCAGGCAGAGGGCGGCGCCCTCCTAGGGTTCAGCCGTTTTTTTTTTTTTTTTTTATTTCTGAAATTATATGAACGGGGGGGGGGGGGGGGCCAAGCAAAAGAGAAAAGGGGGGGGGGGGAAAGAATTAAAAATTATTATTTTTTTTTATTATTTTATTATTTAAATTTGCAAAAGGGTTGACTTTTACATACGACCTCGAAACGAGGCCCACCGCCTGTCGCCCATAGCGTTTCACCCCCATTCCGAACACAATGGGATATGTATCGTAAGCTGGTTTGATCGTTTCGATCAGTTTCTGTCTAATTTACATTTAAATCACTATATTGAATTTTAAACGTACATTTCAAATTACCGGGGTCACATACTAACTAGAAAAATTCCAGAAAAATATTTTCTAGCTTCGTATTGACGATACGGTCCTAACAAAACTAGTTTCGTCGAATTCCGAGACCGTTAGAAAAATGGCCAATTTCCAGTCGATTAAAATCAACTGAAATGGTCAAAACGCGTTTTCTTTTGCCACGCTCACATATTGATTCGAAAAATTATGAAATTTGAAACCTAGCAATAATTTAACATCACGGACCCAACAAAAGTGGTTTCGTCGAAATCCGAGCTCGTTTGCAAAATGTCCATTTTTAAGGGCCTGAATTTCATAGCGACTATTCAGAATCTTCAACTGGACATATCTTTTGATTCTCGCTACGAAATTTTGATCTTTCGGATTCGTTGGAAAGATATTCACTATTAGATTCCATTATTTTTGGTTTCACTAAAATCCGGATTGTTTTGCACCCGGTACATTCAATTTAAGTTTGAAATCGAATTATCGAACTACCGCGCCATTTTCAATTCTATTTATAATTATATATAAATATTTATATTCTAACGACGACGCGTATAATATATACGTCGAATTTCAATTCAAACTAAATTTCTCGTCGATATTATTTAAAATAATTCATTTTAAATAATCAAAACTCGCTAAAATGGCCAAAATAAAAATTTCAAACTGGCTCACATTTTACGGGTTGTTACACCAAATTTCCAATACGCCCTTGCGGTTTTGATTGTAGAACTAGTATTGGCGACATGCTATATGGTAACCATGCCGTCTAGGATTGATACTTATGATTCAAATCTTTTTATTAAAACGTATATACACTAATAATAATATCAAATCCGTTTTATACGTATCAAGCATCTTTTGACCATTATAAGGTAAAACCCTATCCTCTGGTGTGCGTTGCATTGTGTGATGGGACCTGGGTCTTATAATGGTTTCATTTTTCCAAAAAGACATTGCGTTATTTCTCGAATTACTTTAATTTATGCACCGGCAATCCATTGGAATAAAACCCGTTCCGCGAAAGTGGCGTGGTCCTTGGATATGTCTTATTAGTTAAATTAGTTTAGAATTCTCACACCAGTCCCATGACTGACTCGTAGTTTGTTTCACTTTGCAAACTCGGGTGCCCTCTTTTCCACACGGGCAGTCGAGTAGCTTTTTGCAGATATCTATTCTTTTAGCAGGATCCTGGATCGAAGCCTAAAGCCGTGTCCAGAGCATAGAAGTCTTCCGCTGTTTAATGTATTTAAATCTGTTGTAATTTATCTTCCGCTGTAGTTTACTTTATTTGTACTCTGATATTCTGTACTCTGATGTTATATTATTGTAATGTAATAAAAGTCTGCTGTTATTGTTCTGATGTATTGTATTCCCAAAGTTAAAGTATCCGAAGATTTCCAACCTTTGGGTCAGACCTGTGTGGTTTATGGTCGATTCAAAGAGCGGGAATTTCCGGGTCTTTACAAGAAGCTTGCTTACTGGCTTTTGGTCTCTTCTCGGAAGCTTCAAACATAATTTCAATTGCATCCGATCAAAGTCTCCTACCAGCCTCAACGACAAGTCCTTCAACAACCTAAGGCATCTGGGCGACTTTTGAAGTGGAACATCAAGATGAGTCAATTCGAGCTCATCTTCATTCCTTGAAGAGACATTCTCGGACAAGCCATGGAAGAATTTATCGCATAGTTCACTACTCTTGAAGGTCCACCAGAAGATAGAGAACCTCCCAACATTCAATGGAAGTTGTACGTGGAAGGTTCATCAAACAATCAGCGTTCCAGCATCGGAGTTGTACTTGTTACCCCTGAGGAACACTCAATTTGTTACGCTTTGAAGCTCAACTTCTGTGCAACCAACAACGATGCATAATACGAAGCCTTGATTGCCAAACTTATAATTGCAATTGAACTCTACATCAAGGCTTTCCAAATCTTCTCAGATTCACAACTCATCGTCTTCCAAGTTAGCGGGGACTATCAAGAAAAGAAGGCACGTCTTGCACCTTACCTGGATCGGGTTCGTGAACTTCTTGCTTACTTTGAATGCTACATCATTATTCAAATCTCTTGAGAACAAAACGAGAAAGCCGATTCGTTGGCCAAACTAGCAAGTTCTGGGGATATGCAACTCCAAGGACTTGTCCCTGTCGAAATGCTAAACTTTCTTGAGTTTCGATCAGATGGAGACTAACTCGATATCAACGACGGAAACCAAGCCTAAACCCGAGTCGTGGATGACACTAATCAAAGGCTATTTGCAACATGGGATCCTCCCAGACTCTAGCAACGAAAAGCGAGCGCTCCTTTACAAAGCATCACAATACATCATCCAAGATGGAGTGCTCTACCAAAGTGGATTCTATGTTTTCCTACTCCAGTATGTATCCCACAACGATGCCAAACATGTGCTACTGGACGTACACAAAAGCGAGTGTAGTGACCACACCGGGTGGAACATGTTGGCAAAAAAGGTTCTCCGATAGGGCTACTTTTGTCCAACCCTTGAGTGAAATGCAGAAGATTACACCCGTAAATGCGACAAGTGCTATAGATTATCCAAGACGCAGCGAGACCCTCCTATAGAACTTATTCAAATGGTTAGTACCTAGCCATTCACAATGTGGGGAATCGATATTATTGTAACTCCTCTAATGGTAAAGGGCGGTCCTCGTTTTGTTATCATCGCAGTTGACTACTTCACCTAGTGGACCGAAGGCGAAGCTCTCATGATAATCACTATGAAGAAAGTAATAAACTTCATCGTTCACCACATTATATTTCGTTTTGGAGTTTCCAAGACCATCTTCTCTAATAAGGGGACCCAATTCAAGAGTTTTGAGTTCAATAAATTCTGCCTCCATCATCATATTGAGAAATGATTCTCGATAGTAGCTCATCCACAAGCCAATGGACAACTCGAAGTTGTTAACAAAGTCACCAAATCCATCATCAAAAGGCATTTGGAAAAGGTCGAAAGCAAGTGGATAAATGAACCCCCTCTAGCCCTTTGGACTTACCGAACTACCCACGAGTCAACAACCGACCGCACTCCATTCTCTCTCTCATATGGATCAGAAGTTGCACTTCCTGTAACACCCTGAAACTTTAACAACATTAAAGTGGATATATTAAAGAACAATTAATTTAATATTCAGAATTAAGGGAAACAGACTATGTCATTGCGTCTGTCTTGAAATTCTGGTCAAGATAGACACCTGGTTTGCGTAAAATGGATAACGTATGAAGAAGTTATGGATGGTAGAAGTTTGGCAAAAAAAGCAGGAATTCCCGGCGCACTTCACAAGTGCGCCAATGTATTTTTGCACTGGCGCACCTGTAAAGTGCGCCCATGTATGTTTTTGGGCACCCGGACCCAAGTGGGTGTCGATCCGTGGCCCTATTCACCCTGGGGCTGAGGTGGCATTCGAATTCTGGAGGTTGGCAGCTATAAATATACATCAATTCTCTTGTTTTCTCGTACTAAAAACAATGGAGGCCAGATGCCGTCAGTGCCTGAAATGAATCTAATCCTATCTTCTTCTACAAATCAAGTTTAAAAGATTCAAGTGTTTCAACTATAGATCTGAGATTCTACACCAACAAATTCTTTTCTATCTTCTAAAATCCAAACACTGTGAGTTAGTTACTTTCAGATTTAAATGATTAAAAGTAAACGTGATATGACTATGATTTGGATTTGTTATAAATCGTGAATCTATGACATCCTTGAATCTTTAATATTATCATGTTAGATATAATTCATTTGTGGATAATTTATTATGCCATGCTAGATCTACCTTTATAGATCTAATTCGTTTGGGGATAATTATCATGTCATGCTAGATCTACCTTTATAGATCTAATTCATTTGTGGATAATCTATCATGTCATGCTATATCTACCTTTACAGATCTAATTCGTTTGTGGTTAATTTATCATGTCATGCTAGGTCTACCCTTATAGATCTAATTCGTTTGTGGTTAATTTATCATGTCATGTTAGATCTGCCTTTATAGATCTAATTCATTTGTGGATAATTTATTATGTCATGCTATCGTTTGTGGATAATTTATCATGTCATGCTAGATCTACCTTTATAGATCTAATTCGTTTGTGGATAATTTATCATGTCATGCTAGATCTATCTTTATAGATCTAATTCGTTTGTCGTTAATTTATCATATCATGCTAGATTTACCCTTATAGATCTAATTCGTTTGTGGTTAATTTATCATGTCACATTTGTAGATCTTAAACTTTACCTATCATGTGGTGATTAATTTAGATCCATCATTAACAGGAAATATGAATCCTTATTTATTCATGCCTATTATGATATCCTTAGTATGTTAGATCTAGTTTTATTTTCACATGCTCACTAGATCTATTTTTATATGTCCACCTTATCACCATGCCAATTACATGTTTATGTCACTTTTGTTAAAACAATCACTATTGTCATCTTTTCCTTTTATTGTTTATGGAAATGATACTTTCTAGCCTAGGCATGATGCCAAATTTATACGAATGCGTTAGATTGGGGACGAAGGAAAAAAGGTAAAATTGGCATAAATTGTAAATGGGAAGTTTGGCATAAATTGAGTAATAAATGAGAACATGAATTTGGGCATATATTAATAATGAACATAATTGGGGAAAAAGAGGCATGAACACCTATAAAAGAAATAGGTATAATTAATTAATAACTGAAATGCCTAGGATTACAGTAATTAGAAACTGTAATGGCACTTATGACACGAGGTTAGATTGCACTTGCGGTGGAAGTTTTCCTGAAACCAACCGGCATATCTAGCGTCCGCAAGTGGTGAATCTAATGTGAGAGGTCTAAGTGCACAAATACGAGATGGGCTAAGACACGAGGTTAGGCCCAACTTGTGGAAGAATGAGACGACCCGAATTCCCGTTCTCACGGAGACAGGGTTATCTTTGGAATATAACACAGAAACAGATAATAGCAGAACAGAATTAAATAAATACACCAGATAATGAACAACAAAATATACTGGATAAAAGTAATCATCAGAGTTACACAGTATACAGGATCTTACTTAGTACAAATACAGTTCAGCTATACATAAATGTCTACAGCGGAAATAAACAAAATATGTACAATAGGAGCTGAACAGCATAAAAGGAAATAAATGATAGAATCCATCTTCAGCTCCAGCTATCCAGAAAGAACCAGCTAAACCTGAATACAAGGCTGCCCGTGTAGAAAAAGGGGCACCCGAGTTTGAAAGTGAAACAAACTACGAGTCAGTCATGGGACTGGTATGAGAAATCCACTCAACACATATATAATTGGCTAATCACAGGACCACGCCACTTTCGTGGAACGGGTTTACTCCATTGGATTGTCAGTGCTTTAAAACAAATCTTTCTTTTAAACATCGCTATGCTTTTTATAAAAATGAAGCCATTATAAGACTCAGTTCCCATCACACAATGCAACGCAAACCGGAGGATAGAGTTTTACCTTATAATGGCCAAAATATGATTGATACGAATAAAACAAAGGCATTTGATATTATTGCTAGTGTCTATATGTTTTGAAAACAATTTCAAATCATAACTATCAATCATAGACGACATGAGCGTCCCATGCCACTATGTCGCCAAATGTATATATACAATCGAAACCGCACGATGTCGTATTTGGAAATTGGATTTCCGTCATGAACCAAGGCAAAAGATAGTCCTTACCGAATTCGTGACTCTCTAGCCCGAGCCACAGGCAAGCGCGCAGGCAAGCCTTTAGATCGTCAGGGCCGATCCACCGATGTGGATTATTATGCCTGAACAATACGTTTCCCCGCCCTTTGGGGCGTAAACGAGCCAACGAATGACTCCATCGGACCCGGATCGTCCGATCAAACCGAGGCGCCTCGCAACAGCAACAACCACATAGGTGAAAAGTATATAAATGTCAGGGCTGGTAGGTCACTGACACCACCCTAGCTAGAAAGAAACGCATGCCCTCCCTGAGGTCCTTCTCCCGTTTTAGGTTCATACCGGGGTGTGAGGCTCGCGAATTCACGTTATACACAAAGCTACGCCACACAGGCGGTGCTTTGATCATCACCACAAGACTTTGCTTTTCAACAGAAGCCCTGATCACTGCATCTTAGCATGCCACACAGGCAATTCACGCCATGCGATTGATGTCCATCGATATACAACCTCTGAGCTCGTACGTCTCAGAGAAGGGCGTTAAGCAAAAGAATAAATTCTCTGCCGCCAAACAGATGTATATTTAACAGAAATCAATCAACACAGAATAAACTCCAATGTCAGACACACAGTCCATTTACAAGTCCGTTCTGGGTCTGAACGAAACCGGAGGCACTAAATACCTCGCAAACCCATCGATCACCACGTACGTCTGGACGATCACCACTCATTATCCATATTTCGGGATGCCTCCCAATCAGGACCTCGGTTACCATCCAAACGAGGTGAAGATCTCCGGTCTTCGACCACCGTCTTCATCTTCGAATTTCAATCGTCGGTCAATTATTCGAAATGAGAATTAACTCGGCCTTTTCAAATAATTCACGTATATTTAGAATTTCAAATCGATTCATTTCAATGGTTAAATTATTCGACAACACCAATATTGTTCTTTAATGTAATTTTCACACCAAACACATTCAACCATCAAATACAACATAAATCGAGCAAATTCAGTTTATTTCCATTCCATATCGCTTATGATATTTTATAACTATTTATCGCTATTTTTATTTATTTTAAAATAGCTAATTTATTCAAAACGACGCTTCGGGCCATAAGGCGGCCGTGGCGCTGTTTTTCTTCAGATTTGATTTACATCTATCTGAAAATCTAACCGTTGGATCTTCACAAAATTCACATCACTAGAAAGGTCTTTTCAAAACGAATCCAACGGTTCCAGTTTCGGGAAAATCCGACGGTCGGATCTCCCGGTACAATCGTTTGAAGTTTCGATTTCAAAATACGAACTGCAGCGTCGTTATTCGATTAAATATAATTATATTTATATATATAAATAAATATAATCGTTTCTGGCGCTGTTTTTCTTCAGATTTGAATTAAACATTCCAGACAATCCAACCGTTGGATTTTTACAAAGTTGGTGCCGTTGGGAAGATATTTCCAAGGCGAACCCGACGGTTGAGGTTTCGGGAAAATCCAATGGTCGGATTTCCCGCACTAGTCGTTTGAAATCACGGTTTCAAAATACGAACTGCATGGCCTCGTTTCGTTTTAATTTTATTTATATTTATATATTTATATAAATATAGTTCATTCAATGATTTCCATATCGTTTTAACTTCAAATATTTTTCTAACGCCTTAAATTTTGGAAAAATTTCGCCATAACCTCCCCTGCACCGGGAGCATCGGGAAATCGCAAATAGCTTTCCCGGTCCTTCTAATCTCAAAAAGAAAAAGAAAAAGCCAAGCGGCTAGCCAACAGGCTCAAAATCATCACCCAAACAAATCAGTAAATGTGTACCTATTTGTCGGGCACAAAATTTTATTCCTCTTCTCTAGCCCCTTTGCTATAACCTATTCAATGAATATTGCATGTACATATATATACAGTTCTTATCATTTATCAATTTCTATTCGACTTCATATTTGATTTCTATTTGGTTTAAAAACACCATTCATTCTAATGTTACATAAATAGGTGCAAATCATTTCATTAGCTAATTAATGAATATTTCAACTCATATATGTTTATTTTGAACAAGTGGCTATTTTTAACACTTCACATTTTAACGATTTATGCATACAATAAAAATGTGATTTTTATTGTAAAACAATTCATTTCAAAACACTATTTTTCTATATAGTTCATATAGGTGATAAAAATAGGATTTTTATCTTAAAACAATTTCTTTCAAAATATGAATACCATTCAACACATGAATTTCTAATCAACGAATGAATATCAATTCAACACATGAATGTTTTCTATAGTTTTTATATATAGATAAAAATGTGATTTTTATTATCAAACAATTTATTTCAAAATATGAATACCATTCAACACATGAATTTCTAATCAACGAATGAATATCAATTCAACACATGAATGTTTTCTATAGTTTCTATATATAGATAAAAATGTGATTTTTATCATCGAACAATTTATTTCAAAATATGAATACCATTCAACACATGAATTTCTAATCAACGAATGAATATCAATTCAACACATGAATGTTTTCTATAGTTTCTATATATAGATAAAAATGTGATTTTTATCATCGAACAATTTATTTCAAAATATGAATACCATTCAACACATGAATTTCTAATCAACGAATGAATATCAATTCAACACATGAATGTTTTCTATAGTTTTTATATATAGATAAAAATGTGATTTTTATTATCAAACAATTTATTTCAAAATATGAATACCATTCAACACATGAATTTCTAATCAACGAATGAATATCAATTCAACACATGAATGTTTTCTATTCAATGAATAAATATAGTTTAAGCATATGAAAATAATTCAAACACACGAATATTATTCAAAATTTCAGCAGCATAACGGCAGGGTAGTTAAACCGGGACCGTCCCTAGTACGGCTCCTCGCTCTACCTTAAAACCTCGCGGTTTTTGACAATGGGGATCATGCATCTAGTTCGCACGCAGGCGGCATGTATATATTTATTTCATTTCCACAAACTAATCCTATGTGGTTTCAACCAAATATTTTTCAACCACAAATGGGTATTTTTCAACCACAATCAACCAATATCAATCACAAACAATCCCAAACAATCATTCGCTATCAATCAATTTTCACAACAATTTTAACCAATAAATATCGTCCATGGTTTGTGGACGAGGGGCGTATATATATGTAGATATATATTTATATATAGCAATTCACTTTCATTTCACATTTATATAATATTTTTAAATCAGAAATCTCACCAATAGCTATCCAATACTACGATTCTTCCTTGCATAAAATCTTCGCCAATCTCACCCTTTGTCGCTGTCGCCCGTATTCTCTACATATGTAAAAATCGAATTTTGACTTCGCTACTCAATATATAAAGATTATATTTTTAATATTCCTATGATGTAAAAATTATATTTTTATTGCTTTAAAAATATAAATTTTCATATCTTACTTCTTTTACTTAATAAAAATTCCGTCTTTTCTATTTTAAAAATATGATCTTTTCTATTTTTAAAAAAATCTGATCTTTCCTAATTTAAAGTTCAAACCTTTTCTATTTTAAAGTTTAAATCTTTCAAAAAAATCTGTTTTAAAACCTTTTCAAAAATCTGTTTTAAAACCTTTCTTAAAATCAGCTTTTCTTTTAAAACAAAAATCAGTTTTTAAATCTTTTTCAAATCAGTTTTTAAATCTTTTAAAAATATCAGTTTTTAAATCTTTTAAAAGAAAAACAGTTTTAAACCTAATTAAAGTAAAAACCAGTTTTACTATAATTGAAAAATCAGTTTTTAAATCTTTTTCAAATCAGTTTTTAAATCTTTTAAAAATATCAGTTTTTAAATCTTTTAAAAGAAAAACAGTTTTAAACCTAATTAAAGTAAAAACCAGTTTTACTATAATTGAAAAATCAGTTTTTATCCTTTAAAATCAATCAGTTTTTATATGCCTAAAAAAACAGTTTTTAAATCCCTAAAATCGAAATTAGTTTTAACGAATTAAAATAAAAATAAAATACAATAAAATACTTACAGTATTTCGAAGAAGGGGGGGGGGGGAAGAAGGCGTCGGCGGCAGGAGGTCTGGTGGCGTCTCGATGTTTTGGGGGCGGCGCTAGGGTTTCGAACGGCTTCGGGGGGCTCGAGAATTGGGGGTCGCGATGCTTCTGGAGGCTCGCGAATTGGCAGGGAGGGTTCGGCTCGGGTGTTCGATCGATGGAGGGGGGGGGGGACAGGCGGAGGCGGGCAGAGCTTGGTGGAGGCGACGAGCTGCTCTTCCTCCATTCTTCTTCTTTATTTTTATTTTTTTATTCTGTATACTGAAATCGGTAATGAATTACAGGGGGGGGGGGGGCAAGGTATAGGAGGGAATTTATATTATATTTTTTTTTCCTTTTTATTATTTAATTATTTAATTTTTCAAAAAAGGTTGACTTTTACATACGACCTCGAAACGAGGCCCACCGCCTGTCGCCCATAGCGTTTTACCCCCATTCCGAACACAATGGGATATGTATCGCAAGCTGATTTGATCGTTGCAATCAGTTTCCTTTTGAATTTTCATTTAAATCACTATATTGAATTTTAAACGCACATTTCAAATTACCGGGGTCACATACTAACTAGAAAAACTCCAGAAAAATATTTTCTAGCTTCGTATTGACGATACGGTCCTAACAAAACTAGTTTCGTCGAATTCTGAGACCGTTTGAAAAATGGCCAATTTCCAGTCGATTAAATTCAACAGAAACTGGCCAAACGCGTTTTCTTTTGCCACGCTCACATATTGATTCGAAAAATTATGAAATTTGAAACCTAGAAATAACTTGACACTGCGGATCTAACAAAAGTGGTTTCGTCGAAATCCGAGGTCATTTGCAAAATGTCCATTCTTAAGGGCCTGAATTCCATAGCGACTTTTCAGAATTTTCAACTGGACATATCTTTTGATTCCCGCTATCAAATTTTGATTGGTCGGATTCGTTAGAAAGATATTCACTAACAGATTTAAATATTTTTGGTTTCACTAAAATCCGGATTGTTTTGCACCCGGTACAGTCTGACAAAGTTTGAATTCAATTTTCGAAACTACAGCGCCCTTTCAGGCCTTATTTATAATTATAATTAATTATATTCGTTTTCAATTGTCGATTCAAACTCAGTTTTTATCGCCATTATTTAAAATATTTATTTAAAATATTTAAAATCCATTATTTTAGCCAATTTAAAATTTTTAAATTGGTTCAGATTTTCTGGGTCGTTACAATCTCCCCCACTTAAAACTTTTCGTCCCCGAAAAGGAATAAAGTCGAAAGTGGTTTGATAAATGTACAATCACACAACACAACAACCAATCCAATTGTTTTTAACTTTCAAAAATATACTAATCAAATCCTATGCCCCTTAAAAATCATTCAGACTATATAATTAAAAGTGCACATCTATGAAAAGAAAATAACAATAGAGTAGAGAATTGAATGGTAGTGCAAAGTAGGGTAAATGTACCTTGCACCGGAGTCAATCAGAGATATCTACTCGGCATCTAGGATAAGCTTTCTGAATGCTCTCCTCAGTTTCCCAAGTACAATCTCGCAGATCTCCACTCCATTGCACTTTGACTAAGTGAACTTTCTTGTTTCTCAGCTCTTTGGTTTCTTTGCCGATAATCTTTAGCGGCTCTCGCCTCACAGCTAATTCTGGAGTAATTTCAATATCCTGCTGAGCTGCTTCTTCCACGACCAAGTCTGGATCATGAACGTGCTTTCGAAGTTGAGATATATGAAATACATCATGCACTCTAGGCAACCAGTCTGGCAATTTAACTTTATATGCGAGAGTTCCGATCCGTTCCAGAATAGGAAACGGACCAATGAATTTGGGCGCTAACTTTCCAGTTTTACCGAACCGGATAACTCCTCTCATCGGCGATACTTTCAAATATACATAGTCGCCCACTTCAAAGGATATATCTCTTCTTCTTCTATCGGCATAGCTCTTTTGTCGGCTTTGAGCGGCGAGTAATCGCTTCTTAATAAAATCGACTTTGTCGGCAGCTTCTCGAATCATATCGGGACCCAACACAAGTCTATTTCCAGGCTCGACCCAACAAGCAGGAGATCGGCACGGTCTACCGTACAATGCTTCGAATGGCGACATTGTCAGACTCGCCTGGTAGCTGTTGTTATAAGAGAATTCAGCCAAATGCAGATGGTCTTCCCATGATCCACCGAAATCTAGAATACAAGCCCGCAATAGATCTTCTAAAATGCGATTCACCCTCTCAGTCTGACCGTCTGTCTGAGGATGATAAGCGGTGCTCATGTTTAACTTCGTTCCCAGCTCGACTTGAAATGCTTCCCAGAATTTGCTAGTGAATATTGTATCTCTATCACTGACTATACTGAGCGGCACTCCATGTAGTCTAACTATTTCCCTGAAGTATATCTGCGCCAAACTCTGAGCAGTTCTGTTTGATCTGACAGGTATGAAATGGGCGGTCTTCGTGAAGCGATCTACGATCACCCAAATACTGTCATTTCCTTTTCTGGTTCTGGGCAAACCATCAATGAAATCCATAGAAATATGTTCCCACTTCCAGCCAGGAACTTCCAGTGGTTGTAATAATCCAACCAATTTCTGTTGGTCACTTTTGACTAGCTGGCAAGTAGGGCATCGACTAACATATATCGAGATATCTCTTTTTAACGACTTCCACCAGAATGTGCGTTTGATATCGTTATACATTTTATTCACACCCGGATGGATACTGAGCTTAGATTTGTGGCATTCATCAAGCACATCTCTTCTGAGTTCAGGAATTTCTGGAACGCAAATTCGTCCTTCTAACCTCAGAATCCCTTCGCTGTCTAGCTGGAAATCCGAAGCATTGCCTTCCCGAATTCGCTGACTTATTCCTTTTTGGTTTCTTTAGAGATCGGCAACTTATCGAGAGATGTCCTTGCTTATTGCAGTTAGAGCATATAGCTGTCGTTACTGGTTCTTTTTCGGATCTGGCCCTTTTTCGATTTACTTCGGGCTCCTTACCGACTTCAGACATTGAACTTGCCTCAGGAATATCAGTTTCCGACTCTGCTATGTCACTAGAACTGACTTCTTCTTCGTCGCATAACATTCCTTTCTTATGGAGATCTTCATACTGATAGGCCATATATATCATTTCCGAAAAAGGAAGCTTCACATGCCCCAATACTTTATTCTGGTATTTCCTTTGAAGCCCGTGAATAAATCTCATATTTTTCCTCTTCGGATTTTGAATTAGATGAGGAGCAAAGTGAGAAAGTTCATTGAATTTCTTATGATATTCGGGAATGGTCATATCTCCTTGTATCAGATAAGAAAATTCATCGCATAGCCGTTCGGTCGCTTCGGGAGGAGTAAATCTTTCCAAGAATATCACTTTGAATCTGTCCCAGGTGATATCACCTTCTGGATTACCTTTGATAACTGAATCCCACCAGAATAAAGCTTCATCTTTGAGAGCCCAGGAGGCCAGTAATCTTTTCTGGTCATCTCTAAGCTTTAATGCTTCGAAGATTTTCTCAGCCGAACGAATCCAAGCTTGTGTCTTCATAATTGCTTCTTCACCCGAAAAGGGTTTTCCACCCAGATTTCTATATTTCATATATAGAGCTTCTATATCCGGGTCAGTATTACTTCTTCTGGTTCTGGCACTCATTTTCTAGTTCTTCTGCAAATAGCAGATCAAGTGTCAGGTCACAGAAAAGGTATTTTAAAATATAGAAACACATACTTCAAATGTAAATGTGTCTATCAAGGTGTAATTTCATTCTGCTTTACTCATACTAGGATATTACTGATCCTATCTGTATTGAGTTACCCGTCCTAGAACACTACTGGTTCTATTTCTGACGAGTTCGTTCAAATGTTATATTCCAGAACTAAGCTTAACCAAAGCTCTGATACCACGATGAGACGACCCGAATTCCCGTTCTCACGGAGACAGGGTTATCTTTGGAATATAACACAGAAACAGATAATAGCAGAACAGAATTAAATAAATACACCAGATAATGAACAACAAAATATACTGGATAAAAGTAATCATCAGAGTTACACAGTATACAGGATCTTACTTAGTACAAATACAGTTCAGCTATACATAAATGTCTACAGCGGAAATAAACAAAATATGTACAATAGGAGCTGAACAGCATAAAAGGAAATAAATGATAGAATCCATCTTCAGCTCCAGCTATCCAGAAAGAACCAGCTAAACCTGAATACAAGGCTGCCCGTGTAGAAAAAGGGGCACCCGAGTTTGAAAGTGAAACAAACTACGAGTCAGTCATGGGACTGGTATGAGAAATCCACTCAACACATATATAATTGGCTAATCACAGGACCACGCCACTTTCGTGGAACGGGTTTACTCCATTGGATTGCCAGTGCTTTAAAACAAATCTTTCTTTTAAACATCGCTATGCTTTTTATAAAAATGAAGCCATTATAAGACTCAGTTCCCATCACACAATGCAACGCAAACCGGAGGATAGAGTTTTACCTTATAATGGCCAAAATATGATTGATACGAATAAAACAAAGGCATTTGATATTATTGCTAGTGTCTATATGTTTTGAAAACAATTTCAAATCATAACTATCAATCATAGACGACATGAGCGTCCCATGCCACTATGTCGCCAAATGTATATATACAATCGAAACCGCACGATGTCGTATTTGGAAATTGGATTTCCGTCATGAACCAAGGCAAAAGATAGTCCTTACCGAATTCGTGACTCTCTAGCCCGAGCCACAGGCAAGCGCGCAGGCAAGCCTTTAGATCGTCAGGGCCGGTCCACCGATGTGGATTATTATGCCTGAACAATACGTTTCCCCGCCCTTTGGGGCGTAAACGAGCCAACGAATGACTCCATCGGACCCGGATCGTCCGATCAAACCGAGGCGCCTCGCAACAGCAACAACCACATAGGTGAAAAGTATATAAATGTCAGGGCTGGTAGGTCACTGACACCACCCTAGCTAGAAAGAAACGCATGCCCTCCCTGAGGTCCTTCTCCCGTTTTAGGTTCATACCGGGGTGTGAGGCTCGCGAATTCACGTTATACACAAAGCTACGCCACACAGGCGGTGCTTTGATCATCACCACAAGACTTTGCTTTTCAACAGAAGCCCTGATCACTGCATCTTAGCATGCCACACAGGCAATTCACGCCATGCGATTGATGTCCATCGATATACAACCTCTGAGCTCGTACGTCTCAGAGAAGGGCGTTAAGCAAAAGAATAAATTCTCCGCCGCCAAACAGATGTATATTTAACAGAAATCAATCAACACAGAATAAACTCCAATGTCAGACACACAGTCCATTTACAAGTCCGTTCTGGGTCTGAACGAAACCGGAGGCACTAAATACCTCGCAAACCCATCGATCACCACGTACGTCTGGACGATCACCACTCATTATCCATATTTCGGGATGCCTCCCAATCAGGACCTCGGTTACCATCCAAACGAGGTGAAGATCTCCGGTCTTCGACCACCGTCTTCATCTTCGAATTTCAATCGTCGGTCAATTATTCGAAATGAGAATTAACTCGGCCTTTTCAAATAATTCACGTATATTTAGAATTTCAAATCGATTCATTTCAATGGTTAAATTATTCGACAACACCAATATTGTTCTTTAATGTAATTTTCACACCAAACACATTCAACCATCAAATACAACATAAATCGAGCAAATTCAGTTTATTTCCATTCCATATCGCTTATGATATTTTATAACTATTTATCGCTATTTTTATTTATTTTAAAATAGCTAATTTATTCAAAACGACGCTTCGGGCCATAAGGCGGCCGTGGCGCTGTTTTTCTTCAGATTTTATTTACACCTATCTGAAAATCTAACCGTTGGATCTTCACAAAATTCACATCACTAGAAAGGTCTTTTCAAAACGAATCCAACGGTTCCAGTTTCGGGAAAATCCGACGGTCGGATCTCCCGGTACAATCGTTTGAAGTTTCGATTTCAAAATACGAACTGCAGCGTCGTTATTCGATTAAATATAATTATATTTATATATATAAATAAATATAATCGTTTCTGGCGCTGTTTTTCTTCAGATTTGAATTAAACATTACAGACAATCCAACCGTTGGATTTTTACAAAGTTGGTGCCGTTGGGAAGATATTTCCAAGGCGAACCCGACGGTTGAGGTTTCGGGAAAATCCAATGGTCGGATTTCCCGCACTAGTCGTTTGAAATCACGGTTTCAAAATACGAACTGCACGGCCTCGTTTCGTTTTAATTTTATTTATATTTATATATTTATATAAATATAGTTCATTCAATGATTTCCATATCGTTTTAACTTCAAATATTTTTCTAACGCCTTAAATTTTGGAAAAATTTCGCCATAACCTCCCCTGCACCGGGAGCATCGGGAAATCGCAAATAGCTTTCCCGGTCCTTCTAATCTCAAAAAGAAAAAGAAAAAGCCAAGCGGCTAGCCAACAGGCTCAAAATCATCACCCAAACAAATCAGTAAATGTGTACCTATTTGTCGGGCACAAAATTTTATTCCTCTTCTCTAGCCCCTTTGCTATAACCTGTTCAATGAATATTGCATGTACATATATATACAGTTCTTATCATTTATCAATTTCTATTCGACTTCATATTTGATTTCTATTTGGTTTAAAAACACCATTCATTCTAATGTTACATAAATAGGTGCAAATCATTTCATTAGCTAATTAATGAATATTTCAACTCATATATGTTTATTTTGAACAAGTGGCTATTTTTAACACTTCACATTTTAACGATTTATGCATACAATAAAAATGTGATTTTTATTGTAAAACAATTCATTTCAAAACACTATTTTTCTATATAGTTCATATAGGTGATAAAAATAGGATTTTTATCTTAAAACAATTTCTTTCAAAATATGAATACCATTCAACACATGAATTTCTAATCAACGAATGAATATCAATTCAACACATGAATGTTTTCTATAGTTTTTATATATAGATAAAAATGTGATTTTTATTATCAAACAATTTATTTCAAAATATGAATACCATTCAACACATGAATTTCTAATCAACGAATGAATATCAATTCAACACATGAATGTTTTCTATAGTTTCTATATATAGATAAAAATGTGATTTTTATCATCGAACAATTTATTTCAAAATATGAATACCATTCAACACATGAATTTCTAATCAACAAATGAATATCAATTCAACACATGAATGTTTTCTATAGTTTCTATATATAGATAAAAATGTGATTTTTATCATCGAACAATTTATTTCAAAATATGAATACCATTCAACACATGAATTTCTAATCAACGAATGAATATCAATTCAACACATGAATGTTTTCTATAGTTTTTATATATAGATAAAAATGTGATTTTTATTATCAAACAATTTATTTCAAAATATGAATACCATTCAACACATGAATTTCTAATCAACGAATGAATATCAATTCAACACATGAATGTTTTCTATTCAATGAATAAATATAGTTTAAGCATATGAAAATAATTCAAACACACGAATATTATTCAAAATTTCAGTAGCATAACGGCAGGGTAGTTAAACCGGGACCGTCCCTAGTACGGCTCCTCGCTCTACCTTAAAACCTCGCGGTTTTTGACAATGGGGATCATGCATCTAGTTCGCACGCAGGCGGCATGTATATATTTATTTCATTTCCACAAACTAATCCTATGTGGTTTCAACCAAATATTTTTCAACCACAAATGGGTATTTTTCAACCACAATCAACCAATATCAATCACAAACAATCCCAAACAATCATTCGCTATCAATCAATTTTCACAACAATTTTAACCAATAAATATCGTCCATGGTTTGTGGACGAGGGGCGTATATATATGTAGATATATATTTATATATAGCAATTCACTTTCATTTCACATTTATATAATATTTTTAAATCAGAAATCTCACCAATAGCTATCCAATACTACGATTCTTCCTTGCATAAAATCTTCGCCAATCTCACCCTTTGTCGCTGTCGCCCGTATTCTCTACATATGTAAAAATCGAATTTTGACTTCGCTACTCAATATATAAAGATTATATTTTTAATATTCCTATGATGTAAAAATTATATTTTTATTGCTTTAAAAATATAAATTTTCATATCTTACTTCTTTTACTTAATAAAAATTCCGTCTTTTCTATTTTAAAAATATGATCTTTTCTATTTTTAAAAAAATCTGATCTTTCCTAATTTAAAGTTCAAACCTTTTCTATTTTAAAGTTTAAATCTTTCAAAAAAATCTGTTTTAAAACCTTTCTTAAAATCAGCTTTTCTTTTAAAACAAAAATCAGTTTTTAAATCTTTTTCAAATCAGTTTTTAAATCTTTTAAAAATATCAGTTTTTAAATCTTTTAAAAGAAAAACAGTTTTAAACCTAATTAAAGTAAAAACCAGTTTTACTATAATTGAAAAATCAGTTTTTAAATCTTTTAAAAATATCAGTTTTTAAATCTTTTAAAAGAAAAACAGTTTTAAACCTAATTAAAGTAAAAACCAGTTTTACTATAATTGAAAAATCAGTTTTTATCCTTTAAAATCAATCAGTTTTTATATGCCTAAAAAAACAGTTTTTAAATCCCTAAAATCGAAATTAGTTTTAACGAATTAAAATAAAAATAAAATACAATAAAATACTTACAGTATTTCGAAGAAGGGGGGGGAAGAAGGCGTCGGCGGCAGGAGGTCTGGTGGCGTCTCGATGTTTTGGGGGCGGCGCTAGGGTTTCGAACGGCTTCGGGGGGCTCGAGAATTGGGGGTCGCGATGCTTCTGGAGGCTCGCGAATTGGCAGGGAGGGTTCGGCTCGGGTGTTCGATCGATGGAGGGGGGGGGGGGGGACAGGCGGAGGCGGGCAGAGCTTGGTGGAGGCGACGAGCTGCTCTTCCTCCGTTCTTCTTCTTTATTTTTATTTTTTTATTCTGTATACTGAAATCGGTAATGAATTACAGGGGGGGGGGGGCAAGGTATAGGAGGGAATTTATATTATATTTTTTTTTCCTTTTTATTATTTAATTATTTAATTTTTCAAAAAAGGTTGACTTTTACATACGACCTCGAAACGAGGCCCACCGCCTGTCGCCCATAGCGTTTTACCCCCATTCCGAACACAATGGGATATGTATCGCAAGCTGATTTGATCGTTGCAATCAGTTTCCTTTTGAATTTTCATTTAAATCACTATATTGAATTTTAAACGCACATTTCAAATTACCGGGGTCACATACTAACTAGAAAAACTCCAGAAAAATATTTTCTAGCTTCGTATTGACGATACGGTCCTAACAAAACTAGTTTCGTCGAATTCTGAGACCGTTTGAAAAATGGCCAATTTCCAGTCGATTAAATTCAACAGAAACTGGCCAAACGCGTTTTCTTTTGCCACGCTCACATATTGATTCGAAAAATTATGAAATTTGAAACCTAGAAATAACTTGACACTGCGGATCTAACAAAAGTGGTTTCGTCGAAATCCGAGGTCATTTGCAAAATGTCCATTCTTAAGGGCCTGAATTCCATAGCGACTTTTCAGAATTTTCAACTGGACATATCTTTTGATTCCCGCTATCAAATTTTGATTGGTCGGATTCGTTAGAAAGATATTCACTAACAGATTTAAATATTTTTGGTTTCACTAAAATCCGGATTGTTTTGCACCCGGTACAGTCTGACAAAGTTTGAATTCAATTTTCGAAACTACAGCGCCCTTTCAGGCCTTATTTATAATTATAATTAATTATATTCGTTTTCAATTGTCGATTCAAACTCAGTTTTTATCGCCATTATTTAAAATATTTATTTAAAATATTTAAAATCCATTATTTTAGCCAATTTAAAATTTTTAAATTGGTTCAGATTTTCTGGGTCGTTACAATCTCCCCCACTTAAAACTTTTCGTCCCCGAAAAGGAATAAAGTCGAAAGTGGTTTGATAAATGTACAATCACACAACACAACAACCAATCCAATTGTTTTTAACTTTCAAAAATATACTAATCAAATCCTATGCCCCTTAAAAATCATTCAGACTATATAATTAAAAGTGCACATCTATGAAAAGAAAATAACAATAGAGTAGAGAATTGAATGGTAGTGCAAAGTAGGGTAAATGTACCTTGCACCGGAGTCAATCAGAGATATCTACTCGGCATCTAGGATAAGCTTTCTGAATGCTCTCCTCAGTTTCCCAAGTACAATCTCGCAGATCTCCACTCCATTGCACTTTGACTAAGTGAACTTTCTTGTTTCTCAGCTCTTTGGTTTCTTTGCCGATAATCTTTAGCGGCTCTCGCCTCACAGCTAATTCTGGAGTAATTTCAATATCCTGCTGAGCTGCTTCTTCCACGACCAAGTCTGGATCATGAACGTGCTTTCGAAGTTGAGATATATGAAATACATCATGCACTCTAGGCAACCAGTCTGGCAATTTAACTTTATATGCGAGAGTTCCGATCCGTTCCAGAATAGGAAACGGACCAATGAATTTGGGCGCTAACTTTCCAGTTTTACCGAACCGGATAACTCCTCTCATCGGCGATACTTTCAAATATACATAGTCGCCCACTTCAAAGGATATATCTCTTCTTCTTCTATCGGCATAGCTCTTTTGTCGGCTTTGAGCGGCGAGTAATCGCTTCTTAATAAAATCGACTTTGTCGGCAGCTTCTCGAATCATATCGGGACCCAACACAAGTCTATTTCCAGGCTCGACCCAACAAGCAGGAGATCGGCACGGTCTACCGTACAATGCTTCGAATGGCGACATTGTCAGACTCGCCTGGTAGCTGTTGTTATAAGAGAATTCAGCCAAATGCAGATGGTCTTCCCATGATCCACCGAAATCTAGAATACAAGCCCGCAATAGATCTTCTAAAATGCGATTCACCCTCTCAGTCTGACCGTCTGTCTGAGGATGATAAGCGGTGCTCATGTTTAACTTCGTTCCCAGCTCGACTTGAAATGCTTCCCAGAATTTGCTAGTGAATATTGTATCTCTATCACTGACTATACTGAGCGGCACTCCATGTAGTCTAACTATTTCCCTGAAGTATATCTGCGCCAAACTCTGAGCAGTTCTGTTTGATCTGACAGGTATGAAATGGGCGGTCTTCGTGAAGCGATCTACGATCACCCAAATACTGTCATTTCCTTTTCTGGTTCTGGGCAAACCATCAATGAAATCCATAGAAATATGTTCCCACTTCCAGCCAGGAACTTCCAGTGGTTGTAATAATCCAACCAATTTCTGTTGGTCACTTTTGACTAGCTGGCAAGTAGGGCATCGACTAACATATATCGAGATATCTCTTTTTAACGACTTCCACCAGAATGTGCGTTTGATATCGTTATACATTTTATTCACACCCGGATGGATACTGAGCTTAGATTTGTGGCATTCATCAAGCACATCTCTTCTGAGTTCAGGAATTTCTGGAACGCAAATTCGTCCTTCTAACCTCAGAATCCCTTCGCTGTCTAGCTGGAAATCCGAAGCATTGCCTTCCCGAATTCGCTGACTTATTCCTTTTTGGTTTCTTTAGAGATCGGCAACTTATCGAGAGATGTCCTTGCTTATTGCAGTTAGAGCATATAGCTGTCGTTACTGGTTCTTTTTCGGATCTGGCCCTTTTTCGATTTACTTCGGGCTCCTTACCGACTTCAGACATTGAACTTGCCTCAGGAATATCAGTTTCCGACTCTGCTATGTCACTAGAACTGACTTCTTCTTCGTCGCATAACATTCCTTTCTTATGGAGATCTTCATACTGATAGGCCATATATATCATTTCCGAAAAAGGAAGCTTCACATGCCCCAATACTTTATTCTGGTATTTCCTTTGAAGCCCGTGAATAAATCTCATATTTTTCCTCTTCGGATTTTGAATTAGATGAGGAGCAAAGTGAGAAAGTTCATTGAATTTCTTATGATATTCGGGAATGGTCATATCTCCTTGTATCAGATAAGAAAATTCATCGCATAGCCGTTCGGTCGCTTCGGGAGGAGTAAATCTTTCCAAGAATATCACTTTGAATCTGTCCCAGGTGATATCACCTTCTGGATTACCTTTGATAACTGAATCCCACCAGAATAAAGCTTCATCTTTGAGAGCCCAGGAGGCCAGTAATCTTTTCTGGTCATCTCTAAGCTTTAATGCTTCGAAGATTTTCTCAGCCGAACGAATCCAAGCTTGTGTCTTCATAATTGCTTCTTCACCCGAAAAGGGTTTTCCACCCAGATTTCTATATTTCATATATAGAGCTTCTATATCCGGGTCAGTATTACTTCTTCTGGTTCTGGCACTCATTTTCTAGTTCTTCTGCAAATAGCAGATCAAGTGTCAGGTCACAGAAAAGGTATTTTAAAATATAGAAACACATACTTCAAATGTAAATGTGTCTATCAAGGTGTAATTTCATTCTGCTTTACTCATACTAGGATATTACTGATCCTATCTGTATTGAGTTACCCGTCCTAGAACACTACTGGTTCTATTTCTGACGAGTTCGTTCAAATGTTATATTCCAGAACTAAGCTTAACCAAAGCTCTGATACCACGATGAGACGACCCGAATTCCCGTTCTCACGGAGACAGGGTTATCTTTGGAATATAACACAGAAACAGATAATAGCAGAACAGAATTAAATAAATACACCAGATAATGAACAACAAAATATACTGGATAAAAGTAATCATCAGAGTTACACAGTATACAGGATCTTACTTAGTACAAATACAGTTCAGCTATACATAAATGTCTACAGCGGAAATAAACAAAATATGTACAATAGGAGCTGAACAGCATAAAAGGAAATAAATGATAGAATCCATCTTCAGCTCCAGCTATCCAGAAAGAACCAGCTAAACCTGAATACAAGGCTGCCCGTGTAGAAAAAGGGGCACCCGAGTTTGAAAGTGAAACAAACTACGAGTCAGTCATGGGACTGGTATGAGAAATCCACTCAACACATATATAATTGGCTAATCACAGGACCACGCCACTTTCGTGGAACGGGTTTACTCCATTGGATTGCCAGTGCTTTAAAACAAATCTTTCTTTTAAACATCGCTATGCTTTTTATAAAAATGAAGCCATTATAAGACTCAGTTCCCATCACACAATGCAACGCAAACCGGAGGATAGAGTTTTACCTTATAATGGCCAAAATATGATTGATACGAATAAAACAAAGGCATTTGATATTATTGCTAGTGTCTATATGTTTTGAAAACAATTTCAAATCATAACTATCAATCATAGACGACATGAGCGTCCCATGCCACTATGTCGCCAAATGTATATATACAATCGAAACCGCACGATGTCGTATTTGGAAATTGGATTTCCGTCATGAACCAAGGCAAAAGATAGTCCTTACCGAATTCGTGACTCTCTAGCCCGAGCCACAGGCAAGCGCGCAGGCAAGCCTTTAGATCGTCAGGGCCGGTCCACCGATGTGGATTATTATGCCTGAACAATACGTTTCCCCGCCCTTTGGGGCGTAAACGAGCCAACGAATGACTCCATCGGACCCGGATCGTCCGATCAAACCGAGGCGCCTCGCAACAGCAACAACCACATAGGTGAAAAGTATATAAATGTCAGGGCTGGTAGGTCACTGACACCACCCTAGCTAGAAAGAAACGCATGCCCTCCCTGAGGTCCTTCTCCCGTTTTAGGTTCATACCGGGGTGTGAGGCTCGCGAATTCACGTTATACACAAAGCTACGCCACACAGGCGGTGCTTTGATCATCACCACAAGACTTTGCTTTTCAACAGAAGCCCTGATCACTGCATCTTAGCATGCCACACAGGCAATTCACGCCATGCGATTGATGTCCATCGATATACAACCTCTGAGCTCGTACGTCTCAGAGAAGAGCGTTAAGCAAAAGAATAAATTCTCCGCCGCCAAACAGATGTATATTTAACAGAAATCAATCAACACAGAATAAACTCCAATGTCAGACACACAGTCCATTTACAAGTCCGTTCTGGGTCTGAACGAAACCGGAGGCACTAAATACCTCGCAAACCCATCGATCACCACGTACGTCTGGACGATCACCACTCATTATCCATATTTCGGGATGCCTCCCAATCAGGACCTCGGTTACCATCCAAACGAGGTGAAGATCTCCGGTCTTCGACCACCGTCTTCATCTTCGAATTTCAATCGTCGGTCAATTATTCGAAATGAGAATTAACTCGGCCTTTTCAAATAATTCACGTATATTTAGAATTTCAAATCGATTCATTTCAATGGTTAAATTATTCGACAACACCAATATTGTTCTTTAATGTAATTTTCACACCAAACACATTCAACCATCAAATACAACATAAATCGAGCAAATTCAGTTTATTTCCATTCCATATCGCTTATGATATTTTATAACTATTTATCGCTATTTTTATTTATTTTAAAATAGCTAATTTATTCAAAACGACGCTTCGGGCCATAAGGCGGCCGTGGCGCTGTTTTTCTTCAGATTTTATTTACACCTATCTGAAAATCTAACCGTTGGATCTTCACAAAATTCACATCACTAGAAAGGTCTTTTCAAAACGAATCCAACGGTTCCAGTTTCGGGAAAATCCGACGGTCGGATCTCCCGGTACAATCGTTTGAAGTTTCGATTTCAAAATACGAACTGCAGCGTCGTTATTCGATTAAATATAATTATATTTATATATATAAATAAATATAATCGTTTCTGGCGCTGTTTTTCTTCAGATTTGAATTAAACATTACAGACAATCCAACCGTTGGATTTTTACAAAGTTGGTGCCGTTGGGAAGATATTTCCAAGGCGAACCCGACGGTTGAGGTTTCGGGAAAATCCAATGGTCGGATTTCCCGCACTAGTCGTTTGAAATCACGGTTTCAAAATACGAACTGCACGGCCTCGTTTCGTTTTAATTTTATTTATATTTATATATTTATATAAATATAGTTCATTCAATGATTTCCATATCGTTTTAACTTCAAATATTTTTCTAACGCCTTAAATTTTGGAAAAATTTCGCCATAACCTCCCCTGCACCGGGAGCATCGGGAAATCGCAAATAGCTTTCCCGGTCCTTCTAATCTCAAAAAGAAAAAGAAAAAGCCAAGCGGCTAGCCAACAGGCTCAAAATCATCACCCAAACAAATCAGTAAATGTGTACCTATTTGTCGGGCACAAAATTTTATTCCTCTTCTCTAGCCCCTTTGCTATAACCTGTTCAATGAATATTGCATGTACATATATATACAGTTCTTATCATTTATCAATTTCTATTCGACTTCATATTTGATTTCTATTTGGTTTAAAAACACCATTCATTCTAATGTTACATAAATAGGTGCAAATCATTTCATTAGCTAATTAATGAATATTTCAACTCATATATGTTTATTTTGAACAAGTGGCTATTTTTAACACTTCACATTTTAACGATTTATGCATACAATAAAAATGTGATTTTTATTGTAAAACAATTCATTTCAAAACACTATTTTTCTATATAGTTCATATAGGTGATAAAAATAGGATTTTTATCTTAAAACAATTTCTTTCAAAATATGAATACCATTCAACACATGAATTTCTAATCAACGAATGAATATCAATTCAACACATGAATGTTTTCTATAGTTTTTATATATAGATAAAAATGTGATTTTTATTATCAAACAATTTATTTCAAAATATGAATACCATTCAACACATGAATTTCTAATCAACGAATGAATATCAATTCAACACATGAATGTTTTCTATAGTTTCTATATATAGATAAAAATGTGATTTTTATCATCGAACAATTTATTTCAAAATATGAATACCATTCAACACATGAATTTCTAATCAACAAATGAATATCAATTCAACACATGAATGTTTTCTATAGTTTCTATATATAGATAAAAATGTGATTTTTATCATCGAACAATTTATTTCAAAATATGAATACCATTCAACACATGAATTTCTAATCAACGAATGAATATCAATTCAACACATGAATGTTTTCTATAGTTTTTATATATAGATAAAAATGTGATTTTTATTATCAAACAATTTATTTCAAAATATGAATACCATTCAACACATGAATTTCTAATCAACGAATGAATATCAATTCAACACATGAATGTTTTCTATTCAATGAATAAATATAGTTTAAGCATATGAAAATAATTCAAACACACGAATATTATTCAAAATTTCAGTAGCATAACGGCAGGGTAGTTAAACCGGGACCGTCCCTAGTACGGCTCCTCGCTCTACCTTAAAACCTCGCGGTTTTTGACAATGGGGATCATGCATCTAGTTCGCACGCAGGCGGCATGTATATATTTATTTCATTTCCACAAACTAATCCTATGTGGTTTCAACCAAATATTTTTCAACCACAAATGGGTATTTTTCAACCACAATCAACCAATATCAATCACAAACAATCCCAAACAATCATTCGCTATCAATCAATTTTCACAACAATTTTAACCAATAAATATCGTCCATGGTTTGTGGACGAGGGGCGTATATATATGTAGATATATATTTATATATAGCAATTCACTTTCATTTCACATTTATATAATATTTTTAAATCAGAAATCTCACCAATAGCTATCCAATACTACGATTCTTCCTTGCATAAAATCTTCGCCAATCTCACCCTTTGTCGCTGTCGCCCGTATTCTCTACATATGTAAAAATCGAATTTTGACTTCGCTACTCAATATATAAAGATTATATTTTTAATATTCCTATGATGTAAAAATTATATTTTTATTGCTTTAAAAATATAAATTTTCATATCTTACTTCTTTTACTTAATAAAAATTCCGTCTTTTCTATTTTAAAAATATGATCTTTTCTATTTTTAAAAAAAATCTGATCTTTCCTAATTTAAAGTTCAAACCTTTTCTATTTTAAAGTTTAAATCTTTCAAAAAAATCTGTTTTAAAACCTTTTCAAAAATCTGTTTTAAAACCTTTCTTAAAATCAGCTTTTCTTTTAAAACAAAAATCAGTTTTTAAATCTTTTTCAAATCAGTTTTTAAATCTTTTAAAAATATCAGTTTTTAAATCTTTTAAAAGAAAAACAGTTTTAAACCTAATTAAAGTAAAAACCAGTTTTACTATAATTGAAAAATCAGTTTTTAAATCTTTTTCAAATCAGTTTTTAAATCTTTTAAAAATATCAGTTTTTAAATCTTTTAAAAGAAAAACAGTTTTAAACCTAATTAAAGTAAAAACCAGTTTTACTATAATTGAAAAATCAGTTTTTATCCTTTAAAATCAATCAGTTTTTATATGCCTAAAAAAACAGTTTTTAAATCCCTAAAATCGAAATTAGTTTTAACGAATTAAAATAAAAATAAAATACAATAAAATACTTACAGTATTTCGAAGAAGGGGGGGGGGGGAAAGAAGGCGTCGGCGGTAGGAGGTCTGGTGGCGTCTCGATGTTTTGGGGGCGGCGCTAGGGTTTCGAACGGCTTCGGGGGGCTCGAGAATTGGGGGTCGCGATGCTTCTGGAGGCTCGCGAATTGGCAGGGAGGGTTCGGCTCGGGTGTTCGATCGATGGAGGGGGGGGGGGGGGGACAGGCGGAGGCGGGCAGAGCTTGGTGGAGGCGACGAGCTGCTCTTCCTCCGTTCTTCTTCTTTATTTTTATTTTTTATTCTGTATACTGAAATCGGTAATGAATTACAGGGGGGGCAAGGTATAGGAGGGAATTTATATTATATTTTTTTTTCCTTTTTATTATTTAATTATTTAATTTTTCAAAAAAGGTTGACTTTTACATACGACCTCGAAACGAGGCCCACCGCCTGTCGCCCATAGCGTTTTACCCCCATTCCGAACACAATGGGATATGTATCGCAAGCTGATTTGATCGTTGCAATCAGTTTCCTTTTGAATTTTCATTTAAATCACTATATTGAATTTTAAACGCACATTTCAAATTACCGGGGTCACATACTAACTAGAAAAACTCCAGAAAAATATTTTCTAGCTTCGTATTGACGATACGGTCCTAACAAAACTAGTTTCGTCGAATTCTGAGACCGTTTGAAAAATGGCCAATTTCCAGTCGATTAAATTCAACAAAAACTGGCCAAACGCGTTTTCTTTTGCCACGCTCACATATTGATTCGAAAAATTATGAAATTTGAAACCTAGCAATAACTTGACACTGCGGATCTAACAAAAGAGGTTTCGTCGAAATCCGAGGTCATTTGCAAAATGTCCATTCTTAAGGGCCTGAATTCCATAGCGACTTTTCAGAATTTTCAACTGGACATATCTTTTGATTCCCGCTATCAAATTTCGATTGGTCGGATTCGTTAGAAAGATATTCACTAACAGATTTAAATATTTTTGGTTTCACTAAAATCCGGATTGTTTTGCACCCGGTACAGTCTGACAAAGTTTGAATTCAATTTTCGAAACTACAGCGCCCTTTCAGGCCTTATTTATAATTATAATTAATTATATTCGTTTTCAATTGTCGATTCAAACTCAGTTTTCATCGCCATTATTTAAAATATTTATTTTAAATATTTAAAATCCATTATTTTAGCCAATTTAAAATTTTTAAATTTGTTCAGATTTTCTGGGTCGTTACAAAGAAGTCTGCCCGGACCCGACCAGTATATCCAGCATCCACAAGTTGTTGGCCCCATGTAGGAGGTCTAGCCCATTATAACCATAAATGGACATGGTAATGAATTGGAGTAAACAAGCTAGGAATGATAGTAACCTATTATGATTAATTACTTAATGAAAATGTTGTATATAATAGGTAGGCTTGTCCTAGGGACGAGTGGAAATTATAACATAAGTTATAATAAAAGGAAAAAAAGCATATTAGTAAAACTTAGTTAAGAAAACTAAGTTAATAAGTAGACAATGTCAGGTTGTAGTGGCATGTTAAACAAGAAACAGGTGAACTGAGAAGAAGTATACTTAATTAAATATTAAGTAAAACATGTTATTGTAACTATGGAAACAGATAATACAAAAGGGATTATAAGATTACTTCCGTTAATTATGATCCAGGGTGAAAGATTGTAAGATTACTTCTATTTTTTACAATCTAAAGAATAACATGTAATGGGGCTTATTAATAAACTTAAATGGATTAAGTTATATTTATAAGAAATTAATAAGCAAGTGAAACTTTGGCAAGTAAAAAGCAGTCAATGGGGGATAACATGTTAGTCTGCAATACTTAACCTAGTTGAATCCATAGGGATTGTGTGAACATAAACATGAATAGAGGTTAACTAAACTTGGTTGAATCAGTGGGAGTGTTAAGTAAATATTGGGTAGGTGGGTAATATTAGTATATATAGGCCCACAAACTTAACCGTTAAATAAACATGCTTGAATCAGTGGGAGAGTTAAGTAAATCTAGGGGAGTGGGTGGGTAATATTTACATATAAATCCGATAAGGTTATGTAATTAAATACACCTGGTGGTATACATAATCGATGGAAATAATAAAGTTATGTAATTAAAGACACCTTTTTAGGGTAAGCATAACTTTTAGAAATGGTAGGGTCATGTAATTAAAGACACCTAGTGGTATACATAGCCAATGAAAACTTAGTGGGGGATACAAGACAAAGGGGAGAGCTTGTATCATATTGTGTGGGACCCGTTTCATCTAGTAACCTGGAGTAGGTATCAAACATATACTCCGAACTAGGTCGGAGAAGGGGCACACTTACTGGACTGATTGTAAGAGATCCAAATGTGGAGGACGGTGTGGGTGGCGCAAACCGACCGGGCCATGTGCGTGCATGAGCCGGGCAGAGGGGGATAAGATGACCATGACACCTATAGATATGGTTGTGCATGTTATTAATGAGGGGTTGCCACTTTAGGAAGTGATACCTCCTACCGTGGGGCCGACACAGGGTATCTACGCGGATAGGGAGCCAATCGATTAGGGTATTTAGGGTACATCTAGACTATGGTAAGTTTAGGAGTCCGTTATTGGGGCTTCCTGTGGATTGTATCGGGGTTAAAACCTCTCACCGGAAGTATGCCTAAGTCTACCATTTTGTACGTGTTGGGGATCCTCTCATTCTGGTTATACTAGTATTGTGCAGAAGAATCTTTAGAGAAGTATATCACTCTATCATGTTTACCTTGTCATACCTATCCCTTATAGTGTTATCTTTCTTATCCATCTTATATGCCTGTCATGCTACTTTTATTTATTTACTTGCTAAAAGTAACTAGACTTTCCAGATTTTATGTCTGACCCTTTTTGTTTCCTCTTCTTTCTTCCGTTCCCCCCCCCCCGATTCACAGGGTGGGAATTCTCAGGCTTAGTCAGGACTCGGTTATCATCTTGCTTGGAGCAGGTTTTGAAGTATTGCTCAAGTTCTTATCTCTACTATGGCTTTGTCTCTTTTTGGGGAGTTATGCTTTTCATGTACTCTGATGGAATAAGACAAAAAAAATTATATTATTGTAATGGCTTTTATGCAATTTCAGACTTATGGTATTTTGGACCATGAAGTTATGATTTTATGTTTGAAATAAAAATTTAAATTCCTTTGTTGCTTTTATATCTGTCTTGTAATATTTCTATTTCTGGTTACCTATAACACTTCACAAAACTTAATGCATTTCCTTTGTGAGTGACATTAACGGACGTGGGCTGTCACACTTGGTATCAGAGTTGAAGGTTACCTGATTGGGTAAAGTTTTTGAAAATTATTTTCAAAAAGATTTTAAAAGAAAGCATTTTCAAAAAGAAAAGTCTTTTTTTAAAAGCATATTCCCAAAGCCATATGTAATATCTCTCGATTCTCCGCTTGATTCCTTTTTCCTTTTTGTCTGGGAAACCGATTCTTCCCGAAAGGTCTCCCCATTCCGGCATGATGCCGTAGGCGTGTTTAAACTGCGGCACATGACGAAGGGCAACGAATTGCCTAGCCTGCATCTGTAGTTGCAGTAATATCACCTACGGCTAATTTTCTCGAGCTTCGTAAGGATTTCCGTGCGATGGAGGCAACTTTCGAGAGACTTGTTAGCTTGTTACACAAGGATGGTAAAAAGGAGAACAAGGGAGTTAGGGCTAAAAAGCACAACCCAAGGATGAGAAAAATGACGACCCAGGAAGGGAACACAGATAAAGTTCAAATAAATCTGAAAAGGAAGAAGTTAAGGTTGAGGAAACACAATAAAACGATATGGCCCAAGAAAGGACAACAACAAACAACAAAAGAAAGGCGGAAAGAATGACAAGGAAGTGCTATAGTTGCGGGTGAGAGGGTCACTTGGCCAAGGACTGTAGGAAAAGGAAGAATGCTTGCTTTATTTGTGGAGAGGTTGGACACTATTCTAGGGAGTACCCAAGGAAGCAAGGACAAGGTCAAAGGGCAGGAATCTCTGGAGGGCAAGCGAATGCTCTCGTGGACAGTGCTCTAGATAGATGTAGGAAAGTTTCTGTGGAAGGTTTGATTTCTCTTTCCAGTCACCCTGTTAGAACCCTTTTTGATTCTGGCGCATCACACTCGTTTATATCTAGTTCTGTAGTTGAATCTCTGCTACTAATATGGTAGTGGATCTCGTTGTTGTCTCAAAACCCATTGGTGGTTCGGCTCATTTATCTATGATTTGTCGGGGTTTGAGAATATCTGTGTTAGGCGTCGAGTTTAAGTGCGACACACATCTTGTTTCATGGGCTATGGTTTGATTCTAGGGATAGGTTGGCTAGCCATGTATGGTGTCATTCTAGATTGTAAGAGGAGGGTCGTTAGATTGTTGACTTGCCAAGGGAGAACCCTCGAGATTTCTTGTGACCCCAAGTGGTCTGTTATGTTGATTTTCCTAGAGTCACTTGATGCATCGATCGGTGATCTAAAATATGTTCCAGTAGTCCGTGAGTATCCTGATGTATTTGATGAGATTCAGAGTTTGCCCCAAGACATGAGATCGATTTGCGCATATATTGGTGGACAATGTAAAGCCAATTGTATTGCCCGTGCGCCATATTGCTCCAAGAGAAAGTAGGGGAGCTACTTGAGAAAGGGTTTTCTTTTGGGATGGGATGAAGAAAGGTGTAGCAGAGTTTGTTTCTCAATGTCTGATTTTCCAGCAAGGCAAAGCTGAGCAAAGGTGTAACGACCCGTATTCTACACATCATAGGATCGTAGAATATTTATTTCTTTCCCATGTGAAGTCGTATGGTCATGTAACTTTGGGAAACATCTATTGGAGTCATTTCCCATGTTCATGATTTTTGTCGATTTTTAAATGACCATTTTGCCCCTAGTTGGTACTGTTTTGGCCATAACTTTTGATTGGAAAGGAATTTTGACCTGAAACCACTTCCTTTGGATTCGTTTGATGGTTTACCTTTCCGTAGAGTGGTCATAATAGCCAAACGGACTTACCGTTTGGGAGATATGGCTGAAATAAGGTTTGGAGGGTGAAAAACTGCTTAACCGGGCCAAATCGGGTGATTAGTGAGTAGGCCCATAACCCATTTCAGGATTAGGGTTATGGGGAGGCTGAAATGAGAAAGAGGATCCTTCCATTTCAGTTTTCTAGCCTCCACTTATCACCAAGGAACCCTAAAAATGGCCTCTAACCTCTAAATCACCTCCAAATCATCTTTTGGTCAAGGATTAAGCTTAGCAACATCTAATCAAGGGAGATCTACACCAAATCAACATTGGAGCTTCTGTTTAGGGCTGGGATTCACATCAAATCAGAGATTTATTTCAGATCTTAGTTTATTTTGTGGCTAAGGTGAGTGATTTGCATAGTTTTGCACTAATTATGGCTAATTAGGGTTGATTAGTGTTAATTAGCGAATTTAAACATGGTAAAATTCTGGAAAAATGTTTATAAAATTCGGAATGATGTTTTAGACCTCTGATATGAATTTGGGTTAATTTGGTTAAGTTTTGTTAATCCTATCATTAGTTTCACCTAAATATGCTTAAGGGGAAATATGGGATTTTGGGTATGTTTGATCCATTTCTACCTATCATATTGATGTTTTGATGTTTGTGGTTGATTATGCATGTTGCTATGACTGTATGAAATGCTTTGTGACTGATAAGAATAGTTGGAATGGTCGAAAACGCCGTCGATGGGCGTAAACAACTCGCTGGACAAGGTGCAGGAGTTCGGATCGGATAGGGGATTGAGGGTCGATCGGATCGCCCTACGGGATCGTGGGACATCACCACGAGTCGAGTCATCTCCTCCGAACCGAACCATCAGCGCAAGGCCCACGAGCACCAACCACGAACTGCTACCCGATCCGATCCACTTGTGCTTCGCGTCACGATCCGACTAAAGGAAAGCAGCATCCACGAACCGATGCACTACGAGACGCCGATTCGAACCAGGGGGAGCCACGAGCTGGAGGAGCGCGATCCGACCCGTGTGGGGTATTCCGATCCGAACCGAGGAGAGGAGCACGATCCGAAACAGAGAGAGAGAGGACCGCGATACGATCCGAACCGTGGCAATCTGGAGACTCGACCCGATCCGCCAGGGGTGACGGCGATGCGACCCGATCCAGTGAAGAAGGAGCATTCTGATCCGAACCGAACCGATGAAGACTGATAACCCGAGATGCAAAGGTAGTCCAAATGAAGGGTATTGACTCAGGATCCAGATAGGAACCAATGAGTGGACTTCATGAGTTGGACTTTGCTGCGGGACGTGTGCTAAGGAGTTGTCGACGTTCATAACTTCGATTCACCACTAAAGATGGATGATGGGCTACTTATCAGTGCAGTAGGGTCATTATGACCCGAGGGGCAAGGTGATGGTAGCAAGACTACGTTATCAGTGCAGTAGGGTCAATATGACCTGAGGGGCAAGGTGATGCGTAGTAAGACTATGAGCCAGTGCAGTGGGGTCATTGCGACTCCATGGGGCAGAGTGGACATAGTAAGGATTAGTAAGGCTATGAGCCAGTGTAGTGGGGTTCTTGTGACTCCATGGGGCAAAGTGGACATAGCGAAGGATTTGTGGCTACGTTATCAGTGCAGTGAAGCCATTTATGACTTCATGGGGCAAAGTGATCGTAGCAAGGTAAGTTGGGTGATCTAAGTGGTGAATATCGTATGCTTTACGCACTGAGTGAGAGATGTGAGGATGGATGCTATGTTTGATTGTTTGCCATCCCTATGACATGCACACCTCCCCCACCTCCGTATCTATACACTGTTTGATATGGTACCTTAGAGTATTGTACAGTATGTAGTGCTAACTCTTTGGTTGCAGGTCCAGGTTCAGGTATGTTTTAGTCTACCTGTTATTGTTCACTTTAGATGCTTATCGCTCATACCAGGCTTTATGTCTGACCCAGAGTTTTATGTCTCCTCTTATTACTCTGGGTGCTCACACGAGCAGACTAGAGACAGGTTAGCTGGTGATGCGCGAGTAGCTGATTCGGAGGCGGGCAGGAGGCTTCCTCGTATGACATATATATACACATTCTCCCTGTGTCGTTGGTGGTCGCTACTTGGGCATTAGTAGTGTACCTCCTTTATCTTACTTTTGCTTTGAGACAGTTTGAAAGTTGTAATAAGCTATATTTCGGATTTCCGCTGCTATGATGTTTAGTTTTGATTTTCAGCTTATGCACTGTCTCTCCTGTTTTATGTCAAGTATGTTATTATTATATTTTGTTCTATGCGCTGTGAGACATTCTACAGGTTCTTTGTATGTTCATCTCTTCTTCCCTTTCCTTCTTACGACCCGTTCCGTGCTAACTGGACATGTGTACAACGCACTTTTGGAGTAAATGTCGGTTGGTGCGGGGCGGGCCGTCTCACTTGGTATCAGAGCTCTAGGTTGCGTAGTTAACCTACAGAAAGACACTAGGGGGAGTTAGTACGTATATGAGAGCGCGTATTTGTGATTCTTTTGGTTTTCAAAAGCTATGTATATATATACTATTAGTAGTATAAGAATGAAGTCGCACTGCACTAGCACCACTATGGGGTCGTTAATCGTTTCCCTTTTTCAGATTGACGATGAGCCGAGATACGAGGGGTGCTGGTAGAGGGACCAACCAAGGGAATGCCGCTGACATGAGGGCAATGTTTACTAACCTCATGAGAGACATGCTTAGAGAAGTGCAAGGGGCAGTTCCCAATCCCGGGGTTGGTGTTGGCCCAGTAGTGCAGGCGCCTAGGGTCAATTTTGCCAAGTTGTGCAAGGATTACACTAATCTTGGTGGAAAGCCGTTCCACGGAACGGAGTCGGCCACAGAAGTTCAAGATTGGATGGATAGCTGTGATCGTATCTTTGATGACTTGGGTCTTGAGGATGCGATGAAGAGAAGACTAGCGTCTCGTCAGTTGCAAGGGCGAGCGATGAATTGGTGGAATGCCATTAGAACAGCTACTCCAGAGGACCAGGTTACTTGGGTTCAGTTCAAGGCTCGCTTTAGCGAGAAGTTCATTCCAGCTGCCCAAAAGTCAGTATTGTTCAAGAGGTTCCTGGAACTCAAGCAGGGTGGCAGGGCAGTTTCTGATTATATTGCTGAGTTCGACACTTTGTCGAAGTATGGACTGTCTCTCATTGATACCCCTGAAAAGAAGAATGAGAAGTTCATTACTGGTTTGGATGGATACTTGGGGGAAAGGCTTATTAACCACATCGATGAGACTTTTGAATCGATTGTGGGGAAAGCTTTGAGATCAGAGAGTCTTTACCCTAAGTCAAAGACTGAGGCTGCATCTGCAGAAGGGCCAAAGCCGCAAGCAGGCGGTGGAGGCAAGAATAACTCTTAGAATAAGAGGAAGCAGGACCAATCTAAAGGTGGTCAGAAAAAGAGCAAGAAGGATGTTGAGTGCTTCAGCTGTGGAAAGAAGGGCCATTATGCTAAAGAATGTCGGGCCAAGCCAGCGGAAAGGAAGTGCTACAACTGTGGTCAAGTGGGACATCAGAAGGATAAGTGTCCGCACCCTCTTAAGGAGAAGCAGATTGTGAAAGCATATGCTATTGATGCTGTTCCTTCTTCGTCGAATGCCCCAACTGCGGCGGAGAAAGGAAAGAATGTTGTTATTCAAGGTATGCTTTCTAGTTATGATGTACCAGTTCGAGTTTTGTTTGATACTGGGGCTTCCCGTTCCTTCATATCTAGTGACCTGGTAGATAGGTTGGGACTGGAACCCGAGATAGTCGATAGACCATTGGTTGTGACGAACCCGATTGGTGGTTCGACTAGCCTTAGTATGATTTGCAGGAATTTGGTCTTATCGAGTCATGGATGTATGTTTGTATGTGATTGCTTTGTTTTGGGCTTTACTGGGTATGGCATTATATTGGGAGTCGATTGGCTCCAAAGATACGGGGTGGTGGTAGACTGTGAGGGCTTTTTGGTGACAGTGAGGGCGGATGATGGGCGGAGGGTAGTGTTTGGTAGTCTACCTAGTGATGGGGTTATGGCTAGTTTTGTAAATTCCCTCGACATCCCGCAGGATGAGTTGTCAGATGTGCCCGTGGTTGGCCAGTATCCGGACGTCTTCGAGGAGGTGACCGGGCTTCCACCACACCGAGAGATTGAGTTCCGTATTGATTTAGTGAAAGATGCCAGACCTATAGTGATGCCACTTCGTCGTATGGCACCAAGGGAGCAGCGAGAGCTCGGGGTGCAAGTCAACAATCTTTTGAAGAAGGGATTTATTAGAAGGAGTGTCTCCGAGTGGGGAGCACTAGTTGTGTTTGCCACTAAGGCAGATGGTTCCCTTCGTTTGTGTGTGGACTATCGCGAGTTGAATAAGGTAACGAGGAAGAATAAGTATCCTCTACCGCGGATAGATGATTTGTTTGATCAACTGGAAGGAGCAAGAGTGTTCTCCCAGTTGGACCTCGAGACAGGATTTCATCAGCTTCGAGTAGCGGATGAGAGTGTTCCGAAAACGGCATTTAGGACGCCGTCTGGATTTTATGAGTGGTTGGTCATGCCGTTTGGGTTGACCAATGCACCAGCCTACTTTGTGGATCTTATGAATCGAGTATTCAGAGATCAGTTGAATAAGTTTGTTCTTGTGTTCGTGGATGATATCCTTGTTTACTCAAGGACAGAGGAGGAACACAAGGGACACTTGAGGATAGTGATGGAGGTGTTGAGGAAACACCAATTGAAAGCGAAATTCTCTAAGTGTCATTTTTGGAGAAGGGAAGTAAGATTCTTGGGTCATGTTGTTTCCGAGAATGGTATTGCCGTGGACCCTGCGAAGGTGGCTACGGTACAGGATTGGCCTACGCCCAAGAATGTAACAGATGTGAGAAGTTTCTTGGGATTAGCTGGATATTATCGTAAGTTTATCCAGGACTTCTCCAAGATAGCAGCACTGTTGACTCAGTTGACTAAGAAGAATCGGTCCTTCGTCTGGGACGAAGTGTGTGAGGATGCCTTCAAGAGTCTAAAGGAGAAGTTGACGCGTGCGCCAGTGTTAGTCATTCCTAAGGGGAATGAAGAGATGACGGTATACACGGATGCTTGTGGTACCGGACTGGGTGCAGTATTGATGCAAGGAGGTAGGGTTGTAGCTTATGCTAGTCGACAGCTAAAGCCGCATGAGAAGAAGTATCCTACCCATGATTTGGAATTGGCAGCGATTGTATTTGCGCTGAAGATGTGGAGACACTATCTCTTGGGAGAAAGATTTGAGTTGTTTACCGATCATAAATCGTTAAAGTATCTCTTCTCTCAGAAGGATCTGAATCTCCGTCAGCAGAGATGGTTAGAGTTCTTGGCTTCGTATGATTTTGATATCGCATATACACCTGGGAAAGGTAATGCGGTAGCCGATGCCTTGAGTAGGAGACATGCCAGCTTAGGGGCAATGTTTCTTGAGTGGCAGCAACTGGAGTATATCGCGGGGTTTGATTTCAGACCAAAGTGCGAATTGGATCCAGTCATGCTAGCTAGTTTGACGATCAGACCCACTTTGATAGAGCGGATTGGTTCTAGCCAGAGGGACGATCCTAATCTATTAGAAATCATCTCCAAGTTAGAGATGAACATCGACGGTGAGGAAATGAATGCGTATGGGCTTGATCGAGATGGATGGCTTCGGAAGAATGGAAGACTAGTTGTGCCCAACGTGAATGGTTTGAGAGATGAAGTGCTTAGAGAATGTCATCACTCAAAACTGACTATACATCCCGGTGGTAATAAGATGTATCGAGACATGAGACAGACTTACTACTGGGAAGGGATGAAAAGAGACGTTGGGAAGTTTATATCCAAATGCATGAATTGCCAGCTAGTTAAAGCCGAGCAAAAGAAGCCTAGTGGTTTATTGCAACCATTAGAAATTCCCGAATGGAAATGGGAGCAAGTCTCGATGGATTTCATCGATGGCCTACCAAGGACTAGATCGGGATATGATAGCATTTGGGTAATTGTGGATCGATTGACTAAAAGTGCAAGATTTATACCAGTCAAATCGACTAGAACGGCAGCCAAGTTGGCAGAATTGTATATGAAGTGGGTAGTGAGATTTCATGGAGTACCCAAAAGCATTGTGAGTGACCGAGACCCATTGTTCACTAGTGGGTTTTGGAAGAGCTTACAAGAGGCTCTAGGGTCAAGATTACATCTCAGTACCGCATATCATCCTCAGACCGACGGTCAGACGGAGAGGGTGAATCGTATATTGGAAGATCTCTTGAGAGCTTGTATATTGGATTTTGGTGGATCATGGGATGACCATTTGCATCTAGTAGAGTTTGCATATAATAATAGCTACCAATCCAGTATCGGTATGGCTCCATATGAAGCTTTGTACGGAAGACCGTGCAACTCACCATCATGTTGGATAGAGACTGGCGAGAAGTTTGTGCTTGGACCAGATGTGGTGAGAGAAACTTCCGATAAGATTAAGATCATTCAGCAACGAATGAAAGCTGCCCAAGATAGGCAGAATAGCTATGCTGATAAGAGGAGAAGAGACTTGAAATTCTCCGTTGGTGACTTGGTGTTTGTCAAGATCTCTCCGTTGAAGAGCGTGATACGATTTGGCAGGAGAGGCAAGTTGGCACCGAGATTTGTTGGCCCATTCCCTGTTCTTGAACTAGTCGGGAATTTGGCATATAGAGTTGGCTTACCAGAGAAAATGGCGGGAGTTCACAATGTATTTCATGTTTCCCAACTAAGGAAGTTCGTTCACGACTCAGATATGACTATTTCACCTGATCAGTTAGAGGACTTCGAAGTAGAACCCGAGGCGGTTGGGAACCGCAAGCCGATTCGTATTGTGGGGCACGATACGAAGCAACTTCGAAGGAAGGCGGTGTGGCTAGTCATGGTTCAGTGGGGCGAGGACGAGAATGATTGTACTTGGGAGACAGAGGAGAGCATTAGGAAGGCATATCCAGAACTCTTTGCCTGGTAAGATTTACTTTGCAATTTAGTTTTCCGCATGCTAGGATAGACTAGTTTTGCTTGTTTTACATGGTTGATTGTTGTTTTATGATTGATAGGCATGCGGGAACTTTGTGTGTGTTTTGATTAAGGAATTTCGGGGGCGAAATTTCTTAAGGGGGGGAGAGTGCAACGACCCGTATTCTACACATCATAGGATCGTAGAATATTTATTTCTTTCCCATGTGAAGTCGTATGGTCATGTAACTTTGGGAAACATCTGTTGGAGTCATTTCCCATGTTCATGATTTTTGTCGATTTTTAAATGACCATTTTGCCCCTAGTTGGTACTGTTTTGGCCATAACTTTTGATTGGAAAGGAATTTTGACCTAAATACACTTCCGTTGGATTCGTTTGATGGTTTACCTTTCCGTAGAGTGGTCATAATAGCCAAACGGACTTACCGTTTGGGAGATATGGCTGAAATAAGGTTTGGAGGGTGAAAAACTGCTTAACCGGGCCAAATCGGGTGATTAGTGAGTAGGCCCATAACCCATTTCGGGATTAAGGTTATGGGGAGGCTGAAATGAGATAGAGGATCCTTCCATTTCAGTTTTCTAGCCTCCACTTATCACCAAGGAACCCTAAAAATGGCCTCTAACCTCTAAATCACCTCCAAATCATCTTTTGGTCAAGGATTAAGCTTAGCAACATCTAATCAAGGGAGATCTACACAAAATCAACATTGGAGCTGCTGTTTAGGGCTGGGATTCACATCAAATCAGAGATTTATTTCAGATCTTAGTTTATTTTGTGGCTAAGGTGAGTGATTTGCATAGTTTTGCACTAATTATGGCTAATTAGGGTTGATTAGTGTTAATTAGCGAATTTAAACATGGTAAAATTCTGGAAAAATGTTTATAAAATTCGGAATGATGTTTTAGACCTCTGATATGAATTTGGGTTAATTTGGTTAAGTTTTGTTAATCCTATCATTAGTTTCACCTAAATATGCTTAAGGGGAAATATGGGATTTTGGGTATGTTTGATCCATTTATACCTATCATATTGATGTTTTGATGTTTGTGGTTGATAATGCATGTTGCTATGACTGTATGAAATGCTTTGTGACTGATTAGAATAGTTGGAATGGTCGAAAACGCCGTCGAGGGGCGTAAACAACTCGCTGGACAAGGTGCAGGAGTTCGGATCGGATAGGGGATTGAGGGTCGATCGGATCGCCCTATGGGATCGTGGGACATCACCACGAGTCGAGTCATCTCCTCCGAACCGAACCATCTGCGCAAGGCCCACGAGCACCAACCGCGAACTGTTACCCGATCCGATCCACTTGTGCTTCGCGTCACGATCCGACTAAAGGAAAGCAGCATCCACGAACCGATGCACTACGAGACGCCGATTCGAACCAGGGGGAGCCACGAGCTGGAGGAGCGCGATCCGACTCGTGTGGGGTATTCCGATCCGAACCGAGGAGAGGAGCACGATCCAAAGCAGAGAGAAAGAGGACCGCGATACGATCCGAACCGTGGCAATCTGGAGACTCGACCCGATCCAGTGAAGAAGGAGCATTCTGATCCGAACCGAACCGATGAAGACTGATAACCCGAGATGCAAAGGTAGTCCAAATGAAGGGTATTGACTCAGGATCCAGATAGTAACCAATGAGTGGACTTCATGAGTTGGACTTTGCTGCGGGACGTGTGCTAAGGAGTTGTCGACGTTCATAACTTCGATTCACCACTAAAGATGGATGATGGGCTACTTATCAGTGCAGTAGGGTCATTATGACCCGAGGGGCAAGGTGATGGTAGCAAGACTACGTTATCAGTGCAGTAGGGTCAATATGACCCGAGGGGCAAGGTGATGCGTAGTAAGACTATGAGCCAGTGCAGTGGGGTCATTGCGACTCCATGGGGCAGAGTGGACATAGTAAGGATTAGTAAGGCTATGAGCCAGTGCAGTGGGGTTCTTGTGACTCCATAGGGCAAAGTGGACATAGCGAAGGATTTGTGGCTACGTTATCAGTGCAGTGAAGCCATTTATGACTTCATGGGGGCAAAGTGATCGTAGCAAGGTATGTTGGGTGATCGAAGTGGTGAATATCGTATGCTTTACGCACTGAGTGAGAGATGTGAGGATGGATGCTATGTTTGATTGTTTGCCATCCCTATGACATGCACACCTCCCCCACCTCCGTATCTATACACTGTTTGATATGGTACCTTAGAGTATTGTACAATATGTAGTGCTAACTCTTTGGTTGCAGGTCCAGGTTCAGGTATGTTTTAGTCTACCTGTTATTGTTCACTTTAGATGCTTATCGCTCATACCAGGCTTTATGTCTGACCCAGAGTTTTATGTCTCCTCTTATTACTCTGGGTGCTCACACGAGCAGACTAGAGACAGGTTAGCTGGTGATGCGCGAGTAGCTGATTCGGAGGCGGGCATGAGGCTTCCACGTATGACATTTATATACACATTCTCCCTGTGTCGTTGGTGGTCGCTACTTGGGCATTAGTAGTGTACCTCCTTTATCTTACTTTTGCTTTGAGACAGTTTGAAAGTTGTAATAAGCTGTATTTCGGATTTCCGCTGCTATGATGTTTAGTTCTGATTTTCAGCTTATGCACTGTCTCTCCTGTTTTATGTCAAGTATGTTATTATTATATTTTGTTCTATGCGCTGTGAGACATTCTACAGGTTCTTTGTATGTTCATCTCTTCTTCCCTTTCCTTCTTACGACCCGTTCCGTGCTAACTGGACATGTGTACAACGCACTTTTGGAGTAAATGTCGGTTGGTGCGGGGCGGGCCGTCCCGGTGATTTACTTCATCCTTTAGAGGTCCCGCAGTGGAAGTGGGAGAGCATCTCCATTGGTTTCATAGATGGTTTGCCTAGATCAAGGAAGGGCAACACCAACATTTAGGTGATCGTAGACATGCTTACTAAGAGCGCTCATTTCATACCAGTTAAGAATAAAAGGAGGACAGCATGGTTGGCAGCAATTTACGTTCGTGAGATAGTCCATCTTCATGGAGTACCTTCCAATATCGTAAGAAATCGTGATCCCATATTCACTAGTGAATTTTGGAGGAGCTTGCAAGAAGCATTAGGTACATAGTTATGATTGAGCAACGCTTATCATCCTCAGACCGATGGATAGACGGAGAGGGTGAACAGAGTTCTAGAGGATCTTTTGAGGCTGTGTATCCTAGAATTCAGAGGGACTTGGGAAGAGCACCTTCCTTTAGTAGAGTTTTCCTACAACAACAGTCATCAAGCAGGCATTGGCATGGAACCCTTCGAAGCATTATATGGATGACCCTGTAGATCACCGACTGGTTGGTGGGGATCTACATAATGACTTTTACTTGGATCAGAGGTTAAGAAGCTACGCAAATGAGAAGTCAAGTTGGTGAAGGTTCAGTGGGGAGACAGCCAAGAAGATGCAACTTGGGAGACCGAAGACAATATTTTTGCGCTTCGTACCCTTTTCTTTTCAAGAGAATGTTCTTAACTTCTATTCCAAAAGCTTTTATTCGCATTTGCTTCTATCATCTAAGTATATCCTATTGATCGAATCTTCGACCTTTAGGTAGGAAATCCCATGATTGTAAACATGTATCTGAGACATGTTATGTTTGATGGATGCAAGTGTTTGCTAGTGCTTGCTCGCGGATGCATATACACACATTAGGCACTAGATCGGCTCAATCACTCTCATACCGCATATGGATGTGTGCGCATTTTTCTTCTTTTAATGTATGAAAGTGGATGTATCATCTTATGGATGTTGCACTTGGATGTATGATTGTGCACACATATAGAACTTACATGTTATAATAGGATTATTTGCATACATGTTGGATTCATGGCACTAACATACATTGCATTAAGGAGGTCGACTAAATCAGTAGACCGCCTGATCTTTCGCATTAGTGTTGGGACATACACAAACCTTTGCATATGTTAATATAATCATTAGAAAATTTTAAGGACAACGGATGTCTGTGATTGGTGGATGAGTAGATGGATGATGGATGGTAGGATACATTCTTCTTAACTTGAAGATTTCGGAACGAAATCCTTTGAGTAGGGGATAATGTAACACCCCGAAATTTTAACAACATTAAAGTGGATAAATTAAAGAATAAATAATTTGATATTCAGAATTAAGTGAAATGGACTACGTCATTGCGTCCATCTTGAAATTCTGGTCAAGATAGACACTTGGTTTGCGTAAAACAGATAACGTATGAAGAAGTTATGGACAGTAGAAGTTTGGCGAAAAGAGCAGGAATTCCCGGCGCATTTGACAAGTGCGCCAATGTATTTTTGCACTAGCGAACCTGTAAAGTGCGCCCATGTATGTTTTTGGGCACCCGGACCCAAGTGGGCGTCGACCCGTGGCCGATTCACCCTAGGCCTGAGGTGGCATTCGAATTCTGGAGGATGGCAGCTATAAATATACCTCAATTCTCTTGTTTTCTCATATTAAAAATAATGGAGGCCAGATGTCGTGAGTGCCTGAACTGAATCTAATCCTATCTTCTTCTACAAATCAAGTTTAAAAGATTCAAGCGTTTCAACTATAGATCTGAGATTCAACACCAACAAATTCTTTTCTATCTTCTAAAATCCAAACACCGTGAGTTAGTTACTTTCAGATTTAAATGATTAAAAGTAAACGTGATATGACTGTGATTTGGATTTGTTATAAATCGTGAATCTATGACATCCTTGAATCTTAAATGTTATCTTGTTAGATCTAATTCGTTTATGGATACTTTATTATGTCATGCTAGATCTACCTTTATAGAACTAATTCGTTTGTGGATAATTTATCATGTCATGCTAGATATACCTTTATAGATCTAATTCGTTTGTGGATAATTTATCATGTCATGCTAGATCTACCTTTATAGATCTAATTCGTTTATGGTTAATTTATCATGTCGTGCTAGATTTACCCTTATAGATCTAATTCCTTTGTGGTTAATTTATCATGTCAAGTTAGATCTGTCTTTATAGATATAATTCGTTTGTGGATAATTTATTATGTCATGCTAGATCTACCTTTATAGATCTAGTTCGTTGGTGGATAATTTATCATGTCATGCTAGATCTACCTTTATAGTAATTCGTTTGTGGATAATTTATCATGTCATGCTAGATCTACCTTTATAGATCTAATTCGTTTGTGGTTAATTTATCATGTCATGCTAGATCTAACCTTATAGATCTAATTCGTTTGTGGTTAATTTATCATGTCACATTTGTGGATCTTAAACTTTACCTATCATGTGGTGATTAATTTAGATCTATCATTAACTGGAAATATGAATCCTTATTTATTCATGCCTATTATGATATCCTTAGCATGTTAGATCTAGTTTTATTATCACATGCTCACTAGATCTATTTTTATATGTCCACCTTATCACCATGCCAATTACATGTTTATGTCACTTTTGTTAAAATAATCACTATTGTCATCTTTCCCTTTTATTGTTTATGGCTTGGATACTTTCTAACCTAGGCATGACGCTAATTTATACGAATGCGTTAGATTACGGACGAAGGGAAAACAGTAAAATTGGCATAAATTGTAAATGGGAAGTTTTGCATAAATTGAGTAGTAAATGAGAACATGAATTTGGGCATATATTAATTATGAACATAATTGGAGGAAAAGAGGCATGAACACCTATAAAAGAAATAGGTATAATTAATTAATAATTGAAATGCCTAGGATTACAGTAATTAGAAAGTGTAATTGCACTTATGACATGAGGTTAGATTGCACTTGCGGTGGAAGTCTGCCCGGAACCAACCGACATATCCAGCGATCGCAAGTGATGAATCTAATGTGAGAGGTCTAAGTGCATAAATACGAGACGGGCTAAGACACGAGGTTAGGCCCAACTTATGGAAGAAGTCTTCCCGGGCCTGACCGACATATCCAGCATCCACAAGTTGTAGGCCTAATGTGGGAGGTCTAGCCCATTATAACCATAAATGGACATGGTAATGAATTGGAGTAAACAAGGAATGATAGTAACCTATTATGATTAATTACTTAATGAAAATGTTATATATAATAGGTAGGCTTGTCCTAGGGATGAGTGGAAATTATAACATAAGTTATAATAAAAGGAAAGAAAGCTTATTAGTAAAACTTAGCTAAGAAAACTAAGTTAATAAGTAAACAACGTCAAGTTGTAGTGATATGTTAAACAGGAAATAGGTGAACTGAGAAGAAGTATACTTAATTAAATATTAAGTAAAACATGTTATTGTAACTATGGAAACAGACAATACAAAAGGGATTGTAAGATTGCTTCCATTAATTATGATCCAGGGGTGAAAGATTATAAGATTACTTCTGTTAATTACAATCTAAAGGTTAACATGTAATGGGGCTTATTAATGAACTTAAATGGATTAAGTTATATTTATATGAAATTAATATGCAAGTGAAACTTTGGCAAGTAAAAAAGAAGTCAATGTGAATAGGGATAACCTGTTAGTCTGTAATACTTAACCTAGTTGAATCCATAGGGATCGTGTCAATATAAACATGAATAGGGGTTAAGTAAAGTTGGTTGAATCAGTGGGAGGGTTAAGTAAATCTTGGGTTGGTGGGTAATATTAGTATATATAGGCCCACAAACTTAACTGTTAAATAAACATGCTTGAATCAGTGGGAGGGTTAAGTAAATCTGGGGTGGGGGTGGGGGGGGGGTTGGTAATATTTACATATAGGTCCACAAACTTAACCCGATAAGGTTATGTAATTAAATACACCTAGTGGTATACATAACCAATGGAAATAATAAAGTTATGTAATTAAAGACACCTTTTTAGGGTAAGCATAATTTGTAGAAATGGTAGGGTTATGTAATTAAAGACACCTAGTGGTATAAATTGCTAATGAAAACCTACTGGGGGATATAAGACAAAGGGGAGAGCTTGTATTATATTGTGTGGGACCCGTTTCAGCCAGTAACCCGGAGTAGGTATCAAACATATACTCCGAACTAGGTCGGAGAAGGGGCACACTTACTGGACTGATTGTTAGAGATCCAAACGTGGAGGATGATGTGGGTGGCGCAAACCGACCGGGCCATGTACGTGCATGAGCCGGGTAGAGGGGGATAAGACGACCGTGACACCTGTAGCTATGGTTGTGCACATTATTAACGAGGGATTGCCACTTTAGAAAGTGATACCTCCTACTGTGGGGCCGACACAGAGTATCTACGCGGATAGGGAGCCGATCGATTAGGGTAGTTAGGGTACTTCTAGACTCTAGTAAGTTTAGGAGTCCGTTATTAGGGCTGTCTGTGGATTGTATGGGGTTAAAACCTCTCACCAGAAGTACGCCAAAGTCTACCATCTTGTATGTGTTGGGGATCATCTCATTCTGGTTATACTAATATTGTGCAGAGGAATCTTTAGAGAAGCGTATCACTTTATCATGTTTACCTTGTCATAGACTCGCCAGACTTTATGTCTGACCCTTTTTGTTTCTCTTCTTTCTTCTGTTCCCCCCTCCAGGTTCACAGGGTGGGAATTCTCAGGCTTTGTCAGGACTCAGTTATCATCTTGCTTGGAGCAGGTTTTGAAGTATTGCTCAAGTTCTTATCTCTACTATGGTTTTGTCTCTTTTTGGGGAATTATGCTTTTTATGTACTCTGATGGAACAAGACAGAAAGTTTTATATTATTGTAATGGCTTTTATGCAGTTTCAGACTTATGGTATTTTGGAACATGATGTTATGATTTTATGTTCGAAATAAAAATTTAAATTCTGCCGTTGCTTTTATATCTGTCTTGTAATGTTTCTGTTTACCTATAACGCTTCACGAAACTTAATGCATTCCCTTTGTGAATAACATTAACAGACGTAGGGGGTCACACTTCCCATCGAGCTTCAACTACAATCTCATCAAGTTACTTACTATGATTGAAGACTAATAAAGATCTCCTTCTGGAATTTCTTAGCTCACTCAAAGAGAAAAGGGATGAGTTTGAAATCAGAGAAACAACGCGCCGCTAGTGGGTCAGCCGACATTACAACACCAAAGTTCTTCCAAAACACTTTGACATCAATGACCTTGACCTTAAGTGGATCTTTCCCACACCGATAGGACTCGGTCCTCGCTGGGAAGGTCCGTACGTTATTCTACGGAGGCTTGGAGATGGCACTTTCAAGAAAACGACCATAGATGGCGCTAAAATACAAAGGGAATGGAACGTCGAGAATCTTCACCGCTACATCACCTAGTTTGCTATACGTATTTACTGCTTTCCACAAATGTTTTTTTTTCAAGTTCAAGGCATTGTATAGAAAAGGCGATTACAACCGACAGTTATCAGTAAAGACATTCGAATTCTCATGTTCTCGGTGTGTTACTTTCTGTGTAGTATGTTAAAGCTGCAGTAACCATCGACTTGCATACACGAGCGCACAACACTGGATCGGCATCTCAGAGCTTGGCATTGATCTACCACCTCGAGTCTTTACTAAGACCCAAACCTTATGGAGCATCCACCCTTCACAAGACAACTCGAGTCTCGAACCAACGACAAGGTCAAGTATAAATAACTCGCGATGCTTATTAATTTAAGTGTCCAGCTCCATCCCTTAGTCTTCGGCTTAGGGGCAACAAAATAGCTAAGTGTGATACCAACCGCTTGCTTGGCAACTTTCGACCCTCAGGGTTTAGATTCGGGTACAAAACTAGCAAACCAACGACACCCTTGACTCCTACCTGAACGAAACAGCGAGAGAGTATAAAGGATGAAATAGTGATGTCTACTCACGACTCGGAATCAATGACCGTAAGGAGGTTTCAAGAGTGGAGTCACCAAACCTGAACTCCTAGTAACTCAGAATCAACGATCGAAAAGAGATCTCGAGATTGGAGTCAATGCACTCAAACTTCACATGACCTATTCTTCTCAAGGGTGAAGTATCGAATGATGTAAGCTTAAGTGTAATGACAAGTTTATTTATATAAGTACGATACTAGAAAATGTAATGAGCACTTGAACATTTAAGGTTACATGTGATATAAGCAGAAGAAGCTAACTTTCATTCATAAGTCAAAATACAACTATCTTTTCTTCTAAAGGCACGATGCACATCAAAACCACATCGTGCCTCCAAAAGCGAGGGTCGAACTCGCGTATACTATCGGTCTACAACTAAAAAAGCTACTTATTTATAACAGTCACTCCCGAGAGCCACTCTTCTCCTTCTTCCCCGATACATACTTGGGTGGCTCGTCCATCTCTGTCCCCTCCTTCTCTTCCTCTTCCTCTTGAGGCTGCTTCCACCGCCACCCTTCTGTCCCTTAGACAGAGTCGGCTGAGCATGAGACCTGATTTTGATCTCCGGATCCCATTAAGTAGTAGTTCCCATCGAAGTATTTGTTTTCAACTTAGCTTCCTACCGAGCCTTGAGCCTGGAAAACTCCTCCTCTGTCCTTTTTTGGGCCATTGCCTCCGCATCCTTCTTTCGGAATTCCTCGATCTTGGCTTGTGCCTTTGCCTTGGCTTTCTCCGTCGCCTCCTCTGGACCTTGAGTAAGGCTTCCTCATCGGCTTTCTTCTTTGATACTTTCTCCTCCAACTTCACAAGCATTTGGGAGTTTTGTTGCTCGACTAATTCATGCATAGTCTGCCCACCTATTTCTGTCGATCTGACCACCTAGGGGTCTGCCTCCTGCTTTCTCTTATTCTCCACGAAGAGTAGTTTGTCGAAGTAATCCATCCCAGTTTCTCCCATCTCCAAATTCGTGAGTGAATCTAGGTGACCAAACTCCTCTCCAAAGCTGTCTCCTGTAAGCCTCTACGCCAAACCCAAGAACGACAAGCATTGTTAAAGCGTAACCAGCTGTCACCCCTGCTCCGGGGGAACCTAAGCGATGAAGAAGTAAACAAGTTAATCAATTTTGGTTTCTTGTTAACATCCTTTTGAGTACTAATGAAGAAGCGGGCTTACCTTGCAACGTCTGCTGTGTGTCTTCGATGGGCATCGTACTTTTGGTTGTTTACAGAACGGAGTATCCGTATCCCAGCCCGGATAATCTGGATTATACTCGTTGACGGCGAGAGTTGGAATGGACGGACCGTAGTGGAGCCAAGCAGAACAACTTGTTGCAGCTGAGAGCTACCTCCTTCAAATTCGTGAGCGACCACCACGCACTCAGTAATAAGGATTTCCTCTTTGCAGCAGTAAGTCGCTCTGCCTCAGCATCTTCTTTCGGCAATGCCCTACCTTCTGCCAACACCCAATGTTCCTCTTCCGTTAGGTATTGAGCCATCAATGTCGCCTTATTGACCGACTCCATCTCCTGAATCCTAGCCTCATATTCCACCAACTTATCCTAGGCTCGAGCCAGCGTGCGGGAGTAATGTTCGACCCATGAAATTCCGCCAAATGGAAGTGTCTTGATGTATAGGCCCCACACCGCTAGATCCAACTCTGACTCTGCCTTCTCCTGAGCCTCATCAACTTCAGCCCTAAGTTTCCCCAGTTAGGATTGGAATTTAGCTTTAATGTTGTCCACCTGGCCCAACGTTTCCTTGTTTGAGGCCTCCGCGACCTCCTTGTCTTTTCTCGCCTACTCGAGATCAACGCAATTTGACTCTAGAAGCTGTCTGATCTCTTCATTCTCCTTGATTAGGTGCTGCAATCGTTCATTCTCCTCTTGCATATTCTCATTCTCCTTTGCCAAAGGATCATTATTTTCTCGGAGCTGTTGTACCTCTTTGTTTTCCTGCAGCAACCACCGGTTCTCCTCAGAGATGAATTTATTACCCTTCTCGAGCGCTATCGTCCGAGCTACGCTCGAAGCCAGTGTGTCTTGTACGCTTCCCGAGCCTGGACCATCTATGCCTTGACCCTCTCAATCTCCCTCTTTAACCTGGCTGTTTCAGCAAAAGAGAGTGAGCATATAAACATGTTACTCGAACATGCAGAAATAGACGCTAGGTAAAGTTTTGTCTTACCCATCTCAGTATCCTGGTTTTTTAGGCTCTCTCGCTCAGCCTCAAACTCGATTAGTAAGCCCTAGATCTCGGCGTTTTTGTGAAAAATCAAATCTGAGAGCCTCCTCGCATACTTATACAGCTCTCGAAACTAGTGGTAGATGGTGTATACCTTATACCATGTATCTTTGTTGAAGCGCAATGGAATCTAATGCATGTCGGGTGTCCACAACAACTCATCGAAGTAGAAGTCAAGGAACGACATCTTTAGTATCTCCTACTTCTTCTCATTGCTAAGCTCTTGGATCAGTGACATATCAGGTAGCGTCAGACCCTGCTTCCTCACATCACTTCTGCTGGATCCCATGCTTCCTTCAGCCTTATCATTTCCTGTAGTTCTAGCCACTGGCGCCGTAGGTGGGACATAAGGAGGAATTATCGACACCATATTCCTTGTACTCACTATTTCAGACCTCCTTTCCGCTTTGGCTGTGTAATAACCAAAATTTCAACGGACTAGAATTTTCGCAAAATGCTAAAATCCAAGTCCATTGAAACCCGAGTTAGTTTGTCTGGTATCCTGCAAAAAGGCTAAGAAAAAATATATCCATGCTTACGATAAAAACATATCATAGTGGAATGAATAATAATAGTAAGTAAATACTTACCCTAATAATGGCACTATCTAACAAACGTCTTTAAGCTATATAATCTCAGCCACCTGTCTAATCGGCAAGGCTGTTATAAGGAGGGGGTCTGAACAAAAGTTCTGGTGAATGGACAAATTATACTTTCTACAAATAACATTACATATATTGTTCTATCACTGGTTCTTATTTATTAAGTTTTTCGGGTTTATTTCACAATATACTTTCGATACTTTCGTATAAATCACGCCCATCTACTCCCAGTAGATTAAACTAATAAATCATATGTACGTAGTTACATGCCCAATAAACCGGGGTACTTCCTATAGTATCCTCCTCGAGTGGTCCCCATCATCGTATAGCGAAAACGTACTGAACCTCCATCTCCACATTATGAAGGCATACTAGACTATGCTACAAAGGCATACCAAGTATCCAACGTTACGCCACAAAAGCATACCAGGGTATGCTGTGAAGTGAATAAGCCTCTACCACTGCACCATAAGGGAACCCAAATACACGAGTTCTTCATGGAACTCAGTCGGAGGCCTTCTATATCTGTCAATAATGACTTCGGTAGACCTAAAATAATGGCTTCGTTAGACCCGCAATACAGATATCAAAAATTGGTCTGTCTCTATCGGTGGCTCTTTTAGGCCCCATCCGGCCTACTCCCTAACTAATGAAAGACCATTGAAAGAGCTAAATGACCACTCCTAACAAACAATCTAACCGAACAAGTGGTCCCTTATCCAATGACCCAATAATAAAAGATCACCGACCTCTTGGTTTTAGCTTTTCCCGCACACGCTCCGACTAACAATGACAAGTGTTAGATGACCTACTATCCTTTTTTGGGTCCTGACCACGAAGCCTCCACCTTGAGGCAACCCCCGTATCATCCTAGAAATCATCCAATCAGTCTTTAGGTTGCCTACAATAACAGATGCAGCCAAGGCATACTCGCCGGATGGTACTGTACATACCATACCTCTATGGGTACAACCCAGAGCCTACCACAGAGGACCATCATGGAGTATCCTCACATCCCGTAGAAGTCCCGCACTTCCTTTCAATCCCTTCAAATAAGTTGGACATGCTCCCACCATGTCTCCCGACACCTTCGATGATTTATCCCATTGAGCTCTTCATCCTTATGCACTGAACCAAATGCATATCGTTATTTTATTAGACCCTATGTCTAATTTCCCATTATGTGTTTCAATTACTTTCTTTTCGTTAATTTATAATATTCATTAATTTATTTAACCTGAATATTATTTCTTTATTAATCAACTTCATTATTTACCATAAAATTTTAGTTTTAAGCCTGGAACTTAAACTCTTTAAGTCGATATTTCATATTAAAGCCTAACACTAAATTTTAGGCTCGTAACTAAAACTTATTAAGTCGGTATGTCCATATTAAGGCTTAGTTGTCATTTCAACCAATTTCATATTTGCAAATAAACTTTTTTTGTTTATTATGATTTCTCAAATATCATATTTATGCAAATATGTGTTACAGTTAGATTTTCTGTCATATTCTGTTTCTTTCCATTTTCTAATTGTAAACTTTATGTTATAATTTTTCTTTTACATTATTGTCACTGAAGTGTGCTTATTATATTCCAATTATAAGGTTACAATAAGCCTTTTTCTTTACATAACCTATTTTAGTTATGTTATCTCTTTTTTTTCTATCTTTACAATTTATCCTTTTAGGAAGTTAGACCAATTCCAATTGATTGGTTACGAAAACTGTATAAAATCTATTTCCATAGTTTCAAGTAATTACTATAACATAAACCCAAGATTGCAAGACATTTCTTTATTTTTCTCGTTATTTTTGGGTTATCAAATTAGTGCGCAATATGGACAATTCCCTATTTTGCACTGATCCATGTATTTTATCATTTTATGTTTCAATCATGTTTACTATTTTTCTTATTTACTAAACTATGCAAATACATTCCCTTTTTCTTGACCAATCAATCTAGGCTATTTCCGACCTTTCAGGCTTATAGGTAAATGTGGATTCTCGTTGTTGCCTTTTTATTTTCCCCAAATCCGTTATATTTCCCGTAACTTGAATATAGTTAGGATTTATACCATTTTTCCCAATTTAATATTTACCTAAATATTTGAATTACAGTTCTCAAATTACATAAAGAAATTCTCAGATCTATAATCCAATTACATGTTTATTGTACATATAATTTATTACATATTTTCAATCGGAATTTATCACAAGAATTTAGACAAGAGTAGATTCATTTCCAAATTATAAAGAAAATAAATTATTACAATTTAACAATTCCAATTTCATGAGATATACAAGAATCAAACGACATAATACGCCATCATCGGAAAATATAATTTAAATCTACTCACCTCAAAAAGAAATCACTCCAAGCTCGGACGACTTTATTTGAACATCTCCATTTTAGATCTACAAATTTTTTTCTTCAATTTGCAATTCAGAAAGCCTAAATCTAAAATATCTAATTTCTGAAGAATTTGAGGAGAAAGAAGAATGATAGGGCTTTCACGCTTATTCAGAAAAATAGGAGTCTAAAGGCTAGCCATGCCACTTTATTTATAGTGAGTCAAAACATTATCGTTCGTCCATTTAAAACAATGCAAATCAGGCCATCGATTTAAAATGTGCGCATGATTTGTTTTATTTTTGTTTATTTATCATAAGAGCTAATGTTTGAACGTTTCCTTCCAAGTAAAACTCTATCATTAATTACTAAATCAATTAGATCATGCATATATATATATATATCCAATATTAATTGATTCTTATATTTTATAATTTCTTACCTATTTGAATATGTCAATTAGTATCTCAATTGATTAAATGCATATAAAAGTTATACCTTTTTAATTTATTCTTATAAACATAACTACCTCATTTGATGTTTGACGCATTCAAATTCTTTCCTTTCTTTTTAACTTAGAAACAAATAAATATGTAAATGGCATTTTATTTTAGCTAATTAATTTACATTATTAGCTAATGTAACTATGGCATTTTCTTTATTAATTGACACCATTTTTAAAACATTCACTAATTTGCAATTAGTCAATTAATATGTTTTGCTATTTTAGTCATTATCCAAGTTAATTCCTATTTGCAACTAAATCACACATTTATAAATTATGTATTTAAACTGCCAATTCATTACCCAAATAACTAACATATATGTTTCTTACTTTTATTAATTGATGCTTATTTAATTAATTATTTAATTGATTGATTGCATCAATTGTAAATTAATATATGTATGTTATTATTTAATGTATTCCCCACGTACTTCCTTTTTGTTTGCATACACCCTTTTATTATCTTCCAAAATATATTAAAGTATTTGTCAAGTGTTATATTATTTTTCCACTTTTATTATGTTTTAATTATGGAAGAAACTCTCATAAAATGGCAATTAATGTCCCATTTCTTTCTTATTAACGTTCACTGTACATATTTTTCTATTAGTGTGCCATGCCATGCCATATGTACATACATATCTTTAGTATGAATTAATTATACCAATTAATTACCACTAATGGAGTACAATAAAGGATAACACATTTTAACTGTACATATACATGTATTTTAATTTTATCTTAGTTGCATGCATTAAAATAAATTTCCCTGTTTAACAACAATCGTTATTCCTGTTAATTGGTTATATATGAATTCTTTCTATATAATTTATTTATTTCCCATGAATGACATTTTATTTAATTCTCTTCCTTTGCACATATAGGCTCAACATTTGAATTTCAAATTATATTTGTAACTCTTTCATATTAGCTCCAATTTGCACAAACTTTATATGAAAATAATCAGAAAATTTCCATGGATGCAATGGCGCAACCCCCGTAGCTTAATTTTGAAAATTGCAAAAATGCCTATTTTTCATTATTTGTAATTTTTCAATTATTTTGTATAAAGATATGAAGTGTTACATTCTACCACCCTTTAATTTCATCCTCGAAATTTTATAGGGTAAAACCATGTAATTTCTCGCATTAATTTGGAACCATTTGTGCACTTGTGTTAAGTGTAACACAACATAAAAATACATGAATGCCTAAACGGTACATTCTATATGAGTGCAAATTTTCTTGAAAACCTTTCGAAAACATGATGCATATATTCTAAGTATACTGGCAATTTCTATATGCATTCAATATTATGAAAATAAAAAATTATTTTTTCATCCATTTTTCCCACATTCTTACAAAGTAAGAATGTAGTTTATCCAATTTTTTCATCCAAACCCTACCAGTCAACTTTGAATTTGCTAATTTCATAAAATCTAATTTTTTGAATTCGGTTTCTCATGTTAGAAAAAGGTAGAAAATGGAGAATTACATGTTTTCCATCCACTTTTGCACACCTTTTCCCCCGTACTTGGAAACCTTAATCGTTAATATTACAAAAATTCATATTCCCTGATCCAAGCATAGTTTACAAAAGAGGAATTTCATTTTAATTTTTCCAAACTTACTAGAAGAGTTTATTTTCTTTTATTGTTCTCATTTGTTGCAGTTGTCGTCCTCGTTGCTCTTGTAATTTTAGTTCGTTTTTCTTTTAGTTGTTTATCTTTTGCTCTCACTTTTATTTTATTGACAATATCATATGTTTTTTTTGTCTAGTGGTCATTACAAACACCTAGAGAGAAAATATCCCACTAAACTATTCTATTTTCTATAATAAAATAGAACACAACATAAGAGTGCAAACCTATACCAAAAGAAAAAAAACTCTACTGCATCCACTACTAGGTAATAGATACAACGACTAAATGAGTTTATCCACAAGGACTAGGAGGCCCAGGACTATGTTCCTATGACATAAAAAGACCTTCATCATTGAATCTAGACAATCATAGCATTCCTCCTTTCCATCTACCACTCCATACAAACTCATGTCACATATCCCTAGTCTCATCCTGCGTCCGAAATTTGGATAACATGTCAAACCTTCCTATTTCCTCAAAGGATGCTAGAAAAGGAATTTCTAATAATTACTAACCATGTCATAATTTCACTTATACCTTTACCAACTATTCATGCACACTAATAGAACCATTCTAACTAAATTAATTTAATTTTATATTCTCAATACTTTTCTCAAAAGTTAAAATTAGAGAAGATAGGATTATGCACTTTAACTTAGTTGGGCTTTTATTTATTTTAATATACGTTTCATTTTCAAGAGGAATTAATAAGATTAAGTTTCTGTGAATCTTTTCTAAAGAGGACTTTTGTGTTCTGTGCAAAGTAACAAGGAAACTTCAAAATTGTTGAAATAGGTAACACAAAATATTGTGCTTCACCTATATTTTGCTCACCTCTTTCGCTGCACATTTCCTTGTTACTTTAACAATACATATTCACTTACAAACTTATTGATTCATAAACACTTATCTTATAATTATTCTTGTTCCAATAAGTTAAAGTGTGCCACAGTCTGTTATTTATGAAAAACTTTTATATTTTATTTCACTCAATGTCACCTATGCACCACATACGGCTAATTTATTTATATTCGTGCTTTCTCTTAACCATTTATATCGGTTAACCCCACAATTTGCTTACGCATTTAATACTTTTTGGAAACAAGTTTGCTAATTTTCTCAAAAATTAATTTAATGTAACACTTAATATCACAAACCGGAAGATTTCTAAAATTGTAAACTTTTAAACTTAAAACTTGAAAACTTTTCTAGAAATATTTTCCTATATTGATATCTTTTCTTTTTCAGTTCTTTCAAAAAGTTGTAACTGTGGGCTAAGTATAAATTGGTTTCTAACTTTTGCATTCCCAAATCCTTTGAGCGAAACTACATTTCTTTGTCCAAAATTCCTCTTTTACACAAATCCCTCCAATACTATGTCTAAACTGAAAAACAAGACTGGCGCCACTTTTGTGTCAAATGTATGCATATAAATTCCTAATCCATTTTCTCCTTATCTTTCTCAACTTAAAAGGCTCTACTGCCTAATTCACTAATCTGAAATACCAAAATCTTGGATACTAACCCATGAAATCTTCTCCCTCTTACTATTTTTTTCAAACCATATTGTACACTTTTCTCTCTAGCCACTCATGAGCCTATTATTATCAAATTTCCATAACCATTTCCTTAGTGTAAAAAACTAATATTTCAACTTTCTCTATGTGATGTTTCACTTAATTAGTGAGTTCCTCTATGGATATAGGTATATATATAATATTTTATATTTTAAAAATACAAATATGTTCACTCACTATCTATATAGGAATCCTGAACCTAAGCTCTGACAGTAGATGTAACAACCCAAATTTCAACAGGCCCGAATTTTTTGCAAAATGCTAAAATCGAAGACCATTGAAACCGAGTTGGTTTGTCTGGTATCCTGTAGAAAGGAAAAGATAAAATATATCAGAGCTTACGATAAAAATTTCTCATAGCGGAATGAATACAATATAATAGTAAGTAAATACTTGCCCTAATTTTGACACTGTCTAACATGTGTCTCTAAGATGTATAATATCTTCCACCTATCTAACATGTTGGTTTTTTATTAGGAGGGGGTCATAACAAAAGTTCTTGTGAATAGACAAATTATATTTTCTACAAATAATGCTACATATAAGGTTTTATCAATGGTTCTTATTTATTAAGTTATTCAGGTTTATTTCATAATATACTTTCAATTCTTCCATATAGATCGCACCCATTTAATCCCCAACAGGTTAACCTAATAAATCATAATATGTAGTTTCATTCCCAATAAACCGAGGTACTTCCCATAGTATCTGCCTCGAGTGGCATCCATCGTCGTACTACAAAAACATACTGGACCTCTATCTCCATGTTACAAGGCATACTAGACTATGCTACGAAGGCATACCATGACTCTAATATTACGCCACAAGGCATACTAGGCTATGCTATGAAAGCGAATAAGCCTCTTCCACTGTGCCACAAGGGTGCCCAAATATCTGAGTTCTTCACAGAACCTAGTTGGAGGGCTTTCTATATCTGTCAATAATGGTTTAGTTAGACCATAAATAATGGCTTCGTTAGGCCAACAATACAGATCATATCAAAAATTGGCCTATCTCTTTTGGCGGCTCATCTAAGCCTCACCTAGCCTGTCCTCTAACTAATGAAAGACCATTCAAAGAGTTAAATGACCGCTCCTAACAAAAAATATAAACAAACATGTGATACCTCATCCGATGACCAAATAGTAAAATATCATTGGCCTTTTGGTTTTAGCTCTTGTCTTTCCCACACACGCTCCGACTGACGATGACAGGTGCCCAACGACCTACTATCCTTTGTTGCGTCATGTCCATGAAGCCTCCCACCTTGAGCCAGCCATCGAATCATCCTAGAAATCATCCCAGTCGTTGTTTAGGCTGCCCACAATGACATGTGCGTCCAAGAAATACTCACTGGATGGTACCGTACAGACCATGCATTTGTGGGTACAGCCCAAGGCCTACATATAGGACCATCACGGAGTATCCTCACGTCTCGTAGAAGTTCCACACTTTCTTCCAGTCCCGTCAAGTAAGTTGGACGTGCTTCCACCATATCTCCCAACACCTTTGATGATTTTCCCCGTTTATCTCTTCATCCTTACGGACTGGACCAAATGCATATCATTATTTTATTCAACCCTATGTCTAATTTACCATTATGCATTTCACTTACTTTCTTTCCGTTAATTTATAATATTCATTAATTTATTTAACCTGAATATTATTTCTTCATTAATCAACTTTATCATTTACTATATAATTTTAGTTCTAAGCTAGGAACTTAGCCTCTTTAAGTCGATATGTTCATATTAAAGCCTAACATTAAATTTTAGGCCTGTAACTTAACCTTTTTAAGTCAATATCTCCATATTAAGGCTTAACCGTCATTTCAAAAAATTATGTCAATTTCTTATTTGAAAAAAAAACTATGTTTATTATGATTCCGCAATATCATATTTGTGCAAATAAGGGTTATAGTTAGATTTTCTGTCATATTCCATTTCTTTCCATTTTCCTAATTATAACCTTTATGTTATAATCTTTTTTACACATTATTGCCACTGAACCGTGCTTATTATATTCCAATTATAAGGTTACAATAATAACCTCTTTTATTATGTTTTCTTTACTTTTTCTATCTTTACAATTTACCCTTTTATGAAATTAGGCCTATTCCCAATTGAATGGTTACCAAAACTGTATAAAATCTATTTTCATAATTTCAAGTAATTTCTATAATAGGAACCCATAATTGCAAGATATTTATTTTTTGTTATTTTTGGGTTATCAAATTAGTGCGCAATATGGCCAATTCCCTATTTCACACAAATCCATGTCTTTTCTTATTTCATGTTTGCAAGCATGTTTCCTATTTTTCTTATTTACCAAAACTATGCAAGTACATTCCTTTTTTTAACCAATCAATCTAGGCCATACCCAACCTTTAAGGCTTATAGTTAAAGGTGGATTCCTTTTTCCCCCTTTTTATTTTCCCCAAAACTGCCATATTTTCTATAACTTGAATTTACATGGGATTTATACCATTTTTCCCAATTCAATATTTACCTAAATATTTGAATTACAGTTCTCAAATTAAATATAGAAATTCTCAAATATATAATCCAATTATATGTTTATTATACATGCAATTTCTTACATATTTTCTACTGGGATTTACCATAAGAATTTAGACAATAGTAGATTAGTTTCCAAATTGTACAGAAAACAAATTATCGCAATTTAACAATTCCAATTTCACAAGATGTACAGTAATCAAATGACATAATATACCATTATTGGAAAATATATTTTAAATTCACTCACCTCGAGAAGAAAGTGCTTTAAGCTCAGACGGTTTTATTTGAACTTCTCTATTTTAGATCTATAATTTTTTTTGTCTCCAATTTGTAATTCAAAAAGCCTAAATCTAAGAAATCTAATTTCTGAAGAACTGGGGGAAAAAGAAGAGTGATAGAGATTTTGCGCTTATTCATAAAAATATGAGTTTGAAGGCTAGCCCTGCCCCTTTATTTATAGTAGGTCAAAACATTTGTTTTCCATCCGTTTGAAACAATACAAATCGAGCCATCAATTTAATATATGCACATGATTTGTTTTGTTTATGTTTATTTATTATCAATGTTAATGTTTAAACGTTTTCCCTATATAAACTCTCTCATTAATTACTAAATCAATTTAATCATGTATATATATATATATATCCAATATTAATTGATTCTTATATGTCATAATTTCTTACCTATTTGAACATGCCAATTAATACCTTAATTGATTGAATGCATATAAAAATTATACCTTTTTAATTATTTCCTTTCTTTTTAACTTAGAAATCGATAATTCTATAAATGACATTTTCTTCTAGCTAATTAATTTACATTATTAGCTAATGTAATTATGACATTTTATTTATTAATTGACACCATTTTTTAAAATGTTCACTAATTGCCAATTAGTCAATTGACATGTTTTGCTATTTTAATTGTTGTCCAAGTTAATTTCTATGTACGGCTAAATCAAAAATTTACAAATTATCTATTTAAACTACTAATTCATTTCCCAAATAATTGAAATATATGTTTCTTTCTTTTATTAATTGATGCTTACTTAATTAATTCTTTAATTGGTTGATTGCATCAATTGTAAATTAATATATGTATGTTATTATTTAATGTGTTCCCCACATACTTCCTTTTTGTGTCCATACACCATTATATTGTCTTTCAAAATGTATGAAAGCATTTGCAAGGTGTTATATATTTTCCACTTGTAGTATGTTTTAATTATGGCAACAACTCTCATAAAATGGCAACTAATGTCCCTTTCCTTTCTTATTAATGTTCATTACAGAATTGTATATATTCTATTAGTTTGTCGTACCATGTGTACATACATATCTTTTACTATTAATTAATCAAACCAATTAATTACTACTAGTATTTTTTGCCCGCTTTGCTAGGCATTAAAATTTATGTTATTAAAAAATATATTATAATGATTAAATATTAAAAATAAAAGAAAAATAAAGTATTGTAATTAATATTAAATAGTTATATATATATATATATATATATATATATATATAAATATTATAATTTATGCGGCACCTAAGCTAGATTATACAATGCTCACAGTTCAATTTGCAGGACATGTATCTATCGAGTGTAAGATAGTTGATAAAACTAATAGGTATGCACAAAATTAAACAAAACCTCACGTTTTAGAACAAATATTGATGTATCAACTTGAACAAAATTAAACAGTGATATCGTTTCTATGGTTAATGTATCAAATTTAATTTGCACACCTTCTATAACAAAAATGTCCTAAGTCTAAAATATAGCTAACGTGCTTAAGTGAAATGTTTCAAATTTGGCCCAAAAATGGATTCCCTACAATTGCATAGCTATATATTTTTTCTTTAATTTGATACACAGGCGATAAGACATTGCTGCATTCTCTTATTTTTACACAGTCAATATTACCTAAATTAGAAAGAAAAAATATATAGTTGCGATCGAAAAACACTATATTTTCTGACTCACATAACATAATATAATCTAATTTAGATGTTCTAAATTTACTACTTTATATATTCTAGTTTAAACTTAATAGAGAATTAATGTATGTTTGTAACTTATTTCTCTTTGTTCTAATTCAAAATATTAATTTGGGAAATACATACATATACCAGTTATAAATAAATGCTTCATGATGGTTAACTAAAGGATTCATTATCAGCTATGCGCATATTGATTCAATTATAACTTAACACAATTCTGGTTTACTAGAAGATGTGCGGACAATATGAATATGAACAATACAACATCAGCTAATAAAGATAAAGACAGAGAATGTGGAATATAGTTGAATTAAGATGCTAATATGGTACTAAAATTATGATTATGCATGAATGTTGTAGACAATAATATTTGGGATTGCTAGACATTATTGTGCTCATCCATCTCTGCTCTCTATATCATTTGAACACATTAGCAATTTGAATAATTTGTATACAAAATGAATAATCAAAATATCAGAAATTATGTCAAAATATACAAATCAATTAATGAAAATGCAACTAACACCTTGCATGTTAAGTGCTGGGTTATTAGCATTTAATGGGATGCATCAAAGTTCAAAACTTTTATGCTGCGTTTTCCATTTCAATTTCTTCTAATCCTCTAACATTGATGTACTTACTGCCTGCAGTTATCCAAAATGATAGTTGTTTTATATTATTATTTATAAATATACAAAGTCTGTTTAATGGTTTTAAACGTGCTTAGATGTCTACATCAATTTTAATATTCCAACTTTCTTTAACACACTTCTTGGCATAACAGCATCACCTAAACCAATTTAAACCATAATTGCAAGCCCGTAAACAAAAAGTTACAATCAAAGTAACAATCTTACCTGAAGTATATATTGTTATTGCTATTTCCATTCTTCATAAGGAAGACTTACCTGAAGTATTTAATATAACTCCTAATGTGAAATGTGTTCAATCATAGAAATTGCCTCAGATGAAATAAAAACCAATATGAAATGGTGCAACGGTAAAAATCACCTCAAATGAAGGAAAAAAAATAGTATAATAGTTGAAAGTGGAAGATGAAGAAGGTATATCCCACATATACACACATATTTTATATGAAAATTTGTGTCAAATTTGATAATTTTAGATTTTGTGGTCGACTTACGGAAAGATCAGCATTTTAAACAATAATTCAAAAAAGGAGCATAAAAATAATAATCGCATTATCCACATTTTTTAAGATATAACTATATATAGAGTAAGCAGAAAGAATAACTGAGAAGAAAGAATAAAGATAGACATTCAATTTTTAACGAAATAGCACATATATTGTAGGTAAGTATTAGTCAAAATTAGGCAATTGCTTAATCAGCTTCATTTAGTAAAAGGTTATATATTTATTTACAAATAGCATGATTTCAAGCTAGTTTGCGTATGCACCAACTATCAAATATGACATATTCATTTAAAATAAGTATTAAGGTCAATAAATCAAAACTTCCATACCTCGGAACAATGTGGAAAGAAGAGGATATCCTTATATGCTTGGTTCATATGCCTAGGAGTTCACCTAATATATGTAAATATAACTACAGAAATTATCACACTTCTAGTTATACAGACACTACATACACATTGTAGCCAAATGAAAATATGAAATATAGCCAATGAATCAAATAAAAGCTCTTTCAATATTTTTTAATTTATGGTCCAAAGAGAGTATTAAATAGAAATGGATTAAAATTTATTTTCTTAGCACAATGCTTTGACTATATATCCAAATCGGATTTATTTCCAGAGTAAAAATAATAGTTGAGTTTAAATGCTTGTAAAATAATCAACAAAAGGCTATGAAATAATTAAGAAGCATATGTGCACATGCTAAGTGGATTACTGGGAAAAGTAGCTAACACCTCTGAACGATGAGTGAAATTTCACCAAAGGAAACTCTTTAACTTGGAAATAATCGAAGCTAGAACAGTGAAAAGATCCTTACTTTAACGTGACATCTTAAAGCTTATCAACATGTAAGATTTTTCCACTGCAATAATAATTATCTTTAAAGTCTTAGAAGTAAAATTGACATAAACTTTAGTTCCATCAACAACATAATACTATTAGCTTTACCAAATATGATATGGGGAATTTTTTAATATCCTTATGTTTTCATGTTCGATGGATTTTCTGCGGTTAATATGTAAAATGGAACCAGAATATGTGTAGTGTTAGAAAAAACATTCCATAAATACTGCACTTACAATACAAACTTTTTTATATACAATAAAGATAAAGAAGGAATATTGGCCTATGTGATATTAACATAATTTTTTATTCATCGCCTATTTTGTTATAAGATATTTTACGTATTTTAAAAATGTCAAAAGCAAATAAATTGATCTGTAATGGAAATATTGTGGTTGCTAACTAATAATATTAGAACTATCCAAACAGCATATTGAATTGTAACGCCTTTTTAACTAACATGGAAAACAGCATGGATGTTTAAGGATTAAGTATCACAGCCCTGTTAGCAAATCTCTATTGCATTACATTTAGTGCATAGAAAGTTAAAAAGGAATAAAACCATTGCATATTCAATATAAAGGCACTAAAACTCAAAATATAAAATTATAGTGTTAAAGTAGATCAATAATAATCTTCACCTCCAGGTGACCTTTACCTTAATTTTCAACAAAGCTTTTCTACTGCCACTATATACCACAATCACCCTCGAAGTCTCATGGCCTATAGCAATGTCATCAGTTGTAGAATAAAAATCAAGTATTATCATATTCAAATGATTTTCATCATCATGGACTACAATCAGAAATCAAATTTTAATAGATGCAAATTAATGAATTTGTAAGTATAAATGAAATAAATATTTGTATGCAGATTAGAAGCCTATCGACGAAACATTCAGTTGCTGACTGGTTAAGGCAGTCTATTAAAGATTCAAGTTGCAACGTGTTCTGAAATATATGAGAAGGGTAAAATCAACGGTGAGAAAAAAATTCCTTGTTGTATCTACTATGAGATGTATCCACCATGAGATACACATCACTTACTTGGCCTCTTCATTGTCTTTCCATTATTGTATCCACGATTTTCCGAACTGACGTATTCAGATTTGAATGAAACTAAGATATATGCTATTTTATAGGTTGTGAGCAGATTTGAACCAATACAAATTAACATGAAAGAAATAAGTTTTAGAACATTGCATAGTACAAATATAAAGTGAATTTTACTTTTTTATAAATAGAAGCTCTAGAAGGAAAAAGTAGCAAGTATGGTTCTGTAGGATTGAGAAAGAAAAGAAGAATCACTATATTTATATTAATGATACAGTAAGAATTTCAACAGTTATTATCAAGGCTTAGGGAACTCTAGCACATATTTGACCGAGGCAACTAAAGAAAAGATGACTCGGTAAGAGTTTAAAAATATATTAGTTTCCCATTGATGTTTTTAAAAAATATCAGGATTGATTAATATATACAGTGAGATTTCAGAATTCTTGCGTATATTGGCATCATGTGCTAGCACTGAATGACAATGTGATTAATGGCAACGTGATTTTGGAATCCTTTCCATAATATCCTACTCGATATATTCGTCTTTTGGTAATTATTGGAATATTTTACATTTTCCTTCCTAAATTGTCCACCAAGGATAAGTTTATGGGAAATCAATTGCCATTTAAATGTAATGTAAGTAAATGTTGAGGTCATATCAAAAAGGGAAGAAAATCTTATGATTTTTTACTTCTTTCCTAACCAATTCTAATCGATATATTCATCTCCTGGTGATTTATGGAACTTTTTTTTACACTTTCCATCTTAGATTAATATATAGGCATTTCTCCTAAAGCTTATCTCTTGAAATTAAGCAATGGAAAATATTCGTTTGTTCATAGTATTATTTGAAATTAAGCAATGGAAAACATTCAGTTGCCGACTGATTAATATATAGGCATTTCTGTTAAAGCTTATCTCTTGAAATTAAGCAATGGAAAATCAATACCCATTTATTCATAGTATTATTTGATTCCTTATTTACTTCTAACTAATCACCAAGAATGAATATGTCAAGTAGGAATTATTAATAAGTAATGGATATATTGAAGTTATATCAAAGAGGAAATACATGATTTATGGAACTTTTTTTTACACTTACCATCTAAGATTAATATATAGGAATTTTTCCAAAAGCTTATCTCTAAAAATAATTGAATATGATTTAAAATTATAGATAAAATTACTAATTATATACGTGGTATAATAAGTGTGGATATGTAATATTGTGACTAATTATGAATTTTGGTGCTGACAACTTACATTACACATAAGTTGTTTTACATGGTAAATGATGACAAATTGAAAATATTACCTTATAAATTGTGTTTTTTTTCAAACATAGATAGGAACCAAAATGATATCATAAGAAATTGGATAGGGATTAAATTAGTTTCCATCATAACACGTGCTTCAAAACAGATTCGATATGAAATTTCATTGGATTTATTAGATGCATTTTCCATGGCATTTATAGGTGAATTATATGTTTTTTCTGGAAAATAGTTTATGTATATATGTAAATAAAGCATTTCCAGAAATATTTGAATTGACAAAATTATTAATTATATATGTAATAAGAAATAAAGTAAAGAGCAACAAAAAAATTATATTGTATGTTATATAAATAACAATGTTGGGTAGTTCTCTAAATGCATGAACATACAAAATTAGACAAACAACAATAACATCAACATTTTAGAAATTGTGTACTATTTCTAAATCAATGTAATGAAATAGGAAAACAATGCTATTATTATAAGAACAATTATGGTCATAGTCTTTAAAAGGAATACAATCTACATTTATATGTAATGCTTAGTAAAAAGTTAAGGAGACATTACAGCAATATCAGTAAATCACCTAAATAAGGAATTGATTTACTAAACAAACTTGAAATCCATCAGGAAAAATTATTTGAAGAAAAAAGGAAACAAACCAAATTCAGGGAATTGTGATGGAAGCAATGAGAATTTTTGACAAAAATTTCTTTAAAATTTTCTTATATCGTTGGTAAAAAGACTGGTATATGACTGTAATGGTATATAATAAATACTGTAAAGTTGAGCTGATATATCTATACTAATAATACAAATACCTCTCCATGGTGAAGCTTTTTTGAATGGTTAAAAAAGTCCTTTGCTCTCAACGCAATTGAACGTAAGTGCAACATTTGTCAGAAGGGATCAAATTGTAATTGCAAAAACACATTTCCGAAACCCACTGCTCTTTTTCTTGGTCAAACTATGTTGGCAGTTTTATTTTTTCCTCCACTTTTCCACTCCGTTATTCCCGTCTTCTTCCTTCTTTTTGTCTAAAAATTAATGGCATATGCCCTTCATACCTACTTCTCTACTCAGTTATTTTTCGTTCTCTTCACATCTCCTCCTACCACCTACCTCCGTCTGCTTTATTCCATCTTCACCACCAGTTATTTGTGATTCCCGTTAACCCCACCGCTCCCCGTTTCGTTTTTGGCTTCCTTATCGTTTCAAAATCAACCGCTATCCAGATCTGCATGTTTACACCCTACTGCTCTCCAGATCTGCTTCTTTACAACCTCCACAACCTTTTTTTGATGCTGCCGTGTTCAGTCCAGGTAAATTCCGATTGTAATACAATCACTTCACCTTATTGTTGTTCCCTAATGTTATTTTCACCAAACCTGCAGGTACCCGTGTTTGTGCAGCTGAACATTGATTTCTATCCTGCATCACCGAGGTCCATACCAACTTTGTACGATCTATATTACCACTATTTCTGCTTATTTTTTAAATAGTGACATGGTAGCTGACTTCAGCAATGCAATTTTTTATGCTATATTGACTGTACTTGCATATTATTGCGCCTGCGGGCGTTGTTTTGATAGCTGAATCTGTTGTGTGATATACTTAAGTATATTACATCACCAAAAAGTTTGATAGCTTGATGTCTTTCTAAAACTTCAATTTCTGCATTTACAGAAAATTATTAACAATTATTTAAGAACTGATAATTATTTTATGAAAGTGATACCTAGCACATATAAAAAATGGAATATACAAACTCATGTTTAATTATATTGCCTGATTTAAATTTCTTCTACTTATATCAAACATGTCAATAGTTATTAAGCAAATATAGCATTCATGACTGCCTTTGTCACTCTCCTATCTAATGCGTATTTTTCTCATTCACAATTAGATTGCTTATATAGTTCTTATAATACCTGCCATTATGTCATATACTACTATTTCTCATACACTGCTGTTTGTGATTATCTCATATACTACTATCTAATACATGTTTTTCTTTTTTGATAGCACGTACGTTTAGATTATTGGACTTGCCTTTGATTGATCTAGCTGTTAATTCCACTACTGCTTTTTCCCTGACAGCAATGATGCTTCTTTACACGCTCGACAACCTTATTTTTCCACGCTGACGTATTCAGCCTACGTAAAGTCTGATTTTAATACAATCATTTCACCCTACTGCTCTTCCGTGATGTTATTCTCTCCAAACCACCAGGTACCCATGTATGTGCAGCTGGACATCCATTTCTGCGATGTATCACCGAGGTACGTACCAACTTTGTATGACCTATATTAGTACTATTTATTACGTGCTTAATTTTGAAACACTGACATAATAGCTGACTTCACTAATGCATTTTTTAATGCTATATTGACTGTACTTGCGTATTATTACGCCTCAGGTCGTTGTTTTGATAGCAGAATATGTTGTTTTCATAGGTGAATCTGTTGTGTGCTATACTTAAGTATATTACATCAAAAAGTTCGATAGCAGAAAATATTACATTCACACATTGTTAAATACCTCACATGTATAGATGTTATATTAACCTGACTACAACCAAATTTTGTTCATATGTTTTAAAATTCGATACGGTCGGACTGAATTATCCAGCTGTAATGGTCAATTGTACAAAATATTCATGGATATTCGTCTTCTTATTTTACCAAGAATTATTTAACCTTAGCTGATAAATCTGACCAACGATATACGTCCACTTTACTATAAATTACGTGATGAATTTTTCATATGGTGTTTACCAGCTATCTTCAGCCTTCACATGCTTTTGGGTATTTGTAATGCTTTTAATCTGACAAGTCGTTGCTACGATATAGAAAGACAGTAGTTAATCCTTTATCCAAAATTCTGTTAATACATCTGTGCTATTTTCATCCCACATGCTATATCATTATTAAGGCATAGAGGAGCTACTCAGTTTGACATATTTCAATGATAATGCAGGATGTTTTATAGCATGCGTTGTATAAATTGACAAAAGAATGGATCGAGGAACAAAAGGCAAGAACAGTTTTTTTTCTCATTTTCCGCTACATTATATGTATGTCTGTTTATCTTTCATTCCGCTGTTCTCTTTTCTGTGAGTTGGTACTATAGATTTATCTTACTTTATTTTAGTATTCTATTATTACTTATTTGCTTAATCACTCTTACCCCATCATCCTTCTTTGCAATGACTTCCCAACAACAAATATTGGGAATGACTTTCGAATTCCTTATTTGCAAATTATAAGTGCCAACATGTTATGTGTTCAAATGATATTACTTTCGGACAAAAAATTTATTTTTAATTTGTGCTATTTCCATGTATGGTAACATTATTATAATATGGCAACTAATTTGTAACTGCTTTGTTCCAAAAGTATATATAAGTGGCAAGGGGTTAACTGTTAACATGCTATTGTTTTCTGACAAAAAAATATAATTTAAATCTGTCTTACATCCATGTATCGTACAATTATTATACTACATAAAAGCATAATCTTAGTAATTAAATAATAGTGCATAAATAGTAATCATTTGTTTGCAAAATGTCTTTACACAATTCATGAGATTTCATTATTTAAACGGACAACATTGTCCGTTTAAATTGTGAAATCTTTTGGGTTGTGTAGAGTCGTTTGCAAACGCAATTTTTTTTTGGACCTGCACTATTATTTACACAACTGCTATTATACTTATGTACTGTTCAACAGTAATTTAATAACCTTACACTTTTTAATATAGTACGTTAAAACTGTTGTTACATACATTATCTGATCATTCCTTTTAAGTAATCATGTTTTGGGAATATAGTTGTATTGTATTATTATTTTTCCTGCAACTTTAACCATTACATGGTTCTACAAACACTTGAATATCATTTGGATTAACAAGAATTTTAACAATTTTATGTCAAGTATCATTAACTCTTTTCTTCCTCTTTTCTCATTCATCGACAATGTTTGTAGAAAAGAGTGACAGATGATGTCGTACCCAGCAAGCTACGGTTAATTTACTGTTAAATTTTAATTGTGCATGTTATCATATTTATTTACACAACTGATCATACTATCATATTATTTATCATGCTTTCTGTTATATTCGACAGTCACTATAATTTTGTGGATTACGGATATTTGTATGCAAGGTAAAATGGAGGGCAGAAGATGTACGAGCAAGGGAAAGGTAGTCAGATGAACATGCAGTTGGACGGAGTATGAATATGAACAAATTTGTATGTAATACAAAGAAGTTGACCTAACTGGCCATGAAGCAGCAATAAGTGTGGCTTCCTTTACAAATATGCTTCAAAGACAGAAGTAGACGACCAGACAGGGAAGGTAAAGTGCAATGCAATTTATTGAAAATAATAATAATCATGACTGTTATCATAATTATTTACACAACTGCTATTATACTTATGTACTCTCACATTAACAGATTACGCGTGTTTTTCTACTGCCTGTCAGATGTTGAACAAACTGATGCAGCCATTGTTAATGGCGAGGCACAGTTTGTCAACTATGACGACAAGTGTGACCTGAATAGATTACCGGTGATTTTCTTCTACCAGTCAGATGTTGAAGAAACTGTTGCAGCCATTGTACATGGCGAGGAACAGTTTCTCAACTATGATGACACCTCTCACATGAAGAGAGTACCGGTGAAATTTGTGCTTCCCGTCTGTTGTTCAAAAAACTGTTGCATCCATTTTGATATATCAAAGGTGGATCAAAATGCGGACCACAATCGATATGCACTTACGTTTTCATGCTAAGATTATTCAACCAGCTCAATTCCGGAAGTATATTTCTTCTCTCTTCATAAATTTGCGCATTTGCTGCACCACCGATACAACCACCAAAATGTATGCATCAAATGTCTGCATTTACTTTCATCGTAATATCATTGACACTTATTGCATACCATTTCTAAAGTAGTAATGTCCTCACGTTGCATTCACATTGACCATATGTTATATGTTTGTGTAAAAAGTTCGCATTTCACATTACATTGCGTACGTACCTATTTGTTGAACCTGCAATCAGCCTTTACATGTTTGTTATACGATTCTTATACTGACCTTTGTACAACCCAACCTATGAAAGCTTCTCTTTTGTGTTTGCTACAATGAACTATATTTATCTGATTTAAGATGGACGAATGTGATTTGAGCGGAATTTAGGCACATGTTTCCAGTAAATATATATGTCAAACAGTATGATTAATTCATATTTCAGTTTTTTTAAAAATTACGAGTACATAATCATTTGGATTTCAACTATTAATGTATTATACTTATTCACATTCTTACCATTTGTACTACTGCATTATTGTCCTATATTTGCTACTAAACTATTAAAAAACTAATGGTTTTTTATACTCTGCTCAGTCCTCCTTCATTTAATCCATTATTTTTAAAATTTCCATTTTTTTCTCCTTATTTTAAGAAGTTTTTTTTACACCTGAAAAAAAATCTATATGATTACAACTTCTCTTTTCCTCTTTCTATCTTTACCTTCTTTCGTGCAAACTCTTTACATAATATCTGCTGCCATATTTTTACCTGTACTCTTCTTCTCATATGCTTCTACTCTTCCAACTTTGTTCATTACCCCCATGGATAGTGAACAGCGAGAACATAGACGCCTTGCTCAGCGAGCTAGACGTGCTAGGATGTCTGACGATGAACATGAACAACATCTGGCTAACCGTAGACAACGACGTCGTTCACAACGACTTCAGTCTACAGAACAACAACCTGAACCTATCAATGTTACCATTTGATATGATATTCATAAATTCTCTTGCATTCATCCTGTATCGTGCATTTATATGTCATTTTAACTTATTTTTCCCTCTTTTTCACCCAGTTGATAATAATGTTGTTCCGCTTGAAACATTGAGAACATCCCATAACTGCGCATGAAACTTTGTAGCCAACCATGCCTTTGCAAACATGTCCTCCCAGAACCAACAATTTGTACCTTCTACACAACAAAAAAATTTGCTTTTGAATCTTCAACTTCCTGCTGTTCAAATGGTATGATTCGTATGTCTCTACCTTCCGCCCCTCCCCAGTTGATTGCCCTGTTTACTGATCAAACTGAAGTTGGCACGCACTTACGAACTAATATAAGATCGTACAACAATGCGTTTGCTTTCACATCTATGAGTGACAAAATTGAACAAAATTTGGCAAACGGAAAGGATGGAGTTTACTCATATCGTGCTCATGGTTCCATCTACCATCGTATTGGCAGTGTGCTACCTGCTGATGGAACCAGACCACGATATTTACAGCTATACATTTACGACACAGAACATGAAACTGAAAATCGACAACTGGATAATGTAGTTTTAAGACCTGAGCTACTTCAAATTATAACAGATGTTTTGAATTCAGTTAACCCATTTATTTCCATTCTACGTCAGTTGGGACAACGTCCTGATATGCACCTTTGCAGAATTAAAATTAAAGAGATCACAATTGATCGATATGTTCATGAGATGTCTACTGCATCACAAGTTACTGCCATAACTGTAGGCGACGAATCCGATGATTTACAAGGTAGGGACATAATTGTCAGAACACAGTCTGGAAATCTACAACGGGTTCCAGATACAGCTGGATATTATGATCCACTTCAGTATCCATTATTGCTACCCTATGGTCACCATGGTTGGGACTTGAGCTTACACGATACTGGAAACAATGAAATTAGTTGTGCATCTTATTACTCGCACCTTATACAGGTACATTTATGGTAATACAAAATCATATGTCAATACCTGTTGAACTCAACTCTATTCGTACAACCGTCGATCTAAATGATTATGTCTCAACATTACATACTTTTTTTTAGCTTATGTTGACACTATGTTCTACCCCACTTATATCTTGCTAGGTTTGTTCACAATTATTTCACACTACATAGTTATATTTTCATATGTATCTTATTATTAGTACTCATTGTTTTTAATCTTCTGGATTCACATTACTTTCCATTTCATACCTTCTTTTATGTACTGCTTTAATTCTCTTTGATTATATCGCTGTCCAAATTCATATTATATTTTTTTAACTGACCTTTACATTCCGTAATACCTTCGTTTTCTCGCAGATAAGACCTGGAGACACACACTTCTCCTGCTTGCCGGCTGGCTTTTTCAACAATATGTGGTAGATATGTATGTTAAAATAGAAACGATGAGACTGAGATATGTTCGTACTCAACAAGATAAAATAAGGGCTGATTTTGTATCAAGGGCTGCAGGATGCAGTGATCGCAGGTGAAACGTCGACCAGTATTTTACGTTTTCTAATGCTTCCCTACTTACTTATTTTCCGCCTGCTTCATACATCCTTATCTTACATCTGCTTCTACAATCTCAATGGCAGCTAATGTAGGCATAAAAAAAGTTCTTCCATCATCTCATATTGGTAGTCCACGAGATATGCATCAACGCTATCAAGATGCAATGGCCGTAGTGCAAAGGTATGTAAAACCTGATTTTTTTGTTACGATGACATGTAATGCTAAATGGTCTGAAATACTTAACGAACTGCTACCCGGACAACTACCGCAAGATAGACCCGACATAGCAACTAGAATTTTCCGTGCGAAATCAGAACAATTTAGACATGATTTATTTGACATAGGCGTTTTAGGCATGATTATTGCACATGTACACGTTGTTGAATTTCAAAAAAGGGGATTGCCACACGCACATATTTTAATAATTGTAGTTGAGAATGATAAGATTAGTAATCCCGGTGAGTATGACTCCGTTGTTAGAGCTGAAATTCCATGTAAAGAATTAGAACCTGATTTACATGCGGCTTAACACATGATTCATCATCCGTGCAGACATTTTAACAGTAATTCCACATGCATGAAAAATGGTGAGTGCAAAAAAGGATTCCCAAAACCATTTGCTCCCGTTAGCGTACAAGGAAATGACTCATACCCAATATATAGGAGACGTGATAACATGACACAAAATAATTCAATGAATAACACAATTGATAATCGTTGGGTAGTGCCATATAATCCGTATTTACTACTAAAATATGACTGTCGTTTAAATGTTGAAATATGTTCAAGTATTAAATCCGTCAAGTATCTTTACAAGTATGTGTACAAAGGGTCTGACCGGGTTTCAGTGGGTCTTTCTACCTCAACAATCGATAACAACGATGAAATATCTAAATTTGCTAACGCCCGCTGGGTTTGTCCACGTGAGTCGTTATGGAGAATCTTTAAGCTTCAGCTTAATAGCATTATACCTTCTGTTATTATTCTGCAAATCCATTTGTTAAATAGACAGCAATTGCATTTTTCTTCATCCGAACAATTGAACAATATACTAAACGACGAAAGTATAACTAAAACTATGCTTACTGAATATTTTAGTACAAATGTTAGCGATGAAGAGGCAAGACAGTACTTTTACCATGAGTTCCCACAAAAATATTGGTGGGACAATTAACATAAGTTATGGATTCGTAGACAAAATAATCGTAGGGTTATAGGTAGAATTTATACCGTTTCACCCACTGAAGGTGATCGCTATTTCTTGAGATTACTCCTAACACACGTTAGAGGCGCCTTATCTTTTACTGATTTACTTACCGTGCAAGGAACAAAATACCGCACATTCAAAGAAGCCGCTGAACATAGAGGCTTATTAGAAAATGATGATGATATTTATGACTGTTTACGGGATGCTTCTAACACACATATGCCAACTGCACTTAGAAGATTATTTGTTACAATTTTAGTTTACTGTGAACCAAATCATGTGCGTAAAATGTGGGATTTTTTTGTTCGAATACATTATTGAAGATTACCAACATACATCTTCAATTACCGACATTACATATTTCACTCATATTTTCTAGCAGACCTTAACAGGTTGCTACAACAGTACAACAAATCAGTTTTTGGCTATTATTTTCCAATTTCTTCTGTTAATTCCGAGTCTGCCTATAATATTTGTACTGCTATCTTGAATGAAAATTCTGTCCATGTACCACAAGAAGACATCGACTCTATTAATTGCTTAAATTCAGAACAACGACATGCATTTGATGTTATCATGAACTCTATTTTTCATAACATAAATTCTTTTTTTTTCATAGATGGGCCGGGGGGTATAGGGAAAACATTTTTGTATAAGTCTATTTTAGCTCACTCACGAAGTAGAGGTTTAATTGCACTTGCAGTTGCCACATCGGGGATTGCTGCTTTAGCATTGCCGGGTGGTCGAACTGCCCATTCAAGATTTAAAATACCAATAATGCTTGATTCTTCTTCCACCTTTTACATTCCTAAACAATCTGATACTGCAAAACTTATCCATGAAACCACGACATTCTATGGGATGAAGCTATAATGACTCATCGACATGCTTTTGAGGCAGTAGATAAAACAGTTAGAGATATATGTAATACAGACAAACCATTTGGTGGCAAAATCATAATTTTAGGTGGTTACTTTCGACAAGTTTTGCCCATTGTCCAAAATGGTACTAGAGCTCAAACTGTTGATGCATGCATTACACAATCATACATATGGTCACACGTAAAGGTTTTCCACTTGACATAAAATATGCATGCTATACATGATCCTTCATTTGCTAGCTGTGTTTTATGTATTGGAAATGGAGATGAACCATATGTGCATGATTACATGATAAAACTCCCTGATGATATTATTATACCGTCGAACAATGCAAATCCTATTTATTCGTTAATTGATCAAGTTTTCCCAACAATTAGCGATACGGTATATGATGCTACTTCTATTTTGAATAGAGCCATTTTGGCCCTCACAAATGAAACTGTTGATGCTATTAATAATACTGTTGTTGACATGTTTCCCGATACGTAATATACGTACTACTCATTTGACTCCGTTAAAGAAGACACACATAATTTGTATCAACATGAATTCTTAAATTCTCTTGCCCCAAGTGGACTACCACCACATAAACTTTCTCTTAAAGTTGGTTGTCCAATAATGCTTTTTCGCAATATTGACCCTAAGACAGGATTATGTAATGGAACAAGGTTAATATGCCGTGTTTTCCATAGAAATCTTATTGATGCAGAAATTGCAGTTGGTCATTTCCGTGGTACAAGAGTATTTATTCCCCGAATACCATTAAAGCCTTCGGAAAATGTTAGCATGCCTTTCACACTTATTAGAAAACAATTTCCTATTAAACTGGCTTTTGCTCTTACGATCAACAAATCGCAAGGACAAACCATTCCGACTGTAGGTATCTACCTACACCAACATGTTTTCACCCTCGGTTAGTTATATGTAGCCTTATCTATAGGTATTGCATGACAAACGACAACAAAATTAGTCCAAAATGGAAACATTTCACGAAAAGATGGTACAAATACGAGAAATGTGGCTTACAAGGATGTTTTACTAACATGTACTTCAAATATGAGTTAGGCATTTTGTTATCGTATCATCTTTACTTCGCACAAAGTAATCATTATTGTTAACGACATCTATCTATTTGCAATTTTATATTTTCATCTCTGCTACATCTAATGTTCAGGCTTTTTTTCCTACACTTAACAACACTAATGTTTTCCCCACCTTATTCCCCCCATTCACAAGCATTAAACTCTATAAATATGTCGCGACAACTAAAAAAAACACCATTTTTAACTCCGCCATCAAATGTTAATTCATTTGATGCCGGTCTCAAGCCCGGAAAAGGAGGAGAGGAAATGTTTATTTACTGCTCAACCCGCTGGAAACACACTCCACTTAAACACTGCAGGTACATCTGTTCATTTATGCATTCCGTATTACCTCAGTTTATCGTCCTTAATTTTCTGCTTCTTTCTTCCAGACTACTCAACAATCTGCTTTCGCATGACCACGTATACCACTGTAACACAAACTAATTCTGCATGCAACTCAATAACAAATTGCCTTTCCTCAGCTCATCGATCTATGCAATACATCTTCACCAGGTTTGAACATGTGATATATTCACTATTGTACGTTTTTCATATCAACTGCTATGCCCACTCAACAAACTGACATTAACTGTTCAGTCATAGCAATGTTTATTATGTTAAGTGGATTTATAATCTGTCAATTTTTAGTGTACATGAATTTAATAACAAGAACACTTCATTTTACTGCTATCAAATGTTTTGTCTGTTCTCTAATTTCCCAGACATTTTTTACTCTATTACACCTTCGTTTTGGTTTTACAAAGTTGTCATTTCTACTATCTCAGGTTATTCATCCCAACATTTTCCATTGGACATCAACCAATCTTTTGGAGCAGGTGGAATGAGATAACAAAGGTTTTCGGAACTCATTGCCATTCTAATCAATACAATACAATTACCTGTATGCTTACGTCAAACATTATGCTCTCTATTCTATAATTTTTTACTTATTTACTCCCTCATTTGGTTCAAAAACTGAACTACTTTTTTTTCCTGCAGTACTGACCGTAAATGAGTTGATAATCGACTGGAGCTCAAATAGTTGATTGGAGGAGGAATGACATAATCGAGCTTTTCAGAATTAACAGCCAGTCTAATCAACACAATACAAAAAAATGTATGCTTTAAGTTACTCTCTGCTTTCTATATGCTCTCCATTCTCTAATTTATCAATTAGTTTTGATTCATTTACTCTCTGCTTTAGCTCTATACAATTTCTCTGTTTCGGTTTTGCGGAATACTGGGTTTGCTTCCCACTACTGACCAAATAATCATTTGGACGACAACAAATTTGACAACAACGGTTCTCAAAATTCATGCCCGTTGATCTCAGCACATCACAGGTACCTCTATGTTTACCAACAAATTTTATCTTTTTAACTTCAGAAACTGATGTATTTCTTACCTGTCATGATGCCAATCATGGAGATTGAGCGTGCTAACCATGGAGATTTAGCGTGCAACTGACCATCATGCCAATTTGTCATGGAAACATTCATCACTTCAGGATTACACAGTTGAAACACCTAAATGGTACGTTACCACTTCACTTTTCGTACATTGCTATAGCCTATACAATAGTCATTTACGGTGCATGCCCAATCATGTTATTGGATGTCATTAGCCATTTTTTTCTTTCGTATTTTCGAAATCTGTTTTAGTATTTATTACTTCTCTACAATTCTCCCTATTTCATGTTTATATATTAATTCTAGATGTGATTTTTTCCATCATACGTTTTACGTATAACGTAATTGTGCAAATGTTTTATGATTACACTTAATTTTTTTGCTGCAAGTTTACATCGACTATCACAAGAAAAAAAATTAACTCTTCCAATTTTAATTCTTTTAAACTGTTCCACTATCTGTTTGTATGAGAAAATATATCATACCAACAGCTACATTGTGAGGTAATTTTATATATATGTTACACTACAGTTTTAACAAGCTATGTCCCATAATTTCTTAAACATTATACCTATTATAATAAGAATATAGAAATATTATTCAACTATTAGATCCTTGAATACTATACTTCCTCACGAACGTAGAGGTTGGGCATATATTACTGAATTCTTTTAAGTTTATATTTCTATTGTCACTGATTTTAGAATCTGAAATTAAGGGGAAAATAACCACAATGCAATGTGTTTTGCTGATACATTGTTTACTACAACAGCTTGCATGTTTAGTAATCAAAAAATATTATTTATTTTTTAGTTGCAGGAAATACATTACACAATTTTTTTTGTTGGATGACAACAAAGAGCAGCATCTTCTTCAGTGGTTCTTTTTTCATATTCTAATTTATCATGTATTTTTCCAATGATATAGTAAGGATAACCTGATTTCCATGTTATTCAAAAGCAATTAAGGATCAAGATAAGATCTTCTTATTATTATTTAGCAAATGCATGTTACTTCACAATACTTCTTTACTCTCACCTTCTATCTTACGAAATTTGAATCCATGACCGATATATTGAATATTTTCATAGAGTAATAATTTGTTTTAAGTTATTTTGGGCTATCATGAATATTACGAATGGCAAACCACTATTTTTTTTAATTCGGAAAATTAAACATTTTAGTTTTGCTAGTTATGACGGGTAAATGGGATTCTGCATGCTCACTTTCAGTTTTACAATTATGTGTCCATCTTATGTGCTGATTTGGTGTGTTTTTTTAAAATGCATGACATAAACATTAGAATAATCAATCCATCATAGAACCACGCTTTGACAATTACAAATACCTCGATAGTCATAATATCAAATCTTCATATCCGTGCATTCATGATTTTAAAGCTCACATGATTCATAACTTACGTGTAACTTTGCAGTATTATGTCCTTCAATCTAATTACGCCAAATAGCTGCCTAAATATTACACGTCCCAACAACCATTCGAGTAACACCTCCATACGCAGATACATTCTGCAAATGCTTTTGCGTTCGTTTACTCAATGGTAACATGTTCAAAGGTTACGAGTATATTTTTTTTCCAAAGCAATGCTTCTATGGTAGAATGCGATGTATTTTTAAAATTTACACCATCCACAAATATTTCATAGATTTTGCAATCTTTCTTATGCAACCAGATTTGGCTTACATCATAGTCACATTGTTAAGGCTACGAAGCACGAACTCAAAATTTTCCTTGCATTCACTTCAACCGCTTATGCTTCAGCAAATATACATGTGCAAAAATATATTTCAAGCTGTTTGAACTTCCACCAACTACCGTTGTTCTTTAATTAGGTACTACTACAATGTTTTTCAAATTTTGGATATGGTAGAAATTTCCATGCATGGCCTTTTTTCCTTTATGTTATCACCCTCGCAATTCTTTCGCCATACCCTTTAAGATAAGTTATCCATTTAGGTTGAATTGTAATAAACAATAGGTCTTATATCTGTAATTCTACTACAACTGTATTATAAGCAATGCAGAACATGAATTTATATGCTTCAAATCAACTCAGAATTATTGTATGGGTGGTAATGGAAAAGAAAATGCACAATTCCAACATGGAAATATGGTTACCTGCAGAAATAATGTATTGTCAAATCTGAAGAACCCATGCAAACCTCAAGCTACTTGAATTTATACCACATGTTGTTTATACAGATCATAACTTATAACACACAAATCTGTCGAAATATACTGAAAGCCTAATTACAAATGAGAATGACATGCTACATTTTTGTTACTATTTGGCTATGTTTTCACATGGTCAAGTTTACTTTATCAAACTGCATTATACTATACAAATAACTATCTGTTTCTTTTTACCATGCAGGTAAGTCTAAACGGCAAGCACTTCTTCACATTCACCCATTCAATTTTTTCCTATATACTGAAAATAAGAGTTACAGTCTATTCTTCAATTTCGTATAAGGTGAGTGCTCTACGGGCGATGAGCCATAAATATTGCATATTTTGATATTTTTGCCCACGTTACATATTTGGAATTATGTTTATTATAACAAATAACATCACTTATACACCCATTTACAGTCCACGTATTATATTCAAATCAAAAGACTGTTAACTCGCTTGGATATTATGAAACAGAAACTCCTTGCATGCAAAATTATATGTCAATTGTACTCCTAAGTTATATGTTTCTTTTTAACAATGTCAATCAATGTGTATTTCTGTATCATACTGCGTCTACCATGCTTGATGACAAATAAATTCCATATAAGTTTCTTATGTCCTTTATTTATTCCAAAGTTTTATTGCAAACTGCAACATGTAATGTCTCATGTTTTCATTTACAAACAAGCTCCTTTATTTCCACTGAAGTTGGGTCACATTTCAAATAATCAACTCCTGCATAAACTCTGACCTATACACTTTGGAACAGGTACGTGATTAAACCATTTTTAAATTATTTCACATGTTTCTGCACATGCTCCTCGAAATTATACTTGACCCAGTTTTGCTACTTTTTTTTCTCCTGCACAACCGAGTCCTCATTTCGGCCTTTTTTTCTCCTTCTTTCTCTCCACTACTACTGCTTCAACTATGTTTACTAAACTTATCAGTCATATCTCCCAATTACTCTTCTGTTTTAACTGCTATATATATGCACTGCTACACTTCATTTTCTTCTCATATATTTCCTTAATTCTATTGTCATCTGCCATTCTATTCTTCAAAAATGCCAAAGGTACATCTTCTATACACACACCACTCGTATTCTTTTTTTTTTAATTCTTCTGCTCGATCAACTATTTTACTTCACTCCTCAAATGCTAACTACTGTATTTAATGTTGTAGTCTAGAATTTCAGCGCGAACTAATGACACCACGCCACCACCTCCAGGTGAAAAGCTTCAACGCAAGAGCAAACGTCTTACAAGGCAGCATCAACCATCGGCCTCTCACACCACCACTACTGTGTCTCACGTCCACCAGCAATCTATTTCACCAACTCAACCAGACATTTCTCCACCCACCGACAATTTGGTTGGGATTCCCAGTGTTTCTACTACCACTTTTGCAGATGACATTGCAGAAATTAACGAGGATGAACATTTCTGCTCCCCTGAATTGGTTTGTTATCAACTTCTATTACTTCCCTTACTTTCAGCACATTTATATGTTGACTACTTATTACTTCTGCTTTTTTATCCAGCTTGCAGATGTTGAGAGGATTGAGAGAGAGTACATGGCCAGACAATCAAACAAATAGTAGTGCGGCTTCCAAAATCTACCTGCATTTTCGTTTGTCATTTTGTTTTGATTTACTGATGTCTTCCTAATTATTAATTATGCTGTCATATTTTTTTCCAACTTCAGCAGTAATAAAACTGCATTCTGTCTTCGTCTGTAATAATTGTCATGTCCTACACTGATGTAATGACCTAGGTTTACTGCATTCCTTTGTTATCTGAATACATTTTTTTACCCGCATGAACTGTTTTTCTTCTTTCTTTTCTTCGTCCAGTGTTCCAGATATTCTGCATACCCGTTCCTCTGATGTCTGCTCAGTCTTTACTTCAACACCAGCTTTAGTCAAAAACATCTATGCACACGCCTATCGGGCGTGCATATGTACCGACATATATTCAACTAAATTACTTAAACTTCTCATTATTAACAGAAATGGATGAAGTCAATTCAATCAGCCAATGTAGTAATGACAATTTCTTATAATAAAAATTAATATTCCTTCACTTAAGCACAATCGTTCTAGTCTCCTTAGTAAGTTTTGTACTATCACATATAAGCAACATTATAAATATTGAGAAAATCAACTTATTCGATCAATTATGCAAAGTCATTTTAGTTAGTTTTAAATTTTTTTGCCAAAACTTGTGAATAGTATATTATGAAGTAATAAGTGATATATTCTTATAAATTGCTGTGAATCCAACACTATTAATATAAGCATCACAGGAGCCAAAAGTAGTAAGTATTAGGTGATATTTAAAAAGTGAGGGGCAATTTCGGTATTTCAAGGTTGGACCAAAGGTCGGAATAATTGAACGAACTTGATAAATATGGGCAATTTGGGTATTTTACGGTCGAACCAATTAGTAATCATTAAAGATTAATAGGAATAATTATATAGATAGATTAATGGAGTAAATAAAGGATAACGCTATTTAACTGTACATATACATGTATTTTAATTCTATCTTAATTACATGCATTAAAATAAATTTCCCTTTTTAACAACAACGGTTATTCCTATTAATTTTTATATATGAATTATTTCTCTATAATTTATTTATTTCCCATGAATTCTATTTTATCTAATTCTCTTCCAGTGCATACATAGGTTCAACATTTGAATTTCAAATTATATTTGTAACTCCTTGATATTAGCTCCAATTTGTGCAAATTACATATGAAAAAAAAATCAGAAAATTGCTATGGCCGCTGTAACACCCCGAATTTTTAACGACATTAAAGAGAATAAATTAAATAATAATTAATTTAATGTTCAGAATTAGAGGAAACGGACTGCACCATTGCGTCCGACTCGAAATTCTAGTCAAGATAGACATTTGGTTTGCGTAAAACAGAATCCGTATGAAGAAGTTATGAGGGTTTTAAGTTTGTATACGCACATAAATATTTTATATATATGCATGAGTCAGAGGTGAGTCAGAGATGAGTCAGAATCCTATCCAGAGGATTCAAATTCGAAAAATTCCTCTAAGCGAAAAAATTCCTGCTCTAGGGGGTCGACCCCCCTAAAGGGGTGTCGACCTAGGGGTCGACCCACCCACAGGGGTGTCGACACCCCTAGGGCTGACGTGGCACTCGATTTCAGGGGGTCTAGTAGCTATATATACGTGTCTTATTTCTCATATTTTCTTCATTGGAAGTCATGGAGGCCATATGCTGCTGGAGTGCGAACTAAACCGTTTTCTACAACATTATATTCCACATATCCACATCAGAAATTCTAGATCCATTCTTCCTAAATTCTCTAAACCTAACGCTGTGAGTTTCTAGATTACTTTTAGGTTTAGATAAAAAAAAGTATACTTTGAAAGACTATGAATTGGATATGTTGTAAAGTATGGTTCTGTGTTAATATGAAATCCTATACTATGTCATGACATATCTATTTTCCTAGATCTAACAAAATTGTGGTGATTTGATTATGATACTTATATGGATCTTGACTAGTAACCATTATTATGGTGGATGTACATCTATTAATTGGGATAGTTGTAACATTACTTGGATCTAGATCTTTATGTTAATCACCTTTCACCTATTATATTGTGATCCATTGAGATATGTTGTAAACTTGACATGTGTATCCATCTTAAGATCTAAACATGTTACTATGACACCCTTACTATGCCAGATCTAAATAATTGGACATCTTATGGTTAATTTAGATCTCATTATGTTATTTTGACATCTTAGTGGTTGCAAGTTCATCACTTTTATGCCTACCTTGCCATGATGATTACATGACCATTCACCTTGTTATCAGACCAATTTATGTTTATGTTTATGCCAAAATATGTTGAAACTATCACCTTCGTCATATTCCCTTTTCACTGTTAAAGCTAGGCTAATTTATAACCTAGATGCTGCCAAAATACGTACGACTACGTTAGAGAGGAAAGGGCAAAAAGGGATTATAATTGGCATAATTTATGTAATGTTTATATGAAATGGGACATGTAATTCAAATGGGGAAAACATAGAAATAGTTACCTATAATGACATAGGTAGATTTGGATTAATTTGGAATGTTTAGTAATTTACAATTAGGAATTGTAAATTGTACTTATGACACGAGGTTAGGTTACATTAGTGGTGGAAGTCTGCTCGGACCCGACCGACATATCCAGCAGCCACTAATGTTGAACATAATGTGGGAGGTCCAAGTACGCAAATATGAATCGGGCTAAGACATGTGGTTAGGCCCAACTATGGAATAAGACTGCCCGGACCCGACCGGCATATCCATCATCCACACGTTGTAGGCCTAATGTGGGAGGTCTAGCCCATTATAACCATAATTGGAAAGGGTAATGAAATGGACTACTTAACCTAATTTAATATGACTATGAACTTAAGTTAGGGTTAAGTAAAATTGGATGGGTAGTGGTGGGTTAAGTAAATTAGAGGGGGTGGGTAACATGTAAATATAGGCCCACAAACTTAACCCAATAAGGTTATGTAATTAAAGGCACCTAGTGGTATACATAACCAGTAGATAATGTAATAGGGTTATGTAATTAAAGACACCTAGTGGTATACATAACCGATAGATAATGTAATGAAGTTATGTAATTAAAGCCACCCTTTAGGGTAAGCATAACTAGTATAGGGCTATATAATTAAAGACACCTAAGAGTATACATAGTCATTGGAAAACCTAGTGGGGGATACAAGACAAGGGGAGAGCTTGTATCATATTGTGTGGGACCCATTTCAGCCAGTAACCCGGAGTTGGTATCAAGTAAAGAACTCCGTACTAGGCGGAGAAGGGGCACGTTTACTGATTGATTGTATGAGATCCAAATGAGATGGATGGTGTGGGCAGCGCAAACCAACCGGGGACATGTGCGTGCATGGGCCGGGCAGAGGGGGATAAGGCGACCGTGACACCAGTAGATATGGTTGTGCACACCATGGGTTGCCACTTTAGGAAGTGATACCTCCTACTGTGGGGCCAACACAGGATATCTACAGGGTAGGGAGCCAATCGATTAGGGTAGGGGTTAGAGTATACTTGGACGTATGACTTAAGCCTACCAACTTATAGTGGAAGGGATCATTTCATTTTAGTTATACTAGTAGTAGTGCAGAGTAATCATTAGTGAGGCACATACACCTTAACTTGCTTACCTTGTCACACCTGCCCTTTATGTAGTGATCTCTCTTATCCACTTTATATGCCTATCATGTTGTTTTATTTATCTACTAGCTAAAAGTAACTAGACTCGCCAGTCTTTATGTATGACCCTGTTGTTTCTCCTTTTTTCTTCCGTTCCCACCCCTAGATTCTCAGGGAGGAAACACTCAGACTTAATCAGGAATCAAATGTCATCTTGCTAGGAGCTACTTCTGATGTATGGCTCAAGATCTTGTCTCTACTTCGGCTTAACTCATTTTATTGGGGGAATTATGCTTTTTATTTACTTATGTACTCTGATGATGCAAGACAGAAGTTTTTTTGTTGTAATGGTTTTTGTGACTTATGAAATTGTGGAACACGGTATTATGATTTATGCTTGAAATAAAAGTTTAAATTTTCCGCTGCTGCCTTATTTATATCTGTCTTGTAATTATTCTGTATCTGTTTACCTATAGTGCTTCACAAAACTTAATGCATTTCCTTAGTGAGTGACATTAACAGACGTGGGGTGTCACACTTGGTATCAGAGCTGAAGGTTGTTGTATATAACATTGTTGTATACACAATTATATGATTTTTGTTTGATGATAACAACCAAATATATATTATAAATGTGTTTTTATTGCACTGTTTCATATATTCATCACAGACAGGAATATAATATTTATATTCAAACAGAATACATCTATACAACAATTCAAATATTTGCACAGTATTTTGTTTAAATGTAATATTTTATTTCAATATTTGAAACAGTACAGATTTTCAACTCCGCTATTTGTATATATTCACTGATATACAATTTCATATACATTTCAATACATTCTCTTTCAGTACACAGTTCCTCTCTACAACACTCACACTCAGTTATATATACATTCACTCATAAACACATTTTCACACTGTTCCTGTCTTCAATCTTTTGTCTTCACAGCAACTTCACTATCAGTCTAGTCATCATCTGCTTACCTGTCACATGAAACACACACACAGTACACTGCAATAGAAATGAAACTGAATACATGCGAATATAAATTTTATTTTTAAAATTTTATTTGACTCAGATTTCTGGTGTGTTTCTCATCATTTTTATGACTTGATCTGATATGTGAATGTAGCACGCGCACGATGTACACACACAAATGTGTATGTATATACACATATTATAGTGCAGGGACAGGTAAATCTATTCTGGATAGCTGCATATACACACATGCATATATACACACGTGTGCACTGCCTCGCCAAACTAGTGTGCAACTGAGGAGCAATCACGTGGACCAACTAAACTCAATGCACAATGCAAATCAGTGTGCAAATGTTCAACTATCACAAAGTGGTCGAGCTCAAGTCAAAATGGTGCATCAAGACAGGGACAAAACACACTGGTCAGCATGCATTAGCATGGTGAAGCTCAAGTGAGATGTATATGAAGTTCACTGCTCAAATCAGTACAAACATGGCAAAAGGTCAAGGTGCATATCACATTATTCATGGAAGCATAAATGAACAGCATGTACAAGTAAGATGGTGCAACATAGTGAATCCAGAATGGGCATGTACACTTGCATGGTACAAGTACAAGAAGAGAGCAGCATATACGACAACTTGTGAATAGCATCTAAGGTGGAGCAACAGCAATGGTTCAAGTGTAATAACATGCATGAAAGCCAAGTTACAAATTCAGATTGTGCAAGCAGTTCAAGTAGTTGATATACATAGGTGCTGCCAACATGAAGTATCCAGATCGACAAAACCCAAGTCACACATGAATTAGCAGTTACAATATGGTTCAAACAGCATCAACTGATCTGTGTGCACATGTGTTGAAAGCAGCATGATCTCAAGTTCAAGGCAAGGATTCAACAATGGTGCTGTGAACATAGTGCAGGTGTAAATGAAATGGACGAGTTCATGTTACATGTGAATGCACACACATGTGTGTGTACACAACTTCAGAAACATAAGGTTCATGGTGAATACATGCATCAAGGGTCACATGATGGCAACACTGGTAGAGCAGCACGTTCAAAGTTACAAGTGGACAAGTATGTTTACATGACGGTAAGCTCAAGCATGATTTTCAAGTTAGGTCCAAGAACAATATGACATAGAAATGGTCCATTATGAAAACCAACAAATAATAGGCAAGCGAGACTATGTACAACAATGAGGAGATAATATGTGCAGTTGCAAATATGTCAGCATGGAAAATTACAACCAATGCAAATTTGGAAAGCTACAGAAGTTAATCATGCATCAATTTTGTCCAGCAAGAATTATTGGTGACAAATCAGTATATGGCAAAGTTTTTTTTTTGGAACCATTTTTATATTTCCAGAAAAATCAAAAGATGGCAAGCATTAAAATTGGCAAATAATTATTTGCGAAAATTGAAATTATGATTTGCCAAAGTTCGAGTTGTCCAGAAGTACCCTGTCTATCATACTAGGAAAGCAATCAATTAGAAATTAATCATAGAGCATATATGGTATTGTTTCCAGTATTAATCAGCTTCCTTGGCAAAATGGGCAGTTTTAATTCGAAGAATTGTTTTTGGCAACAATTTATTTTCCAGTACTTATAAATTGGATGACACCAGAGAAAATCAAAGTCAGAAATTACACAAGGGACAAATTCGATTTCAAAAGGGGCAATTTAAATCTGGAGTTTCATCGAAGGCCAAATTAAAGACCAGATTCACAAGCAAAAATCACGGCAACTTATAGTGCAAATCAAAAGAGGAAAATCACACAAATATCTATTTATGCCGAGGAAGTAAAAGGGAAAGCACGCCATAAATCAGACAATCATATAGTGAAATCAGAGAGTTTTATAGGATTATATAATCCTATTTAAACATTATATTCATCACTGGCATGGACGATCGAAAGAAAAAGAAAACAATTCAAAAGCATATCGCATAAATCTAATCATAATCATAGATTTTCGATCAATCGGATATATCCTAAATCAACGAAGAGAGAGACATCAAAGCAATCAATCATTCAAAGCCTCATAGAGTACAAGCCAAGAATCAATTCATCAAGCATCAATCTGGTTTGGGGAGTTTAGGAAGGATCCTGATTTTAGATGCCAGCCACCATTTCAAAGTAAAGAGGAACATGATCGAATAAAAGGAAATAAGGGTGGAACCAAATTTGGAGAGTGGCCGGCCTATTTACTTATTCAAAGGGATAAGGGTTTTTAAATTTGTTGTTTATTGTTTTGTTTTTGTATTCCATTTGTAAACCAATGCATCAGTTTTTCTAGTATATGTAAAAAACTAGGGAATCCAGTTAGGGTTTTAACATGCAGTTTACTAGAGTCTGTAAAAACTAGGGTTTATGGGTTATGGGGTTGTAATCCGAGGGAATCTGATCTTGGGGATTAGATCAGTCTAGGGTTTTGAGCATAGGATTAGAATATGAGCGAGGGGTTCGCAAGTTTACATGGTCTTGTAAGCAGGATCTGTTCTATTACCTAGTAGAAACCTTAGGAATGTAGTAGTAGGCAGGATTTTGCCGAAGCTGGGTATATCTTGTGTCATTTACCTTTCTGCATTTATTTTCTGGTGCATTCTGTGATCTGATATTTTTAATATATCGCTTAATTTTCAATAAACCCTATTCACCCCCTCTAGGGTTAATCTAGATCCAACAAGTGGTATCAGAGCCTAGTAATTTCATTAACCCTAGAATCATGGATCCTAGTTGACAATCCTCTGAGAGTCAATCCAGTGATATTCCAATTATTTTCAATGGGTCAGATTTTTTAATTTGGAAATCAAAAATTGAATTCTATCTAAAATCTGTTAATTTTGAATATTGGAATATTATTATAAATATGGGTGATATGCCAGATAAGAAAAATAAAGTTATAAATGCTTATGTCATGCATATTCTCTATTCTTATCTTAGTAATAATCAGCTTGATCTTATCTCCCATTGTTTGACATTGTAAGAAATCTGAAGCACTCTCAATACATTGCATGGACGAAAGGAAGACAACTGCTCAAAACCAACAATTGTCAACTCAGATTCAGATGTGTGTTTAACTGGAGCTATTAATGAAGATTCAGACAATGGAGATTTATTATATGAAGAATTAGTTTCTCTTTGTAATAGTTTAACCAAAACCGTCGATCGTCTCCAATGGAAAAATAAAATTTTGAAATCTGAAAACTCTGAGTTGCGATGCAAAAATAACGCTTTGAAATCGAAATGTGGAAACTCTGATTGTAAAGATTGTATGAATTTGAAAATTGATTTAGCTCATCGTAATGAAAATTTTAGAAAACTTGAAAACGAAATTTTGATTTGAAAAGTCGTGAAGATGAACTAATTCATAAAAATAATACTTTGCAAAAGGAGTTGGATAAGGTTGATTTCAAACATGAATTTTTTGAAAAGGAAAGTTTGATGAAAGCTAAAGCGATTTTGAGGGAGCTTGAAACTGAAATAGAAAAACTCAAAAATTCTGAAAAACTTGAATTTGAAAAACAAAAACATTTTGAATTTGAAATTTCTGAGTCCAAAGCCAAAATCAAATTACTTGAATCTGAAAATTTGGTTTTGAAACAACATGATACTGAAAGAGAGATCATTAATAATCATTGTTCAGATTTAATCAAAGAAAACAGTGATCTTAAATCCAAAATTCAATGATTAGAATCAACTTTGGATAAATTCTCTAATGGAGAAGAATTATTGAATATGTTGTTACAAAATCGAGTTTCTGTTGGAAATAAACATGGTATTGGCTTTGGGAAAATAATGTTTTTGAAAAATGGAATTCTAATAATTTTAAAAATCCCTCAAATCATTTTGGAAATGTTGTTGTGAAAATTTAAACTCTGAAACTTCAAAGGATTTTTAAATCGCAATCGAGATGAGAATTTGTTTTATAACAAACCATTTAAACATTCTTGGGTCCCAAAAGGAATTAAAACGGGTTTTATTAAATTCTAACAGATTTGGGTTCTTAAGGGTACAAAAGTTAATTCTAATGGTTTGTTGTACAAACAAGTCTAGGTACCAAAACATATTAATACAACTGTGAATGGTTTTACTAATTTTGTTAGACCACTAGAGTCTTTAAACTGTTAGGTACCAGAGGAGGCTGAGGAACTGCTTTGCAAAAGAGAAACTGAATTCAAACTACTTCATATCATCAGATTATTCACAGTTCCTTAGCCAAGATTGTTGAGTTGGAGATCCACAACATCTTCTGTAATTCTGGTATGATCTCCAGACTCAACTTTGTAAATATTCTCTTTCTTTTATTTTTTTTTGTTTATTCCTCCTTCTACCCCCTTCTGTTTTTTGTTTATTTTTGTTTTTGATTTGTTACTGCTATATTTTTCTTCTCTAAGCTTACTTAACTTCAAATAGCTGAATCCATGATTTTCTGGAAATTCGCTTCAATTGAATAGAACTCTGATGTTTTAATCATTTCCAGATCAAGAATTTAAATTTGTAAATATCTACAATTGTTTTGAAGTTTATTTTCTGTTTTCTGAATTCATAACAGTTTTGATGTATTCTTGTCATATCTTGAACACTGTTAATTTGAATTCTAAAATTTTGAAGATTTGAAAATTTAATGGAATTTCGCAAACCTATGTTGTTTTGAGTTTCTTCTAATTCATTTTGGAAAGGCTTGAAAATTTATATTCTTTACAGCACTCTGCTATTTATCAGTTGTGATAATTTCGTTGATTTTCAGATTGGCTTGGATATTTTAATTTTTCTTGAATTACAGTGATTCATCTAGAAATTCAACTTTATTCATGATCATTTGGTTGAAATTTGATTGTTTGAAATCGTCTGGAATTCTTGATATTTTGAATATCACACACTTCTTAAACTTGAAATTATCAATCTTGTGTGACTGATTCATTATATCTAAAAAATTAAAACTTGACAGTGATTCAAGTGATTTCAAATAAATTGATTTAATTTATGGATCATGAATATCTCTCAAACGTGATGTAAATGATTTGAGATATCTCTTATGCTTGTCAGAGAAAATTGTGAAAAATTCTTTTGAAATACAGGTCTTAAAACTCATTGTTTTTTTCATGATTATTTGATTTAAATATTTGTTTGTTTGAAATCATTTGAAATCATTGATTTCTTGAATCTCATACACCTCATATCTAAAATTTATAACCTGGTGTGATCGATTCATTGAATCATGATATTTTCATATTTCTTCAAATGATTTAAAATAAACCATATATTTAATCTTGGATTATGAACCATTCTTTGACTGTCTGAAATATCTTTGAAACATCTCCTTGACAAGTCTGCTTTGAAAATGATTTTTGTGCTGCTCAGATATTGTTCTTGAGAATATTTTTTTTGGTGACTGCTTGTTTTGGTATCAAATATATACCATGCTCTGATAGATGAAATTTATTTGCTTGATTTGTTAACCGCGTCTGCTTAGGCTTTGTGATTAAGATTCTGTTGTCTAAGATATCTTTGTTCATCTCCAGTGTCATTTTTAAAATCCTCATTAATAGAGACAACAAGTGGTATCAGTTTAGAAGTGCTGAATATCTTTTTGTATATATTTTTTTAATCCCTCTTGTCTTGTATAGATCTTTCAAATCCCTCTCATAATTGATTTTCAATTTAAAGATTATTTATTGATTGTTCATTCAGAAATTGAAATCAATATCCAAATTGACCTGTATTTATAATTCATAAAAAATATTACTAGATTTTGAAATTGTGATGAATTGTGACTGTAGTATATTTCACAACAAGAGGAGATTTTATTTAGATTTTCATGGTGGTTGAATATTTATTATAATATCTTTGAATTGGCAATTATTTCACGACCATCTCCTTTATCTATCATTTTTCTGCCACCCATCGTGATTTTATATTAATGTGGAGAGTTTAATATTCTTAGAAAAAATCTTTCGTTTTTGGATAAACAGTGGAAATATTTGTGATAGAAATTGGACTATGTTATTATTCAGAATTAGTGATAATTGAAAATTTTCAATGATCCTGGTACAATCGAGCATATTTCATAATATAATTAATTTAGAAATTTATTTCATAGTCCTTTCCTGTACCTACCACATTTCTATCATTCATATTGATTTTGTATATTGAGGCGTTTTTTTTTGAGCTGAAAATGATAGATGTAATAAATACATAAGTGTGTCTCTAACCTCATTTAAAAATCCAAGCTCTGGTAATGCATAGTTAAGAGATTACTTATATTTAAGTTGCAACTGATCTCATTTAAAAATCCAAGATTTGGTTACGCGTGGTCAGTGTGCTCTTAAATCAGAAGAAAAAGAAAAGAAAAGAATTTGAAATAAATAAATTTTTATATGAAATTCTCCTTAGTGTTTAAAAACCAGCCTATCAATCCATTTTCTAATCTGTGAATTGTGTTAATATTTTATGACGTATTATGATTTGTTGATTGATGGCTACAGGGATTTGAAATTATATGATTGTGTCACTTAAGTTGAATTTATAATTATAGTCCAAATCCATCATTTTTGTTATGCTTCAATTTTATAAAAATTCTTTTGAAAATAATTGAAATCATGTCTTTGAAACTCTCTCCATTTTTATAAATTCATCGTATATTCGTCATTCTCTACAATGTGAAATATGCCACCTGTTCTCAGAATATTATGATTTTTGTTTTACTGATTGAGATTTATGATGACCGTTCTCCCTCTTAAGCTGAAATTATATTTTTTGTCATTTTTCATTTGTATTTTAAATTCTGTATCCTTTTGATGATAACAAAAGGGGGAGAATGGATTGAGATTTTTAATTTGTATATTTTATAAATATTTTAATTCTGAAAATTTATAGTATTTTCATTCATTTTCACTCATGCACAGTTATAGAGGGAGTTTCTGTTGTAGGGGGAGCATCCAAATAGGGGGAGTTCAGTTCTTCACTGTCAAACACATTTATTGGATTCAAAATATTAATATTTGTTTGTCATCATCAAAAGGGGGAGATTGTTGTATATAACATTGTTGTATACAAAATTATATGATTTTTGTTTATTGATAACAACCAAACATATATTATAAATGTGTTTGTTATTGTACTGTTTCATATATTCATCACAGGCAAGAATATAATATTTATATTCAAACAGAATACATCTATAAAGAAATTCAAATATCTACACAGTATTTTATTTAAATATAATATTTTATTTCAATATTTAAAACAGTACAGATTACAACTCCGCTATTTGTATATATTCACAGATATACAATTTCATATACATTTCAATACATTCTTTTTCAGTACACAGTTCCTCTCTACAACACTCACACTCAGTTATATATACATTCACTCACATACACATTTTCACACTGTTCTTGTCTTCAATCTTCTGTCTTCACAGCATCATCATTGTCAGTCCAGTCATCATCTGCTTACCTGTCACATGAAACACACACACTGTACACTGCAATAGAAACGTAACTGAATACATGCGAGTATAAATTTTATTTTTAAAATTTTATTTGCCTCAGATTTCTGGTGTGTTTGTCATCATTTTTCATGACTTGATCTGATATGTGAATGTAGCACGCGCACGATATATGTATACACACACATGTGTATGTATATACACATATTATAGTGCAGGGACACGAAAATCTATTCTGGATGGCTGCATATACACACGTGCATATATACACATGTGTGCACTGCCTCACCAAACTAGTGTGCAACTGAGGAGCAGCCATGTGGACTAACTCAACTCAGTGCACAATGCAAATCAGTGTGCAAATGTTCAGCTATCACAAAGTGGTCGAGCTTGAGCCAAATGGTGCATCAAGACAGGGAAAAAACACAAAACACACTGGTCAGCAAGCATTAGCATGGTGAAGCTCAAGTGAGATGTATATGAAGTGCACTGCTCAAATCAATACAAACATGGCAACAGGTCAAGGTGCATATCACAATATTCATGGCAGCATAAATGAACAGCATGTACAAGTAAGATGGTGAAACATAGTGAATCCAGAATGGGCATGTACACTTGCATGACACAAGTACAAGTAGAGAGCAGCATATATGGCAACATGTGAACAACATCTAAGGTGGAGCAACAACAATGGTTCAAGTGCAATGAGCATGCATGAAAGCCAAGTTACAAATTCAGATAATGCAAACAGTTCAAGTAGTTGATATACATAGGTGATGCCAACATGAAGTACCCAGATTGACAAAACCCAAGTCAAACATGAATTAGCAGTTACAATATGGTTCAAACTGCGGCAACAGATCTGTATGCACATGTGTTGAGTGCAGCATGTTCTCAAGTTCAAGTCAAGGATTCAATAATGGTGCTGCAAACATATTGCAGGGGTAAATGAAATGGACGAGTTCATGTTACATGTGAATGCACACACATGTGTGTGTACAAGATTTCAAAAACACAAGGTTCATGGTGAATACATGCATCAAGGATCACACGATGGCAACACTGGTAGAGCAGCATGTTCAAAGTTACAAGTGGACAAGTATTGATACATGACAGTAAGCTCAGGCATGATTTTTAAGTCAGGTCCAAGAACAATATGACACAGAAATGGTTCAGTATGCAAACCAACAAATAATAGGCAAGCAAGACTGTGTAAAGCAATGAGGAGATAATATGTGCAGTTGCAAATATGTCAGCATGGAAAATTACAACCAATGCAAATTTGGAAAGCTACAGAAGTTAATCATGCATCAATGTTGTCCAGCAAAAATTATTGGTGACAAATCAGTATATGGCAAACTTTTTTTTTTGCAACCATTTTTTTATTTCCAGAAAAATCAAATGATGGCAAGCATTAAAATTAGCAAATAATTATTTGTGCAAATTGAAATTATGATTTGCCAAAGTTCGAGTTATCCAGAAATACCCTGTCTATCATACTAGGCAAGAAATCAATCAGAAATTAATCACAGAGCATATATGGTATGGTTTCCAGTATTAATCAGCTTCCTTGGCAAAATGGACAGTTTTAATTCGAAGAATTGTTTTTGGCAACAATTTATTTTCCAATATTTATAAATTGAATGACATCAGAGAAAATCAAAGTCAGAAATTACAGAAGGGACAAATTCGATTTCAAAAGGGCAATTTAAATCTGGAGTTTCATCGAAGGCCAAATTAAAGACCAGATTAACAAGCAAAAATCACGGCAACTTATAGTGCAAATCAAAAGAGAAAAATCACACAAATATCAATTTATGCCGAGGAAGTAAAAGGGAAAGCACACCATAAATCAGACAAATCATATAGCGAAATCAGAGAGTTTTATAGGATTATATAATCCTATTTAAACACTATATTCATCACTGGCATGGACGATCGAAAAAAAAGAAAACAATTCAAAAACATATCGCATAAATCTATCCATACTCACATATTTTCGATCAATCAGATATATCCCAAATCAGCGATGAGAGAGACAGCAAAGCAATTAATCATTCAAAGCCTCAGAGAGTACAAGCCAAGAATCAATTCATCAAGCATCAATCTGGTTTGGGGAATTTTGGAAGAACCCTAATTTTAGATGCCAGCCGCCATTTCAAAGTAAAGAGGAAAATGATCGAATAAAAGGAAATAAGGGTGGAACCAAATTTGGAGAGTGGCCGGCCTATTTACTTGTTCAAAGGGATAAGGGTTTTTAAATTTGTTGTTTATCGTTTTTTTTGTATTCCATTTGTAAAGCAATTCATCATTTTTTCTAGTATCTGTAAAAAAACTAGGGAATCCAGTTAGGGCTTTAACTGGCAGTTTACTAGAGTCTGTAAAAACTAGGGTTTACGGGTTACGGGGTTGTAATCCGGGGGAATCTGATCTTGGGGATTAAATCAGTCTAGGGTTTTGAGCGTAGGATTAGAATTGGAGCGAGGGGTTCGCAAATTTACATGGTCTTGTAAGTGGGATCTATTCTATTACCTAGTAGAAACCCTTAGGAATGCTGCAGTAGGCAGGATTTTGCCGAAGCTGGGTATATCTTGTGTCATTTACCTTTCTGCTGCATTCTGTGATCTGATATTTTTAATATCTCGCTTAATTTTCAATAAACCCTATTCATCCCCTCTAGGGTTAATCTGGATCCAACAAAGGTTAGCAGATCAGACAAAAGTTTTTGGAAATTATCTTCGAAAAAGTTTTAAAAGAAAAGCATTTTCAGAAAGAAAAATCTATTTTGAAAAACATTCCCCAAAAAGCCATATGTAGTATCCTTCGGTCCTTTATCTAAATTTCTTCCTTTTCCCCTTTTTCAGCATGTCTGGGGAACAAAACATCCCTAATCTGCCAGAGGGCGTCAGAATAACCGGATGGTTCCATAGGTATTTGGAGGTCACGGCGCCGGCCGAAGGCCAAAGAGACGTTCCTCCCCCAGTTGCATCAGTCATTCCTCCTCCTCCCCCTCCAAAAGCTGACAACTTTGCCAAAATCTGCAAAGACTTCCGGGCTATGGGAGGAAGGCCATTCCATGGGAACAAGACATTTGTAGAAGCTCGGAATTGGCTTAAGGAGACCGAGGACTTATTCGTAATCTTTGAAGTGGAGGACCGAAGAAAAATTCAATTAGCTGCTTGGCTGTTAAAGGACGAAGCCTCATTTTGGTGGGAAATCACCCAAGCTGGACGCCCAATAGAAACTTGGGATGAATTTAGACAGAGGTTCGAAATGAAATTTCTTCCCCAAGCGGAGAGAAGCATACAGATGGAGAGGTTCTTAACACTCAAACAAGGAAATTTGACGGTGAAGGAGTATGTTAACAAGCTCAACCAGCTGGCAAGGTTCGGGTTAGAGTTGGTGGATACACCATACAAAAGGGCTTTGCGGTTTATTAAAGGGCTGAATGAGCCTCTGCATGGTTTAGCCATGTCCCATCTTCCAATGGGGGCCACCTTTGAAAAGCTTGTTGATATGGCCTTAATGCATGAGGAGGACAAGGGAGAAAAGAAGGAAACAAAAGCTGAGGGGACATCGCAGAATAAGAAGGTATAGCCCAAGAAAGGGCAGCAACAACAACAACAAAAGAAGAAAGGAGGGAAAGATGATAAAGGTAAGGATAAGAGAAAATGTCACAATTATGGAAAGGAGGGCCACCTGATTAAAGATTGTAAGAGAAGGAAGGCCAGTTGCTTTAATTGCAGAGAGGTCGGACACTTCTCTAAAGAGTGCCCGAAGAAATAGGGATCGCAGGGACAAAGCAAAGAGCAGGGACTTCTGGAGGGAAGGTGCATGCTCTCGCGATCAGTGCTCCTGAAAGAGGTAGAAAAATTTCCGTAGAAAGTTTAGTTTCTCTTTCAAACCATCCAGTAAGAACACTTTTTTATTCTGGTGCTTCACACTCGTTTATATCTAGTTCTGTGGTTGAATCTCTATACTTAATTACTAGTATGGTAGTAGATCACGTAGTTGTTTCAAACCTCATTGGTGGTTCAGCTCATTTACCGATGATTTGTCGGGGTTTGAAAATATCTGTTTTAGACGTCGAATTTGAATGTGATGCGTATGTGCTCGACTTTATGGGCTATGGGTTAATTCTAGGAATGGATTGGTTTACCACGTATGGGGCCATTTTGGATTGTGAGAGGAGGGTTGTTAGACTCCCGACTAGTCATGGGAAGACCCTCGATGTTTCTTGTGTCCCTTAAGGGTTTGTTATGCTTAGTTTCCTAGAGTCTCTAGATGCATCCATAGATGATTTGCAATCTATTCCAGTGGTTTGAGATCATTCAGATGTTTTTGATGAGGTACGGGGTTTACCTCCACGGTGCGAAATTGACTTCCACATATATCTGGTGGACAATGCAAAGCCAGTTGCATTACCAGTACGACGCATAGCTCCAAGGGAAAGGAGGGAGCTGAGTAAGCAAGTAGGGGAGCTACTTGAAAAAGGGTTTATCAGACGAAGCATATCTGAGTGGGGTGCTCCAGTAGTATTCGCAACTAAAGCGGATGGTTCACTTCGTTTGTGTGTTGACTATAGAGAGTTAAATATGCTCACCAAGAAGAATAGGCACCCGCTTCCGAGGATTGATGATTTATTTGATCAGCTTGTTGGTGCCTCGGTATTTTCTCAGTTGGACTTAGCTACGGGGTTCCATCAGTTAAGGGTGGCGGAGGACAACATAGATAAGACTGCTTTCAGAACTCCAGGCAGTTTCTTTGAATGGCTAGTTACGCCTTTTGGGTTGACAAATGCACCTGCCTATTTTGTTGATTTGATGAGTAGGGTGTTTCGGGAGTTCCTAAACAAATTCGTCGTAGTCTTCCTTGATGATATTTTGATCTTCTCCAAGAGTGATGAAGAGTATGCCCAACATTTGGGAGAAGTTTTGAAAACTCTCTATGACCATCAGCTAAAAGCAAAGTTCTCCAAATGCCATTTTTGGAGAAAGGAGGTGAGATTCTTGGAGCACGTAGTCTCCAAAGAAGGGATAACTGTAGATCCCGCGAAGGTGGTTGCATTACAAGATTAGCATATTCCTAAAAATGCAACGAGGTGAGAAGCTTTCTTGGGTTGGCAGGTTATTGTAGGAAGTTCATTAAGGACTTCGCGAAGATATCAGCCCCTCTCGCCAGGCTGATAAAGAAGAATTTGGCATTTTCATGGGACAAAGTGTGACGTTGCTTTCCAACAACTGAAGAAGGCACTGACAACAACCCCAGTCTTGGCCTTGGCCGATGGGAGTAAAGTGTTTACTGTTTACACTGATGCGTGTGGTACATGGCTTGGTGCAGTTTTGATGCAAGAAGTAAAAGTAATATGTTATGGGCGTAGACAGTTAAGAGTTCATGAGAAGAACTACCCCACCCATAATTTAGAGCTAGCTTCCATAGTATTCGCGTTAAAGACGTGGCATCATTATTTACTTGGAGAAAAGTTCGAGTTATCACCGATCATATATCTCTCAAGTATCTATTCTCACAGAAGGATTTAAACTTAAGGCAACAACGGTGGATGGTGTTCTTAGCTTTATATGATTTTGAGATTACTTATACCCCCGGCAAGGGTAATGTGGTGGCAGACGCACTAAGTAGGCAGAGGTGGCCCTGAGTCCTCTGTTTGTGGAAAGAAAGAACTTGGAGTTCATATCATCTTTTGATTTTAGACCCTCCATCGACGTTTTTCCTGATTTGTTTGCATCCTTGTAGATACAACCTACTCTTGTGGATCAGATAGGAGCTTCACAACAAGGTGGCCCATAGATTCTAGACATCATGGGTAAGCTCAGAAGAGGGGAGACTTCTAGTCACCTCAGCAGATATGCCATAGATGAAAAGGGGTGGTTCCGACGAGATGGAAAACTTTGTGTTCCTCAAACTGGAAGCTTGATAAAGGCAGTCCTAGAAGAAACCCACTATTCTAAGATGACCATTCATCCAGGCGGTGACAAGATGTACAGGGATATGAAGAGGGTTTTCTTTTGGGATGGGATGAAGAAGGATGTGGCTGAATTTGTTTCTCAATGTTTAGTTTGCCAGCAAGTTAAAGCTGAGCAAAAGAAGCCCGGTGGATTACTTCATCCGTTGGATGTTCCGCAGTGGAAATGGGAGAGCGTCTTTATGGATTTCATAGATGGTTTGCCTAGATCAAATTGGCAGCAATTTATGTCCAAGAGATAGTTCGTCTTCACAGAGTGCCTTCCAGCATCGTGAGCGATCGTGACCCCATCTTTACCAGCGAATTTTGAAGGAGCTTGCAAGAAGCATTAGGTACACAGTTGTGTTTGAGCACTACTTATCATCCTCAGACCGATGGGCAGACGGAGAGGCTGAATAGGATTCTAGTAGATCTTTTAAGGCTATGTATCCTAGACTTCGGAGGGACTTGGAAAGAGCATCTTCCTTTAGTAGAGTTTGCCTATAGCAGCAGTTTTCAGGCTAGCATCGGCATGGCACCCTTTGAAGCATTGTACGGACGACCCTGTAGATCGCCTACTTGTTGGTGGGAATCTACAGAAAGATTATTACTTGGACCAGATAGGGTTAGGGAAACGCCCAAAAAGATTAACCTTATTCGACAGCAGTTGAAGACAGCTCAAGATAGACAGAAGTACTATGCAGACAAGACAAGGACTGACATCAAATTCAAAGTGGGTGACTTGGTTTTTATCAAAGTATCAACTCTGAGGAATGTGGTTCGCTTCTAATCAGTAGGGAAGTTGGCACCTAGGTTTGTGGGTCCATTTCCTATAACCGAGAGGTTTGGCCAAATGGCCTACAGAGTAAAGCTTCCAGAAAATCTATCTAGTGTTCATGACGTTTTCCATGTCTCTCATCTGCGGAAGTGCCTGCATGACACCGCGGAAGTTGTTGAGCCGAGCATGTCGGAAGAAGTCGAAGTGGAATGGGAGGCAACAGTCAGCCGAGTCCCTACCCGAGGTTAAGAAGTTGCAATAAGGAAATCAAGTTGCTAAAGGTTCAATGGGGAGATAACCCAAAAAATGCGAGTTGGGAGACCGAGGACAAGATTCATGCTTCGTACCCTTTTCTTTTCGAGGGTATGTTCTTAACTCCTTTCCAAAGTTTTACCAGTACTTGTTTTCGTCAATAGAATATATCTTATCCATTATATTTTCGACCTTTAGATAGGAATCCTATAGATGTAAACATGTGTTTGAAACATGTTATGTTGGATGGATGCAAATGGATGCAAGTGTTTGCTAGTGGTTGCCTGTGGACGCATACACACACACGTTAGCCACTAAGATCGGCTCATGCACTTTCATATTACATATGGATGTATGTGCATTTTCTTTTCTTTTATGGATGGAAATGGATGAATTGGCATATGGATGTCGCATTTGGACGAATGGGTGTGCACACATACAGAACTTATATGATACAACAGGTTTATTTGCATACATATTGGATTCATGGCACTAACATACATTGCATTAAGGAGGTCAACTGAATCAGTAGACCGCCTGATCTTCGCATTAGTTTTGGGACATATACACACACCTTTCCATATATTCATATAAGCATTAGAAATCTTTAAGTACAATGGATGCCAATGATTGGTGGATGAGTAGATGGTTGATGGATGGTAGGATATGCATTCTTCTCAACTTAGAGATTTCGGGGACGAATTCCTTTGAGTAGGGGAGAATGTAACACCCCGAATTTTTAACGACATCAAAGAGAATAAATTAAATAATAATTAATTTAATGTTCAGAATTAGAGGAAACAGACTGCACCATTTCGTCCGTCTCGAAATTCTGGTCAAGATAGACATTTGGTTTGCGTAAAACGCACACCGTATGAAGAAGTTATGAGAGTTTTAAGTTTGTATACGCACAGAAATATTTTATATATACGCATGAGTCAGAGGTGAGTCAGAGATGAGTCAGAATCCTATCCAGAGGATTCAAATTCGAAAAATTTCTCTGAGCGACAAAATTCCCGCTCTAGGGGGTCAACCCCCCAGAAGGGTGTCGACCTAGGGGTCGACCCACCCACAGCGGTGTCGACACCCCTAGGACTGACGTGGCACTCGATTTCAGGGGGTCTGGCAGCTATATATACGTGTCCTATTTCTCATATTTTCTTCATTGGAAGTCATGGAGGCAACATGCTGCTGGAGTGCGAACTGAACTGTTTTCTACAACAATATATTCTACAAATCCAATTCAGAAATTCTAGATCCGTTCTTCCTAAATTCTCTAAACCTAACACTGTGAGTTTTTGGATTACTTTTAGGTTTAGATAAACAAAAGTATACTTTGAAAGACTATGAGTTGGATATGTTGTAAAGTATGATTCTGTGTTAATATGAAATCCTATACTATGTCATGATAGATCTATTTTCCTAGATCTAACAAAATTGTAGTGATTTGATTATGATACTTATGTGGATCTTGACTTGTAACCATGATTATGGTGGATGTACATCTATTAATTGGGATAGTTGTAACATTATTTGGATCTAGATCTTTATGTTAATCACCTTTCACCTATTATATTGTGATCCATTGAGATATGTTGTAAACTTGACATGTGAGTCCATCTTTTGATCTAAACATGTTACTATGTCACCCTTACTATTCTAGATCTATATAATTGGACATCTTATGGTTAATTTAGATCTCATTATGTTGCTTTGACATCTTAGTGGTTGCAGGTTCATCACTTTTATGCATACCTTGCCATGATGATTACATGACCATTCACCTTGTTATTATACCAGTTTATGTTTATGCCAAGATATGTTGAAACTATCACCTTCGTCATATTCCATTTTCATTGTTATAGCTAGGCTACTTTATAGCCTAAATGCTGCGAAAATACGTACGAATAGTTAGAGAGGAAACGGGGAAAAAGGGATTATAATTGGCATAATTTTTGTAATGTTTATATGAAATGGGACATGTAATTCAAATGGGGAAAACATAGAAATAGTTACCTATAATGACATAGGTAGATTTGGATTAATTTGGAATGTTTAGTAATTTACAATTAGGAATTGTAAATTGTACTTCTGGCACGACGTTAGGTTACATTAGTGGTGGAAGTCTGCCCGGACCCGACCGACATATCCAGCAACCACTAATGTTGAACCTGTTGTGCGAGTTCTAAGTATGCAAATACGAATTGGGCTAAGACACGAGGTTAGGCCCAACTATGGAATAAGACTGCCCGGACCCGACCGACATATCCAGTATCCACACGTTGTAGGCCTAATGTGGGAGGTCTAGCCCATTATAACCATAATTAGACATGGTAATGAAATGGACTACTTAACCTAATTTAATATGACTATGGACTTAAGTTGGGGTTAAGTAAAATTGGATGGGTAGTGGTGGGTTAAGTAAATTAGAGGGGGTGGGTAATATGTATATATAGGCCCACAAACTTAACCCAATAAGGTTATGTAATTAAAGACACCTAGTGGTATACATAACCAGTAGATAATGTAATATGGTTATGTAATTAAAGACACCTAGTGGTATACATAACCGATAGATAATGTAACGAAGTTATGTAATTAAAGACACCCTTTAGGGTAAGCATAACTAGTATACAGCTATGTAATTAAAGACACCTAAGGGTATACATAGTCAGTGGAAAACCTAGTGGGGGATACAAGACAAGGGGGAGAGCTTGTATCATACTGTGTGGGACCCATTTCAGTTAGTAACCCAGAGTTGGTATCAAGTAAAGAACTCCGTACTAGGCGGAGAAGGGGCACGCTTACTGATTCATTGTAAGAGATCCAAATGAGACGGATGGTGTGGGCAACGCAAATCGACCGGGGACATGTGCGTGCATGGGCCGGGCAGAAGGGGCTAAGACCACCGTGACACTAGTAGATATGGTTGTGCACACCATGGGTTTCCACTTTAGGAAGCGATACCTCCTACTGTGGGGCCAGCATGGGATATCTACAAAGTAGGGAGCCGATCGATTAGGGTAGTGGTTAAGGTATACTAGGACGTACGACCTAAGCCTACCAACTTATAGTGGATGGGATCATCTCATTTCAGTTATACTAGTAGTAGTGCAGAGTAATCATTAGTTGAGGCACATACACCTTTACTTGCTTACCTTGTCACACCTGTCATTTATGTAGTGATCTCTCTTATCCACTTTATATGCCTATCATGTTGCTTTTATTTATCTACTGGCTAAAAGTAACTAGACTCGCTAGATTTTATGTCTAACCCGTTTGTTTCTCTTTCCTTCTTTCGTTCCCCTTCCAGGTTCTCAGGGAGGAAACACTCAGACTTAATCAGGAATCAGATATCATCTTGCTAGGAGCTACTTCTGAAGTATGACTCAAGTTCTTGTCTCTACTATGGCTTAACTCTTTTTATCGAGGAAATGATGCTTTTTATTTACTTATGTACTCTGATGGTGCAAGGAAGAAGTTATTTTGTTGTAATGGTTTTTGCGACTTATAAAATTGTGGACCACGGTATTATGACCTATGCTTGAAATAAAAGTTTAAATTTTCCGCTGCTACCTTATTTATATCTGTCTTGTAATTATTCTGTATCTGTTTACCTATAGCGCTTCACAAAACTTAATGCATTCCCTTAGTGAGTGACATTAACGAACGTGGGGATATCACAGCCGCAATTCCGCAACTCCCATAGCTTAATATTAACAATTGCAAAAATGTTTGTTTCTCATTGTTTGTAATTTTCCAATTATTTAATTGTATAAAGATGCGGGGTGTTACGGGCTGGTTGGGCACCTGGTGGTGGAGATACAAAGTGATGAGGTTTGTCCCAATGTCGCCAATTACTACCATGGTCATAACATCATGGGGGTTGCAACTACAAGTTTGCACTCCTGTTAAAAATACTTACGGTTTCGCCTTTAGCTCGTCGATGGCTACCGGACCTCGATCTTGTACTCTATCGTCATCTCAAGCCATTACACCTGCACTAAGCAAACTTTGAGTCAGAGCCGAACGTCCTTCGAGTGTGAATAAGTGTTGTGTCGTGCAATGCTTATTAGTGCGTATTCACTAAGTGTTCTTTCCATGGACCACATGTCGACTTACTTGAAGTGGTAATCTCCCACATACTCAGCAAAAATCTCTCGACATTAGTGTTGCTGGGCCAAGACAACGACATCTCAATTGGGACCTTATCCAAATCTTTAAATTGGGCTTTCCATCCATCATTGCTATGGTCCCATAGGTCTTAACATGGGAGGTTGGTTTGGACGACCCTCCCCACCTCGTCTCCCCAGTTGGAGATGGAACGAGAGTGGTAAGCAAATCATCCCCTCTGGTATAGATCTCCTCATCACCGCTGCTGTGTTCATCGGAATCCCCCTGAGCTTCTGCAACCTCTTCTTCAATAGGGACACGACAAGAGACACAACAGAGGCCACTCCCACCTGTAGACCCGGCGGAGCCATTCCTTCCTTGGCTTCTGTGTCTTCCCTTCTCCACCGTCATTCGAACGGCCTGTCAAGCAACCTATGAAGTAAGCCCGCCCGACGAAGGGGAGGGTCAGTTAATAGGATCCAGGCATTACAGAATTCAACAGGAACGACCCTTAACAACTTGAGTCACTCATGATACACATTTCCCTTGAGCATCGTGGGAATACCTATCACACAAACCTCTAGTTAGTATCGAGCTTGCGACGTTATTAACTTTGATTACAAAATAATAAAGAAATACTAACTTTCGTCCAGCCATCGCCTTGCGAATCCCGGAGGGGATTGAAAATAGAACCAATCATGTTTAAAATTACTGAGCTTGTTCCACGCTCCCAGGATGAATCGGGTGTTGGCCTATGCCTCTAGGTAAAAGAGAGAAGGCATGACAGTAGTCCTCCTCTTCATGAAGAAGAGAAAACAAATATCTTCTCCACTCGGCTCCACATGTAAGTTTTCCAAGAACAAGATGCAAGTGGCGAGCATGACGATGTACACATTTAGATGGAACTACGTCAACGCTAAGTGGAAGAAGTGTATCATATCCAGAATAAATCGGTAGGATGAGGGGCACGCATCTAACAATGTACGTATACATATTCCACGAAGTTTACCCTTCCAGAGGCGCATGCACTCTATCCTCCCTACCGGGGACAAGTACGTTACCCTAGGATATGTCTTACTTCTTATAAATGCATCTCAATGCGGCTTCATCCACCCGCAAAGCAACCGAATCTGATGGGTTCTCGACTATGGAAACATCATCCATCATGTTCGGTGCCTCAGGGACATTTCTCTGCCCAACATTCAAATCCTCCTCTCCTTGCGAGCCACTTCCAGAATCACAGGTTAGCCCGCGTGCCCAGCCGATTGCTATGGTCTTTCTAACTGTCCTCCTTGGTTGTGTACGATGGACGAGCTCACATGCTTAGAAGGGGTGGAAGACTCGGTGGTCTCAAGCTCGCTTCATGTTGGGCTAGAATCGTGAGAAGAAACACTCGGAGTTGATGGCAGTCCCGCGGTTTCGACATCTAAACCTTTGAGCCTTAGAGAAATTTTTGATGCTATTGCAAGATATACTTTCAAGATAGTTGCATTAGCTACAATAATGAAACCTATAAGTCCATGTGTTGGTGTAAACTAACGTGAAACGGGCAGGGTCATTCATGCTGATGCAATTACAATAAAATTAACTTAGAGCGCAACAACGATCTCTTGTCCGTAAAACTAAAACCATTGTCGTTGCTAACCGTTATCATCAGATTCACATCGTGTCACGATTACATCATGAGTGGGATCGGAAACCAAGTCCAGGAATATGTAATTCAGATATATGTCTGTGGTTCGAGTTTATGATCTAGTCCTATGTGCATGTTCGAAATATTAGTTCGAGTTAGAACATTAAGGCGTTATAAGTCGACACGTTCAAGTTCAAATCCGATCTGATCATGCAACGTAGCGAGAACGACTAAAGTTCAACACAAAATGTCGCAATCGAATTTTCTCCAAGTATACTAGGATAGGAATTCCAATTTGTATCTAGAAAATCTCAGAGAGAATTGTATCCCACTCATCCCTGGGGATTTTCGTATCCCGATCATACTGTTCTTTTTTTGTATTCGCTCCACCCTCCGCCTTCGTCTCCTTCTTTGAACTCTCGAAAGCACTAAGTTTTAGGGATAGTAAAATCAATTTCGTATCCCTAAAAATAGTGAAGTTTCGGGGATACAAAATTGATTCTCGTATTCTCAATCACTTTGTTTTCGTCTTCTCCCCTTCGAGCTCCACTCCTACGTCCTTGGTACTATGGCCAACTTCGGTCGCCACTCTAACCTCCAACACATCTCCACCCCCATCCATTTCCGCAATCAAACAACTTATATGTGAATTGAACGATCCTGTATTTGTATGCAAATCAAATCAAATCCAACCCACCTGAGTTTGTGTTGGAGGAGGATGAGCGGTGTACGGAGTGTGCTAAGGTACTATCTTAGTTCTTTCTCTTTTTCGAAGGGTAAGGTCTAAGTTCTACAGATATGAAAGATATGCCAAGTGAAGGAAATAAAACTTCAGATTCAAGAATATATAGTAGGGGAGGGGAGATTCCAAAACGTAGAAAAAAATACTAAGTAATAGGGATCTGAACTGATCCCCAAATCGGTACCTATCCATGTATATATAATAGAGGAGAAAGGAAGATGTAACACCCCATAAAAATATGCTTAATTAGGCATAAGATAATTAAAGTTTAAAAGAAAAAAGTAATAAATAATAATAAGTTAAATAAGCAAGAAAATATAATGGGCTAAAAAAAGATATTTTGGACAATTATGAATTAGGTCATGAAAAAATCACAATTATGGTCGTGGCGAGATTCTGATCTGTTTTCATATATAATATGTTAAAGACGGAGTCCGTATGAAGAAGTTACATTAAAAATAATTTGTACGCAAATAGTTTGTACATAACGTTTGAAATTCTAATAAAATAAATAAATATGTGGAACATTAATATCCATTAATTGGCTAATTGGAATATTCCATGAAATTCAAATTTGTGTGAATATGTTTACATATATAAGGGGACAAGGACAAATAAATAATGGAAAGGAATCAATAAAAAATAAAATGTTTTGATCGGTCAATCACTCAATAGAGGGAATTTGGGTTATGTTAGCTTGGGATTTTGGATTGAAGTCCGATTTGGCATATTCTACTACCTTGAATCAACATAGTAACATGATCTCAATAAGGCTATGCAATGGCCTCAGATCAACCAAGTTGATCCGACTCAACCCTGCTTCAGTTTGGCCCTGTCCCTGTTCGGCTAGGCAAAGTTGCCCCGTATCGGCCATGCCGAACTGGGTTGGACACATCTAATGACATCTCCCATCACTTCAAGCCACCACTACAACAAAATGACCCTATTACAACTTTAATTTTACAACGGTGGTAAAAGCACCGTTGTAATAAATGGTTTTTTACAACGGTGGTAAAAGCATCGTTGTAATAAATGATTTTTTACAACGGTGGTAAAGACACCGTTGTAATAAATGGTTTTTTACAACGGTGGTAAAAGCACCGTTGTAATAAATGGTTTTTTACAATGGTGGTATTCCCTAAAGTTGTAATAAACGTATTTTTAACAACTTTTTGTTTTGTTAGTTGTAATAGATGCCCATTACAAACTTCATGTTTATAATATCTATATTTAATAACTAATTATATTAATATTTAATAATAATTAATAATTAATAATAAACTTAGGAATCAATAATATTTATTAAATAATTAATAGTTAATAAGTGGTAATTAATGTTTAATAGTTAATGTTAACTGCTTATTAATTAATATTTAGGTGACATATACATTATAAGCTTTTAATAGTTATTACTCGATTATAACTAAGTAGAAATAAGTAAAAGTTAAATAATAACTATTGTTAATATGAAATAATCCTAATTAATAATTAATTTAAAATATGAAATAATCCTAATTAATAATTAACATTTAATTAATAACTAATTAGTAAGTAATAATTAATAATCGATAATAAGTAAACAAATAAATATTAATTAATTAATTAATAATTTACAAATAATTCACTGTTAAATACTAGTAATTAATGATTGATAATAATTTTCAATAAATAATAATTAATCAAATACTAATTAAAAATTATAAAATAATAATTCACTGTTCAATACTAATAATTAAAATATAATAATTAATGCTAATCATGAATAATCAATGATTGCTATTAATAATTAAGAAGTAGAGATTAATAATTAAGAAGAAGAGATTAATAACTAAGATTATATTTAATAGTTAATTTATAATATTGATCTCAATTTTCAAAAAAAAAATATTGATCTCAATTATATATATTTATGTATATATATATATTTATGGTGGATAAATGAATAAATAAATAAATCATTTATTTATGTACATATTGAATATATAAAAATTGTACATTTTTTAAATTGTGAACAAATATACATGCTAATTTATATATTGTGTGTGTGTGCGACATTAAAATTCGTCCAAGTGTTGTAAATATTGATTTAAGTATTATAAAATGGCTTAAGGGTTATAAAGCCCAATAAAACCCTAGGGCCAAAGCTGTCAATTGGCAGGAAAATAACCCTAGCCGTGTTAATGTAAGAAAGGAGAAACGAGCCGTCATTTTCATTTATCTCGTTCAAAATAAAAGGCAACAATAATGGCCGAAGCCCTAGCGACTGGAAATTGGGGGAAAATCGATCAATCCGATGCCTCGCATCAGATTTGTAGTCGGATTCGTGATGGAGACGAACTCGAGGGCGAGAGCAGCGAGTCTAGGAGAAGGCACGTTTGTTCCCATGAGATTTCAGCATTTTTTCCCCAAAATTAAATCCTCCAAAAATTTCGAAATGAATGGCCACTGAAATGGCCATCGCCGTCATCCCTCTGCTGCACTACCCGTTCGCTTTCTTCCACCGTCGCCACCTGAACCAATAGCCGACCTCCCTCCTCATCGGAAGCCGCTCCTTCAACCGATTGCTCCGCTTCACCTTTCAGCAATCGCGCTGCCATCTCCTCCTTCCCATAGTCAGTCAACCAAATCGCCAGAGCTGCCATCGGACAACGCACAGCTCAGACCAGTGCCACAACTTCACCCAATGGAGCTCAGTCACCGTGAACTCTTGCTCGCTCTTCTTGCTTCTCGGTCGTCAACGCTGGTAATTCATTTTGCTTCTATCACTTTTTCCTGTTCTATTTTCTTTACTTCTTTTAATTAAAATGAAGGGTGAGAACTTTTGGTATTAGATAACCCGCTCAACCTATAATTAGAAATTATGATAAATGTTAGTGCTACTTTGGGTCTGCTGTAGAGGATTCACGTTAAAGGGTATGTTTCGGCCATTACTCTTTGTCCCTTGCATACACAAGGATTGTTTAGTCCTGAGAGCGTCTAATTTGTACAGATTATATTAAAACTTTGATCATTTTATTATTTGAATGTTATTGGTGAGCCTTGGTCTGATATTCAGGTGCACAGTTCCTACTTTTTCTTTGCTTTATGTCGTGCATGCTTGCCTACTGCACTTGTGATGTTTGCCATAAGTTGCTTTTGCTAACTACATGTTGACCTGGCCTGAATTGCTTAAACATTAGCGTGAGTCTGATTTATGCACTTGTGCTTTATCAACCCAAATTTTTTTTTAGACATTGAATTTTTGAGTAGTCGATGAGTTGGCTGTGCATTTTCAATTTTTCGACGCTGTCTTTGTTGGGGTCTCTTGTACTGCACTGAAAGGAGTCATATGACTTAATCTTTGTAGTTCGTTTTTTTTTCAAGTAATAATAAAATTGGTTAAGGTATACTGTTAAGGGTCTTTAATAATTTGGAGATAAGAGTAGTGTTGATTATAAAAACTTGTTAAACTATGCTCAACAGAAGAAAGATGATGCAGCGAGTCTAGGAGGATCAATCCGATGTCGTTCAATAAGTTTTTAGATGTTTTCCTTATACAGAAAAAGTAGGTTGTTGTTATACTGGTTCCATGAAAGGGTGGCTATGAGTAAATGAGGATTGCTATTGTTTGTCATTTTGTTTCTTTTACTATTTAAGTTTTGAAGACATGATAAGTTTTAATTTGTTTTTTCAGTTGTTGCGCTTCTCATATATAAGATAGGAGAAGGCACGTTTGGTCAAGTATTGGAGTGTTGGGAGTTGGGACAGGGAAGGTAAAGAAATGGTAGCCGTAAAAATTGTTCGAGCTGTAGATAAGTATCGTGAAGATGCTATGATCGAGATTGATGTACTTCAACAGCTAAAGCAGCATAGCAATTCTTCTGTCTGGTTAGTTCTACTTCTTTATACCCATTACTTTTGTTTGCTCAATTTATTGTTGTATTGATTAGAATAAACACCGTGCTGCTTATTTTTGCAGTTGTGTGCAAATACGGAACTAGTTTGACTATTGTAATCATATTTGTATTGTAAGCTCGTAACTGGTACCAAATAATTACCTCACCGGTTTAAATATACAATTGTGTCCAATTCTATGGCCATACTGCCAAATACGTTCATTTATATATGAATTTATCTACATCCATACACCTTATCATGACAGCTAAATGCTATCACATCAACGCAGCTTCACATACTCATGTCTTTTATATAATATCTCTTAACTTTATTTTATATTCACGGTTGTATTCAGTCTCAGATTATTAGCAATAAAATCAAACTCATGCAAACTCATTTTTAACATACAGCTGTACTCAATTCCAGTTTATTAGCAATGAAAACAACCTCATGAAAACTCCCTTTTAACGTAAGAAGAATGATTCATTTCCAGTACATACGTTTAGCTATTCCAATCCAAACTTTTAAGTTAGTGATTGAAACTAAGAATTTCACTAATGATACATTTCTCATGACTGTCTAAACATACCATGCTTTAAATCTCATTTCATTTGCTTCAGTAAATATATACAGTTAAAACAAAATTCTTTAACAGCCTTTTTGGCTTAATCCTTACTATCATCTTTCATTACCTTAATTAACTTAAACACATTAAAAGAGCGAAGCAGTTCATGGTCATTACGTATTTCTTAAACCAGTAAAACTCTTATATACTCTTAGCTTACTACAAAAATACATGCATTGCATTTTACATAGTTTCAACTCCTCATCCAACTTGGAAGAAAAGTAGATATCCACCATTTTATGTTTACAACAAGCTTAAGGTTATGTTTATATATATATGCATGTTTTGTGATTGTGCAGGTGGTGTCTTGTGTTGGTGGGGAAGTTGAGGAAGTGCAAAGATGAAGCAAGCTGATAGTTGAAGCAAAGTTTTTGGATGGTACTAATTTGTAATCATTATTTGTAATGAAGAATTGATATATTAACGTGATGATGTATGATTCATTTTTTGCATTTTGAATATAAAGTTGTAATGTTTTTTGTATGAATGGATCTGTTGCTTTGAATTTATATCAATTTGTTTTCTGTTTATTCAGCTTTTGTTGCATTTGCAAAATTTATTTTTTTTAAAACCCAAATATCAATCACAACGGTGCATAACTGTTGTAATAAAGTTTATTACAACGGTGGAAAAAAGTTGTAAAATATACATATTACAACGGTTTTGCAACAGTGCAGAAAAGTTGTAAAAGATATTAGGCTATTACAACTTCTTAAGACACGACGGTTTGCCCACCGTTGTAAAAACCTATTACAACGGTGTTCCACCGTTGTAATAGGGTCATTTTGTCGCCACCACTCTTGACCGAACCAGATTCCGGTGCATCAATAAATATTCCTAGAAATGGTCATTTAAGAGGATCTTCTTTCACTTCCCTATGCCCAGAGGCTGCTGCTTTGGAGATTAACTTCTTTTTCTTCAAATTACTTAGATAAAACGGAACTGCAATTGTAAAATATTGTATCAAAAAGAGATAGCAATGAGCGGGCGAAGGCCTAATTGCGGAACCACTATAAAAATCATTGTTTCTTTTTTACTTTACTACGTTTTATGTATGATTTTGCTTGGATTTGTTTGCATATTTTGTAATCGTCATTTTGATTTAGGTATTGGACTTCATAGAACTAAAAATCAAGTTGACATTTTGCTACATCAAACGGGGACAGCTCACGGTAGAATGCATATTTTTGCTGAATTTGATTGCTAATTTTTTTGATCTTATTAAAGGGGAAGAAGGCTAATACTTGTACTCACACCATAGACATCGGACATGACGGAGACCAGGAGACCTCCTCCATTGGAGAACATTCCATATACTTGACCAAATAATAGATGGAGGAAACGATTCAAGAGACGTAGGTCAGGTTGGAGAATCAAGATAAATGATGCAAGAGATACTCTTGTGACTCAATGGACTTGGAGTACAGAACCAGACCAGCAAACTAGGGACCACCAGGGTGGATTCGTCGTCTCGTGTGCCAGAGGCCACCTTGGATTGGTGTACCTAGTTTTGCATCGATATGGAGCATCAGATCGGTACCGAATCAGACCCTCACGAGGAGCATGCCTCTGGATCCTCAGGCTATCTGGTGCGACTAGTTTAGATCATGCTAGAGTTGGTGTGGATGTCGATGGAGTTGGAAATTCTAAAAGACCTGTACTTGGAGCAGATTGGACTTTGGCAGAAAGAGTTACTAGATTGCAACATGAACCATACGTTCCAGAGTACCTCGCTAAGCTCGGGGGAAAGGCGATTCAATTTGGGATGAGAATGACATACTAGATGAGATGATACAATGCATAATAATAAGCAGAATATTCAACTAAGGATATGAAGATATGACCAGGAGCCCTTTCACTCATCCGAATTTTGAGGGCCCTACCGGATTTCAAGCTACCGGTGCTATCAGTATATGAAGGGAGATTGGATCCAACAATACATTGGATGCGCTACATTAGGCATATGGATGTTTAAAGGGCATCTCCGAAATTGATGATGAAATGTTTTTTTGTTGATTTGGACAGGTATGGATGTGCTTTGGTTTAGGCATCTCAATAGTGAGTCGATTGGCTCATGGAATGAACTTGTGTACATGCTCATGGACAATTTAGAGTTCATATTGCTTGACTAAAGAATACGATGACACTGACTACGATAAGATAAAAACCAAGAGAAATGATGAGAAGTTCGCTAGAGCGATTTAACGCTATTGTAACTTTTGTTGATAGATCAAAATCATCAACGGTGCTTATAGTGGCTGTATCTTGAGTGACCAATAATTTGGAATTTATAGCGAGCATGGAGAGCATGCATGGGCAGAAAGGAAAATTAAAATCAATTCCTTGAAATAGGAAGTGATGCTTGAAATGATGTTCAAGCCCGACAAGGGAAAGAGGAAGATGGAAAATGAGCGAGAAGGCTTAAGGAAAAATTGGAAAGGAAAGAGATATTCCTCCTATAATAAGTTGACTGAAGCATTTGATAGAATCTGCTTAGACACTCGAGGGAAAATCCTATATCGGAAACTGCCTCTAAGAGAGTCGATTGAACAGGAGAGGAGGATGGTAAAGTACTGCCTATTTCATGAATTAGATGGGAATACTACAATGGAGTGCAGACACCTCTGAGATGAGATCAAGGAGCATGTTAGAATGGACAGCTCCAAAACTATGTCTAAACTAATGGGACGGTGTCTAAGCTTGGACAACCGTCTACGACTCGAATCAAGGAGGGTTTGGACCCAGAAGTCAAATCGCCATCTCATGATCGGGATGACAAGGACAAAACCACCAATAATTGCCTCTTGAGCTAATGAATCAACATGTTCGGGACCATGATCTGGTACTCAGGCATTCCCCGAGTGGATGTTGAGTCATGGAGTCCGGAGAGGCTCCACCCATCGTAGATTTCCCTTATTCTCACTTTGGTTTATGCATTTGCTTTGAAGCCCTTTGGCAATGAATAATATTGATTATGGTTTTTAACCAGGAAAGATGAAGCAAAGCTGCAACATACGTATCCCTTTCAGTAGAGAGCGACTGAATGGAAATGTATGATTCATCTACAATTCCTTTCATCAGAAGGTGACTGGATGGGTTCATAGGCAATGTCCGTGAATCCCTTGCGCTAGAGCATAACTAGATGGATTTATGTCGATGATTCACGAGTTCCTTTCACTAGAGAGTGACTGTATGAATTCATGCAATCAAACCGTAAGTCCTATTCATAGGATAATGATTGGATGGTCTTATGAGAAATTAACGTGTTTCTCGTTGACTAAAGAGTGAGTGGATGGGTTCGTGCAATTGAAGCACAGATTCCTTCACTACAAAGTGCCTGGATGAGTTTGTGCAAACTGATCATGGATCCCTTTCACCAGAGAGTGATTGGATGGGTTCATATTGATGAATAATGGTTTCCTTCACCGGAGAGTGACTGGATGAAATCGTATCGATGAACTACGAGTACCTCCATTGCAGAGTGATTGGATGAATCTTTATACATGAACTACGAGTTTCATCTTCGAAGAGTGATCGGATGGGCTCGTATTGATGAATTACGAGTTCCATCATTGGAGGATGACTGGATGAACTCGTATCGATACACCACAAATTCCTTTCACCCAAAAGTAACAGGATGAATTTGTACAGTTTGAACTACAAATTCCTTCACTAGGAAATGATTGAGCTCCCATCGCTGGGAAGCGATGGGATAGATTTACTATTACGAACCATGAGTCCCTTTCACCAGATTGTGATTGGATGGATTCGCGTAGATAAAATGAATGACTAAACGTTGTTCGTCACACTACAACAAAAAGTTCCTACTATAACTATAATTTTACAACAGTCACAAAACGCTAATTATAATAGAGGTTTTATTACAACTGTTTTATTCAAAAAGTTGCCATAGATTAATTTTCAACAACTCTTTAATTTTGCAAGTTGTAATAGATGCCTATTACAACATTTCTGTTTGGCCGTTTGCAATAGATAATTATTTTTGAAAATTCTTCTTTTTTGCCAGTTGTAATAGGTGTCTGTTACAACTTTTTTTATCACTTGTACAAGATGTATGGTTTTAACTACTCTTCTTTTTTGCTAGTTGTAATAGATATTTATTACATCTCTTTCTGTCAACTGTAAAAAAGTCTGTTTTCAGCAACTCTTCTTTTCTTCTAGTTTACTTGTAATAGATATCATTTACATCTCTTTTTGCTAGTTACAGAATATTTTTTGTCAACTACTCTTCGTTTTATCATATATAGTATATGACTATTAAAATTTTCCAATTTATATGTCTAATAATTATAATAAAATAATATTACTTAATAATTAGTAAATAAATAGTAAATAAAAATACTATTTAGAAGTAGTATCAATAATTATTATCAAATAATTAATATAACTATTAATTAATATAAACTAATAATTTAATATGAAATAATGAATATCAAACAACTCTTTAATAAGAAACCAAAAAAGTAATCATTGTTATAAAATAATTAATCATTAATAAATATAATGAATTTTTAATAATGAATGATTAATATTAATAATCAAGAATTAATAAATAATATTCAATACCTAGCATTTAACTTTTGATAATTAATAAATCATTATTAAAATAATGCCATTTTCAAAAATTTTAATAAATTAAAAAAATACAATGGCACAAAAGTATACTCATTTAATATTTATTATTCAATAGTTATAATTGGTAATTATATTTAATATAAATATATAAAAGATAATAAATAATAATTACTGAATAATAAATAATTATTATTTAATAATAATAATTAATAAAAAACAATAATATTTTATAATATTATTTTATAATTAATTTTATTAGTTAACAATAAGAAGTGATATTTAATATTTAATCATTATTGTTGATATTTATATTAAATATTTAAAATGTAATATTTAATAAATTATATTATTATTTATTAATTGTTATCAAATATTTTAAAATTAAAATTTGTAACTTTATTTAATACTTAATATTTAGTGAATAAATTCAAAATTCAAAATTCAAAATTTCTAAAATAATAAAGTCATAATAAATACTTAATAATTCAAGATGATAGTTCAGAATTAATAGTTTATAAATAAAAACTTATGTATAATTTATTTATAATTTATAACCAATGACAATTAATAAACAATTAATAATTACTAAGTATTATCTACAATCAATAATTATTTTTGAATTAATAAATTATTAAGTTAATTGTTAATAATTAGTAAATATATATTATGTATTAATTATATTTAATATTCTATAATTATAGTTAATATTCAATTATTTAATCATTACACTTCATATTTAATATTTTATAATTAAATTTTTATCTTCTAAACTAAATTTATTGGTAAATTTGGAAATATTCATAAAATTAGAAATTAATATTTTAGTTACTACTAATTATTCTTAAATAGAGAATAATTATTAGTAACTAAAATATTAATTTTGAATTTTATGAATATTTCCAAATTTATTAACTTAGTTTATAAAGAAGTTTATGATACTCCCTTTTCTTTGTAAAATGGCGGACTCAAATAAACTAACAGCGGATGCGATAAAAGTTCACGAATTAAGTCGTCCTCCTGATAGGAGAGAAGGAAAGGAGGCCGCGTCTATTTCGATAAAGTTGTTGGAAAGAAACCGCTGCAATCCAGTAGATCCTCGAGGGCGAGCAAAGGTGGTAAGGTTTTTGAGATTGGAAGTTCTTTTAAGGGACACAGACATGCTGGCCAGGGTAGGGATGGGGATCTCACATCCCATAAACCTGCTAATGCAAGTCATCCTTCTAGGGTATCAAATTTGGGGGGAGCAGATGCTCGATCTAGATCTGATAATCCACTTGTCCAGCACATGTGGAACAGATCGAGATTCTATGATAAAACCAGATGAAATTCAAAACGATGTTAAGATAGGCAGGCCAAAATCTTGGGTACGGGCTGCAAATAGAGGAATAGGGAAAAATCACGACAAATATGTAGATCTGGATTTTATTGCACCTAAGATAGTTAATGAAAAAATGAAGGCATGTGTCCTTGAATTAGCTACTCTCAAATCTGTTGATATATAGAAGAATTCAATTATTTTCTACATATATGGGTTAAGACCATATCATGTTCACTTGAAAAACTATGTGGAGCCTATACGGAAACCAACTGGAAAATTTCAATTATTATCTAGAGAAAATGGTCTTTTTTGTTATACGTTTTTTTTAGATTGTGAGAATATATTTAAAGGCGGACCTTACCTTTTTTGATAATAACATTATTATCATAAAAAATGGAGAAGGGGATTGAGATTTAAAAAAGATTTGATTTCAACAATGCCTCTATAGGTTAAACTGACAAATCTTGAGCTAGAATTATGGAACAAAGAACTCTAAGTGCTATAGCAAGTGTGTTGGGAAGACCGATCAAAATGGTCAAAATTACTGCAAATGAATTGAGCGTTTCTTTTGCCAAAATTTTGTTTAAGACGAAGGTGTCATTTGGATTTCCTAAAGAGGTAGATGTTTTATTTCACATAGGTGAACTGAAAGTGAATGTAGAATATGTTCACAAACCATTGTGCTGTAATGTGTTTGGACATTCGACTACTCAATGCAAATCGAAGAAGGAAGAAGTTTCGGTACCAAAACAGAGTGGAAATAAGTCTGGTCAGGACAAAAACAAAGATGAAGGTGCGAGACATGATAATATAGGCAAGGATGATAACAATGTTCGATTATTAATATGGAGGATATGGAAGATAACGATTGGGTGAACATTGATAAGAATGCTAGCAGTAATGCTACTGATAATGGAGAGGTTGTGAAGACAATCCACACTACTGACATACAAAATAATGCATAATACTAACGATAACACGGTTGGTGTAGACCCAAATATTTTATAGAGTCTTTGTACTATAGTTGAAACCAACAGTGATATGTTATCAGGCAAAGTTAAAGAATTACATAAAATAAATCAACATACTAGGGAACATGCAAATCAGTTTGAATTACATGACGAGGATAATGAAAATGAGGGATTTGATAATCCTATTTTACAAAATAAATTTAGCTTGTTGGGCTCTATTGTGGAGGAGGTAGATGGGGATTTCCAACTGGCCTCAAAGGAGAAGGAAGCTGCTTGAGATAATGTGGTAGGGACTGGATCTTTTTCTGGCACATCACAATCTGTCCATGTAGATGGAAACTCTTTTATCACTAGAGAGGTCCTTTTTGAAGACTAGGAGACATTGAAGAGGAAAATTTTGTAGATCGGCTTAAAACGATGAGAGGGATACAACACCTACAAAAGAAATTGATGTAGGAAATAATGTTGAGAAAAACAAAAAATTCTTTGAAGAAATAGAAAGCATTAGCAATAATAGTAAATAGAAAAGCACATCAAAAAATTTTGCTCCTCCTAAAGTTTCGACAAGGATCCAAAGTAAGATTAAATGAACATTGTTGCATGAAATGTCAAGGATTTGAACACTTTGAACAAACAGGTTGAAGTGACCAATTTTCTTAACAATTTTAGGCCTTCTATGGTGGGTCTGTTGGAAAACAAGCTAACTGATAATGTGGTTGAGAAGTTTCAACTTTGATTTCAGAAAAACTAGGTGATTGCTAATAATAATGACTGTAATCATAAGGGGAGAATTCTAGTTACATGGGACTCTTACATTTGTTCAAACATTATGATTGACAATAAATCATATCAACATATTTCTCTCACAGCTAAGAATGTGAGGGGATTGGTATGTCGCATGACTTTTATTTATACTAGCAACTTTCATCTTGATAGAGAGAAATTATGGACTGAAATTGTTAAAGAAGCTAATCGGGTTAATATCCCCCAGCATGTTTTAGGGGATTTTAACAATATCATCTCTATGAAAGAGAAAAAGGAGTTCCATTGTACCTTTTAGACATTTATCAGGTTTTAATAATTGTATTGCTAATGCCGGTCTTATGAATATCCCCATTACATGTTTTAAGTTTACTTGGAGAAGGAGAGGGTTAGTAACCAAAATTGATAGGCTTTTTTGTAATCATCTTTTTTTTGGGATATTTTCCCTGAGTTAAATGCTTTTGGTGCAACTAATCCTATCAGTGATCACATTCCTATTTGTGTTAATTATACAATTAAAGATAACAGAAAGAGGAACATCCCTTCTAAATATATTAATCCTTGGCATGAGCAAGAAGCATACATGGAATGTTTTTATTGGGACAAGGAGCAGCTGGAATTGAAGAAATTGTAGGGCCCTAAAGTGTACATCTTTCAGCGATTTTTGAAGTGCTGTAAATTTAACTTGAAAATGTGGAATTATAGTAAATTGGACTACAGAAATAATATAAGGAGGGTGGAAGAGGAGTACTGTGCTACTTTAAAGGAAATTGATGAGCATCCAACTGATTTTCATCTGTTTGATAAATATGAAATTATGTATAGAAGATGGAAGGAATAGTGTACAAGTGAGTATAAAAATGCAAGGTAGAAAGCTAAGGTTTCTTGGTTAACTGAAGGACTTGTGTACTAAATTATTCCATGCTAAAATGTCATTAAAGAAACATATTAATAACTGGAGTAATATCATTTTTGTGAATGGCAAACTGATACAGGATTTTGGCAGTATTGAAAAAGAGGCTATCAATTATTTTACTAACATATTTGACTCAGACAATCCTCCACTGTAACAACCCGAAAAATTTGAGCCAGTTTAAATTTTTTATTTTGGCAATTTTAATGAATTTTGAATATTTAAAATGGATTATTTTAAATAATAACGGTGAGAAATTTATTTTTAATATAATTAGAACGTATATATTTATATAGATCGTCGTTAGAATATAAATATTTATTTATAATTATATAAGGAATTGAAAATGGCGCGGTAGTTCGAAAATTCGATTTCAATTTTCAAATGAGTGTACAGTATTCAAAATAAACCGGATTTTAGCGAAACCAAAAATATTAGAATCTAATTGAGAATATCTTTCCAACAAATCTGAAAAATTGAAATTTCATAGCGGGAATCAAAAGTTACATCTAGTTGAAAATTCAGAATAGTCGCTATAGAATTCTAGCCCTTAAAAATGGAAATTTTGCAAATGACCTCGGTTTTCGACGAAACCGCTTTTGTTGGATCCGTGATGTCAAGTTACTGCTAGGTTTCAAAATTCGTAATTTTCTGAATCAATATGTGAGCGTGGCAAAGGAAAACGCGTTTGACCAGTTTCAGTTGATTTTAATCGACTGGAAAATTGCCATTTTTCAAACGGTCTCAGAATTCGATGAAATTAGTTTTGTTAGGACCGTATCATCAATACGAAGCTAGAAAATATTTTTCGGTTAGTATGTGACCCTAGTAAATTGAAATATGCGTTCAAATTCAATATATAGTTTTATATTTTGATTTTGATGAAAACCGATTGTAACAGTCGAATTGGCTTACGAAACATATCCCATTGTGTTCGGGATGGGGGTAATTAGCTATGGACGACAGTCGGTGGGTTCGATTTCGAGGTCGAAATAAAAAAACAACTTTTTGGGAATTAAAAAAATCAAATAAAATAAAATTTTAAATAAGCCCCCTCCTTTTCTCACTCGTTCAAGTCAAAACCCCCCCTCGTTCTTTCCTTCAGATCGAACAAAAAAAAAATCATCATCGCGCCCTAACCCAGCCGACGACGTCACGCCCAGCCGGAGCCCCCCTCGCGCCGCCGGCGAATGCCCTTCCCCCCCTCTCGCTCCTCCCTCTCTCTCCTGGCTCCCTCCCCACTTCTATGCGACGCCAAGAACCCAAACCCCTCCCCTGAAACCCGACGCAGCCTTCCACCTCTTCTTCAGGGCCCCACCGACGCGCCACTGAGAAACAGCAGCCCGTCCTCCTCCTGGAGCGCGAGCAAACCCCCCCTTCATACGCTGTAAGTTTTTTTTGTTTACTTTATTTGCTTTGTTTTAGTTTATAAGTAATCATCCTTCAAATAAAAATTGATTTTTAGTTGAGAATAAAATTCTAATTTTTATATGTATGATTTGAAAATAAAAATCTAATTTTTATATGTATGAAAGCTAGTTAATGAACCGATTTTTATATGTAGGTAGCATATTAAAAATATGATCTTTGTTTGTTTAAAAGATTCGATTTTTAAAAAATAGAAAGATTCGATTTTTAAAACATATAAAGATTCGATTTTTAAAACATAGAAAGATTCGATTTTGAAACATGAAAGGATTTGATTTTTAAGAATGAAAAAGGTAAGATCTTTAATGCGGTAAAGACTAGATTTTATATATAAAAAGCGAGAAAAAAGATTTAATTTTCATAAATAAAAAGATATGATTTTTATTATGAAGAGAGCGATATAAAAATATAATTTTTATACATGGAGTGATAATATAAAAATGTGATTTTTATATATGTAGCGAAAATGGACAACAAAGGTGACAAAAGGAGAACACAACAAGATTTTCAACATATGAAGAGTCGTAGCGTTTGGTTTAGCTCTCTGTGAGAACTCCTCACTTTTAATTTGTTTTCTAGTTGAAATATATACTAGGATGCAGACGGTGCTTAGCAGCACCTGACACCCGTCGTCCACAGACCATGGACGGCTTATTTGTTTGATTGATGTGTTGTGAAAAGTGATTGTGTGATGCAGAATGAAAAAAATATTTTATAGTTAAAAATATGATTTTTAACGTGTATATAAAATAAATATTTATAAACAAATCGGACGATTTGTTTATGTACACCCATTTGACGGATATGGATTAGGACGATAAATTTTACACATTGCCCAACTGCACAAATAAAACCTATGTTTGATTGTTTGAAAACCAAGCACGGGTGTTGGGATGGAATTGCCATATACTAGTCCCAATAATTAGCTGTATGTCGATTGATTGATTGACAGGCTGTTATAAGCGTTAAATATTTATATTTGATGCTTATGCAGTGTAGAATGCACTTTGGGTAATGGTTGACTGTGTTTGATTGTTGTAGTGTACGTGTGTGTATAAAATCCATATAATTAACATTATATGGTAATTGATTGGGCCTCATTCCGAGTTGGAAAATAAAGAAAATTCATGTGTTGAATAAAATATATATTCACGTGTTGAATAAAGAAAATTCATGTGTTGAATAAAATATATATTCATGTGTTGAATAAAGAAAATTCATGTGTTGAATAAAATATATATTCATGTGTTGAATAAAGAAAATTCATGTGTTGAATAAAATATATATTCATGTGTTGAATAAAGAAAATTCATGTGTTGAATGAAATGTATATTCATGTGTTGAATAAAAGAAAATTCATGTGTTGAAGAAAATATTCATTTGTTGAATAGAATAACGAAGTTATTGAAATTTATGAAGCCGTGTTGATTAGATGTGCGCCATTTGGACGTGAACGATGTCTATATCGATTTTATTCATTTTTATAATGAATATCGAAAAGGAATTGATTTCAAAATATAATATTTTGAAAATACTATCATTTATATATTGATGATATGGAATATTCAATTTTGATTTGTAATTGGATATGAAGTTAAAATCGTTTTGAAAACGAATTTAAAACGGTTTTTTTTTTAAATACGTTTTGAAAGGAAATCGACGAAATATATATATTGTATATATATGATGGCCCGAATAGAATGCGCCGCGCTGCGGTAATTCGTGAATTTCGACCATTGACTTCGAATGGATATTACGGGAGATCCGACCGTCGGATTCTCCTAAAACTGAAACCGTTGGGTTCGTATCGAAAAGAGATTTCTAATGAATATTAGAAATTAGAAATCTAATGGTTGGATTTGGAATTATGTCCAAATCAAATTTGGAAAAGGTCGCTATAAGTGCAGTTCGATGGCCGTTGATGGAAATCGACCGTACGGGCCTTGATAAAATTATTAAAAATAGTAATAATTTGTGTAAAATCATTAGAAATGATTGGGAAAGAATTGGGATGAAAAATTCCATATTTGAAAAGATAAAAATAGATTTTTATCGAAATGAACTAGTTTTGAATTAGAATTATAATCCATTTATTTTTGAAATAAATAAATTGGATTTGAAAAGGTTTTAAAGGTAACCAGAATTTCCAATAATTGAATTGGAATGGATTTGAATCAAAATTGTCTTTGGAATATTTCGATGTTGGATTTCGTGATTATACAGATATAGTGATGGAAATTTGAAAGATATATTTATATCGTTATTTCCAATATGATATTTGTTGGTCGTAGAATTTGATATTGAATATAAGCCGACATATTTTCTATTCAGAGCCTTGTATTTAATATCAAATAGGATTTGGGTTTGTTGTGAATGGTGTCTTCATTAACACTGTTCTTAAACCCAGTTGAGAAAAAGATTAAATCTTTTTATTTAGATTTAATGAAGTATACCAATTAAATAATATTTAATTGGAATTGAATTGGAATTGATTTTTGGTTTATCGTGAACGGTGTTTTAAATGACATTGGTTCTTTAACCCAGTTAAAGACAGGGTATGATTTCCCAAATTAAACAATCATTAATATTGATTTTTGGGAAGATTAAAACCAAGTGGAGTTTTAATGAATCTTTAATTAGATTGAAATGATCGAGAATGGAGTATCACCAGTTTTGCTCCAGGCGATAGTTAAATCTTTAATTAGATTTGAACGTGAAATGGTAATTGAATTTACCGATAACGCTGTGGTGTTAGATATGAAGTATGACCAGTTTTACTTCATGGGATGAATAGGTTGGGATTGGGAAATAAAATAAATGATTACTTCGGTGTGGTTCGCTAATCCCGACTAGTTTGAATTGATATTCAAAAGAAGATTAAAGAATAAATTTAAAGAATTTATCTTTGATAAAATTAATGGGAACCTTTCCAAAGTATAAGAATATTTGAATAAAAGAATATTCTGAATTGCAATGAGGCGTATTTTGTGTTTGTGTAACACTTGTTTATTATATACACGAGTTATTCAGAAAAACCGGGTTTGTCCCATTCTGAATAACTGATTCGACGTGGTGTCGAGGATGAAGACGGTGGTCGAAGACCGGAGATCTTCACATGTTTGGGTGATTACTGATGATCTTGATTGGGCTGTACACCCAAGAGGAGGGAATCAGTTGGTGATCGTCTAGACGTACTTGGAGATCGATGGATATGTGAGGTACAAGGTGCCTCCGGTTTCGTTCAGACCCAGAACGAACGTGTAAATGGACTGTGTGTCTGACATTGGATTTTATTCTATGTGATTGATTTCTATTAAATATATATCTGTTTGGCGGCGGAGAAGTTATTCTCTTGCTTAACGCCCTTCTCTGAGACGTACGAGCTCAGGGGTTATATATTGATGGGTATCAATCGCATGGAGTGAATTCCCTGTGTGGCATGCCTAAGTGGCAAATGATCAAGGCTTCTGTTGAAATGCAAAGTCTTATGGTTGATGATCAAAGCACCGCCTGTGTGGCATAGCTTTGTGACGTTGATTCGCGAGCCTCACACCCCGGTTGTGAACCAGAAACGGGAGAGGACCTCAGGGAGGGCATGCGTTTCCTTCTAGCTAGGGTGGTGTCAGTGACCTACCAGCCCTGACATTTATATTATTTTCACCTGTGTGGTTGTTGCTGTTGTAAGGCGCCTCGGATATATCGGTGACTGTGTGGAGCCGATGGATTCATTTGGCTCATTTACGCCCTAAAGGGTGGGGAAACGCAGTGTTCAGGCATTTTAATCCACATCGGTGGACCGGCCCTGACGATCCAAGGGCTTGACTGAGTACTTGTCCTGAGGCTCGGGCTAGAGAGTCTCGAAATCGGTAGAGGACTATCTTTTGCCTCGGTTCACAAATGGAAATGCAACTTCCTATACGTGACTTTGCGGTTTTGATTATAGAGCCTAGTATTGGCGACATGGTATATGGTACCCACGCCGTCTATGATTGATCTTATGATTTGGAGTTGTTTTATACACTATGCACTTATAATAGTATCAAATGATTTGTTTTAAACGTACCAAGCATGTTTGGCTATTATAAGGAAAAACCCTATCCCCCGGCTTTCGTTGCATTGTGTGATAGGACCTGGATCTTATAATAGCTTCATTTTTCCAAAAAGCATGGCGCTGTTTTGTTATATGCACTGGTATTCTTGGGAGGAAACTCGTTCTGTGTTATACAGTGTGGTCCCTTGATATATCTGATTTAAAGTAAAGTTTTAAATAACTGTTTTAGTTCTCACACCAGTCACATGACTGACCTGGAGTTTATTGTTTTAACCTAAACTCTGGGTGCCCCTATTTTCCGCACGGGCAGCTAGTAGTTTTGGTTTTGCAGATTTATATTCACAGGATCCTGATTTAAAGCTGAAGCGATATTCGGAAAGCTCTGTATCCGTGTATTACTTCCAGTTATGTTTTGTATTATTTTCCGCTGCAGTAATGTATTTAAAATCTCTGATAATTTATGATGTGTAATATTAATTCATACTCTATATATTCTTGTATTCTGATGGAATTGTTGTAATTAACAATGAAATGTTCTTCTGTTTGCGTTCCTATGTGGCTTGTCCTCAAAGTATCCGCTCTTTCCTAACCGGGGAAGTTACGGGTCTTCACAGTTGGTATCAGAGCTTTGGTTTACAGAGCTCGGAGAACAAGACACGTTAGAACCAAATGAAAGGATTCATTCAAAAATTGGATTAGTAATATCCAATGAGAATGACTCGTTAGAGATAGGATCAATAGTATCCTAGAACGAGTGTGAAGAGTGTTGTTTTTAAAAATAAAAGTGAAAACAATTTTTGTTTTGAAAATTTAAATCAATTATTCGTATTTGATTATTTATTTTATATTGAATTTGGACAATGCAGTATATAAAGATTTTGCGTATACGTCTGATCCACGTGTATTCGAAGTTTTAATATACTGGATAGATATAGAATCACACTCTAGTCGCCCGGAGATGGTACTAATGATAGCACGTGCATCATCAGTATTTATGTTCGAGTTTTGAAAGAGGGAATTTCTATATGATTCCAATTGACTGGTGTGAGAACCAAAATTAGATAGGGCTTATTGTTCTGAATTGGCATCAAAAATCTGATTTTTGGACTATTGATTGAAAAGATAATCAACCAATTGATTGCTGGTTGTGTTGTCTGATTATTGTTTGATTAATTAAATGTTGAACCTTTAGCCAAATTGAACCAAATAGTGAATTGTATTGAAAATTTGTCCATTTGCCTACATATACATGTACTTACATTGAACAGGTCATAGCAAGGAGGCTAGAGAAGAGGAATATAACTGTTTGCCCGACAAATAGGTACGTGTTTATTGTTTTTCTTGGGCTTTTAATGATTTTATGAGCCGATTGGTTAGCCGCTTGGCTGTTTCTTTTTCTTTTGGATTGGTGAGGGCCATGGGAGGCTATTTGAAATATCCCGAAGTTCCCGGTGCAGGGGAGGTTATGGCGAAAATTTTCGAAAATTTAGGGTGTTAGCAAATTTTTTGAAAAATTCTTAGAAACTGAAAAGTTGAAGAACTTAAGCCGTAATGAATATAATGAAAGTTGAGTTGATTAGTTAAACAACTTTCAGCTTCGTTCCTTTTCGAGGAGGAAAAGTTTTAAGTGGGGGAGATTGTAACAACCCGGAAAATCTGAGCTAGTTTAAAATTTTTATTTTGGCAATTTTAATGAATTTTGAATATTTAAAATGGATTATTTAAAATAATAACGATGAGAAATTTATTTTTAATAGAATTAGAACGTATATATTTATATAGATCGTTGTTAGAATATAAATATTTATTTATAATTATATAAGGAATTGAAAATGGCGCGGTAGTTCGAAAATTCGATTTCAAATTTCAAATGAGTGTACAGGATTCAAAATAAACCGGATTTTAGCAAAACCAAAAATATTAGAATCTAATTGAGAATGTCTTTCCAACAAATCCGAAAAATTGAAATTTAATAGCGGGAATCAAAAGTTACGTCCAGTTGAAAATTCAGAATAGTCGCTGTAGAATTCAGGCCCTTAAAAATGGAAATTTTGCAAACGACCTCGGTTTTTGACGAAACCACTTTTGTTGGATCCGTGATGTCAAGTTACTGCTAGGTTTCAAAATTCATAATTTTCTGAATCAATATGTAAGCGTGGCAAACGAAAACGCGTTTGACCAGTTTCAGTTGATTTTAATCGATTGGAAAATCGCCATTTTTCAAACGGTCTCAGAATTCGACGAAATTAGTTTTGTTAGGACCGTATCGTCAATACGAAGCTAGAAAATATTTTTCGGGAATTCTTAGAGTTAGTATGTGACCCTAGTAAATTGAAATGTGCGTTCAAATTCAATATATAGATTTATATTTTGATTTTGACGAAAACTGATCGTAACAGTCGAATTGGCTTACGAAACATATCCCATTGTGTTCGGGATAGAGTTAATTAGCTATGGACGACAGTCGGTGGGTTCGATTTTGAGGTCGAAATAAAAAGTAACTTTTTGGGAATTAAAAAAATTAAATTAAATAAAATTTCAAATAAGCCCCCTCCTTTTCTCACTCGTTCAAGTCAAACCCCCTTCGTTCTTTCCTTCAGATCGAACAAAAAAATCATCATCGCGCCCTAACCCTTCCGACGCCGTCGCGACCAACCGGAGCCCCCCCACGCGCCGCCGGCGAACGCCCTTTCCCCCCCTCTCGCTCCTCCCTCTCTCTCCTGGCTCCCTCCCCCTTCTATGCGACACCAAGAACCCAAACCCCCCTGAAACCCGACGCAGCCTTCCACCTCTCCTTCAGGGCCCCACCGACGCGCCAGTGAGGAACCGCAACCCGTCCTCCTCCTGGAGCATGAGCAAACCCCCCTTCATACGCAGTAAGTTTTTTTTTTTACTTTATTTGTTTTGTTTTAGTTTATAAGTAATCATCCTTCAAATAAAAATTGATTTTTAGTTGAGAATAAAAATCTAATTTTTATATGTATGATTTGAAAATAAAAATCTAATTTTATATGTATGAAAGCTAGTTAAAGAACCGATTTTTATATGTAGGTAGCATATTAAAAATATGATCTTTGTTTGTTTAAAAGATTCGATTTTTAAAACATAGAAAGATTTGATTTTTAAAACATATAAAGATTCGATTTTTAAAACATAGAAAGATTCAATTTTGAAACATGAAAGGATTTGATTTTTAAGAATGAAAAAGGTAAGATCTTTAATGCGGTAAAGATTAGATTTTATATATATAAAGCGAGCGAAAAGATTTTATTTTCATAAATAAAAAGATACGATTTTTATTATGAAGAGAGCGATATAAAAATATAATTTTTATACATGGTGTGATAATATAAAAATGTGATTTTTATATATGTAGCGAAAATGGACAACGAAGGCGACAAAAGGATAACACTACAAGATTTTCTACATATGAAGAGTCGTGGTGTTTGGTTTAGCTCTCTGTGAGAACTCCTCACTTTTAATTTGTTTTCTAGTTGAAATATATACTAGGATGCAGACGGAGCTTAGCAGCACCTGACACCCGTCGTCCACAGACCATAGACGACTTGTTTGTTTGATTGATGTGTTATGAAAAGTGATTGTGTGATGCGGAATGAAAATAAATATTTTATAGTTAAAAATATGATTTTTAACGTGTATATAAAATAAATATTTATAAACAAATCGGGCGATTTGTTTATGTACACCCATTTGACGGATATGGATTGGGACGATAAATTTTACACATCGTCCAACTGCAAAAATAAAATCTGTGTTTGATTGTTTGAAAACCCGCATGGGTGTTGGGATGGAATTGGCCATACACTAGTCCCAATAATTAGCTGTATGTCGATCGATTGATTGACAGACTGTTATAAGCATTAAATATTTATATTTGACGCTTATGCAGTGTAGAATGCACTTTGGGTGATGGTTGACTGTGTTTGATTGTTGTAGTGTACGTGTGTGTATAAAATCCATATAATTAACATTATATGGTAATTGATTGGGCCTCATTCCAAGTTGGAAAATAAAGAAAATTCATGTGTTGAATAAGATATATATTCATGTGTTGAATATAGATAATTCATGTGTTGAATAAAATATACATTCATGTGTTGAATAAAGAAAATTCATGTGTTGAATAAAATATGTATTCATGTGTTGAATAAAGAAAATTCATGTGTTGAATAAAATATATATTCATGTGTTGAATGAAATGTATATTCATGTGTTGAATAAAAGAAAATTCATGTGTTGAAGAAAATATTCATTTGTTGAATAGAATAACGAAGTTATTGAAATTTATAAAGCCGTGTTGATTAGATATGCGCCATTTGGACGTGAACGATGTCTATATCGATTTTATTCATTTTTATAATGAATATCGAAAAGGAATTGATTTCAAAATATAATATTTTGAAAATACTATCATTTATATATCGATGATATGGAATATTCAATTTTGATTTGAAATTGGATATGAAGTTAAAATCGTTTTGAAAACGAATTTAAAATGTTTTTTTGAAATACGTTTTGAAAGGAAATCGACGAAATATATATAATATATATTTTATATAATGGCCCAAATAGAACGCGCCGCGCTGTGGCAGTTCGCGAATTTCGACCATTGACTTCGAATGGATATTACGGGAGATCCGACCGTCGGATTCTCCTAAAACAGGAACCGTTGGGTTCGCATCGAAAAGAGCTTTCTAACGAATATTAGAAATTAGAAATCTAACGGTTGGATTTGGAATTATGTCCAAATCAAATTTGGAAAAGGTCGCTATAAGTGCAGTTCGATGGCCGTTGATGGAAATCGACTGTACGGGCCTTGATAAAATTATTAAAAATAATAATAATTTGTGTAAAATCATAAGAAATGATTGGAATGAAAAATTCCATATTTGAAAAGATAAAAATAGATTTTTATCGAAATGAAATAGTTTTGAACTAGAATTATAATCCATTTAATTTTGAAATAAATAAATTGGATTTGAAAAGGTTTTAAAGGTAACCAGAATTTCCAATAATTGAATAGGAATGGATTTGAATCAAAATTGTCTTTGGAATATTTCGATGTTGGATTTCGTGATTATACAGATATTGTGATGGAAATTTGAAAGATATATTTATATCGTTATTTCCAATACGATATTTGTTGGTCGTAGAATTTGATATTGAATATAAGCCGATATATTTTCTATTTAGAGCCTTGTATTTAATATCAAATGGGATTTGGGTTTGTTGTGAATGGTGTCTTCATTAACACTGTTCTTAAACCCAGTTGAGAAAAAGATTAAATCTTTTTATTTAGATTTAATGAAGTATACCAATTAAATAATATTTAATTGGAATTGAATTGGAATTGATTTTTGGGTTTATCGTGAACGGTGTTTTAAATGACATTGGTTCTTTAACCCAGTTAAAGACAGGGTATGATTTCCCAAGTTAAACAATCATTAATATTGATTTTTGGGAAGATTAAAACCAAGTGGAGTTTTAATGAATCTTTAATTAGATTGAAATGATCGAGAATGGAGTATCACCAGTTTTGCTCCAGGCGATAGTTAAATCTTTAATTAGATTTGAACGTGAAATGGTAATTGAATTTACCGATAACACCGTGGTGTTAGATATGAAGTATGACCAGTTTTACTTCATGGGATGAATAGGTTGGGATTGGGAAATAAAATAAATGATTACTTCGGTGTGGTACGCTAATCCCGACTAGTTTGACTTGATATTCAAAAGAAGATTATAGAATAAATTTAAAGAATTTATCTTTGATAAAATTAATGGGAACCTTTCCCAAAGTATAAGAATATTTGAATAAAAGAATATTCTGAATTGGAATGAGGCGTATGTTGTGTTTGTGTAACACTTGTTTATTATATACGCGAGTTATTCAGAAAGACCGGGTTTATCCCATTCTGAATAACTGATTCGACGTGGTGTCGAGGATGAAGATGGTGGTCGAAGACCGGAGGTCTTCACATCATTTGGGTGATTACTGATGATCTTGATTGGGCTGTACACCCAAGAGGAGGGAATCGGTTGGTGATCGTCCAGACGTACTTGGAGATCGATGGATATGCGAGGTACAAGGTGCCTTCGGTTTCGTTCAGACCCAGAACGGACGTGTAAATGGACTGTGTGTCTGACATTGGATTTTATTCTGTGTGATTGATTTCTATTAAATATATATATATCTTTTTTGCGACGGAGAATTTATTCTCTTGCTTAACGCCCTTCTCTGAGACGTACGAGCTCAGGATTTATATATTGATGGGTATCAATCGCATGGAGTGAATTGCCTGTGTGGCATGCCTAAGTGGCAAATGATCAAGGCTTCTGTTGAAAAGCAAAGTCTTGTGGTTGATGATCAAAGCACCGCCTGTGTTTCATAGCTTTGTGACGTTGATTCGCGAGCCGCACACCCTGGTTGTGAACCAGAAACGGGAGAGGACCTCAGGGAGGGCATGCGTTTCCTTCTAGCTAGGGTGGTGTCAGTGACCTACCAGGCCTGACATTTATATTATTTTCACCTATGTGGTTGTTGTTGTTGCGAGGCGCCTCAGATATATCGGTGACTGTGTGGAGCCGATGGATTCATTTGGCTCATTTACGCCCCCAAAGGGTTGGGAAACACAGTGTTCAGGCATTTTAATCCACATCGGTGGACCGTCCCTGACGATCCAAGGGCTTGACTGAGTACTTGTCCTGAGGCTCGGGCTAGAGAGTCTCGAAATCGGTAGAGGATTATCTTTTGCCTCGGTTCACAGATGGAAATCCAACTTCCTATACGTGACTTTGCGGTTTTGATTGTAGAGCCTAGAATTGGCGACATGATATATGGTACCATGCCGTCTATGATTGATACTTATGATTTGAAGTTGTTTTATACACTATGCACATATAATAGCATCAAATGATTTGTTTTAAACGTACCAAGCATGTTTGACTATTATAAGGGAAAACACTATCCCCCGGCTTTCGTTGCATTGTGTGGTAGGACCTGGGTATTATAATAGCTTCATTTTTCCAAAAAGCATGGCGCTATTTTGTTATATGCACTGGTATTCTTGGGAGGAAACCCATTCCGTGTTATACGGCGTGGTCCCTTGATATATCTGATTTAAAGTAAAGTTTTAAATAACTGTTTTAGTTCTCACACCAGTCACATGACTGACCTGGAGTTTATTGTTTTAACCTAAACTCTGGGTACCCCTATTTTCCGCACGGGCAGCTAGTAGTTTTGGTTTTGCAGATTTATATTCACAGGATCCTGATTTATAGCTGAAGCGATATTCGGAAAGCTCTGTATCCGTGTACTACTTCCAGTTGTGTTTTGTATTATTTTCCGCTGCAGTAATGTATTTAAAATCTCTGATAATTTATGATGTGTAATATTTATTCATACTCTGTATATTCTTGTATTCTGATGGAATTGTTGTAATTAACAATGGAATGTTCTTCTGTTTGCGTTCCGATGTGGCTTGTCCTCAAAGTATCCGCTCTTTCCTAACCGGGGAAGTTACGGTTCTTCACAGTACCTTATTCCCAAAAATAAACCAAATCTTTAAGATTAACGACAAAGGGAGGGAACATTTAATATCCAGCACAACTTTAGATGAAGTTCACAAGGCCACTTTCTCAATTCCGGGTGATAAAAATCCGGGACCTGATGGATTCACTGCTAGTTTTTTTAAGATCCACTAGGAGAAAATTAAACAAAATCTTATTGAATTAATTCAGGAGTTGTTCAGGACTAGAAAATTTGCAAATTGTATGAATCACACTTATCCTCAAAGTTGAGAAACCAATGAGTATATCTGACTTTAGACCTATTTCTTGTTGTAATGTGATTTACAAAATTATTTCTAAGATCATTTGCAATAGAATAAAGCCTTATTTGATGAATTTATTTTCTAAGAATCAATCACCGTTCACTTGGGCAGATATATAGTGGTAAATATTTTACTTACTCATGAACAAATAAGGCATTTCAAAAGATCTGGCAGCAGTAACATGTGCATTAATTAAAATGGGCTTACAAAAGCTTATGATATGGTCAATAGGGGATTTGTCTGTCATATGTTGAAGACGATGGGTTTTCCTAGAAGTATTGTTAAAATTATTAAAACTTGTATCACTATGCCAACATTTTATATACTTGTGAAAGGGAGTCCAAGAGGTTTCATATACAGTAATAGAGGGCTGCGACAAGGTGACCCCCTATCCCCTTACTTGTTTTGTGTGGCTATGGAATTTTTCTCTACGGTGATGTATAAGGCGATAAAAATGGATTTGGTCCCTCCAATATTTAAAAACGAGCCCCATATAAATCATTTGATATATGCTGACGATTTGATGTTTTTTTCAAAAGCTAAGGCTGATAGCGCTAGAGAAATTGCTAGGATTTTAGACACTATGAGGAATTTGGCCGGTTTTAAAGTCAATTGTCTTAAATCTAAAGTCTTTTTTAATAGAGAAGTGAATAACAAAGGATGTTGACTGAGGTGTTAGACATGAAGGAAGGACACCTACCTATAAAATATTTAAGTGTCCCTTTGTCTAAAAATTATTTACATTTTTCAGACTATGGTGAATTTTTTGATAAGATTAGAAAAAGGATAGGTAGCTGGGATTGCAGACTATTGTCTATAGCCGGTAGAATTGAATTAATCAAGTCAGTGATCACCCCTATGGTCATGTATTGGATGTTAATCTATCAGCTTCCTGCTGCCACTATTGAAAAAAATCAATAAATTTGTGCTAACTTTGTATGGTCTTTGAAATATCATAAGATTGCATAGGACACGTTGTGTAGTCGTAGAGCTAAAAAAAGGTATTGGGATAAGAAAGTTAGAGGATATTAAAACTGCTACTGCAGTGAAACTTTTGTCGCATTTTGTGAATGGGAATAACCTTTAGAAGAAATGGATGGAGTGTAGATATTGAAAAGATAATCAGTTATGGGATATGGAAGTGGATAACAACAATTCTTACACATGGAAAGCTATTCTCAGACATAGAAATTTTAGGCTTAAATGTATAAATCGATGTATTGCTAACGGACATAACACAATGCTTTAGTTTGACCTAAACGATGAAATTATAGTTAATATTCTTGGGTGGGATTGCTTAAGTATATGTGGTGGGGAAAATTTAAAAGTGAATAACCTTATCCAAGACGGAGTTTTCAATACTAAATGATTAATAGTTTCTATAATGATTGCTTGAAAAATAAATGAGGTCCAAATTCAACCTAGTTATGAATTTGACTTTTAGAGCTAGAATAATAATAAAACAGGGTTTTCTTTTTTATTTGGTTTGGGACTTATCCTGGGATCATTGTCTAGAACCTAATTGGTGTAAAATAACTTGACATTACACGAATAGTTGGAAAATGTCTATATGTATGTATAAGGATTTTCGTAATATTCTGTCTACCAAAGACCATCTACTTAATTGGGGATATGATGTTGATCCTACTTGTGTTTTGTTGTATGCAATGTAATGAGACTAGAGATCACCTATTCTTCATGTTTCCATACTCTTCGTATCTTTGGGCTAGATATAGATTGAAGCTCGATATTCCTCCTTTCTTGGATCGACCAATTATCTTGGAAGATGAACTGAAGTATTTGAGATCAAGATTCACGAGCAAAGATGTTTCTCGGGAATTTTCTTTCTATAGTATCGTGATAATAGTTTAACACATATGAGCAGAGAGAAATTCGTGAATTCATGGGAATGGGAGTAAAGATAAATTTCAGAGATGGGACTTTATTGAGATTGAAGTTAAATACCTTATAAAGAAATCCAAGATAAAGATCGCGAGTGGTCAGGAGATTTTTTTTTGAGAATTGGAGCTTTGTTTGTCCAGATTTGGAACGATTCTCTACCGCCATTGTTAATGCTACGCGAGTTTAGAGCCTAGTTACTGGGGACTTTCCTTTTCAGATGTTGTTTGATTCGTTTTTTATTTGGCTTCGGTGTTTCGCCGAAGTAGTGTTTGCTGTTTTTTTGAGCAGTGTTTTGGGTCATATGTTTTGTTTTAGGACGCTTTGTTTCACTTTGGACTTTTATTTATTTATTTTGGGTTTGGGCAAGCAAGGTGTTTGAGATGTTCACTTGCCAATGTACTTTTTGTACATTTTTTATTGATGCATTATTAATAAAGCGTCACACTCTTTTTCCCTGTCTTGTACTCACGTTGAGTACTTGTATTGGTTTTTAATGAGGCGGTTTACCTAGTTTCAAAAAAATAATTATTCATAAATAATAAATAAATAATAGTTAATTAATAGTAAATAAATAAATTATAATGAATAGTTTATATATTTCATTATTAATAATTTATAATTATATTTAATAGTTTTTAGTGTAGTATATTTAATTAATCAATAATTATAATAATAAGTTTTACTTACTATATTATTTAATAATGTTTTATATTCAATAATTCATAAATAGTGATTAACAATTTTAAATTATTTATACATAACTAATAATTATAATTAATATTTATTAATAGATAAATTAAATTCACTAATTAAGATGTAATATATGTAACATATTAATTATAATAATAATCATTACTAATTAATAATTAATTATTAATAATTGTATCATAATCAGGACTAGATTTAATAATTAACAAAAAAGTTAATAATTATGATGTGATATTTGGTATTTACTGATTAATTTTAATAATTATTTATAATAACATCTTGAAAAATATTAATAATTAATAGTTTTTAACTAATAAATAATAAATGATAGTTAAGATGAAATATTTAATTTTTATTTAATAAATAATAAGTAATGATTAAGAAGAAAATAGCTGGTCGATAATGCTTATAAAGTCGGTGTTAATATTCACTTTACACATAATAACAAATAAATCTATTTAATTTTTAATATCAAATAATTACTATTAAATACTTAATAAGTGAATGTATTTTCAACAACTGTGTTTTTCTTATAATTGTAAGAACATATTATTATCTATTGTTCATTTTAGGTAGTCGTAATAAGAATCTATAACAACTAATTAATTTTTACCATTGCAAACATTTATTTCTTACTATTATATTATAATTATTTTCAAGTGAATGTTATTAACTACGAACAACAAATCGAGTGATCATCAATACAACGCTGGTGGTTGATTGTCTGATGCTAAAGCACTATTTTGGCCAATTCTTGTAAATTGGGCAAAAAGGTGGACTCCACCTATAGCACTTTGAGTAGAACGCAGATGTTAAAGGGGAGGGGGAATAAGGGCTGTCATCCCATATCTAGATATTTAATTTTGACTCCAAAGTTATTTTTTTGGCTTGTACCTCCTTTATTTTTCCTTTAACATCTTTATTTGTTTTCACTAGAACCTAATTCAAGAAATCATCCGATCTTCTTAAACTATCCACACCGTCCACTCTCTTCTCTCTCCGTCATCTCATTCTTTCTTTTCTTCACAACATAAATCAGTAATTTAGTACTATAATTGAAGCCAGATTTAGAGATAACAAGTTTGGATTCAGATATTAGTGGTCAAGGGTTGAACGATAGATCTATCGTGGATTTGGTAGGATCCATTTGTACGTGGATTTCGTGGCGGTGAATTGGAAATTGGACGTGCGTGAGGCTTGGGAATTGGTGAGACCGCAAAAGGAAATTCTTTAGCAAGGGCGGCAAATAGTGATCAAATATTAAAAGGGCTTAAAGATTCCTGGTGGTTTTGTTCATTTGGAAGGTAATATATTATCCGGACTATCTTAGAATATTATTGTTCAATAATTTATCATAAGATCCTGAGAGGGAAATTATTATATTATTTTATCCACTTGGGAAAGTAATTTATCTTTGTTTTATTGATAAATTATTGATCCAGAATAATTTAATAGTTTATATAACTTAGAGGTAATAATTCGATAATTTGTTCGAAAGACTGCACTGAAACTACTTTTGGTGATTCACATTTAGGATCAACAATTAAAATAAATATTTCGTATTCCCGCTTGAGTTTTCCCTACAATCCAAAATTTACTCAGAGGATTAGGGATTGAGTTTTTAGTTGAAGTTGCATTTCCATTTTCGGGTAGCATGTGTTGTTCAACTCCAGTTTAAAATCAAGATTCACAAAGTTGAAGCATCTAATTTTTAGATCTACGATACTAAAATTTAGTAATCTATATTTGGTCTTAGGATCAAAAAATAAAGTCAGATCGTAAAGCATCCCTGCGTTTCTTATGAATGATAAAGTCTGATTTTCATAGTTATAATTTATGCCTTTCAAGATAAATCGCGATAATTTACTATATGGTTGTTTTAGCAAAATCTAAAGTTCTCTCTGTAAGAGTATCCAAAGTTAATTATCAATAGCAAAACCAATTTTTTCATATCGAATTGTATGCTAGTTCAAATAAAATTGTGCTTGAACTATATATGAAATGACCCAAACTCGCCCTTACGGGAAAGTCCGGAAATAGTTGAGAACACGATAAATCAGAACACAAACAATAGAACATTTCATTATTATTACAACAATTACATCAGAGTACAAGAATATAACAGAGTATGAATAAATAATATACATCTGAAAAATATCAGAGATTAAAATACATTACATAGCAGTGGAAAAATAATACATAACACAACTGTAAAAAATACACGGATATAGAGTGTTCTGAATATTGCTCCAGCTATAAACCACGATCCTGTAAAATAGAAATCTGCAAAATCAAAACTACTAGCTACCCGTGTGGAAAATAGGGGCACCCAGAGTTTAGGTTAAACCAATAAAATACAGGTTGCAGCTTTTATCTTTGAACCCAACATAAGAATTAGGGTTCAACTTTTCTCACGATACACCACGCCGGAGGACGATCGCCCACCTCCATCTTGTCGCTGCCTCCTACCTCCTCTGACCGAGGGATGGCATCAAACTCGGTGGCCTCCATCGGTCTTGGTTGGTGTGCGAACGTTGTACCTTTGGGCATCAAATTCCTAAAATCCGCTACCCCATTTTAGATCTCAGCCGTTCGTTGTATGGATCTAACCTAACCGAACAATTCTCCATTTATAAGTTTCTGAAAAAATTCAAGGGATTGAGAGATTTGATTGAATTTGTTTGTGAAGGGAATGGCCATTAAAATGAGTAACAGTGGCGGTAGAAGGTCTTGACCACGAAAAAAAGAAATGAGGGTTTGACTAACTTTGACTTGGGCATATATTATATAATTTAATATTATTTAATTCGTTTATAACTTGTTTATCATCCCGAATTCCAAATAAAACCCAACGACTGTCGCCCCTTGCCAAATACTCCCATTCCGGACACAATGGGATATTTTATAAGCCAATTCTACTGTTTTGATCACTTTTTCTTTAAATTAAAATATAAATAAATATATATTGAATTTAAACGTACATTTTAATTTACCGGGGCCACATACTGACTCCAAAAATTCTAGAAAAATAAGTCTAGCTATATTTTAAGGATACAGTCCTAGCAAAACTAGTTTCATCGAGTTTGGAGACCGTATGAAAAATGATCATTTTCCAGTCGATTAAATTCAAACTGAAAGTGCCAAACACGTTTAAATTCACCACGCTCACATATTAATTCCAACAATTATTAAAATTAGAATCTAGCAATAATTTGACATTCTAGATCCAACAAAAGTGGTTTCGTCGAAAGCGGAGGTCGTTTGCAAAGTGGCTATTTTTAAGGGTTATACATTATATAAAATATATAAACATTCCATAACGACTATTTCCAATTTGAAACGGGACATAACTTTCAATTTATATTGTGAAATCTCAGTTTCTTAGGTTAGTTAGAAAGATACTATTAAACAGATTCAAATATTTCTGGTTTTACTGAAATCCGATTTATTTTGAATTTTGTACATTCATTTGAAATTTAAAATTTAAAATCGAATTTTCAAACTACCACGCCATTTCAGGCTCGTTTATAATTAACATAATTTCTAAATCGTTATTATTTAAAATAAACCATTTTAAATTTTTAAAATCCATTAAAATAGCTAAAATAAATTTTTTAAATTGGTTTAGAAATTACGGGTTGTTACAATCTCCCCCACTTGAAATCTTTTCGTCCTCGAAAAGGAACGGAGCTGAAAGTTGTTTAACTAACCAACTCAACTTTCATTCTTCAACTTTTTAGTTTCCAAGAATATTCAAATTTCTCAAAAATTGGGCTAACACCCTAAATTTTCGAAAAACTTCGCCATAACCTCCTTTGTACGGGGAGAGCTTTAAAACCGTAACTTGCCTCACAGGGCTCTCATCAATCCAAAAGAAAAAGGAAAAGCCAAGCGGCTAGCCAATCGGCTCATAAAATCATTAAAACCCAAAAAATACAATAAACATGTACTTATTTGTCGGGCATACAATTTTATTCCTCTTTTTAGCTTCCATGCTATGACATGTTCGCACATATATATGTACATGTATGCAATTCTAACAAATTTCAATTCAGTTCAATATTTTTGATTCAACTTGGCTAAATTCGCCTTACATTTTCTTATTGGTTCCACTAATTATTATTCCAATATTTTTATTAGTTAAACTAATAATCACACATCACAACCAACAATCAATTAGTTGATTAGCTTTCCAAATATATAACTTTATATAAAGTCAAAAATCCAATTTTTAGTGTCAAATCACAAACAATAAACCCTATCTAGTTTTGGTTCTCATACCAGTCAATTGGAAATATATAGATATCCCACTTTCAAAACTCGAAAATAAACAATGATGATGCCAGGGCATCACCAGAATTATCCCCGAGCGACTAGAGTGTGATTCTATATCTATCCAGTATATTTGAGGCTTCATAATACATTCATGACGTGTATATGTAAAATCTTTATATACTCAATTGTCCAAATTCAATATAAAATAAATATTCAAATACGTATAATATGTTTTTAAAATTTCAAAACTAAATTTATTTTTGTAAATAACACTCTTTGAACTCATTCTAGGATACTACTGATCCTATCTCTAACGAGTTGTAAGAACCCGAAACTTCCCCGGACTCCGAAGAGAAGTGGAAGAACGGATTGCTTTGAGGACAAGACAAATCAGAACATAAACAGAAGAACATTTCATTGCTTATTACAACAGAAGAACATTTCATTGCTTCTTACAACAATTTCATCAGAATACAAGAATATTCTAGAGTATACATGAATAATATACAGAAGAAAAATATCAGAGATTTGAATTACATTTAAATACATAGCAGCGGAGAAATAATACAAAACACAACTGAAAGGAATATACGGATACAGAGCTTTCCGAATATCATTCCAACTGTAAACTAGGATCCTGTGAATATAAATCTGCAAAACCAAAACTACTAGCTGCCAGTGTGGAAAAAAGGGGCACCCAAAGTTTAGGATAAAACAATAAACTCCAGGTCATTCATGTGACTGGTGTGAGAACTAAAATAGTTATTAATCTTTATTTTAAAGTTCGGTAAATCAAGGGACCACGCCGCATAACACGGAACGGGTTTCCTCTCCATAATACCAGTGCATAAAACAAACAGCGCAATGCTAAATAAAGAACAATGAAGCTATTATAAGACTCAGGTCCCATCACATAATGCAACACAAGCCGGAGGACAGAGTTTTTACCTTATAATAGCCAAAAATGCTTGGTACGTGAAATTTCATATTTTACTATTACTATAAGTGTATAGTGTCAAAACAATTGCAAATATAAAAGTATCAATCATAGACGGCATGAGTGCCCCATCCCACTATGTCTCTATACTAGGCTCTACAATCAAAACCGCAAAGTCACGTATTGGAAGTTGGATTTCCATCTATGAACCAAGGCAAGGGATCATCCTTACCGCTTCGAGACTCTCTAGCCCGAGCCTCAGGCAAGTACTCTGTCAAGCCTTTGGATCGTCAGGGCCGATCCACTCGATGTGGATTAAAATGCCTAAACACTGCGTTTTCCTGCCCTATGGGGCGTAAATTGGTCATATCCCGACCAAACTATCAGCCCCGGAACGACCGATATAACCGAGGCGCCTTGCTATCCATCATCCACATAAGTAAAACTTCAGGGCTTGCATAACGCTGACACCACTCCTAGCTAGAAGGAAATGCATGCCCTCCCTGAGGTCCTCTCCCGTTTCCGGTTCACACTGGGGTGTGAGCTCGCGAATTAACGCTACAAAAAGCTATGCTACATTAAAGCCGTGCTTTAACATCAACCGCATGACTTTGCTTTTCAACATAAGTCTTGATCATTTGCATCTCAGCATGCCATACAGGAAATTCACGCTATGCAACCAATGCCTATCAATCACATAGAATGTAATCCGATGTCAGACACACATCCATTTACAAGTTCGTTCTGGGTCTGAACGAAACCGGAGGCACCTTATTTCTCATCCCGTATGTCCAATACAGGAGAGAGGTCCTCGCATATCCGGTTGATCTCCAAGTACGTCAGGACGATCACCACTTATTACCTTGTCATGGGCGTACAGCCCAATCAAGACATCGGTAATCATCCAAACGATGTGAAGACCTGCGGTCTTCGACCACCGTCTTCATCCTCGACATATCATCAAATCAGTTATTCAGAATGGGATAAACCCGGTCTTTCTGAATAACTCGTGTATATAATAAACCAGTGCTATAAAAACACAACATACACCTCATTCCAATCCAGAATATTCCTTTATTTAAATATTCTTATACTTTGGGAAAGGTTCCCATTAATTTTATCAAAGATAAATTCTTTAAATTTATTCTCTAATCTTCCTTTGAATATCAATTCAAACCAAATTATGGTTTATCCACACTAGTCGGGATTAGCGAACCTTACCGAAGTAATCATTTGTTTAATTTCCCAATCCCAACCTATTCAACCCATGAAGCAAAACTGGTAATACTTCACATCTAACACCACGGTGTTATTGGTAAATTCAATTACCATTTCACGTTCAAATCTAATTAAAGATTTAACTATCGCCTGGAGCAAAACGGGTGATACTCCATTCTCGATCATTTCTTGAATTTGATAATTTTAGTTATCAAATTCACCTTTCAATCTATTTAAAGATTCATTAAAACTCTAATTCAGTTTTAATTTCCAGAAATCATTAGTTAATGATTTTCTTAAAAGTTAAGAAATTAGTCTTATCTTTAACTAGGTTAAAGAACAAATGTCATTTAAAACACAGCTCACGATAAACCCAAAATCACCTTCTATTAACAATGGAAACTTCACGGAAAACAGATCAATATATATATAATCGATATGAACTTCCATATCCAACCGATAATATAAATGGAATAACGGCAAAGCCTTTTAAATTCCATATATAGTAACAGTCTTCCTCCACAGAAGTCCACTTCGATTATCACCAAATCGAATTCCATTCCATTCCAATTTATTTTATTAAATTGGAAAACTTCACTTTGGAAAATTTCCCTTTAAATCTTAACAAAAGATTTATAAATTCCAAATCACATTTCACTGTAAATTGGGTTAAAGAACGAATGTCACTAAAAACACAGTTCACGATAAACACAATTCACATTCCATCAGTCTCTAACCATTAATTAGTAAGAGAACAATTCCCTAAGTATTAATCCCGAAGGCCGAAACCAACATCAGATCAATGCCTAGTAAACCATTCAACTTAGCAAATCTCTAGTTAGTTTCTAATTTTCTTAACTCAATCGGGTTTAAGAACAATGTTAGTGAAGATACCGTTCACGACAAACCAAAAATCCTATTTGATATTAAATACAAGGCTCTGAATAGAAAATATATCGGCTTATATTCAATATCAAATTCTGAAATCAACAAATATCGTATTGGAATAACGATATAAATATCTTCCAAATTCCTCCACCATGTCCACATAATCACGCAATCCAACATCGAAATATTCCAAGGAAAATTTCGATTCAAATCTATTCCAATTCATATATTGGAAATTCCGGTTATTTTTGAAACCATTTCAAACTCAATTTAATTATTTAAAAATATTATTGGATTATAATTCTAGTTCATAACTAGTTCATTTCGATAAAAATATATTTTTATCCTTTCAAATATGGAATTTTTCATCCCAATTCTTTCCAAATCATTTATTATGATTTTACACAAATTATCAATATTTTTAATAATTTTATCAAGGCCCGTACAGTCGATTTCCATAAACGGCCATCGAACTGCACTTACAGCGTTCTTTTCCAAATTTGATTTGGACATAACTCCAAATCCAACCATTAGATTTCTAATTTCTTGTATTCGTTAGAAAGCTCTTTTCGATACGAACCCAACTGTTCCGGTTTTAGGAGAATCCGACGGTCGGATCTTCCGTAATGTCCGTTCGAAGTCAATGGTCGAAATTCGCGAACTACCGCGTCGCGGTGCGTTCTATTCAGGCCATTATATATATATATATATATATGTATGTATTTCGCCAATTTCCATTTAAAACGTATTTTATAAATTGTTTTAAATTCGTTTTCAAATTGATTTCAACTTCATATTCAATTTCTAATCAAAATTGAATATTCCATATTATCGATATATAAATGATAATATTTTCAAAACATTAGATTTTGAAATCAATTCTTTTTCGATATTCATTATAAAAATGAATAAAATAGATATAAATATCGTTCACGTCAAAATGGCATTAATCTAATCAACACGGCTTTATATACTTAAATATATTCGTGTCCATCCCAAATCAGACATCAAAATCGCATTTTGATCCATTACTGAATATTATTTTAAAATATTCAATATTTTAAAATAACCGTTATTTCAAAATATTCATTCTTTCTGAACTGGAATCAGACGCATTCAATTACCGTATAATGTGATTATATGGATTTCATACAAAACATGTATATAACAACAATCAAACACAGTCAACCAACATCCAGAGTGCATTCTACACTGCATAAGCATTGAATATAAATATATAACGCTTTCAGCAGCCAGTCAATCCATCGATCGACATACAGCTAATTATTGGGACTAGTGTATGTCATATCATCCCAATACCCGTGTGGGGTTTCAAACAACAACACAGATTTATTTGTGTAGTTGGGCGATGTGTAAAATTAATCGCCCCAATCAACATCAGTCAAATGGGTGTACATAAACAAATCGTCTGATTTGTTTATGAATATTTATTTTATTCATATACACGTTAAAAATTATATTTTTAACTATAAAATATTTTACTCCATTCCACATCACACAATCAATTTTCACCACACAATCAATCAAACAAACAAGCCATCCATGGTCTGTGGACGACGGGTGTCGGGTGCTGCTAAGCACCATCTGCATCCTAGTATATATTTTAACTAGAAAATAAAATAAAAGTGAGGAGTTCTCACCTTTAGGATCCACTCCGCCATTCTCTATTTGAACGGTTTGGATTCTGTTTCTCGTCTGTTTCATCTCAATCTGTTTTCATGCTGTTCATAGTAAAAATCATATTTTTATCGCTTCATTCCAATAAATAAAAATCATATTTTTATTTATACTTCATATATTTTTACAACGCTTCTTTCAATATAAAAATTATATTTTTATATTTCTACTTCTTATATAAAGATCGAATTTTTATTTCGCTTTATATATAATAAAAATCGAATTTTTATCTTAATGATATCCATATAAAGACCGTATCTTTATCATAATGAAATCATTATAAAAATCGTATTTTTATCTATAAAAATCACATTTTTATAATGCTTCCTACAAAATAAAAATTATATTTTTATCGCCATTCTACATATATAAAAATCGAATCTTTATATTATTACATACATACGATAAAATTTATATTTTTATCTAACTAAAATTAATGTTTTCATATCGCTATTCAAATTATAAAGATCATATTTTTATTATCTCTATAATATAGAAATCATATTTTTATTATCTTTATAATATAAAAATCATATTTTTATTACTCTACATAAATAAAAATCATATTTTTATTACTCTACATAAATAAAAATCATATTTTAATTACTCTACATAATAAAAATTATATTTTTACTTCGCTACTTCATATATAAAAATCGTCGCTATATTTATAATAAAAATCGTCTTTTTATTATATCGCTACATATATAAAGATCAAATTTTTATCCCTTCGCTATATATATGAAAATCAAATCTTTACCTCCTAAAAATTATATTTTTACAGAACTAAAAATCGTTTATTTTCTTAACTAAAAATCAGTTTTTTCTAAACTAAAAATCTTATATTTTTATGATTAAAAATCATATCTTTTCTTTTTATAAAAAAATCAAACCTTTCTAAATATAAAAATCTGATCTTTTTGTTATTTTAAAAATCATATTTTTAACAATACCTTTATAGTTAAAATATGAAAATAAAATTCAATGTTTTATATATCTATATATATATATATTTCTTCGATTTTAAACCATGTATTTAAAATTAAATCTATGAAAGTAAAAGCTCACCTTTGTTTTTTCTTCTAAAAATCGAAGCCTTTTGATGAAGGAAGGCCAACCGGCGGCGGTGGGTGGCTGAGGACGGTTGCATTGGACGGAGGGGGGGGGAGGTGTTTGTGGAGCGTCGAAGAGGGGTGTTGGAGGGTGCGGCCGGCCGTTGGGGGGGGGGGGGTTGTGGTCTTGGCATCGGGTTTCGGGTGATGTGGTCCCCGTATGAACGGTAGAGGGAAGAAGAGAGAGGGGAGGAGGGAGTAGATGTGGCGCCGGTCGGATCTGGGTGGTTCGGCGACCGATGTAATAACCCGGAAATCTGAGCCAATTTAAAATTTTTATTTTGGCAATTTTAGTGAATTTTGATTATTTAAAATGAATTATTTTAAATAATAACGACGAGAAATTTATTTTGAACAGAATTCGAACGTATATATTTATTCGAATCGTCGTTAGAATATAAATAATTTATTTTAATTATATAACGAGCCTGAAATGGCGCGGTAGTACGAAAATTCGATTTCAAAGTTCAAATGAATGTACCGGGAGCAAATTAAACCGGATTTTAGTGAAACCAAAAATATTTGAATCTAATTGAGAATATCTTTCCAACGAATCCGAAAAATTGAAATTTCATTGCGGGAATCAAAAGATATGTCCAGTTGAAAATTCAGAATAGTCGTTATGGAATTCTGGCCCTTAAAAATGGAAATTTTGCAAACGACCTCGGTTATCGACGAAACCACTTTTGTTGGATCCGTGATGTCAAGTTATTGCTATGTTTCAAAATTTGTAATTTTTCGAATCAATATGTGGGCGTGGCCAAGAAAAACGCGTTTGACCAGTTTTAGTTGATTTTAATCGACTGGAAAATGGTCATTTTTCAAACAGACTCAGAATTTGACGAAACTAGTTTTGTTATGACCGTATCGTCAATACATAGCTAGAAAATATTTTTCGGGAATTTTTAGAGTTCGTATGTGGCCCCGGTAAATTGAAATGTGCGTTCAAATTCAATATATAGAGATATATTTTGATTTTGACAGAAACTTGTCGAAACGATCGAATCAGCTTACGATACATATCCCATTGTGTTCGGAATGGGGGTAATTAGCTATGGGTGACAGTCGGTGGGTTCGATTTCGAGTTCGAAATAAAAAGTTTTTTTATAAAATTAAATAAATAAATAAATAAATATAACCCTTCCCCTATACCCCCTTTTCACTTCAGCCCCCCCTCCGATTCGAAATAAACAGAACAGAAAAAAAAGGAAAATAATGAAGCCCCCCCCCTCCCCCCCCCCCACCCGTCGCCCTTACCCGCGAACGCCGCCCCCCCTCCATCGCCACCGTCGCTCCGGCGAGACCCCCCTTCCTCCACTTCTCTCTCCCCCTTCTGAAACCGCACACTCCGCCCCCCCCTTTCAGCCCAAGGTCGTACCCCCCTTTCACCCTCCACCTCCACCGCGGATGCCGACGCCACCCCGACCTCCCCAGCTCCAACCACCTGCGCATGGCCTCCCCCTTTCATCGATTCAAACGGCAACACCCCAAATCAAATGAAAAAATTGTAAGTGTTTCTGATTTTATTTGCTTATATAAAACTGATTTATATAGGAATAAAACTGATTTATATAGGAATAAAACTGATTTATATAGGAAATAAAAACTGATTTTTATTTGCTTATAAAAAGATCTGATTTTTAGTTAATGAAAAAAATATAATTTTTACATCATAGAAAGGTTAAAAATATAATTTTTATATCATAGAAAGGTTAAAAATAGAATTTTTATATCATAGAAAGGTTAAAAATATAATTTTTATAAGTGTAGTAAGATAAAAATTCGATCTTTATAGAAGGAGTAGAAATATAAAAATATAATTTTTATATAGAGAGAAGCAAAATATAATCATTTTATATAGAATAGCATTGTAAAAATATAATTTTTCCTTGTATGAAGTAGCGAAGTAAAAACGTGATTTTTATCATATATATAGCAAAGTAAAAATACGATTTTTACCATTAGAATGGTTAAGAAAAAAAAATATGATTTTAAATTGAAAGTGAACAAATAAAAATGTGATTTTTATTTTAAAGACAGTAGTATAAAAATGTGATTTTTATATATGTAGTGAACGGAATTGACGAAAGGCGAGTACGACGAAGATTTCTACATATGAAGAGTCGTGGCGTTTGGTTTAGCTTTTCGGTGAGAACTCCTCACTTTTATTTTAATTTCTAGTTGAAATATATACTAGGATGCAGACGGTGCTTAGTAGCATCCGACACCCGTCGTCCACAGACCATGGATGACTTGTTTGTTTGGTTGTTGTGTTGTGAAATTTGAATGTGTGATGGTGAATAAAATAAAATATTTTACAGTTAAAAATATAATTTTTAACGTGTGTATAAAATAAATATATATAAAAAAATCGGATGATTTGTTTATATACACTGATTTGACTGATATTGATTGGGACGATAAATTTTACACATCGCCCAACTGCACAAATAAAATCCGTGTTTGTTGATTTGAAACCCCACACGGGTATTGGGATGAGATTTGACGTACACTAATCCCGATTGTTTGGTTGTATGTCAATCGATGGATTGACAGACTGTGTAAGCGTTAATTATTTATATTTAATGCTTATGCAGTTGTGTGGTGCACTCTGGATGATGGTTGATGATTTGTCGTTGCTATTATATACATGTGTTGTAGAAAATCCATATAATTAACATTATATGGTAATTGATTGGGCCTCATTCCAATTTGGAAAATAGAAATGTAAATTCATGTGTTGAATAGAAATATAAATTCATGTGTTGAATAGAAAAATAAATTCATGTGTTGAATTGAAAATAAATTCATGTGTTGAATTGAAAATAAATATTCATGTGTTGAATAAAAGCCGTGTTGATTAGATTGACGCCATTTAGACATGAACAATATTTATATCGATTTTATTCATTTTTATAATGAATATAGAAAACGAAGTGATTTCAAAATATAACGTTTTTGAAAATATTATCATTTGTATATCGATGATATGGAATATTCAATTTTGATTAGAAATTGAATACGAAGTTGAAATCGTTTTGAAAACGAATTTAAAACGATTTATAAAATACGTTTTAAAAGGAAATCGACGAAGTATATATTATATATATTATATAATGGCCTGAATAGAACGCGCTGCGCCGCGGCAGTTCGCGAATTTCGACCATTGATTTCGAAGGGATATTACGGGAGATCCGACCGTCGGATTCTCCTAAAACCGGAACCGTTGGGTTCGTAACGAAAAGAGCTTTCTAATGAATATTAGAGATTTGAAATCTAATGGTTGGATTTGGAATTATGTCCAAATCAAATTTGAAAAAGGTTGCTGTAAGTGATGTTCGAGGGCCGTTGATGGAAATCGACTGTACGGGCCTTGATAAAATTATTAAAAATAGTAATAATTTGTGTAAAATCATAAGAAATGATTTGTGGATACTTGGGATGAAAAACTCCATATTTGAAAAGATAAAAATAGATTTTTATCGAAATGAACTAGTTTTGAACTAGAATTATAATCCTATTTATTTTTAAAATAAATAAAGTGGATTTGAAATGGTTTTGAGAATAACCAGAATTTCCAATAATTGAATTGGAATGGATTTGAATCGAAATTGTCTGTGGAATATTTCGATGTTGGATTTCGTGATTATACAAATATTGTTATGGAAATTTGAAAGATATATTTATATCATTATTTCCCATACGATATTTGTTGGTCGTAGGATTTGATATTGAATATAAGCTGATATATTTTCTATTCAGAGCCTTGTATTTAATATCAAATGGGATTTGGGTTTGCCGTGAATGGTGTCTTCATTAACACTGTTCTTAAACCTAGTTGAGAAAAAGATTAAATCTTTTTATTTAGATTTAATGAAGTGTACCAATTAAATGATATTTAATTGGAATTGAATTGGGATTGATTTTTGGGTTTATCGTGAACGTTCTTTTAAATAACACTAGTTCTTCAACCCGATAATTAATGAAATGTGATTTTGGGTTTATCGTGAACCGTGTTTTAAATGACATTGGTTCTTTAACCCATTTAAAGACAGGATATTGATTTCTGTGAAGATTAAAACTAAGTGGGGTTTTAATGAATCTTTAATTAGATTGAAGTAATCGAGAATGGGTATTACCAGTTTTGCTGCAGGCGATAGTTAAATCTTTAATTAGATTTGAACGTGAAATGGTAATTGAATTTACCGATAACACCGTGGTGTTAGATATGAAGTATTACTAGTTTTACTTCATGGGAGGAATAGGTTGGGATTGGGAAATAAAATAAATGATTACTCCGGTGTGGTTCGCTAATCCCGACTAGTTTGAATTGATATTCAAAGAAGATTAAAGAATAATTTTAAAGAATTTATCTTTGATAAAATTAATGGTAACCTTTCCCAAAGTATAAGAATATTTGAATAAAAGAATATCCTGAATTGGAATGAGGCGTATGTTGTGTTTGTGTAACACTTGTTTATTATATACGCGAGTTATTCAGAAAGACCGGGTTTAGACCATTCTGAATAACTGATTCGACGTGGTGTCGAGGATGAAGACGGTAGTCAAAGACCGGAGGTCTTCACGTCGTTTGGGTGATTACTGATGATCTTGATTGGGTCGTACACCCAAGAGGAGGGAATCAGTTAGTGGTCGTCCAGACGTACTTGGAGATCGATGGATATGCGAGGTACCAAGTGCCTCCGGTTTCGTTCAGACCCAGAACGAACTAGTAAATGGACTGTGTGTCTGACATTGGATTTTATTCTGTGTGATTGATTTCTATTAAATATATATCTGTTTGGCGGCGGAGAATTTATTCTCTTGCTTAACGCCCTTCTCTGAGACATACGAGCTCAGGGGTTATATATTGATGGATATCAAACGCATGGAGTGAATTGCCTGTGTGGCATGCCTAAGTGGCAAGTGATCAAGGCTTCTGTTGAAAAGCAAAGTCTTGTGGGTTATGATCAAAGCACGGCCTGTGTGGCATAGCTTTGTGTAGCGTTGATTCACGAGCCTCACACCCCGGTAGTGGACCAGAAACAGGAGAGGATTTCAGGGAGGGCATGCGTTTCCTTCTAGCTAGAAGTGGCGTCAGTGGTTTTACACGCCCTGACGAGTTTGACTTATGTGGTTGTTGCTGTTGCGAGGCGCCTCGGATATATCGGTGACTGTGTAGAGCCGATGGAGCCATTTATCTCATTTACGCCCCGCATAGGGCAGGGAGACGTAGTGTTCAGGCATTTTAATCCACATCAGTGGACCGACGCTGATGATCCAAGGCTTGTCTGCGCGCTTGCCTGAGACATGGGCTAGATTGTCTCGAATTCGGTCAGCACGATCCCTGGCCTTGGTTCACAGATGGAAATCCAACTTCCAATATGTGACACGTGCGGTTTTGATTGTAGAGCCTAGTATGGTGACATGATATATGGTACCAATGCCGTCTAGAATTGATATTTATGATTGAAATTGTTTTGACACTATACACTTATAGTAATAATAAAAGATGAAATTTAGCGTATCAAGCATTCTTTGGCTATTATAAGGTAAAACCCTATCCTCCGGCTTGTGTTGCATTGTGTGATGGGACCTAGGTCTTATAATAGCTTCATTTTTCTTTATTTAGCATTGCGTTGTTGTTTTATGCACTGGTGTTCTTGGGAGGAAACCCGTTCCGTGTTATACGTCGTGGTCCCTTGATTTACCTAACTTTAAAAATAAAGATTAATAACTGTTTTAGTTCTCACACCAGTCCCATGACTGACCTGGAGTTTATTGTTTTAACCTAAACTCTGGGTGCCCTTATTTTGACACGGGCAGCTAGTAGTTTCGGTTTTGCAGATTAATATTCACAGGATCCTAATTTACAACTGGAACGATACTCGGAAAGCTCTGTATCCGTGTATTACTTCTAGTTGTGTATTGTATTATTTTCCGCTGCTATGTAATGTATTGTAATCTCTGATATTTTCTGTGTAATATTTATTCATACTCTGTAATATTCTTGTATTCTGATGGAATTTTTGTAATTAACAATGAAATGTTCTTCTGTTTGCGTTCCGATTTGTCGTGTTCTCAAAACAATCAGGGGTTTCGAACGGTCTTGGTCGGTTTAGCGATTGATTCGGATCGAGCAAAATTCCTGGTTGTTACAGCTTGGTATCAGAGCTTTGGTTTACAAAGCTCGAGAACAAGTGTGACGAAAAGGGATTTCGCTCGGTCCGAATCAGTCGCTAAACCGACCCAGACCGTTCGAAACGCCTGATCGTTTGAGAACAAGCCACAACAGAACGCAGACAAAAGAACATTTCATTGTATATTACAACAATGCATCAGATTACAAGAATATACAGAGTATAAACAAACATATATTACACAGAAATATCAGAGATTACAATAAATTACATAGCAGCGGAAAATAATACAATACACAACTAGAAGGAGATATACGGATACAAAGCTTTCCGGGTATCGTTCCAGCTGTAAACCAGGATCCTGTGAATATAAATCTGCAAAACCAAAACTACTAGCTGCCCGTGTCAAAATAAGGGCACCCAGAGTTTAGGTTAAAACAATAAACTCCAGGTCAGTCATGTGACTGGTGTGAGAACTAAAACAGTTATTAATCTTTATTTTAAAGTTTGGTAAATCAAGGGACCACGCCGTATAACACGGAACGGGTTTCCTCCCAAGAACACCAGTGCATAAAACAACAGCGCAATGCAAAATAAAGAAAAATGAAGCTATTATAAGACCCAGGTCCTATCACACAATGAACCGCAAGCCGGGGATAAGGTTTTCCCTTATAATAGCCAAACATGCTTAGTACGTTTAAAACAAATCATTTGATACTACTATAAGTGCATAGTGTATAAAACAACTTCAAATCATAAGTATCAATCATAGATGGCATGGGTACCATATATCATGTCGCCATACTAGGCTCTACAAATAAAACCCCAAATGTCACGTATTTGGAAATTGGATTTCCTTCTATGAACCGAGGCAAAAGATAGTCCTCAACCGATTCGAGACTCTCTAGCCCGAGCCTCAGGCAAGTACTCAGTCAAGCCTTGGAGCGACAGGGCCGGTCCACCGATGTGGATTAAAATGCCTGAACACTACGTTTCCCCGCCCTTTGGGGCGTAAATGAGCCAACGAATGACTCCATCGGACCCGGATCGTCCGATCAAACCGAGGCGCCTCGCAACAGCAACAACCACACAGGTGAAAAGTATATAAATGTCAGGGCTGGTAGGTCACTGACACCACCCTAGCTAGAAGGAAATGCATGCCCTCCCTGAGGTCCTCTCCCGTTTTTGGTTCACAACCGGGGTGCGAAACTCGCGAATTCACGTTACTCAAAGCTGTGCCACACAGGCTGTGCTTTGATCATCACCACAAGACTTTGCTTTTCAACAGAAGCCTTGATCATTTGCATCTTAGCATGCCACACAGGCAAACCATTCTATGCAACCGATATCAGTCACAGAGAATGAAATCCGATGTCAGACACACAGTCCATTTACAAGTCCGTTATGGGTCTGAACGAAACCGGAGGCACCTAGTACCCCGCATATCCATCGATCTCCAAGTACGTCTGGACGATCACCAACTGTTTCCATCTTCTTGGGTGTACAGCCCAATCAAGATCATCAGTAACCACCCAAACGACGTGAAGACTTCCGGTCTTCGACCATCGTCTTCATCTTCGACTTATCGTCGTATCAGTTATTCAGAATGGGATAAACCCGGCCTTTCCGAATAACTCGCGTATATTTTAAATAAGTGTTACACAAACACAACATACGCCTCATTCCAATTCATCAGTCACTAACCGTAAATTAATCAAGAGAATAATTTCCCAAATATTAACCCCGAAGGCCAAAACCAACATCAGATCAATATCCAGAAAACCATTCTGCTTGGCCAACCGACAGTTAGTTTCTGAATTTCACATTCATAGGGAAAGGTTCCCATTAATTTTATCCAAGATAAATTCCTTGAATTTATTCTCTAATCTTCTTTTGAATTTCGACTCAACTAGTCGGGATTAACGAACCTTACCGAAGTAATCATTTGTTTTAATTTCCCAACCCCGACCTATTCATCCCATGAAGTAAAACGGGTCTTACTTCATATCTAACACCACGGTGTTATCGGTAAATTCAATTACCATTTCACGTTCAAATCTAATTAAAGATCTAACTAACGCCTGGAGCAAAACTGGTGATACTCCATTCTTGATTTTTTCAATCTAATTAAAGATTCATTAAAACTCCACTTAGTTTTAATCTTTAACTGGGTTAAAGAATCAGTGTCATTTAAAACACAGTTCACGATAAACCCAAAATCACATTCCATTAATTATCGGGTTAAAGAACGAGTGTTATTTAAAACACTATCCACGATAAACCCAAAAATCAATATCAATTCAATTCCAATTAAATATTATTTAATTGGTACACTTCATTAAATCTAAATGAAAGATTTAATCTTTTCTCAACTGGGTTCAAGAACAGTGTTAGTGAAGACACCATTCACGACAAACCCAAATCACATTTGATATTCAATACAAGGCTCTGAATAGAAAACATATCGACTTATATTCAATATCAAATTCTACGATTAACAAATGTCGTATTGGAAATAACGATATAAATATATATCTTTCAAATTTCCATAACAACATCTGTATAATCACGAATTCTCACATCGAAATATTCCGAAGGCAATTTCGATTCAAATCCACTCCAATGCAATCATTGGAAATTCTGGTTATTTTTAAAACCCTTTTCAAATTCAATTTATTTATTTAAAAATAAATAGAATTATAATTCTAGTTCAAAACTACTTCATTTCGATAAAAATCTATTTTTATCTTTTCAAATATGGAGTTTTTCATCCCAATCTTTTCTAAATCATTTCTTATGATTTTACACAAATTATTGATATTTTTAATGATTTTATCAAGGTCCGTACAGTCGATTTCCATCAACGGCCATCGAACTGCACTTACAGCGACCTTTTTCAAATTTGATTTGGACATAATTCCAAATCCAACCGTTAGATTTCTAATTTCTAATATTCGTTAGAAAGCTCTTTTCGATACGAACCCAAAGGTTCCGGTTTTAGGAGAATCCGACGGTCGGATCTCCCGCAATAGCCATTCGAAGTCAATGATCGAAATTCGCGAACTGCCGCGGCGCGGCGCGTTCTATTCAGGCCATTATATTATATATATTATATATATAATATATACTTCGTCGATTTCAATTCAAAACGTGCTTTATAAATCGTTTTAAATTCATTTTCAAAACGGTTTCAACTTCATATTCAATTTCAAATCAAAATTGAATATTCCAATATAAATTCGTTTTAAATTCATTTCAAATTGATTTCAATTCAATTTTGATTTTAATTCGATTTGAATTCATTTTCTTTTCAATTCAATTTCAATTCGAATTCATTTATATTCAATTTCAATTCGAATTCATTTCTATTCAATTTCAATTCGAATTCATTTCTATTCAATTTCAATTCGAATTCATTGTATTTCGAATTTCAAATCAATTCAGTTCAATTCGGATTTCAATTCACTTTAAATTTTATTCAAATTTCAATTCATTTCAATATAGTTCGAATTTCAAATCTATTCAATATTCATTGAAGAATGAATAAAATCGATATAAATATCGTTCACGTCAAAATGGCGTCAATCTAACCAACACGGCTTCATATGTTTCTATTTTCAAATGTTCTATTTCAAATATTTCTTTTTAAAATATTTCTTTTTTTTTAAAACTGGAATGAGGCCCAATCAATTACCATATAATGTTAATTATATGGATTTTCTACAACACATGTATATATCAACAACGATGAATAATCAACCATCACCCAAAGTGCATTCTACCCTGTATAAGCATCAAATATAAATATTCAACGCTTATAACAGCCTGTCAATCAATCGATCGACATACAACTAAACAATCGGGATTAGTGTACGTCAAATATCATCCCAATACCCGTGTGGGGTTTCAAGCAATCAAACACAGATTTTTATTTGTGCAGTTGGGCGATGTGTAAAATTTATCATCCCAATCAATGTCCTTCAAATAGGTGTACATAAACAAACCGTCCGGTTTGTAAATGAATATTTATTTATTCACATTCACGTTAAAAATTATATTTTTAACTATCAAACTATTTTATTCAACCTATGAATTTTCTATTCGGTTCATTTATTAAATAAAATGTTATCTTTATTTTTCTAACTTATTTTTAGAAAATTTCGGCGGCATAACGGCACGATACTAGAAACGGGACAAGGCCTAGCCTTATCCCCGGTCTAGTGAAGGCCCACGCCATTCACACATCAATCAAATCAATTTCATTTCACCAAACAATTCAATTCAACTCAAATATTCTAACTAACTACACAACCAAACAATTTAACAAACAAGCCATCCATGGTCTGTGGATGACGGGTGTCGGGTGCTACTAAACACCGTCTGCATCCTAGTATATATATATAACTAGAAAAGAAATTGAAGAGTGAGAAATTCTCACCGATAGCTATTCCAACTTCACGACCCTTCATTGATAGAAATCTTCATTGCTATCGCATTTTTGTCATCTTCGTTGCTGTAGCCACTACATATGTAAAAATCGAATTTTTACTTTGTTGTTCTATATATAAAAATCGAATTTTTACTTTGCTATTCAATATATAAAAATCGAATTTCAGAAATATAGATTTCGCCTTTATAAAAATAAAGATTTCGCCTTTATAAAAATATAGTCTTCGCCTTTATAAAAATATAGATTTCGCCTTTATAAAAATATAGTCTTCGCCTTTATAAAAATATAGTCTTCGCCTTTATAAAAATATAGTCTTCGCCTTTATAAAAATATAGTCTTCGCCTTTATAAAAATATAGATTTCGCCTTTATAAAAATATAGTCTTCGCCTTTATAAAAATATAGTCTTCGCCTTTATAAAAATATAGTCTTCGCCTTTATAAAAATATAGTCTTCGCCTTTATAAAAATAAAGATTTCATTGCTAATATTCCTATCATGTAAAAATTATATTTTTAATTCTCTTCATAAACAAAAATCATGTTTTTACATCCTCTATATAGTAAAGTTTATATTTTCAATACTTTAAAAATATAAAAATCATATTTTTATTACTTCTTTATACAATAAAAATCACATTTTTATGCCGCTACTTTATATATAGAGATTATATTTTTATACTGTTTCTTTTAAAACAAAGATTATATTTTTAACTTTTAAAACCTTTCTATTTTAATAAAAATTCAATCTTGTCTGTTCTTAAAAATTCGATCTTTGTTTGCTAATTTCACATGTAAAAATCATATTTTTACCGTTGTCTTATTTAAAAATAAAACCTTTTGCTACTTAAAAAGAAAGCTTTATACGAATAGGAATCAAAGCATTATATATATTAAATCGGATTTTATTTGAAGATTATATATAATAAAAACTGAAATAAATTAAATAATTAACAAATCAGAAAACTTACAATAGCCGGGGGAGTGGGAAAATCGAACTGGAGAGAGCCTCGCCGGAGCAGTGGGGTGGCGCGGGTCTCCTGAGGCGTCGCAGTCAAGTGGGAGGTCGAGGTGGGGAGGGTCGCGGCCTACGGTGGCCAGAGGGGGTAGCTCGAGCTCCTCTGGTGATGGCAGGCGCTACGGTGCAGATGGGGGGGGGGTTCGAGAGGAGGTTGGCGCCCTCCTTTAAGGCGGCGGCGGCACCATCGGAGGAGCGGCGGCTCCTCCGCCTCTTTTCCTACTTTTTCCCTTTTTTTTTAGCTGATGAATCGAAAATGAAGGGAAAGGGGGGGGGGCAGAGCGGGTTAAAGGGGGAGAAGGGTTGACCCTTTTTTTTTTTAATTTTAATTTTTATTTACATAAAGTAACTTTTTCTATCAACCTCGAAACAAGGCCCACCGCCTGTCGTCCATAGCGTTTTACCCCATTCCGAACACAATGGGATATGTATCGTAGGCTGATTCGTTCGTCTCGATCAGTTTCCGTTGAATTTACATTTAAATCACTATATTGAATTTTAAACGTACATTTCAAATTACCGGGGTCACATACTAACTCTAAAAATTCTCGAAAAATACTTTCTAGCTTCGTATTGACGATACGGTCCTAACAAAACTAGTTTCGTCAGATTCTGAGACCGTTAGAAAAATGGCCATCTTCCAGTCGATTAAAATCAACTGAAACTGGTCAAACGCGTTTTCCTTTGCCACGCTCACATATTGATTCGAAAAATTATGAAATTTGGAATCTAACAATAACTTGACATCACGGACCCAACAAAAGTGGTTTCGTCGAAATCCGAGGTCGTTTGCAAAATTCCCATTTTTAAGGGCCTGAATTCCATAGCGACTATTCAGGATTTTCAACTGGACATATCTTTTGATTCCCGCTATGAAATTTCGATTTTTCGGATTCGTTGGAAAGATATTCCCAATTAGATCCTAATGTTTTTGGTTTCACTAAAATCCGGATTATTTTGCACCCGGTACATTCAATTGAAGTTTGAAATCGAATTATCGAACTACCGCGCCATTTTCAATTCATTTTTATAATTATATATAATTATTATATTCTAACGACGGCGTATATAATATATACGTTCGAATTCCATTCAAAATAAATTTCTCGACGATATTATTTAAAATAATTCATTTTAAATATTAAAAAATTCGCTAAAATTGCCAAAATAAAAATTTTAAACTGGCCCAGATTTTCGGGTTGTTACAATCTCCCCCACTTAAAACTTTTCGTCCCCGAAAAGGAACAAAGTCGAAAGTGGTTTGATTAATCAACTCTATGTTCGATCTGGCTTCTATTCTCCAACTTTTCAGTTTTTGAGAATTTTCAAATTCTTCAAAAATTTGGCTAACACCCTAAATTTTCGAAAAGTTTCGCCACGACCTCCCCTGCACCGGGAGCCACGGGAAAATCCCGAAATTGCCATATAGGCCTTCTGATCTCAAAAAGAAAAAGAAAAAGCCAAGCGGCTAGCCAATAGGCTCATAAAATCATCATCACCCAAACAAAACAGTAAATTATAGTAAACATGTACCTATTTGTCGAGCAAACAAATTTTATTCTCTGCTCTAGCCTCCTTGCTATGACCTGTTCAATGTAAGTACATGTATATGCAAGCAAATGCAACTAATTTTCAATACAATTCAATATTTGATTCAGTTAGGCATAATGGTTCAAAATTATCAAACAATTAAACAAACAACACAAACATCAGTCAATTAGTGAATTATCATTTGAAATTTATAACTTTGATATATAGACAAAAATCTCATTTTTGATGCCAAATCACAACAATAAGCCCTATCTAATTTTGGTTCTCACACCAGTCAATAGTAAATATATAGAAATCTCACTTTCGTCGCTCGAATATAAACACTGATGATGAGGCCTCATCATCAGAATCATCTCCGGGCGACTAGAGTGTGATTCTATATCTATCCAATATATTAAAATTTCGAACACACGTTTGCAAGACGTATATGCGAAATCTCTATATACTGGACTGTCCTAATCAATACAAATAAATAATCAAATACGAATAATTGATTTAAATTTTCAAAACAAAATTTGTTTTCTTTTTTTAAAAATATACTCTTCACACTCGTTCTAGGATACTACTGATCCCATCTCTAACGAGTCATTCTAATTGGATATTACTAATCCAATATCTGATGAATCCTTTCGTATGGTTCTAATGTGCCTTGTTCTCTGAGCTTGGTAAACCAAAGCTCTGATACCAACTGTGACGAAAAGGGATTTCGCTCGGTCCGAATCAGTCGCTAAACCGACCCAGACCGTTCGAAACGCCTGATCGTTTGAGAACAAGCCACAACATAACGCAGACAAAAGAATATTTCATTGTATATTACAACAATGCATCAGATTACAAGAATATACAGAGTATAAACAAACATATATTACACAGAAATATCAGAGATTACAATAAATTACATAGCAGTGGAAAATAATACAATACACAACTAGAAGGAGATATACGGATACAAAGCTTTCCGGGTATCGTTCCAGCTGTAAACCAGGATCCTGTGAATATAAATCTGCAAAACCAAAACTACTAGCTGCCCGTGTCAAAATAAGGGCACCCTGAGTTTAGGTTAAAACAATAAACTCCAGGTCAGTCATGTGACTGGTGTGAGAACTAAAACAGTTATTAATCTTTATTTTAAAGTTCGGTAAATCAAGGGACCACGCCGTATAACACGGAACGGGTTTCCTCCCAAGAACACCAGTGCATAAAACAACAGCGCAATGCTAAATAAAGAAAAATGAAGCTATTATAAGACCCAGGTCCTATCACACAATGCAACGCAAGCCGGGGATAAGGTTTTCCCTTATAATAGCCAAACATGCTTAGTACGTTTAAATCAAATCATTTGATACTACTATAAGTGCATACTGTATAAAAAAACTTCAAATCATAAGTATCAATCATAGACGGCATGGGTACCATATATCATGTCGCCATACTAGGCTCTACAAATAAAACCGCAAATGTCACGTATTTGGAAATTGGATTTCCTTCTATGAACCGAGGCAAAAGATAGTCCTCAACCGATTCGAGACTCTCTAGCCCGAGCCTCAGGCAAGTACTCAGTCAAGCCTTGGAGCGACAGGGCCGGTCCACCGATGTGGATTAAAATGCCTGAACACTACGTTTCCCCGCCCTTTGGGGCGTAAATGAGCCAACGAATGACTCCATCGGACTCGGATCGTCCGATCAAACCGAGGCGCCTCGCGACAGCAACAACCATACAGGTGAAAAGTATATAAATGTCAGGGCTGGTAGGTCACTGACACCACCCTAGCTAGAAGGAAACGCATGCCCTCCCTGAGGTCCTCTCCCGTTTTTGGTTCACAACCGGGGTGCGCAACTCACGAATTCACGTTACTCAAAGCTGTGCCACACAGGCTGTGCTTTGATCATCACCACAAGACTTTGCTTTTCAACAGAAGCCTTGATCATTTGCATCTTAGCATGCCACACAGGCAAACCATTCTATGCAACCGATATCAGTCACAGAGAATGAAATCCGATGTTAGACACACAGTCCATTTACAAGTCCGTTCTGGGTCTGAACGAAACCGGAGGCACCTAGTACCCCGCATATCCATCGATCTCCAAGTACGTCTGGACAATCACCAACTGTTTCCATCTTCTTGGGTGTACAGCCCAATCAAGATCATCAGTAACCACCCAAACGACGTGAAGACTTCCGGTCTTCGACCATCGTCTTCATCTTCGACTTATCGTCGTATCAGTTATTCAGAATGGGATAAACCCGGCCTTTCCGAATAACTCGCGTATATTTTAAATAAGTGTTACACAAACACAACATACGCCTCATTCCAATTCATCAGTCACTAACCGTAAATTAATCAAGAGAGTAATTTCCCAAATATTAACCCCGAAGGCCGAAACCAACATCAGATCAATATCCAGAAAACCATTCTGCTTGGCCAACCGACAGTTAGTTTCTAAATTTCACATTCATAGGGAAAGGTTCCCATTAATTTTATCCAAGATAAATTCCTTGAATTTATTCTCTAATCTTCTTTTGAATTTCGACTCAACTAGTCGGGATTAACGAACCTTACCGAAGTAATCATTTGTTTTAATTTCCCAACCCCGACCTATTCATCCCATGAAGTAAAACGGGTCTTACTTCATATCTAACACCACGGTGTTATCGGTAAATTCAATTACCATTTCACGTTCAAATCTAATTAAAGATCTAACTAACGCCTGGAGCAAAACTGGTGATACTCCATTCTCGATTTTTTCAATCTAATTAAAGATTCATTAAAACTCCACTTAGTTTTAATCTTTAACTGGGTTAAAGAATCAGTGTCATTTAAAACACAGTTCACGATAAACCCAAAATCACATTCCATTAATTATCGGGTTAAAGAACGAGTGTTATTTAAAACACTGTCCACGATAAACCCAAAAATAAATATCAATTCAATTCCAATTAAATATTATTTAATTGGTACACTTCTTTAAATCTAAATAAAAGATTTAATCTTTTCTCAACTGGGTTCAAGAACAGTGTTAGTGAAGACACCATTCACGACAAACCCAAATCACATTTGATATTCAATACAAGGCTCTGAATAGAAAACATATCGGCTTATATTCAATATCAAATTCTACGATTAACAAATGTCGTATTGGAAATAACGATATAAATATTTATCTTTCAAATTTCCATAACAACATCTGTATAATCACGAATTCTCACATCGAAATATTCCGAAGACAATTTCGATTCAAATCCACTCCAATGCAATCATTGGAAATTCTGGTTATTTTTAAAACCCTTTTCAAATTCAATTTATTTATTTAAAAATAAATAGAATTATAATTCTAGTTCAAAACTAGTTCATTTCGATAAAAATCTATTTTTATCTTTTCAAATATGGAGTTTTTTATCCCAATCTTTTCTAAATCATCTCTTATGATTTTACACAAATTATTGATATTTTTAATGATTTTATCAAGGCCCGTACAGTCGATTTCCATCAACGGCCATCGAACTGCACTTACAGCGACCTTTTTCAAATTTGATTTGGACATAATTCCAAATCCAACCGTTAGATTTCTAATTTCTAATATTCTTTAGAAAGCTCTTTTCGATACGAACCCAACGGTTCCGGTTTTAGGAGAATCCGACGGTCGGATCTCCCGCAATAGCCATTCGAAGTCAATGGTCGAAATTCGCGAACTGCCGCGGCGCGGCGCGTTCTATTCAGGCCATTATATTATATATATTTTATATATTATATATACTTGTTTGCGAACAAATTATACAATTGTAAACAACTGTAAAATTCGTTCGGCTTTCCTAAACAACAAGGATTGTTGTAGAGTGTGTCGAACTCTGGGACCAAAAATATTTTAATTAATAAATCCAATCAAGTTATTCCAAGATTTTGATTGATTGAAAACACAGAAAATAACAACAATTAAATAAAGAAGAGAGAACTATCTAATAAGAGAAAGCAATTAGGGAGCGATGACATAAATTAGATTAATATTCATCAATAGCCAAACAGATTAATCAGATCTAATTCATGTTTCTGTCACAAACATGAATCAACGATAATTGGATTTATAGAAACAAATAAGTAAATAACAACAAGTATAGCCTATGCAGGAGCTCAGCTCTTAAACAACCATAGGCTATCAGGACAGATTCACTATTTTATTTCTAAAACCCTAAATATTAAATCTAAATCTGATAAGTTTTAGATCGAACTCGAATATACCCTGTGAAGGAGCACAGCTCTTAAACGACACAGGGTATGAAGGTTCAGATCTAACCCTTAGTTCAAATCTAGATCTACATACATGAAGTTCTAATCTTTTTGCTATGTGATTCATATTGAATCATAACTATTAGCGTCATCACCCCCTAATTAAAGAGGATTAGCTAGACATAGCTAAAAGAAAAGAAAATAAAAAGAAAATAAACGACATAAATAAAATGCAATAAAAACTAAATAGAAGAGAGAAAGAAGAGTTTTATTCCAAGAAAAGGATTACAGAATAAAACTGAATGTGTCTTACAATGAATGAGATAAAGTGTATTTATAGCTGATATGACAAAGGCTACTTGGCAAATTCCACAATGTGGGACTAAAGAATTAGCCCAAATAACACATAAGCTAGTGTGAACGGGGTTGTAGAGTAAGAGGCCTTGTAAGTGAGCCAGTGTGAACGCGTGCAGTGCATGAATGAGAAGCCTTGCAAAGGAGCTAATGTGAACGCTACATGAGTGAAATGGTCTGCAATTGAGCCAATGTGAACACAATATGAGTCTTTAGTAAGCCAAATCTACCCAACTGAACTCTATTTGCAACCGTTCTTCAAGCTTTAAACTCTTCAAGCTTTAGTAATTTTAACTTCACTCTTTTTCAGCAAATTCTTCATGCTTTATTCATCAAATGCTCTAAACCATGATTCTTGTCAACAATCTGAAAACACAGCTATAAATACACAATATCAATTATTTAAAAGATAAAATAAGATAAATATGGGGATAAAATATACACATTTACATGTATATCAAATACCCCCACACTTATCTTTTTATTCGTCCTCGAATAAACTAAACTAAGATATGTCACACTTTCGTAGGAAACACGATTGCATTTAGCGTATGCAACAAGCCGTTAAACCTCTGGGTGTCCCCAGCAGGACGAGTGTTGTCTCGTGAGGGTTTTCAGCGGATACTACCCACAAAATCCAAAGCGTCTTATGTACGCAGATTAATCAAACAATATATTTAAGGTCTTTCACATTCCAAGGATTTCACCTAACTTCAATAATAAAGGTTTAGTCCCAAATTGTCCATCCCATAATTGGTGCAAAAATGAATAAAAAATTTCAAGCTGAATCGTAATTCCTTGATAACACTGTAATTGTCTTGAAGGTTAAGAGCGTGGTGTCAACCAAAGTTCTACACATCGACAATGTGCACCCAATCATTTCTTTATTCCCCTTTTTTTTTTGAATGATTTTGCACCAGTGTAACTGTAATGTATTGGATATGAGTTATGCATAGATGAAGGAAAATTTTGTAAGTTCTAAAAATATTATAGATAAGAGGGCAAGTGTATTAGTTGAATTTCAAGCTACAAAAGATAAAGTAATACTAAGGCACGTATGAACATTTTTATTTCCTTTCATCTCCTCTACTACAATCCTCACTTCCAATTACGGTATAATGGATGTGGATGGAATGGAAATGGATGCTTCATAGTCAGGAATGATGAAGACTATTTTATTCAGAGAGACTCTCTCTTTATTTCAATTTTTTTTCTTTTCCTTTTTTTTCTATTCTTTTTTTTCTTCTCTTTTTTTTCTTCTCTTTTTTTCTTTTTTTTTTCTTTTGCATGATGAATGATGAGCGGAAATGGAATGGAATGACACCGTATTATTTCATTTGATTCCTCCTCTACTAAACCAATCATAACCAACACTTCATGAAAGGAAAGTTTTGTGCCCTAGTCACTCTACTTCTATAACTCTAATTCAACACACAAGTCTGGATTGATGTTATACAAAAAGCTGAAAGGAATGATAAGCAAAGTTTCGTAAGATAGATAACCCATATAAAATAAGATGTGGTATATGGTTATCCTACCTTAAAACAAGTACGGAGTGGGTGGTGTAATATTGGTATAAAAAGTGATGTTTTTGACCTTTAAACAAAGGTTCTTGAGTATACCAATATAAGATAAACTTGTCGACACATGGATGTAAATCGACTAAAACTTGGGTTTGAATAATGTGGGGTATCGAAGAAGAACGCTACAATGAGTCATTTCTCCTTAATTGGGCCAAGTGGATTTTAGAACTTACGATTTTGAAAATTTGAGTGAAAAGAAAATATTATGCATGAAAACGAACTCAGAAAATCCAATCAAATGTGAGTGCAAAATCATTTAAAAGTGACGTTTTTGACCTTTAAACAAAGGTTCTTGAGTATACCAATATAAGATAAACTTGTCGACACATGGATGTAAATCGACTAAAACTTGGGTTTGAATAATGTGGGGTATCGAAGAAGAACGCTACAATGAGTCATTTCTCCTTAATTGGGCCAAGTGGATTTTAGAACTTACGATTTTGAAAATTTGAGTGAAAAGAAAATATTATGCATGAAAACGAACTCAGAAAATCCAATCAAATGTGAGTGCAAAATCATTTTTATTTCATGATTTTTTTTTATTTTTTTCTTGATTATTTTTACTTGCACATTCTAACATGTATAACAAGGGTTGACACGCTTACTCCAGAACACGACTAACGTCTGCACAGTCTCAAGCTAGCATCTTAAAAAGACACATTACGACTCAATGAATAAATAATGTTCATTCTCATCACCCAAAAATTCAACTTATCAAACAAGAACCAAGGTGTTATTTATGAATTTAAGTTAATCCTTGTTCAATGAATGACCTAGTTTATAAAATTTGATTTCTGATGTAATGTAAACTCCCCCCACACTTGAGTGTGACTGTGTCCTCACAGTTATTAATCATACATATCTTAGTGAAAGGGAAATAAAATAAGAGGGTCAGCACGGCTTACCGGATATGTGTGCAGAAAATACGCAGTCATCGAATAGATGAACCGGTCCACAATGGACCAATGGATCAGCCTCATTAAGCTTATGAGACACAGCTGAAGCACAGAAAACCAAATCATAAAGGATTGTATATTACGTGACAGATTTGGAAAAACAAATTTCGTTTTTTCAAAAGTTTGAGTTGCTAGTTTTAAAAGCTGGAGCTTACAATTGATCCTGAAATCGAATTGAATTTTTATAGCAACAAAAGAGAGGTCATCGGGCTGGGGTTCAACAAAAGTTTCAAAAACAAAGTTTGACTTGTTCAGATGATGTATAAATTGAGAGACATGTGCATCGTTCTCACCCCCACACTTGTTTTGAGAAATATTGTTCGGTTTTGCTTTAATATTTGAAATTTTATTAACTAAAGGTTCATTCGTAAACCTAAAGTCAAAACCGAACAAATGGATTTTCAGTAAATTTCGAAATCGTGTTTTCTCAAAAATAGTGTCATTCCAGAAAAAGTTCATACACTGCATAAATTTATCATTGAAAAACAAGTGATCATAGTGAGGTTCAGTTGAAACGATCAAGTCGCAAGGAGTTTCAACAGTTTCAGAAAAATCGTTATTGTGCTTGAGATCACATTCAGCAGTTTTGTTGTTTTCAACCACCAGAATTTCAAAGTTTTCAAGTTTTTCATTTTCAGTTTCAGACCCAATAACATTATCGTCAATCAGTTCAAGAAGTTTTCGCTCATCAAAGTCGTCCTCACCTAAACAGTTGTTAACAACTTCATCATTTTTGTCAAGTTGACAATCTAAAGCTGCTAAATTTTCAAAATTTTCAGAATCAGATAGAGGAAGATCAAATTGAAGATTAACGTCTTCGTTTTCAAGAGAATTTAAATTCAAATCAAGCACAGGGCTTTCAACAACTTTATTAAGATTTTCATCAATTTCAAAAATTGTTAGTTGAAAATCATCGATTATGGGCAAAGGTGGATTTTTATTCGAATCGTCACAAGTTTGGATCCGATTTTGTTTCTCACGAAACTTCAAGTAATCGTCAAGTATGTTCGTTTGCTCAACAAAATCAAATTTATAATTATTTACATGAGAATTTTCACTTTGAAATTGTTGAGAACAAAAGTTTTCAGTAGCACCACAATTGAAATTATTCCCGTTGCCAAAATCATTTGAAAAGTGATTTACATTTTCATTTTGAATTTGAAATTCATTTTGGAGTTCAAAATTGAATTGACAAGGGTTATAATCAGAATCGTTTGATTTTGGATGTGAAATCGAATTTTGATTATTTTGAAAGCTTTCACTTGAATTGTTGCACATGTATAACTTACACAATTCATTTATTTCTTCATTTTGTTGTATGCTCATTTCAAGTAAAAATTCAACATGTGTTTCAAGAATAGAGGGTTGATCATCATTTCGAAAATTTGATGATGTACAATCGGGATTATCCTGAAAATTTTGAAAAGTTGGTGGTGTACAGTCCAAATTACTTGTACAATAGTTGTTATTAAAATATCCATATGAATTTGGTGTAAAAGTATATGGATTATATTGATTTTCACAACTATCGTAAAATCCGTAGGAATAAGGGAATTGAGACATGTTCAAGAAAGCTCTTTTAAAAAATATGTTAAAATTAACAACTTCGGATTATATGAATACAAGTCTAGGCCAGGTCCGGACAGGGGTTATCAGTGTGCCACGAATCACCGTAGAAACACAACTGAAGGTTTAAGAACCTGTTTGAGTTCGAGACTCTACCGTTCCTTAGACACCTCAGAGAGTATCAATCCTAATTGTCAATTTAACGAATATTATATATAATATATATAATATATACTTCATCGATTTCAATTCAAAACGTGCTTTATAAATCGTTTTAAATTCATTTTCAAAACGGTTTCAACTTCATATTCAATTTCAAATCAAAATTGAATATTCCAATATAAATTCGTTTTAAATTCATTTCAAATTGATTTCAATTCAATTTTGATTTTAATTCGATTTGAATTCATTTTCTTTTCAATTCAATTTCAATTCGAATTCATTTATATTCAATTTCAATTTCAATTCGAATTCATTTATATTCAATTTCAATTTCAATTCGAATTCATTTCTATTCAATTTCAATTCGAATTCATTTCTATTCAATTTCAATTCGAATTCATTGTATTTCGAATTTCAAATCAATTCAGTTCAATTCGAATTTCAATTCACTTTAAATATTATTCGAATTTCAATTCATTTCAATATAGTTCGAATTTCAAATCTATTCAATATTCATTGAAGAATGAATAAAATCGATATAAATATCGTTCACGTCAAAATGGCGTCAATCTAACCAACACGGCTTCATATGTTTCTATTTTCAAATGTTCTATTTCAAATATTTCTTTTTCAAATATTTCTTTTTTTTTAAAACTGGAATGAGGCCCAATCAATTACCATATAATGTTAATTATATGGATTTTCTACAACACATGTATATATCAACAACGATGAATAATCAACCATCACCCAAAGTGCATTCTACCCTGTATAAGCATCAAATATAAATATTCAACGCTTATAACAGCTTGTCAATCAATCGATCGACATACAACTAAATAATCGGGATTAGTGTACGTCAAATATCATCCCAATACCCGTGTGGGGTTTCAAGCAATCAAACACAGATTTTTATTTGTGCAGTTGGGCGATGTGTAAAATTTATCGTCCCAATCAATGTCCTTCAAATAGGTGTACATAAACAAACCGTCTGGTTTGTAAATGAATATTTATTTATTCACATTCACGTTAAAAATTATATTTTTAACTATCAAACTATTTTATTCAACCTATGAATTTTCTATTCGGTTCATTTATTAAATAAAATGTTATCTTTATTTTTCTAACTTATTTTTAGAAAATTTCGGCGGCATAACGGCACGATACTAGAAACGGGACAAGGCCTAGCCTTATCCCCGGTCTAGTGAAGGCCCACGCCATTCACACATCAATCAAATCAATTTCATTTCACCAAACAATTCAATTCAACTCAAATATTCTAACTAACTACACAACCAAACAATTTAACAAACAAGCCATCCATGGTCTGTGGATGACGGGTGTCGGGTGCTACTAAACACCGTCTGCATCCTAGTATATATATATAACTAGAAAAGAAATTGAAGAGTGAGAAATTCTCACCGATAGCTATTCCAAATTCACGACCCTTCATTGATAGAAATCTTCATTGCTATCGCATTTTTGTCATCTTCGTTGCTGTAGCCACTACATATGTAAAAATCGAATTTTTACTTTGTTGTTCTATATATAAAAATCGAATTTTTACTTTGCTATTCAATATATAAAAATCGAATTTCAAAAATATAGATTTCGCCTTTATAAAAATAAAGATTTCGCCCTTATAAAAATATAGTCTTCGCCTTTATAAAAATATAGATTTCGCCTTTATAAAAATATAGTCTTCGCCTTTATAAAAATATAGTCTTCGCCTTTATAAAAATATAGTCTTCGCCTTTATAAAAATATAGTCTTCGCCTTTATAAAAATATAGATTTCGCCTTTATAAAAATACAGTCTTCGCCTTTATAAAAATATAGTCTTCGCCTTTATAAAAATATAGTCTTCGCCTTTATAAAAATATAGTCTTCGCCTTTATAAAAATATAGTCTTCGCCTTTATAAAAATAAAGATTTCATTGCTAATATTCCTATCATGTAAAAATTATATTTTTAATTCTCTTCATAAACAAAAATCATGTTTTTACATCCTCTATATAGTAAAGTTTATATTTTCAATACTTTAAAAATATAAAAATCATATTTTTATTACTTCTTTATACAATAAAAATCACATTTTTATGCCGCTACTTTATATATAGAGATTATATTTTTATACCGTTTCTTTTAAAACAAAGATTATATTTTTAACTTTTAAAACCTTTCTATTTTAATAAAAATTCAATCTTGTCTATTCTTAAAAATTCGATCTTTGTTTGCTAATTTCACATGTAAAAATCATATTTTTACCGTTGTCTTATTTAAAAATAAAACCTTTTGCTACTTAAAAAGAAAGCTTTATACGAATAGGAATCAAAGCATTATATATATTAAATCGGATTTTATTTGAAGATTATATATAATAAAAACTGAAATAAATTAAATAATTAACAAATCAGAAAACTTACAACAGCCGGGGAGTGGGAAAATCGAACTGGAGAGAGCCTCGCCGGAGCAGTGGGGTGGCGCGGGTCTCCTGAGGCGTCGCATTCAGGTGGGAGGTCGAGGTGGGGAGGGTCGCGGCCTACGGTGGCCAGAGGGGGTAGCTCGAGCTCCTCTGGTGATGGCAGGCGCTACGGTGCAGATGGGGGGGGGGGGGGTTCGAGAGGAGGTTGGCGCCCTCCTTTAAGGCGGCGGCGGCACCATCGGAGGAGCGGCGGCTCCTCCGCCTCTTTTCCTACTTTTTCCCTTTTTTTTAGCTGATGAATCGAAAATGAAGGGAAAGGGGGGGGGGGGGGCAGAGCGGGTTAAAGGGGGAGAAGGGTTGACCCTTTTTTTTTTTTTAATTTTAATTTTTATTTACATAAAGTAACTTTTTCTATCAACCTCGAAACAAGGCCCACCGCCTGTCGTCCATAGCGTTTTACCCCATTCCGAACACAATGGGATATGTATCGTAGGCTGATTCGTTCGTCTCGATCAGTTTCCGTTGAATTTACATTTAAATCACTATATTGAATTTTAAACGTACATTTCAAATTACCGGGGTCACATACTAACTCTAAAAATTCTCGAAAAATACTTTCTAGCTTCGTATTGACGATACGGTCCTAACAAAACTAGTTTCGTCAGATTCTGAGACCGTTAGAAAAATGACCATCTTCCAGTCGATTAAAATCAACTGAAACTGGTCAAACGCGTTTTCCTTTGCCACGCTCACATATTGATTCGAAAAATTATGAAATTTGGAATCTAACAATAACTTGACATCACGGACCCAACAAAAGTGGTTTCGTCGAAATCCGAGGTCGTTTGCAAAATTCCCATTTTTAAGGGCTTGAATTCCATAGCGACTATTCAGGATTTTCAACTGGACATATCTTTTGATTCCCGCTATGAAATTTCGATTTTTCGGATTCGTTGGAAAGATATTCCCAATTAGATCCTAATGTTTTTGGTTTCACTAAAATCCGGATTATTTTGCACCCGGTACATTCAATTGAAGTTTGAAATCGAATTATCGAACTACCGCGCCATTTTCAATTCCTTTTTATAATTATATATAATTATTTATATTCTAACGACGGCGTATATAATATATACGTTCGAATTCCATTCAAAATAAATTTCTCGACGATATTATTTAAAATAATTCATTTTAAATATTCAAAATTCGCTAAAATTGCCAAAATAAAAATTTTAAACTGGCCCAGATTTTTGGGTTGTTACAACAAGACACGTTAGAACCAAACGAAAGAATTCATCAGAGATTGGATTAGTAATATCCAATGAGAATGACTCGTTAGAAATGGGATCAGTAGTATCCTAGAACGAGTGTGAAGAGTAAATTTTTAAAATGAAAACAATTTTTGTTTTGAAAATTTAAATCAATTATTCGTATTTGATTATTTATTTTATATTGAATTTGGACAATCCAGTATATAAAGATTTTGCGTATACGTCTGATCCGCGTGCATTCGAAGTTTTAATATACTGGATAGATATAGAATCATACTCTAATGGCTCGAAGATGATTCTGATGGTTGAGTACTCGTCGTCAGAATTTATCTTCGAGTGACGAAAGTGTGATATTTATATATTTCCATAGACTGGTGTGAGAACCAAAATTAGATAGGGCTTATTGTTGTGATTTGGCACCAAAAATGTTATTTTTGACCATATATCAAAGTTATGAATTTGAAAAGATAATCAACTAATTGATTGCTGATTGTGTTGTTTGATTATTGGTTGATTAATTAAAATGTTGAACCTTTAGCTAAATTGAACCAAATATTGAGTTGTATTGAAAATTAGTCGCATTTGCATGCTTGTACATGTACTTACATTGAACAGGTCATAGCAAGGAGGCTAGAGCAGAAGAATAAAATTGTTTCCCCAACAAATAGGTACATGTTTACAAATTTATTGGGTTTTGGATGATTTTATGAGCCAATTGGCTAGTCGATTGGCTGTTTCTTTTTCTTTTTGGATTGGCGAGGGCCATGGGAGGCTATTTGAAATATCCCAAAGTCCCCGGTGCAGGGGAGGTTATGGCGAAATTTTTCGAAATTTTTGGGTGTTAACCAAATTTTTGAAAAATTTGAAAAGTTCTTAGAAACTGAAAAGTTGAAGAACTTAAGCCGTAATGAAAATAATGAAAGTTGAGTTGGTTAGTTAAACAACTTTCGGCTTCGTTCCTTTTCGGGGATGAAAAGTTTTAAGTGGGGGAGATTGTAATAACCCGGAAATCTGAGCCAATTTAAAAATTTTATTTTGGCAATTTTAGTGAATTTTGATTATTTAAAATGAATTATTTTAAATAATAACGACGAGAAATTTATTTTGAATAGAATTCGAACGTATATATTTATTCGAATCGTCGTTAGAATATAAATAATTTATTTTAATTATATAACGAGCCTGAAATGGCGCGGTAGTTCGAAAATTCGATTTCAAAGTTCAAATGAATGTACCGGGTGCAAATTAAACCGTATTTTAGTGAAACCAAAAATATTTGAATCTAATTGAGAATATCTTTCCAACGAATCTGAAAAATTGAAATTTCATAGCGGGAATCAAAAGATATGTCCAATTGAAAATTCAGAATAGTCGCTATGGAATTCTGGCCCTTAAAAATGGAAATTTTGCAAACGACCTCGGTTATCGACGAAACCACTTTTGTTGGATCCGTGATGTCAAGTTATTGCTAGGTTTCAAAATTCGTAATTTTTCGAATCAATATGTGGGCGTGGCGAAGGAAAACGCGTTTGACCAGTTTCAGTTGATTTTAATCGACTGGAAAATGGTCATTTTTCAAACGATCTCAGAATTTGACGAAATTAGTTTTGTTAGGACCGTATCGTCAATACATAGCTAGAAAATATTTTTCGGGAATTTTTAGAGTTCGTATGTGGCCCCGGTAAATTGAAATGTGCGTTCAAATTCAATATATAGAGATATATTTTGATTTTGATGGAAACTGATCGAAACGATCGAATCAGCTTACGATACATATCCCATTGTGTTCGGAATGGGGGTAATTAGCTATGGGCGACAGTCGGTGGGTTCGATTTCGAGTTCGAAATAAAAAGTTGTTTTTTTTAAATTAAATAAATAAACAAATAAATAAATATACCCCTTCCCCCATACCCCCTTTTCACTTCAGCCCCCCCGTTTGAAATAAACAGAACAAAAAAGAAAAAAAGAAAAATAATAGAGCCCCCCTCCCCCCCCCCCCCCCCCCGTCGCCCCTACCCGCGAACGCCGCCCCCCTCCATCGCCACCGTCGCTCCGGCGAGACCCCCCTTCCTCCACTTCTCTCTCCCCCTTCTGAAACCGCACACTCCGCCCCCCCCTTTCAGCCCAAGACCGTACCCCCCTTTCACCCTCCACCTCCACCGCGGATGCCGACGCCACCACGACCTCCCCAGCTCCAACCACCTGCGCATAGCCTCCCCCTTTCATCGATTCAAACGACAACACCCCAAATCAAATGGAAAAATTGTAAGTGTTTCTGGTTTTATTTGCTTATATAAAACTGATTTATATAGGAATAAAACTGATTTATATAGGAATAAAACTGATTTATATAGGAAATAAAAACTGATTTTTATTTGCTTATAAAAAGATTTGATTTTTAGTTAATGAAAAAAAATATAATTTTTATATCATAGAAAGGTTAAAAATATAATTTTTATATCATAGAAAGGTTAAAAATATAATTTTTATATCATAGAAAGGTTAAAAATATAATTTTTATAAGTGTAGTAAGATAAAAATTTGATCTTTATAGAAGGAGTAGAAATATAAAAATATAATTTTTATGTAGAGAGAAGCAAAATATAATCTTTTTATATAGAATAGCATTGTAAAAATATAATTTTTCCTTGTATGAAGTAGCGAAGTAAAAACGTGATTTTTATCATATATATAGCAAAGTAAAAATACGATTTTTACCATTAGAATGGTTAAGGAAAAAAATTATCTTAGAAGGTTAAAAATATAATTTTTATATCATAGAAAGGTTAAAAATATAATTTTTATATCATAGAAAGGTTAAAAATATAATTTTTATAAGTGTAGTAAGATAAAAATTCGATCTTTATAGAAGGAGTAGAAATATAAAAATATAATTTTTATGTAGAGAGAAGCAAAATATAATCTTTTTATATAGAATAGCATTGTAAAAATATAATTTTTCCTTATATGAAGTAGCGAAGTAAAAACGTGATTTTTATCATATATATAGCAAAGTAAAAATACGATTTTTACCATTAGAATGGTTAAGGAAAAAAAATATGATTTTTAAATTGAAAGTGAACAAATAAAAATGTGATTTTTATTTTAAAGACAGCAGTATAAAAATGTGATTTTTATATATGTAGTGAACGAAATTGACGAAATGCGAGCACGACGAAGATTTCTACATATGAAGAGTCGTGGCGTTTGGTTTAGCTTTTCGGTGAGAACTCCTCACTTTTATTTTAATTTCTAGTTGAAATATATACTAGGATGCAGATGGTGCTTAGTAGCACCCGACACCCGTCGTCCACAGACCATGGATGACTTGTTTGTTTGGTTGCTGTGTTGTGAAATTTGATTGTGTGATGGTGAATAAAATAAAATATTTTATAGTTAAAAATATAATTTTTAACGTGTGTATAAAATAAATATTTATAAACAAATCGGACGATTTGTTTATATACACTGATTTGACTGATATTGATTGGGACGATAAATTTTACACATCACCCAACTGCACAAATAAAATCTGTGTTTGTTGATTTGAAACCCCACACGGGTATTGGGATGAGATTTGACGTACACTAATCCCGATTGTTTGGTTGTATGTCAATCGATGGATTGACAGACTGTGTAAGCGTTAATTATTTATATTTAATGCTTATGCAGTTGTGTGGTGCACTCTGGATGATGGTTGATGATTTGTCGTTGCTATTATATACATGTGTTGTAGAAAATCCATATAATTAACATTATATGGTAATTGATTGGGCTTCATTCCAATTTGGAAAATAGAAATGTAAATTCATGTGTTGAATAGAAATATAAATTCATGTGTTGAATAGAAAAAAAAATTCATGTGTTGAATTGAAAATAAATTCATGTGTTGAACTGAAAATAAATATTCATGTGTTGAATAAAAGCCGTGTTGATTAGATTGACGCCATTTAGACATGAACGATATTTATATCGATTTTATTCATTTTTATAATGAATATAGAAAACGAAGTGATTTCAAAATATAACGTTTTTGAAAATATTATCATTTGTATATCGATGATACGGAATATTCAATTTTGATTAGAAATTGAATACGAAGTTAAAATCGTTTTGAAAACGAATTTAAAATGATTTATAAAATACGTTTTAAAAGAAAATCGACGAAGTATATATTATATATATTATATAATGGCCTGAATAGAACGCGCCGCGCCGCGGCAGTTCGCGAATTTCGACCATTGACTTCGAAGGGATATTACGGGAGATCCGACCGTCAGATTCTCCTAAAACCGGAACAGTTGGGTTCGTATCGAAAAGTGTTTTCTAATGAATATTAGAGATTTGAAATCTAACAGTTGGATTTGGAATTATGTCCAAATCAAATTTGAAAAAGGTCGTTGTAAGTGCAGTTCGATGGCCGTTGATGGAAATCAACTGTACGGGCCTTGATAAAATTATTAAAAATAATAATAATTTGTGTAAAATCATAAGAAATGATTTGTGGAGAATTGGGATGAAAAACTCCATATTTGAAAAGATAAAAATAGATTTTTATCGAAATGAACTAGTTTTGAACTAGAATTATAATTCTATTTATTTTTAAAATAAATAAAGTGGAATTGAAATGGTTTTGAAAATAACCAGAATTTCCAATAATTGAATTGGAATGGATTTGAATCGAAATTGTCTGTGGAATATTGCGATGTTGGATTTCGTGATTATACAAATATTGTTATGGAAATTTGAAAGATATATTTATATCATTATTTCCCATATGATATTTGTTGGTCGTAGGATTTGATATTGAATATAAGCCGATATATTTTCTATTCAGAGCCTTGTATTTAATATCAAATGGGATTTGGGTTTGTCGTGAATGGTGTCTTAATTAACACTGTTCTTAAAACCAGTTGAGAAAAAGATTAAATCTTTTTATTTAGATTTAATGAAATGTTCCAATTAAATGATATTTAATTGGAATTGAATTGGGATTGATTTTTGGGTTTATCGTGAACGTTGTTTTAAATAACACTGGTTCTTCAACCCGATAATTAATGAAATGTGATTTTGTGTTTATCATGAACCGTGTTTTAAATGACATTGGTTCTTTAACCCAGTTAAAGACAGGATATTGATTTCTGTGAAGATTAAAACTAAGTGGGGTTTTAATGAATCTTTAATTAGATTGAAATAATCGAGAATGGGTATTACTAGTTTTGCTGCAGGCGATAGTTAAATCTTTAATTAGATTTGAACGTGAAATGGTAATTGAATTTACCGATAACACCGTGGTGTAAGATATGAAGTATTACTAGTTTTACTTCATGGGAGGAATAGGTTGGGATTGGGAAATAAAATAAATGATTACTCCGGTGTGGTTCGCTAATCCCGACTAGTTTGAATTGATATTCAAAGAAGATTAAAGAATAATTTTAAAGAATTTATCTTTGATAAAATTAATGGTAACCTTTCCCAAAGTATAAGAATATTTGAATAAAAGAATATCCTGAATTGGAATGAGGCGTATGTTGTGTTTGTGTAACACTTGTTTATTATATACGCGAGTTATTCAGAAAGACCGGGTTTATCCCATTCTGAATAACTGATTCGACGTGGTGTCGAGGATGAAGACGGTGGTCAAAGACCGGAGGTCTTCATGTCGTTTGGGTGATTACTGATGATCTTGATTGGGTCGTACACCCAAGAGGAGGGAATCAGTTAGTGGTCGTCCAGACGTACTTGGAGATCGATGGATATGCGAGGTACCAGGTGCCTCCGATTTCGTTCAGACCCAGAACGAACTTGTAAATGGACTGTGTGTCTGACATTGGATTTTATTCTGTGTGATTGATTTCTATTAAATATATATCTGTTTGGCGGCGGAGAATTTATTCTCTTGCTTTACGCCCTTCTCTGAGACGTACGAGCTCAGGGGTTATATATTGATGGATATCAAACGCATGGAGTGAATTGCCTGTGTGGCATGCCCAAGTGGCAAGTGATCAAGGCTTCTGTTGAAAAGCAAAGTCTTGTGGGTGATGATCAAAGCACAGCCTGTGTGGCATAGCTTTGTGTAGCGTTGATTCACGAGCCTCACACCCCGGTAGTGGACCAGAAACAGGAGAGGACTTCAGGGAGGGCATGCGTTTCCTTCTAGCTAGAAGTGGCGTCAGTGGTTTTACACGCCCTGACGAGTTTGACTTATGTGGTTGTTGCTGTTGCGAGGCGACTCAGATATATCGGTGACTGTGTGGAGCCGATGGAGTCATTTGGCCCATTTACGCCCGCATAGGGCGGGGAGACGTAGTGTTCATGCATTTTAATCCACACCAGTGGGCCGGCCCTGACGATCCAAGGCTTGTCTGCGCGCTTGCCTGAGACATGGGCTAGATTGTCTCGAATTCAGTAAGGACGATCCTTGGCCTTGGTTCACAGATGGAAATCCAACTTCCAATACATGACACGTGCGGTTTTGATTGTAGAGCCTAGTATGGCGACATGATATATGGTACCCATGCCGTCTAGAATTGATATTTATGATTGAAATTGTTTTGACACTATACACTTATAGTAATAATAAAAGATGAAATGTAGCATATCAAGCATTCTTTGGCTATTATGAGGTAAAACCTTATCCTCCGGCTTGTGTTGCATTGTGTGATGGGACCTGGGTCTTATAATAGCTTCATTTTTCTTTATTTAGCATTGCGCTGTTGTTTTATGCACTGGTGTTCTTGGGAGGAAACCCGTTCTGTGTTATACGGCGTGGTCCCTTGATTTACCTAACTTTAAAAATAAAGATTAATAACTGTTTTAGTTCTCACACCAGTCTCATGACTGACCTGGAGTTTATTTTTTTAACCTAAACTCTGGGTGCCCTTATTTTGACACGGACAGCTAGTAGTTTCGGTTTTGCAGATTAATATTCACAGGATCCTGATTTACAGCTGGAACAATACTCGGAAAGCTCTGTATCCGTGTATTACTTCTAGTTGTGTATTGTATTATTTTCCGCTGCTATGTAATGTATTGTAATCTCTGATATTTTCTATGTAATATTTATTCATACTCTGTAATATTCTTGTATTCTGATGGAATTGTTGTAATTAACAATGAAATGTTCTTCTGTTTGCGTTCCGATTTGTCGTGTTCTCAAAACAATCAGGGGTTTCGAACGGTCTTGGTCGGTTTAGCGACTGATTCGGATCGAGCGAAATTCCTGGTCATTACAACCAACGTGGGGAGGGGCGACGCGTGGGCCCGCTTCGCGATGGAGGCGCGTTTCCCCTTTTTCTATTTCTTTTTTTTTATTTTAAACCCTACGGGTTTTGACTGAGGGGAGAGGGAGAGTATAGGGGGTGAATATATATTTTATATTTAATTTTAAATTCAAAAAGGTTGCTTTTTCATTTGATCTCCAATTCGAACCTAACGGCTATCGCCCTTAGCTAATTACCCCCATTCCGAACACAATGGGACTTGTCCGGTAAGCCGGTTCGACTGTTTCGATCAGTTTTCATCAAAATCAAAATATAAATCTATATATTCAATTTCAAGCGTACATTTCAATTTACAGGGTAACATCTGGACCCCAAAAATTCCATAAAAATTATTTCTAGCTTCGTATTGACGATACGGTCCTAACAAAACTAAATTTATCAAATTTGAAGACCGTTCAAAAAATGGCCATTTTCTGGTCGATCCTAATTGACTTAAACTCTCAAAACACGTTTTCCTTCGCCACGCTCATATATTAATCCCAAAAATTATGAATTTTGGAATCTAGCAATAATTTGACATCCCGGATCCAACAAAATTGGATTCGTCGAGAACAGAGGTTGTTTGCAAAATTTCCATTTTTAAGGGCTATATATTCCATAGCGACTATTCTGAATTTTCAATTGTGCATAACTTTTTATTCCCTCTATGAAATTTCAATTTTTCGGATTCTTGGAAAGATATTTTCAAATAGATTCTAATATTTTTGGTTTTGCTAAAATCAAGTTAATTTTGAATCCTGTGCATTCATTTGAATTTTGAAATCGAATTTTCAAACTACCGCGCCATTTTCAATTCCTTTTATAATTAGAATAAATATTTATATTCTAATGCCGATTCAAATAAATATATACATTCTAATTCTATTCGTTATTATTTAAAATAAATCATTTTAAATATCCCAAATTCATTAAAATTGCCAAAATAAAAAAATTAATTTGGTTCTGATTTTCCGTGTTGTTACAATCTCCCTCACTTAAAATCTTTTCGTCCTCGAAAAGGAATGGAGCTCAAAGTTGTTTTACTAATCAACTCAACTTTCTGTTTGGCTTTCATTCTTCAACTTTTCAGTTTTTAAGAATTTTCCAATTCTTCAAAAATTTGGCTAACACCCTAAATTTTTGAATTTTTTTGCCATAACCTCCTTTGTACGGGAGCACCGGGAAAATCCTCAAACCGCCACGCAGGCCCTCTCATCTCAAAAAGAAAAGGACAAAGCCAAGCTGCTCATAAAATCATCCAAACCCAAGAAATTAGTAAATATGTACCTATTTGTTGGGCATACAATTTTATTCCTCTGCTCTAGCCTCCTTGCTATGACCTGTTCAATGTATACACATGTATATGCATGCAATTTCAAACAATTTTCAATTCAGTCCAATATTTGATACAATTTGGCTTAACGGTTCCAAATTCTAATTAATCAAAACAATAATCAAACCACATAATCAGCAATCAATTAGTGATTATCTTTTCAAACACATAATTTATATATATATATAAATCTATTTTTGATGCTAAGTCACAACAATAAACCCTATCTAGTTTTGGTTCTCACACCAGTCAATTGGAAATATATAGATCCCACTTTCGAAACTCGAGCATAAATACTGATAATGTGATCACAATTACCAGTATCATCCCCAGGCGACTAGAGTGTGATTCTATATCTATCTAGTATATTAAAACTTCGAATACACGTTTGCAAGGCGTATATGCAAAATCTTTATATATTGGATTGTCCAAATTCAATACCAATAAAATATTCAAATACGTATAAATTGGTTTAAATCTTCAAAACAAAATTTGTTTTCATTTTTATCTTAAAAACACTACTCTTCACACTCGTTCTAGGATACTGCTGATCCCATCTCTAATGAGTCATTTTCATTGGATATTACTAATCCAATCTCTAATGAATTCTTTCGTTCGGTTCTAATATGTCTTGTTCTCGAGCTCTGTAAACCAAAGCTCTGATACCACTGTAAGGCCACGAAACTTCCCCGGTCTCCGAAGAGAAGAGGAAGAACGGATTGCTTTGAGGACAAGACAAATCAGAACACAAACAAAAGAACATTTCATTGATTATTACAACAATTTCATCAGAATACAAGAATAGTCCAGAGTACACATGAATAATATACAGAAGAAAAATATCAGAGATTTAAACTACATTTAAATACATAGCAGCGGAAAAATAATACAAAACACAACTGAAAGGAATATACGGATACAGAGCTTTCCGAATATCATTCTAGCTGTAAACTAGGATCCTGTGAATATAAATCTGCAAAAACCAAAACTACTAGCTGCCCGTGTGGAAAATAGGGGCACCCAGAGTTTAGGATAAAACAATAAACTCCAGGTCAGTCATGTGACTGGTGTGAGAACTAAAACAGTTATTAATCTTTATTTTAAAGTTCGATAAATCAAGGGACCACGCCGTATAACACGGAACGGGTTTCCTCCCCAGAATACCAGTGCATAAAACAAACAGCGCAATGCTAAACAAAGAACAATGAAGCTATTATAAGACTCAGGTCCCATCACACAATGCAATACAAGCCGGAGGATAGAGTTTTTACCTTATTATAGCCAAAAATGCTTGGTACGTGAGATTTCGTATTTTACTATTACTATAGGTGTATAGTGTCAAAACAATTTCAAATATAAATGTATCAACCACAGACGGCATGAGTGCCTCATCCCACTATATCGCCATACTAGGCTCTACAATCAAAACCGCAAAGTCATGTATTGGAAGTTGGATTTCCATCTGTGAACCAAGGCAAGGGATCGTCCTTACCGCTTCGAGACTCTCTAGCCCGAGTCTCAGGCAAGTACTCTATCAAGCCTTTGGATCGTCAGGGCCGGTCCACTCGATGTGGATTAAAATGCCTGAACACTGCGTTTCCCCGCCCTATGGGGCATAAACTGGTCATATCCCGATCAAACTATCGGCCTCGTAACGACCGATATAACCGAGGCGCCTCGCTATCCATCATCCACATAAGTAAAACGTCAGGGCTTGCAAAACGCTGACACCACTCCTAGCTAGAAGGAAACGCATGCCCTCCATGAGATCCTCTCCCATTTCTGGTTCACACCGGGGTGTGAGGCTCGCGAATTAACACTACAAAAAGCTATGCTATATTAAAGTCGTGCTTTGATCATCAACCCAAGACTCTGCTTTTCAACAGAAGCCTTGATAATTTGCATCTTAGCATGCCAAATAGGCAATTCACGCTATGCAACCAATGTCTATCAACCACACAGAATGAAATCCGATGTTAGACACACATCCATTTACAAGTTCGTTCTGGGTCTGAACGAAACCGGAGGCACCTTATTCCTCGTTCCGTATGTCCAATACAGGAGAGAGGTCCTCGCATATCCGGTCGATCTCCAAGTACGTCTGGACGATCACCACTTATTACCTTGTCTTAGGCGTACAACCCAATCAAGACATCAATAATCATCCAAACGATGTGAAGACCACCCGTCTTCGACCACCATCTTCATCCTCAACATATCATCGAATCAGTTATTCAGAATGGGATAAACCTGGTCTTTCTGAATAACTTTCGTATATAATGAACCAGCGCTATAAAAACACAACATACGCCTCATTCCAATCCATAATATTCCTTTATTTAAATATTCTTATACTTTGGGAAAGGTTCCCATTAATTTTATCAAAGATAAATTCTTTAAATTTATTCTTTAATCTTCCTTTGAATATCAATTCAAACCAATTTATGGTTTATCCACACTAGTCGGGATTAGCGAACCTTACCGAAGTAATCATTTTTTTAATTTCCTAATCCCAACCTATTCATCCCATGAAGCAAAACTGGTAATACTTCATATCTAACACCACGGTGTTATCGGTGAATTCAGTTACCATTTCACGTTCAAATCTAATTAAAGATTTAACTATCGCCTGGAGAAAAACTGGTGATACTCCATTCTCATCATTTCTTGAATTTGATAATTTTAGTTATCAAATTCACCTTCCAGTCTAATTAAAGATTCATTAAAACTCTAATTCAGTTTTAATTTCTAGAAATCATTAGTTAATGATTTTCTTCAAAGTTAAGAAATTAATCTCATCTTTAACTGGGTTAAAGAACTAATGTCATTTAAAACACAGCTCATGATAAACCCAAAATCACCTTCCATTAACAATGGAAACTTCAAGGAAAACAAATCAATATATATATAATCGATATAAACTTCCATATCCAACCGATAATATAAATGGAATAACGACAAAGCCTTTTAAAATCCATATATAGTAACAGTCTTCCTCCACAGAAGTCCACTTCGATTATCACCAAATCGAATTCCATTCCAATTTATTTTATTAAATTGGAAAACTTCACTTTGGAAAATTTCCCTTTAAATCTTAACAAAAGATTAATAAACTCCAAATCACATTTCACTGTAAATCGGGTTAAAGAACGAATGTCGTTAAAAACACAGTTCACGATAAACCCAATTCACATTCCATCAGTCTCTAACCGTTAATTAGTAAGAGAACAATTCCCTAAGTATCAATCTCGAAGGCTGAAACCAACATCAGATTCATGCCCAGGAAACCATTCAACTAAGCTAATCTCTAGTTAGTTTCTAATTTTCTTAAATCAACCGGGTTTAAGAACAGTGTTAGTGAAGAAACCGTTCATGACAAACCCAAAATCCCATTTCATATTAAATACAAGGCTCTGAATAGAAAATATATCGGCTTATATTCAATATCAAATTCTGAAATCAACAAATATCGTATTGGAATAACGATATATATATCTTCCAAATTCCTCCGCAATGTCCGTATAATCACAGAATCCAACATCGAAATATTCTGAGGAAAATTTTGATTCAAATACATTCCAATTTATATATTGGAAATTCTGGTTATTTATAAAACCAATTCAAATCCAATTTAATTATTTAAAAATATTGGATTATAATTCTAGTTCATAACTAGTTCATTTCGATAAAAATATATTTTTATCCTTTCAAATTTGGAATTTTTCATCCCAATTCTTTCCAAATCATTTATTATGATTTTACACAAATTATCGATATTTTTAATAATTTTATCAAGGCCCGTGTAGTCGATTTCCATAAACGGCCATCGAACTGCACTTACAGCGACCTTTTCCAAATACGATTTGGACATAATTCCAAATCCAACCGTTAGATTTCTAATTTCTTGTATTCTTTAGAAAGCTCTTTTCGATATGAACCTAACGGTTTTGGTTTTAGGAGAATCCGACGGTCGGATCTCCCGTAACATCCGTTCGAAGTCAGTGGTCGAAATTCGGGAACTACAGCGGCGCGACGCATTCTATTCAGGCCATTATATATATTATATATATTTCATCGATTTCCATTTAAAACGTATTTTATAAATCGTTTTAAATTTGTTTTCAAAACGATTTCAACTTCATATTCAATTTCTAATCAAAATTGAATATTCCATATTATCGATATATAAATGATAATATTTTCAAAACATTAGATTTTGAAATCAATTCCTTTTTGATATTCATTATAGAAATGAATAAAATTGATATAAATATCGTTTACATCAAAATGGCGTTAATCTAATAAACACGACTTTATATATTTAAATATATTCGCGTCCATCCCAAATCGGACATCAAAATCACATTTTGATTCCATTACTGAATATTATTTTAAAATATTCATTATTTTAAAATAACCGTTATTTCAAAATATTCATTCTTTCTGAACTGGAATCAGATGCAGTCAATTACCATATAATGTGATTATATGAATTTCATACAACACATGTATATAACAACAATCAAACACAGTCAACCATCATCCAGAGTGCATTCTACACTGCATAAGCATCAAATATAAATATTTAACGCTTACAGCAGCCTGCCAATCCTTCAATCGACATACAACTAATTATTGGGACTAGTGTATGTCATATATCATCCCAATACCCGTGTGGGGTTTCAAACAATAGCACAGAATTATTTGTGTAGTTGGGCGATGTGTAAAATTAATCGCCCCAATCAATATCAATCAAATGGGTGTACATAAACAAATCGTCTGATTTGTGTATGAATATTTATTTTATTCATATACACGTTAAAAATTATATTTTTAACTATAAAATATTTTACTCCATTTCACATCACACAGTCAATTTTCACAACACAATCAGTCAAACAAACAAGCCGTCCATGGTCTGTGGATGACGGATGTCGGGTGCTACTAAGCACCGTCTACATCCTAGTATATATTTTAACTAGAAAATAAAATAAAAATGAGGAGTTCTCACCTTTGGGATCCACTCCTCCATTCTCTATTTGAACGGTTTGGATTCTGTTTCTCGTCCGTTTCAACTCAATCCGTTTTCATGCTGTTCATAGTAAAAATCATATTTTTATCGCTTCATTCCAATAAATAAAAATCATATTTTTATTTCTACTTCATATATTTTTACAATGCTTCTTTCTATATAAAAATTATATTTTTATATTTCTACTTCTTATATAAAGATCGAATTTTTCTTTCGCTTCATATACACTAAAAATCGAATTTTTATCTTAATGATATCCATATAAAGATCGTATCTTTATCATAATGAAATCATTATAAAAAACGTATTTTTATCTATAAAAATCACATTTTTATAATGCTTCCTACAAAATAAAAATTATATTTTTATCACCATTCTACATATATAAAAATCGAATCTTTATATTATTACATACATATGATAAAATTTATATTTTTATCTAACTAAAAATAATATTTTCACATCGCTATTCAAATTATAAAAATCATATATTTATTATCTTTATAATATGAAAATCATATTTTTATTGTCTCTATAATATATAAATCATATTTTTATTACTCTACATAAATAAAAATCATATTTTAATTACTCTACATAATAAAAATTATATTTTTACTTCGCTACTTCATATATAAAAATCGTCGCTATATTTATAATAAAAATCGTCTTTTTATTATATCGCTACATATATAAAGATCAAATTTTTATCCCTTCGTTATATATATAAAAATCAAATCTTTACCTCCTAAAAATTATATTTTTACAGAACTAAAAATCGTTTATTTTCTTATCTAAAAATCGGATTTTTCTAAACTAAAAATCTCATCTTTTTATGATTAAAAATCATATCTTTTCTTTTTATAAAAAAATCAAACCTTTCTAAATATAAAAATCTGATCTTTTTGCTATTTTAAAAATCATATTTTTTACAATACCTTTATAGTTAAAATATGAAAATAAAATTCAATGTTAAATATATATATTTCTTTGATTTTAAACCATGTATTTGAAATTAAATCTATGAAAGTAAAAGCTCACCTTTGTTTTTTCTAAAAATCGAATCCTTTTGATGAAGGAAAGCCCACCGGTGGCGGTGGGTGCCTGAGGACGGCGACATTGGACGGAGGGGGGGGGGAGGTGGTCGTGGAGCGTTGAAGAGGGGTGCTCGAGGGTGCGGCCGACCGTTGGTGGGGAGGGGGGTTTGTGGTCTTGGCGTCGGGTTTTGGGTGATGTGGTCCCCGTACGAACGGTGGAGGGAAGAAGAGAGAGGGAAGGAGAGAGTAAAGGTGGTGGCGGTCGGATTTGGGTGGTGCGGCGACCGACGTGGGGAGGGGCGGCCCGTGGGCCCGCTACGCGATGGAGGCGCGTTTCCCCTTTTTGGTTTTCTTTTTTTATTTGTATTTTAAACCCAACGGGTTTTGACTGAGGGGAAAGGGAGAGTATAGGGGGTGAATATATATTTTATATTTAATTTTAATTTTAAATTCAAAAAGGTTGCTTTTTCATTTGATCTCCAATTCGAACCTAACGACTGTCGCCCCTAGCTAATTACCCCCATTTCGAACATAATGGGACATGTTCGGTAAGCTGATTCGAATGTTTCGATTAGTTTCCGTCAAAATCAAAATATAAATCTATATATTCAATTTCAAACGTACATTTCAATTTACCGGGGTCACATACGGACCCCAAAAATTCCAGAAAAATTATTTCTAGCTTCGTATTGACGATACGGTCCTAACAAAACTAATTTCGTCAAATTTGAAGGCGTTCGAAAAATGGCCATTTTCTAGTCGATCCAAATTGATTAAAACTGTCAAAACTCGTTTTCCTTTGCCACGCTCACATATTAATCCCAAAAATTATGAATTTTGGAATCTAGAAATAATTTGACATCCCGGATCCAACAAAAGTGGTTTCGTCGAAAACAGGGGTCGTTTGCAAAATTTCAATTTTTAAGGGCTATATTTTCCATAGCGACTATTTTGAATTTTCAATTGGACATAAATTTTTATTCCCGCTATGAAATTTCAATTTTTCGGATTCGTTGGAAAAATATTTTCAAATAGATTCTAATATTTTTGGTTTCGCTAAAATCCGGTTTATTTTGAATCCTGTGCATTCATTTGAAATTTGAAATCGAATTTTCAAACTACCGCGCCATTTTCAATTCCTTTTATAATTAAAATAAATATTTATTTCTAATGTCGATTCAAATAAATATATACATTCTAATTCTATTCAAAATAAATTTCTAGTCATTATTATTTAAAATAAATCATTTTAAATATCCCAAATTCATTAAAATTGCAAAAATAAAATTTTTAATTTGGTTCTGATTTTCCGGGTTGTTACATGAGTCATTCTTATTGGATATTACTAATACAATCTCTGATGAATTCTTTCATTCAGTTCTAATGTGTCTTGTTCTCGAGCTCTGTAAACCAAAGCTCTGATACCACGATGAAATGACCCAAACTCGCCCTTACAGGAAAGCCCGGATTGAGTTGAGAACACGACAAATCAGAACACAAACAATAGAACATTTCATTGTTATTACAACAATTACATCAGAGTACAAGAATATAACAGAGTATGAATAAATAATGTACATCAGTAAAATATCAGAGATTAAAATACATTACATAGCAGTGGAAAATTAATACATAACATAACTGTAAGAAATACACGGATATAGTGCTTTCGGAATATAGCTCCAGCTGTAAACCAGGATCCTGTAAAATAGAAATCTGCAAAACCAAAACTACTTGCTGCCCGTGTGGAAAATAGGGGCAGCCAGAGTTTAGTTCAAACAATAATCTCTAGGTTGCGGCTTTTATCTTTGAACCAAACACGAGAATTAGGGTTAAACTTTTCTCACGATACACCACGCCGGAGGACGATCGCCCACCTTCATCTTGTCGCCACCTCCTGCCTCCGCCGACGCCAGGGAAGGCGTCAAACTCGGTGGCCTCTATCGGTCTCGGTTGGCATGCGAACGCTGTTCCTTTGGGCACCAAATTCCTAAAATCCGCTACCCCATTTTAGATCTCAGCCGTTGGTTGTATGGATCTAACCTAGCCGAACAATTCTCCATTTATAAGTTTCTGAAAATATTCAAGGGATTGAGAGATTTGATTGAATTCGTTTGTGAAGGGAATGGCCATTAAAATGAGTAATGGCGGCGGTAGAAGGTCTTGACCACGGAAAAAGGAAATGAGGGTTTGACTAACTTTGACTTGGGCATATATTATATAATTTAATATTATTTAATTCTTTTATAACTTGTTTATCGTCCCGAACTCCAAATCAAACCCAACGATTGTCGCCTCTAGCTAAATACCCCTATTCCAGACACAATGGGATATGTTTCATAACCCAATTCTACTGTTATAATCACTTTTTCTTTAAATTAAAATAAAATCATTATATATTGAATTTAAACGTACATTTTAATTTACTGGGACCACATACTAACTCCAAAAATTCCAGAAAAATAAATCTTGCTATATTTTGACGATACGATCCTAACAAAACTAAGAGCATTTGAAAAATGGTCATTTTCCAGTCGATTAAATTCAAACTGAAAGGTGCCAAACGCGTTTAAATTCATCGCGCTCACAAATTAATTCCAAAAATTATGGAAATTGGAATCTAGCAATAATTTAACATTCTGGATCCAACAAAAGTGGTTTCATCGAAAACGGAGGTCGTTTGCAAAGTGGCTATTTTTAAGGGTGTAACTTCCCATATTTTCTGTATATTTATTTTTCAAATTTTAAATATATAAAATAGAATAATATGGAAAAAAAATCAAATTTTGTGGGTTATAAGGGTGATGATTATTCAAATGGAGTATAAATAGATTTTTAATTTAGTTTACACTTAGAATTTGGAAATTCATATTTTATTTATTTAAATGATTTGAGTTATTCAGTTAAAATGGAAATTCAAATTTAATTGGTAAATGGAGAATTCTAAGTTGGGTAATAATGACTGTAATTCAAATTTAAATTCAAATAATCAAATTTAGATTTAAAATGGGTGGAATTTGTTTATAAAATTTATTTTAGTTATAAGTTGATTTAAATTTGAATTTATAAATATTTAAATTTGAATTAAAACAATTAATTGAATTTTTTTCATATTTTATTAATAAATTAACTGTGAAATTTCACTGTTTTGGAGACTGCCTCGGAATTCGACAAAACTGGCGCCATCAGAACCGGAATGGTGAATTATTATAGGATTTCAATTTGCGTTACAATCCGACTTACCGTTTGTTCGTACGAGAGAAAATGTGAAAGAAATCAAAATGAATGAATAATTGGGTGTTTTAACATTTGGGCCTTCTATAAATTATATGAAAATCCCTTCCTTCATTTCATCAGCTCATTTCTATGATACATACACTTTTCTCCATTAAGTTTTCATTTCCATGGCTGAGAAAAAAATCTAAAACCCTAGATCAAAATAAAAACAACTTCAAAAATAAAATTTCTCCAAACCCTATCAAATTATATATCAAATTGAAGCTCTCGATGAGTAGAAGCCGCTGGTACCATTTGTTTCAACATGTAGTGGACGGATTCGCCAGAAATCGCGGTCAAAGTCTCTGTTTTCGTAACCCTAAATCACAAAATTGGGGTTTTTCGATTTGAACAGAAATTGGGAAATCTGAGATATGGGTTTGGTTCGGATCGTCGCTTGGAGTTCAACGGGACTGGTCTCATCAGTTATTGTTAAGCAAATCACCGGTATTTCGTGTTTAAGGGTTTTCGAACCCGGTTCTTTGGAGGCGTCGCACGGGTTGAGGTCTCCACCGGAGATGGTGCCGGTTGGAGGACATGAGCGGCTGAGGAAGGTTTTCGCGATGGAGGTGATCTCGCGTCTTTCGGTGGTCAGAGCGCCGAGGAATTTACGGTCAAAGTTGGTCGTGGATGGATTCATTTTCCGCGTCGTGTACTGGATGAGGAGCGGGAAGATGGATTCCAGGCGGGTGACATGTCAGAGGATAAGTGGGTGAGAAATTATTTTATTATTTTATATAATTTCCAAATTCAAAATGGTAAAATACTCATAACTCTCTCGTTTTGACTCGGATTTGAACGCGGTTTGTTGTGTTGGGATCGTGGCGGAATTGCGGACGTTTTGGCACTAACATGGCTGCATTTGGAGACTATAAATTTTTGGCCCTTAGTTGGAGGTTCGATCAACTATGGACGCCAAGGTAAGTGATTTTCTCACTCACGAAATACTGAATTTTTCCCATATTTATTGAATTAAATTATGAAATAAGTTTGGTTTCATGGTTGTGTTGGATTGTTGATGTGTTGTTAAATTTGACATGCAAGTGTGTTAATATTCAAATTTTGTCACTAATTAGTTATTTAATTTAATTTAAATTCTAGTTGAAATTTCGAACCCTTGCCAAACCCTGAAACAGTTAATGCTGATCAGTTGAATGAAATGGTCGCGATGGATGTTGGTTGAAATTTATTACTGAATTTATATTGATGTTTCTAATGCTCTTTATTCCAGTATATTTTATTTCCTGTTGATTTTAGCGATAAATCCCATTTACCCTTGATGTTACGGGCATCTAATGAACCCGGGATTTATCGATAAAATAAATTAAGAACACGGAGTGAAATGATAAATCTCTGTGACCCTGATTTGGATTGAAATGATAGATCCATCCCTAAAATATCGAGAAATTAAATTTAAAATCACTTGGCCATGGGGTAGATAATTATATAAAGACATCGGTTGGTTAAATGATTTTAAATATTTGAAATTTTATTTGATAGAATTTTCCCTTTAAAAGAATGTACCGATACTCGATAATTCAATTCTTCAAAGATTCTGACTGGGATGTTGATTAAAAAGGGTTAAAGGAATTTTCCAAAACAAAATGGAAATATTTAAATTGGGATTTGAATATGATTTAAAATCTTTTCAAATTAAGAGTTGGATTAGAAGGAAATAAATTCTTATGGAATCTAATTTTTGGGAAATTTGGAAATCGAGGGGATCTGAGTTGTTTTAACTCGGTTTGAATATATGTTTTAACTCTTGAAATCAAATAGTTGTTTGGATGGGGTTGAAACGAGATATGGAATTAAATGAACTCCGCTGAGACCGGAGAATAGATTCAAGTATTTGAAATTTGGAAGGAAGGAAAGATTTTGATTAGAGAAATTTATTTTAAATATATTTATGCATTTGATTCCAAATAATTATTATTGCTTTAAAATTTATTATTTACCTTTACTTATAACTATTGTATTTTAAATAATTTTTCCTTATAATTCATTTTTCAAAATTTTCTAGTAAACCTTATTTTTAAGTATATATAGAATATTTAAATTACTGATTTATTTTAATTATTATATTCTATATATCTATATATTTATTTATATAAAATTTATTATTATTATTATTATATAAACATTTAGTTTACAAGTATTTTGAAATTTTAAATTCCTTCCGAATGGAAATGCTTGAGTTTGAACCGCTGGTTCAAATGGAGTTGAGATAAGAATCCGTGATAATTTGAAATCTTTGAGATAAATTATATTCTATTTGAATATAAGTCGTTTTTGAAATATTATATGATTATAATATAATGATATGAAATATATTCTAGTTTTAGAATATAATCGGTTTGGGTATGATTATGATATGTCGATATGAAAATTTTATTCGTTGAATATAAATTGGGTTCGAAAATTGAAGATGATATTTGGATATGAAAGCAAACCTTTATCAAATATAAAAGAACCGACCGATGTGAAAGATGTAAGCGTTGGTTGTTAAAGAGACCGGAGTCGACATAAGGCATACTCTCTGTCAGTGTCGATACCACTTTGACAACTGTGAACGTTATGACGTATCCAGATTGAGTATGATGACTTGGAGGTGATTATTGAATCGAAGAAGATGATCGATGACGAAATAGCCCTGACCTTCGGGTCAGAATTGAAATGACTAAAACAGGAGCTATACCGTGACTAACTGAGGTAGCACCTTTGATCGGACACACTTCTTCGATACTATTTCTATGACTATGATGATTTGGGTCCATTTATGAATTATGGGAGTGTGTTCCGAGGTGGGCGGTAGTGGCTGCTATGCGTTACCACCGGTCCGGGAGTGCGATTGGTAGAATCCTACCCTGGGCATTGCCTCGAGTGCCTTGTCATATTATCCTTATCGAGCCATACGATTTTGATTTGTATCGTACCTATGGAGTGCCCTCTGATGCCATCGTTTACGGTACTGTATATACTACGGTATTATAAACGGTGTAAGGGTAAAAATGTAATGCCGCTTACGCTATTTTCAGTATTTATACTTTACTGAGTAGACACTGTCATAATAGCATATTATCTATGTATGTATTAGTCTAACGGATCCTCAAGAAATAGAAAAATCCCGTAATATCTCCTGAGTTACTGCACCCATGATACTGATGTTATTTCGTATTTTGATTTGACTAATATGAGATGATTTAGTGCTGATCCGAGTGTTTGTTGTGTTTCCTTTATGCAATACGCTCGGGTCAGCAGATGTTGCAGTTAGCGAATATTTCCTTGCCTTGGAGGACGAAGACGAAGTTTGGCGTATATTTATCTATTATGAGTATGGTTTAACCACTGCATTTATTTCCGCTGCTTATTATGTACATCCGTATGTATATGTAACTCTGATAATCATTGAATGTTATAACCACAGTATACATTTCAACTGCTTTTTAACTGCTATTTGTTTATTATATGTTGTCCTTCCGCTGTGAGATTCTGTTATTGTTTTTCTCTTCTTTCTTTCTTTTCCTTCTTTTCCCAATAACTACATGCATTTGCGATTTGTTTGGGTCGACATGTGTGGCTTATTGTCGATTTTAAACGGTCAAAAATATGGGTCGTTACAGTTGGTACCAGAGCGATGGTTGTCGACAACCTTGGCTCTGTTTGGGAATAAACTCATTAGAGATGGGGTTAGAAACGCCCTAGAATGAGTTTGAGTGATATGAGAGAGCGTACTTGTATTTGGTTATAAATTGGTTTATATTATGTTGAGTTGTTCTGTTGAATATTTATGGATTCTGGTCGATATATGGGACGCCATAGAGTCGATAGGGATCTCTAAATAATCGAACAGAATGAGTGATATAATATGGTTTCTATTTTTATTTTAAAATATATCAAAAATATATTATTGGTTCAAGTATATATGTATTCGTGTTAGTGGGTAATAATATTAAGTTATTACCTATTATGGTCGGTTGAATAATAAATATAATAATAGATAATTAATAGGTGTTGGAAATTTAATGGTTTTAGAAAATATTTGAAATGAGATGAAATACCTGTAGGTATAATTAGGTGAGAAAGGTGTGATTAAAATAGAAATGACCTTAAAACTTGATCCTGGGAGACTTTTGAAATAGTTTGACAAAGTGAAAATAATATCGTATTATAAGAAATAGTTTTAGAAATAGTTTTCAAAGGATTTTTAAAGGGATAAGAGTGTAATCCCTTCTCAGAACATCAGAAATGATTTCGATAATGAGTGCACGCATTATCGACATTTATCCTGAAGCATCTGAGTGGGGGAGACCACCCGTACTTTCATAATTGGTTTGAAAGGATCTTTGGATTTAAACCCCTATAGTATAAGTTTGGATAAGAGTCCAAGTATATGATATTTAAAAATCAGTTTAAATTTAAACCAGAATTGAAATTTTATGTTCTTTACAAATTAAAGATTGGATTAAATTTTTTTATATGGTATGGTTTTCAAAGAAGTTTATAAACATGTATGTTACTTTGAACTTAGTTTAAACCCGGAATTAAAATACTTAAGTTGTCTTAACTAATAATATTGGTTTAATCACTTAAGAAACTCGATCTGTTAGAATTTAGATGTTGAAACGAGGAAATGGACCTGAGTATTAAGAGAAAAGAAGTGGTCGTTGAATTCTTAAGCAGGGCGATAATACGGGAAGGAAATTTGCCGATGGAATATATATATATATATAAATGGTTTAAATTGAATGCGCCGCGTAGCGACCGTTCGCGAATTTCGACCATTGACTTTGAATGGACATAGCGGGAGATCCGACCGTCGGATTCTTCCAAAACCAAAACCATTGGGTTCGTATCGAAAAAAACTTTCCAATGAATATGAGAGATTAAAAATCTAACGGTTAGATTTGGAAATATGTCCAAATCAAATTTGGAAAAGGTCGCTATGGCCGCAGCTCGGTGGCCGTTATTGGAAACCGACTGAAATATCGATAATAAAATTATTAAAAATATTAATAATTTGTGTAAAATCATAGTAAGTGATTTGGAAAAAAAATGGGATGAAAATTCCATACTTGAATAGAGAAAAATATATTTTATCGAAACAAAACTTAATTTAGGTCGACTAAATGAATTGAAGAATTTGGTGGTAAAATAAAAACGGTAATAACTTATGATGTGAAATAGTTAATGAGTAATTTAGGTTAGTCGAGAAGAAAATTGATAAGAAATTAAGTTGGGAATGAAATGTAAATGGTAGATAGACTAAAGCGAAGAGATTAAATGGTGAATTAGAGTATGTATGGAAGGATGGTGTAAAATCTAAATGGGTTAACCCTCACTTGGACAATATATCGAGCATAAATCTAAGTTTAAATAATGAATGAGAATAGGTGAGAAAATGGTTAAGGTATGAATCGAGGTGTCGAAATAAGAATAATGAGATATAAAAAAATAAAACTTATTTGAGGTGAAGGGATTTAATATGTGGAAATCAATTTGGGAAAATGAAATAAGTCGATATAGAATTATGCGTATTGTTGGATTTAGTTAGTGAAATGGAAATTTCAAAACGAGAGAAATAAATGGTTGATATAAAGAAACCATCACAGATCTTAACCTTTGATTATGGATTGGAAGTTAACTTTATGGAACGACATCCACGTAATATGGGTGGAATAATAAGGATAAGTAATGAAATTTGATGGGTTGACCCGTGTTAATGGGATAATGATTTAAGGTAATCACGTTAGTGAGAATAAACTTATATAATTAGAAGGAATAAAATTGAGATTAATTCAAGTGAATGGCTAATCGAATATCGGAATGGAATAAACAAAAAAATCAAAATTCGAATCCATTTCTAGGGTAAGGAAATAATAACAAATTCGAAGTGTTAAAGAATTTCCAAATTTTGGAATTGAAAAAATTGAAACTTTAAATAAAAGAAAACGATGTTATGTGAAATCGAAAATATTAGACAAGCTGAAGTAAAGTGGCCATAACTTTTAAATGAATGATCGGAATTTAACGATTCCGGACTTTTGGAAACTTTAGAAACTGAGCTAAAACTTTCGTTAATAGCGCCCGTCGAAATTCTCATGTTTACCATGCTGAAATCAAAGGTTTAGTTGTAGTTGTATGCGCAGAAAATTAAAACTGAAGTATATATCAATATTGTTTTGATCATAACTCCCTAAAGGAGCGCCGAATTTCGATGTGCGAGTACAATTCGGAAAGGCCAGAATGTAAACTAAAACTTTATCTTAATATGCCTAGTCAAATTCTGATGTTTAGGGGGCTAAAAAGTGGATAGAACATTTCAGACCTGCATTTTCAGGGTACGGGCTGAAGCGTTCGGTTTTATTTAAACAGTCATAACTTTTGAACGAATTGTCGGAATTCGGTGAATCCGGACAATTCGGAAACCTTAAAAGAAATGCTACAACTTTTACTCTAGTCAAATTCCAACATTTAATGGGTGATAAACTTCATTTTGTTTGCCAGCCAGCCATAGATATATTGGTTTTGGGGTTAAAATGATTAATGTATGTTGTGTAAGTTGCATATGTTTGTTATATATTGTATATATGCTTGAATCTCATGTGTATGCGAGTTGTAACAGGTGTAAGGAGTGTGCGCTACGCTTCGAAGCTCGCTTGCACAAAACGCTAAATGCTAAGGTAATAAAAATGCAAGTAAACGCTAAAGAAAGGTACGTAACTGTGTTACAAAGTTTTTGTGGTTTATATTTTTGTTTTTCCCCAATTTTTGGGATGGCTCATCGAATGATGAGATGTATATTGGGATTTTATATATGTGGTGATTTTTCGGACCTCTCCGTACAAAGGAGATGCTGCCGAATTTTTTCATGATTTCGGGAGTTAAAAAATTTTATGATATTTTACAACTATATGACTTATTTTATAAATGTTATTGTTGAAGTATGGATTTGGAAGTATGATTTGTTTAATACCTTATTTCTTTCTCTTTTCGAGGACGAAAAGATTTTAAGTGGGGGAGAATGTAACATCACATATTTTCTGTATATTTATTTTTCAAATTTTAAATAAATAAAATAGAATAATATGGAAAAAAAATCAAATTTTGTGGGTTATAAGGGTGATGATTATTCAAATGGAGTATAAATAGATTTTTAATTTAGTTTACACTTAGAATTTGTGAAATTTGGAAATTCATATTTTATTTATTTAAATGATTTGAGTTATTCAGTTAAAATGGAAATTCAAATTTAATTGGTAAATGGAGAATTCTAAGTTGGGTAATAATGACTGTAATTCAAATTTAAATTCAAATAATCAAATTTAGATTTAAAATGGGTGGAATTTGTTTATAAAATTTATTTTAGTTATAAGTTGATTTAAATTTGAATTTATAAATATTTAAATTTGAAGTAAACAATTAATTGAATTTTTTTCATATTTTATTAATAAATTAACTGTGAAATTTCACTGTTTTGGAGACTGCCTCGGAATTCGACAAAACTGGCGCCATCAGAACCGGAATGGTGAATTATTATAGGATTTCAATTTGCGTTACAATCCGACTTACCGTTTGTTCGTACGAGAGAAAATGTGAAAGAAATCAAAATGAATGAATAATTGGGTGTTTTAACATTTGGGCCTTCTATAAATTATATAAAAATCCCTTCCTTCATTTCATCAGCTCATTTCTATGATACGTACACTTTTCTCCATTAAATTTTCATTTCCATGGCTGAGAAAAAAATCTAAAACCCTAGATCAAAATAAAAACAACTTCAAAAATAAAATTTCTCCAAACCCTATCAAATTATATATCAAATTGAAGCTCTCGATGAGTAGAAGCCGCTGGTACCATTTGTTTCGACATGCAGTGGACGGATTCGCCAGAAATCGCGGCCAAAGTCTCTGTTTTCGTAACCCTAAATCACAAAATTGGGGTTTTTCGATTTGAACAGAAATTGAGAAATCTGAGATATGGGTTTGGTTCGGATCGTCGCTTGGAGTTCAACGGGACTGGTCTCATCAGTTATTGTTAAGCAAATCACCGAGATTTCGTGTTTAAGGGTTTTCGAACCCGGTTCTTTGGAGGCGTCGCACGGGTTGAGGTCTCCACCGGAGATGGTGCCGGTTGGAGGACATGAGCGGCTGAGGAAGGTCTTCGCGATGTAGGTAATCTCGCGTCTTTCGGTGGTCAGAGCGCCGAGGAATTTACGGTCAAAGTTGGCCGTGGATGGGTTCATTTTCCACGTCGTGTACTGGATGAGGAGCGGGAAGATGGATTCCAGGCGGGTGACGTGTCAGAGGATAAGTGGGTGAGAAATTATTTTATTATTTTATATAATTTCCAAATTCAAAATGGTAAAATACTCATAACTCTCTCGTTTTGACTCGGATTTGAACGCGGTTTGTTGTGTTGGGATCGTGGCGGAATTGCGGACGTTTTGGCACTAACCTGGCTGCATTTGGAGACTATAAATTTTTGGCCCTTAGTTGGAGGTTCGATCAACTATGGACGCCAAGGTGAGTGATTTTCTCACTCATGAAATACTGAATTTTTCCCATATTTATTGAATTAAATTATGAAATAAGTTTGGTTTCATGGTTGTGTTGGATTGTTGATGTGTTGTTAAATTTGACATGCAAGTGTGTTAATATTCAAATTTAGTCACTAATTAGTTATTTAATTTAATTTAAATTCTAGTTGAAATTTCGAACCCTTGCCAAACCCTGAAACAGTTAATGCTGATCAGTTGAATGAAATGGTCGCGATGGATGTTGGTTGAAATTTATTACTGAATTTATATTGACGTTGCTAATGCTCTTTATTCCAGTATATTTTATTTCCTGTTGATTTTAGCGATAAATCCCATTTACCCTTGATGTTACGGGCATCTAATGAACCCGGGATTTATCGATAAAATAAATTAAGAACACGGAGTGAAATGATAAATCTCTGTGACCCTGATTTGGATTGAAATGATAGATCCATCCCTAAAATATCGAGAAATTAAATTTAAAATCACTTGGCCATGGGGTAGATAATTATATAAAGACATCGGTTGGTTAAATGATTTTAAATATTTGAAATTTTATTTGATAGAATTTTCCCTTTAAAAGAATGTACCGATACTCGATAATTCAATTCTTCAAAGATTCTGACTGGGATGTTGATTAAAAAGGGTTAAAGGAATTTTCCAAAACAAAATGGAAATATTTAAATTGGGATTTGAATATGATTTAAAATCTTTTCAAATTAAGAGTTGGATTAGAAGGAAATAAATTCTTATGGAATCTAATTTTTGGGAAATTTGGAAATCGAGGGGATCTGAGTTGTTTTAACTCGGTTTGAATATATGTTTTAACTCTTGAAATCAAATAGTTGTTTGGATGGGGTTGAAACGAGATATGGAAGTAAATGAACTCCGTTGAGACCGGAGAATAGATTCAAGTATTTGAAATTTGGAAGGAAGGAAAGATTTTGATTAGAGAAATTTATTTTAAATATATTTATGCATTTGATTCCAAATAATTATTATTGCTTTAAAATTTATTATTTACCTTTACTTATAACTATTGTATTTTAAATAATTTTTCCTTATAATTCATTTTTCAAAATTTTCTAGTAAACCTTATTTTTAAGTATATATAGAATATTTAAATTACTGATTTATTTTAATTATTATATTCTATATATCTATATATTTATTTATATAAAATTTATTATTATTATTATTATATAAACATTTAGTTTACAAGTATTTTGAAATTTTAAATTCCTTCCGAATGGAAATGCTTGAGTTTGAACCGCTGGTTCAAATGGAGTTGAGATAAGAATCCGTGATAATTTGAAATCTTTGAGATAAATTATATTCTATTTGAATATAAGTCGTTTTTGAAATATTATATGATTATAATATAATGATATGAAATATATTCTAGTTTTAGAATATAATCGGTTTGGGTATGATTATGATATGTCGATATGAAAATTTTATTCGTTGAATATAAATTGGGTTCGAAAATTGAAGATGATATTTGGATATGAAAGCGAACCTTTATCAAATATAAAAGAATCGACCGATGTGAAAGATGTAAGCGTTGGTTGTTAAAGAGACCGGAGTCGACATAAGGCATACTCTCTGTCAGTGTCGATACCACTTTGACAACTGTGAACGTTATGACGTATCCAGATTGAGTATGATGACTTGGAGGCGATTATTGAATCGAAGAAGATGATCGATGACGAAATAGCCCTGACCTTCGGGTCAGAATTGAAATGACTAAAACAGGAGCTATACCGTGACTAACTGAGGTAGCACCTTTGATCGGACACACTTCTTCGATACTATTTCTATGACTATGATGATTTGGGTCCATTTATGAATTATGGGAGTGTGTTACGAGGTGGGCGGTAGTGGCTGCTATGCGTTACCACCGGTCCGGGAGTGCGATTGGTAGAATCCTACCCTGGGCATTGCCTCGAGTGCCTTGTCATATTATCCTTATCGAGCCATACGATTTTGATTTGTATCGTACCTATGGAGTGCCCTCTGATGTCGTCGTTTACGGTTGGGTTTACGGTACTGTATAGACTACGGTATTATAAACGGTGTAAGGGTAAAAATGTAATCCCGCTTATGCTATTTTCAGTATTTATACTTTACTGGGTAGACACTATCATAATAGCGTATTATCTATGTATGTATTAGTTTAACGGATCCTCAAGAGATAGAAAAATCCCGTAATATCTCCTGAGTTACTGCACCCATGATACTGATGTTATTTCGTATTTTGATTTGACTAATATGAGATGATTTAGTGCTGATCCGAGTGTTTGTTGTGTTTCTTTTATGCAATACGCTCGGGTCAGCAGATGTTGCAGTTAGCGAAGATTTCCTTGCCTTGGAGGACGAAGACGAAGTTTGGCGTATATATCTATTATGAGTATGGTTTAACCACTGCATTTATTTCCGCTGCTTATTATGTACATCCGTATGTATAAGTAACTCTGATAATCATTGAATGTTATAACCACAGTATACATTTCAACTGCTTTTTAACTGCTATTTGTTTATTATATGTTGTCCTTCCGCTGTGAGATTCTGTTATTGTTTTTCTCTTCTTTCTTTCTTTTCCTTCTTTTCCCAATAACTACCTGCATTTGCGATTTGTTTGGGTCGACATGTGTGGCTTATTGTCGATTTTAAACGGTCAAAAATATGGGTCGTTACAGTTGGTATCAGAGCGATGGTTGTCGACAACCTTGGCTCTGTTTGGGAATAAACTCATTAGAGATGGGGTTAGAAACGCCCTAGAATGAGTTTGAGTGATATGAGAGAGCGTACTTGTATTTGGTTATAAATTGGTTTATATTATGTTGAGTTGTTCTGTTGAATATTTATGGATTCTGGTCGATATATGGGACACCATAGAGTCGATAGGGATCTCTAAATAATCGAACAGAATGAGTGATATAATATGGTTTCTATTTTTATTTTAAAATATATCAAAAATATATTATTGGTTCAAGTATATATGTATTCGTGTTAGTGGGTAATAATATTAAGTTATTACCTATTATGGTCGGTTGAATAATAAATATAATAATAGATAATTAATAGGTGTTGGAAATTTAATGGTTTTAGAAAATATTTGAAATGAGATGAAATACCTGTAGGTATAATTAGGTGAGAAAGGTGTGATTAAAATAGAAATGACCTTAAAACTTGATCCTGGGAGACTTTTGAAATAGTTTGACAAAGTGAAAATAATATCGTATTATAAGAAATAGTTTTGGAAATAGTTTTCAAAGGATTTTTAAAGGGATAAGAGTGTAATCCCTTCTCAGAACATCAGAAATGATTTCGATAATGAGTGCACACATTATCGACATTTATCCTGAAGCATCTGAGTGGGGGAGACCACCCGTACTTTCATAACTGGTTTGAAAGGATCTTTGGATTTAAACCCCTATAGTATAAGTTTGGATAAGAGTCCAAGTATATGATATTTAAAAATGAGTTTAAATTTAAACCAGAATTGAAATTTTATGTTCTTTACAAATTAAAGATTGGATTTAAAAATTTTATATGGTATGGTTTTCAAAGAAGTTTATAAACATGTATGTTACTTTGAACTTAGTTTAAACCCGGAATTAAAATACTTAAGTTGTCTTAACTAATAATATTGGTTTAATCACTTAAGAAACTCGATCTGTTAGAATTTAGATGTTGAAACGAGGAAATGGACCTGAGTATTAAGAGAAAAGAAGTGGTCGTTGAATTCTTAAGCAGGGCGATAATACGGGAAGGAAATTTGCCGATGGAATATATATATATATATATAAATGGTTTAAATTGAATGCGCCGCGTAGCGACCGTTCGCGAATTTCGACCATTGACTTTGAATGGACATAGCGGGAGATCCGACCGTCGGATTCTTCCAAAACCGAAACCATTGGGTTCGTATCGAAAAAAACTTTCCAATGAATATGAGAGATTAAAAATCTAACGGTTAGATTTGGAAATATGTCCAAATCAAATTTGGAAAAGGTCGCTGTGGCCGCAGCTCGGTGGCTGTTATTGGAAACCGACTGAAATATCGATAATAAAATTATTAAAAATATTAATAATTTGTGTAAAATCATAGTAAGTGATTTGGAAAAAAAATTGGGATGAAAATTCCATACTTGAATAGAGAAAAATATATTTTATCGAAACAAAACTTAATTTAGGTCGACTAAATGAATTGAAGAATTTGGTGGTAAAATAAAAACGGTAATAACTTATGATGTGAAATAGTTAATGAGTAAGTTAGGTTAGTCGAGAAGAAAATTGATAAGAAATTAAGTTGGGAATGAAATGTAAATGGTTGATAGACTAAAGCGAAGAGATTAATGGTGAATTAGAGTATGTATGGGAGGATGGTGTAAAATCTAAATGGGTTAACCCTCACTTGGACAATATATCGAGCATAAATCTAAGTTTAAATAATGAATGAGAATAGGTGAGAAAATGGTTAAGGTATGAATCGAGGTGTCGAAATAAGAATAATGAGATATAAAAAAATAAAACTTATTTGAGGTGAATGGATTTAATATGTGGAAATCAATTTGGGAAGATGAAATAAGTCGATATAGAATTATGTGTATTGTTGGATTTAGTTAGTGAAATGGAAATTTCAAAACGAGAGAAATAAATGGTTGATATAAAGAAACCATCACAGATCTTAACCTTTGATTATGGATTGGAAGTTAACTTTATGGAACGACATCCACGTAATATGGATGGAATAATAAGGATGAGTAATGAAATTTGATGGGTTGACCCGTGTTAATGGGATAATGATTTAAGGTAATCACGTTAGTGAGAATAAACTTATATAATTAGAAGGAATAAAATCGAGATTAATTCAAGTGAATGGCTAATCGAATATCGGAATGGAATAAACAAAAAAATCAAAATTCGAATCCATTTCTCGGGTAAGGAAATAATAACAAATTCGAAGTGTTAAAGAATTTCAAAATTTTGGAATTGAAAGAATTGAAACTTTAAATAAAAGAAATCGATGTTATGTGAAATCGAAAATATTAGACAAGCTGAAGTAAAGTGGCCATAACTTTTGAATGAATGATCGGAATTTAACGATTCCGGACTTTTGGAAACTTTAGAAACTGAGCTAAAACTTTCGTTAATAGCGCCCGTCGAAATTCTCATGTTTACCATGCTGAAATCAAAGGTTTAGTTGTAGTTGTATGCGCAGAAAATTAAAACTGAAGTATATATCAATATTGTTTTGATCATAACTCCCTAAAGGAGCGCCGGATTTCGATGTGCGAGTACCATTCGGAAAGGCCAGAATGTAAACTAAAACTTTATCTTAATAGCCTAGTCAAATTCTGATGTTTAGGGGGATAAAAAGTGGATAGAACATTTCAGACCTGCATTTTCAGGGTACGGGCTGAAGCGTTCAGTTTTATTTAAACAGTCATAACTTTTGAACGAATTGTCGGAATTCGGTGAATCCGGACAATTCGGAAAGCTTAAAAGAAATGCTACAACTTTTACCTAGTGGGTTCTAGTCAAATTCCAACATTTAATGGGTGATAAACTTCATTTTGTTTGCCAGCCAGCCATAGATATATTGGTTTTGGGGTTAAAATGATTAATGTATGTTGTGTAAGTTGCATATGTTTGTTATATATTGTATATATGCTTGAATCTCATGTGTATGCGAGTTGTAACAGGTGTAAGGAGTGTGCGCTACACTTCGAAGCTCGCTTGCACAAAACGCTAAATGCTAAGGTAATAAAAATGCAAGTAAACGCTAAAGAAAGGTACGTAACTGTGTTACAAAGTTTTTGTGGTTTATATTTTTGTTTTTCCCCATTTTTTGGGATGGCTCATCGAATGATGAGATGTATATTGGGATTTTATATATGTGGTGATTTTCCGGACCTCTCCGTACAAAGGAGATGCTACCGAAATTTTTCGTGATTTCGGGAGTTAAAATTTTTTATGATATTTTACAACTATATGACTTATTTTATAAATGTTATTGTTGAAGTATGGATTTGGAAGTATGATTTGTTTAATACCTTATTTCGTTCTCTTTTCGAGGACGAAAAGATTTTAAGTGGGGGAGAATGTAACATCACATATTTTCTGTATATTTATTTTTCAAATTTTAAATAAATAAAATAGAATAATATGGAAAAAAAAATCAAATTTTGTGGGATATAAGGGTGATGATTATTCAAATGGAGTATAAATAGATTTTTAATTTAGTTTACACTTAGAATTTGTGAAATTTGGAAATTCATATTTTATTTATTTAAATGATTTGAGTTATTCAGTTAAAATGGAAATTCAAATTTAATTGGTAAATGGAGAATTCTAAGTTGGGTAATAATGACTGTAATTCAAATTTAAATTCAAATAATCAAATTTAGATATAAAATGGGTGGAATTTGTTTATAAAATTTATTTTAGTTATAAGTTGATTTAAATTTGAATTTATAAATATTTAAATTTGAATTAAAACAATTAATTGAATTTTTTCATATTTTATTAATAAATTAACTGTGAAATTTCACTGTTTTGGAGACTGCCTCGGAATTCGACAAAATTGGCGCCATCAGAACCGGAATGGTGAATTATTATAGGATTTCAATTTGCGTTACAATCCGACTTACCGTTTGTTCGTACGAGAGAAAATGTGAAAGAAATCAAAATGAATGAATAATTGGGTGTTTTAACATTTGGGCCTTCTATAAATTATATAAAAATCCCTTCCTTCATTTCATCAGCTCATTTCTATGATACGTACACTTTTCTCCATTTATGTTTTCATTTCCATGGCTGAGAAAAAAATCTAAAACCCTAGATCAAAATAAAAACAACTTCAAAAATAAAATTTCTCCAAATCCTATCAAATTATATATCAAATTGAAGCTCTCGATGAGTAGAAGCCGCTGGTACCATTTGTTTCGACATGCAGTGGACGGATTCGCCAGAAATCGCGGTCAAAGTTTCTATTTTCGTAACCCTAAATCACAAAATTGGGGTTTTTCGATTTGAACAGAAATTGGGAAATCTGAGATATGGGTTTGGTTCGGATCGTCGCTTGGAGTTCAACGGGACTGGTCTCATCAGTTATTGTTAAGCAAATCACCAGGATTTCGTGTTTAAGGGTTTTCGAACCCGGTTCTTTGGAGGCGTCGCACGGGTTGAGGTCTCCACCGGAGATGGTGGCGGTTGGAGGACATGAGCGGCTGATGAAGGTCTTTGCGATGAAGGTGATCTCGTGTCTTTCGGTGGTCAGAGCGCCGAGGAATTTACGGTCAAAGTTGGTCGTGGATGGGTTCATTTTCCGCGTCGTGTACTGGATGAGGAGCGGGAAGATGGATTCCAGGCGGGTGACGTGTCAGAGGATAAGTGGGTGAGAAATTATTTTATTAATTTATATAATTTCCAAATTCAAAATGGTAAAATACTCATAACTCTCTCGTTTTGACTCGGATTTGGACGCGGTTTGTTGCGTTGGGATCGTGGCGGAATTGCGGACGTTTTGGCACTAACCTGGCTGCGTTTGGAGACTATAAATTTTTGGCCCTTAGTTGGAGGTTCGATCAACTATGGACGCCAAGGTGAGTGATTTTCTCACTCACGAAATACTGAATTTTTCATATATTTATTGAATTAAATTATGAAATAAGCTTGGTTTCATGGTTGTGTTGGATTGTTGATGTGTTGTTAAATTTGACATGCAAGTGTGTTAATATTCAAATTTAGTCACTAATTAGTTATTTAATTTAATTTAAATTCTAGTTGAAATTTCGAACCCTTGCCAAACCCTGAAACAGTTAATGCTGATCAGTTGAATGAAATGGTCGCGATGGATGTTGGTTGAAATTTATTACGGAATTTATTTTGATGTTGCTAATGCTCTTTATTCCAGTATATTTTATTTCCTGTTGATTTTAGCGATAACTCCCATTTACCCTTGATGTTACGGGCATCTAATGAACCCGGGATTTATCGATAAAATAAATTAAGAACACGGAGTGAAATGATAAATCTCTGTGACCCTGATTTGGATTGAAATGATAGATCCATCCCTAAAATATCGAGAAATTAAATTTAAAATCACTTGGCCATGGGGTAGATAATTATATAAAGACATCGGTTGGTTAAATGATTTTAAATATTTGAAATTTTATTTGATAGAATTTTCCCTTTAAAAGAATGTACCGATACTCGATAATTCAATTCTTCAAAGATTCTGACTGGGATGTTGATTAAAAAGGGTTAAAGGAATTTTCCAAAACAAAATGGAAATATTTAAATTGGGATTTGAATATGATTTAAAATCTTTCAAATTAAGAGTTGGATTAGAAGGAAATAAATTCTTATGGAATCTAATTTTTGGGAAATTTGGAAATCGAGGGGATCTGAGTTGTTTTAACTCAGTTTGAATATATGTTTTAACTCTTGAAATCAAATAGTTGTTTGGATGGGGTTGAAACGAGATATGGAATTAAATGAACTCCGTTGAGACCGGAGAATAGATTCAAGTATTTGAAATTTGGAAGGAAGGAAAGATTTTGATTAGAGAAATTTATTTTAAATATATTTATGCATTTGATTCCAAATAATTATTATTGCTTTAAAATTTATTATTTACCTTTACTTATAACTATTGTATTTTAAATAATTTTTCCTTATAATTCATTTTTCAAAATTTTCTAGTAAACCTTATTTTTATGTATATATAGAATATTTAAATTACTGATTTATTTTAATTATTATATTCTATATATTTATATATTTATTTATATAAAATTTATCATTATCATTATCATTATTATTATATAAACATTTAGTTTACAAGTATTTTGAAAATTTAAATTCCTTCCGAATGGAAATGCTTGAGTTTGAACCGCTGGTTCAAATGGAGTTGAGATAAGAATCCATGATAATTTGAAATCTTTGAGATAAATTATATTCTATTTGAATATAAGTCATTTTTGAAATATTATATGATTATAATATAATGATATGAAATATATTCTAGTTTTAGAATATAATCGGTTTGGGTATGATTATGATATGTCGATATGAAAATTTTATTCGTTGAATATAAATTGGGTTCGAAAATAGAAGATGATATTTGGATATGAAAGCGAACCTTTATCAAATATAAAAGAACCGACCGATGTGAAAGATGTAAGCGTTGGTTGTTAAAGAGACCGGAGTCGACATAAGGCATACTCTCTGTCAGTGTCGATACCACTTTGACAACTGTGAACGTTGTGACGTATCCAGATTGAGTATGATGACTTGGAGGCGATTATTGAATCGAAGAAGATGATCGATAACGAAATAGCCCTGACCTTCGGGTCAGAATTGAAATGACTAAAACAGGAGCTATACCGTGACTAACTGAGGTAGCACCTTTGATCGGACACACTTCTTCGATACTATTTCTATGACTATGATGATTTGGGTCCATTTATGAATTATGGGAGTGTGTTACGAGGTGGGCGGTAGTGGCTGCTATGCGTTACCACCGGTCCGGGAGTGCGATTGGTAGAATCCTACCCTGGGCATTGCCTCGAGTGCCTTGTCATATTATCCTTATCGAGCCATACGATTTTGATTTGTATCGTACCTATGGAGTGCCCTCTGATGTCGTCGTTTACGGTTGGGTTTACGGTACTGTATAGACTACGGTATTATAAACGGTGTAAGGGTAAAAATGTAATCCCGCTTATGCTATTTTCAGTATTTATACTTTACTGGGTAGACACTATCATAATAGCGTATTATCTATGTATGTATTAGTTTAACGGATCCTCAAGAGATAGAAAAATCCCGTAATATCTCCTGAGTTACTGCACCCATGATACTGATGTTATTTCGTATTTTGATTTGACTAATATGAGATGATTTAGTGCTGATCCGAGTGTTTGTTGTGTTTCTTTTATGCAATACGCTCGGGTCAGCAGATGTTGCAGTTAGCGAAGATTTCCTTGCCTTGGAGGACGAAGACGAAGTTTGGCGTATATATCTATTATGAGTATGGTTTAACCACTGCATTTATTTCCGCTGCTTATTATGTACATCCGTATGTATAAGTAACTCTGATAATCATTGAATGTTATAACCACAGTATACATTTCAACTGCTTTTTAACTGCTATTTGTTTATTATATGTTGTCCTTCCGCTGTGAGATTCTGTTATTGTTTTTCTCTTCTTTCTTTCTTTTCCTTCTTTTCCCAATAACTACCTGCATTTGCGATTTGTTTGGGTCGACATGTGTGGCTTATTGTCGATTTTAAACGGTAAAAAATATGGGTCGTTACAAAGGGCTATATATTATATAAAATATATATAAATTCCATAACGACTATTTCCAATTTGAAACTGGACATAACTTTCAATTTATATTATGAAATCTCAGTTTCTTAACTTTGTTAGAAAGATATTATTAAACAGATTCAAATATTTCTGGTTTTACGGAAATCCGATTTATTTTGAATTTTGTACATTCATTTGAAATTTAAAATCAAATTTTCAAATTACCGCTCCATTTCAGGCTCATTTATAATTAAAATTAATTTATACGTTCTAACTTCGATTAAATTAAATTTTAAATCATTATTATTTAAAATAAACCATTTTAAATTCTTAAAATCCATTAAAACAGCTAAAATAAAATTTTTAAATTGGTTCAGAAATTTCGGGTTGTTACAATATATTAAAGACTACCAAGCGTCATTTCTCTTCAGGATAGAAATACTCACATGTATGTGTAATAGTTTATAATTCTGCTGCAAGCTCGTCAAGAACTAGCTTTCAATTTTCCACTAGGAACTGGAAGCAAAGCCAATTCAAGGAAGCATACTAGTTACTAGGCATTTAATGATCTACCACATATGAAGAGGGTACGTTTTGCTAAGTAGACATAATTTAATATTTTTTGGGAAGGAAACATGTAAAGAAAAACTACGAGACTCATTTTCCTCATCAGATAACATTGAGTATGTGATTGAAAGACCGTCCAAACCTGACATGACTCCTAAGGGTGGTCGCTCTTCTATGTTTAAGAAGACATTATTAGAATTTGTATTTAAACACAAAGTTGGATTGAGGGGAGCCACTTCACATTTTAAATTTCAAGAAGATAAGAAAGGCTCTGACGTGGTGGAGAAGTTTGCATCCTGTATTTCCAAAATGTCAACCAAACGATTGCAGATTTGTAATAATAGTCCTTTCTTATCATTACAAGTAACAATACTTTACACAAAATATTTGGTCTTGAAACCTATTGTTATTATTTGATTCTTTTAATTTTGCTTTATTTTTTGTATAACACTGAGCTTGTTTAGGTAATCCATACTTGATTATTGGGTAATTTTTTCAAAACTACTTAATAATATTAATTTGCTAGATAACAAAAAAAGTCCATCTTTTATGTTGTTTAACTTAGCCTAACAAAAATAAACATTCTTAGGAAAACGAATTTTTTAGAAAATTTCACTACTGGTAGCATCAACCTGAATTTATGGTTGTTAGTGCTTATGGTTTTCATTGCTGATAGTGCCTTTTTATGAGAGTGCATGAGCGAGCATGGTTGTCTGTCAAGTCCTTCATGTGTTTTATCCTTTATCAATCTAATTTTTTATAAATGAACCACAATCTCTATGCAGTTTTATGGTTATTCCAGTTTTATTGTTATTCCAGTTTTAATGTGTTTTATCCTTTATGTGTTTTATCCTTTATCAATCTAAATTTTTAGTGGGATATCCAGTTTTATGGCGTTATTTCATGTATGAGGGTAGAGTCAAGTGGTTACTTTGGATTCTATAACTTTAGATATCACTAGGTTTGATTGATGCATTTGAAATTTCAAAGAAGAGGAAAAATCAAGGCTATAGGATATTGATGTATATGTCTTTGATGTCTATTTCAAAAATGGGAAAAACAACAATATCAACATAAATCTTGTAACCTAGGTTTGACTTAATTATAATAATAAAAGATAAACAAAGTTCCATATATCAAATATATACATATATAATTCCTATAATTGAACGGACCGATCACTTTTATATACGTTTATATGCAAAACATTAATATTTGGATATCTTGTAAACAATATATTCGAATACTCTATTTAGAAAAATAGAGATTTAAAACTATTCAAATTCACAATCCTACCCAAATCTTAACCTTTTGCACAAAACCATACATATGAATTTACACAAAATAAAGTAAGATGGATCCGACCAATATAGAGAATTATACAACAATGATCGTGCTTCTCTTTTATTATTATTATAATACAAAATCCATATACAAATATATTAACCATTTCTTCGAAACAATTAAAATATAGGGAATTTGCAGGATGTTTAATATTATATTTTTGTTTAGATCCAAATTCCCTTGGGGATATAGATACAGATCCACACTACTAAAAAGAGAAAATGACAAACTAACGTCATTTCTACTCACCGAGAATCTGAAGAGGAGATTTGTGGAAACTACTGTAGAATGTCTCCAGAAATCGGGATATAAGCATTCAATGAAACGAACTCCAACTTCTTTTAATATATATGTATATATATAATATAATATAAGAGAATCAAAGTTTATAATATCATATATATAATTTAATTCCAAGGTTTACACATAAGAATTTAGTTCTTGGGACGTAGAAGTTTAGATCTAGAAAGATAGGATTTAGAAAAAGAACCTAACCTAAGGTTTGGAACTAAGAAATAGAGAAGCAAAGTAGAGGCACAAGAATGAAACAAGGTATAGGGTCAGGGAGAGGCTAGGGGGTTGTTTTCATGGTTGCAAGTGTAAATAAAGACCGTAGGATCTATTAGATTAAATATAGGTGGTCCGTGTTTGCACACTTTATAAAAACCCTAAAAAAACAAGCGTTCACTGCTCATTTTCCTTAAAAGAGGTCGACCACTCCCTAGAAGGGCGGTCGACACCAACAGTCGACACCCTTTAAGGGAAGCGATCGACCGCTCTAGGTCGATTTTACCCATAAAGGCTTATTTCATGGTCGTATGCTTCATTTATTAATTATTGATTTAATTTATTGATTGCCTTCTTTAAGTTGATTATTCTTATCGACTTCTATATGTATATATACACATAAAAAGTTTCAATTTCATATTGAATATTCTCTTATGATAATCTTTGTTAATTATATTCCAGATTTATATTTAATTAATTTGAGTTTCAAATATTGTGCATAAACAATTCATGTATAACTTGTTTTAATCATAACTTCTTCATAAGAACTTCTCTTTCAGTAAATAAAATATGTAAACCGATCATAATCTCACCACGATCGAAATAGTAATACTTTCATGGCCTAATTCCTAATTTTTCGAAATTCTTATTTTTAGCCAATAAGTAGTTTATTACTTTATTATTGTTTATACTTAATTTAATTTTCTATGTCTATTTAGGGTATATTTTTATGGGTTGTTACATTCTTCCCCCTTAAAAGAGATTTCATCCCAAAATATTTCCGAGGGAGCAAAAGTACAATTCGCTCTAAACAATCATGTTATACACCCTTGTTATTTTATAAACATCCATAAAACATCCATAACTCAAAGTGATTATGCACTGCAGACTTGCTAAAGTGGGCTCAGTCTAAGTGTGTATGTGTAATAAGTGATGCTGTATTTATGCAAAACTTCTTAGCATACATACAATTTCTATATGAGTGCACAGTACATTGTGTTGCAACCATCTCCTACCATCCAATCTAACAACCACGATGCAACCACAGAATTCTATTTTTTTTAGAAAGGCTACAAAATTTATTTTTTCATGCCTTCCCTCGAATTTCATTCCTTTTGTACTCGAACCAATCTAACTAAATATTGCGGAGTCTCTAAATCCTTGCTCCAAAATATATATGGTGGCACGAGACTCCCAAGATTCCGTCCTTGTCCCCATTTATTGATCACATCCTACAAAAAATTTTGTACTTTGAAGGTATCTACTCAAATTTGAAAACGCTGTGGGCTCCTGTCTTCAGTAATGTCTTTTATCCCTCTATCTTTATGAAAGCCCTTGATATAATGTTGACTTCTTACCATTCACAAGCTGCCTAATCAAATTAGACTTTTTCCAAAGTCTAACCATAATTTGGTTAGAGTACAAATTTGTCAATGGTTATTCCATCAACACCTTGGTATTTTAGATGGCCTCCTTAAAATTCTTCTAGAGCGCCTCCTGACTACCAAAAGAAAATTATGCTATTTCTAGAAATAAATATTATTCCTATTGTCTAAGAGATCCAAGATGCAACTCTTTCTTCTTATTCTTGAAGCTCTATCTGTCTTCAGTTTGCCCTTCAGTCCTCGGATGTGATGTAACTCAAAAACTAAAAATGTCTTAAACTATTTTTTTTAAATTAATGCTATAGCCTATATTAATAACTAGAATATTTTTTATACTCCTAGTTTACTGCAATCTAAATCCCACTAAAAGGTCTTTTGCTATAATTTCCATAAAGTTTACCAAACAATGATACTGACATATAATATTACAAGGAATGAGTATTATATTATTTTGAGTGGATAGTATAATCTATGTGTAAATACGTAAAATTACACATCACACCCTTTTCATTTTTATGTATATTCCTTATAATTCTAAACATAGTCCTTTTTGTGAAAAATAACAAAAGGGCTAACTTATAAAATTTAAACAAATACCCTTAAACCAACCAAAACACAACCATATTCAACTAGAATGGATAATATAAATCCAATGCTTAAGCTTAATCCTTATTCTATTACTTTAAGTTCTTATTCTTGAGGATGATATTCTCTAAGGCTAAACTTCTGCATAAATATTCCATAAACCATAAGACCGCACGCTTCCTCCGCATAGGCTACAAATATAAATCCTTTATTAACTTCCAAATCTCATAGATGGTAGTTCACTAAGCTAAGTATCTCCATGAAATCCTCTCTTACATGCTTGTCTTAAAATTTAATAAGGGTTTCATATCCCAACATCGCAGGCATAAACGGGAATTCATTACTTATATCACTTTATACCATTATCAAGTCAACACGGGGGACCATTAGTATCACAATCCTAAAAATATTCTTTTGGAAGTTCTATCCTACAATTACGTGGTTTAAATGGTGCCGAGGTCTTAATACTTTTATTCCAATTCCTTAAGATGCCAATCCATTCCTTTAAAAAAATTGCTCTCTGCCTTTCTCATAATTTTGGTCCATCCATTCTCAAGACCAAACCGGTTCATGAACTTAACTTTTTCAATCTCCTTTAAGATCGAAAATATATCCAGTTTCTCTAAATCAATTTATTTTTCTAAATCAGTCCCCAGAATCCTTTTTTGATTAATATCTGCGAATCCTTCTCTGAAATCGCGACTTACGATAAGTTAGGTTACATTTATTTATATATACACTAATCGCTAGATATGAATATAAACATACTAATTCCTAGACTAAACTATCTAGGGCAATCTAATTCACAATCAACCCTTGGTTCTGGAAATACTATACCTCACCATCTTTTCAAATAGAAATTTCTAGGATTAATGCTAAATTTTTTTGATTAAATTGTGCAATCTATCCTCACTTAGTCCTAGAAGCTTATTTTAACTTACGTATTAAGCTACTCTTATTACTCCAAAGTTATTTCTTTTCATAAGGTGAAATTTTTGTAGTTACACAAAATATATTTTTCTAAACATTGCTATATCCTTATTATTCTTCAAACTTGCACAAATTCAAAATAGGTACTTAATTTTTTGGTAAAACCTGAGATGTTTAAATTTTGCAAGGATTTAATGCTTACTGAGCTAATACATGTCTTTAATAGAACATCCTTTATTTAGAATTCATTCTAAAATGTTACATTAAGGATTCAAATGCTCCTTTTCAAATGTTAACTTAAATGTTATAAAATAAGAGCTGAAATACTTTTTCTTTATAAACACTTAACTTTATTTACTATTTGAATGCCATCAATTCATACTTTCAAAAATGGTCAACAAAACTCTTAAATGGCTAATAAAACAATTGCTCATTCTATTTTAGAAAAATAGAGTTTTAATTAAATATCCCTGGTTGGATTAAGCGACAATTAAGTCTCCTAAAATGTTTAATGACATTTATTTCTTAAAAAATATCCCATTGAGAATAATAAATACCCTAATTTAGAATTCATAACATTTTGTAAACATTTACTGCTAAATTTTCAAAATTCATTATTTCTTCACATGATACTACTTTGAGGCATTACTCAAGGTTTGTGTACCTTTTAATAATTAAACTTAATAACTAACTTACAAAGTGTTTCAAATAAATGCCCCATTTATTTTAACACTTGTCTTTTATTTGTATTTTGAATGTCAGTCTTTAATGTCCTTCAAAACGGCAGATGTTTTGGGTAAATTTATGGTTTTCCTTGAAAACAAGGCTTTAATAATTCAACACTAAATCAAGTAGCAATTAAGCCTTTTAATACATTCATTTCTATATTCTCAATTTATAGTGATAGCCAAAATATGTTTTAAAACATTAACCCAAGACTGCATTTACATTAGTAATATAGTTTAAAACCTTTACTATCATGCACATATGTTAAAAAGTATGATTGAATCTTTGGAGATCCTTATTTACTTACGAGTGGAAACCCGTGCGATGCACGGGAGCATAGACTTTAAGTGTTTTAGTTTGCATGTATCAATAAGCGGTGAGAGCGTATTATATAGTGGCAAAATACATAATGTAAGTGATATATGTATGTGTTAGGATTCTGCTGTGTAAACTAAATTTTGCAGCAAAAAGTAAATAATGCATGTATAGGGAGTAGGGACAGGTTGCACGTAAGGTAAACAGTATAAAATTTTGTGTGTCTCTATTGAGTTGACAAAAAGATATATGCATTAATTGATGAATTAAGCAACATTATGTGATTGCTGGCAAGTAATGAAACTAAACTCAGGGTACAAAATATGTATCTCAACATATTGGTACAAAGTTTATAGCAATGTTATCCATAATAACATACTGGTACAAAATATAAGATTTGATTTTTGTTGGCTTGCTGGCAAGTAATTAAACTAACAGAGTTATCAGTACCATTAGTGAAATGGTACAGCTTTGCAATTCTTGGCATTTCTGTATTTAACATCCATATGAACATCAGATTGCTTCAACTACAGCATTTCTGTCTAGCATTTCATCGAAGGAATTTATAATCTTTTGGCTAGCATGTCTGAAGCGTTCACATCATATGATACTTCATTTTAGCCTTCAACCTCTATCTTACCACCATCTTCTTCATATCTTGCACACGTACTCATTTTATTTGATATCATTTGATGATAGTTCTTTCTTTTCTTTGCTTTAGATTTATTATCCCATCTTATTCGCTGTTCCCCGTGCTTGCAATCTCTTTTCCTCCAATTATTTTATATCCCTTTACATAAGAGGGGGAAAAATCACATAATTATTACTGATTCTTTGAGGCATGCACCATTCAGGCACTAAAGATCTTGTTTTTAATTATGTAAATCATTATTAGAATGTAAATAGTACTTCGTCAAACTAACACCACTGGCAATTACCACCTAATGACAAACGTGTAGATTGTTTCTCATATTTAGCAAATGTAATAAATTGGCTAACAAATAAAACATGACAACACAAACTCATCAACTGCAATATCAGAACTACAATTATTAATTTTTTTGAAAATGCAATCTTTTCTTCAATTTAACGGTTCAAGAGGAGGCTTGAATTTAAAAATGTGGACAAATATGCCAGTTATATAAGCTATAACAGTTATATAGCTATAACAGTTCCACTGGATGCAATGATGCACAAAAAGGTTAGTTTGCTACTCTTGAGATGTGGTTGTCATAAATTCGGTATGAATGAATGAATCGCCATATAATTATATTGAAAGAGACAAATCTATATGCCAAATAATTAGTGGATATGGTTTTACGTGGTTGAAGTAGCAAAAAATACCCCTTTCAATTATCTTGGTTAAATCAAAGCAATCCGCCCAGTAGTGTTTTTTTTTACCTTATATAGGGAATTACTCACTTGAAAATTTGATGCTTCTTTAGATAATTATGTATGTAAATATCTAAAATAAATCAGTAAATAAATATTAGGACTGTTGGAAATGAACCAATAAATTGATGAATTGACGATGCTTTGACAGAAACTAAAAAAACGATAAATGACTGTTGTGATATTAGGAAAAGAATTATAAAAGAGAAAAAATATGGATGAAATCGAAGAGGGAATTCTAGGCAGGATCAAAATTATAATGGAAAGAAATCATTGGAAAATTAAAGGAAATGAAGATAATAAGAAAAGAATGAAAAACAGTAGATGTAATAAGGAAAGTTGTGAGGTTCCGTATGAGCATTAAAGATTTAGGAATGATCCTGTTTTTTCTTAAATTACAATTTTGAATAATCCATACTTAAACCACTAATATAAATATAAATTTATATAAATGAGCTATATATTAGGCAAGTGGCACGGATATGTACAATTCACTATAAAAAGAGAATACAGCAGTCCAACTATGGAAATTTATTTAATAAGATTGAAATCATGACAATTATAGCTAGTTTTGAAACCATGTGCTTAAAATTGCATCAATCAAGCCAATTTCAAATGAACTCTAGGGTATTATTTAATATTTCTAGAAGTTTATTCGGCGTTCTCTTAGCTTCATCAATATCAATAGACTAAGAGAAAGATCATACCATTAATATATCAATTTATTTTATATGTGGTACATAAAATAGATCATACCATTAAACTACCACCCTTTGTTGGATACTCCTTTTCTGGTCAACATCAGCATTTTCATTGAGTAGCAGCCTAAGTGCAAACATATTGAAAAGATCACTGAGCTGGCAATTAATTCGTACTACTAAATATCACTAATTTAAGTTATAATATTGTAGGAATTGGCTTTAACTCTCAATAAATACATAGTTATGGGTAAGCATGTATAGAAAGGATAAATTTACAAAACATCTTGTACAGAGACCATTGCTTGCTTTCTCACTACCATTAATATATCAATTTATTGAAAAAACTGGCAAGTAATAACATTGCTATAAACATTGGTTAGTTTCATTACCTACCAATTAAGCAACATTATGTATCTCAATATTTAAATTTATGGTACCATTATGCAGCTCAACATATCAAATAATAGTAGTTACCATATATTGCGACTGCTAGAGCACAAATCTATGTGTACAAATGCGAAAACATATTCCAATATAACTGATTTCTAACACATCAGATATGAACACCCCATTTGGGTACATTATTGAAGAAATTGGGTAAGGAACTAAACTGATAGAGTACGGATCTAGGCTTTATGAGTTTCATGCATTCAGCTTAAATCAAAAGCATAGGGTATAATAAAATATTATTTGCATAATTTACATAAAATAGTAGTAGCCTCAGAACGACCAAGCCATACACACATATTTTAAAAAATAAATAGATTACTAAAAGGAAAGTATCTCAAGAATCTTACCTGGTTGACAGTCTCAGTACGAAATGAAGTTTGACTTCGTTGTGAAACTCATATGTGATATCAAAGTAAAAAAAAAATTCATCAGTATTAATAACCTGGTAGAAAGACAAATACATGGCCATATTTAAATTTCATAATTGTGCCAAAAATATATTACATATTCATGATTTTACCTCAAATTCTTCAACTTTAATCTCCATGATTTTGTAGTCAAACTCTTGATCCTCCAAAACTACACCCGACCTGAAGGAATGAAAAAATGGATGTTTAATTAGTCACATGTTGAAAATAATAAGAAAATGAGCTTTTAATGTGTTAAAACATGTTTGATATTTTTACAACCTTTTTCAGTAGCATTTTCTTCCCTACAAAATAAATAGTTACTAAAAGGAGAGTATCTCAAGAATCTTACCTGGTTGACAGTCTCAGTACGAAATGAAGTTTGACTTCGTCGTGAACCTCATATGTGAAATCAAACTAAAAAAAAAAATCATCAATATTAATAACCTGGTAGAAAGACAAATACATGGCCATATTTAAATTTCATAATTGTGCCAAAAATATATTACATGTTCATGATTTTACCTCGTATTCTTCGACTTTAATCTCCATGATTTTGTAGTCAAACTCTTGATCCTCCAAAACTACACCCGACCTGAAGGAATGAAAGAAATGGATGTTTAATTAGTCACTCAATTACTGTCATGGCTATTCAAATTATGAAATTCTTAATTCTTAATTCGAACGTTAATGGATTTAAAAGAATTAAAAACGTACATACTTTGTAATTAATTATTTTTTTCCAAATTTTATTCCTTTTTAAATAAAATTAATTGTGTGAAATTAATTGTGTTTATAGATAAGGGTTGAAATATTCAATTCGAAATGAAGGTATATGTAGTAACAGTCATGTCTATTCAAATTTTATTCCTTTTTTAACGTTAATAAGTTACCTTAATTGCCAAATTAATGCGATGATGTGTCATAAGCTTTTCAAATAAGATATTTTTTAAAAGGAATGAGAGCATTAACTTTTAAACGTTATTAATGTTTCCCATTTACTGTCAATAAATTCTTAATTCGAACGTTAACAGATTTAAAAGAATTAAAAATGTACATACTTTGTAATTAATTAATTTTTTCCAATTTCACCTCCAATTACATAGAATAAATTGTGTGAAATTAATTGTGTTTATAGATAAGGGTTGAAATATTCAATTCGAAACGAAGGTATGTGTAGTAACAGTCATGGCTATTCAAATTTTATTCCTTTTTTAACGTTAATAAATTACCTTAATTACCAAATTAATGCGCTGATGTGTCATAAGCTTTTCAAATAAGATATAATTACCAAATTAAGGCGGGTGGAATTAAATCAACCTATTCAATGCTCATGCAAGAATAATGACATGTTTATGGGATGTGTTTAAATTAGGACGGTGGATTTGTTTTTGCGGGATTAAATCTGAACCGTTCTTTGTCTTGTTGTTTGTCTCCTGATTTGTCTAGGGGGGATTGAAATTAATTGTGTCTAAAATTCATCAGTATTAATAACCTGGTAGAAAGACAAATACATGGCCATATTTAAATTTCATAATTGTGCCAAAAATATATTACATATTCATGATTTTACCTCAAATTCTTCAACTTTAATCTCCATGATTTTGTAGTCAAACTCTTGATCCTCCAAAACTACACCCGACCTGAAGGAATGAAAAAATGGATGTTTAATTAGTCACATGTTGAAAATAATAAGAAAATGAGCTTTTAATGTGTTAAAACATGTTTGATATTTTTACAACCTTTTTCAGTAGCATTTTCTTCCCTACAAAATAAATAGTTACTAAAAGGAGAGTATCTCAAGAATCTTACCTGGTTGACAGTCTCAGTACGAAATGAAGTTTGACTTCGTCGTGAACCTCATATGTGAAATCAAACTAAAAAAAAAATCATCAATATTAATAACCTGGTAGAAAGACAAATACATGGCCATATTTAAATTTCATAATTGTGCCAAAAATATATTACATGTTCATGATTTTACCTCGTATTCTTCGACTTTAATCTCCATGATTTTGTAGTCAAACTCTTGATCCTCCAAAACTACACCCGACCTGAAGGAATGAAAGAAATGGATGTTTAATTAGTCACTCAATTACTGTCATGGCTATTCAAATTATGAAATTCTTAATTCTTAATTCGAACGTTAATGGATTTAAAAGAATTAAAAACGTACATACTTTGTAATTAATTATTATTTTCCAAATTTTATTCCTTTTTAAATAAAATTAATTGTGTGAAATTAATTGTGTTTATAGATAAGGGTTGAAATATTCAATTCGAAATGAAGGTATATGTAGTAACAATCATGTCTATTCAAATTTTATTCCTTTTTTAACGTTAATAAGTTACCTTAATTGCCAAATTAATGCGATGATGTGTCATAAGCTTTTCAAATAAGATATTTTTTAAAAGGAATGAGAGCATTAACTTTTAAACGTTATTAATGTTTCCCATTTACTGTCAATAAATTCTTAATTCGAACGTTAACAGATTTAAAAGAATTAAAAACGTACATACTTTGTAATTAATTAATTTTTTCCAATTTCACCTCCAATTACATAGAATAAATTGTGTGAAATTAATTGTGTTTATAGATAAGGGTTGAAATATTCAATTCGAAACGAAGGTATGTGTAGTAACAGTCATGGCTATTCAAATTTTATTCCTTTTTTAACGTTAATAAATTACCTTAATTACCAAATTAATGCGCTGATGTGTCATAAGCTTTTCAAATAAGATATAATTACCAAATTAAGGCGGGTGGAATTAAATCAACCTATTCAATGCTCATGCAAGAATAATGACATGTTTATGGGATGTGTTTAAATTAGGACGGTGGATTTGTTTTTGCGGGATTAAATCTGAACCGTTCTTTGTCTTGTTGTTTGTCTCCTGATTTGTCTAGGGGGGATTGAAATTAATTGTGTCTATAGATAAGGGTTGAAATATTCAATTCGAAACGAAGGTATGTGTAGTAACAGTCATGGCTATTCAAATTTTATTCCTTTTTTAACGGTAATAAATTACCTTAATTACCAAATTAATGCGCTGATGTGTCATAAGCTTTTCAAATAAGATCTAATTACCAAATTAAGGCGGGTGGAATTAAATCAACCTATTCAATGCTCATGCAAGAATAATGACATGTTTATGGGATGTGTTTTAATTAGATGGTGGATTTGTTTTTGCGGGATTAAATCTCAGCCGCTCTTTGTCTCCTTGTTTGTCTAAGGGTTTGTCTAGGGGGGGAATTTTATTATATAGACCTGTGGAAACCCGTGCGATGCACGGGAGCATAGACTTTAAGTGTTTTAGTTTGCATGTATCAATAAGCGGTGAGAGCGTATTATATAGTGGCAAAATACATAATGTAAGTGATATATGTATGTGTTAGGATTCTGCTGTGTAAACTAAATTTTGCAGCAAAAAGTAAATAATGCATGTATAGGGAGTAGGGACAGGTTGCACGTAAGGTAAACAGTATAAAATTTTGTGTGTCTCTATTGAGTTGACAAAAAGATATATGCATTAATTGATGAATTAAGCAACATTATGTGATTGCTGGCAAGTAATGAAACTAAACTCAGGGTACAAAATATGTATCTCAACATATTGGTACAAAGTTTATAGCAATGTTATCCATAATAACATACTGGTACAAAATATAAGATTTGATTTTTGTTGGCTTGCTGGCAAGTAATTAAACTAACAGAGTTATCAGTACCATTAGTGAAATGGTACAGCTTTGCAATTCTTGGCATTTCTGTATTTAACATCCATATGAACATCAGATTGCTTCAACTACAGCATTTCTGTCTAGCATTTCATCGAAGGAATTTATAATCTTTTGGCTAGCATGTCTGAAGCGTTCACATCATATGATACTTCATTTTAGCCTTCAACCTCTATCTTACCACCATCTTCTTCATATCTTGCACACGTACTCATTTTATTTGATATCATTTGATGATAGTTCTTTCTTTTCTTTGCTTTAGATTTATTATCCCATCTTATTCGCTGTTCCCCGTGCTTGCAATCTCTTTTCCTCCAATTATTTTATATCCCTTTACATAAGAGGGGGAAAAATCACATAATTATTACTGATTCTTTGAGGCATGCACCATTCAGGCACTAAAGATCTTGTTTTTAATTATGTAAATCATTATTAGAATGTAAATAGTACTTCGTCAAACTAACACCACTGGCAATTACCACCTAATGACAAACGTGTAGATTGTTTCTCATATTTAGCAAATGTAATAAATTGGCTAACAAATAAAACATGACAACACAAACTCATCAACTGCAATATCAGAACTACAATTATTAATTTTTTTGAAAATGCAATCTTTTCTTCAATTTAACGGTTCAAGAGGAGGCTAGAATTTAAAAATGTGGACAAATATGCCAGTTATATAAGCTATAACAGTTATATAGCTATAACAGTTCCACTGGATGCAATGATGCACAAAAAGGTTAGTTTGCTACTCTTGAGATGTGGTTGTCATAAATTCGGTATGAATGAATGAATCGCCATATAATTATATTGAAAGAGACAAATCTATATGCCAAATAATTAGTGGATATGGTTTTACGTGGTTGAAGTAGCAAAAAATACCCCTTTCAATTATCTTGGTTAAATCAAAGCAATCCGCCCAGTAGTGTTTTTTTTTACCTTATATAGGGAATTACTCACTTGAAAATTTGATGCTTCTTTAGATAATTATGTATGTAAATATCTAAAATAAATCAGTAAATAAATATTAGGACTGTTGGAAATGAACCAATAAATTGATGAATTGACGATGCTTTGACAGAAACTAAAAAAACGATAAATGACTGTTGTGATATTAGGAAAAGAATTATAAAAGAGAAAAAATATGGATGAAATCGAAGAGGGAATTCTAGGCAGGATCAAAATTATAATGGAAAGAAATCATTGGAAAATTAAAGGAAATGAAGATAATAAGAAAAGAATGAAAAACAGTAGATGTAATAAGGAAAGTTGTGAGGTTCCGTATGAGCATTAAAGATTTAGGAATGATCCTGTTTTTTCTTAAATTACAATTTTGAATAAGCCATACTTAAACCACTAATATAAATATAAATTTATATAAATGAGCTATATATTAGGCAAGTGGCACGGATATGTACAATTCACTATAAAAAGAGAATACAGCAGTCCAACTATGGAAATTTATTTAATAAGATTGAAATCATGACAATTATAGCTAGTTTTGAAACCATGTGCTTAAAATTGCATCAATCAAGCCAATTTCAAATGAACTCTAGGGTATTATTTAATATTTCTAGAAGTTTATTCGGCGTTCTCTTAGCTTCATCAATATCAATAGACTAAGAGAAAGATCATACCATTAATATATCAATTTATTTTATATGTGGTACATAAAATAGATCATACCATTAAACTACCACCCTTTGTTGGATACTCCTTTTCTGGTCAACATCAGCATTTTCATTGAGTAGCAGCCTAAGTGCAAACATATTGAAAAGATCACTGAGCTGGCAATTAATTCGTACTACTAAATATCACTAATTTAAGTTATAATATTGTAGGAATTGGCTTTAACTCTCAATAAATACATAGTTATGGGTAAGCATGTATAGAAAGGATAAATTTACAAAACATCTTGTACAGAGACCATTGCTTGCTTTCTCACTACCATTAATATATCAATTTATTGAAAAAACTGGCAAGTAATAACATTGCTATAAACATTGGTTAGTTTCATTACCTACCAATTAAGCAACATTATGTATCTCAATATTTAAATTTATGGTACCATTATGCAGCTCAACATATCAAATAATAGTAGTTACCATATATTGCGACTGCTAGAGCACAAATCTATGTGTACAAATGCGAAAACATATTCCAATATAACTGATTTCTAACACATCAGATATGAACACCCCATTTGGGTACATTATTGAAGAAATTGGGTAAGGAACTAAACTGATAGAGTACGGATCTAGGCTTTATGAGTTTCATGCATTCAGCTTAAATCAAAAGCATAGGGTATAATAAAATATTATTTGCATAATTTACATAAAATAGTAGTAGCCTCAGAACGACCAAGCCATACACACATATTTTAAAAAATAAATAGATTACTAAAAGGAAAGTATCTCAAGAATCTTACCTGGTTGACAGTCTCAGTACGAAATGAAGTTTGACTTCGTTGTGAAACTCATATGTGATATCAAAGTAAAAAAAAAATTCATCAGTATTAATAACCTGGTAGAAAGACAAATACATGGCCATATTTAAATTTCATAATTGTGCCAAAAATATATTACATATTCATGATTTTACCTCAAATTCTTCAACTTTAATCTCCATGATTTTGTAGTCAAACTCTTGATCCTCCAAAACTACACCCGACCTGAAGGAATGAAAAAATGGATGTTTAATTAGTCACATGTTGAAAATAATAAGAAAATGAGCTTTTAATGTGTTAAAACATGTTTGATATTTTTACAACCTTTTTCAGTAGCATTTTCTTCCCTACAAAATAAATAGTTACTAAAAGGAGAGTATCTCAAGAATCTTACCTGGTTGACAGTCTCAGTACGAAATGAAGTTTGACTTCGTCGTGAACCTCATATGTGAAATCAAACTAAAAAAAAAATCATCAATATTAATAACCTGGTAGAAAGACAAATACATGGCCATATTTAAATTTCATAATTGTGCCAAAAATATATTACATGTTCATGATTTTACCTCGTATTCTTCGACTTTAATCTCCATGATTTTGTAGTCAAACTCTTGATCCTCCAAAACTACACCCGACCTGAAGGAATGAAAGAAATGGATGTTTAATTAGTCACTCAATTACTGTCATGGCTATTCAAATTATGAAATTCTTAATTCTTAATTCGAACGTTAATGGATTTAAAAGAATTAAAAACGTACATACTTTGTAATTAATTATTTTTTTCCAAATTTTATTCCTTTTTAAATAAAATTAATTGTGTGAAATTAATTGTGTTTATAGATAAGGGTTGAAATATTCAATTCGAAATGAAGGTATATGTAGTAACAGTCATGTCTATTCAAATTTTATTCCTTTTTTAACGTTAATAAGTTACCTTAATTGCCAAATTAATGCGATGATGTGTCATAAGCTTTTCAAATAAGATATTTTTTAAAAGGAATGAGAGCATTAACTTTTAAACGTTATTAATGTTTCCCATTTACTGTCAATAAATTCTTAATTCGAACGTTAACAGATTTAAAAGAATTAAAAACGTACATACTTTGTAATTAATTAATTTTTTCCAATTTCACCTCCAATTACATAGAATAAATTGTGTGAAATTAATTGTGTTTATAGATAAGGGTTGAAATATTCAATTCGAAACGAAGGTATGTGTAGTAACAGTCATGGCTATTCAAATTTTATTCCTTTTTTAACGTTAATAAATTACCTTAATTACCAAATTAATGCGCTGATGTGTCATAAGCTTTTCAAATAAGATATAATTACCAAATTAAGGCGGGTGGAATTAAATCAACCTATTCAATGCTCATGCAAGAATAATGACATGTTTATGGGATGTGTTTAAATTAGGACGGTGGATTTGTTTTTGCGGGATTAAATCTGAACCGTTCTTTGTCTTGTTGTTTGTCTCCTGATTTGTCTAGGGGGGATTGAAATTAATTGTGTCTAAAATTCATCAGTATTAATAACCTGGTAGAAAGACAAATACATGGCCATATTTAAATTTCATAATTGTGCCAAAAATATATTACATATTCATGATTTTACCTCAAATTCTTCAACTTTAATCTCCATGATTTTGTAGTCAAACTCTTGATCCTCCAAAACTACACCCGACCTGAAGGAATGAAAAAATGGATGTTTAATTAGTCACATGTTGAAAATAATAAGAAAATGAGCTTTTAATGTGTTAAAACATGTTTGATATTTTTACAACCTTTTTCAGTAGCATTTTCTTCCCTACAAAATAAATAGTTACTAAAAGGAGAGTATCTCAAGAATCTTACCTGGTTGACAGTCTCAGTACGAAATGAAGTTTGACTTCGTCGTGAACCTCATATGTGAAATCAAACTAAAAAAAAAAATCATCAATATTAATAACCTGGTAGAAAGACAAATACATGGCCATATTTAAATTTCATAATTGTGCCAAAAATATATTACATGTTCATGATTTTACCTCGTATTCTTCGACTTTAATCTCCATGATTTTGTAGTCAAACTCTTGATCCTCCAAAACTACACCCGACCTGAAGGAATGAAAGAAATGGATGTTTAATTAGTCACTCAATTACTGTCATGGCTATTCAAATTATGAAATTCTTAATTCTTAATTCGAACGTTAATGGATTTAAAAGAATTAAAAACGTACATACTTTGTAATTAATTATTTTTTTCCAAATTTTATTCCTTTTTAAATAAAATTAATTGTGTGAAATTAATTGTGTTTATAGATAAGGGTTGAAATATTCAATTCGAAATGAAGGTATATGTAGTAACAGTCATGTCTATTCAAATTTTATTCCTTTTTTAACGTTAATAAGTTACCTTAATTGCCAAATTAATGCGATGATGTGTCATAAGCTTTTCAAATAAGATATTTTTTAAAAGGAATGAGAGCATTAACTTTTAAACGTTATTAATGTTTCCCATTTACTGTCAATAAATTCTTAATTCGAACGTTAACAGATTTAAAAGAATTAAAAACGTACATACTTTGTAATTAATTAATTTTTTCCAATTTCACCTCCAATTACATAAAATAAATTGTGTGAAATTAATTGTGTTTATAGATAAGGGTTGAAATATTCAATTCGAAACGAAGGTATGTGTAGTAATAGTCATGGCTATTCAAATTTTATTCCTTTTTTAACGTTAATAAATTACCTTAATTACCAAATTAATGCGCTGATGTGTCATAAGCTTTTCAAATAAGATATAATTACCAAATTAAGGCGGGTGGAATTAAATCAACCTATTCAATGCTCATGCAAGAATAATGACATGTTTATGGGATGTGTTTAAATTAGGACGGTGGATTTGTTTTTGCGGGATTAAATCTGAACCGTTCTTTGTCTTGTTGTTTGTCTCCTGATTTGTCTAGGGGGGATTGAAATTAATTGTGTCTATAGATAAGGGTTGAAATATTCAATTCGAAACGAAGGTATGTGTAGTAACAGTCATGGCTATTCAAATTTTATTCCTTTTTTAATGGTAATAAATTACCTTAATTACCAAATTAATGCGCTGATGTGTCATAAGCTTTTCAAATAAGATCTAATTACCAAATTAAGGCGGGTGGAATTAAATCAACCTATTCAATGCTCATGCAAGAATAATGACATGTTTATGGGATGTGTTTTAATTAGATGGTGGATTTGTTTTTGCGGGATTAAATCTCAGCCGCTCTTTGTCTCCTTGTTTGTCTAAGGGTTTGTCTAGGGGGGAATTTTATTATATAGACGAGTGGAAACCCGTGCGATGCACGGGAGCATAGACTTTAAGTGTTTTAGTTTGCATGTATCAATAAGCGGTGAGAGCGTATTATATAGTGGCAAAATACATAATGTAAGTGATATATGTATGTGTTAGGATTCTGCTGTGTAAACTAAATTTTGCAGCAAAAAGTAAATAATGCATGTATAGGGAGTAGGGACAGGTTGCACGTAAGGTAAACAGTATAAAATTTTGTGTGTCTCTATTGAGTTGACAAAAAGATATATGCATTAATTGATGAATTAAGCAACATTATGTGATTGCTGGCAAGTAATGAAACTAAACTCAGGGTACAAAATATGTATCTCAACATATTGGTACAAAGTTTATAGCAATGTTATCCATAATAACATACTGGTACAAAATATAAGATTTGATTTTTGTTGGCTTGCTGGCAAGTAATTAAACTAACAGAGTTATCAGTACCATTAGTGAAATGGTACAGCTTTGCAATTCTTGGCATTTCTGTATTTAACATCCATATGAACATCAGATTGCTTCAACTACAGCATTTCTGTCTAGCATTTCATCGAAGGAATTTATAATCTTTTGGCTAGCATGTCTGAAGCGTTCACATCATATGATACTTCATTTTAGCCTTCAACCTCTATCTTACCACCATCTTCTTCATATCTTGCACACGTACTCATTTTATTTGATATCATTTGATGATAGTTCTTTCTTTTCTTTGCTTTAGATTTATTATCCCATCTTATTCGCTGTTCCCCGTGCTTGCAATCTCTTTTCCTCCAATTATTTTATATCCCTTTACATAAGAGGGGGAAAAATCACATAATTATTACTGATTCTTTGAGGCATGCACCATTCAGGCACTAAAGATCTTGTTTTTAATTATGTAAATCATTATTAGAATGTAAATAGTACTTCGTCAAACTAACACCACTGGCAATTACCACCTAATGACAAACGTGTAGATTGTTTCTCATATTTAGCAAATGTAATAAATTGGCTAACAAATAAAACATGACAACACAAACTCATCAACTGCAATATCAGAACTACAATTATTAATTTTTTTGAAAATGCAATCTTTTCTTCAATTTAACGGTTCAAGAGGAGGCTTGAATTTAAAAATGTGGACAAATATGCCAGTTATATAAGCTATAACAGTTATATAGCTATAACAGTTCCACTGGATGCAATGATGCACAAAAAGGTTAGTTTGCTACTCTTGAGATGTGGTTGTCATAAATTCGGTATGAATGAATGAATCGCCATATAATTATATTGAAAGAGACAAATCTATATGCCAAATAATTAGTGGATATGGTTTTACGTGGTTGAAGTAGCAAAAAATACCCCTTTCAATTATCTTGGTTAAATCAAAGCAATCCGCCCAGTAGTGTTTTTTTTACCTTATATAGGGAATTACTCACTTGAAAATTTGATGCTTCTTTAGATAATTATGTATGTAAATATCTAAAATAAATCAGTAAATAAATATTAGGACTGTTGGAAATGAACCAATAAATTGATGAATTGACGATGCTTTGACAGAAACTAAAAAAACGATAAATGACTGTTGTGATATTAGGAAAAGAATTATAAAAGAGAAAAAATATGGATGAAATCGAAGAGGGAATTCTAGGCAGGATCAAAATTATAATGGAAAGAAATCATTGGAAAATTAAAGGAAATGAAGATAATAAGAAAAGAATGAAAAACAGTAGATGTAATAAGGAAAGTTGTGAGGTTCCGTATGAGCATTAAAGATTTAGGAATGATCCTGTTTTTTCTTAAATTACAATTTTGAATAAGCCATACTTAAACCACTAATATAAATATAAATTTATATAAATGAGCTATATATTAGGCAAGTGGCACGGATATGTACAATTCACTATAAAAAGAGAATACAGCAGTCCAACTATGGAAATTTATTTAATAAGATTGAAATCATGACAATTATAGCTAGTTTTGAAACCATGTGCTTAAAATTGCATCAATCAAGCCAATTTCAAATGAACTCTAGGGTATTATTTAATATTTCTAGAAGTTTATTCGGCGTTCTCTTAGCTTCATCAATATCAATAGACTAAGAGAAAGATCATACCATTAATATATCAATTTATTTTATATGTGGTACATAAAATAGATCATACCATTAAACTACCACCCTTTGTTGGATACTCCTTTTCTGGTCAACATCAGCATTTTCATTGAGTAGCAGCCTAAGTGCAAACATATTGAAAAGATCACTGAGCTGGCAATTAATTCGTACTACTAAATATCACTAATTTAAGTTATAATATTGTAGGAATTGGCTTTAACTCTCAATAAATACATAGTTATGGGTAAGCATGTATAGAAAGGATAAATTTACAAAACATCTTGTACAGAGACCATTGCTTGCTTTCTCACTACCATTAATATATCAATTTATTGAAAAAACTGGCAAGTAATAACATTGCTATAAACATTGGTTAGTTTCATTACCTACCAATTAAGCAACATTATGTATCTCAATATTTAAATTTATGGTACCATTATGCAGCTCAACATATCAAATAATAGTAGTTACCATATATTGCGACTGCTAGAGCACAAATCTATGTGTACAAATGCGAAAACATATTCCAATATAACTGATTTCTAACACATCAGATATGAACACCCCATTTGGGTACATTATTGAAGAAATTGGGTAAGGAACTAAACTGATAGAGTACGGATCTAGGCTTTATGAGTTTCATGCATTCAGCTTAAATCAAAAGCATAGGGTATAATAAAATATTATTTGCATAATTTACATAAAATAGTAGTAGCCTCAGAACGACCAAGCCATACACACATATTTTAAAAAATAAATAGATTACTAAAAGGAAAGTATCTCAAGAATCTTACCTGGTTGACAGTCTCAGTACGAAATGAAGTTTGACTTCGTTGTGAAACTCATATGTGATATCAAAGTAAAAAAAAAATTCATCAGTATTAATAACCTGGTAGAAAGACAAATACATGGCCATATTTAAATTTCATAATTGTGCCAAAAATATATTACATATTCATGATTTTACCTCAAATTCTTCAACTTTAATCTCCATGATTTTGTAGTCAAACTCTTGATCCTCCAAAACTACACCCGACCTGAAGGAATGAAAAAATGGATGTTTAATTAGTCACATGTTGAAAATAATAAGAAAATGAGCTTTTAATGTGTTAAAACATGTTTGATATTTTTACAACCTTTTTCAGTAGCATTTTCTTCCTTACAAAATAAATAGTTACTAAAAGGAGAGTATCTCAAGAATCTTACCTGGTTGACAGTCTCAGTACGAAATGAAGTTTGACTTCGTCGTGAACCTCATATGTGAAATCAAACTAAAAAAAAAAATCATCAATATTAATAACCTGGTAGAAAGACAAATACATGGCCATATTTAAATTTCATAATTGTGCCAAAAATATATTACATGTTCATGATTTTACCTCGTATTCTTCGACTTTAATCTCCATGATTTTGTAGTCAAACTCTTGATCCTCCAAAACTACACCCGACCTGAAGGAATGAAAGAAATGGATGTTTAATTAGTCACTCAATTACTGTCATGGCTATTCAAATTATGAAATTCTTAATTCTTAATTCGAACGTTAATGGATTTAAAAGAATTAAAAACGTACATACTTTGTAATTAATTATTTTTTTCCAAATTTTATTCCTTTTTAAATAAAATTAATTGTGTGAAATTAATTGTGTTTATAGATAAGGGTTGAAATATTCAATTCGAAATGAAGGTATATGTAGTAACAGTCATGTCTATTCAAATTTTATTCCTTTTTTAACGTTAATAAGTTACCTTAATTGCCAAATTAATGCGATGATGTGTCATAAGCTTTTCAAATAAGATATTTTTTAAAAGGAATGAGAGCATTAACTTTTAAACGTTATTAATGTTTCCCATTTACTGTCAATAAATTCTTAATTCGAACGTTAACAGATTTAAAAGAATTAAAAACGTACATACTTTGTAATTAATTAATTTTTTCCAATTTCACCTCCAATTACATAGAATAAATTGTGTGAAATTAATTGTGTTTATAGATAAGGGTTGAAATATTCAATTCGAAACGAAGGTATGTGTAGTAACAGTCATGGCTATTCAAATTTTATTCCTTTTTTAACGTTAATAAATTACCTTAATTACCAAATTAATGCGCTGATGTGTCATAAGCTTTTCAAATAAGATATAATTACCAAATTAAGGCGGGTGGAATTAAATCAACCTATTCAATGCTCATGCAAGAATAATGACATGTTTATGGGATGTGTTTAAATTAGGACGGTGGATTTGTTTTTGCGGGATTAAATCTGAACCGTTCTTTGTCTTGTTGTTTGTCTCCTGATTTGTCTAGGGGGGATTGAAATTAATTGTGTCTAAAATTCATCAGTATTAATAACCTGGTAGAAAGACAAATACATGGCCATATTTAAATTTCATAATTGTGCCAAAAATATATTACATATTCATGATTTTACCTCAAATTCTTCAACTTTAATCTCCATGATTTTGTAGTCAAACTCTTGATCCTCCAAAACTACACCCGACCTGAAGGAATGAAAAAATGGATGTTTAATTAGTCACATGTTGAAAATAATAAGAAAATGAGCTTTTAATGTGTTAAAACATGTTTGATATTTTTACAACCTTTTTCAGTAGCATTTTCTTCCCTACAAAATAAATAGTTACTAAAAGGAGAGTATCTCAAGAATCTTACCTGGTTGACAGTCTCAGTACGAAATGAAGTTTGACTTCGTCGTGAACCTCATATGTGAAATCAAACTAAAAAAAAAATCATCAATATTAATAACCTGGTAGAAAGACAAATACATGGCCATATTTAAATTTCATAATTGTGCCAAAAATATATTACATGTTCATGATTTTACCTCGTATTCTTCGACTTTAATCTCCATGATTTTGTAGTCAAACTCTTGATCCTCCAAAACTACACCCGACCTGAAGGAATGAAAGAAATGGATGTTTAATTAGTCACTCAATTACTGTCATGGCTATTCAAATTATGAAATTCTTAATTCTTAATTCGAACGTTAATGGATTTAAAAGAATTAAAAACGTACATACTTTGTAATTAATTATTATTTTCCAAATTTTATTCCTTTTTAAATAAAATTAATTGTGTGAAATTAATTGTGTTTATAGATAAGGGTTGAAATATTCAATTCGAAATGAAGGTATATGTAGTAACAGTCATGTCTATTCAAATTTTATTCCTTTTTTAACGTTAATAAGTTACCTTAATTGCCAAATTAATGCGATGATGTGTCATAAGCTTTTCAAATAAGATATTTTTTAAAAGGAATGAGAGCATTAACTTTTAAACGTTATTAATGTTTCCCATTTACTGTCAATAAATTCTTAATTCGAACGTTAACAAATTTAAAAGAATTAAAAACGTACATACTTTGTAATTAATTAATTTTTTCCAATTTCACCTCCAATTACATAGAATAAATTGTGTGAAATTAATTGTGTTTATAGATAAGGGTTGAAATATTCAATTCGAAACGAAGGTATGTGTAGTAACAGTCATGGCTATTCAAATTTTATTCCTTTTTTAACGTTAATAAATTACCTTAATTACCAAATTAATGCGCTGATGTGTCATAAGCTTTTCAAATAAGATATAATTACCAAATTAAGGCGGGTGGAATTAAATCAACCTATTCAATGCTCATGCAAGAATAATGACATGTTTATGGGATGTGTTTAAATTAGGACGGTGGATTTGTTTTTGCGGGATTAAATCTGAACCGTTCTTTGTCTTGTTGTTTGTCTCCTGATTTGTCTAGGGGGGATTGAAATTAATTGTGTCTATAGATAAGGGTTGAAATATTCAATTCGAAACGAAGGTATGTGTAGTAACAGTCATGGCTATTCAAATTTTATTCCTTTTTTAACGGTAATAAATTACCTTAATTACCAAATTAATGCGCTGATGTGTCATAAGCTTTTCAAATAAGATCTAATTACCAAATTAAGGCGGGTGGAATTAAATCAACCTATTCAATGCTCATGCAAGAATAATGACATGTTTATGGGATGTGTTTTAATTAGATGGTGGATTTGTTTTTGCGGGATTAAATCTCAGCCGCTCTTTGTCTCCTTGTTTGTCTAAGGGTTTGTCTAGGGGGGGAATTTTATTATATAGATTACCCTTTGTTTGCACAACAAGGGTGCTTTATGAAAATTTAATTTAATAATCATAAATAAATTATAACTTGTCAAATTAATTTATTGGAGTAGTCATTTACCATTTGTTTTACTCCTAGTACTATTACTCCCTCATATACTCCTTATTGTATGAGAATTTTACTATTTTCAAATTCTTCCCAAATTTAAGTAAATAAATTTACTATCCATTCTTTCTCAAATGAATAGAATTATGACGTTTAACCAACAAAATTACATATGCCCTCTTTTCTTACGTAAAATTTGTTGTCACAACTTATATAGGAATTTTAAGAAAATAATCTTTTCAAATTCATTTAAAATTTAAAAGCTTGTTGTATCAAGGCCATGATAATTATAAATTTTCCATTATAATTGTTAACTGCTCGATCCTTACATTTCTTATCTTTTTAAAAATCATAATTATAAATGTTTACTATTAGCCTTTAATAAAGGAATTCATCTTCTGTTTTCCTTAAATTTTAAAATTGTGGTTTGTCTAACAGAAGAAACAGTAGACTTTTCAGATTTCACAAAATATTCATTTTTTCAAAAACCTTGTTTCAAATTTTCTCTAGTGAATGGAATTATAATGTAACTTGTGCCTATAAACGAAATGTTAAAATTCCCTTTTTTCAAAACAAGTTAATAAACATATCAAAAATCATTTTATAGGTTTCTTACCAACCTTTAATCTTTTTGTCTAATCCTTCTTACACACTACTCTATGAAAGACTATTTCTTTTATTACATCCTTTCTTCTGTATTCTTAAATTTTCAATTCATGACATTCCTAATTGTTGCCATTATAATTGTCCCCTATTCTATCTTATACATTAGGCAATGCTCATTTTATAGACATTTAATTCAAAATCAAATATTTACACCTTTGCACAAATGGTTTTAATTACTTTCTTAGTATTTTCCAATTTCAATATCCTTTCACCTATTGACCATTTAGTGCTCTTTCAAATTCAAAATTTCTTATTTTACTAATACGAAAGTTTTATCCAATTAAATAAAAGGTATCCTTCCACTTTTTTGGAAGCCTTTACGTATCCTCATGTTATGGAATTAATTGGTCCTATTCCAAATTCTTACTACTTATTTTCCCCTCATTTTACCATGAATGATAATAAAATCACCAGTTTAGGTCTGTTAACTGCCTATTAAATTAGGGGGTTTCATTACTTTCCACTTCTATGATTTTTGGTTCTTATAGGCTTCTAAATCGATAAGGAAACTGCAGAGTTATTGCATGGCTTCTAGGAATTTCCTAGAAAGTGAAAATGAGGCTCACGTCCCTAAAAAGTTTCATAATATAAATGAGCTCCCCCTATTAAGATTTATGCAAAGCAAGTCCTTATTTTCAGCCTTATGTGTTTTTTCAAAAAAAAAGCGTTGATGACTAAAAAAATCGCAAATATTCACAGAAGCATGCTAAAAAAACTTAAAAAAATTCGTTAAAATATGCAATTATAACCAATAATTGCATATATGTATGAAATAATTCATCCAGAGTTTATATTGAAAATCTGGATGAATTATTGTGTATTCCTACAAAGATGAATGCAGTTAAAGATGAGTAAATGTGCATGACCTACTAATTGTTGCAGAAGTGTATGCAATTATAATGTATAACTACTGAAACGTATGCAAAAATGTTAAAATGGATGATGGCTTATGAATATGTGCTGACATGTATGCATTTATTGCTTATAAATGCTTAAATGTAAGCAACAATGCTTAAAAATGGCATATGGTTGAAAAAACAGGTGAGGATTGAATTATTGCATCAAATGGTGCATTTATTGCAGTATTATTTCATACATTTCTGCATTAAAACTGCAGTTTGATGCATAACCGCAATTGTTGCAGAAATGTATGCAACCATTGCAAATAAGTGCATCGTTTAATGCAATATACTGGAGATTCGTTGTTTTTTGATACGTTTTTTTGTGGTTTTAATGCTTGAATTTGATGACGATTAGTTGTTGCATTTAATTATGAATTTACGTGAAATTTTTTTGATGTTTTTTTGGAAAATAGGGACCTAATTTATAAAAATTGAAGGGAGGGATGTGAGGTGAATTTCCAAACCAATTAAGGATGTGAGCCAAACTTACCCTTCTAGAAATTTATGTTAATCCTTTCCTAGAAGGACCTACAAATAATATTTTCTAAAGATATGCATACTTTAAAAATATATATACTTATATATATATATAATAAAACTTTTTGAAATCCTTTTTCAAAATAACAAGTATGCCTCTCATATTTATATATTTCCCCTTAATCAGGAAACATATGCTCTAGTACCAAATGTAACAACCTGCCCAGAATGAGCTTAAATTTAAACCTAAAATGGCCAGTTGAAACTTAAAGCCATTCTAAATGGATCAATGGTTCCTATAAGGAAATGGTATAACAGATATAACTGAGCATACTAAAATGAAACCAGAACCTCTCACAACGGTTGGGATAAGATATAATAACTTAAAATAGATATATCTTAAATTAAAACTATAATAAATTTCGATTACAACGAGTCTCATGTAGTAACACGTACATCAATATTAATTATTTGAATATAATAATACTTCCATAAGCTTTCAATACTTATTTTCGTTAAGGGCGGTCGACCACTCCCTATAAGAGAGGTCGACACCCCTTAAGGTAAGCGGTCGACCATTATGGGTCGATTTTCCCCAGAAAGGCTTGTTTCCTGGTCGTATGCTTAATTTATTAATTATTGATTTAATTAAATGATTTCCTTCCTTAAGTTGATTATTCTTGTCCCCTTTTATATGCATATACACACAATTTTAAATCCATGTGGAATATTCTCTTATGTTAATCTTAATTAATTATATTTCGGATTTATATTTAATCAATTTGAATTTCAAATATTGTGCGTAAACAATTCATGTATAAATTGTATTAATCATAACTTCATCATATGGACTTCGTTTTTAGCAAAAAAAATGTAAATGGATCATAACCTCATCACGAACGCAATAGTAATACTTTCTTAACCCAATTCCCAATTTTTCCGAAATTCTTGTTTTCAGCCCATAAATGTTTTATTAATTTAATATCGTTTTGTACTTAATTTAATTATCTATGTCTATTTATGGTATATTTTATGGGGTGCTACATGAGGAGTTCGGTTCAATGATTATAACTGCTTTGTAAGAAGATGCTTCTTACTTTAGGCCGAGATAATTTCTAGTTGTAGATGGGTTGTAAACTTGGTTGGTACAAGTAGCGTTAATGGTAGCTGCAAACATGTGTTCACATGATGGTGTTTGTGTGTTTTATGGATGTTGTCCGACTATCTACATTTTATATTTGTGCTTTGTTTTAATATTTAGGCTGGATTTGGTAGTTTTGGTGGACAAAGTAAATTATGATGATAAAGTTGATGTATTTTTGTTTGCAACATTGTATTAATGCGCGTATGTTAGAAATTTGTGGATGCCATTTTGCTTAACCTTTTGAAATGTACATTTTTGGTTATTTTATGATAAAATTTGTTTTAGTTACTGAATTGTTAAATACTTCTAAATTTTTCTTAAAGTATATAAGCTATAGTTTTTTTTTTTAAATTTATGTCGCATTTATTAAAAATACTTGTGAAATATCAAATGACAGCTAATACTAATAGTTGCAGGGGTCTTATAACAAGAGTTGTCAACCGTTGCGATAAACTTAGCTACAACTGCAAACAACAATTGTAAAAAACTTTTAACAAGTCTTGAAAGCAATTGTAAAAATGACTTTTACAGCAGCTAAAGGTAGTTGTGAACAAGTCTTTCACAACTTCCACTACTAGTTGTAAAAGAAATCTTTTGCAACTATCCATAATAGTTGTAAAATATTTCTGCTTTATTACAACTATGAATATAAAGACTGATGGATGCCGATTGTAATAGACCTATTACAACTGTTTTTGGCAATTGCAAGACGTTATTTTGTTTTAGTGCCATAAAGTGATTGATTTGGAATTCAAATTATGCTCTACGCATGAGACATGGATTGTTGGATGATGAAGCATTCAATAAGATCCCGATGAGGCTAGATTGGGATGCACTGATGATGTATGATAGAATATGAAATGATGATTGAGTACGAGAAATAATCAACAAAGGTTTAGGATGACATAAAATCGACATAATAAGGATACTTAATTTTAAGATGGATCAGGAAAATACACCCCTGACTCTTGAATGGTCTAGAGAGATTGCAGACACTGAATGAATTTAAGCCACATCTTCTAAAGAAAGACATGTTTTGGGAGGAAAGTGTCAATATGCCTTTTTGCAAGCCTTCACGCTTTGAATTTATGATCACTGGATCACTCAAAGCTAGAGCATAGACTCGCACGAATTAGGAAAAGCTTGATTAATGCAGCAAACTTCACGAATGCTTGGGATTTTGGATGGATGAATTCTGGTTTAACATTGTTGATTGTCCTAGATCGCATATGCTAGTTCCATGGATCGACATAATAACGTTATCTTGGTTCAGCAAGGCAAAATGGCCTTGGATCGGCTAAACCAGGCATGGTTACCCCGAATCAGCTATGCCGATCAGAGCCATTTCGACCATGCCAAATCATGCTGGACACGACTAGTGATGTGTCCCGTTACTTCATGCGACTTCATCCAATTCTCCTATTTCTGCACCACTACTCTTGGCCGAACCAAATTCCAATGCAACTATAAATACTCCTGGAGATGGTTGTTTAAGAGGATCTTCTTCCACTTCCCTATTCCCAGAGGCTATTGATTTGGACATTAACTTCTTTTCTTTTTAGATTTCTCAGATAAAACTCAACTGTAATTCTAATATATAGAATAAAGAAGAGATGGCTACAAGTGGACGTTGGTATGATTTCCAAACCACTATAAAAATCACTATGTATCTTTACTTTACTGCATTCAATGTCTGATTTTACTTGGATTTATTTGCATATTTTGTGATTGTCATTTTGATTTGGGTGAAGACTAACTTTCAACTTTTGTAAATTTTCATATTTACTTCTGTTTCCTTAAATCAAAGTTAATTTAGTGAAAACATTGCATGAAACTTTAGATTAGGTTTCTTGGGGTCTACATTCTTATTATGTTAATTATTTTTACTGATGAAAAAAATTTCATTTGATAAATTTTTAGCTTGCTAGAAGATAAACTCATTGATTTTGTCTTTGATGATTTTAGAGGAGCGGGAGGCTAATGTTGAACGGAGCTTTTGAGTTTTTAGATCGTAAATAACGTCCATGCTACTATAATATTTTTTTATGTAAAGAAGATAGTTTTATTTAATACTAGGAAGACTCTTTCCAAAGCATCATAATAAGGAAGACTATGTTACATACGATAAATATTTGCACTTACTATAATGACCTACTCTACATGATTAATAAGGTATATTATTATCATTTTGTTCAAGTTCAATATTTTATCTTTCATGTCCTTTGTATTTGGATTTGAATAATTGTACTTTAATGATTTTTTAAAAGAATTGTACTCATGTTGCTAGTTGGCCAAATAATATTACAAAGTGTTATGCATAAATAGGCATACAAGGCCTGTGAAACAAGAAACATAACCAAGCTTCTAGTAAAAAAATCAGTGTGGTACTAAGGTTTCCTTTTTAAGCCTCCCACTTATGGATATCTGAATAAAAAACCTAATAAATACTAAAGAAAATTGATGAAAATTGGTTTTAATAGAACTTCGTCTTCGACAAAGAAGCCTTATAGACTAGGGGCTTTATCTCATCATTGACTTCAACTCATGTTATGTTCGATGAAAGGTAACAAATCAAAAGGTCTTTCTTTGTAATTGAACGGAATTCCCTAAAAGTCAACTACCTCCACATATCCTTGATAGGTACCTAATTTTATATGTGGTTTATGCCTAAGGATTCTTAGTTATAACTCTATTTCTTTCCCAATGCTGAATTCATTTTGTTATCACAAAAATTATCTCCAAGACTAGCTGGCAATGAAGGGGTGTTGGAAGGATACAGGCATAGTAAAGTCCCCCGAAAGCAGGAAGCTGAGCGATAGGCTGGACTAAAGGCCGGAGAAATTAGTTGAAAAGTAACACAAACCGACACCTACCTAAAGGGAGGAACTCAATGTCTACAAATGCCAGCAAGGCGCGACCAAAAAAGTCCTTTCGACAGGACCTATCCGATAGGAGATCTCGTAGCGGGAGGCCCCCTTAAGACAGAAACTAGGGAAGAAGAAGGTACGAGCTACCCTCCTCAAGACCCGGAAGGGTTATCAGAAATGACCTGCCTAAAATACCGATGCATCCGAAGGAGAGGGCATTGAAAGGGCTAAGCCAAGAGAGCGTAGGAACCATCCAGAACCAACTTTTGGAGCATCTACCGTACGAATACCGAAAGGCTGCATTCACAAATAACAGAAGTGACACCAGAAGTCACCCTCTGGGAATCCAGGCTACCACAAAAGCTCCACTAAAGGGCTAACCGGAACCCAAGCAAAGATACAGGCTACCTGTACTAATTTACCTAGTACCGAAACCCACAGCGGCTTCGAACCGGCAGTTATCGACATACATCATGAGGGCAAGACCCATCTAAGTATTCACGATAAAGCCGGAGGCCTACATCCGAAAGCCTGTGTTTAGGAACTGTTACCAAAGGCTCAAATACCATCCGAAGACAGTAACTAATACTCCAAGGACGGCCGAAATCCAAGCGCCCAAAAACAAGGAAAAAGCGACCAGGAAAGGTCCCCACAAGCCCAATAGCCCACCAATGGAAGGAGCCCTGAGCCACTATAAATAAGACCCCAGGAGTCACATTTAGGGGGATCGATTTTTCATTTATATTTGTACTCTTAATAAGAAGCTTGGCGCTGAGATTATTCCGGGGATTTCCCCTCTCACATCTATGTATCCCCAATGAAAGTCTAATAAAAAGGGATCTTCTTATAAGAAAATTGCTCTGTAAGTTTATATTGTTATTTTCCAATCATCACTGTTGCAGTTTATTGTCTATTCTCCAGATGAGCACGGATTTCCATCCATACATGTTCTCGAATAGGGGAATATAGCTCCTTCTCTGAGTTCAAATCCATTCTGATAGTCCTTGGCGATCCCATACCTCCAAGCTTCGATATCTAGGGTGGTGATTCGATTTAACCCAAAAATTGCCAATCCACCTATTTCTCCTTTGGATCCATTCCTGCTAACCCATCTTCGGTGTTGACGAAAAATATCGTTAACATATTTTCAATATATCATTAAAGTCCTTGCATTTCTTTCTTTTCAAATAATCCATGTTGAAACTGAAGTTGTCACTAGTCTGATTATATCTTTGAATTCATTTTTATAAGAAAAATCTGGTTACGGTAGTCGATTTCATTTTTGGATTTCATATCTATTATGAGATCGTAATCCACCGCAATCTACATCATCTACAAGTGTACGTAGTAAATCTATACCTAAACAAATGATCAATACCTTCTAATTCCTGGTTGCAGAGAACATATTGATCATTTCCAAGGATGACATGCTTCTAGATGACTGTTTTTCTAGTTGTTTGTTTTTAGTGATAGCTTTAAACAAGTCCATTTTAATCTTATTACATTGAAAAATGAATTTATGTGTAACATCCCTAATTTTGATATTATTATTCGGGAATTTAGTTGGATAAATAAAATGGGAATAATGCGATAAAGGAGGACATGAGATTTGTACTTAATAAATTAACTAGTAGGTTGGCCTTAGAAACTAATGAACTGATACTTAAGGGAAGGGCATATGAGAGTGGAGGAAGGGTAAACTTTCAGCCCTTATGTATACTCATGTCCTATCTCATTTTGTTCACTTTACATTCACTCTAAAAATTATAAGAATAGTAAGGTGGATGACTATTGAAGCTAGGAAGAAGAAAAGAGAAAATGCAAGGATTTAAAGCTTGGAAACTTCATCAACAAATCTTAAAACCTCAATTAACCAAGGTGAATAATAATACTCTTATCCTTACAGTTCAGCCATTAGGGAAATAGCCGAAAGTGTTGTTTGACTCATGATGGTTTTTCACGATTTATATGATGCTAATTGATGGGAAATCATTAGCCATGTTGACATGTTTATATTGTTTTTATATACATGAAAATGGTTAGATTTTCGGATATAACCTATAGTTAGAAATCTCTAAATGTCATGAGTTTTAGGTATGGTGTTTGTTTTATGATTTCGAAGATAGGTTTCAAATTTCATAATTTTTCATGGATATATGAATTAGTTATGAATTTTCTAATATTGAATTGCTTGGGAAAGATTGCTTGTTGATTAGAAATGGTTAAAATAAATGCATAAATATTTTATACATGGTCGTAAAAAAGTACTGTTAAAGGACTGTATACGATCAATTATTTTATTTATAAGCCAATGAGAATTCGACAAAAATAGTGGAGCTAGTATAAAGTAGTACTTAATAAGGTAATAAGTCATAACGTCGGTATTTACTGTTAGTGCTACTGAATTTTTGAAAGAAACATTATGATACTCTCGGAAGCCACTCTTTCGGTAGCATTGGATAACTTGATTAGTATTTATGTACGGTATACGAAGTATCCAAACATCTCCCTCTTACCTCCTGGAGGATCTTTGGTATTGATACTTATACATTTTTGAGGTAACTTGACACCAGGATTTGGTTGATTGTTGATTGCATGGATGTGAAAGGGCTTCAATTTAGGGAAATTGTATGGTGTTGGAGGGGTATCTTTTGGAGTAAACGATTTATTGTTGGTTTATAAAGCTGAGAGAGCTGCCTTTCAGAGACGAATAATGAATGGTGCCGAATGGGTTTTTCCTCTCAAGTTAAATACGGTTCATCTTGTTGAGCCACAAGGTGATTTCTTTTTAAAAAAATTAAATTAGTAGGACACCATTGAAAGTTGCACAAATTTTTGGTGAGAAATCGTGGACATGACAATTGCATTTGTATGAACATTGGGTGAACAAATGGGTAAAATAAATTGGCAAAACCACTTAAACAATGGGGGAACCAATGGAGAGAAAGGAATAGGGGGAACCAATTTAACAAAATAATAAGCCTTCGTTCCATTTGTTAGTTGGGGTTACCTTACGGAGCATGGAAGGGGACCATAAGGAGGAATTCCACTGCTTTGTGTAGTATGAAAACTGTAAAAAGAAATGGCTCCGTTGCTTTGTGTAGTACTGAAGCCAAATGAACAAGAAAGGAAAGTTTTCGTTGCCTAGTAAGAGGGTACCTTGAGTTGTGCAATGTAGATACTAAATGAAAAGACCCATTGATTCGCACAGCATATTAGGAGTTTCAGTTTCGAATGCTAGCAGAGAGGTACCTTGCAAAACATGAAGAGGAATCAAACTAAAGAAATAGGTGGGGAGCCATTAATGAATGAAAATGATGGGAAATCACTAAAAACTGCCAGGATGGGATATCTTGAATGATAGGGACGGGAAATCTATGGTGCATTGCATATTGAAAATTTTCTAAAGTCACTTATAGTATTGTGGTTTCGTACTAACAACTGAAGTGCAAGTGCTCTGGGGATGTTTCCAAAGATAGCTTGATAATTGAGCGGGGGAAGTCCATTCCGCAATGCGGCTAGGTCCCGCAAGATATTCTTGTGCCGGGTAGAAAGAATTTTTATTCACACCAGTTGGTTGACTGACTCGAAGTTGTTGTTTTCTCTTTTAACTCCTGGGTGCTCATTTGAGTGGACTGGGGTTAGGGTTTTCAGGTGCTTGTCAAATAATTTTCCGGAGGCAAGCATGAGGCTATATCTAATTAAAAGCGTCACTGTGAGACCCAACCCCTTGGTCCTAAGAACTCGACATAAATACATCTATGGTATTAGTGTATGGACGTTCCAAGTTCCGGAGGGATAGATGACCTTCAGGATATAACAAATTATATAACATTGGAAAATAATCATGCATTAAACACCAAAAGATACATCATATTACATCAAGGGTATTATCGGAGTTAATACATCCCATCGGATCAAAATATCATACATAGCAACACAAATAAACAAAAAGATACCGATATATTAATATGACGAAGTCTTAGAGAAAGCCCAAAAGAACATCCTAATCCTGTTCCTGCTCCAAATCCAATACCCTAGATAGCTTCCATATATATATAGCTTCCAAAAGTAGTCTTAACTTATAACCTGTTTACTGGCCTGCCCGTGTGGAAATGAGGGCATTCGAGTTTGCAAGGGACAAACTACGAGTCAGTCATGGGACTGGTATGAAAAACTCAACACAATTATTCTTAACTTTTATTTAAAAGTAAGGCATATACGGGACCACGCCATTTAATACAGAACGGGTTTCCTCCACATGAATACCAGTGCACAAAACTTCGCAATGCTTTTATAAAAATGAAGCCATTATAAGACTCAAGTCCCATCACACAATGCAACACATACTGGAGTAGAGATTTTTACCTTATAATAGCCAAACATGCTTGATACGAGAAAATATTTTGATATTATCATCAATGTCTAAGTGTGGAAATCATTCTCAAATGTAAATGTATAAAACTTAAATCACATAATGTCCCATTCCATTATGTTGGCTATTTAGTTTATATTTGAAAACACAAAGCTCGTATTGGAAGTTGTATTCCAACAATGATCAAGGCAAAGGATCTTCCTTTCCGTGATTCGGAACACCTCTAGCGGGATGTCCCAGGATAAACAAATGCTCCTTTAGAGTGGCAGAGCCGACCCACCTATACTGGGTGTAGTTCGGGTTACTCCTGAAAATAACGTCCCACAGTCGCGACCGATCATTATCCAAGGCGCCTTAATCTATCATCCACACAATTAAACTTGCCAGGGATCCATACCATAACATCACTTTTTAACTAGAAGGAAATGTATGACCTTATCTCTGCGGTCCATCATCCTGTTTTCGGCCATTCACGGGTTATGAGGCTCTAAAGTCATGTTTCAACACAAAGCTACGCTATATCATCTATGCTTTGATCATCATCCACAAAGTTATGGTTTTAAACAAAAGCTTTGATCGGCTCAGCACTTTGCATGTCACATTGTCAAATTACAATATACAATCGGTGTCTGTTAATATATAATCCTCTGAGTACATAAGTCTCATAGGATGGTGTTAAGCTAAGAGAATAAATCATCCACCAACTGATATAACATCAATAGAGACCAATTGTTTATGTCGTGAAATATAATGTCAGACAAACATCCATTTAGTAGTTCGTTCTGGGTTATGAATGAAACTGAAGGCACATTATTCCTCATCCAACAAATGGAGAGATGCCCTTGCATATCCGGACAATCAACAACTACACTCGGACTACTACCACTAATAACCTTATAATGGGAGTTACCCAAGGCATTAGCAAGCAGTCCATTCGATGTGAAGATTCCCGGCCTTCCACCATCTTCGAGTTCCAACTCGTCCTATAATTATTCGGAATGGGTTGGACCCTATGCTTTTGATATAATTAGCGCCTTTTTGGTTTATCAACTCTCCAATTATTCTCCTTTAATTGGAAAACATTTAATAAGATTAGATCTTATTCTCAGATTTGGTTAAGCTGTTGGGCTTCCAAAATCATCTTTAAAACAATTTTATTGTTCATGAAAAAGGTTCATAAAGGTTTGTATTCAATTTCGGAATTTAATATCTTTATCTTTAAACTTAATTAAACACCGTTTAAAAGGCATTGCAAAATAGCCGATTTCAATCAACGGTTTTTTATCATTCAAAACCATGTATATTTGGTCCAAAACTCTTTCAAATCATTTATTATAATTTATCATAATTTTTCCCTATTCTTAATCATTTAAAAATAGTTCATTTCAGTCTAATTCTTTTTCGCGTTCTAAATTGCACTAGCGTTCTTTTTGTTCCAATTTGATTTGAACTTATTTCAGAATCTAGCTGTTGGATCTTAAAGCTTTCCTTTTTCATTTGAAATCTGTTTTAAACGTTTTTCATTTCGCAAAAATCCGACAGTCGGATCCCCTGGTATGTCAATTTGAAGTCAATAGTCGAAATTCGCGAACTACCGCTGCACGACTAGTCATATTCAAACCCAACTTTGACTTATATTCAAAATTAGGTCGAATCATTTCAAAAATAATTTATTAATTATATAAAATGTATATAGTGATTTTCGGAACTATATTTCCCATATTTATCTTCAAATTCAAATATTCTATTATTTAAACATTATAATATTATTTAAATCATTAAAATAATATTATTTTTCAAACTTTGTCTTTTGAAATCCAAATTTTCCTGAAGTCCATTATAAAAATGAACAAGATAGTTTTGAAAAGAAAACCTTGTTAAAACATTTCCTATATACCCAAACCAAACTTTACTTTTCCAAGTTACTATTCACTTTTAAATTAAAACTTAGAAATGCCTTAATTACTTGAAAATTATTTCAAATCAATTTCTTTCCTTTACAAATATTTATAGTAATGACTTAACGTTTGTTTCTATCAAAATTCACATATAAAATTCAATCTTTTAATTTTTTTCCATTTTTTATATTAAAAAATATTCATTAAATTGTTTTATTGAATGGAGACTTAACCAACGAGACAATAATCACACTTTTTTGGCCATATTTAATTAGGGTAACACATACCACAATATTAACAACCAATATAACATCCAATCACAACAATTTTACAGCGTCATGAACTTGGTGGTGTAGAGCTGACGGTGTGGTTTTTTAGGGTTTTGAAGAAGTTTTTGGAGTTATTGGGGAAGGGGTGGCCACAACAAGGGGGATGGTAGTCGGAGGGCCTATCACCGGCGTAGGGGCGGGGAATGGACGGCGATGGTTGTGGGTAGGGGATCTGGTGGAGCAAGAAGAAGGAAGGGAGAGGAAAGAAAAAATAAAAAATAAAAATAAGGGATAGTAAAGTGATTTAGTAGAGAGGGAGGATTCTACTTATAAGCTAAGGCAAAGGGCTAAATGAAATTGCATATGTGTTGTGTCAGTCATAGGGAAGATGGTGTGGAGTGCAAGCTAAGGTCCTTAGGATCATTGTCTCATGAATGGTCTAAATACACTTTGTTTTATGTTTATCCATTTAATTAGTTAACTAGCTTATGGACATGCAACGTTCCTATAACTTATCGGCACAACATCTATCACATTATAAAATATATATTCTAGTCATGTTTACCATTTTTTCTTGATTTTTGATAATATGTAAATAAAATTTAAAGTATGCTTTGTTTATTATTTTTGTCTAATTAAAACAAGCTCAAATTGACTATAAATCCTTGTATAAATTATTTAAACTTGAAATTTTAAAATTTTAAATTGGTTCCAAAAAATTTGGGTCGTTACAATCTCCCCACCTCAAAAGAATTTCGTCCTCGAAATTTTGATGAAAGTAAGGTTGAATATAAACAATATCTAAGAAATGAGTTTACCTCTCGAATGAGCTACTTCGAGATATCCATTCTGAACTTGGGATAAGACTTTTTAATATTGTCTTCTATCTCCCATATACAGTCTCCTGGATCCCCGCGCCACTGCACTTTGACTAGTTTCACCTTCTTGTTTCCCAGTTCCTTTATTTATTTACCAATTATCTTCAGAGGCTCTCTTGGAACTGAAAAACTCGGTGGGATTTCCAAGTCCTGTCATGCTGCTTCCTAAACAATCAAATTAGGATCATATTCATATTTTCAAAGATGAGAAATGTGAAAAACATTATGCAGTCCGGATAACCATTCTTATAGCTGAATGTTGTATGCGAGGGTTCCAATTCTTTCCAATATTCGGAACAGACCAATATACACTTAGGCGATAATTTTCTAGTTTTTCCGAATCAGATAACTCATCTCAGTGGATAAACTTTCAAAAACATTTAATCTCCAACTCCAAATTCCAGATCCCTTCTTCTACAATTTGCATAGTTTTCTATTTACTTTGTGCTTTTTTCAACTTCTTCTTAATAAATTCCACTTTATCCGTAGCTTCGCGGATCATGTTCGGACATAATATAAGTCGATTTCCAGACTCAATCCAACATGCGAGGGATCTGCAAGGTCAAACATACAACACTTCAAAAGGTGACGGCCTAATACTTACATGGAAGCTATTTCTATAAGAGAACTCCACGAGATGCAAGTTATTTTCCCATGAACCCCCGAAATCAAGGATGCAGGCCCACAACAAGTCTTCTAAAATTCGATTAGCTCTTTCAGCCGGCCCATCCGTTTGTGGGTGATAAGAAGTGCTAAGGTTCGATGTCGTCCAAAATGCCAACTGAAATGCTTCCCAGAACTTACCGGTAAAGATCAGATCTCGATCACTAACAATACTGTTGGTTACTCCATATAGTCAGACCACTTCCTTTACATATAATTGAGCAAGACTTTCAGCTGTTCTCATTGACATTATTGGAAGAAAATGGGCGCTCTTCATTAGGCGATTAGTGATAACCCAAATAACTTCATTATCTTTCTTGGTTCGAGGTAAACCATCGATAAAATCTGTTGATATCTGGTCCCACTTCCAGTCAGGAATTTCCATTGGTTGAGGTAATCTAGCAACCTTCTGTTGATCGCTTTTGACCAACTGGAAAGTTAGGCACCTGCTGACATATATCCAGATATCCCTCTTCATTTATTTCCTCCAAAACGTGCATCTCAGGTCTTGATACATTTTATGAACTCCTGTATGGATAATGAGTTTGGACTTATGGCACTCATCCAGTACTTTTGTTTTAAGCTCTGGGATATTTGGAACACAAATTCGGCCTTTTCAATCTCAGAACTCCTTGATTATCAATCTTAAAGTTTAAGACTTTACCCTCCTGAATTCTTTTACATACTTTTTTAAAAAATTATCATCCTTCTGTTGAATAGAAACCTTCTCAATCAGGGTGGGTGTAACAATTAGATGGGCAATATATTATGCTTCTTGCTGAGCGCATCTTCTACAACATTGGCTTTTCCCAAAGTATAAAGTATATCTAGATCATATGCTACTAGAAACACTAACCAACATTGCTGCCTCATTTTCAAGTCCTTTTGGGTAAAAAGATACTTCAGTGATATATGATCAGTAAAGAGGTCAATGCCTACAAATCTTCAAGGTAAATACAACAACAAGAACCTCTAGCTCATGAATAACATACTTCTTTTCATGCAGTTTCAACCGCCTACTTACATAAGCAACCATCTTTCCTTCTAGCATTAATACTACGCTAACTCCTTCTTCACAAGCATCTGTACGAACAATTAATCCTTTATTGCCACTAATAATCGTAAGAACTAGAGTAACTGTCGACCTCTTTTTCAATTCTTGAAAGACTTCTTCACATATTGCAATTCAAACAAACCAGGCGTGCTTCTTGGTTAGCTTCGTCAAAGAGCTGGATAAATTAGAGAAATCTTTCACGAATTTCTGATAGTAACTGGCCAGCCCAAGAAAGCTTCTGACTTCTGTGGGGATTCTTGGTTGCTTCCAACTTTGGATGGCCACAATTTTACTCTGATCTACCGAGATTCCTTCTCTCGATACTACATGCCCGAGAAACTTAACTTCTTGTTCCCAAAAGTTACATTTGAAGAACTTTGCCTTTAACACATTGCTTCTTAGAATTTCTAGGATAGCTTCCAAATGCCTAGCATGCTCCTCTTTCGTTATAGAGAAAATGAGAATATCATCAATAAAGACTAGCACGAACTTATTTAACACTTCTACAAATACCCATTTCATTAAATCTACAAAATAAGCAGGGGCGTTGCATAATCGAAAGGCATTACTAACCTATAACAATTCGCATTTTACGTATTGGAGGATCATAAAATATTTTTATGTAATTCCTTGAGGGTTGGATCATTCTCATATTTTAATATGTTGTTTATGGGGATGTGAGACATGTACATAATTTTTACCAATTTTGTTTGTGACCATTGTGTCCCTGTCATTCTTGTACAGGGGATAACTTTTGACTCGGATCGATTTAGGTGCTGAGATCAGACTCATTGGAAAGGAAATGATGATTCCCATTCCATAGAGTGGTCACATTAAAGATTTAGCTCAACGGTTTTGGAGGAATCGTTGTTTTAAGGTTTTATAGTTCGATGTTCCGGTTTTGTAATAATGGGCTGATTTGGAAAGGCCCATTAGTGGGCTAGTAGAAGACTATAAATAGGGGATAAGAGGCATGGAGAATAGTTTACTTTCCCCATTCTCTCATTTTGGAAGAGCTTTTGGTCCTCCGTTCCTCCATCTTCTTCACCTTTCCACCATTAAAGCTTAGAGAATCGAAGACCTACATCATTTGAAGCTAGATCTACGTCGTTCCAAGAGAAAGTTGATCGAATCGAAGAGTTTAGAGAAAATTCTTCGCCGTTCGGATCCAGATATAAATGTTTTTGGGTTGTTTTAGAGATTTGGGGAGTGATATGCATCTTTCACACGGATTCAATCAAGTATATAAGTGTTTGATCATGTTTTTCATCATTTTCGAGTTGTTTCTCCTAGATTTACATCATGGTAAGTCTATTTTCATATGAATTGCCATAGGATCTAATTTAACAAATTAAAACCGGTAATTTCCATATATTTTCATATGTTTATGCAAGTTAGAGCCATATTTTAGTCCGTATGTTCATTTATCATGATTTGGTTGAATTCTACATAAATATTGATGAAAATTGTCGTTTTAATGTTGTTAGTGATTTCATAACATGTTTGTAGTTGAATTGGATGAGTTGATTTTGCCGATTTAGTTGTTTGGTGATGTGTTGGTCGAGTTTGGAGACAGATCGGTTATGTCTAGGTGATAGATCGGTAGCAATATGGGTCAGCTGTAGTGTGACTTGGGGAATAAGACAGGCTATGGATCGGTCGGTCAAATATGGGTTGGTCGGCAATGTGGTCGGTCAGCATACTGGTCAGTCGGCAATGTGGTCGGTCAGCATATGGGTCGATCAGCAATGTGGGTCAATCAAATATGGGTCGGTCAGCAATATAGTCGTTCAGCATATCGGTCGGTCGATAAGATGGAACGGTCAATATGGGTCGGTATGCTCCTAGTGATGTGTCAGTCGATTATAGAAGAGATGGATCGGTCGTGCGAGATGGTGATGGATCCGTCGAGCTAGGCATAGATGGGTTGGCACCGGTTTTACAAGTAGGTCGGTCATATATCGGTCAGTCATGTATGGGTCGGTCAGAGCTTGCATGGAATGGATCGGTCGGAGCTTTCACAGAATGGATCGGTCGGGCAATTATGGACTGGGCACTTATGGGTTGGGCGTTTCATAAACCGGGCATTTCTATGATGACGTATGTTTTTGGATCGACGATGATCATGGCTTCGAAGTGTGTTCAAGTGAGAATGTCGGAGTGCTTTGATGTGTTCGTTGTTCCTCGTAATGCAATGAATTTGAGGACGACTCAAGGGTGTTTTGAGTTCGTGTGTAATGGTTTCTCAAAGGTGTTCTAATCTTAGAGGTAGTCACCAGTGATGACGACTAGAGTTATGGAGGCCGAGGAATTATCATTGTCGTAGGTTCTAGCAGACTCATAGCAGGGGTATAATAGGGCCTAAAAGACCGATTGTATGGTTGAGTACCCAGAGTAGCTTGAACATGCCTAGTCATGTTTCGTTGTATGGCATATGGATTTTTTGCTTGAACCGGGGTTTACCATTCACCTTTGACAATTGATGGCAAAGTGTTTAGCCAGTCATACGATTAACGATTATTTCGAAGCAAGATTGGTAGTGATAGCCAGAGTCAGTCGTGGATGTTTGGTTGCTTGTTTGCTTGTGTCGTCTCACGTAGATTGTCTGACTTCGAAGGAGATGTTCCTTTGGTGCTTGTATGATATTAGTTTAGGCCTCTGGGGCTTGTGCTTGAGGGATGTTGAGCTCGGTTAGGATGATTTACGTGAGATATAACTAGTTGTTGTGATTGCTATTGAATGCTGGTTGAGTTTCTATGAATGAATGGTTGTTCTGATCGCCATGGATGAATTATTGTTCCATTGGTTGTTTGGATCGTAAAGGCTATCACTGTTTGACATGGGGGAAAGTTAGGGTTGAGTTCTTCTCTGGTGTTGGTAGATTAGTTTGTTTATCTACTTATTCTCGTATACTTTATTCTTGATGTTGGATAGCTGTTTTATCGCTCACTAAGACCATTGTCTGACTCAAGGTTTTATGTTTCCCTCTTATTACCTTAGGTTGTTCATCCGATTGTTGGATGGGAAGACTAGGTAGCAGGTGATAGGTGATATCTTGGATATGACGATGTTGCAGTTCGGTGGCGAGCGTGAGGCTGGCATATTATCTTTACTACTGTCTAGTTACTTTGTTTTCCGATGTTTGATGTTTGACTCTAAGTGCTGTAGTGAGACAAATTTGTAAAGACATTATGTTGTAATCCTGGTGTTTAGATATACTTTCTAGTTATTCTGAAAGTTTGGAGTTTTTCTACTCAAATATGCTTCACTATTATTGTCTGTTGTATATGGTCTACTATAATTTATCCTTGCGCTATGAGTAATGCGACAGGTACCATTTGTGTTATCATACCTTGATGATCATCCATAGCTACCTCGCATACCTTTCGGCGCATTATTCCTCTTGTTTAGTGCAGGGGTTATGGGTGGTCGTCACGTAACCATTCGTAGAACAAATCAGGTCCCCTAAAGGCAGTCAGATGAATATAATCTATCGTAATCCTTAACTGATGAAACCTTTAGGTAGGTCCATCTTTGAAAATACATGAGCTCTACTTAAATGATACAACAAGTCATCAATACGGGGAAGAGGATACTTGTTTTTGAGAGTTTGTTTATTTAAATTTATATAGTCTACGCATAGTCATAGAGAACCGTCGGACTTCAAAACAAGTACTACTGAAGCACCACCAACTTGAATAACCAGGCCTGATCAGACCTTTCTTCAAAAGCTCTTGAGTCTGACCACTTAACTCCTCTTTTTCCTTCATAGCCATCCTCTGAATCGCATGCAGAACTGGTCTTGCATTTGGAACCAAATCAATTCAAAAGTCAATCTCCCTACGTGGAGTAAGGCTCTTAACTTCGTCTAACACATCCATAAATCTTTTAACAACCAGAATAGTTTCTATAGCAGTAAGGGAAGCATCTATAGCATGCCCAAAAATACCCTCAATTGAATTTGGTCCTTCATACGGTATCATAATAAAATTTCAAATCTTGTTTTTACCCTCACAATCCTTTTAAAAAAATTAACATTAGCTTCATATACGGTCAGCCAATCCATCCCAAGTATAATATCGAAATCGATGAAACCCAAAATAATCAAGTTGAAGGGAAATCGATAACGAGAATAAGAAATAGGAACTTTACAGTGTAAACACAAGTTGGTAGAACCTTCTACTGGATTTCTAACCCAAACTGGCATCTCAATATATGTGGGTTTTAGATTTAATTCCATAACCTTTCTTTTTGATATAAAACTATGTGAGGCATCAGTATCAAATAATACTTTTGTTAGAATATTTCTAATGGAAAGTGTACCTTCCAGAACTTTCGTCTCTCTCCTACCGGCTGAGGTAGTTGGAATATCTTCCAAATTATAGACATGAGCTACTTCAGTCTTCTCCAATAGCGGACAATTCTTTACAATATGATTGGACTTGTGGCAGTTGAAGCATTCCCTGTTCTCTTGAGACTTTTTGCTAGGTTCAGATTCATTCTTCTTTTGTTTCTTTGGATATTAACAGTCTGTTGCTAAGTGTCCCTTTTGATTGCAATTGTAGCATGTGGCATTCTTTACCCACTCCTCCTTGGATTTCTTCCCTTCCTTACTTGCTTCCAGTTTCTTACTTCCAAACTTCCTCTTCTTCCCAGAATTGTCCTTTTTGTTGTCCTTGTCTTCCAAGGCATTATGTTTATCTACAAATTTATAGCAGTATGCCATATCCACCATTTCCACAGATAGAAGCTTTACGTGAGTGATCATCCTGCTTCTGTACTTTCTATGTAGACCTTTGATAAACCAAAATGGAACAAGTATTAGCTCTGGTCTAAAGCGGGAAAGCTCATTGAACTTATTCATATATTCCTAAATAGTAATGCCCCTTGTTTCAAATTAAAGAATCCATAATACAAGCGGGCTATTCCTTCAGATCTTATAAATCTATCTCGAAGACTTCTTTAAAGCATTCCCAAAGTAAATTTCCCTCAGGATTCCCTATCGTAATTGTCTCCCACCAAATTGAAGCATCGTCTTTCAATAACCAAGGGACCAAATATCTTTTCTATTCTCCATTTAGCCTTAGGCCTGTCAAAATCCTCTTACAAGAACATAGCCATGCTTGCGCTTCTATGACTGACTCCTTTCCCAAGAATGGTGACACTGTAACACCCCACGTCCATTAAAGTCACTCACAAAGGGAATGCATTAACTTTCATGGAGTATTATAAGAATATAGAACAGAATATCACAAGACAGATATATAAAATGGTACTTAAGAAAATTCAAATTTTAATAATTACAGCGGAAAAGCAAAACATGTCTGGCTACAACATCAAAACCATATACAAAAGCCAAGTACACAAATATCCATCTTGAACAAAATTATTATCAGAGTACATAAAAGTAAAACCACAATCCCACTCTAAATAGCCATAATGGAAAAAAGATAAAGCTGAGCATTACTTTCAACACTTTCAAGCACTTCAAGAAGAAAGAGATCCAAGTCAAGCTTTACTAATCCCACCCTGAGGACCTTGGAGGGTGGGTGGGGGGGGGGGGAGAAAGAAAAGAGGCGAAACAAAAGGGGGTCAGACATGCGTCTGGCGAGTCTAGTGACTTTAACAATATAACCAGTAAAGTAACAGGATAAGAACATAAACTGGATATAAGAGATGACTGTAACATAAGAAGATATGACAAGATAAACAAGATGAACAAGATATAACGTTGATTGCGCTTCTAATCACTATAAGATAATTCCTACACCGCACCCATGCTAGTTCCATACTGAAAGTTGATCCCTCTTACTAAACATAATAATGATGGAAGTTTCGTGTACTCCTAGCTACTATCATAGGTGCCGCCAGCTCCTATCTCCACTAGTTGTACCCACTACCCTCCCCATTCGATCGGCTCCTTAACCCGTAGATACTCGTGCTGGTCCCACAGTAGGGTGTATCACTCCCTAAAGTGCCAACCCGATACAACTAAAAGGCACGGCTTATACCTACATGATGCAACAACGTCTTACCTACCAGCCCGGACCCATGCACATGACTCCGTTGGACTTGCACTGCCATTGCTTTCTCTTTATTGACCTCTTACAATCAACCTAGCAAGCGTGTCCCGTCCTCGACCTAGTTCGAGCTCACATAGATACTAAATGGTTTACTAGTTGAAAAGGGTCCCTACACTTGACACAAGATTCTCTCCTAAGCTTGGTCCCCACTAGGAATTCCCCCTTAACCTCTCTTTATCCCTATGTCTAATCACACGTCTCATCTTGGTTAAGTGTTTTAATTATGTTTCACATGCTACCCATGTTACCCACTTAACCCTTTTATCATACCCATGTCTTACCACATATCTTATCTTTGTTAAGTGTTCATTAATTCATTATGACCGTAATCATGCAAGACCTCCTACATTAGATTGCTGTTTTGCGGTTGATGGATATGCCGGGAGGTTCCGGGCAGGCTTATGCCGCAATCCGAATCTAATCTTGTGTCTTTGCATTATTACATATCTAATTTTCTACCTTTGACCTCTCACATTAGATTACTAAATTGCGGTTGCTGGATGTGCCGGGCGGTTCCGGGCAGTCTGATACCGCAATTCGAATCTAAACTCGTGTCTTAGGCGTTCTTTATCACTTTCTTGATTCAAGTCCCAATTTTAAATCTTGGATTAAAATATATTCCAATTACCCATAATTTCCAGTCTAAAATATGTTTATGATTTTTAATCCAAATTAGGCCTATAATCTTATGTGCATGTTATGCCCAATTACACCCAAATTAATTTGCATTCATTGTTATTAACAATTTATGCAAAACCTCATGTATACAAATTATATCCAATTATGCCCAATCCAACTTATGCCAAATCTCATGTATAAAATTTATAGACAATTATGCCCAAATTGATTTATGCCAATAATCTCATTTTATTTCAAATTTCCCCAAACTTTTCCCAATCGTTCAAACGTTATTCGTACGCAAATCTCAACACAATATGTTAGGCTCGAAGTTAGCCTAATCTCGTAAAAAAAAGGAAAAGAAGAGGAGAAGAGAATTAACATCAAAATTAGCGTAAACATAAGAACAGGCTTATGAAACATAAACATGCATTTAACGATGAACTGGATAAGAAAGGCGTATGGCAGATTTTTGGGTATGGATCTAAAAGATAATGATTCACAAACTTGATAAGGTTCATCTCAGTCACAGGCATATGCATTAGATCCAATTTACATTCCTATCACAATTACTTTTAATTTAATTATATGTGAAAGTGACATAGACTCACAGCGATAAGATTCTTAGAAAATTAGGCGTTGTTGTGGAAATTCGGATCTTGAACAATCTCTACTTGATTGCTGTAGATCCGATCTTCTAATTTGATTGTTGAAGAAGAACTATCTCTAAATCTCTACTTTGATTTTGGTTGGAGAAGAAAGGCTAGGTTAATTTAGACCAGAGCAGCATGGAGGCGCCATGGATGAATAACAATGAGATTAGGGTTAGGTTTAGGGGTATTTTATATATGCTCTAGGTGAATTAGGACCCTTAGATTAGATTAGGATCCATCTGAACCGTCCAAACCAGAAAAATACGTCATCCAGCCAATCCCAGAAGGACACATCAGCCCTAGACCATCAAAATACGTCGTCCAGATCTGGACAGATGAGGGGGGTCGACACCCCTATAGGGGGTCGACACCCTTGTCGACACCCCTATAGGGGGGTCGACACCTATGTCGACTCCCCTAGGGGGGTTGACACCCTAGAGCGGGAGATTTCCCGCTTGCCCACGTTTGTCTGATTTTTATTTTTGAATTCATTTTTTATTTTTAATTATTAATTTAATTTAAATTCTGTTTTAAGCTGAAATTTTCTAAGCCTCATAACTTCTTCATATGATATCCGATTTATGCAAACTCGGACTCTATCCCAAGCAGAATTCCGAGAAGAACGCAATGGCGCAACCCGTTTCCCTTAATTCTTCTTATAAAAAATCAAGTATTTTTTAATTATCCCTTATGTCATGTTTTCAAAATTACGGGGTGTTAGATTCTTCCCTCCTTAAAGGATTTCATCCCCGAAATCTTCATGTTATGAAGAATGTATCCTACCATCCAATCATCCATCTACTCATCCATCATCCATAAGCATCCATTGTCCTTAAAAGATTTTTAATGCAATTATGAAAATATGCAAAATTGTATGTATATGTTCCTTATCTAATGCAAAGATCAAGCGGTCTACTGATTCAGTTGACCTCCTTAATGCGAAACATGATAGTGCCATGCATCCATTATGTATGCAAAAGAATCCTAATGATACATATCATTTCTATATGAGTGCACAACCATTTATTTCAAATGTAGCATCCATATAATAACACATTCAATATACATCCATTAACTTAAATATGTACACTCATTCATATGCAATATGAAAGTGATTGAGCCGATCTAGTGCCTAATGTGTGTGTAAATGCATCCACGAGCAACCACTAGCAAACACTTACATCCACTTGCATCCACCAAACATAACATGTCTCAAACACATATTTACAACCATAGGATTTTCTACCTAAGGGTCGAAGATATAATCGAGAGGATGCACTAAAAGATAGAATAAGTATAAACAAAGCGGTAGAAAAAGGAAAAGTTAAGAACATACCCTCGAAAAGGAAAGGGCACGACGAGCGTATCTTGTCTTCAGTCTCCCAAGTCGCGTCTCCTTGATCATCTCCCTATTGGACTTTAACCAACTTGACCTCTAGGTTGCATAATTTCTTGACCTCCGATCCAAGGATGCATGTAGGAGCTCGTCTAATCGTGGCATCTCGCTCCACTTCCACTTCTCTAAGCATGCTCGGATCTACTACTTTCGCGGTATCATGTAAACACTTCCGCAAATGTGACACATGAAATATGTCATGAACACCACTAAGCTTCTCGGGCAACTTCACTCTGTAGGCCAACTATCCAATTCACTCTATAACGGGGAATGACACTACGAACCTTGCTGCCAATTTCCCTACAGACCCAAAACGAACTACATTCCTCAATGGTGATACTTTAATAAAGACCATGTCTCCAACATTGAACTCAAGATCGGTCCTTCTCTTATCAGCATATGACTTTTTCCGGTCCTGTGCCGTCTACATGCGTCTTGGAATCAAGTCTATCTTCTCTGAAGTTTCCCTAATCATCTCGGGCCCAAGAAAAATCTTATCCGTAGATTCCCATCAACAAGTCGGTGATCGGCAAGGTCATCCATATAGAGCTTCAAAAGGTGCCATGCCAATACTAGTCTGATAGTTGTTGCTGTAGACGAACTCTACTAATGGAAGATGTTCCTCCCATGTCCCTTCAAGTCCAAGATGCATAATCTCAAAAGATCTTCTAGAATCCGATTCACTCTTTCTGTTTGGCCGTTCGTCTGAGGGTGATAGGAAGTGCTCAAACACAATTACGTTCCTACCACCTCTTGTAAGCTCTTCCAAAACTCACTAGTGAAAATGGGATCTCAATCGCTTACGATACTAGAAGGTATGCCATATAGACGAACTATCTCTCATAGATAATCGGATGCTAACCATGCCGCTGTTCTTCTACTCTTGACGGGAAAGAAATGGACGCTTTTGGTAAGTCTATCTACTACTACCTAAATCCCCATATTACCCTTCCTTGACCTCGACAACCCGTTGAAAAAATCCATGGAAACACTTTCCCATTTCCACTGTGGAACCTCTAAAGGGTGAAGCAAACCACTAGGCTTCTTCTGCTCAGCCTTGACTTGCCGGCACAGTAAGCATCTAGAAACGAACTCAGCCACGTCCTTCTTCATTCTGGCCCAAAAGAAAACTCACTTCATGTCCCTATACATCTTGTCTCCACCGGGATGTATGGTCAGCTTAGAATGATGTGCTTCTTCAAGGATTGTCTTTCTCAAACTCTCGTCTCGAGGTACGCAAAGTCTCCCATCCCTACGCAACCAACCTTTGTCGTCGATAGTATACCTACTAAGATGGCTCGAAGACTCCCCTCTTATGATCTTGTTTACTATCTCTATCAACTGTGGGTCATCTCGTTGTGCTGCACCTATCTGTCCCAAAAGCGTAGGATGCACCTCTAATGATGCCGACAAACCGGTACATTATCCATAGAGGGTATAAAGTCAAAGTTAGAGATATACTCTAAACTCTGCCGCTCGACAAACAAAGGACTCAAAGTCAACTTCTTTCTACTCAAGGCGTCAGCTACAACGTTACCCTTGCCAAGGGTATATGCAATCTCAAAATCGTAGGATGCTAAGAACTCCATCCACCTTTGTTGCCTCAAGTTTAGATCTTTTTGAAAGAACGGGTACTTTAGTGACTTATGTTATGTATACAACTCAAACCTCTCTCCAAGCAAATAATGGCGCCAAGACTTAACCGCAAAAACTATGGTAGCTAACTCTAAGTCGCGGGTAGGTTAATTCTTCTCATGGGCCTTTAACTGTCTTCCACCATAGCATATCACCCTTCCCTCTTGCATCAAAACTGCGTCAAGCCCTGTCCCGCAAGCATCGGTATACACTATGAATGGTTTAATCCTTCACAGACAAACTTCCTTGTTTCAAAGCCAAGAACCTCTCCACGTATAAACTCTCCTCTGCTTGTGAAAGAAATTTCAACTCGAACCTTCGTCTAAAGTCTATCCACATCTCCACTGGACGTCCTCCATTAGTTACTTCCCACCAAAAGGAAGCTTCATCCTTCATCAACCAAGCAGTAAGCTAAACTTTCCTTCCATCATCTATCTTAATGATACCAAACAAATCCTCCACTTCCTTGAGCCAATTTCGAGCCTCAACAAATGTCTCAGTTCCATAAAAAGACTTTCCGCCCATCGCACGAAAGTCTTTGCATATATTAGAAAAAGCATTTACACGGGGAGGAGGAGGAGGAGTAGCTGCAGCTGGGGGAGGAGGAACGTTTGCTGGGCCTGCGGCAATAGCCCTAGCCTCCAGATACCTTCTGAACCAACCTGGTATCTGTACGCGATCGGGTATAACGGGTTCCCCAGACATGCTGAAAGGAAAAAGGAAGAGATTCAAAATAGAGAATTGAAAGATAGATATATGGCTTTTGGGGATTATGTTTTTCATAATAAACTTTTCTCTTGAAAACACCTTCTTTAAAACATGTTTTTGAAAATACTTCTTTCTAAAAATACTTTTGAACATGGTTTTCAAAATCTTTTATCTGTTCTAGTAACCTTCAGCTCTGATACCACGTGTAACACCACATGTCCATTAATGTCACTCACTAAGGGAATGCATTAACTTTCATGGAGTATTATAAGAGTATAGAACATAATATCACAAGACAGATATAAAAAATGGTACTTAAGAAAATTCAAATTTTATTCATTACAGCGGAAAAGCAAAACATGTCTGGCTACAATATCAAAACCATATACTAAAGCCAAGTAAACAAATATCCATCTTGAACAAAATTATTATCAGAGTACATAAAAGTAAAACCATAATCCCACTCCAAATAGACATAATGCAAAAGAGATAAAGCTGAGCATTACTTTCAACACTTCCAAGCAATTCAAGAAGAAAGAGATCCAAGTCAAGCTTCACTAATCCCACCCTGAGGACCTGGGGGGAGGGAAGAATGAAAAGAGGCGAAACAAAAAGGGGTCAGACATACGCCTGGCGAGTATAGTGACTTTAACAATATAATCAGTAAAGTAACAGGATAAGAACATTAACTGGATATAAGGGATAACTGTAACATAAGCAGATATGACAAGGTAAACAAGATATAACGTTGATTGCGCTTCTAATCACCATAAGATAATTCCTACACCGCACCCATGCTAGTTCCATACTGAAAGTAGATCCCTCTTACTAAATATAATAATAATGATGGTAGTTTCGTGTACTCCTAGCTGCTGTCATAGGTGCCGCCTGCTCCTATTTCCACTAGTTGTGCCCACTACCCTCCCTATTCGATTGGCTCCCTAACTCGTAGATACCCGTGCTGGTTCCACAATAAGGTGTATCACTCCCTAAAGTGGCAAACCGATACAACTAAAAGGCACGGCTTATACCTACACGATGCAACAACGTCTTACCTACCAGCCCGGACCCACGCATGCACATGACTCCGTTGGACTTCCACTGTCATCCCTATCTCTTTATTGACCTCTTATAATCAACCCAGTAAGCGTGTCCCGTCCTCGACCTAGTTCGAGCTCACATAGATGCTAAATGGGTTACTGGTTGTAAAGGGTCCCCACACTTGACACAAGCTTCCCTCCTAAGCTTGGTCCCCACTAGGAATTCCCACTTAACCCCTCTTTATCCCCATGTCTAAACACATATCTCATCTTGGTTAAGTGTTTTAATTATGTTTCACATGCTACCCATGTTACCCACTTAACCCTTTTATCATACCCATGTCTTACCACATGTCTTATCTTAGTTACGTGTTCATTAATTCATTATAACCGTAATCATGCAAGACCTCCCACATTAGATTGCCGTTTTGCGGTTGCTGGATATGCCGGGAGGTTCCGGGAAGGCTTATACCGCAATCCGAATCTAACTCGTGTCTTTGCATTATTACGCATCTAATTTTCTGCCTTGTCCTCCCACATTAGATTACCAAATTGCGGTGGCTGGATGTGTCGGGTGGTTCTGGGCAGTCTTATACCGCAATTTGAATCTAACCTCATGTCTTAGGCGTTCATTATCACTTTCTTGATTCAAGTCCCAATTTAAATCTTGGATTAAAATATATTCCAATTACCCATAATTTCCAATCTAAATTATGTTTATGATTTTTAATCCAAATTAGGCTTATAATCTGATGTATACATGTTATTCCCAATTACGCCTAAATTTATTTGCATTCATTGTTGTTAGCAATTTATGCCAAACCTCATGTATACAAATTATATCTAATTATGCCCAATCCAACTTATGCCAAATCTCATGTATACAATTTATACACAATTATGCCTAAATTGATTTATGCTAATAATCTCATTTTACTTCAAATTTCCCCAAACTTTCCCAATCGTTCAAACGTTATTCGTACGCAAATCTCAACGCAATTTGTTAGGCTCGAAGTTAGCCTAATCTCACAAAAAAAGGAAAAGGAGAGGAGAATCAACATCAAAATTGGCATAAACATAAGAACCCGCATATGAAACATAAACATGCATATAACGATAAACTGGATAATAAAGGCATATGGCAGATTTATGGGTATGGATCCAAAAGATAATGATTCACAAACTTGATAAGATTCATCTCAGTCACTGGCATATGCGTTGGATCCAATTTACATTCCTATCACAATTACTTTTAATTTAATTATATGTGAAAGTGACATAGACTCACAGCGATAGGATTCTTAGAAAATTAGGCGTTGTTGTGGAAATTCGGATCTTGAACAATCTCTACTTGATTGCTGTAGATCAGATCTTTTAATTTGATTGTTGAAGAAGAACTATCTCTAAATCTCTACTTTAATTTTGGTTGGAGAAGAAAGGCTAGGTTAATTTAGACTAGAGCAGCATGGAGGCGCCATGGATGAATAACAATGAGATTAAGGTTATATTTATGGGTATTTTATTGATGCTCTAGGTGAATTAGGACCCTTAGATTAGATTAGGATCCATCTGAACCATCCAAACCAGAAAAATACGTCATCCAGCCTATCCCAGAAGGACACATCATCCCTAGACCATCAAAATACGTCGTCCAGATCTGGACAGATGGGGGGATACCAATATAGGGGGTCGACACCCCTGTCGACACCCCTATAGGGGGGTCGACACCTATGTCGACTCCCATAGGGGGGTCGACACCCTAGAGCGGGAGATTTCCCGCTCGTCCACGTTTGCCTGATTTTGATTTTGGAATTCAGTCTTGATTTTTAATTATTATTTTAATTTAAATTATGCTTTAAGATGAAATCTTCTAAGCCTCATAACTTCTTCATATGATATCCGATTTACGCAAAATCAGACTCTATTCCAAGCAGACTTTATCCCTTATGTCATGTTTTTAAAATTACGGGGTGTTATAGACACCAAATCCAAAATTATCTTTCCTAGATAGCTTTATATATATAGCTTGCAAAAGTAGTCTTTACTCTTAACTAATAATCTATTTACTGGCCTTCCCATGTGGAAATGAGGGCACATGAGTTTGCAAGGGAAAAACAAACTACGAGTTAGTCATGGGATTGGTATGAGAAACTCAAAATAGTTATTCTTACATTTATTTAAAGTAAGGCATATCATGGGACCATGCCGTGTAATACGGGACGGGTTTCCTCCACATAAATACCAATGCATAATACTTCATAATGCTTTTATAAAAATGAAGCCATAATAAGACTCAAGTGCCATTACACAATGCATCACGTACTGGAAGAGAGAATTTTACCTTGTAATAGCCAAACATGCTTGATACGAGAAATCATCTGATATTATCATTAAAGTTTAAGTGTGGAACCATTTCCAAAAGTAAATGTATAAATCTTAGCTCGCATAATTCCCCATCCCATTATATTGTGTATTTAGTTTATATCTGAAAATGCAAAGCTCGTATTGGAAGTTAGATTCTTACAATGACCAAGGCAAATGATCTTACTTTCCGCTATTCGGAACACCTCTATTGTTATGTCCTAGTATCAACAAATGCTCTTGTGTAGCGGTAGAGCCAGACCATCTATACCAGGTGTAGTTCGGGTTATCCCTAAACATAACGTCCCCCGGTCATGACCAACCATTATTCGAGGTGCTTGGATTTATCATCCACGCAAGTAGACTTTCCAAGGCTCTATACCATAGCATCACTTTTTTAACTAGAAGGAAACGCACGTCCTTCAAAACGTTTCTTAAAAACCATTATAAAAGGCATTGCAAAATAGCCTATTTTAGTCAGATGGTTTTTATCATTCAAAACCATATAAATTTGGTCTAAAACTCTTTCAAATCATTAATTATTATTTATCATAATTTTTCCTATCATTTAAAAATAGTCCATTTCAGTCTAGTCCCATTTCGGGTTCTAGACCGCACTAGCGCTGTTTTTGTTCAAATTCGATCTGAACTTATTTCAGAATCTAGCCATTGGATCTTAAAACTTTCCTTTTCATTTTGAACCGAAAGTTTTTCGTTTAGGAAAAATCCGACAATTAGATCCCTCGATACGTCAGTTTGAAGTCAGTGGTCGAAATTCGCGAACTACCGCTGTATGACTAGTCCTATTTAGACCCAACATCGACTTATATTAAAAATCAATCAAATCGCTTCAAAAATAATTTATTAACTATATAAAGTATATAATTATTTTCGAAACTATATTTACTATATTTAACTTCAAATTCAAATATTCTATTATTTAAACATTATAATATTATTTAAATCATTAAAAGAATACTAATTTTCAAACTTTGTCGTTTGAAATCCAAACTTTCCTGAAGTCCATTATAAAAATAAATAATATAATTTTTGAAAAGAAAATTTTGCTAGAACATTTCCTATATATCCAACCAAAATTCACTTTTCCAAGTTACTATTCACTTTCAAATTAAAACTTGAACATGCCTTAAATACACGAAAACTGTTTCAAACCAATTTCTTTCCTTTATAGTTATTTATCGTAATGACTTAACCTTTATTTCTGTCAAAAGTCGGATATCAAATTCAAACTTTTATTTTTCGTCCATTATGTATATTAATAAAATATTCATTAAATCATTTTATTGAATGGAGACTTAACCAACGAGCCAATAATCACACTATTTTGGCCGTATTTAATTAGGATAACACACACCACAATATCGACACCCAATATAACATCCAACCACAACAATATATCGTGCCACGAACTTAACAGGATACTAATAATAACCACTAACTATTTAAGCATAATATTCATCAACTCAATGAGATGTGTTACAATAACCACTATTCAACCAACTATCATTCAATCATCCAGTAGGGTCCATACCAATATCCCACAATCCATATTTAGTTAATTTTCTATTCAATGACCATTTACGGTTCCAATCAATACCAATGTCCACACCATCGTTTCTAAATGTCATATACTTAAGTGACTACATAAATTTCACTTAAAAATCACATATTTCCACACCAAACATCATTAAACCATATAATGATCCCATATTATCAACCAATTGCTATTAAACAACTCGATTGAGCTTACAACAATAACCAATATTTAACTAGCCCTTATTTGTTTGAAAATTATCACCTAGTATTCCACTTCTACTTACTTTAATCATAGGACATCTTAGCGATCCCAGAAAATTTCGACAGCCACACGACATCAACGGAGTTTTCTAGAAAATTAGTCGGATGGAGGTTCGACGCTATGGGGTTTTATAAAACGACGGTTTAATAGGTGGAGGTATATTTGGTTCGAGGGGATAACGGTTCGGGATCTTAGGTGATATTGAGTCCGGGTTTGAGGGTGGGGACCATGGGTCTAGGGCAACGTGGCTGTAGACTAGTCGGGCGAGGACATGGGTGGCGGTATATGCTCAAGTGGCTCGGCCTTGGTGGTGTAGTGAGGAGGGGTGTGGTCTTTTAGGGTTTTAAAGAGGGTTTTGGTGCTTTTGGGATATGGGTGGCCATAACAAGGGGAAGGGTGTTTGGAGGGACTGTTTCAGGTGTAGGGTAGTGGGCAATGGTGATGGCCGTGGGTAAGGTATTGGGTGTGTAAGTGTATGGTAGGATCATATAAGTGTATGAGATATAGCAAGTACTAATATTCTATAGTAGTAAGAAAAAAATGATAAAATAATTGATAAGCACACCGATATTTTATCCTGGTTCGGACCTCCCGTCCTACGTCCAGTCCCGAAGCTCCCCTTCGGCCTTTCAACTATCAACAAAAACTACCATCGCTTCTCCCGGAGCAATAGGCTTACAGAAGATAAGTATTCTTGAAAATCTTGTGTTCTTTACAACATTGATTTTGACTGACTTGTACAAATTGGTCCTATAATCTCCTGAATTGATATGAGTGTTAAATAACTAGAGAGAATAGAAGTATTTCAATGCTTGACTGAAATCTTTAGAAAGTATTAGAGAATATAAAGCTTTTCAGAAAATATAGAATAGATCTAGAAAGAATAGGTGAATTAAAGACTTGAATCCATGATTTATTTATAGTAAAAAAGAGTTTTCATGAAAGGTTATGAACTTTTAATAAAACTCTTTATTTGAAATGAGATATTCTTTGGAAAAATTGTTTTGAGAAGAAAGGTAAGAGTTGTGACTATTCAGAAATGAAGAGGTGCTGTTTCAAAGTATATGTCGTATGCTAGGACAGACGTTTGCCTTTTCATGGTCAGACGTCTGTCCATGTATTCTAATGGATTTCAGATACATAGATAGACATCTGTTATTATGAAGACAGATGTCTGTGTGTGCAAGAAAAATATCCCGAGACATTCTATAGACGTCTGTCATGTATATGACAGACGTCTGTGCTGAGTTAGGAAGATTTTCCTGCTCTAGTACCAGACTCTGTTGTACACATGACAGACGTCTGATGCTGCACATATATATATATATATATATGTTGCCTCATATGTTGTCAAGGAGATTGTACATCAATTGTAATATACTTTACACTGACAACACATCATATGTGATATTCATTGAGTGTTCTTGTAATCTTGAGTCTTCTCCTTGAGTTGATCCTGCATATTCATTCAATATTTGTGCATATATACTTCATATAGTTTGTTATCATCAAAACCGAGGATCTAACATTCTCCCCCTTTTTGATGATTACAACCATATAATTCTTAAAGCTCCCCCTGAGTTAATGATTCCCTGGTTTCTCCCCCTTTTGCATTACAAAAAATGTAAGAAATCATACTATCAACATACCAAAGCTAAAAGAGTCAAGCATACAAAGTTACGAACAAACCACAGAGTGTCATGAAAAATTAAATTATAAGTACAGAACATAAAGCAAAATGTTAGTAGCTAGATTTTATGAGAAGATAGACTTAAGCATCTATGAAATATCCCCATAAGTCTGATGCTTGATTATCGTATTCTCCCTACTGTGAGTTGTCATTATAATTGGAATCCTCTTGAATGGAAAGACCGTGAAATGTGTGTTGCATATGGTTGGTCGCATCGTCTGGTTCCCATTCAGTTTCTTCCTCCTCTCCATAAGTAGCTACAGGTTCCTTACCAGGTGCATGTTCTTCAGGTTGAGGTGGTTCATGTTGAGTACTAGTTCCTGGTGGTATGTAGCGAATAATGGTTCCGCTTGGAGGAGGAATAGGTGATGCAGAAGATGAACTAGAAGAGAACCTCGAACGAACTTTGTGAATAGTTTTACTAAGTGAGTGAACTACTTTTTCTTAAAAAAATTCAACTTTAGTCATCCGAGTAGAAAATGATCGTTCAAGCTGTGTAACTTTCTTTCTTAATATTTGTTGATTTAGAGAGAGTAGTCATTGGTTATGTAAAGCAACATCTTGTACATTTTCTCCGGTGTTGGCTACTACCTTTGCTTCTTGTATTTCAGGATCCGAGTAGTATTCAGTAGGTTCGCTTGGTTCGAGTTGTTGTCGTTGTCGTCGCTGTGGAGGCCGAACTGGTTGTTGAGGCTATCCTTGTTGTGCTTGCCATTGTTCAAAAGGAATTATTTCTTGTGGTCGATTAGGTAAGTGCATTAACGCAACAAAGCGTATTCCATTATTTTCAATTTCTACTTTTTGATATGCTGAAAGATATAGATTAATTCCTTGTGATCGGAAGATGCGCATAAGACATGCTCCATAAGGAATTGATCTCTTAGTTGGAGTCCAGAAATCTTGAATTTGCTCAAATATAAATTGAGCCTAATTCACACATGTGTGTCCAAAAATAGTATATAATGCCTTATGATCATTCGGATAAATGTGTTCATGACTCTCTAGTCGTGGGAAGAGTATTGATAAGCATTCGGTTGATAATGCGTGGTCTAGATCGGAATTATGACGGAGTCATCTTAGTAAAATTGTCTTGCCATATTTGATGAGTTACTCGATCTCTTAGTTGATAACGCATATCTGGAATGTCTTGTAAACGAGTGCCAGTAGAAGATGTGTTTAAAATTTGTCCTAGCATCTCAATGCTGAATTTGACCAATTGACCATATAATCCTAGCATCTCAATATTGAATTTGACCAATTGACCATATACCAAGGACCAAACCCAATTATCTAGGTCTCGTGGAGAACATACCGATAGTGAGCACAAATTAATGAAGAACAAGTAGATCGCGAGAGAGTCAATCATACCTTTGTTTTCTTCATACACTATTAAATGTGTAAGCCTTGCTCGAGTAAGGATGGTGTTAACATCCTAGTGTCTCAATTGAGAAAGGGGATAGAAGGGTCCAGGATGAATTTTCTTTTTCTTTAAGGTTTCTAACCATCTTTCACCTTCATCCATCTTATAATTTGTTGGTCAATGGCATATTTTGATGTTTCTTCAGGTTGTTGAGAAGAGGAACCTTCAATAACCTTCTTGCGTTTGTTGGAAGGTTTCTTTGGAGCCATCGATTTACGAAATTGAGAATTTTTTGAACTGGGGATTAATGATTAGGTTTAGGAAGAAGAGCATAATGGTAAAAGTGAGAGAGTAAAAAGGTTAAAACACACACATATATATAGGGAGTAAAAATGGTTCAGAAGATCAATAAACGTCTGTTGATGGATAATGCAGATGTTTGTTACTACAGAGGTAATATCCCGACGGGTTCTACATATGTCTGACTAAAATGAGCCAGACGTCTGTGCTGAAACAATTGGGAATTCTTATTTGAGAATTTGTTCAGACGTCTGTTGAAGTGTAGTTCAGACGTCTAAAACTACAAAGATAGGTTTCCCGAGAATTCCTACAAACGCCTATTAAAATTAGGTCAGACGTCTGTACTGAAACCAGTTGAAGTTCTTATTTGAAGAATTGGTCAGGCGTCTGTTGGTTTTTAAGTTAAACGTCTAGCACTACAGAGTTATTAAACCGAGAGTTTGAATAGACGTCTGATTGAGTTTGTGCAGACATCTATGATGAAACTTTTGTTTTGTTATGTATTGTTTATTGTTCAGACGTCTGACGATGTTTATTGTAGACGTCCGGGGAATCAAAAAGTACACTATAAATTATTAATTATTTTATTCATATATAGAATAAAAACTTTATAAAGATGTATAATACAATTATTATTATGAAATAGCAGAAATGATTATACTAGCAAAAGTGATTATATTAGCATGGAGGTGTCTTCTTTGAATCCTTGTTTTTGTTCGTCTTTTTCCATGGATTTGGCGAGTATAAAGGTCTTTGTGAGGAAACACAAGTATTGACTGGATATTTTGGTGTACGATAGGATGAAGATGGATCAAGTTGATAGACAGGTTGTGGAAGAGGTTTGGCAACATTTTTAATTCTAGAACCACAAAACTTTATTGCCACTTGTTCTAGGAAACTTAGCCAAGTAGAGGTAACTTTCTATTCAAAATAGAGCTCTTTTTGAAGACATAGTTGTTCTGCTTGAAAGTGATGAATGTCATCAATCTTTCAGTTAGTATCTGATAAAGTAAATAGAGCTTTCTTAGCTCTTTTTGAATCTTGTGTGAAACTAGTCTGATAATCTTCCCATTTGTATACTGGTTCATGTTTTGATACTGGAGTTGGAACATGCGGCGTTTCTGTCATGCTATCAGTGGTGAATGTAATGTTGACTGAGAAAGTAGAGTTATTCGACATTCTGGTTGTATTTGTTATTTTGTAGTAATTTTCTATAAAGTAAGAATGTATATTTTACTAATTTTTACTCCTTAAAATAAGCATTACTTATTTTTAACCAAACAAAAACTAAGGTAAGGAGAGAAATAAGGTTTTGTATTTTTAGAAAGTAATAATACACATTATATATCAGAAAGAGAAAAAATTCCTAAATCTCTTCGTAAATTTATAAAAGTAGATTCGTTCAAAGGTTTTGTGAAAATATCAGCAATTTGTTTATTAGTATTTACAAATTCTAATGTAATATTGCCTTTTTCAGCATGATCTCTTAAAAAAAAAGATGTTTGACGTCAATGTGCTTAGTTTTAGAGTGATTAATAGGATTTTTTGATAAATTAATGGTGCTTGTGTTATCGCAATATGTTGGTGAATTAGTAATAAGTTTTCCAAAATCTCTTAATGTTTGTTGCATATAAATCATTTGAGCACATGCAACAACAGCAAATATATATTCTGTTTCGCATGTGGAGAGTGAAACTGAATTATGTTTCTTGCTGAACCATGACAAAAGAGATTGACCGATACAATGACATGAACCATTCATGCTTATCCTATCAGACTTGCATCCTCCAAAATCTGCATCACAATGTGATACAAGTTCAAAGGGACTACCAGTCGGATAGAAGAGCCCATAATCTCTTGTGTTAGTTAAGTATCTCAAAATTAGTTTTACTGCTATATAGTGTGTTTCCTTTAGTTGAGCTTGAAAACATGCACATAGACAGTCACTCATCATGATGTCTGGTCTACCATCAGTCAAATATAAAAGGGAGCCTATGATACTACGATGTATTTTTTTGATCAAAAACTTTTCCATTTTCATCTTTTACTAAATGAGCAGTTGGGCTCGTGGGTGTTGGTTTCCTGATGTATTCTCTATGTTAAATCATTTTAAAAAGATTGTTACAGTATTTTTCTTGATTTATAAAAAATCCATTCTTAAGTTGTTTAGTTTGTAATCCTTGAAAGAAATTTAATTCTCCCATATGTGACATTTCAAATTCTTTTTTCATTATATTAGAAAAATCATTACAAAGATCCCCATTAGTCGATCCAAAAATTATGTCATCAACATATATTTGAACAATTAGAATATCATTTTGAATTCTTTTTATAAAAAGAGTTGTATCTACTTTTTCAATTTCAAAACCAGGATTAATTAAGTGTGATTTTAAAAGTTCATACCAAGCACAAGGTGCCTGTTTTATCCCGTGTAAGGGCTTTTTTAATTTATAAACATGGTCGGGGAATTTTTCGTGTATAAAAAGTGGAGGTTGTTCAACATAAACTTGTTCTTTTATTTAACCATTCAGAAAGGCACTTTTAACAACCATTTGAAAAAGTTTTATATTGTGATGAACTGCAAAAGCTAATAGAGTACGAATAGCTTCAAGACGTGCTACAGGGGCAAAGGTCTCTTCGTAATCGATTCCTTCTTCTAGGTTATATCCTTGAGCAACTAATCGAGCTTTGTTACGATTTATGGTTTCACCAAAAATTGGCTCAAACACTAATTGTACGAGAATCGTACTTCACCAATGTGGTTAGAAAATAGATGGAGACACAATCAGAAGCAAAAAATGAGGAAAATAAAATGAAGACAAAGATTTTAGAGTGATTTGGCCTTAAGCTAGGCCTACGTCCACTATGAAGGTAGCTTGCATTATCATGATAATGATTACAAAGCATATAAACTCTATTTGTTCATACATTTTCTCATTCTCTCAACATATTCTCACTCTCACATACAAATCTTGCTTAAATACACGGGATTCAATGGAAGAATGGTGGAATCCATGGAGGAGAAGAGAAGAATGGGTGAGCGATGGAGAAGGAAGATGTCTTTGTTCTTCTCTCACTTATAGGATTCTAATGGATGCCATAGCCAAATGGGTAAATAACCTTCGAGCGGAGATGATGATGATAGTTGAAATGCTTAAGGAATGGTGGGGGAAAGAATTCAGCAACACCTCGTGGTTGCCAGGAGTCCCCCCTTATGGTGGAAGCCATGGCCTATTTATAGGCGAGTTCCCTTGAAGAAATGAGCTGAAATTCATATATGCGGGTCATGGGACGTTCGTCTCATTAATTACGAAAATGTCATCGCCTGGCTGTAGCTAACTGTCGATAGTTGTATTTAGCTATCCCGTACGATCGGCTTTATGGGAGCGAGCGATTGTATAGATCTGAGCACATTGAATGGGCGGACAGGTGATGAATGCACAGGTGGCTTGTCGAAGCTTCTTGGTTGGTGTAAGAACGACCGACCGGATAATCATGTTAAGCTTTTTATGACCGACATATAATATCTGGCTGGAGCATCTGTATCTTATTGTAAATCAACGGGCAACCGAACAAGGCTTGTAGAGAAGACATATATGCGATCAATCTGTAATTGACATCTGGTAGCATATGATTGAAGCACTAGTGACTGATTAAGGACTGAGCGAGTGACTGGGGTTGCAATTTATGAGCGACCATGGGATGCATGTGTGACCTCTAGCATCTTTGCATTCCCCGCTACGTACGATCGATCGGGGAAGTATGAACGAACGACTGTAGAGTGGAACATGTGACCGGAACCAGTTCTTCTTCTTGCCTTGTACGACCAACCTTTTCGATATAGGAATGAGCGACTTCTCTTACATCGTGCTCGACCCTTAACTTATGTGCGAACAAACTCGTTATGATGCTCATCCAACTCGAGTGCTGGTCTTGTGCCTCTAACTCATACTTAATCATCTAATGTGTGCACGAATTTTTCGAGGTATAACATTTGCCGCTCGAAGTTTGCAATTTTGTAAAAAATTCAAGCTTCGAAATAATTTAATGTGGAACCATTCGATGGATTAAGTCAAACTTTCCACGTGGTGGTCGTACTTCCACATGGCTCACATATATATATGTTTGAATGGGTTTTCGTTCGTTCGTGTGTCGATATAATTGGCTGAATTTGAGGCCATTCGTTTACATAGTATAGTCGAGCGAGCGGGCCAATGCGCTGATTTGGCCTGTTGGGCTTTTTAGCCTTCCTCTTATTTTATATGCCGCCTTCTTACTTTCACATTTCTATTTCTTTTCTTTTTCTACATAGAAGCTTTTAATGGTGGTATTGTTCTAGACAATCTTACTCTCTGTTCCGATTACCTTCAGAGCTTTCAATTATATTTATCCTTCCAAAGTTTCTACTTACATCCGTGCGTGGTACCCTCACCGAAGCTCTGCAACTTCAAGATTGATTAGTGCAACCTACTTGATTAGATTTGAGATTATCCTCTCGTTTGCAGGTAAAATTTTCTCCTTAATCTTGCTTTGGTTTAATCTGAAGTATGAATTTGATAACCCTGGGTACAGTTTGAAGGACCTAAATACTAACCAAGATTGCCTCTTGTGGATTTTCTTGAGGATTCATGTGATTTTAACTAGGTCATTGCAGGGATATACATGTAAACATTTTGCCTGTTGAATACATACAACCTTTTGAATTTTTAATTTTTCAGTAATACACTTATAGGTTGCTTGTCGAAATGCACTTTAATATCCTTTGTTGCATACTTTTATGATCACGTTGCTACTGATATGATTTTGTTGATTGTTACTTGAATTAGCAACAGTCTTTGCCTTTGTACTATGAAATTGAGGAGTTTGCACATATTCGTTATCTAAATTTGTTTTGACCCTATATTTGGTCTGGAAAATTTCCTTTTTCTTTGTCGTGCATACTCGTGTTCGAGCTTTATGGTCGCTCAACTTTAATTTCGCAAGGGTCGTTCTTTCCCAACTTCTATATGAGGTTAGTCACGGACGACCCATTGTAACTAAATATGTGCGACCTCCTTGACTTGAGTTTGAGTAGATGACACGATATGGTTATGCGCGACCAGGTCAGGATCGATATGAGTTCAGATCTGGAATCTGGTTTTCCGCATGCGAGCGGGTCAAAACCCTACGTGAATGGTCAGATATCTGGGCTGCTTATGCCTTAAACTTGGTTGGATTGCTTCTATCTGTCCTGTCAAGGTCGGTCGTGCATGGCCTCATTTTGGTTTGTACTTGTTAAACTTCTACCCTTTTGGTGCTACTAAATTTTTAGTGACATAATATTTATTTATGTAGAAATGCTAACTCGTCATCAGTCACACCAGAGTTCCGAGAACTAAGCTATGTCTGGCCAAGCTAGAAGTTCTGACCAAACCGCTGAAACCACACCAGATCCTGCCCCTAAGGTAAATGCTACTCAAAATTTTCCTCAACCCCGTGCACTTTCTAGTATACCTTGTGAGAGGCATGTGACAGAGTTTTCTTTTAGCTCGTTTCAACAGTTCAACAACCAGTTTGGAATTTCGAAAAAGGAAGAAGCCAAGTTGCGTAGGAAGAACGATTTTGCGGCTGCTCCTCCAACTGGATATGTCACTATTAATCACGGTATGTTGATGAGCGGGGCGTTTCTTCCTTTTAATCCTTATTTAGAAATGATTCTCCGGAACTTGGCTATTGCCCCGGTGTCAATTACACCCGAACGGTTATGCCTTTTTAATAAGCCTTTATTCCTTTTCATGAGAGAAACAACGCGCTCCTTCATTTGAAGATATATGTTCCTTATATTCTTTTAAGAGAAGGCATAAGTGCCCTTTAATTGTGTTTGTTGAAAGTCGAGGTTCCAAAATAATTATTGGCCTAGTGGAGAGTCTTCAAGGATTTCCTAATCAGCATTTCTTCGTTCGATGCCCTAATAGCTTATGTGGCTGATGGATGGAAGGCGGTGAGTATACTTACTTCTCAGGTCCCTCTTTACTCCTTTTTATCTATTACTTAAGTCTTTAGTTATATTACAGTGATTCCTAATCAGAGTAACGCTTTCAATCAAGATCTATGTAATTCTCTACTGGCTATTGAGGAAGGTGAGAGGAACAGGAAAAATTTTGATTACTGAAGAGTTCCTACGTCATTATAACTTACTTTCTCCTTCGCGTATTTTTGCAGTGGATTCTTCTGATAAGAAAGGTGCTTCTAGCAGGTCTCCGGCCAAAAGGGCCCCATTTTAGAAGCATTCCAGCCTTGCAAAGAGCGGTAACGCAACTCTTAAACCCAACTCGGTTTCTGCTAAAAAGGTAATATCTAAGCGTCGTAAGGGTAAAGATCTCGTGATTTTTTCGGACCAGACTGGGAAGGAGGGTCCTTCTTCAGGGGAAACTAACCAGGATGACGCAGGTGTGGCCTCTTCAAAAACTGCTTCAGATCCGGTGAAAGAGAATGAGCAGTTTGATGAAGCCGGAGTGACTTTTAAGGAAGCTTTGGATCTTGCTGGAATTGATGAAAGCTTTCCCATTTGGGGTAATCAAGAAGAGGGTGGTTCAGAAACTTTTAAGGATCTCGGTGTTCTTGATTTAGCTAAAGTCCTTATTCAAGGTGATACTGTCATTCAAATATTTAAACCCGAAATCTTAAATACAGGGATTCTCAAAGCTCGCGTTTCCAGGCTAGGAAAATATCTCACAAGGCTAGGGATTGCTTTAGTTCCCTTATGTGTAACTAGCACATTTCCGTTTTCATCTTGTTCTAGTATTTTATCATATAGGTACTAAAGTTTTTCCTCTCTCTTTTCCAGATTCCGGAATGAAATCATGTTTATCGGACAGCTTTTCCCAACAGGCTGGTCTTGTTAGTCCACAAGATCTTCTATATTCTCGTCTTTCTCGCTGCTCGAAGCGCCCTCAGTTACCTTCAGATCCCCTGTCCGAACATGCTCCTGAAGCATCTTTGGCTAATCAGCGGAAGAAGAGGAAACATGATCATTTACAGATATCTAAAAAAGGGGTTACGGACAAGGAACAACACCTGGAGGATGCTAAGAAGAAAAAATATAATGATGAGCGAGGTGGGGTCGAGCCCTGGGAATCTCATAAATCGGCTGAGCTCTTGAACTCCAATCCTCTAGTCTCTCCGGAACAACCCCTTGCAGCTTCTCAATCTATTATCCCCACTTCTAGCCAGATCCAAGCGATCTTTGACAGGCTTCCTTATGAAATCGTCCCTGGTAATTCAAAGCTGAAGGATCGATTTGGAGGTTGGGATTTAAGAGGAATGGACTTTGATTTATATTTGTACTCATACAATGACTAGAACGCCGTTGGAGAGTTGAGTGCTATAAAAAACTATATGACCACCCAACTTGACATTACTAAGAGTCAACTTGAATTACAATTAGACGAGCCTAAGAATACTACTGGAAGGCGATTTGAGTCATGGAACACATTTTTCTTTGAATTTCGGAGGTTGAACACTAGACACCTTGAGCCTATTGAGCTTTTTGAAAATGACGAAGCTGGACTGATCCATGTGATTATATCTCAAGAATCTGAAATTGCATCTTTGAAGGGCGGATATAGTAGGATAAGCGGCTTAGAAGTTGAAAATGAGAAGCTTAAGTGGGAGATTGAGGCTGCCAAAAAGCAAGTCTGCGAGGCTCAATTTGGCCGGGAATCTACTGAATCTCCACTAGCTTTGGAACAGCGGACTGTAGCTTCTTACCAACAGGAGAAGATAGTTTTTGAAGAGAAGATTATTTCTCAAAGTAAATCCCTTAAAACATTGGAAGGGATAAAGCAAAGTTAACCAGTGATCTTGAGCGAGCCAAGGTAAAAACTGATGAAACTTTGTTCTAGTTTTACGTTTTTAGCATTATAAATCATGGAAGCCTGAGCTTTTTGAGCAAGGATTTTCCTCGAACATTGGCTCTCGTTTGGGAACAAGTGCTTAAATATGCAAAAGGTGAAGAAGACAATGTTCTCCAAGAGACCCTCCTAGAAGCGGAAGATCGTGCCGCTTTAGCTGAGGGTCTAAAAATACTAGCAGATGAACGAGCTCAATCCCTTGGGAAATTGGCTCTGAATGTTGTCTCTGTTCATATTCCCTATCTAATGCTGAGGCCTCATGCTCTCAAATTTTTCCTGCGGATCTTCTCGTTATTCATGTCAATAGAGATGCTACTGAGGCTCATTCTATTGATGATCATATTGTTCAGGAAGATACCACCAAGCAATGTACTGGAGATGGTAAAGAAAAATAATGATTCTTAGGCTGGTTGTATATGCGAATGCTAGTCCTCACTTGCAATTTTATGCTTACATTGCCAACTTTGTGACCCTGTGTCTCTGTGATGAATTCGTGTTTTGCTTTGTGGTACTACAACCTTTTATTCATCTTTGTTATCTTTTTGCTGGTACGCTGCATATCACACCTTTATCACAATTCATTTGTATCACGAAACACTTTGTTAATTATATGATTGTAACGGACTTATGGTATTTAAATTAGTATCGTTGGTTTGCTTTTACTCTATGGCTATACCCCCGTACCAAAGTTCGTTGTAATCTTAGAATCTCATTCGTATTGCTACCCTTCACGGGGTTTTATTCTATAATGCATTTAATCATGTTTCTCACTGACCTGGTGACCAAAGCCCTTCGAAGACTCGATTCAAACACACGCCTCTGTTCTTGATGTATTTAACCACATTTCTCACTAACCTTGTGACCCAAGCCCTTCAGAGACTGGTTTTGAGTACGTGGCCCCATGGGAGGACTTGAGTTTTAAGTTTCAATCCAATTTTGGACCAATTTGATCTGGTTATTTTGGAGTCAAAAAAACCTTATTAGATACCCCCTTTCGGCTAGGATTTCTGTTACCCCCTTTGGGCTAGGATTTCTATTACCCCCTTTTGGCTAGGATTTATGTCACCCCCTTTCGGTTAGGATTTCTGTTTGCGCTGGTCCTTCCAGCATGTTTTTCGGTCCTTCCGGTACTAGGGCTGGTGCTTCCAGCCTAGGTTTTGTTGATCCTTCCAACTTTATGCATCATTCCGAGAGGTGGACACTAGTTCCTCTTATTGATCTTTATTTTGATTTAAAGAATTTGTGTCCTGCACCTAACAAGGTGTCTCTTTTGGGATTGGCAATTTTTATCCGTGGGACAAATTCGATACCACCTTTGTATTTTTCTCAAAGTTTGATGCCAATCCCTTCAATGGATGCTTGCTAAGGACTTGACGCTTTTCATAGTGAAAAGTGCAGCTTTCTGACTTGGTGTTTGTTTACTACACTTTTCACTATTTGCCCCAGAACAACTTATTCTCTTGAAGCGATGTGCTTATTCGTCTTGCTTAATTCACGTGATGTTTTTGGCTCTTGAGTTGCTGCACCTGGAATATGCTTGGGAAGCTTTCTGTTATGGTTAGGTTGTAAATGAGCGATTGCTTCTACTTTGCCTACATTTAAGAAATCGACTTTTAGTATGAGCTTACAAGTATGTTACTTAGGTAAGCACATAACTTTTGATTTGTAAGGCCTTTGTTTGATATAACATAAGTAAATCATCGCCAATTGCTTACAAGATATAACAAGTAATAAAGCAAAGTAAAGTAAAAGTACAAGCGATGGGGATGCTTATTCTTAGCTCCTCAACCAATGGTTGTCAGTTGATGACCGGTCGTAGGTCTATGGGAGCTTGAGCTTTCTCATGTGGTTTGTACTCACTGGCAGCATTACTCTGCCCTTGGATAGCTGGAGCGTTTTGAGGATTCTTGACATCTTGCTCTAGTTGGTTCTTCCGGATGAGCTCCTCAATCAAGCTCCTCAAGTGTCGGCATTCATTGGTGTTGTGCCCTGGATGATTATGAAACCGATAAAATTTTCTGGAGTTGGCTTGCTGCTCTGTAACTCTTTGTGGTTTTACCTGAGGAAAAATGCCTGAGTCCTTTGTAGCGGAATAAATTCTCTCTAGGGTTTCATTTAGGGGAGTCAATTCTGTCTGCTTGAAGAACCGTGCCTTCTTATGCCCTTTGCTATCCATCACCTCATTTCACCTTTTCTGTCCTGAGTCATTCTTTTGCTTAGTCTGAACCTCGATGTCTCTCCTTTCTTCAGTAATACTAGCTTCTACAGCCTTCCGGATACTAGATGGATCATCCTCTACGCTCATATACTCATCGGCCTTTCTGTAAAACCTCTTTAGAGTTTTAGATTTCTTCATTTTGAGCCATTTCCCAAACTTTGATTTTTGGTCAATAACACCTTTCAGAGCTGCCAACAAGTACCAAGGTTCTGGTTCTATCACTTCAACAGCTGCAACATGGAATCAGGTAAGAAAAGCTCTGATAGTTTCTCCAGGCATTTGTTCCATCTCGCTTAGTGTCATTACATCTCTTACTCTGGTAGTTTGTAGATGGAACTGGTCTTGGAACCTCCTTTCCAGGTCAGCGAATTGATCAACACATTTGGGCTGTAATCTAGTGAACCACAGTGAAGCTACACCCTCCAAGCACACGGGGAAGCATAAGCATTTTATTTCGTCAGTAGCCCTGGCTCCGTTCATGTATTGATCATATTTGAATAGGAAGATGTTTGGATCTCCAGTTCCACTGTAAGGTGTTATAGTTGGAGGTGTGAATTTTTTAAGGAATTTCGCTTGGCAGATCTTTGTTGTGAACAGATTCTTTCTAGGAGAAAACTCCCACTCTTTTTCATTGTCCTGACGGGCTACATTCTCTTTCATTAATCGTTGGATCATATACGAAATACGCTTCTCATCACCGTCCCTTCCATGGGGCAAGCGTCAGTTATTTTTCTGGTGTAACCATGGTTCAAGCTTCGTTGCCCCGCAACTTCTTTGGGAAGTGCTCCTTTGGTTGGATTTATGGTGCTCCAAGTCGTGCGTTTTTCTTCATGATGTGGTGCTTTGCCCTTATAGTTCTCCACGTCGGCCTCTCCTTTATCTTCCATTGGAAAGTAGGATCGACTAGGGTCTGAGCCAGAGGAGTCCTCTTTTTTGTTAAAATTGGCCATGATTTTTGGAGGTGGAAGAATGGCTTGAGTATTAAGCAGAGCATCCAGTTTTTCAATCATCATTTTAGTCGTGGCATCCATTTTTTCATTTAAGTCGGTTACAACGACATTCAATTCTTCTCGAGTCAAGGATGGCCATGAGGATTCCCTTAATTCGTCCATGTACTTAAGTCAATAGTTGGTGCTTCATATTTCTTTTATGTAACAGCCCATATTTCTAAACCATTGGCTTCCATAAAAATTCTCATACATGTTGACCAATATGCATAATTAGAACCCATTAAAAAGTGGTGGATGTTGTGTAGATTGACCCTCTTGAAAATTGCTATTTACAGTATTACTTGCCATATTAAAACACAATGATACAAATACAAGTTACTATTATTTGTTATAACCTTGCTCTGATACCAATTGTAAGTATATGATAGGATCGTATAAGTGTACAAGATATAGAAAGTACTAATATTCGATAGTAGTAAGCAGTAAACGATAAAATAAGTGATATGCACACCGATATTTTATCTTGGTTTGGACCTCCCATCCCTAAAGCTTCCCTTCGGCCTTTCAAATATCAACAAAAACTGCCCTCGCTCCGCCCGGAGGAATAGGCTTACATAAGATAAGTATTCTTGACAATCTTGTGTTCTTTACAGCACTGATTTTGACTGACTTGTACAAATTGCTCCTATAATCTCCTTGAGTTGATATGAGTGTTGAATAACTAGAGAGAATAGAAGTATTTCAATGCTTAACTGAAATATTTAGAGAGTATTAGAGAATAGAAAGCTTTTCAGAAAATATAGAATACATCTAGAAAGAATGGGTGAATTGAAGACTTGAATCCTTGATCTATTTATAATAAACAAAGAGTTTTCATTAAGATTACGATCTTTAAATAAAACTCTTGATTTGATACGAGATATTCTTTGGAAAAATCGTTTTGAGAAGAAAGGTAAGAGTTTTTAATATTCAGAAATGAAGAGGTGTTGTTTCAAAGTATATGTCATATGCCAGGACAGACATCTGTCTTTTCTTTGTCAGACGTCTATCCATGTATTCTGATGTATTTCAGATGCATACATAGATGTCTATCATTAAGAAGACAGAATTCCATGTGTGCAGGAAAAATATCCCGAGACGTTCTATAGACGTGTATCATGTATATGACAGACGTCTGTGCTGAGTCAGGAAGATTTTCCTGCTTTAGTACTAGACGTCTGTTATATACATGACAGACATCTAATACTGCACAGACATATATACATACATGTTGCCTCATAAGTTTTCAAGGAGATTGCACATCAATTCTAATATACTTTACACTGACAACACATCATATGTGATATTCATTGAGTGTTCTTGTAATCTTGAGTCTTCTCCTTGAGTTGATCCTGCATAATCAATCAATATATGTGCATATATATTTTATATAGTTTGTCATCATCAAAACGGAGGATCTAATAGGGTGGAGCAAGAAGAAGGAGGGGAGAGTAAAACAAAAATGAGTGGAGAGGAAAGTGATTTAGTGGAGAGGGAGGCTTCTACTTATAAGCTAAGGCAACGGGCTAAATGAAATTGTGCGTGTGTTGTCGATCATAGGGAAGATGTTGTGGAGTGCAAGCTAAGGTCCTTAAGATAATTATTTCACGAAGGGTCTAAATTCACTTTGTTTTATGTTCATCCATTTAATTATTTAACTGGCTTATGTACATGCAACGTTGCTACAACTTATCGGCACAACATCAGTCACATTATCAAATATATTTTTCGGTCATGTTTACCAGTTTTTCGTGCTCTTCAATAATATGTAAACAAAAATTAAAATAAACTTTGTTTGATATTTTTAATCAATTAAAATAAGCTCAAATTTACTATAAATCCTTATATAAATTATTTAAACTAGAAAATTTAAAATTATTTCCAAAATTTTGGGTCGTTACAACCACTATTTGTTTTGATTTGCGTATCGACAATATTTTTATTGCCTATGTATTTGACTCTGATCAACCGAGGGAGCATCATCGTATGTTGCTCTCAGAGTATTTTGTAATAATTATATATTCTCTGAATGAGTTTACTGAAGAGGTGTATGAATGAAAACTTATATCAATAAACGATTTATGATGTTTTCATACTCCCGTGTTTTCTATTGTTGTGGTCTATTAACATCCGGTTTTTTATCATCGAAAGCTGACACTAAACATGACTGTAGCATATGAAACATTGTGGTTTTGGTCTTGGATAATGGGGGTTACCAATTTGGTATTAGAGCATAAGCTTGTGCAAATTCAAAATAATGTTTTCTCCACAAGGATTTTCGAATTTAAAAGCCAAAAGATCAAAGAAATCCTAAGGGTTGGGATAGCGAAACTATTACACATTTTTGTTTGTATTATTAAGTACATATATGCCTTTTAGCCTAATGACCTTCCTTCAATATCTTATTATGGTTTATCTACAGAAAGAAGAAGCAAGATATGGAGAAAAGGAGTTCAAGAATGAATATTTATAATGAAAGCACAATGAATGATAGCAATGTGTGATCCAAAGAGGAAGGCCAGGGCCGAAGGGCCAGTGAGAATCAGGGTGCTTCAAACCCACCGACGGACATGGGGAACTTGTTCCATACTTTTATCCAAATGTTGCAAGTTGGAGCTGTTGTTGGTCCTAGAGGAGTGAATTCGGAAGCGCAAGTTGGAAACAACTATGTAAAACTAGATAAGGATTTCACCAATTTTGGTGGGAAGCCATTTTTTAGAATAAAGGATATTGCTGCCGTGGATACTTGGCTGTTGCATTGTGAAAATCTTCGGGAACTTAGGCTTGACTGATAAGCAGAAGAGAAGACTGGCCTCTAGACATTTGCATACCAATGCTTTACATTGGTGGAATGGTGTTTCGACAATGACACCAGAAGAGGTAATCCCTTGGGAGCATTTTTGTTGGAGGTTTAGGGAAAAATCTATGTCGAAAGATGCCTAATCCATAATGATGAGACGATTTGCTGATTTGAGGCAAGAGGGTACGACAGTGGTGGACTATGCCGCCAAATTTAATGAATTGTCTCACTATGCTCGGGGGACAATTGACACTGTTGTATTGAGGAAAAAGAAGTTCATCAAGGGGCTGAGATTTGAAATTATAAAATAAACAATGCCTCACTTCAGAGACACCAATGATATAGTGGTCGAGATGGCCATTCGCAATAAAGAGATGCTTGCAGAGATGGAGAACTTAGGCCAGCAGGAAAGGAAATTCTTCAAGGGCAGGAGGGCTCTGGAAGAGGGAAACCCAGGAATAATACAACTGAAGCTGTTTGCTTCAAATGTCCTTATAAGGAATACTATTCAAAGAGTACAAGGAAGCGGAAGCTAAGATCGCTACCGGGAGCAGAGTGTTAGGTGCTCTAACCGCAATCAATGTGGACATTATAAGGACAAATGTATGGAAGCAGCCAAGGGTAAATTGATTCCTACAAAGCCTTCATCTTCCAAACCTACTGTTGAGGAGAAAGGGAAAACAATGTTAGAAGATACACTTTAGTTTCGTAGCATATCTGTTAGAGTTTCGTTTGACACTGATGCATCACATTCATTTATCTCAGGATGTACAGTAGATAAATTGTCTTTAGAACCATCATACCTTGTTACTTCCTTTAGGGCGATTAATCTTACCGTAGGGTACACAACTCTGGGTTTGAGATGTGATGACCTAAAATTTAAGTTTGTAGATAATACATTTGTTTGAAACTTGTTTGTGTTTGATTTTGAGAGTTTCGGAAATATTTTAGGTATGGATTGGTTGAGTTGTTATGATGCAAGAGTATTGTGTTGGAGTAGAGAATTATCGTTGAATCACCCCATTAGTGACGACATGATTGTGTTCTCAGTGGAGAGAATAGTTCAACGGATGTTTCCTTTGATATGCAATTTAGAATTGGAGGTAGAGGTAGGTAGAATTCCTATTGTTAAGGAATTTGACGATGCCTTCAAATAGTGGAAGGATTGTATTTGTAGCCGAAAAGAGCTATTGGGTTTCATATCGATCTAGGGCCGGGAGATGAGCCAGTGAGTAGCCTCCTAGCCGAATGACCCCTTCGAAGATGAAGGAGTTGGAGTGCAACTTACTGGGTTGGAAGGTAGAAGCTTCATTCATCTAAGTAGTTCGCCTTGGGTCGTATCGCCAGCATTCATGAAGAAGCCGGATGGATCGTTGAGAATATATATTGACTATTGGAAGCTCAACGAGATGACAATGAAGAACAAGTATTCTTTTCCTTGCATTGACAATTTTTTGATCAGTTGAGCGGAGCGAAAGTGTTTTCTCAGTTGGATTTGGCTACTGTGTTTCATAGTTGAGGGTAGTGATTTATGATGTTTTAATACTCTTCTAATTTATGATGTTGTGGTTTATTAACAACCGATTTTCCATCACCAAAAGCTGACACTAGGGATGACTGTAGCATCCATAAGGTCGTGGTTTCTGTCTTGGATAACGGTTGTTACATTATGCAACTGCGCACGATAAGTGTGAGGTTTGGTTAGGTTCAAAGAAATTTTATATTTTAAATTGCCTTTGACATCCTTAACCCAGAACTTGTACCCTTAATGAATTATAATCTTCTTCATCTAATTGGTTAGGGAAATTGTTCAAGGCATATTATTGGATTTCTATTGTTTATAAGTATGTTACAAACTTTTTTTATTCAATTCCATCAAGTAGCTTCATAGCGTAAAGACCTAATCATTCAAGTAATGTGGACCCATTAAGCTTTGAGTCAAACCACAAACTGGCGGATTGACCATCTACAGCCCTTCTTTCAACACCTATTAAAAAGATTTTCTCTGGAGAATTAATCTTTTCCAATTACCCAATTAAGCAAAATTAATTATACAATACTAAAATGAATTTTTGTAAGTGTTTATTGCTTATCCAAGTTGAGCACAAAAAAACTTATTTAAATAATTCAAAACCCACTTTAGACCACATGCTTTGTTTGTTACATAAAAGTTATATAACCCCGTTCATCCTACTGATATTCTTAGACATACGATTTCCAAATATATTGTAACAACCCAAATTTTAATGAATAATAATTAATTAATAAATTGAAGGATAAGTTGAAAAATAATGAAAATTGGGCAATGGGGTTTGCGACATTGGGCCCGTCATGATTTTCTGGTTTAGATAGACTTTTGGTGTGCGTAAAACAGACTTAATACGAATAAATTATGGCTAGTTGAAGTTTGAATTTGAAATCAGAATTTAAAATAAAAAAACGAAATTAAATAATTAATTTCACGAAATCAGTGCAACTACTGGGGCGACCCAGTCCCAACCGGGTCAACCCAGACACCAAGTGGGTTGACTAAGTTAGTGCGACCAAGCACGTTTTCTTGGCACGAATTGAATTTTGCTGGAGTGTTTGGGAATGTTCTTTCTGACATTAATTTGAGGGTTATGATCAAAAACCTAATTATCTTAAGCCCTAAAACTTTCTACTACATCTATAGATAAACTATACTCCTCCCTCATTCCCCACAATTATCATTCTTCACTTCTCAGCTTGAACCCTAATTTTTCTCTTCAAAATAAAAATAGATTGTTCGCACATAAATTGTAGTAGTTTTATTCATAGATTTTGGGAATTTTCTACCAGGGCATTTGTAATTTCATTTCTTAGGTGAGATTTATGTGATTTCTAGATTGTTTAAGCTAAAAGGTAAATCTATAAAATACCAGTTGTATTAGCCTTGAGTTATTCATAATTTCTAGATTTAGATTCAGTTGTTTCTAGTCTTCTTTATGAATTTCTTTGATTTTGTTTAGATTTCTATACATTGTTGTATCATATCTATTCTTCCCCTTCTATTATTTTTCTTCGATTTTGCAATTACGTTAAAATATGCCAAAAAAGCATATAAATGCGATAAAAATAGGCTTGAACCTGTATGCTTATATTTGCGTTGGTTTATTTCCCTTTTTCGGTTATTCGGCATAGGATTGGGGAATAAATTAATTAAAAAGAAATGATCAAGATTGAGGTTTAATTTGAATATGTTGAAAACTGCAAATTAGAAGGGAATAATTGAATTAAGGTGTAGTGGACTGAATAAATGTCTATTTGACAGATTTTGACAGAAACAGACTGTAACTAGAAAAATGACATAATTATAAAAATTAGAAATCATAATAAAAACAAATAGTTTGTTTGCAATACTATTAGGAATATTAGGAATGGACAGTTAAGCTTAATATGTGCATATCGATTTACATTTATTACAAGCCTAGTATTCCTTGTTGTCAGTCTTCAATATGAACATATTAATTTATAGTGTATGGGTAAATTATAAGCTTGAATTAGATTGTCATGGTTAAGCCTTATATGTACAGATTGATTTACATTTTATGGGTAAATTATGAGCCTAACATTCCTCGTTGTCGGGATTTAATATATTAATTTACAGTGTGTGGGTAAATCTTGAGCCTAGTAGTCCTCGTTGCCAGGCTTTAATATGAACATATTAGCTTGCAGTAAATTAAAACCTAGTAGTCCTCGTTGTCAGGTTTTAATTAGAGGCCTAAAAATTGAATTTGTTTGGAGGGATCAAGATCAAGGGTTGAGGATTTGGCCAAGTTATTTTGTTGGGATCCATTCCATGTAACATACCCTTTTATCATTTTCGGTCTCATTTGACGCAAGGGCACACACCATGTTACGTTGTCGATGCAAGTCGATCCAATTGGAGGGTGTGAGCACATTTCGATAGGTTAGTATGCGCTCACTAGTTCGATTTAAAAACATAAGCAATTTGACACATATAGATAAGGTTATATCTTTTGGCCGATGGGTTAGAGTCTGATAAACTTGAACCCTTAGTGAGTATAGGTTATCCATGATTCATTGTAGCCAATCGATTGGGTAGTATTAGGGACTTCTTCCTAATTATTTATTTATTTCGAATTTGTAGAAGTGCAAAACAGTCATCATCATTACTAAATCTTCTGAATGAGAACATCTACATCTTTTTGTCATCACTATTCTATTTGTCATTTTAGGTGTGCATAGACACTTACCCATTTATGACATTAGACTACTGTTTTATCTATTTTCTTTCGCTTATCAGTCGTGCTAGAAATCATTGCCTCTCGCCAGACTTTTTGTCTGGCCAATTTTTCTCCTTTTCTTTTCCATCCCTCCAGGCTCTCAGGGAAGAAGTGCTTATGTAATACTCCACACTTTTCCAAGCCTAATTTTCGACAAAAATCGAAACTTAAACCTATCCAAGCATGGAGAGTATATATTTGGTACCTGCAAATAATGAGCATAATCATAGTAAAATAAAACTAACTTAGATTGGAAACATAATAGGATAAATAAAACCGACTAATATGCCTAACTTAAAACATATCACAACAGCGATATCGAGCATGAGAGAACGAGAATAGAAAGCCATACTGAACACCTGCTAAGACCTTTCTTCCTCGAGCTAAACCTAAGAGTTTTTATGAGGAATGAGGTCAGAACAACAAGTCATAGTGAGTAAAAAATGTATAACACTGTCTATAATACACAAATGTATCCCGTTTGGTCAGAACCAAAACATATGTCAACAAGGCTAGTAATTCTAATCTAACCTTGTAAAAATTTACACATAATTACAGACCACTATTCCCGAGGTAATATCCCAAACATAATGATATTGCAATACTGAGATAGAACGTTTACACATAATTATGAAGCCTTTAAACCACCGTTCAACCGATTACCAAAAAATATGAATGGCTTCTCAACTGCTTGTTATTCCATAAGAAGGTTAATTATTTCTATATAGCCACTTAAAACCCCACTACCAATAATAGGTAAGGGTGGACCCTTTCGATCACTTAAGACCCAAGGCGGGCCCATCGCCTACTTAATAACTTACTTGGTGGTTTACTCAACACCTATGTAGTTAAAGCCTCACTAAAGCCACACAAATTCCCCGCTAAAGCTTGTAGAGCTCTTCAACCGCTACACTATTCCAATTTAACGCCGATGAACTGTAAATCCACTTTTAGCGTATCTTTCCCTGCATCTGCTAGATCAAGGCTTTTTAGTATCCGCTTTAGCAAATAGCAATATTAATACACAGAGCTTAATTTGACTAGTTCTCTTTATAAAAAGATCAATAAAATTAGAGTAAAGAGCTAATTTTAGTGCATAATTATCTAATATATTGTAGAAACTATTGTATTCATCAAATCTAGTGTGCATAACTATGATATTCTTTGGTTTTGTTGCATAATATTAATTAATATTGGTTTCTTCTACACAAGTAATGTGAGAATGATAATTAATTAGTTTTAAAATTTTGGATTCAACATCTAATGAACCTTTTTGCATTTTTGTTATATCCCCATTATTTCTCTACTTTATCCCCGCTACACCTTTTGCATCTCTGCCGCTATAGGATCGCTAAGCACTTTAACTGCATAGTTCTACACTAATATAAATTAAAGGACACTAACTACAAGTCCTACTAATTTACGGCCTCCTTCTTTCACTTATATACCCATGCCATGCATAAGGCAAGAGATAGTAAGTAGTCACTTTTACCTACAGGATAGGTAGACGACATCTCATCATTTATGACCTTCTCAGGTGGACCCCCATGTTACTATATAATTGACCTTATTAGATTATCCCCTAGTCATTTAATACTTCCCACAGGATAGGAAGACCTACGGTACCTTCTGTCAGCGGTCATTTAATACCTTATCCAAGGGCAGACCCTAACCCTGGTCACTTAATACACAATGGAAGTAGAGTATCATGAAGATTACCGATCTCGTAATCAATTAGCCATTTAATACTGTTGGAGAATGTAGTTTTGATGACAACAACCTTATTTCAATTATCATTGGTTATAAAATATATGCTAACACTTTTTGTATAGAATATATATATATATGTAGGAATTATATACAGGAAATATTACTGAAGACTGTACAGTTATAAAGATGATAGAGATTCAAAGATCACAAAAATTTCAAGACTCATGAGTAATCAAGATTTCAAGAGTTCAAGATTAATATATTTATAGAGTCTAGATTTTGTAAGACTCTAAATAGCACTCCAGGTTCAAATTCTATCCTCAATCCTCTCCATTTTGTTTTTCTATATATCCTCAATTCTCTCTATTTTGTTTTTCTGTTTTGTTTCTATTTTTATTCTTCTTGGTTTAGCAAACTTAAATATTTTATATACTTTATATTTATACTTTACATAGTTTAAAACCTTATAATTTTATAAATATATTTATATAGTTTGAAATTATGTTTTCATATGATTTTCTATCATATAATATTAATTTACAACATTAGAATTTTACTCAAGAATTTCCAGAATTAGTTTTATATAAAAATACTTGAAAAATGTTTTTAAAATGAAAAATACACATGAGTATGTCGACATAGCAAAAAGTGTATGTCGGCATATAACTGCTATTTTTTCTAATTTTAAAGGGAAGTGTCTTTTCACTATTTGAAACGCGCGTTGCAACCCTTCATACTCTATAAAAAGTGGTTAAAACTGAATTTTTTTAACACATCTTCTTCTCTAACTTCATACTCTTTCATCCAACCATTATTCTTAATCATTTTTATGATTCTTACACTTATACTCTGCCGAATTCACTTCTGTTTCGATCAAACTTCTTCTCTGTACACTCTCTAGTCTCTAGTCTCTGAATGAAGTGCTATTGAAGAGTTATAAGGTTGTTTTGTAATTGTTTGGGTTGAATAAACCCTGTTTGTAAGTTAAATAGGAATCGGTGTATCCTTATAGCCGTGAAATCAAGAAATAGGAGTTGGTGTGCCCTTGTTGAGCCATGGAATCAAGGGATAGGAGTCGGTGTCTCCTAGTTGAGTCGTGAAATCAAAGAGGTTGTATTTGACAATTGAATATAGTAATAAAACTCTGCACAATCCAGCGTTGTGCGGGACTGGACGTAGGAGTGATCCGAACCAGTATAACATCCGGTGTATTCTTTCCTTTTTCTGCATTTTTATTTCTATTCATTTTGCATTTGTGTTTGAATCTGTGTCTTTGATTATGTTTGTGGTGTTTGATTCATTTCATAATTCTCTTAAGATTTAATTTTTGTTTAAATTCTTACAAAAACTATTTACCCCCATCTAGTGTTTTCTTTGCCTGAACGATCCATTCTGCAGTCCCTAACAATTGGTATCAGAGCAACGTCTTTCAAAATGTTCATAATCTGATTTTTGAAAATTTGGTAAAATGGCAAATTTTGGAATCTCTAATAATACTAGTAACAATTTATGCATTACATCAATGGTAAAAGAGTCTGCATATATTAAGGTTAAAGAACCATATGATCTACTAAAATATTGTTCAATACAGAAAAGGATGAGTTCTATGACTTTTGAAAAATCAAAAGTTGAAAAGATGGGTGAAGTGGATATTCGCAATTCAAATTCTAAAAAGGTGGCTATTGGAAATTCAAATCTTGAACTGGTGTGTTACATGGCTATTGAAAATTCAAATTCTGGAAACCAATTGGTGGAAATGAAAAAGGGCAAATGGATAGTGGATAGTGGTTGTTCAAGACATATGACTAGAAATCCAGAACTACTCAATAATCTGAAGTATGAAGATGGTGGATTTGTAAACTTCGGAGATAATTCTAAAGGGTACATCATCGGAATCGGCAATGTTGATAATTCTGAAACTCCTACTATTTCTGATGTTTTATTAGTTAGCAATTTAAAACACAATTTACTAAGTATAAGTTAACTTTGCGATAAAGGATATAAAATAAAATTTGAAAAGAATAAATGTTTCATAGAAGATAGGAATTCAAACGTAACAACCTGGAAAATTAGAACCAATTTAAAATTTTTATTTTGGCAATTTTAATGAACTTTGGATATTTAAAATGATTTCTTTTAAAAAACAACGACTAGAAATTTATTTTGAATAGAATTAGAATGTATATATTTATTTGAATCGAAGTTAGAATATAAATATTTATTTTTAATTATAAAAGGAATTGGAAATGGCGTGGTAGTTTGAAAATTTGATTTCAAACTTCAAATGAATGTACAGGATTCAAAATAAACCAGATTTTAGTGAAACCAAAAATATTTGAATCTGTTTGAGAATATCTTTCCAATCTGAAAAATTGAAATTTCATAGCAGGAATAAAAAGTTATGCAGTTGAAAACTCAGAATAGTCGCTATGGAAATATAGCCCTTAAAAATGGCGATTTTGTAAACGACCTCTGTTTTCGACGAAACAACTTTTGTTGGATCCGGAATGTCAAATTATTACTAGATTCCAATTTTCATAATTTTTGGAATCAATATGTGAGCGTGGTGAATTTAAAGTGTTTGGCAATTTCAGTTTGAATTTAATCGACTGAAAAATGACCGTTTTTCAAACGGTCTCCAAATTCGATGAAATTAGTTTTGTTAGAACCATATCGTCAAGACATAGCCAGATTTATTTTTCTGGAATTTTTGGAGTCCTTATGTGGCCCCGGTAAATTAAAATATTTGTTTAAATTTAAAATATAATGATTTATATTTTAAATTTAGCAGAAACTGATCGTAACAGCCGAATTGGGTTACAATACATATCCCATTGTGTTCAAAATGGGGGTAATTAGCTAGGGGCGACGGTCGTTGGGTTTGAATTGGTGTTTGTGGCGATAAACAAATATTTTTGGAATTATAAGTAGCACGGGCCAATCAGAAAATTTATATAAAAAAATCCGCTTTCTCTCTCCCCGCTACCTGCGATCGACGACGGAAACCAGTCCCCCTTCTCTCCTCAAATCCGTCCAAACCACTCAATAAAAATCCGTGCTCCAGTTGGGGTTTTTGAAGAACTCTTCATCCTCTTCAAATCCATATAAGTTGCACCCCGTATCATGGCACCATCGTTGAAATCCGTTGACCTAAAGTCGACGACTTCGAGCAGACGCCGCCACGTCAGCTCGAGCTGGGCCCCACCTACCTCGTCGTGCGCGCCTCTCCAAGCCCTACGACGTCATACCCTCCGATCTTCGTCTAGTGCAATGGATTGAACGTGAAATCAAAACCTAATTCTGAAAGGTTTAGAAAGGTAACAGGTTTAGTTATTTTAAAGGGTTTACAACACTTTAAAGCATTGCGAAGTTGATTAATCGTACAAAAATTATATCTTTTTCATTTGTGGTCAAAATCCAGTGAAACAAGAGATACCGGGATCGTGACGACGTCTTCTACATTTTAGAAGAGACCGGAGAATTTTTAGAGCTCGCTACAATTTTAGGCGAAGCCGAAAGCATGGTGAGAACTCCTCACTATAATTTTCTTTATACAGTTATATATTTTATAACTGCATATATGAACTTCTCCCCGTCGTCCACAGACCATGGACGACTTGTTTTATTTGATTGTGTTGTGAAAATTGTTTGTGATGTGAAATGGACTGTATAAAATATTCACGAGTTGAATAAAATATTTTAATAGTTAAAAATATAATTTTTAGTGTTTATATGAATAAAATAAATATTCATTTACAAATAGGACGATTTGTTTATGTACACACATTTTACTGATATTGATTGGGACGATATATTTTACACTTCGCCTAACGGCACAAATAAAATCTGTGTTTGTTGATTGAAACCCCACACAGGTATTGAGATGGTATTTGACGTACACTAATCCCAATTGTTTAGTGGTATGTCGATCGTTTGGTTGACAGACTGCGTAAGCGTGAATTATTTATATTTAATGCTTATGCAGTGGTGTAGTGCACTCTGGATGATGGTTGATTGTTTATCATTGCTGTTATGTACATGTGTTGTATGAAATCCATATAAATAACATTATATGGTAATTGACTGTGTCTAATTCCAGTTCAGAAAGAATAAATATTTTAAAATAATGAATATTTTAAAATAATGAATATTTTAAAATAATATTCAGTAAAAGATCAAAATCTGATTTTGATATCCGATTTGGGAGGGACACGAAAATATTTAAATATATAAAGCCGGGTTGATTAGATTAACGCCATTTTGGACGTGAACGATAATTATATCGATTTTATTCATTTTTATAATGAATATCAACAAGGAAATGATTTCAAAATCTGATATTTTGAAAATATTATCATTAATATATTATAACGATAAGGAATATTCAATTTTGATTTAAAATTGAAAATGAAGTTAGAATCATTTTTAAAAATGAAGTTAAAACGATTTATAAAATACGTTTTAAATAGAAATCGATGAAATATATATAATATATATATTATATATATTTAATGGCCTGAATAAAACGCGCCGCGCCGCGGCAGCTCACGAATTTCGACCATTGACTTCGAACGGACATTACGGGAGATCCGACCGTCAGATTCTCCTAAAACCGGAACCATTGGGTTCGTATCTAAAAGAACTTTCCAAAGAATATAAGGGATTTGAAATCTAATGGTTGGATTTGGAATTATGTCCAAATCAAATTTGGAAAAGGTCGCTATAAGTGTTGTTCGATGACCGTTTTTGAAAATCAACTGTATGGGCCTTGATAAAATTATTAAAAATATTAATAATTTGTGTAAAAACATAATAAATGATTTGGAAAGAATTGGGATGAAAAATTCCATATTTGAAAAGATAAAAAAATATTTTTATCGAAATGAACTAATTATGAACTAGAATTATAATCGAATATTTTTAAATAAATAAATTAGATTTGAAATGGTTTTTAAAATAACCGGAATTTCCAATATATGAAATGGAATGGATTTGAATCGAAATTATCTTCGGAATATTTTGACATAGGATTCCGTGGTTATATAGACATTGTAGAGGAATTTGGAAGATATATACATCGTTATTCCCAATTCAATATTTGTTGGTTTTAGAATTTTGTATTGAATATAAGCCGATATATTCTTTATTCAGAGCCTTGTATTTAATATCAAATTCGTTTATGGGTTTATCGGGAATGGTGTTTTAAATAACAATGGAATGAGATTTTGGGTTTGTCTTGAATGGTATCTTTAATAATACTGTTCTTAAACTCAATGAAGTTAAGAAAATTAGAAACTAACTGGAGATTAGCTAAGTTGAATGGTTTCCTGGGTATTGATCTGATGTTGGTTTCGGCCTTCGGGATTAATACTAGGAAATTGTTCTCTTACTAATTTACGGTTAGAGACTGATGGGATGGAGTTTTAGTAACACTGTTCTTAAACCCCATGGGAAAAGAATAAATCTTTTAATTAAGATTTAAAGAAGAATTACCAATTAATTAGCATTTAATTGGAATTGAAAATGAAATGTGAATTGGGTTTATTGTGAACTGTGTTTTTAATGACATTCGTTCTTTAACCCGATTTACAGTGATATGTGATTTGGAATTTATAAATCTTTTTATTAAGATTTAACGGGAATTTTTCAAAGTAAAGTTTTCCAATTTAATATATTAAATTGGAATTGAATGGAATTCGATTTGATAATAATCAAAATGAGCTTTTATGGAGGAAGACTGTTAATATATATATATATATATATATATATATATGGAATTTAAAAGGCTTTGTCTTTATTCCATTTATATTATTAGTCGGATACAGAAATCGATATCGATTATATATTGATCTGTTTTCCGTGAAGATTCCATTTTTATGGAAGAGGATTTGGGTTTATTGTGAACAGTGTTTTAAATGACATTGGTTCTTTAACCCAGTTAAAGACAGGATTACATGTCTAACATTGTATTTCGAACTGTATGGTTGATCTCTGCTAAATATATATCTGTTTGGTGGCGGAGAATTTATTCTCTTGCTTAACACCCTTCTCTAAGACGTACGAGCTTAGAGGTTATATATCGACAGAAATCAATAGTACGGTGTAGATTGTCGATGCAGCATGTTTGTGTTTCCAAAGTTAAATAATCATTAATATTGATTTTTGGGAAGATTAAAACTAAGTGGAGTTTTAATGAATCTTTAATTAGATTGAAATGAGAATTGATAATTTAAATTATCAAATTTAGGAAATGATCGAGAATGGTGCATCGCCAGTTTTCCTCCTAGCGATAGTTAAATCTTTAATTAGATTTGACGGGAAATGGTAATTAATTTTACCGATAACACCGTGGTGTTAGTTATGGAATAATACCAGTTTTTCTCCGTGGGATGAATAGGTTGGGATTGGGAAATTAAATAATAATTACTTCGGTAAGGTGCGTTAATCCCGACTAGTTTGGAAAACCTTAATATGGTTTGAATGATATCCAAAGGAAGATTAAAGAATAAATTTAAAAGAATTTATATTTGATAAAATTAATGGGAACATATCCCTAAGAATGTGAATAATTAAATAAAAGAATATTCAGGATTGGAATGAGGCGTATGTTGTGTTTTTATAACACTTGTTTATTATATACGCGAGTTATTCAAAAAGGTCGAGTTTATACCCATTCTAAATAACTGATTCGACGATAAGTCGACAATGAAGACGGTGGTTGAAGACCGGAGGTCTTCACATCGTTTGGATGATTACTGATGTCTTGATTGAGCTGTACACCCAAGACAAGGTAATAAGTGGTGATCGTCCAGACGTACTTGGAGATCGACTGGATATGCGAGGACCTCTTTCCTGTATTGGACATATGGTGTGAGGAATAAGATGCCTCCGGTTTCGTTCAGACCCAGAACAAACTTGTAAATGGACTGTGTGTCTGACATTGGATTTTACTCTGTGTTGATTGATCTCTATTAAATATAAATCTGTTTGGCGGCGGAGTATTTATTCTCTTGCTTAACGCCCTTCTCTGAGACGTACGAGCTCAAAGGTTATATATCGATAGATATCAGTTGCATGGCATGAATAGCCTGTGTGGCATGCTGAGATGCAAATGATCAAGGCTTCTATTAAAAAGCAGAGTCTTGTGGTTGATGATCAAAGCACGACTTTAATATAGCATAACTTTGTGTATAGCATTAATTCGCGTGCCTCACACCTCGGTATGAGTTAAAAAGGGATAAGGGACCAAAGGAGAACACGACGTTTCTTTCTAGCTATGGGTGGTGTCAGGGTTTTACAAGCCCTGACATTTTTATATTTTTACCTATGTGGTTGTTGGAATGCGAGGCGCCTCGGATATATCAATCTCTAAGGAGCCGATGGATATTGAGTCATCTGGCTCATAGACGCCCTATAGTGCGGGGAAATGTGTGTTCAGGTATTTACAATCCGCTATGTGTGGACCGACCTTGGAGGATCCAAGGGATCACTGTGTGTGACCCTGAGGCATTTGATAGAGTGTCTCAAAGCCGGCGAGGAGTACATTCCTTGCAACGACTCATGACGGAAATCCAATTTCCAATACGTGACATTTCAGTTTTGATTGTAGAGCCTAGTATTGGCAACATGATATATGGTACCAATGCCGTTTATGATTGATACATTTATATTTGTAGTTGTTTTAGTACACTATGCACTTATAATAGTATCAAATGATTTGTTTTAAACGTACCAAGCATGTTTGGCTATTATAAGGTAAAACTCTATCCTCCGGCTTGCGTTGCATTGTGTGATGGGACCTGAGTCTTAAAATAGCTTCATTTTTCCAAAAAGCATTACGCTGTTTTTTTATGTACTGGTATTCTTGGGAGGAAACCCGTTCTTTGTTATACGGCGTGGTCCCTTGATTTACTCCATTTTAAAGTAAAGTTTTAAATAACTGTTTTAGTTCTCACACCTATCGCATGACCGACCTTGGAGTTGATTGTTTTAACCTAAACTATGGGTGCCCCTGTTTTCCACAGGGGCAGCTAGTTGTTTTGGTTTTGCATATTTATATTCACAGGATCTTGGTTTACAACTGGAACGATATTCGAAAAGCCCTGTATCCGTTTATCCCTTTCAGTTGTGTTTTTGTATTATTTTCCGCTGCATTGAAATTTGTAAATCTATGATATTTATCAAATGTATATTATTTGTTCATACTCTGTATTTCTTGTACTCTGATGTAAATTGTTGTAATAAGCAATGAAATGTTCTTTTGTTTGTGTTCTGATTTGTCATGTTCTCAAAGCAATCTGGGCTTTCCTTTACGGGGAAGTTCGGGTCGTGTCATCAAAAAGTTATATTCAAAGAAAAATATTTATATATTAAGTATGAAAATTTCCAATGATAATTTATGTCTTATGGCCAATACATGTGATCCCTGGACCAGCCATAAGAGATTTGGTCATACAAATTTCAAACATATTTCTAAATTCGATTTGGTTAGAGGATTTACCAAAATGAAATTCGAAGTTAGTAACTTATGTGATGCTTGTCAATTCGGAAAATTAAAAAAGAGTTCATTTAAATCAAAAGAAGATATTACCACTTCAAAACCATTAGAGTTAATACACATGGATTTATTTGGTCCATCTCAAACTCAATCAATAAATCATAACAGATATGTGTATGTAATAGTTGACGATTTTTCTACATACACTTGGACTTTGTTTCTTAAAAATAAAAGTGATGCTTTCGATCAATTTAAAACTTTCTCTATAAGGATTCAAAATTTATTATCACTAAAAATTAAAATAATACATAGCGATCATGGTGGAGAATTCGAAAATGAGAATTTTGAAAATATTGTAATAAAAAGGGAATAACCCACAATTTTTCAATTCCAAGAACTCCTCAACAAAACAGAGTAGTTGAACGTAAAAATAGAATGATACAAGAATGTGCAAGAACTATGTTATCCGATAGTAACTTACCAAGGAATTTTTGGGCTGAGGCATTAGCAACAGCTTGCTATATTATTAATAGAATTTCAATTAGACTTTTGACTCATAAAACTCCCTATGAACTTTTATATAACAAGAAACCAAAAGTATCATATTTTAAATTATTTGGAAGTAAATGTTTTATACTTAATACAAAAGATAATTTAGACAAATTTGATTCAAAATCAGATAAAGGATTTTTTATTGGATATTCAGAACGAAGCAAGGCTTATAGAGTTTTTAATGCTCGAAACAAACACTGTAGAAGAAACATTAAACGTATCTTTTGATGAAAACTATAAATGTATAACTCAAAACGATAAAGACGATTGTGTGGATGAAATTAATGAAATAAATAATGAAGATAACCAACCAAATAAAAGAATTAGATTACTCAGAGACCATCTTATAGGAAATATCTTAGAGGATATTGAATCCATTGTTAGAACTCGTAATCAATTAAATAATATGAGTAATACTGCATTTATATCAACTATAGAACCCAAAAAATCCAAAGGAAGCTTCTTCCAATGATTCGTGGATACTTTCTATGCAAGAGGAATTGAATCAATTTACTAGAAATGAAGTATGGGAACTTGTTCCTAGACCAGAGGATAAAAAAATTATAGGAACCAAATGGGTCTATAAAAATAAAATGAATGAACATGGTGAGGTAGTAAGAAATAAGGCATGACTAGTAGCACAAGGATGTACTCAAGAAGAAGGAATATATTATGATGAAACTTTAGCCCCCGTAGCAAGACTAGAGGATATTAGAATCTTACTAGACTTTGCAAACTACAATAATTTTAAATTATATCAAATGGACGTTAAAAGTGCATTTCTAAATGGATTTGTTAAAGAAGACATATATGTAAAGCAACCACCCCTATTTGAAGATGAAAAATTACCTGATCATGTATGTAAACTAAAGAAAGCGTTAAATGGATTAAAACATGCTCTTAGAGCTTTGTATGATAGATTACGAAATTATTTTTTACAATCATACTTTGAAATATGAAAACTAGATAATACGTTGTTTATTAAGAAAAATAATAAAGATATACAATTAGTGCAAATATATGTTGATGACATAATCTTTGGGTCAACAAATGAAAAAATGAACAAAGAATTTTCATATATTATGACCGAAGAATTTGAAATGAGCCATATGGGAGAATTATCATTCTTTTTAGGTTTACAAATTCGACAACTAAAGAATGGAATATTTATTAATCAAGAACAATATGCAAGAGATTTAATTAATAAGTACAATCTAACAACAACAAATGGTAGACCAACACCTATGGCAACTAATATTGCTTTAAGTAAAGATGATACATCAAAAGATGTTGATCAAAAACTGTATAGAGGAATGATAGGATCGTTATTATATATAACTACTAGTAGACCAGATATAATGCATAGTGTATGTCTCTGTGCAAGATATCAATCACAAACTAAGGAAATCCATTTAACAGCTGTAAAACGTATTCTGAGATATGTAAAGCATGCATCAAATTTTGGATTATTTTATCCTAAAAATGATTCATTCATCAAATTTCATACTGTGACGCTGACTATGCGGGATGTAAATCCGATCGTAAAAGCACTAGTGGAACATGTCACTTCCTAGGACATTCCCTTGTATCTTGGTTTAGTAAGAAACAGAATACCATATCTTGGTCAACAACTGAAGCGGAATATATACCTTCTGCTTTAGCATGTTCGCAAGTAATTTATGTGCAACAAAGTTTAAATGATTTTGGCTTAAGTATCAATATATCACCTATATACTGTGATAATACAAGCGCTATAAATATTTCTAAAAATCCAACTCATCATTCGAGAAATAAACATATTGACGTACGACATCACTTTCTAATATATAATGTAAGTAAAGGAAAGATTTCACTTGAATTTATAGAAACAGATAAACAAATAGTTGATATATTAACCAAACCATTAAATGAAGCAACGTTCACTAAATTTAGAAGAGAATTAGGTATATGTTCATTAAGTGAATTAGAATAATTAAGTAATAATATATATAAAAATAAAATAAGGAATTAAAATAATGAAATTTAAAACAACACTATGTCGACATGAAATTTCTGCTATGTCGACATATAACTGAATTTTTTTAAAATTAATTCCCATCAAAAGTTAGTTATTTCAACTATATAAATCTTTTAGTTCGACTTTTCTTCTTCATTCTTATTATTCTTCTCTGTAAAAATTTTAAATTAAAATTTACAATGGCTTCCACTAATCCAATTACTCAAAACAACTCCGATTCGTACGTTGGACCGTCTGAGGGTCCATTTCAATGATCTATGCTTTCTAGAGTGATTAAAATCGAAGAGAAAATGGAGTATTTACTGCAAATGGTGGATGAGATGCAAGTACTTCAAATCATACTAAGTCAAGAGCAAAACAAACAAGGAAAAGTAATGAGAAGTCTCTTAAAGTTTATAATGGATAATGAGACTAATCCAATTATCATCAATTATGATAATCAACCAATGGAAGAAGAGGAAGAACCAGAAGAAGAATCAGAAGAGGAAGAAGAAATGATGGAGGAGGAAGAACAACATGAAACTCAACCAATGGTTGCAGACGATGTTGATAACATTGAGTGCGTAGGAGTGGTTCTATTTGACGAAAATGGGAATGTGATTGAAAAGAATGGAGAATTCTGTCTCCATTATCCAAATTGTCCGATTCACAAATCTCCCATTGTCAAATAATTAAGTGTTTAAAGGTTTTTTAAATTTCATTTTATTACGTTCTTACGATGTATCGTATGTGTATAAATCCATGTATATGTACATGTGTTTGTTTAATAAAATTGTCATTTATGATTAATATAGTTATAACCTTCTAAAACCATACTTATATAAATATCAAATTAAGGGGGAGTATTTTTATTAGGGATACTTACTTATGTTCTATTCAGAGAATTATACAATTTTAGGGCAGGGGGGGGATATTTTTTGGAATATTACTTAGGTCCTACAGTTGTATACCTTAGGGGGAGTATCTTTAGGATTTCTTTTTGATAATGCCAAAGGGGGAGAAATTATAAAATATAGGAATAGTTTATAGGAAACTTATAGATAGGGGAGTATAAGAGGAACATCGTCAAACAGGTATATAAGTATGATATTTTATAAACTAAGGTTGTCATCATTAAAAAGGGGGAGATTGTTGGAGAATGGAGTTTTGACAACAACCTTGTTTCAATTATCATTGATTATAAAATATATGCTAACACTTTTTGTAAAGAATATATATATATATATATACATATATATGTGTGTGTGCAGGGATTATATACAGGAAATATTACTGAAGACTGTACAGTTATAAAGATGATAGAGATTCAAAGATCATAGAAATTTCAGGGCTCGTGAGTAATCAAGATTTCAAGAGTTCAAGATTAATATATTTATAGAGTCTAGATTTTGTAAGACTCTAAATAGCACTTCTGGTTCAAATTCAAATTCTAATTTTCAAATTCCAATTTTCAATTCTATCCTCAATCCTCTCCATTTTGTTTTTCTATTTATCCTCAATTCTTTCTATTTTGCTTTTCTATTTTGTTTCTATTTTTATTATTCTTAGTTTTCAAACTTAAACTTTTTATATACTTTATATAGTTTAAAACCTTAAAATTTTATAAATATATTTATATAGTTTGAAAGTATGTTTTTATATGATTTTCTATCATATAATATTAATTTACAACACTAGAATTTTACTCAAGAATTTCAAGAATTAGTTTTATATCAAAATACTTGAAAAATGTTTTGAAAATGAAAAATACACATGAATATGTCGACATAGCAAAAAGTGTATGTCGACATATAACTGCTATTTTTTCTAATTTTGAAGGGAAGTGTCTTTTCACTATTTGAAACGCTTCAGAACCATTGCAAGCCTTCACACTCTATAAAAAGAGGTTAAAACCGAACATTTTAACACTCTTCTTCTCTAACTTCATACTCTTTCATCCCACCATTATTCTTAATCATTTGTATGATTCTTACACTTATACTCTGCCGAATTCACTTCTGTTTTGATCAAACTTCTTCTTTCTACACTCTCTACTCTCTGAATCAAGTGCTATTGAAGAGTTATACGGCTGTTTTGTAATTGCTTAGGTTGAATAAACCCTGTTTGTAAGTCAAAGAGGAATCGGTGTATCCTTGTAGCCGTGAAATCAAGGAATAGGAGTCGATGTGCCCTTGTTGAGCCGTGAAATCAAGGGATAGGAGTCGTTGTCTCCATGTTGAACCATGAAATTAAGGAGGTTGTATTTGACTATTGGAAATAGTAATTAAACTCTGCACAATCAAGCGTTGTGCAGAACTGGATGTATGAGTGATCCGAACCAGTATAAAATCCGATGTGTTCTTTCCTTTTTCTGCATTTTTATTTCTGTTTATTTTGCATCTGTGTTTGAATCTGTGTCTGTGATTGTGTTTGTGGTGTTTGATTCATTCCATAATTCTATTTAGTTTTAAGTTTTGTTTAAATTCTTACAAACACTATTCACCCCCCCTCTATTGTTTGCTTTGCCTGAACGATCCATTCTGCAATCCCTAACAAATACTTCTTATTTATGGAGATGTGAGCTACGCGATTACTTAATACCCTTTAAAGGGTGGATTTAACTACTTAATATCTCTCTCTTGAAGTAGGCTTACGCTTCTAAATTATTTTTCTTTTTAAAGGTTTCCTCTTTTGGGAGCGAGGAGAGTCCTACAACCACATAATACCTCAAACATGAAATAAACCTCATTTTAGGAAATAATCCTCGCCTCAAAATTAACTATCATCACGGTTCCTATGGTTAATAATAATTCGCATTAGTTGTACATATATCCTGCTATTGGAAAGTGCAAACTTCTGTCGAATAAGGCAACTGACCTCGCATTATTAACCTACTAAGTCCAATCATGATTTTTAATTATATTAATGTAGATTAACTAGAAATAGATAAGGAGAACTTATAGCTTCCTATCCTAAGATATTTATTTATTAATTTCCTTATTGGACTTAGCATTTGCTTCGCCAAACATTCCCCATTAATTTCCCTTTCTATCTCTTTTATTATTATTAGTTAGGTTATCTGCCGCTAATGACCCTAGTGGTTATATTTCCTAAGACATCAATTGACCTATTTAATGCCATTGATGACGCTAATGGTCATATTTTCCTAAGGCATTTATTATCCTATAAAATGTCATTTATATCAGTCTCATTTTGATTCTAATCTAAATACTGTAAATCCCACTTATTACTATAATTTAATTACATTTATTTCTTATTTGAGTACTTATATATATGTTTGTTATTTTTTAGATTCCCTAATTGGAATTACAATTCTTATTCATAACACAATTCAAACTGTAACCATTTAGGCATGTTTATCCTATTCAATTCATTTCCCCCAATCAAATATGGTTATAATATTTATTACTTTACTTATGACTATTTTATTCGTTTATAGCAAATCAATTATATATATATTGCTACAACGATCATAGTATTCATTTCCATTTAACATGGGTTATAATTATATATATATATATTCCTATAAAATGGAAACTAATCAAACACACAATAACCTACATTTATTATAATGTACTAATGTTATTTACGTAGATTTGGAAGGATAAGATTTATTTATATATTTATAATTATATTTTAAGCGCGATTAATGTAGTTGCTAAGTTTTTATTTATTATTTTTAACCATTTATTTTTTGATCTAAACTAACGATCAAAACAAACCTTTTTATGTTTAATATTGTTCAAGATTATAAACCTTAAATCTATTTACAAAGATAATTTTAGAATTACTTTCTTGTTAGCCTAAATAATGGCGTCCTCATCTCACTCCTCACTTCATGTTTCACCTCCTTGCCCTCCCCCTCCTCCATCAATCAGGTACATCCCATCCAAATATCGTTCTAATCAAGGCAACATCCCTTCTGCTCCCGTCTCTAGTCATTGCCAACCCACGGACCACAACAAAGAGGTAGTAGCTGCCACTTAGGACCTACATTCATATCAAAATTAGTCGCAACCGCCGCCGCCACGTCCATCACCCCCAAGTCATACGCCTAGATTGCAGCAACACCACTATGGCTCACTCCGATCTGTAATAACTCGAAAATCTGGGCCAGTTTAAAATTTTTATTTTGGCAATTTTAGCGAATTTTGATTATTTAAAATGAATTATTTTAAATAATATCGACGAGAAATTTATTTTGAATATAATTCGAGCGTATATATTATATACGTCGTCGTTAGAATATAAATAATTATATATAATTATAAATAGAATTGAAAATGGCGCGGTAGTTCGATAATTCGATTTCAAACTTCAATTGAATGTACCGGGTGCAAAACAATCCGGATTTTAGTGAAACCAAAAACATTAGGAACTAATTGATAATATCTTTCCAACGAATCCGAAAAATCAAAATTTCATAGCGGGAATCAAAAGATATGTCCAGTTGAAAATTCTGAATAGTCGCTATGGAATTCAGGCCCTTAAAAATAGACATTTTGCAAACGACCTCGGATTTCGACGAAACCAGTTTTGTTGGGTCCGTGATGTTAAGATATTGCTAGATTCCAAATTTCATAATTTTTCGAATCAATATGTGAGCGTGGTGTGACGAGAAGGAATTTCGCTCGGTCCGAACCAGTCGCTAAACCGACCCAGACCGTTCGAAAACGCCCTATCGTTTGAGAACAGGACAAAACAGAATGCATACAGAAGAACATTTCATTGTATATTACAACAATGCACTAGAATACAAGAATATACAGAGTACAAATGAATATTACACAGAAATATCAGAGATTTAAATTACATTTAAATACATAGCAGCGGAAAATAATACAATACACAACTAGAAGAGATATACGGATACAAGGCTTTCCGGATATCGTTCCAGCTGTAAACCAGGATCCTGCGAATATAAATCTGCAAAACCAAAACTACTAGTTGCCCGTGTGGAAAATAGGGGCACCCAGAGTTTAGGTTAAAACAATAAACTCCAGGTCAGTCATGGGACTGGTGTGAGAACTAAAACAGTTATTTATCTTTATTTTTAAAGTTAGGTAAATCAAGGGACCACGCCGTATAACACGGAACGGGTTTCCTCCCAAGAACACCAGTGCATAAAACAACAGCGCAATGCTAAATAAAGAAAAAATGAAGCTATTATAAGACCCAGTTCCCATCACACAATGCAACGCAAGCCGGAGGATAGGGTTTTTACCTTATAATAGCCAAGAATGCTTGATACGTTTAAAACAAATCATTTGATACTATAATAAGTGCATAGTGGATAAAACAACTTCAAATCATAAGTATCAATCATAGGCGACATGAGCGTCCCATGCCACTATGTCGCCATATATAGGTTTACAAATAAAACCGCAAATGTCACGTATTTGGAAATTGGATTTCCATCTATGAACCGAGGCAAAAGATAGTCCTCAACCGATTTTAGACAATCTAGCCCATGTCTAGGAACAGCCGCAACTGCCCCTTGGATCGTCAGGGCCGGTCCACCGATGTGGATTATAGTGCCTAAACAATACGTTTCCCCGCCCTTTGGGGCGTAAATGAGCCAACGAATGGCTCCATCGGACCCGGATCGTCCGATCTAACCGAGGCGCCTCGCAACAGCAACAACCACACAGGTGAAAAGTATATAAATGTCAGGGCTGGTAGGTCACTGACACCACCCTAGCTAGAAGGAAACGCATGCCCTCCCTGATGTCCTCTCCCGTTTCTGGTTCACAACCGGGGTGTGAGGCTCGCGAATTCACGTTACACAAAGCTGTGCCACACAGGCTGTGCTTTGATCATCACCACAAGACTTTGTTTTTCAACAGAAGCCTCGATCAATTGCCACTTAGGCATGCCACACAGGCAATTCACTCCATGCGTTTGATATCCATCAATATATAACCCCTGAGCTCGTACGTCTCAGAGAAGGGCGTTAAGCAAGAGAATAAATTCTCCGCCGCCAAACAGATATATATTTAATAGAGATCAATCACACGGACTAAAATCCAATGTCAGACACACAGTCCATTTACAAGTCCGTTCTGGGTCTGAACGAAACCGGAGGCACCTAGTACCCCGCATATCCATCGATCTCCAAGTACGTCTGGACGATCACCAACTGTTTCCATCTTCTTGGGTGTACAGCCCAATCAAGATCATCAGTAATTACCCAAACGACGTGAAGACTTCTGGTCTTCGACCACCGTCTTCATCTTCGACACCACGTCGAATCAGTTATTCAGAATGGGATAAACCCGGTCTTTCTGAATAACTCGCGTATATATTATAAAAGTGTTACACAAACACAACATACGCCTCATTCCAATTCAGAATATTCTTTTATTCAAATATTCCTATACTTTGGGAAAAAGTTCCCATTAATTTTACCCAAGATAAATTCTTTAAATTTATTCTTTAATCTCCTTTGAATATCAATTCCAACTAGTCGGGATTATCGAACCACACCGAAGTAATCATTTATGTTATTTCCCAATCCCAACCTATTCATCCCATGAAGTAAAACTGGTTATACTTCATATCTAACACCACGGTGTTATCGGTAAATTCAATTACCATTTCACGTTCAAATCTAATTAAAGATTTAACTATCGCCTGGAGCAGAACCGGTGATACTCCATTCTCGATCTTTTCAATCTAATTAAAGATTCATTAAAACTCCACTTAGTTTTAATCGTTAACTGGGTTAAAGAATCAGTGTCATTTAAAACACGGTTCACGATAAACCCAAAATCACCTTCCATTAATTATCGGGTTAAAGAACGAGTGTTATTTAAAACACTGTTCACGATAAACCCAAAAATCAATATCAATTCAATTCCAATTAAATATTATTTAATTGGTACACTTCATTAAATCTAAATAAAAAGATTTAATCTTTTCTCAACTGGATTCAAGAACAGTGTTAGTGAAGACACCATTCACGACAAACCCAAATCACATTTGATATTAAACACAAGGCTCTGAATAGAAAATATACCGGCTTATATTCAATATCAAATTCTATGACTAACAAATATCGTATTGGAAATAACGATATATATATATCTTTCAAATTCCCATAACAATATCTGTATCATCACGAAATCCAACATCGAAATATTCCGAAGACAATTTCGATTCAAATCCATTCCAATGCAATCATTGGAAATTCTGGTTATTTTCAAAACCATTTCAAATTCAATTTATTTATTTAAAAATAAATAGAATTATAATTCTAGTTCAAAACTAGTTCATTTCGATAAAAATCTATTTTTATCTTTTCAAATATGGAGTTTTTCATCCCAAATCTTCACAAATCATTTCTTATGATTATACACAAATTATTATTATTATTAATAATTTTATCAAGGTCCGTACAGTCGATTTCCATCAACGGCCATCGAACTGCACTTACAGCGACCTTTTTCAAATTTGATTTGGACATAATTCCAAATCCAACCGTTAGATTTCAAATTTCTAATATTCGTTAGAAAGCTCTTTTCGATACGAACCCAACGGTTCCGGTTTTAGGAGAATCCGACGGCCGGATCTCCCGTAATGTCCGTTTGAAATAAATGGTCGAAATTTACGAACTGCCGCGGCGCGGCGCGTTCTATTCAGGCCATTATATTATATATATAATATATATTTCGTCGATTTCTATTTAAAACGAATTATATAAATAGTTTTAAATTCGTTTCAAAAGCAATTTCAACTTCCTTTTCAATTCAAATCAAATTTGAATTCTTCTTTATAAATTCGTTTTAAAATTCATTTCTATTCAATTCAAATTTCAATTCAATTTGAATTCATTTCAATTCGCTTTCAATTCAATTCGAATTCGTTTTCAATTCAATTCATTTCGAAATCGTTTTCAATTCAATTCATTTCGAAATCGTTTTCAATTCAATTCATTTCGAAATCGTTTTCAATTCAATTCATTTCGAAATCGTTTTCAATTCAATTCATTTCGAAATCGTTTTCAATTCAATTCATTTCGAAATCGTTTTCAATTCAATTCATTTCGAAATCGTTTTCAATCGATATAAATATCGTTCACGTCAAAATGGCGTCAATCTAATCAACACGGCTTCATATATTCCTATTTTCAAATATTCTATTTCAAATATTTCTTTTTCAAATATTTCTTTTTCAAAACTGGAATGAGGCCCAATCAATTACCATATAATGTTAATTATATGGATTTTCTACAACACATGTATATAATAGCATTGAAAAATAATCAACCATCAACCAAAGTGCACTACACTGTATAAGCATCAAATATAGTTATCTAACGCTTATAACAGCCTGTCAATCGATCGATCGACATATTTAATCAATCAGGATGAGTGAACTTCAAATTTCATCCTAACACCCGTGTGGGGTTTCAAACAATCAAACACATATTTTATTTGTGCTGTTGGGCGATGTGTAAAATTTATCGTTCCAATCAATGTCCTTCAAATAGGTGTACATAAACAAACCGTCTGGTTTGTAAATGAATAATTTATTTTATTCACTTTCACTATATTCATATTCACGTTAAAAATTATATTTTTAACGATAAAACATTTTATTCCAACATATGAATTTCTATTATTCATTTACACAATAAAATGATATTTTTATTTTCTAACATATTTTAGAAAATTTCGGCGGCATAACGGCACGATACTAGAAACGGGACGAGGCCTAGCCTTATCCCCGGTCTAGTGAAGGCCCACGCCATTCACACATCAATCAAATCCATTCATTTCACCAAACAATTCAATTTCAATCAAATAATCTAACTTATTTTTGCAATCAAACAAACAAGTCCATGGTCTGTGGACGATTGTGTCGGGTGCTACTAAGCACCGTCTGCATCCTAGTATATATATATAACTAGAAAATGAAATTGAAAGGTGAGAAATTCTCACCGAAAGCTATCCAAACATCTTGACTCTTCTTTGATATAAATCTCCTTCGTTCTCGCCTTTTTGTTACCTTCGTTGCCCGTAGCCACTACATATATAAAAATCGAATTTTTACTTCGCTATTCAATATATAAAAATCATATTTTTATTTCGAAGTTCAATATATAAAAATCATATTTTTATTTCGAAGTTCAATATATAAAAATCATATTTTTATTTCGAAGTTCAATATATAAAAATCATATTTTTATTTCGAAGTTCAATATATAAAAATCATATTTTTATTTCGAAGTTCAATATATAAAAATCATATTTTTATTTCGAAGTTCAATATATAAAAATCATATTTTTATTTCGAAGTTCAATATATAAAAATCCTGTCTTTCTCTAATTAAAAATCTATATTTTCAATTTTAAAAATCCTAGCTTCCTCGTATATAAAATTTAAACCTAAATAACAAAAAAAACCAAACTTTGATATAATTTAAAAATCAAACTTTTCACGTAGTCAAAACAATGTATACTTATTTACATAAAATAAGATTTTTAAATCGATTAAACTAAATAAAATAGAGTAAACTCACCACTCATTGATCGAAGGAGGGGAGGATGCCACTGGTGGTCGACGTGGGGATCAGAGGAGGCGGTTCCAGGCGAAGAAGGGGGTGCGGCCTGGTGATGGGCCGCTGGGCGTTTGGGTTTCGCGGCAAGGGAGGGCGGCCTCTTTTTGGGTGCGTCGTCGGTCTTCAGTTTAGAGGAGAGAGAAACGAGGGAAGGGAGAAGCGGCGGGAGGAGGAGATGAAGGGGGGCGACGCTCTGGTCGGAGGCGCCAGCGGCGAGCGGAGCTCCTGGTGGGGCGACGGATCCGGACAGGGGCGCGATTAGGTCTGGTTTTTTTTTTATAATCGATCTGAAATGAAATTTAGGGGGGGGGCAGAGATAAAGGAAAGGGGATTTTTTTTTATTTTTATTTTATTATTATTTAATTCAACCTAAAGTTGACTTTTACATACGACCTCGAAACGAGGCCCACCGCCTGTCGTCCATAGCGTTTTACCCCCATTCCGAACACAATGGGATATGTACCGCAAGCTGATTCAATCGTTTCAACCAGTTTCCGTTTAATTTACATTTAAATCAGTATATTGAATTTTAAACGTACATTTCAAATTAACGGGGTCACATACTAACTCTAAAAATTCCATAAAAATATTTTCTAGCTTCGCATTGACGATACGGTTCTAACAAAACTAGTTTAGTCGAATTCCAAGACCGTTGGAAAAATGACCACTTTCCAGTCGATTAAAATCAACTGAAACTGGTCAAACGCGTTTTCCTTCGCCACGCTCACATATTGATTCGAAAAATTATGAAATTTGAAACCTAGCAATAACTTTACATCACGGACCCAACAAAACTGGTTTCGTCGAAATCCGAGGTCGTTTGCAAAATGTCCATTTTTAAGGGCCTGAATTCCATAGCGACTATTCAGAATTTTCAACTGGACAAATCTTTTGATTCCCTGCTATGAAATTTCGATTTTTCGGATTCGTTGGAAAGATATTATCAATTAGATTCTATCATTTTTGGTTTCACTAAAATCCGGATTGTTTTGCACCCGGTACATTCAATTGAATTTTGAAATCGAATTATCGAACTACCGCGCCATTTTCAATTCCATTTATAATTATATATAAATATTTTATTCTAACGACGACGTATATAAATATATACGTTCTAATTATATTCAAAATAAATTTTCGTTGATATTATTTAAAATAATCTATTTTAAATATTCTAAATTCGCTAAATTTGCCAAAACAAAAATTTTAAACTGGCCCAGATTTTCGGGTTGTTACAATCTCCCCCACTTAAAACTTTTCGTCCCCGAAAAGGAACAAAGTCGAAAGTGGTTTGATTATTCAACTCTACGTTCGATCTGGCTTTCATTCTCTAACTTTTCAGTTTCTGAGAATTTTCAAAATTTCAAAAATTTGGCTAACACCCTAAATTTTCGAAAAATTTCGCCATAACCTCCCCTGCACCGGGAGCATCGGGGAATTTCAAATAGCTTCCCCGGTCCTTCAGAACTCAAAAAGAAAAAGAAAAAGCCAAGCGGCTAGCCAATAGGCTCATAAAATCATCATCACCCAAACAAAACAGTAAATTATGTAGTAAACATGTACCTATTTGTCGGGCAAACAAATTTTATTCTTCGGCTCTAGCCTCCTTGCTATGACCTGTTCAATGTAAGTATATGCATATGCAAGCAAATGCGACCAAATTCTCAATACAGTTCAATATTTGGTTCAATTAGGCAAAATGGCTAAAAATTAGCAAACAAATAAACAAACACAAACATCAATCAATTAGTGAATTAGAGTTTCAAATTCATAATTTTAATACATATACAAAAATCATGTTTTTAATGCCAATTCACAACAATAGGCCCTATCTAATTTTTGGTTCTCACACCAGTCTAATGGAAATATATAGGTATCACACCTTCGTCACTCGAAAATAAATGCTGATGATGTTTCGAACCACCATCAGAACATCTCCGGGCTATTAGAGTGTAATTCTATATCTATCCAGTATATTAAAATTTCGAATACACGCGGATCAGACGTATACGCAAAATCTATATATACTGGATTGTCCACATTAATATAAATAAATAACCAAATACGAATAATTGATTTAAATTTTCAAAACAAAATTAGTTTTCATTTTAAAAATATACTCTTCACACTCGTTCTAGGATACTACTGATCCCATCTCTAACGAGTCGTTCCCATTGGATATTACTAATCCAATATCTGATGAATTCTTTCGTATGGTTCTAATGTGCCTTGTTCTCGAGCTTTGTAAACCAAAGCTCTGATACCAACTGTGACGAGAAGGAATTTCGCTCGGTCCGAACCAGTCGCTAAACCGACCCAGACCGTTCGAAAACGCCCTATCGTTTAAGAACAGGACAAAACAGAACGCATACAGAAGAACATTTCATTGTATATTACAACAATGCACTAGAATACAAGAATATACAGAGTACAAATGAATATTACACAGAAATATCAGAGATTTAAATTACATTTAAATACATAGCAGCGGAAAATAATACAATACACAACTAGAAGAGATATACGGATACAAGGCTTTCCGGATATCGTTCCAGCTGTAAACCAGGATCCTGCGAATATAAATCTGCAAAACCAAAACTACTAGCTGCCCGTGTGGAAAATAGGGGCACCCAGAGTTTAGGTTAAAACAATAAACTCCAGGTCAGTCATGGGACTGGTGTGAGAACTAAAACAGTTATTTATCTTTATTTTTAAAGTTAGGTAAATCAAGGGACCACGCCGTATAACACGGAACGGGTTTCCTCCCAAGAACACCAGTGCATAAAACAACAGCGCAATGCTAAATAAAGAAAAAATGAAGCTATTATAAGACCCAGTTCCCATCACACAATGCAACGCAAGCCGGAGGATAGGGTTTTTACCTTATAATAGCCAAGAATGCTTGATACGTTTAAAACAAATCATTTGATACTATAATAAGTGCATAGTGGATAAAACAACTTCAAATCATAAGTATCAATCATAGGCGACATGAGCGTCCCATGCCACTATGTCGCCATATATAGGTTTACAAATAAAACCGCAAATGTCACGTATTTGGAAATAGGATTTCCATCTATGAACCGAGGCAAAAGATAGTCCTCAACCGATTTTAGACAATCTAGCCCATGTCTAGGAACAGCCGCAATTGCCCCTTGGATCGTCAGGGCCGGTCCACCGATGTGGATTATAGTGCCTGAACAATACGTTTCCCCGCCCTTTGGGGCGTAAATGAGCCAACGAATGGCTCCATCGGACCCGGATCGTCCGATCGAACCGAGGCGCCTCGCAACAGCAACAACCACACAGGTGAAAAGTATATAAATGTCAGGGCTGGTAGGTCACTGACACCACCCTAGCTAGAAGGAAACGCATGCCCTCCCTGATGTCCTCTCCCGTTTCTGGTTCACAACCGGGGTGTGAGGCTCGCGAATTCACGTTACACAAAGCTGTGCCACACAGGCTGTGCTTTGATCATCACCACAAGACTTTGTTTTTCAACAGAAGCCTCGATCAATTGCCACTTAGGCATGCCACACAGGCAATTCACTCCATGCATTTGATATCCATCAATATATAACCCCTGAGCTCGTACGTCTCAGAGAAGGGCGTTAAGCAAGAGAATAAATTCTCCGCCGCCAAACAGATATATATTTAATAGAGATCAATCACACGGACTAAAATCCAATGTCAGACACACAGTCCATTTACAAGTCCGTTCTGGGTCTGAACGAAACCGGAGGCACCTAGTACCCCGCATATCCATCGATCTCCAAGTACGTCTGGACGATCACCAACTGTTTCCATCTTCTTGGGTGTACAGCCCAATCAAGATCATCAGTAATTACCCAAACGACGTGAAGACTTCTGGTCTTCGACCACCGTCTTCATCTTCGACACCACGTCGAATCAGTTATTCAGAATGGGATAAACCCGGTCTTTCTGAATAACTCGCGTATATATTATAAAAGTGTTACACAAACACAACATACGCCTCATTCCAATTCAGAATATTCTTTTATTCAAATATTCCTATACTTTGGGAAAAAGTTCCCATTAATTTTACCCAAGATAAATTCTTTAAATTTATTCTTTAATCTCCTTTGAATATCAATTCCAACTAGTCGGGATTATCGAACCACACCGAAGTAATCATTTATGTTATTTCCCAATCCCAACCTATTCATCCCATGAAGTAAAACTGGTTATACTTCATATCTAACACCACGGTGTTATCGGTAAATTCAATTACCATTTCACGTTCAAATCTAATTAAAGATTTAACTATCGCCTGGAGCAGAACTGGTGATACTCCATTCTCGATCTTTTCAATCTAATTAAAGATTCATTAAAACTCCACTTAGTTTTAATCGTTAACTGGGTTAAAGAATCAGTGTCATTTAAAACACGGTTCACGATAAACCCAAAATCACCTTCCATTAATTATCGGGTTAAAGAACGAGTGTTATTTAAAACACTGTTCACGATAAACCCAAAAATCAATATCAATTCAATTCCAATTAAATATTATTTAATTGGTACACTTCATTAAATCTAAATAAAAAGATTTAATCTTTTCTCAACTGGATTCAAGAACAGTGTTAGTGAAGACACCATTCACGACAAACCCAAATCACATTTGATATTAAACACAAGGCTCTGAATAGAAAATATACCGGCTTATATTCAATATCAAATTCTATGACTAACAAATATCGTATTGGAAATAACGATATATATATATCTTTCAAATTCCCATAACAATATCTGTATCATCACGAAATCCAACATCGAAATATTCCGAAGACAATTTCGATTCAAATCCATTCCAATGCAATCATTGGAAATTCTGGTTATTTTCAAAACCATTTCAAATTCAATTTATTTATTTAAAAATAAATAGAATTATAATTCTAGTTCAAAACTAGTTCATTTCGATAAAAATCTATTTTTATCTTTTCAAATATGGAGTTTTTCATCCCAAATCTTCACAAATCATTTCTTATGATTATACACAAATTATTATTATTTTTAATAATTTTATCAAGGTCCGTACAGTCGATTTCCATCAACGGCCATCGAACTGCACTTACAACGACCTTTTTCAAATTTGATTTGGACATAATTCCAAATCCAACCGTTAGATTTCAAATTTCTAATATTCGTTAGAAAGCTCTTTTCGATACGAACCCAACGGTTCCGGTTTTAGGAGAATCCGACGGTCGGATCTCCCGTAATGTCCGTTTGAAATAAATGGTCGAAATTTACGAACTACCGCGGCGCGGCGCGTTCTATTCAGGCCATTATATTATATATATAATATATATTTCATCGATTTCTATTTAAAACGAATTATATAAATAGTTTTAAATTCGTTTCAAAAGCAATTTCAACTTCCTTTTCAATTCAAATCAAATTTGAATTCTTCTTTATAAATTCGTTTTAAAATTCATTTCTATTCAATTCAAATTTCAATTCAATTTGAATTCATTTCAATTCGCTTTCAATTCAATTCGAATTCGTTTTCAATTCAATTCATTTCGAAATCGTTTTCAATTCAATTCATTTCGAAATCGTTTTCAATTCAATTCATTTCGAAATCGTTTTCAATTCAATTCATTTCGAAATCGTTTTCAATTCAATTCATTTCGAAATCGTTTTCAATTCAATTCATTTCGAAATCGTTTTCAATTCAATTCATTTCGAAATCGTTTTCAATCGATATAAATATCGTTCACGTCAAAATGGCGTCAATCTAATCAACACGGCTTCATATATTCCTATTTTCAAATATTCTATTTCAAATATTTCTTTTTCAAATATTTCTTTTTCAAAACTGGAATGAGGCCCAATCAATTACCATATAATGTTAATTATATGGATTTTCTACAACACATGTATATAATAGCATTGAAAAATAATCAACCATCAACCAAAGTGCACTACACTGTATAAGCATCAAATATAGTTATCTAACGCTTATAACAGCCTGTCAATCGATCGATCGACATATTTAATCAATCAGGATGAGTGAACTTCAAATTTCATCCTAACACCCGTGTGGGGTTTCAAACAATCAAACACATATTTTATTTGTGCTGTTGGGCGATGTGTAAAATTTATCGTTCCAATCAATGTCCTTCAAATAGGTGTACATAAACAAACCGTCTGGTTTGTAAATGAATAATTTATTTTATTCACTTTCACTATATTCATATTCACGTTAAAAATTATATTTTTAACGATAAAACATTTTATTCCAACATATGAATTTCTATTATTCATTTACACAATAAAATGATATTTTTATTTTCTAACATATTTTAGAAAATTTCGGCGGCATAACGGCACGATACTAGAAACGGGACGAGGCCTAGCCTTATCCCCGGTCTAGTGAAGGCCCACGCCATTCACACATCAATCAAATCCATTCATTTCACCAAACAATTCAATTTCAATCAAATAATCTAACTTATTTTTGCAATCAAACAAACAAGTCCATGGTCTGTGGACGATTGTGTCGGGTGCTACTAAGCACCGTCTGCATCCTAGTATATATATATAACTAGAAAATGAAATTGAAAGGTGAGAAATTCTCACCGAAAGCTATCCAAACATCTTGACTCTTCTTTGATATAAATCTCCTTCGTTCTCGCCTTTTTGTTACCTTCGTTGCCCGTAGCCACTACATATATAAAAATCGAATTTTTACTTCGCTATTCAATATATAAAAATCATATTTTTATTTCGAAGTTCAATATATAAAAATCATATTTTTATTTCGAAGTTCAATATATAAAAATCATATTTTTATTTCGAAGTTCAATATATAAAAATCATATTTTTATTTCGAAGTTCAATATATAAAAATCATATTTTTATTTCGAAGTTCAATATATAAAAATCATATTTTTATTTCGAAGTTCAATATATAAAAATCCTGTCTTTCTCTAATTAAAAATCTATATTTTCAATTTTAAAAATCCTAGCTTCCTCGTATATAAAATTTAAACCTAAATAACAAAAAAAACCAAACTTTGATATAATTTAAAAATCAAACTTTTCACGTAGTCAAAACAATGTATACTTATTTACATAAAATAAGATTTTTAAATCGATTAAACTAAATAAAATAGAGTAAACTCACCACTCATTGATCGAAGGAGGGGAGGATGCCACTGGTGGTCGACGTGGGGATCAGAGGAGGCGGTTCCAGGCGAAGAAGGGGGTGCGGCCTGGTGATGGGCCGCTGGGCGTTTGGGTTTCGCGGCAAGGGAGGGCGGCCTCTTTTTGGGTGCGTCGTCGGTCTTCAGTTTAGAGGAGAGAGAAACGAGGGAAGGGAGAAGCGGCGGGAGGAGGAGATGAAGGGGGGCGACGCTCTGGTCGGAGGCGCCAGCGGCGAGCGGAGCTCCTGGTGGGGCGACGGATCCGGACAGGGGCGCGATTAGGTCTGGGTTTTTTTTTTTTTTTTTTTTATAATCGATCTGAAATGAAATTTAGGGGGGGGGGGGGCAGAGATAAAGGAAAGGGGATTTTTATTTTATTTTTATTTTATTATTATTTAATTCAACCTAAAGTTGACTTTTACATACGACCTCGAAACGAGGCCCACCGCCTGTCGTCCATAGCGTTTTACCCCCATTCCGAACACAATGGGATATGTACCGCAAGCTGATTCAATCATTTCAATCAGTCTCCGTTTAATTTACATTTAAATCAGTATATTGAATTTTAAACGTACATTTCAAATTAACGGGGTCACATACTAACTCTAAAAATTCCATAAAAATATTTTCTAGCTTCGCATTGACGATACGGTTCTAACAAAACTAGTTTAGTCGAATTCCGAGACCGTTGGAAAAATGACCACTTTCCAGTCGATTAAAATGAACTGAAACTGGTCAAACGCGTTTTCCTTCGCCACGCTCACATATTGATTCGAAAAATTATGAAATTTGAAACCTAGCAATAACTTTACATCACGGACCCAACAAAACTGGTTTCGTCGAAATCCGAGGTCGTTTGCAAAATGTCCATTTTTAAGGGCCTGAATTCCATAGCGACTATTCAGAATTTTCAACTGGACAAATCTTTTGATTCCCTGCTATGAAATTTCAATTTTTCGGATTCGTTGGAAAGATATTATCAATTAGATTCTATCATTTTTGGTTTCACTAAAATCCGGATTGTTTTGCACCCGGTACATTCAATTGAATTTTGAAATCGAATTATCGAACTACCGCGCCATTTTCAATTCCATTTATAATTATATATAAATATTATATTCTAACGACGACGTATATAAATATATATGTTCTAATTATATTCAAAATAAATTTTCGTCGATATTATTTAAAATAATCTATTTTAAATATTCTAAATTCGCTAAATTTGCCAAAACAAAAATTTTAAACTGGCCCAGATTTTCGGGTTGTTACACGTGGCAAAGGAAAACGCGTTTGACCAATTTCAGTTGATTTTAATCGACTGGAAAATGGCCATTTTTCAAACGGTCTCAGAATTCGACGAAACTAGTTTTGTTAGGACCGTATCGTCAATACGAAGCTAGAAAATATTTTTCTGGAATTTTTAAAGTTAGTATGTGACCCCGGTAATTTGAAATGTACGTTTAAAATTAAATATAGTGATTTAAATGTAAATTTAGCGGAAACTGATTCAAATGATCGAATCAACCAACGATACATATCCCATTGTGTTCGGAATGGGGGTAAAACGCTATGGGCGACAGGCGGTGGGCCTCGTTTCGAGGTCGTATGTGAAAGTCAACTTTTTGCGAAATAAAATAAAATAAAATATATTAAATCTTCCCTCCCTCTCCCTTTATCTTTCTGGCCCCAATATTTTCAATTCAGTTTTCACGAAAAAAAAAGGAAATCGCCGATGTCCAGTCGCGCCAGGCGATCGACGCCCCCCCTCCCAAGCGGCGGCGCCGCAATCGACACGCCCCCCTTCTTCTTCCTCCCCTTCCCTTCTTCGACTGAGACACCCGAACCTCCCTCCCTTCGCCTGCGACGCCCGAACCCCCCCCAGACCCGAACCCGCAACCGACGCCAAACCTCGCCCCCAACGTCGCGTCAACCTCCTGCTTCCCCATCGCCTCCTGAAGCCCCCCCCCTTCGCTGAAATGAAAGAAAGTTTTTATTTTACTTACCTAGTTTTATTTTCAGTCCTTGATTAGATTTTTTTTCTTTAATTAAAATAAAAAGGGGGATTTTTTATTTGAAAAATAAAAATGAGATTTTATATAGTTAACCGAATGGAAAGTTGTAATTTTTATATAGTAGCAAAAGGAAGATGTGATATTTATATAGATTAAATACTAAAAATATAATTTTTATTATATAGAGAAGTTAAAAATATGATCTTTATATTTTTAAAGTAATAAAATGCGATTTTTATATTTTTAAAGTATTAAAAATATAATCTTTACTCTATAGAAGATGTAAAAATATGATTTTTGGTTAGGTAGAGAATTAAAAATAAAATTTTTACATGATAGGAATATTAAAAATATCATCTTTATATGTGTAGGAAAATAAAAATGAGATTTTTATAAAGATGAAATCTTTAAATTTGAAAAGGCGAAGTCTATGTTTTTATAAAGGCGAAATCTTTATATGGAAAATAGCGTGATAAAAATATAATTTTTATCTATATAACATAGTAGTAAAAATTCGATTTTTATATAGTGAATAACGGAATAAAAACTTCGATTTTTAAATATATGAAGCAATTATAAAAATATGATTTTTTAATTGAAAGTGAATAAATAAAAATGTGATTTTTATTTTAAAGACATCAGCAAATATAAAAATGTGTGATTTTTATATATGTAGTGGCTACGGGCAACGAAGATGACGAAGATGCGATAGCGATGAAGATTTCTATCAATGAAGTGCCATGGAGCTTGGATAGCTATCTGTGAGAACTTCTCACCTTTCAATTTCTTTTTCTAGTTATATATATATATGCTAGGATGCAGACGGTGTTTAGTAGCACCCGACACCCGTCATCCACAGACCATGGATGGCTTGTTTGTTTAATTGTTTTGTTGTGTAGTTGGTTAGATTATTTGGTTTGAATTGAATTGTTGGGTGAAATGAAATTGATTTGATTGATGTGTGAATGGCGTGGGCCTTCACTAGACCGGGGATAAGGCTAGGCCTCGTCCCGTTTCTAGTATCATGCCGTTATGCCGCCGAAATTTTCTAAAATATGTTAGAAAAATAAAAATATCATTTTATTGAATAAATGAACCGAATAGAATATTCATAGGTTGAATAAAATGTTTTATCGTTAAAAATATAATTTTTAACGTGAATGTGAATAAATAAATATTCATTTACAAACCAGACGGTTTGTTTATGTACACCTATTTGAAGGACATTGATTGGGACGATAAATTTTACACATCGCCCAACGGCACAAATAAAATATGTGTTTGATTGTTTGAAACCCCACACGAGTGTTAGGATGAAATTTGAAGTTCACTCATCCTGATTGATAAAATATGTCGATCGATTGATTGACAGGCTGTTATAAGCGTTAGATATCTATATTTGATGCTTATACAGTGTAGTGCACTTTGGTTGATGGTTGATTATTTTCAATGCTATTATATGTGTGTAATGTATGAAAATCCATATAATTAACATTATATGGTGATTGATTGGGCCTCATTCCAATTTAGAAAATAAAGAATAATATAAAATAAAGGTTCATGTGTTGACAGTACTCATCCATTGAGATTGGTCATGTGTTGAACGAAATATTTTTAGTAATAAAATTTACATCTTTATCAATATAAAATAAAGGTTCATGTGTTGACAGTACTCATCCATTGAGATTGGTCATGTGTTGAACGAAATATTTTTAGTAATAAAATTTACATCTTTATCAATATAAAATAAAGGTTCATGTGTTGACAGTACTCATCCATTGAGATTGGTCATGTGTTGAACGAAATATTTTGATAATAACAACTATTTTGAAAAAGAAATATTTGAAATAGAATATTTGAAAATAGAAATTTATGAAGCCGTGTTGATTAGATTGACGCCATTTTGACGTGAACGATATTTATATCGATTTTATTCATTTCGAAATGAATTGAATTGAAAACGATTTCGAAATGAATTGAATTGAAAACGATTTCGAAATGAATTGAATTGTAGAATTGAATTGAAAACGATTTCGAAAAGAATTGAATTGAAGAATTGAATAGAAATGAATTTTAAAACGAATTTGTAAAGAAGAATTCAATTTTGATTTGAATTGAAATGGAAGTTGAAATTGCTTTTGAAACGAATTTAAAACTATTTATATAATTCGTTTTAAATAGAAATCGATGAAGTATATATTATATATATTATATATATATATAATATAATGGCCTGAATAGAACGCGCCGCGCCGCGGCAGTTCGTGAATTTCGACCATTTATTTCAAACAGACATTACGGGAGATCCGACCGTCGGATTCTCCTAAAACCAGAACCGTTGGGTTCGTATCGAAAAGAGCTTTCTAATGAATATTAGAAATTTGAAATCTAACGGTTGGATTTGGAGATACGTCCAAATCAAATTTGAAAAAGGTCGCTGTAAGTGTAGTTCGATGGCCATTGATGGAAATCGAATGTACGGGCCTTGATAAAATTATTAAAAATAGTAATAATTTTTGTAAAATCATAAGAAATGATTTAGAAAGAATTGGGATGAAAAACTCCATACTTGAAAAGATAAAAATAGATTTTTATCGAAATGAACTAGTTTTGAACTAGAACTATAATTCTATTTATTTTTAAATAAATAAATTGAATTTGAAAAGGGTTTTGAAAATAACCAGAATTTCCAATGATTGCGTTGGAATGGATTTGAATCGAAATTGCCTTCGGAATATTTCGATGTTGGATTTCGTGATGATACAGATATTGTTATGGGAATTTGAAAGATATATATATATATATATCGTTATTTCCAATGCGATATTTGTTAGTCGTAGAATTTGATATTGAATATAAGCCGGTATATTTTCTATTCAGAGCCTTGTATTGAATATCAAATGTGATTTGGGTTTGTCGTGAATGGTGTCTTCACTAACACTGTTCTTGAACCCAGTTGAGAAAAGATTAAATCTTTTTATTTAGATTTAATGAAGTGTACCAATTAAATAATATTTAATTGGAATTGAATTGATATTGATTTTTGGGTTTATCATGAACAGTGTTTTAAATAACACTCGTTCTTTAACCCGATAATTAATGGAATGTGATTTTGGGTTTATCGTGAACCGTGTTTTAAATGACACTGATTCTTTAACCCAGTCGAAGATTAAAACTAAGTGGAGTTTTAATGAATCTTTAATTAGATTGAAATGATCGAAAATGGAGTATCACCAGTTTTGCTCCAGGCGATAGTTAAATCTTTAATTAGATTTGAACGTGAAATGGTAATTGAATTTACCGATAACACTGTGGTGTTAGATATGAAGTATTACCAGTTTTACTTCATGGGATGAATAGGTTGGGATGGGGAAATTAAAATAAATGATTACTTCGGTAAGGTTCGCTAATCCCGACTAGTTGAATCGAAATTCAAAAGATGATTAAAGAATAAATTCAAGGAATTTATCTTGGATAAAATTAATGGGAACCTTTCCCTATGAATGTGAAATTTAGAAACTAACCGTCGGTTAGCCAAGCAGAATGGTTTTCTGGATATTGATCTGATGTTGGTTTCGGCCTTCGGGGTTAATATTTGGGGAATTATTCTCTTGATTAATTTACGGTTAGTGACTAATGAATTGGAATGAGGCGTATGTTGTGTTTGTGTAACACTTATTTAAAATATACGCGAGTTATTCGGAAAGACCGGGTTTATCCCATTCTGAATAACTGATACGACGATAAGTCGAAGATGAAGACGGTGGTCGAAGACCGGAAGTCTTCACGTCGTTTGGATAATTACTGATGATCTTGATTGGGCTGTACACCCAAGAAGATGGAAACAGTTAGTGATCGTCCAGACGTACTTGGAGATCGATGGATGTGCGGGGTACTAGGTGCCTCCGGTTTCGTTCAGACCCAAAACGGACTTGTAAATGGACTGTGTGTCTGACATTGGATTTTAGTCCGTGTGATTGATTTCTATTAAATATATATCTGTTTGGCGGCGGAGAATTTATTCTCTTGCTTAACGCCCTTCTCTGAGACGTACGAGCTCAGGGGTTATATATTGATGGATATCAAACGCATGGAGTGAATTGCCTGTGTGGCATGCCTAAGTGGCAATTGATCGAGGCTTCTGTTGAAAAGCAAAGTCTTGTGGTTGATGATCGAAGCACGGCCTTTGTTGTAACAACCCGTATTTTTGAATAACATGTTATAACATAAATGGAGGCAGAATTAAACTGTAAAATCTGAATCAAGGGAAACGGGCTATGCCATTGCGTTCGTCTCGGAAAAATACGCGAAATAGAGTCCGAGTTTTCGAAAATCGGAGTCCGTATGACCAAGATATGGCCTCGCGAAGTTTCACGAAAAATTCCCAAATTAAAGTATACTTAATTAAGTGAAATGGGTTGCGCAGAGAAATATATATATATTGATATATATATATATATAATTGAAAATTAAATAAATAAATATGCAAAAATGTTCAAAACAGCGAATTGGGAGAGGGGAATAACCGAACCGGCCGATTTTTGAGGTCGACCCGAGCTCGCTGGGTCGACTAGGGGTTAATCCAGGGTGTTTGGCTGTCAACCCGTGGGCCGATTCGCTCAAATGCAGATTTTTCATTTGAATGGTTCTCATGGTTCATCTTTAATCTAAAGGCCCTAGATGGTTCCTACACTTGACTTCTTCCCCAAGACATGCTTTGATGGCTTGGATTGAATCTAGGTTTAATCCTATGGCCTAAAACACTTGCCTAATCTATAAATAAGACCCTAACCTACCCTAAATCATCATTATTCATTCATACAACTAAACTATGGCAAAATCAATCCTCTCATGGCCTCCACTCTCTTCATAAAATTCCTAAATAAATTCCTAAGTGATTTTCCATGCATACAAGTGTTTTCAAACTTGTATGAGCATCATTAGCTTGCATTCAAGTCAAGTTTATATATTTGCATCATAAAGAAAGAGTCTTGATCATTTTGGCTCAAGGGTTTTGCTTGCATTTTGGGTTTAATTGATTTCATAAGGGCTTTGTCATATTTTTGTGACTTCTTAAGCATTGTAAGCCCTATTCTACTTTCATACTTAAACTCTAAAGTTAAATGTATGATATGCAAGTTTATATGCAAGTTTATCATGTTGTGATATGCAAGTTTATATGCAAGTTTATCATGTTGTGATATGCAAGTTAATATGCAAGTATGCCAAGTTATGTTATCCAAGTTTGGGTTGAACATTTTGTTCATGCTATCATGTTATGCAAGCTTATTTTGGGTTTATGAACATAAAGCTTTAAGCTTTATGCCAAAGGTTGCATTTTAGCAACATGTAAGTTATCATATCTCTTATGATAACTTGCATGTGAGGCTAAATGCGAACTTATGGCCATCTCTACATGTCATTTAGCACCATGTATCACCAATATGCTAAGTTTGGTTTTATGCATGCTTTTGAGGCCTAAAAATGTAATATGCAAGTGTATGAACATATGAACATTTCATATGCCACCATGTTAAGCTTGTGGCTTCAATACCTTTATGTCATGATTATGCCAAGTTCCCTCTTTCTATCCTTTATGCGCTATTGCGATATGTAAGCGATGGGATTGCGTTTGGGTAAACTTAAAAGACATAAAACATAAGCTTGGGAATTTACCTATTAAGTTAGGTCTACCCATTGGGAATTTACCTATTAAGTTAGGTCTACCCAATTGCTTGAAAACTTGTAACATGTTTTGGAAACATGATGGACATGACACTTAGAAAAGATAAGTGTGGCCAACTCGAGGTTGGGTTGAGTTTGTAGAGTAAACCTACCCGGAACCGACCGGCTTAACTAGTTGCTACAAACAATAGGACCCAATGTGAGAAGTTGGTCATGTTGTACCTTGAACCCGAGGTTAGACCAAGTTGTGGTGTAAAGCTACCCGGACCCGTCCGGCTTAACTAGTAACCACAACAAGGTCTAATGTGAGAGGTTAAGGCGCATTAAATTAATTAATGCCTCGTGATTAGGGTTAAGTCATGGTCCACTTAATACTTAACCAATTTGGGCTTGGTAGATTAATCGGGGTTAAGTCGTGAACTCATCGTTACACTTAACCAAGTTAATCCAGGATTAGCAAGAGGGTTAAACCGTACTTAACCCACTAGAAAAATCCTAGCAATGGGGGCCCACTCCAGCAGTAATCCCAAGTTAGTATCATCATGACCCTAGGGACTAGGCTAGGGTGGGGGCACGATTACTGGACTGGAGGTAAGTGACCAAAAGCGACGGCAGAGGGTACGCCGGTGTAGTTCCGGGCGGACTCTGGTCGTGCACATAGTCCGTAGCCGGAGAAAACATGCACGGGTACCAGTAGATCGGGACTGTGCACTCATGTTCATGGTGTCCAGGGGTTGACACCCTAGGGCTTGATACCCCCGAAGGGTGGACCCGGCACAGTTCGACTACAATTATGATTGGGCCGTATTGACACCAACACGTGACGAGTTAGGCTTAGGGAGCCGATCGACTAGACCGTTTGGTTGGACCTTGTATTAGGGTCATTTCATGTTATTGGGCCAAAGCTTGGGCCAAGGGATCAATACTTGTTTATTCAAGTCATGTTAGTTTGCTAGTACACCTGTGGTGCAAAACCTTAATCCTGATTATGCGATGACACCTTTATCTACCTTGTTAGTTAATCATCATGCTAGTATATTGTTATCCTTATGTTCATCCCTGCTGCTCATGCCAGTTAACTTTATCAGTTTACATTGATTGTAGTAGGGCTTACTCAGTCTTTTTGACTGACCTGTTTTCTTTCGCCTCTTTTCTTCCGTCCCCCCCCCCAGGTTCTCAGGGAGGGAATACTGGAGCTTAGCTTGGATTTCGGATTGCTTGCTTGTGGGATTTCAGCTCATGTACGGTTTCGACATGAAGCTAGCTATGGTTACCACTTAATTGGGGATAGCACTTATTTATTTCAGTTTTTCAGTTGATGTTGTTTTATCTAGACTTGTTTATTTGGAAAGCTATGTTGTACCAGACTTGTTTTGAAATGTTTTGAAATCTTCCGCTGTTTTATCTATGTTATTTACTCTGTTTACATATATACATATGTTCTTGTTCTGCCTTGATATATCATTATGCATGTTTACCTGATTCAAACGCCCCTCCAAAGTCAGAGTGCTTGCAAGAGCCACCCTGGTGGAGGTGGGGTGTTACATTTGGTATCAGAGCATATGGTACGAGAAGGAACAAAAAGGCTTTTAGAAAACTTTTGGAAAACTATTTTCAAAACCAAGTATAAAGTATTTTCCAAAGAAAAGTCTAGTTTATTTTAAAGGCTATTCCCCAAAAAGCCATTAGCAAAATTCCTTCGTTTTTCTCCATTTTGAATCTGTCTTTTTCTTCGTTTTCAGTATGGCCGATAACTTTGCTATTCCGGAGGGAGTACACGTACCTGTTTGGTATAGGAGACTTTTGGAGGCTAGGGCGACCGAAGCCGGCCCCGCAGATGTTCCTCCTCCTCCTCCTCCGGTAGTTAATGTTCCTCCTCCTCCTCCTCCGGTGGTTAATGTTCCTCCTCCTCCTGTCGCTGAGGTTCCTCTTCCTCCTCCCCCTCAGCATCCTCAAGTGGACTTCGCAAAGACTTGCAAAGATTTCAAAGCAATGGGTGGCAAGAACTTTCAAGGCACTGAGACTTTTGTAGAGGCCAGAAATTGGTTGAAAGAGACCGAGGATTTGTTTGTTATCTTTGGGTTAGACGATCAGAGGAAGCTCTTGTTGGCGGTTTGGCTTATGAAGGATGAAGCCGCTTATTGATGGGAAGTCACCAATGGTACTAGGCCTGTTGAGACTTGGGCCGATTTCAGGGAAAGGTTCATGCTTAAGTTTCTATCTTCTGCTGAGGAGAATCTGCAAATGGAGAGGTTCATAACTTTGAAACAAGGAGATATGTCTGTCAAAGAATATGTGAACAAGTTCAATCAGTTAGCTCGTTTTGGCTTGGATATGGTGAATACTCCTCAGAAGAAGGCTCTTCGTTTTGCTAGAGGATTGAATGAGCCGTTGCAGGGATTGGCTATGTCACATATTCCCCATGGGGCCACGTTTGAGAGTTTGGTTGATATGGCGTTACTTCAGGGAGATGTCAAGAAAGTAACCAAGATGAATGATACTCAAGCCAAGAAGACTGATTCCCAGGGAAAAGGAAATCAGGGTAATCCAAGTGGTCAGAGCAGTCAAGGCAATCAGAACAAGAACAAGAGTCAAGGCAACAAGGGGAACAACAACAAGGGCAATAACAACAAGGGCAAGAACAACAAGGGAAAGTGCCATTATTGCGGTTCAGTTGGGCATCTTATTAAGGATTGTAAGAAGAGGAAAAGGAAGAATGGTGAATGCTTTTTCTGCGGTGAGACTGGACATTTCAGTAAGGATTGCCCGAGGAAGCAAGGGCAAGGCCAGGGTCAGACTCAGCGTGCTGGACCTTCAGGAGGGCAAGTTCATGCTCTCAATGTCGCTCCAGTTCCCGATCGAGGTAGTATTTCTGTTGAGAGCCTTGTATATATTTCTGATTTTCCAGTTCGTACCTTGTTTGATTCTGGTGCATCGCATAGCTTTATCTCATCTGATCTTGTTGATAGTTTGCACCTTAGTACTAGCTTGGTAGATGATCCCGTCTGTGTCTCAAATCCTATTGGGGGTTCCGCCCATTTGTCTATGATATGTGGGGATTTGAGGATCTCTATACTGAGTGTAGAGTTCTTGTGCAGTGCTTATGTTCTTGGTTTTAGGGGATACGGATTGATATTGGGCATGGATTGGCTGTCCAGATATGGAGCCATTCTTGATTGTGAGCATAGGGTTGTGAGGCTCGTGACTCGCCTCGGAAACACCCTAGAGATTTCTTGCGATCCGAGAGGTCCCGTCATGTTGTGCTATCTGGAATCACTCGACTCGTCAATGGAAACTCTTCAGTCTGTGATTGTGGTTCGAGAGTATCCGGATGTTTTCGATGAAGTTAGGGGGTTGCCCCCTAAGCGAGAGATTGATTTCCGCATTTATCTGGTGGATAATGCAAAGCCTGTTTCTTTGCCCGTTCGGCACATGGCTCCGCGTGAAAGGCGGGAGCTAAGTAAGCAAGTGAAAGAGTTGCTTGAGAAGAACTTCATTAGACGAAGTATATCTGAATGGGGAGCGCCTGTGGTATTTGCTACCAAGGCGGATGGTTCTCTCCGACTTTGCGTTGACTATCGAGAGTTGAATAAGCTGACTAAGAAGAACAGACACCCGTTACCGAGGATTGATGATCTCTTTGACCAGCTTGTCGGTGCTTCTGTTTTCTCTCAGCTTGATCTTGCTACGGGGTTCCATCAGCTCAGGGTAGCTGAAGATAGTATAGACAAGACTGCGTTCAGAACTCCAGATGGATTCTTCGAATGGCTTGTCATGCCGTTCGGCTTGACTAATGCACCCGCATATTTCGTGGACTTGATGAGTAGGGTGTTCAGGGAGTTCTTGAACAAGTTTGTCGTGGTCTTCGTAGATGATATTCTGATCTTCTCTAAGGATGAGGAAGAGCACGCAAGGCATCTCATGGAGGTGATGGATACGCTTAGAGCGCATCAGTTGAAGGCCAAGTTCTCCAAGTGTCACTTTTGGAGAAGGGAAGTTAGATTCCTTGGGCATATAGTATCTAAGCAAGGCTTAGCGGTGGATCCCGCTAAGGTAGTGGCAGTTCAGGATTGGAAGACTCCAAGGAATGCAACCAAAGTGAGAAGTTTTCTAGGTCTTGCGGGTTTTTACCGGAAGTTCATCAAGGACTTCGCAAAGATATTCGCTCCTCTCACTAAATTGACGAAGAAGAATTTAGTTTTTGCTTGGAGCATAGAATGCGAGCTTGCTTTTCAGAAGCTCAAGAGAGCCCTCACATCAGCACCTGTTCTAGCTTTGCCCGATGGAGGGAAGTTATTTACCGTATACACCGATGCATGTGGCACGGGGTTAGGAGCTGTTCTTATGCAAGAAGGAAGAGTGATATGCTTTGGCGGTAGACAACTCAAAGTGCATGAGAAGAATTATCCCACTCATGACTTAGAGTTGGCAGCAATAGTATATGCACTCAAGGCTTGGCGCCATTATCTTCTGGGAGAAAGATTTGAGCTTTATACCGATCACAAGTCATTGAAGTATCTCTTTTCTCATAAGGATCTGAATCTGAGGCAACAAAGATGGATGGAATTCTTGGCGTCCTACGATTTTGAGCTAGCTTATACCCCTGGCAAGGGGAATGTGGTAGCAGATGCATTGAGTAGAAGAAGGTTGACCCTAAGTGCTCTATTCGTTGAGATGAAGAATTTAGAGTATGTGGCAACCTTTGATTTCTCTTTGGCGATTGAGTCGATGACCGGTTCTTTAGCATCTCTGGAACTCAGACCTACCCTTCTTGATCAAGTTGGGGCTTCGCAGAGAGAAGACCCTCAGATAGTTGAGATTATGGATAAGCTAATTCGAGGAGAGACGTCTAGTCATCTCGCTCGATATTCTATTGATGACAAGGGTTGGCTGAGGAGAGACGGAAGGTTATGTGTTCCAATGATAGAACATCTAGTAAGAAGAGTTCTTGAGGAAGCGCATCGCTCTAAGTTGACTATACATCCGGGCGGAGATAAGATGTATAAAGATATGAAGCGCATTTTCTTTTGGCCTGGGATGAAGAAGGATGTGGCAGAATTTGTCTCTAGATGTATCATTTGCCAGCAAGTTAAGGCCGAGTCGAAGAAGCCCGGTGGGCTATTGCATCCTCTAGACGTTCCACTATGGAAGTGGGAGAGTATTTCCATGGATTTTATCGATGGGCTACCAAGGTCAAGGAAAGGGAATACGAGCATTTGGGTTATTGTGGATAGACTTACGAAGAGTGCTCATTTCATTCCGGTGAAGAGCAAGAGGACCGCATCTTGGCTAGCGTCTGTATATCTTCGTGAGATTGTGAGACTACATGGAGTCCCTTCTAGTATAGTCAGTGACCGTGACCCAATCTTTACAAGTCAATTCTGGAATAGCTTGCAAGAAGCTATGGGCACAAGGTTGAATCTAAGTACGGCTTATCACCCACAGACGGACGGTCAAACCGAAAGGGTGAATAGGGTACTCGAGGATCTGTTGAGGCTTTGTATTCTGGATTTTGGTGGTACTTGGGAAGACCATCTTCCTCTTGTTGAGTTTGCATATAATAACAGTTATCAGGCAAGCATAGGGATGGCACCATTTGAAGCTTTATATGGGAGGCCGTGCAAGTCGCCTACATGTTGGTGGGAGACTACAGATGAGCTTATACTTGGGCCTGATATGATCAGAGATACATCCGAGAAGATCGAGTTGATTCGGAGACGGATGAAAGCGGCCCAAGACCGACAGAAATCCTATGCTGATAAGCGAAGAACGGATTTGGAGTTTGATGTTGGGGATATGGTTTTCGTGAAGGTTTCTCCTTTGCGGAATGTGGTCCGATTTGGAGCTGTTGGGAAGTTGGCACCGAGGTTTGTTGGACCATTCCCTATTATAGAGAGGATCGGGCAGATGGCTTATAGAGTGAAGTTGCCCGAGAAGCTTGCTGGAGTACACGATGTTTTTCATGTCTCGCATCTCCGGAAGTGTTTACATGAATCAGCAGAGGTTGTTGAGCCAAGTGTTCTAAAAGATGTAGAAGTGGAGAAAGAGGCTACCTTGAGGAGAGCTCCGATTCGTATCTTGGGGACGGAGACCAAGAAGCTAAGGAATCGAGAGGTCAAATTGGTGAAGGTTCAATGGGGTGAAGCCGAAGAAGACGCAACTTGGGAAACCGAGGAGAAGATGCGTGGGCTTTATCTATTCCTTTTTGAGGGTACACTCTCAATCTCTTTTCTTTGTTAGCATATCTTTCTCTTTGCTATCCATGTTTATCTAGTTTATCGTGTTAATCTTGTCATGAGAACCTTAGGTAGAAACCCTTTGGATGAAACATGTGTTTGAAACATGTTATGCTTGATGGTTGCAAGTGGTTGCAAGTGTTTGCAAGTGGATACTCGTGGATGCATAATACACGTTAGGCACTAAGATCGGCTCACACACTTTCATACTGCATATGCATGAGTGTTTATGCTTATTCATGGATGAAAACTTGTTATGCTATCACGTGGATGTTGCATATGGATGAATGTTATGTGCACTCATGTAGAGATTATAAATTATGTTAGGAATTTGCATACATATGGACTCATTTCACTAACATATTTTGCATTAAGGGGGTTTACTGAATCAGTAACCTCCTGATTTTCGCATTAGATAAGTACATATACACACACCTTTGCATATGATCATACAGCATTTAGAACCTTTTAAGGACAATGATTGCTCGTGGATGATGTTTTGAGTAGATGGATGATGGATGGTAGGATACGTTCTTCCTAACTTGGAGATTTCGGGGACGAAATCCTTTAAGGAGGGAAGAATGTAACAACCCGTATTTTTGAATAACATGTTATAACATAAATGGAGGCAGAATTAAACTGTAAAATCTGAATCAAGGGAAACGGGCTATGCCATTGCGTTCGTCTCGGAAAAATACGCGAAATAGAGTTCGAGTTTTCGAAAATCGGAGTCCGTATGACCAAGATATGGCCTCGCGAAGTTTCACGAAAAATTCCCAAATTAAAGTATACTTAATTAAGTGAAATGGGTTGCGCAGAGAAATATATATATATTGATATATATATATATAATTGAAAATTAAATAAATAAATATGCAAAAATGTTCAAAACAGCGAATTGGGAGAGGGGAATAACCGAACCGGCCGAATTTTGAGGTTGACCCGAGCTCGCTGGGTCGACTAGGGGTTAATCCAGGGTGTTTGGCTGTCAACCCGTGGGCCGATTCGCTCAAATGCAGATTTTGCATTTGAATGGTTCTCATGGTTCATCTTTAATCTAAAGGCCCTAGATGGTTCCTACACTTGACTTCTTCCCCAAGACATGCTTTGATGGCTTGGATTGAATCTAGGTTTAATCCTATGGCCTAAAACACTTGCCTAATCTATAAATAAGACCCTAACCTACCCTAAATCATCATTATTCATTCATACAACTAAACTATGACAAAATCAATCCTCTCATGGCCTCCACTCTCTTCATAAAATTCCTAAATAAATTCCTAAGTGATTTTCCATGCATACAAGTGTTTTCAAACTTGTATGAGCATCATTAGCTTGCATTCAAGTCATGTTTATATATTTGCATCATAAAGAAAGAGTCTTGATCATTTTGGCTCAAGGGTTTTGCTTGCATTTTGGGTTTAATTGATTTCATAAGGGCTTTGTCATATTTTTGTGACTTCTTAAGCATTGTAAGCCCTATTCTACTTTCATACTTAAACTCTAAAGTTAAATGTATGATATGCAAGTTTATATGCAAGTTTATCATGTTGTGATATGCAAGTTTATATGCAAGTTTATCATGTTGTGATATGCAAGTTTATATGCAAGTATGCCAAGTTATGTTATCCAAGTTTGGGTTGAACATTTTGTTCATGCTATCATGTTATGCAAGCTTATTTTGGGTTTATGAACATAAAGCTTTAAGCTTTATGCCAAAGGTTGCATTTTAGCAACATGTAAGTTATCATATCTCTTATGATAACTTGCATGTGAGGCTAAATGCGAACTTATGGCCATCTCTACATGTCATTTAGCACCATGTATCACCAATATGCTAAGTTTGGTTTTATACATGCTTTTGAGGCCTAAAAATGTAATATGCAAGTGTATGAACATATGAACATTTCATATGCCACCATGTTAAGCTTGTGGCTTCAATACCTTTATGTCATGATTATGCCAAGTTCCCTCTTTCTATCCTTTATGCGCTATTGCGATATGTAAGCGATGGGATTGCGTTTGGGTAAACTTAAAAGACATAAAACATAAGCTTGGGAATTTACCTATTAAGTTAGGTCTACCCATTGGGAATTTACCTATTAAGTTAGGTCTACCCAATTGCTTGAAAACTTGTAACATGTTTTGGAAACATGATGGACATGACACTTAGAAAAGATAAGTGTGGCCAAATCGAGGCTGGGTTGAGTTTGTAGCGTAAACCTACCCGGAACCGACCGGCTTAACTAGTTGCTACAAACAATAGGACCCAATGTGAGAAGTTGGTCATGTTGTACCTTGAACCCGAGGTTAGACCAAGTTGTGGTGTAAAGCTACCCGGACCCGCCCGGCTTAACTAGTAACCACAACAAGGTCTAATGTGAGAGGTTAAGGCGCATTAAATTAATTAATGCCTCGTGATTAGGGTTAAGTCATGGTCCACTTAATACTTAACCAATTTGGGCTTGGTAGATTAATCGGGGTTAAGTCGTGAACTCATCGTTACACTTAACCAAGTTAATCCAGGATTAGCAAGAGGGTTAAACCGTACTTAACCCACTAGAAAAATCCTAGCAATGGGGGCCCACTCCAGCAGTAATCCCAAGTTAGTATCATCATGACCCTAGGGACTAGGCTAGGGTGGGGGCACGATTACTGGACTGGAGGTAAGTGACCAAAAGCGACGGCAGAGGGTACGCCGGTGTAGTTCCGGGCGGACTCTGGTCGTGCACATAGTCCGTAGCCGGAGAAAACATGCACGGGTACCAGTAGATCGGGACTGTGCACTCATGTTCATGGTGTCCAGAGGTTGACACCCTAGGGCTTGATACACCCGAAGGGTGGACCCGGCACAGTTCGACTACAATTATGATTGGGCCGTATTGACACCAACACGTGACGAGTTAGGCTTAGGGAGCCGATCGACTAGACCGTTTGGTTGGACCTTGTATTAGGGTCATTTCATGTTATTGGGCCAAAGCTTGGGCCAAGGGATCAATACTTGTTTATTCAAGTCATGTTAGTTTGCTAGTACACCTATGGTGCAAAACCTTAATCCTGATTATGCGATGACACCTTTATCTACCTTGTTAGTTAATCATCATGCTAGTATATTGTTATCCTTATGTTCATCCCTGCTGCTCATGCCAGTTAACTTTATCAGTTTACATTGATTGTAGTAGGGCTTACTCAGTCTTTTTGACTGACCTGTTTTCTTTCGCCTCTTTTCTTCCGTTCCCCCCCCCCCAGGTTCTCAGGGAGGGAATACTGGAGCTTAGCTTGGATTTCAGATTGCTTGCTTATGGGATTTCAGCTCATGTACGGTTTCGACATGAAGCTAGCTATGGTTACCACTTAATTGGGGATAGCACTTATTTATTTCAGTTTTTCAGTTGATGTTGTTTTATCTAGACTTGTTTATTTGGAAAGCTATGTTGTACCAGACTTGTTTTGAAATGTTTTGAAATCTTCCGCTGTTTTATCTATGTTATTTACTCTGTTTACATATATACATATGTTCTTGTTCTGCCTTGATATATCATTATGCATGTTTACGTGATTCAAACGCCCCTCCAAAGTCAGAGTGCTTGCAAGAGCCACCCTGGTGGAGGTGGGGTGTTACATTTGTGGCGTAGCTTCGTGTAACGTTTGATTCGCGAGTTTCACACCCGGTATGAACCAAAAATGGGAGAGGACCTCAGGGAGGGCATGCGTTTCCTTCTAGCTAAAAAGTGGCGTCAGTGGTTTTACACGCCCTGACGAGTTTGACTTATGTGGTTGTTGCTGTTGCGAGGCGCCTCGGATATATCGGTCGTTCTCGAACCGATGGAGTCATTTGTTGGCTCATTGACACCCCAAAGGGTGGGGAAACGCAGTGTTCAGGCATTTTAATCCACATCGGTGGACCGGCCCTGACGATCCAAGGGTCACTCGAGCTCTGATCCTGAGACACGGGCTAGAGCGTCTCGAATCGGTTTAGGACTATCTTTTGCCTCGGTTCATAGATGGAAATCCAATTTCCAAATACGTAACTTTGCGGTTTTTATTTGTAAACCTATATATGGCGACATAGTGGCATGGGACGCTCATGCCGCCTATGATTGATACTTATGATTTGAAGTTGTTTTATACACTATGCACTTATAATAGTATCAAATGATTTGTTTTAAACGTATCAAGCATTCTTTGGTTGTTATAAGGGAAAACCCTATCCCCCGGCTTGCGTTGCATTGTGTCATAGGACCTGGGTCTTATAACAGCTTCATTTTTCTTTATTTAGCATTGCGCTGTTTGTTTTATGCACTGGTATTCTTGGGAGGAAACCCGTTCCGTGTTATACGGCGTGGTCCCTTGATTTACCAAACTTTGAAAATAAAGATAAATAACTGTTTTAGTTCTCACACCAGTCACATGACTGACCTGGAGTTTATTGTTTTAACCTAAACTCTGGGTGCCCCTATTTTGACACGGGCAGCTAGTAGTTTTGGTTTTTGCAGATTTATATTCACAGGATCCTGGTTTACAGCTGGAACGATATCCGGAAAGCTTTGTATCCGTATATCTACTTCTAGTTGTGTATTGTATTATTTTCCGCTGCGATGTATTTAAATGTAATTTAAATCTCTGTTATTTCTGTGTAATATTTATTTGTTTATACTCTGTATATTCTTGTAATCTGATGCATTGTTGTAATATACAATGAAATATTCTTCTGTTTGTGTTCTGATTTGTCGTGTTCTCAAACGATAGGGCGTTTCGAACGGTCTGGGTCGGTTTAGCGACTGGTTCGGACCGAGCGAAATTCCTTTTCGTCACAGTTGGTATCAGAGCTTTGGTTTACAAAGCTTAGAGAACAAGACACATTAGAACCGTACGAAAGAATTCATCAGATATTGGATTAGTAATATCCAATGAGAATGACTCGTTAGAGATGGGATCAGTAGTATCCTAGAACGAGAGTGGAGAGTATATTTTTCAAATGAAATCAATTCTGTTTTGAAATTTAGATCGTTTTACACGTATTTGAATAATTTGTTTATATTGATTTTGGACAATTCAGTATACAAAGAATTTGCATATACGCCTTGCAAACGTATATTCAAAGTTTTAATATATTGGGTAGATATAGAATCACATTCTAGTTGCCCGGGGATGATTCTGATAATGCTGCAGCGTTACCAGTATTTATTTTCGAGTGACGAAGGTGTGATATCTATATATTTCCATCAGGCTGGTGTGAGAACCAAAACTTATATAGTTAGAACACATTGTTGTGAATTGGCATCAAAAACATGATTTTCTGTATATGTATCAAAGATAATGAATTTCAAACTCTAATTCACTAATTGATTAATGTTTTTGTTGTTTGCCTATTTGTTTGCTAATTTTTGAACCATTATGCCTAATTGTACCTAATATTGAATTGTATTGAAATTTGGTCGCATTTGCTTGCATATACTTGCACTTATATTGAACAGGTCATAGCAAGGAGGCTAGAGCCGAAGAATAAAATTTGTTTGCCCGACAAATAGGTACATGTTTACTACATAATTTACTGTTTTGTTTGGGTGATGATGATTTTATGAGCCTATTGGCTAGCCGCTTGGCTTTTTCTTTTTCTTTTTGAGATCTGAAGGACCGGGGAAGCTATTTGAAATTCCCCGATGCTCCCGGTGCAGGGGAGGTTATGGCGAAATTTTTCGAAAATTTAAGGTGTTAGCCAAATTCTTGAAAATTTGGAAATTCTCAGAAACTGAAAAGTTGGAGAATGGAAGCCAGATCGAACGTAGAGCTGAATAATCAAACCACTTTCGGCTTTGTTCCTTTTCGGGGACGAAAAGTTTTAAGTGGGGGAGATTGTAATAACCCGAAAATCTGGGCCAGTTTAAAATTTTTATTTTGGCAATTTTAGCGAATTTTGATTATTTAAAATGAATTATTTTAAATAATATCGACGAGAAATTTATTTTGAATATAATTCGAGCGTATATATTATATACGTCGTCGTTAGAATATAAATAATTATATATAATTATAAATAGAATTGAAAATGGCGCGGTAGTTCGATAATTCGATTTCAAACTTCAATTGAATGTACCGGGTGCAAAACAATCCGGATTTTAGTGAAACCAAAAACATTAGGAACTAATTGATAATATCTTTCCAACGAATCCGAAAAATCAAAATTTCATAGCGGGAATCAAAAGATATGTCCAGTTGAAAATTCTGAATAGTCGCTATGGAATTCAGGCCCTTAAAAATAGACATTTTGCAAACGACCTCGGATTTCGACGAAACCAGTTTTGTTGGGTCCGTGATGTTAAGATATTGCTAGATTCCAAATTTCATAATTTTTCGAATCAATATGTGAGTGTGGCAAAGGAAAACGCGTTTGACCAATTTCAGTTGATTTTAATCGACTGGAAAATGGCCATTTTTCAAACGGTCTCAGAATTCGACGAAACTAGTTTTGTTAGGACCGTATCGTCAATACGAAGCTAGAAAATATTTTTCTGGAATTTTTAAAGTTAGTATGTGACCCCGGTAATTTGAAATGTACGTTTAAAATTAAATATAGTGATTTAAATGTAAATTTAGCGGAAACTGATTCAAATGATCGAATCAACCAACGATACATATCCCATTGTGTTCGGAATGGGGGTAAAACGCTATGGGCGACAGGCGGTGGGCCTCGTTTCGAGGTCGTATGTGAAAGTCAACGTTTTGCGAAATAAAATAAAATATATTATATCTTCCCTCCCTCTCCCTTTATCTTTCTGCCCCCCTATTTTCAATTCAGTTTTCACGAAAAAAAGAAAAAAAAAGGAAATCGCCGATGTCCAGTCGCGCCAGGCGATCGACGCCCCCCCTCCCAAGCGGCGGCGCCGCAATCGACACGCCCCCCCTTCTTCTTCCTCCCCTTCCCTTCTTCGACTGAGACACCCGAACCTCCCTCCCTTCGCCTGCGACGCCCGAACCCCCCCGAGACCCGAACCCGCAACCGACGCCAAACCTCGCCCCCAACGTCGCGTCAACCTCCTGCTTCCCCATCGCCTCCTGAAGCCCCCCCCCCTTCGCTGAAATGAAAGTAAGTTTTTATTTTACTTACCTAGTTTTATTTTCAGTCCTTGATTAGATTTTTTTATTTAATTAAAATAAAAAGGGGGATTTTTTATTTGAAAAATAAAAATGAGATTTTATATAGTTAACCGAATGGAAAGTTGTAATTTTTATATAGTAGCAAAAGGAAGATGTGATATTTATATAGATTAAATACTAAAAATATAATTTTTATTATATAGAGAAGTTAAAAATATGATCTTTATATTTTTAAAGTAATAAAATGCGATTTTTATATTTTTAAAGTATTAAAAATATAATCTTTACTCTATAGAAGATGTAAAAATATGATTTTTGGTTAGGTAGAGAATTAAAAATAAATTTTTTACATGATAGGAATATTAAAAATATCATCTTTATATGTGTAGGAAAATAAAAATGAGATTTTTATAAAGATGAAATCTTTAAATTTGAAAAGGCGAAGTCTATGTTTTTATAAAGGCGAAATCTTTATATGGAAAATAGCGTGATAAAAATATAATTTTTATCTATATAACATAGTAGTAAAAATTCGATTTTTATATAGTGAATAACGGAATAAAAACTTCGATTTTTAAATATATGAAGCAATTATAAAAATATGATTTTTTAATTGAAAGTGAATAAATAAAAATGTGATTTTTATTTTAAAGACATCAGCAAATATAAAAATGTGTGATTTTTATATATGTAGTGGCTACGGGCAACGAAGATGACGAAGATGCGATAGCGATGAAGATTTCTATCAATGAAGTGCCATGGAGCTTGGATAGCTATCTGTGAGAACTTCTCACCTTTCAATTTCTTTTTCTAGTTATATATATATATGCTAGGATGCAGACGGTGTTTAGTAGCACCCGACACCCGTCATCCACAGACCATGGATGGTTTGTTTGTTTAATTGTTTTGTTGTGTAGTTGGTTAGATTATTTGGTTTGAATTGAATTGTTGGGTGAAATGAAATTGATTTGATTGATGTGTGAATGGCGTGGGCCTTCACTAGACCGGGGATAAGGCTAGGCCTCGTCCCGTTTCTAGTATCATGCCGTTATGCCGCCGAAATTTTCTAAAATATGTTAGAAAAATAAAAATATCATTTTATTGAATAAATGAACCGAATAGAATATTCATAGGTTGAATAAAATGTTTTATCGTTAAAAATATAATTTTTAACGTGAATGTGAATAAATAAATATTCATTTACAAACCAGACGGTTTGTTTATGTACACCTATTTGAAGGACATTGATTGGGACGATAAATTTTACACATCGCCCAACGGCACAAATAAAATATGTGTTTGATTGTTTGAAACCCCACACGAGTGTTAGGATGAAATTTGAAGTTCACTCATCCTGATTGATAAAATATGTCGATCGATTGATTGACAGGCTGTTATAAGCGTTAGATATCTATATTTGATGCTTATACAGTGTAGTGCACTTTGGTTGATTATTTTAAATGCTATTATATGTGTGTAATGTATGAAAATCCATATAATTAACATTATATGGTGATTGATTGGGCCTCATTCCAATTTAGAAAATAAAGAATAATATAAAATAAAGGTTCATGTGTTGACAGTACTCATCCATTGAGATTGGTCATGTGTTGAACGAAATATTTTTAGTAATAAAATTTACATCTTTATCAATATAAAATAAAGGTTCATGTGTTGACAGTACTCATCCATTGAGATTGGTCATGTGTTGAACGAAATATTTTTAGTAATAAAATTTACATCTTTATCAATATAAAATAAAGGTTCATGTGTTGACAGTACTCATCCATTGAGATTGGTCATGTGTTGAACGAAATATTTTGATAATAACAACTATTTTGAAAAAGAAATATTTGAAATAGAATATTTGAAAATAGAAATTTATGAAGCCGTGTTGATTAGATTGACGCCATTTTGACGTTGACGATATTTATATCGATTTTATTCATTTCGAAATGAATTGAATTGAAAACGATTTCGAAATGAATTGAATTGAAAACGATTTCGAAATGAATTGAATTGAAAACGATTTCGAAATGAATTGAATTGAAGAATTGAATTGAAAACGATTTCGAAAAGAATTGAATTGAAGAATTGAATAGAAATGAATTTTAAAACGAATTTGTAAAGAAGAATTCAATTTTGATTTGAATTGAAATGGAATTTGAAATTGCTTTTGAAACGAATTTAAAACTATTTATATAATTCGTTTTAAATAGAAATCGACGAAGTATATATTATATATATTATATATATATAATATAATGGCCTGAATAGAACGCGCCGCGCCGCGGCAGTTCGTGAATTTCGACCATTTATTTCAAACAGACATTACGGGAGATCCGACCGTCGGATTCTCCTAAAACCGGAACCGTTGGGTTCGTATCGAAAAGAGCTTTCTAATGAATATTAGAAATTTGAAATCTAACGGTTGGATTTGGAGATACGTCCAAATCAAATTTGAAAAAGGTCGTTGTAAGTGCAGTTCGATGGCCATTGATGGAAATCGACTGTACGGGCCTTGATAAAATTATTAAAAATAGTAATAATTTGTGTAAAATCATAAGAAATGATTTAGAAAGAACTGGGATGAAAAACTCCATACTTGAAAAGATAAAAATAGATTTTTATCGAAATGAACTAGTTTTGAACTAGAACTATAATTCTATTTATTTTTAAATAAATAAATTGAATTTGAAAAGGGTTTTGAAAATAACCAGAATTTCCAATGATTGCATTGGAATGGATTTGAATCGAAATTGCCTTCGGAATATTTCGATGTTGGATTTCGTGATGATACAGATATTATTATGGGAATTTGAAAGATATATATATATATATATCGTTATTTCCAATGCGATATTTGTTAGTCGTAGAATTTGATATTGAATATAAGCCGGTATATTTTCTATTCAGAGCCTTGTATTGAATATCAAATGTGATTTGGGTTTGTCGTGAATGGTGTCTTCACTAACACTGTTCTTGAACCCAGTTGAGAAAAGATTAAATCTTTTTATTTAGATTTAATGAAGTGTACCAATTAAATAATATTTAATTGGAATTGAATTGATATTGATTTTTGGGTTTATCATGAACAGTGTTTTAAATAACACTCGTTCTTTAACCCGATAATTAATGGAATGTGATTTTGGGTTTATCGTGAACCGTGTTTTAAATGACACTGATTCTTTAACCCAGTCGAAGATTAAAACTAAGTGGAGTTTTAATGAATCTTTAATTAGATTGAAATGATCGAAAATGGAGTATCACCAGTTTTGCTCCAGGCGATAGTTAAATCTTTAATTAGATTTGAACGTGAAATGGTAATTGAATTTACCGATAACACTGTGGTGTTAGATATGAAGTATTACCAGTTTTACTTCATGGGATGAATAGGTTGGGATGGGGAAATTAAAATAAATGATTACTTCGGTAAGGTTCGCTAATCCCGACTAGTTGAATCGAAATTCAAAAGATGATTAAAGAATAAATTCAAGGAATTTATCTTGGATAAAATTAATGGGAACCTTTCCCTATGAATGTGAAATTTAGAAACTAACCGTCGGTTAGCCAAGCAGAATGGTTTTCTGGATATTGATCTGATGTTGGTTTCGGCCTTCGGGGTTAATATTTGGGGAATTATTCTCTTGATTAATTTACGGTTAGTGACTAATGAATTGGAATGAGGCGTATGTTGTGTTTGTGTAACACTTATTTAAAATATACGCGAGTTATTCGGAAAGACCGGGTTTATCCCATTCTGAATAACTGATACGACGATAAGTCGAAGATGAAGACGGTGGTCGAAGATGAAGACGGTGGTCGAAGACCGGAAGTCTTCACGTCGTTTGGATAATTACTGATGATCTTGATTGGGCTGTACACCCAAGAAGATGGAAACAGTTAGTGATCGTCCAGACGTACTTGGAGATCGATGGATGTGCGGGGTACTAGGTGCCTCCGGTTTCGTTCAGACCCAGAACGGACTTGTAAATGGACTGTGTGTCTGACATTGGATTTTAGTCCGTGTGATTGATTTCTATTAAATATATATCTGTTTGGCGGCGGGGAATTTATTCTCTTGCTTAACGCCCTTCTCTGAGACGTACGAGCTCAGGGGTTATATATTGATGGATATCAAACGCATGGAGTGAATTGCCTGTGTGGCATGCCTAAGTGGCAATTGATCGAGGCTTCTGTTGAAAAGCAAAGTCTTGTGGTTGATGATCGAAGCACGGCCTTTGTGGCGTAGCTTCGTGTAACGTTTGATTCGCGAGTTTCACACCCGGTATGAACCAAAAACGGGAGAGGACCTCAGGGAGGGCATGCGTTTCCTTCTAGCTAAAAAGTGGCGTCAGTGGTTTTACACGCCCTGACGAGTTTGACTTATGTGGTTGTTGCTGTTGCGAGGCGCCTCGGATATATCGGTCGTTCTCGAACCGATGGAGTCATTTGTTGGCTCATTGACACCCCAAAGGGTGGGGAAACGCAGTGTTTAGGCATTTTAATCCACATCGGTGGACCGGCCCTGACGATCCAAGGGTCACTCGAGCTCTGATCCTGAGACACGGGCTAGAGCGTCTCGAATCGGTTGAGGACTATCTTTTGCCTCGGTTCATAGATGGAAATCCAATTTCCAAATACGTAACTTTGCGGTTTTTATTTGTAAACCTATATATGGCGACATAGTGGCATGGGACGCTCATGCCGCCTATGATTGATACTTATGATTTGAAGTTGTTTTATACACTATGCACTTATAATAGTATCAAATGATTTGTTTTAAACGTATCAAGCATTCTTTGGTTGTTATAAGGGAAAACCCTATCCCCCGGCTTGCGTTGCATTGTGTCATAGGACCTGGGTCTTATAACAGCTTCATTTTTCTTTATTTAGCATTGCGCTGTTTGTTTTATGCACTGGTATTCTTGGGAGGAAACCCGTTCCGTGTTATACGGCGTGGTCCCTTGATTTACCAAACTTTGAAAATAAAGATAAATAACTGTTTTAGTTCTCACACCAGTCACATGACTGACCTGGAGTTTATTGTTTTAACCTAAACTCTGGGTGCCCCTATTTTGACACGGGCAGCTAGTAGTTTTGGTTTTTGCAGATTTATATTCACAGGATCCTGGTTTACAGCTGGAACGATATCCGGAAAGCTTTGTATCCGTATATCTACTTCTAGTTGTGTATTGTATCATTTTCCGCTGCGATGTATTTAAATGTAATTTAAATCTCTGTTATTTCTGTGTAATATTTATTTGTTTATACTCTGTATATTCTTGTAATCTGATGCATTGTTGTAATATACAATGAAATATTCTTCTGTTTGTGTTCTGATTTGTCGTGTTCTCAAACGATAGGGCGTTTCGAACGGTCTGGGTCGGTTTAGCGACTGGTTCGGACCGAGCGAAATTCCTTTTCGTCACACGATCCATCCAAATCCTTTCATTAAGCGGCGACGTCTTCCAACATCCAAATCAGTTCGAGCCATGGTCGAGCATTTGAAATTCGAACATCGTTGTCTTCGGTGTGCAGAGAGAAGCCACGTGGAAAAGCATTGCAGGAATATCACAATATGTTATAGATGCTCATTTTTCGGTCATGCAAGCTCGCGATGTCCCGATAAAAGTAATGCAACTTTTCAAATTAAGGTTGCTGATCTGTCGTACCCTCCCAAGGCAAGTGTAAAGTCAGCAAGAATGTCAAATAGCCGCGAAATGCATAGTCAGAAATTTCAGAATAAGCAGTCCTACCGATATTTTCACAACTCTAATCGCCATCATTACTCTAACACAGCTTTTAATCCACATTTCAAAGCCAAAACTCTCTCTTCTCTTCTAAACCTTTCCTCAAATACCAAAAAATAATTTCCTCTCTTCCTTGAAATGGCAGATGCGTACCTCTATCTCACCGCCACCATCATTGATAGTTTGTGGACCATCGAATCGCACTCCCTCACTCTTAAATTAGCTTTTGACCATGAGGAATGGCCTGTTTGGCACACCTCAGACAACACTTTCCTAATTAATTTCCCTGACTCTGATACCAAGAACTACGCATTGTACCTAAAACTTCTGTCCAAAGAGGGTGGTTCCATCCTACTTCAACAAGCTTCCACACATGAAGAAACACCCGAACCCTCCCTTGAGCCTGAAACATGGGCAAAACCAGCAGCTTCCCCGAATTCCTGAGAAATAGCTCGGAGGAAATTAGAGAAGCTTGAAGCCGATGGGTTATCTCATTCAGGAAGACAATTGCGACTGGTATTTTGTGGATCATCGCTTCCTTTACGTCAAAATGCAATTCTACGAAGGCATCTCAACTCCTTGCACCAACGTAACCCATGTATTTAACCATGCAATCAAGCTTCACATTGAACGATGAACCCACGCTCATCCTTGCAAGCGCCCAGAAACGCTCCTCCTTAGCATGGACTATGAACAAGAGGGTTATATCTTCCAAACCCTTGCCCAAAAAGATGAGCACATTGAAGATAACATGTACGATGCTATGTCAGAGGAAGTAGCTATGTAGGTTCCAGTGGCTTATGCAGAACAGCACCATGACGCCTCCCTTGCCATGTTCGATCAGCATAATAAAGACTATGTTGTGCCACGATGGGATCCACTGTGTAACACCCCATGTCCAATAATGTCACTCTCAAAGGGAATGCATTAACTTTCATGGAGTATTATTGGTGAATAGAACAGAATATAACAAGAAAGATACATATATTGGTACTTGAAAATTTTAAAACAACTTTAATTGCAGTGGAGAAATAGTTTGATTACAACAACATCATAAACCAATAGAAAAACCAAGTACACTTAGTAACCATCTTAACAAATTATTTTCTGAGTACATAAAGTAAAAAGCATAACCCCAACATAAGTAGCCATAAAAGAGATGACTGAAATTTACTTTCAGCAATCCAAGCACTTCCAAAGAGAGAGAAAAATCCGAATCAAGCTCCACTAGCACTAGTCCCACCCTGAGAACCTAGGGGGGAAGGAAGAAAAGAGGCGAAAACAAAGGAGGTCAGACATAAAGTCTGGCGAGTACCATAACTTTAACAATTTAATTATTAAAGTAATTAGGATAAGGCATAAACTGGTAAAATAAGGAATGACTGTGAAACAAGTGGGCAAGAAAAAACGAACAAGAGGAATATTCTGGCGTTAATTTCGCTCTTAATCACTATATGATAATTACTATACTGCACCATTACTAGTCACCCTAAGGGTTGATCTCACCTACTGAACATAATAATCATAATGGTAGTTTCGTGTACCCCTAGCTATCTTCATAAGTGTCGCCTGCCCCTATCTCCACTAGTTGTACCCACTACCCTCATGCGATCAGCTCCCTAACTCGTAGATACCCGTGCTGGTCCCACAGTGGGGTGTATCACTCCCCAAAGTGGCAACTCGATACCACTAAAGATACACGGCTTATATCTTCATGATGCAGCAACGTCTTACCTACCAGCCCGGGCCCACGCACACACATGACCCCGTTGGACTTGCGTTGCCACCGTTAACCCGTTTTGACCTCTTACAATCAAACCCAGTAAGCGTGTCCCATCATCGATAAACTCGAGCTCACAAAGATACTTAATGGGTTACTGGTTTAAAAAGGGTCCCCCATGCTTGACACAAGCTTTCCACCTATGCTTGGTCCCCACTAGAATTTCCCACTTAACCCCCTTCTTATTCAAGTCTTCTTACATGTTTCAATTTGGTTAAGTGTTTCTAATCATATTTCACATGTCACCCATGTCACCCACTTAACCCCCATGTCCCACCACATGTTTATCTTGGTTAAGTGTTGCTTAATTCATTATAACCGTAACCTTGTAAGACCTCCCACATTAGACTCCCATTTGCGGTTGCTGGATTTGCCGGGCGGGTCCAGGAAGTCTTATACCGCAAATGTGTCTAACCTCGGGTCTTTACAATTATTATGCATTTAATTTATTCCTTCGACCTCTCACATTAGACTACCGTTTGTGGTTGCTGGATTTGTCGGGCGGGTCCGGGCAGTCTTACATCACAAACGAGTCTGACCTCGCGTCTTAGGCGTTTATTATTACACATAATTATTTTACCCCCAATATGAATTAATTATCCCTATTCAAATTGTCAATAATTTCCAAATTAATTATGTCCATAATGGTCACCTAAATTATGTCCATACTTTTTAGGTATAAAAATTATACCAATTAATGTCTCAATTTAATTATATGCTTTTAAAGCCATTTTATGCTAATTCACAATTTACATAATTAATATTTTCCCATTGTCCCCACGCTATTCGTACATTCAAATATGAAATATGTTAGACTCGCAAATAGTCTAACTTATAAAAAAAAACATCACAACTTTCATATCACATAAAATAGATGTAACTTGCAAATAGGAATTATAACATAAACTTGCATAGCCAATAATTTGCATAGACAATGGTCATTTAGAATCATATATTTGCATAAACTACCATGGATCTAAATATGGATCTAAACATGAAATTGTGAACTTGCATATATGAATTATGGGTCTCACCTAAACTTGCATATGTGAATGTAACTTTCACCTAAAAATGTGAATATAGTTTTCACCTAAACTTGCATATGGATTTCTACAAATTGCATATGAATTTATCACATGTTTTTGCATATAAACTAGCATATGTATATACTTGATTCACATATAAACTTGTGTACAATAGACTTGCATAAGATTCATATTCAAACTAGCATACGATTTAACATCCCAAACTTGCATAAAATTCACATATGACTTAACATCCCAAACTTGCATAAGATTCACAAACGAATTAACATATATAAAAACAGACTTGCATAAGATCCATATTCAGACTAGAATATGATTTAACATCCCAAACTTGCATAAGGTTTCACATACGAACTAGCATATAATTTACAAAAACTTGGACTCTATTCCAAGCCGAATTTCGAGACGAACGCAATGGCGTAACCCATTTTCCTTAATTCTCACTTTAAGAATTAAGCATTCTTAAAATTGTTAAATTTTAATATTTAAAATTACGGGGTGTTAAATTCTCCCCTCCTTAAAGGATTTCGCCCCCGAAATCTCCAAGTTAAGGAGAATGTATATCCTAACATCCAATCATCCATCTACTCAACCATCAAACGCAGGCATCCATTGTCCTTACAAGGTTTCTAATGCCGTATGAACATACGTAAAAAGTGTGTGTATATGTTTCTTATCCAATGCAAAATCAGGCGGTCCGCTGATTCAGTTGACCTCCTTAATGCAAATCATGATAGTGCCATGCGTCCATTATGAATGCGAAAGAATCCTAACGATACATATTATTTCTACATGTGTGCACAAACATTCATCAAAATGCAGCATCCATATGATAACACAACCATTATACATCCATTAGTTTAAATATGCACACACATTTATATTCAATATGAAAGTGACTGAGCCGATCTACTGCCTAATGTGTGTGTACATGCATCCACGCACAACCACTAGCAACCACTTGCAACCACTCGCAGCCATCAATCATAATTTGTTTCAAATACATGTTTATATCCATTGGTTTCCATCTAAGGATAAAGAGAAGGACTGAGGAGATATACTTAAAAGATAGATATAAGCATGAATAAACTTACGGAAAAAGAGATAAAGGAGGTACCCTCAAAAAGAAAAGGGTAGGCTGCGCGTATTTTCCTCTCAGTTTCCTAAGTCGCGTCTTCCTCAGCGTCACTCCATTGGACTTTAACAAGCTTGACTTCACGGTTGCGTAGCTTTTTTACTTAATACGAGTTGGAACTCTTCTAAGAGTCGCTTCTCCTTCGACTTCTACTTCCTCTAGTATACTTGGCTCCACCACTTCCGCAGATTCATGTAAGCATTTTCGTAGTTGACAAACATGAAAAACATTATGAACTCCAGTCAGTCTCTCGAGTAGCTCTACTCCTTAAGCCATTGTCCCAATCCTTTCAATGATAGAAAATGGTCCTACAAATCTTGGTGCTAGCTTCCCTACGGACCCAAAGTGAATGACATTCCTCAAAGGAGATACTTTAAGGAACACCCTGTCTCCAACCTCAAACTCAAGGTCGGTCCTTCTTTTATCTGCGTAGGACTTCTGTCTATCTTGTGCAGCCTTCATCCGTCTTCTTATCAAGTCCACCTTTTCTGAGGTCTCTCTAATCATGTCTGGCCCAAGTACGAGCTTGTCTGTAGACTTCCACCAACAAGTTGGTGATCGGCATGGTCTTCCATATAAAGCTTCGAAGGGCATCATGCTTATGGTGGCTTACTAGCTATTGTTGTAGGCGAATTCCACCAGAGGAAGATGATCCTCCCATGTCCCTCCAAAGTCAAGAATGCACAATCTCAAGAGGTCTTCCAATACTCTGTTCACCCTTTCTGTCTGACCATCGGTTTGGGGGTGATAGGCCGTGCTTAAGCATAATTGTGTGCCTACTACCTCTTGCAAACTCTTCCAAAACTCGCTCGTAAAGATAGGATCTCGATCACTCACTATGTTGGAGGGTGTCCCATGGAGTCAAACTATTTCTTTAAGATAAATGGATGCTAGGGACGAGGCAGTCCTTCTACTTTTAACAGGTATAAAGTGAGCGCTATTAGTGAGCCTATCCACTATTACCTAAATACTGGTATTGCCCCTTCTTGACCTAGGCAACCCATCAACAAAGTCCATCGAAATGTTATCCCACTTCCACTGTGGGACCTCTAGAGGCTGAAGCAGGCCACCAGGCTTCTTCTGCTCTGCTTTTACTTGCCGGCATATCAAACACTTAGCGACGAACTTAGCTACATCACTCTTTATGCCATTCCAAAAGAAAACCCATTTTATATCCTTATACATCTTGTCTCCGCCTGGGTGTATGGTCATCTTAGAATGGTGTGCTTCTTCGAGGACCGTCTTCACTAAATCCCTTACTTGTGGGACGCATAGCCTTCCATCCCGTCTCAACCAACCCTTATCATCGATGGAGTATCTAGTGAGGTGACTAGAAGTCTCACCCCTAATAGCTTATCCATCATGTCAACTAGCTGAGGGTCTTCTCGTTGTGCGGTTCCTATTGAGTCCAAAAGAGTAGGCCGCACCTCTAGCGATGCTAACAGACCAGGCACAATTTTAGAGGAGGGTCTAAAGTTAAAGTTTGCTATATACTCCAAGCTTTGGCTTTCTACAAAGAGTGGACTCAAGGTCAGCTTCTTCCTACTTAAGGCGTCTGCTACCACATTACCCTTGCCAAGGGTATAGGAAATCTCGAAATCATAGGATGCCAAGAACTCCATCCACCTTTATTGCCTCAAGTTAAGATCTTTCTGCGAGAAAAGGTACTTCAATGATTTATCGTCAGTATACAATTCAAACTTCTCACCTAGGAGATAATGGCGCCAAGACTTAAGCGCAAAGACGATGGCAGCCAACTCTAGATCGTGGGTTGGGTAGTTTTTCTCATGTACTTTCAACTGTCTGCCCCCATAAGATACTACCTTCCCTTCTTGCATCAAGACAACACCTAGTCCCATACCACATGCATCCGTGTATACGGTAAACATCTTGCTCCCATCCGGCAATGTCAGAACTGGGGCTGTTGTTAGAGCACTTTTCAAATGTTGGAAAGCAATATCGCAATCCAAATCCCAAGCGAAAGTTAGGTTCTTCTTCGTTAATCTTGTGAGTGGGGCTGAGATTTTTGCAAAGTCTTTAATGAATTTTCGGTAAAAGCCCGCTAGCCCGAGAAAGCTTTGGACTTCGGTTGCATTCCGTGGAACCTTCAATTCTTGCACCGCAACTACTTTTGTGGGGTCCACAGCTAACCCTTCTTTTGACACCACATGTCCAAGAAACCTCACTTCTTCTCTCCAAAAATGGCATTTGGAGAATTTGGCTTTCAGCTGATGTGCACGAAGAGTATCCATGACTTCTCTTAATTGCAAAGCATGCTCTTCTTCATTCTTTGAGAAAATCAAAATGTCGTCTACAAAGACCACCACAAACTTTTAAGGAATTCTCTAAACACCCTGCTCATCAAGTCAACGAAGTAAGCGGGTGCGTTTGTCAAGCCGAAAGGCATGACAAGCCATTCAAAGAAACCATCCGGGGTTCTGAACGCGGTCTTATCAATGCTGTCTTCAGCCACTCTTAGCTGATGGAACCCGGTAGCCAAATCTAGTTGGGAGAAAACCGACGCTCCTACAAGTGATCAAACAAGTCGTCTATCCTTGGAAGTGGGTGCCTATTTTTCTTGGTTAGCTTGTTTAGCTCCCTATAATCAACGCATAGGCGAAGTGAACCATCTGCTTTGGTTGCGAATACTACTGGAGCACCCCATTCAGAAATACTCCGCCTTATAAACCCCTTTTCGAGCAGCTCTTTAACTTGCTTACTGAGCTCTTTTCTCTCCCTTGGAGCCATGTGTCTAACGGGTATAGCTACGGGTTTTGCATTATCAACTAGGTATATGCAGAAGTCTATCTTCCGCTTCGGAGGTAAGCCCTTTACCTCTTCAAATACATCTAAGTATTCACGGACTACCCAAACCGACTGCAAGTTTTCAACAGACGCATCAAGAGATTCTATGTAGCTAAGCATAACAGAATGTATAGGATTACAAGAGATTTCGAGAGTGTTTCTAAGGCGAGTCGTAAGTCTAACCACTCTCTTTTCACAATTGAGGATGGCACCATTACTGGATAAACAATCTATGCCTAGAATCAATCCATAGCCCGTGAAACCAAGAACGAAGGCGTTGCATTCAAACTCAACGCTCAAGATAGACACTCTAAAATCCCGACAAATCATTGAAAGATGAGCTGAACCACCAATAGGATTTGAGACTACTATGGGATCCGTAACTAGACTAGTATTAAGGTGCAGTGTTTCAACTAACAAAGCAGAAACAAACGAGTGTGAAGCGCCAGAATCAAACAAAGTACGAACATGATGATCAAACAGAAAAACCAAACTTTCAACAGAAATGTTTCTACCTCTCTCTTGTCCTAGTGCCATGAGAGCGTGAACCTGCCCTCTTGCATGCCCTGGTGCCATGAGAGCCTGAACCTTCCCTCCCGAAGTAAACCCTCCCCTCTGCCCTTGCCATTGTCTTCTCCGGCAGTCTTTGATCAGATATCCTGCCTCACCACAGTTGAAGCAGCCGGTCTTCTTCTTCTTCTTCCTACAGTCCTTGCTCAAATGGCCTGGTGTTCCACAATTAAAGCATCTTTTCTTTCCTTTGCTATTGTTGTCATTACCACCTTTCATAGGTTGCTGCTGTGACTTCTTTTGATCCCCTTTCTTTTCTGGTGCCTTATTAGCATTAGCGCCTTTCTCCTCTTCATGCATAAGCGCCAGGTCAACTAGTTTCTCAAAGGTAGCCCCCATAGGAATGTAGTTCATAGCTAACCCATGTAGCGGCTCATTCAAACCTTTAACGAATCTCGGGGCCATCTTTTCAGGTGTGTTAACCAAGCCTAAGCCAAACCTTGCCAACTGATTGAACTTGTTGATGTACTCCTTTGCTGATAAATTCCCCTGCTTCAATGCCAAGAACCTTTCCATGTATAAATTATCTTCTGCTCGTGAGAGAAATTTCATCTCGAACCTGTATCTGAAATCCGTCCATGTCTCCACTGGACGCTCTCCATTTGTGACCTCCCACCAAAACGAGGCTTCGTCCTTCATTAACCAAGCAGCCAATTGGACCTTCCTTCCATCTTCTATCTCAAAGATACCAAACAAATCTTCTACCTCCTTAAGCCAATTTCGGGCTTCAACAAACGTCTCTGATCCGTGAAAAGGTTTTCCGCCCATTGCTCGAAAGTCTTTACATATCTTTGAAAAAGTATCAACACGGGGAGGGGAAGGAGGAGGAGCGACTGCAGCTGGGGGAGGAGGGATGTCTGCTGGGCCTGTGGCTGTGGCGGTGGCCCTAGCCTCCAGATACCTTTTGAACCAGGTTGGTATCGATATTCCCTCGGGTATCTCGGGTAATCCAGACATGCTGAAAAGAAAATGAAGAGATTCAAAATGGAGAATTCGAAAGAAAGATATATGGCTCTTGGGGGTTATGTTTTTAAAACAAACTTTTCTCTTGAAAATACTCTCCTTAAAACATACTTTTGAAATATTTCTTTATAAAACGCTTTGGAAAAACAGTTTTTCAAAATCTCTTATCTGTTCTGTTAACCTTCAGCTCTGATGCCACATGTAACACCCCATGTCCATTAATGTCACTCTCAAAGGGAATGCATTAACTTTCATGGAGTATTATTGGTGAATAGAACAGAATATAATAAGACAGATACATATATTGGTACTTGAAAATTTTAAAACAACTTTAATTGCAGCGGAGAAATAGTTTGATTACAACGACATCGTAAACCAATAGAAAAACCAGGTACACTTAGTAACCATCTTAACAAATTGTTTTCTGAGTACATAAAGTAAAAAAGCATAACCCAAACATAAATAGCCATAAAAGAGATGAGCTGAACTTTAATTTCAGCAATCCAAGCACTTCCAAAGAGAGAAAAATCAGAATCAATTTCCACTAGCACTAGTCCCACCCTGAGAACCTGGGGGGAAAGGAAGAAAAGAGGCGAAAACAAAGGGGGTCAGACACAAAGTCTGGCGAGTACCATAATTTTAACAATATAATTATTAAAGTAATTAGGATAAGGAATAAACTGGTAAAATAAGGAATGACTGTGAAACAAGTGGGCAAGACAAAACGAACAAGAGGAATATTCTGGCGTTAATCTCTCTCCTAATCACTATAGGATAATTACTATACTGCACCATTACTAGTCACCCTAAGGGTTGATCCCGCCTACTGAACATAATAATCATAATGGTATTTTTGTGTACCCCTATATATCTTCATAGGTGCCGCCTGCCCAAATCTCCACTAGTTGTATCCACTACCCCCATGCGATCGGCTCCCTAACTCGTAGATACCCGTGCTGGTCCCACAGCGGGGTGTATCATTCCCTAAAGTGGCAACCCGATACCACTAAAGATGCAAGACTTATATCTACACGATGCAACAATGTCTTACCTACCAGCCCGGGCCAACGCACGCACATGACCTCGTTGGACTTGCGTTGCCACCGTTAACCCGTTTTGACCTATTACTATCAAACCCAGTAAGCGTGTCCCATCATCGATAAACTCGTGCACACAAAGATACTTAATGGGTTACTGGTTTGAAAAGGGTCCCCTATGCTTGTCACAAGCTTTCCACGTATGCTTGGTCTCCACTAGAATTTCCCACTTAACCCCCTTCTTATTCATGTCTTCTTACATGTTTCAATTTGGTTAAGTGTTTCTAATCGTATTTCACATGTCACCCATGTCACCCACTTAACCCCCATGACCCACCACATGTTTATCTTGGTTAAGTGTTGCTTAATTCATTATAACCGTAACCTTGTAAGACCCCCCACATTAGACTCCCGTTTGCGGTTGCTGGATTTGCCGGGCGGGTCCGGGTAGTCTTATACCACAAACGTGTCTAACCTCATGTCTTTACAATTATTACGCATTTAATTTATGCCTTCGACCTCTCACATTAGACTACCGTTTGTGGTTGCTGGATTTGTCGGGCGGGTTCGGGCAGTCTTACACCACAAACGAGTCTAACCTCGTGTCTTAAGCGTTTATTATTGCACATAATTATTTTACCCCAATATGAATTAATTATCCCTATTCAAATTGTCAATAATTTCCAAATTAATTATGTCCATAATTGTCACCTAAATTTTGTCCATACTTTTTAGGTATAAAAATTATACCAATTAATGTCTCAATTTAATTATATGCTTTTAAAGCTATTTTATGCCAATTCACAATTTACATAATTAATATTTTCCCATTATCCCCACGTTATTCGTGCGTTCAAATATGAAATATGTAGGACTCGCAAATAGTCTAACTTATAAAAAAAAGAAACATCACAACTTGCATATCACATAAAAATAGATCTAACTTGCAAATAGGAATTATAACATAAACTTGCATAGCCAATAATTTGCATAGACAATGGTCATATAGAATCATATATTTGCATAAACTACCATGGATCTAAATATGGATCTAAACATGAAATTGTGAACTTGCATATCACCTAAACTTGCATATGTGAATATAACTTTCACCTAAAAATGTGAATATAGTTTTCACCTAAACTTGCTTATGGATTTCTACAACTTGCATATGAATTTATCACATGTTTTTGCATATAAACTAGCATACATACATACATATATATATATATACACACACTTGATTCACATATAAACTTGTGTACAATAGACTTGCATAAGATTCATATTCAAACTAGCATACGATTTAACATCCCAAACTTGCGTAAAATTGACATATGATTTAACATCCCAAACTTGCATAAGATTCACATACGAATTAACATATATACAAACTGACTTGCATAAGATCCATATTCAAACTAGCATACGATTTAACATCCCAAACTTGCATAAGGTTTCACATACGAACTAGCATATGATTTACGAAAACTTGGACTCTATTCCAAGCAGAATTTCGAGACGAACGCAATGGCGTAACCCATTTCCCTTAATTCTCATTTTAACAATTAAGTATTCTTAAAATTGTTAAATTTTAATATTTAAAACTACGGGGTGTAACACACTGGTGGATCTAGACCTATATGTCTTTCTGCATCAACAGTGGCCCCCGCACCTTACTCTGGCGACAATCAGAAGAAGAACCATAACAAGTAGGGCACACTCTCTTCCTCCAGGCACATTGGGTAGTTATTTTGAACCCGTTGTTTTTTCTTCTGCTAATAAGGCGTTAAATAAAAAGTTGGCAAATTGCATGAGTGTGAGTCTACATGATAAACATTATTCTACCATGCAAACCCTAGAACAACAGCGTACTGACCACTCTAAATGAAGATAGTCTCATGGAATGTCAGAGGGTTGGGGGACCCCGCAAAAATCATGCTGTCAAACAAATTATCTTCCCACTTCATATTGACATCTTATTCTTACAAGAAACCAAAATTTCTAATACACCCACTTCTCTTATTCGTCAATTATACGAGCCATACATATCTGGTTCATCACATGTGGATGCTGTTGACACATGTGGAGGTTTAATTACAACATGGAATGATCACATGTGGTCACTTTGCCAAATTCTTACTCACACATTAGTCCTACACGTGTCCCTTCGCCACCTTCACTCAAACACCATCTTTTACTTCACCAATGTTTATGCACCAAATAATTTGCAAGGAAGAATTGGAGTTTGGGAATTCTACCAAGACTTATCCCAATAAATGAATAGCCCTTGGATTATAGAGGCGATTTCAACAATAGTCGCACTGCTGTTGAACGTAACTCAGGCAATGTCTCGCATGATTCTAACACATTTAATTCTTTCATTCAATCATGGTCTCTAATTGAACCTCATATCAATAATCGTCTCTTTACATGGTCAAGTAGAAGGGAGGAAACTTCGTTGGCTAAATTAGACCGTTTCTTCTTTAACTTAATCTGGGATGACCTCTTCCCACTTTCTTTGGTCAACGGCCTAGCCATAGCCATTTCTGATCATTACCCATTATTATTAAATTCTAACATGCGTAGCGCTATCAAAATACCATTTAGATTCGAGAGACTCTGGCTTTTGGAACCTTCTTATGACAATTTCGTCAAACACATTTGGGTGCAACCATCTAAGCTTCAATCTGCTACGGCTATGGTGGTTTGCAAACTCTGCTCGTTGCATAAACTAATTCGTCCTTGGTCTAAACATGTCTGGAACTCACTCAAAACCCAAATATCATCAACATAGGACGCCATTCTAAACCTTAATATTATTGAAGAATCCCGTCCTCTCTCTGATGTTGAACGTCAGAACCTGAAAGAACTAGAGTAAGAGTTAGATTGTCTCATCAAACAAGAAGAAATTGGATGGAAACAACGCTCAAAGACGAAATGTATTGAAGAGGGGGATAGAAATACTGCATTCTTTCATCGTATGGCTAGTGGTCATCGTCGAGCTTCCTTTATATCTAAGATAGTTCACAATAACTCCACCATCAACGACCCACATGAAATCTGTCACCTATTCACTAACTATTATCGTGATCTGCTTGGCACAACACCCCCCCATCTCCAGTAATTGATTGGCATAAATTTTAACCTAACCCCTCTCCCATTGATATTGATCAACCTTTTTTTGAAGATGAAATTTGGAAAGCCCTTAAGGACATGGCTTATGACAAAGCTCCTAGGCCGTATGGTTTTGTCCCAGCTTTCTTCAAACATTTTTGGCCCACTACCAAATCTTATATAGTTGAGATATGTTCAGAATTCCACTCAAACCCGTCGGTAATTGCAAAATTAAATTACGCAAACATCATCCTCCTTCCAAAGAGCACTAGAGCCAACACTCTCCCCTTTCAAGACACATTAGTCTCCTTAACACTACATTTAAAATCATCACCAAAGTCTAGGCTAATAGACTCCAAGCAATCATTTCTCCGTTAATTGGCAGTGAACAATCTGCATATATTTTGGGAAGAAACATATTAGATTGTGTAGCTGCCACTCAAGAAGTCATCTCTTTCTGTCACACATCTTCAACCCTGGGGTTCTACTTAAACTTGACTTCTCGTTTTGATTTCGTCAATTGGAATTTCATCCTTGCACTCATGTTACATAGAGGTTTTCCTGTAAGGTGGTGTAGTTGGATCAAACAAATTTTGGACACAAGTTTCTCCATAGTATGTATCAATGGAGAAATTGGTGGCAAAATCAAATCAAAACGGGGATTAAGACAAGGAGACCCCTTCTCCCCCTTATCTTTGTGCTTATTGCAGATGTTTTCAATCAGATGGTGAAATTATCAGTTTCTCACAATATTTTTTCCGGCATCTCCCACCCAAACTCTGAACTATGAACCTCCACTTTACAATTTGCAGATGATACTATATTGTTTGCTTCTCCTACTCCCTCAAATATTCATTGTCTCAAGGTCCTCCTTTACACTTTTGAAACTGTGTCGGGTTTCTCTATTAATTTCTGTAAAATCTCTATCATCATGTTGGGTAGTTCCTCTAGCCTTGGTCCCATTTTGCCACATGTTTGAATTGTAAGCTGGATTCATTCCTATTAACTTACCTTAGCATTCCCCTTCGTACTACCAAACTCCTCAGATATGATTGGCTCCCTCTCATATCTAAGATTGAATCCCGGCTTGCCGCCTCATCCCTCTCATATATAAGATTCGTCCTAGCAAGCTCTTTATCCTCAGCTGGCTGCCTCATCCTTGTCAAATCCGTACTTTCATCCATGCCTTTTTATTGGATGTCCTTCCACAAGCTCCCTTCTTGGGTTATTAACAAAATTGATTTAATTCGTAGCTCTTGCTTATGGAATGGTGGTAAAATTAAACGGTTGATTAATTGGAAAACAATGTGTCTTCAAAAAGATCATGGCGAACTTGGAGTCCTCGATCTTGTCTCATTTATTCTTGCGTTGCTCACCAAATGGCTACGGCACATTCTATCGCCTGGACACTACATCTGGAAAGATTGAATTTTGATGCACCCTTACAACTCTAACCCCTTCTTGTTCTTCACTTCTCTCCACTATCACGACCTTCGCCGTTCGGGTCCAGCGTTTTATCCACTCTCCATCGTGTCAAATATCTTTTTCAAGTGAAGGTGGGTAATGGTGAATCTTGTTTATTTTGGTTTGACATTTAGAAGGGGCAGCTTCCCATCTCTCTATTATTCACAAATTTAGCTTCATTAAATTAATCTAGCCTCTTATCTAATTCTACGGCTTTTGAGCTTGGCCTATTGGGGTTTTGCCCTCTCTCATTTTTTGGGCTTAACACACTTAACGAATTATCCTCTATTGGGCCGATCCTAAATTTATTACATTTAACCCATGGTCTTGATACTTACATTTTGGCTTTGGGCCCTTCAAAAATCTTTTCTGTCGCAGCCCGCTACAAATTCTTAACATACCCAGGTCGTAGCTTCTCCCTCTCCCGCATTTGGAAATGCCATCTTCCTCTTCGTGTTATCCTCTTCCAATGGTATCTAATTCATGGCCGTATCAATACCAAGGACAGGCTTCGCCGTTTAAATAGCAACGTTGATCCCATTTGTGTGAATTGCAATCACCAAGATGAATCGCTCTCACATCTATTCTTCAATTGTGATTTCTCTTTCGTAGTTTGGGTTGCAATCAGTTTATTTCTGCTCGGCTTCATCCCCTCATTCCAGTCCTTCTTTGAATATTGGCATCACAACCCCCTGACCTGAAGCTTGTTCCCTTGGTGGCTTTCTTCCCCTGGAGTATATGGCTAGAATGGAATGCTCATGTCTTTGGCAGACCCAAGAGCCTCATGATGGGAACATGTTATCACATTCTACATCTTTTCGAACTATGGACAGGCATGGTTAGGCATGCTCGCTTCAGGCTTTCACTCGTAGGTCAACCGTCTCCAAGGACGCATGGCAGTAGCTCCCTCTTCCCATTCTAATGCTAAGCTCAGGGCTAATGTTGCACTGCTATATACTATTTTGGTTGTGTACTCATATGTTCTATCGCTTGTTTCCTATGTTCATATTATGTGTTATATTTTGGCTTACTATAAGGACTTATATGTCCTAGACTTTATTGCCACTGGTTGGGCCGATCAACAAGATTATATTTCTAGCTGTATATATATATATATATGCATAATCGGTTGTGTAGCTCCACGCTACACACCCGCCTTCCTAAAAAAAAGTTTCAAAATATTATAAAAAGTTTAATAAATGTGGTTATTGTAAATTTTTGTCCAAAATAGTTGAAAGAGGAATAAAAATATTTCAAATCATAAGAAATATGCATATTTTTGGAAAGGCTGTTATAAACTACGTACAAATGTACGTGAATTTACACATCTCTTCCTATTTGATTTGTACATGTTTCTTGCTGATTCCAAGTAATGCCTTTTTGTTAAAAAGAACAAAAAGTGCATGTTTACAATAACCAAGTAAAACCCCAAACAATATCGAACACAAACAGACACATACTTTTAAATCAAAAAACTACATAAATTCTAAATTAACAACCAAATCTAAGGATGTGGAACAAATGCTACAATTCTAACAGTGGTTTTAGGACTCATGTCCAGATCCAAGGTGTTCATAATAACCACAACAAATCTAGGAACAATTGTAGGCAATAAAATTGCATTAATCAAAAAGTCCTATGAATTAAATATTCAAAACAAATGCTATTATTTCAGATTTGGTTAAAACAAACAAACAAATCTGATAACTTTTAGGCATATAATTCAGATCTACACAAATGAATTAAAAAAGTTATTATGAACGGTGTATATAATTTCCCACTCACCTGAAAGCTATACAAACCAGAATCGAAGAAAAACTTTTAGGCCTACAATTCTCAAATCTTACAGATATACAATTATTTCAAAAAGGGAATTCTTTTATATTCGTAGATCTGTAAGAAATTGGGTAAGAGGAAGGAAATCTAAATGGAAGAATGCCTATTCATAGCATCATCTCTTTCGCACTAGAATCTAATTTCAATCCTCTCAAATCTATGTTTATTTAATTTATATATGTTTATATTTGTTTTAGAAGAGAAAATGCCAGAGCCTCGCTACTGCTTTCAAAATTGTATGCAAAAAATGGGGGTCTAACCCTTTATTTATAGGAGCTAAAATGACCCTAGACCAATAGATTTAATATTATAATGATCCATCCATTTATATATTATATATATATAATTATACCCTAAAAAACTTTGCCGATATTGGGCATTTTCGACCAGGGTCGACCGCTAGATCGAACGCTCTAGTTCGATTTATCCGACTAGGGGCCAATTATAACTGGTATTTATTAATTAAAGATTCTCTTGATTTATTTTCCATCCGTTTTTGTATTTCGTTCGTAACTTTATCATATGGACTCCATTCCCGAAACTCACGACATGAAAGTTGACCAGAATTCTGTAATGAACGCAATGATGCAAGTTTTGTGGTCAAATTTCATCGTTTGCAGAAATTCGATTTTTGGAACCTAACTAAATAACTAATTTAATTAATGCCAAAATTCTGGGTCGTTACAGCTTAGCTTGGACTGCTTAGTTATTCCATCTGGGAAGACTCTTGTAGAGATGCATTGTTTATTTTCTTTCCATGGTTTGCTTGTACCTTTTTGGCTATGTGGGGGTACCACTATTATTGTACTCTGATATTACCATTATGACTGAGATTTGAGACATGATATATTTAGACAGTTTGGTTTGGATGAAATAATGAAGATCATTTTGTGATTTTATTATGAATTGTCTTTTTCTTCGGCAGTGATTTTTTTATGTCTTGTGAAATCTTAGTCTCTATGACGTTATTAGTCTTTATACCTAAAACAGTCCACATTTCTTAATGAGTTCCTATGTTAGGATAACATTAAGGGATGTAGTGTAACAACCAATAATTTTTAATTAAGTTTAAATTGAATTTTTATTATATAATTTATATTTTCTAAATATAAATTGGATTTAATAAGGTTTAAATACAAATTTTGATATAATAATCTTGAATAAGTATCTTGTTTTGTTTTATCAAGATATAAGAATATGGATTAACCTATTTTTAAGGCTATATTTAATTTATGAGATTGTATGAATATTTTTGAATAATAATAATTAATAATATTATTTTTATAACTTATAATGATGTTTATATGATTAAGTTATAAAGATATATATATTTCATAAAGATCTGTTAAATATTCAAAAATAATTTTTGGTTAATGTAATTTTATAATAATATAATTTTTTTATGAAATGTTAATAAGTTGAAAATATTACTTGTAATATAGTTTTTGATGATTATATAATTAAATATTTAGTAATATGATAGCTACACATATAAGTGTTGAGAAATGACTACATGAATAAATGGTATAAGAATGTTACCAAAATTGAATTACTACAAATAAATTAAAACCTCCTTATTTATCACCATGCATGGTGAAATTTATATGATGAAACCAAGTGTTCATATATGTGGATTTATGCATGGAAGAGAGTTCATGAAGTTGCCATGTGCCTCTACATGTGTTTACATGCATGTAGTGAGAAATTTAGAGATGACATGTGCCCATAGAAGTGTCTTTATGCATGGAAATGGCTTCATGTTAAGTGACATGTGTGCATGGGTAAATTTACTAATTTACCCTTAAACATACCTATATAAAGAAGGCTGAACTCCATTTTGTAGCATCACTCACTGTTTTCTTTCCACCATTACCTTCCTCTCCACTTCCACCCCATTCGTCAGCCTCCTCCGACCACGACAACACCACCTACCAAGCTCCTCCTCCACCGTGCACTTCACCATTGATCCTTCCCTCTCCAGAAACTGAAACCACACACTCCTCTCACCTTAATTGCTCTCGACCTCTCTCTATTTCCAATTCCACCGCCTTCGTCCCTAACTTGTCAGCCACCTCTGACGATCCTCCACCCAACCAGGTATGCACCATCCCTCCACGCATGGCCCCACTCTCCTATTTCCTCCCTTAAACTCATGGCTTCCCTTCATAAACACACACACCCCACTTTCCACCTTTTCTCTCTCCTCCCATATCAATACCAGTACGGTTAGCACCCCTCCGATCACCAGCTCCAACCATACATCCCCTTAGTCCGGTCATGTACCCCATTTTCCTTGACCTCCCCTTGAGTTGAAAAGAAAATAGATAATTGTGAGGAAGCATGTGTGTGTGTGTATATATATATATATATATCTATTAATATATACATACAGTTTGTTTGCAAGGAAGAAGTTGTGCGCATAACGGTAGCGTCATCTGTGATCTTGTTCGTAGTTGACACAGGGTTCTTACAGTGAATTTTTTTGGAAGCATGATAGTGAGAACTTCTAATTTAAATTATTTTTAAATTACTAGGAATGGTTAATTATAATTAGTTTATTTAAAAGTAATTGGTTGCTCATGGATGTTGATTATTGTATGCAATGTCTGGATGGATGTTTATGTAGTTAGAACACACTAAACACTAAGCGTTATTAATAGTAATGCTTGCGCACAATTAATATGATTATTTTTAATTGTTATGATAGATGAATTCATGCAAATTCATTAGCTGAGAGAATCCAAAAAAAATTATCAAGCGAACACTCATAATTTTGAAGCTCCAACTGACGAGGAATCGTAAATGGCAACCATAAATAAACCTTCTTTCCTTCTTCCTACCTCTTCACGCTCCTCCTTCTACATAAAATGCTCAGCTCCACTCTCCTCTCCTCAACTATTGGCTTTCATCATGCGTGATTTTCTTCTGTGAACCCTAAATTAATTTTCAGGTTTGAGCTTTTATGGAAATTGATCTGTGCTACTTTTTACCCAATATCTTCGCCTCATTTCATTTGATCTATTCATCCTGTAACCGCTGCTGAAAACCCTACTTTCCTGTGCTTTAAGACTACTTTAGGTAATTTCTTGCTTCCGTAAGATCTTCAACTGGTGGTCACTGCGTGAGAATGGAGTAGTCGCTGATGTGGAGTAGTCATGGAGAGCAGTAACTCCTTCATGTGGTTTTGTTTACTTGTTTCAACAATTTTGTTAGTGATACGAAAAACTGGTATGCGGGTCTTCAATGATTTCTATGCCTTTCGTCTTATGAGTTGCTTTTGGGTTTTTATTTCGCGTTTTCTAGTTGGATCTGTTTGTTTTGGGGTTTTTGGTTGTATTCAAGTAAAGGTAGTACGGATCCTATCAAGCAATTTGCTTTTTTGCTTAGACACAGTTTGTTTCTTGAATGAGCAACCTATGACCAACGACAGCCATCCACGAGATGCTTTGCACTGATTTTGGCTGTTGGTTGGTTGTTTAATTTTTGCTTGTCCTATGAAGCTTACGGTGCCTTTGCAGCAGTTTAAAGCTATTATCAGCTAGTCATGACTGGATAGTGAGAGTGCAATGGCTCAATGTTCGGCCTTCACCAACACAGGCGAAGCTTCATCTCACATCGTTGGTGTTTGTGGTCACGAATCCTTCTGTAACCTTCCTTTTCGTGGTTGAGTTTGTAATCAAGAAAGATCTAACTCACTGTCCATTTCTTCAGAGTATTATATTGAGTTGGTTAGGTAGAAACAAGGGTAGTCATGCTTCTTGTGTGGCACGTGATGCAAAGATTTACCCATGAAAGCTAATGAGTTTCTATCACACTTGCTTTTGGGTGCCGATCGAGATTTCAGAAGTGATGTTGTCTTTCAGCACTATCTATGCTATGTTATTTTACTATTTTAAGTATGTAATCTGCTCCCTGCATGGAGTTTTATTGTAGTCTAGTTATATAAGCTAGCTCCTAGACTGTAATCTAGTTTAGATTAAGTGGATGACCCACTATAAATGCCACTGATGGTGGACGGTCCACCTTAAAAACCGAATTATATGACTACTAACTACAGTCACCTGCACCATATTGTAATTTTATTATTAGTCATAATAAAAAATGTTACGGATCACTATAAAAACTGATCGGCTACGCCAAAAAAATCATGCATATTCATATGGTTGCATGAAGTCACAGACACCGTAGTTATGGAACTACATGGGTAATCGATTCAAATCTCCCTTCTATATAAATAATGATTATTTCATATTTAAAAATTAAGCTTTGGATTTTGGTTTTGGAGATGTTTTGGGAATTCTGTTAAATAAGTACGAATGATATTCGTAAAAGACGGATACGGCTTTGGGAATATTTTCAACTATTTATGAGCTATCAAAGTTTGAATTAGGTTTTGAAATTAAGTTCGAAAAAAGAATTGGGATATGTATTCAAACATTGATTTTTATGCAAGCAATTGGTTCCATTATTTTATAATAACTATCTATAAGCCTTAGGAACGACTGAACAAGTTTTGGGAAAACTATACTATTTTTCAATTTAAAATGAAAAGGAGATTTGGAAATTGGAATATGGTATTTAAAATTAAGTTATGGAAATTTAAATTTATTTTGGAAAAGACTCGGATGATTTATATTTTAATCGTTATATGGCCTGAATTGAACGTGTCGCATAGAGATAGTTCGTGAATATCAATCATAAATTTCAAACTGCTTTAACTTGAGTGTTTTTATTCGGATTAACGTGAAATGGAAAACGTTGGATTTCTAATAATAATAGATTTTGAAAAAAAAATGAAAATATCAATTTCTAACATCAGAATTTCAAGTTATGTTTAATACAAATTTAGAAAAGGTCGTTATACATGCAGTTCGGCGACCGTAATTAGAAATCGAATAAAACGGGCTTATAAAAATTATTAAAAATTATGATAAATCATATTTGATTTAAATAGCTACTTTACTACAATTATAGTAAAGCTTTAAAACATTATTATAATGTTACTTTAAAATGATCGGGTTTTGAATCCCTGAACTTTTACTTGAGCTATAACAATCTATTAAAAGGTTTTGTTAAATATTTTTGAGGGTTTTAAAGTAATTAAAATACTTTGGGATGGAATTTATTTAAATGTTACTGATTTTAAGTAAAGTTTGGAAGTTGGAATTAAAAAGGAAATGAGTTGAGATAGAGTTAGTCTTCAAATATTCGATATGGAATTCCAGAATTAAACGAATACTATTTGAGAGATTAGAAGATATCTATGTTAAAAGTCTGCTTATAGCATTCACCGATTTTGTGAATTTGTATCAAACATAAGTCGATTAAACTCTAGGTAACTTATGTTTGAATATCAATTGTTTTGGATTATCGTAAATGGAATTCTAATCCAAATTAAGAATTGGTAAATTTGAATACTTAAGGAAAGAGTAACAAAGAAATTATGTTTGGAATTAAAGGTTAGTAAAATGATTAATTGGATTCCAAAAAGAGAGTTAAAGTGGTAATGGAATTTATGAAACTTGGAATACATCCAACCTTGATTTGTAAATGAGTTTATAACGATGTGGAAGGAGATTTGAATTTAAAATCCTATGTGGTCCATAGCTATTGTTTTAAAAGTACGCTTATTACTTGGAAAGACCAGGATCAGATATAGGTCCAAAACCCATTACAAGTAATAATATGAAGTTATGAAGCAATTAAAGACTTGGAAAATGACAAGTGAAGACCAGAAAATTTCGGATCATTTGGTTTGACTACTGATGTCTCAGATTGGTCCGTACAACCAAAACGAGGTTATAAGTGGCATTAGATCTGGATGTATTTGGAAATTTTCGGATGGTGTTCCGTTTAGACCCAGAGTGGACCTTTTATGGATTGTGTGTCTGAAATTGTAATTGACTACGTAGCACTGATCTCTGCTAATATATATCCTCTTAGTGGTGAAGAATTTATTCTCTTAGCTTAACACCCTTCTCTAAGACGTATGAGCTTAAAGGTTATATTGAGAGAAATCAGTGATTGTTAATCCATAAAATATGGTTTAGAAATGTAAAACATGGTTAGGTCGTTCTCACATAAGCAGTCTTAGGTCGTGGGTCCTTAGATCGTGAAAAGGCAACTCATTTAAATTCTTGCGTATTTTAGCCCGTCCGAGCTTTAGATCGTTATAGCACATTGGGCCGTCATGAGGTGTTATGACGGTTATAGCACTTTAAATCATCTGAGAGCTTTAGGTTGTATGGCGGTCCAAAGTTACCATGCTCATTAGCTCGCCATGCTTTCTTGGTTCATCCTGGTCTCTATCCCGCAAAAGCTCTTGGAACGCTAAGCCCTCAAGACCGCTAAAGCTTACAAAGTATCCTTAGCTCGTTGGAATGCTTAACCCTCTACTTATAGCTCTAACCCATTCTGTCTTTTTACAAATGATTTTGGGTCGCTCTGCTATGCATTAGGTCACTCCGCATTTTTAGCCCGCACCTCTTCATATCCAATGGTTCTGAATCGCGCCACTACTTCACACAAGGGCTTTAGCCCGTTCCGGCTTTTGCCTGGTGATCTTAGGTCGTGCTGCACTAGCTTGATGTCTTTAGGTCGCTCGACGGGTTAAAGAATGAACAGGATATTTACAGAATTGGCACCTGACCTAAATCTCACCTATAAATGCCCCCTCATTCCTTCATTGAGGAGGACCGAACCTTATGACCCCAAAGGGCTACCCAATTATTTCCTAAGCATTTCTAAGTGATTTCCATCTCTCCTAACACCATCAATTAAAGATTAAGCATGAAGTTCATCATGAAATCAACCAAAAGTGATCAAGTTTCTTAGAGATCAAAGATTCTCCACCATACTCCTTGCATATTGTGGAATTCAATTATCTCTCCGCTAATTTGTGTTGATCATAGTGATGCTATTGTGTAATGAACAATATGAATGTACATTTTGAGTGATCCTAGACTTGTAACCCTTGAATTGTTAATGGAAATTGATATTAAAGTGGATGTAGATCTTCCATAAGATCGAACCACTATAAAATTTGTGTCTCTTTACTTTTTATGGTGATTGCGGCCTCTTTTCTTACTGATTGGTGAAGTGCAATTTTCGCATCTTTGGTGTTCATTCTAATTTCAGAATTAACAGTGATGCATTGTGAATGGACAATGTGTATACTTAAGTGATGTGATGAGCTGTGGATGATCAAAGCAAGGCTTATTGATGCATAGCTTTGTGTATATCGTGACCTCGACAAGCCTCACACCCTGATAAATGGACAAAACAAGAAGAAATGCAACATGGTTATGGGGTGTTTTCTCCTTCTAGATAAAAGATGTACTATGGTATGGAGCTCAGGTATTGACCAATGTGGTAAAAATATCTACTTTTGTGGTTGTTGTTGGCATGCGCTTGGAAAGGTCGGTAACGACCGGGAGACAACATACTCAAGTGTACTCTAAGTTACCTAGTTACAGAGGTAACCCGACCTTGTATTGGCATAAGGAGCATGAGTTGATTCTCTGACATCCCACTAGAGGTGTCCAGAATTTGGTTCGGTAAGGAAGTTCTTTTGCCTGGTTATTATTGGAAACCCAATCTCTGCTATGAGCCCATACGATTTCGATTGTATACCGTACGTTAGTATAGTATTTGGTACTTATGCTGGCTATTTTAATACATTTACTTTCGAATGGTTTTCACACTATGCACTAATAATAATAATAATATGAAAGTGGATTTTCACGTATCAAAGGCATTTTTGACTGCATAAGGAGAAACCTCACCCAAATGTGTGTTTGCATGGTGTGTATGCCATGAGACCTTATGTTAGTTTCATTTTTCAAAAAGTTATTGCGAATTTCTGAGCACTAGTATTCACATAGGGTAAACCCGTTCCACATTAGCAGCATGGTTCGTTGAATTACCTAACTTTAAAATAAACCCTAAAACAATTGTTTTGAGTTCTCACAGCAGTCCCATGACTGACCTGGAGTTTATTGTTCCCACTCCTAAACTCTGGGTGCCCATAATTTTTGCGGGCAGCTAGTAGTTTGGTTTGCAGGTTTAATCTTCAGAGCTAGATTCAGGTTTGGAGCTAGAGTTATGTTTTACTTCTTCCACTGAAGGTGTATTTGTATTTCTTTCTGGAGAGCTTACGTTTTACTCTAATATTCCTTGTAACTTTAGTGTAATATTATTATAGTGGAAAGAAAAGTTCTGTTATTTTATGCAAATATGTAAGTACCCATAATAATCTGTCTTTATGAATGGTTTAAGTTGGTTTAATTACCGGCAAGAACCGAGAAAAAGGTGGGTCGTTACAAAATTGGTATCAGAGCTTGGGTTTATACAAAGATATAGGGTACGACATATTTGAACAAAAGAAAGGGCTCATTAGAGTTATAATATCTCATTAGAGACAGGGTTAGGAATACCTTAGAATGAGACTCAAGAATATTATGTTTTAGAGAGTGTCTTTTCTCATAAAATCAATGTGTTATAGGGGAATTTATATTTTCCTTAACTTATGGACTTGTAAATATTGGTAATATTATATGGATGTAAATAACTTAAGTATGAGAAACCCTTAAAACGGTAATTAAGTAAATTTTAAGTTGCATTGAAACTTAAATAAAGTTCACTGACCATTTTGAATAATCTATTATTGATTTCTGGGTTGGTAAATAAGAAAGACCTAATTAAGTCCCTTAATTATTTTTATTGGATAATTTGAGTAAGGAATTCAAGATATGAACACCTAGTAAGTGTAGTTCTATAATTGGACTTGAATTGTTTTGGATAAATTAAATAAACGATGGGTTCCATAATTTTTGATTTAATAGTAAATGATGGTTTCTAAGCTTTAAATTTCTCCTTACGTTTAGGGTGGCAAACCTCAAAGTGTTAGACAGTATCTCTTTCAGTTTCTTCCTAGTAGCAGCTTTGGGTCTAACTCAGAGGATTCAATTATATAAATATCCAATGACTCTAGTGATGGACCTATTTCTAGTGATCAAGAGATTATCGAGATTTCCTCAGACTCTACCCATACCAAGGATCAGGCAAAGTATCCTGATAGTGATATAGACCTTTGTTTAGACCATTACATTCTCGATATGTTAGGAGGGGACATTCCCCCACAGTAGGATGATGACATTATGATGTACCAGGACTTTCCCCTAGGTCCTGTGATTATAGAGTAGATGACAAGGGCAGAGGCGACGTCCTATTTTGGTATTGACATTTCTCCATGTATGGATGATGATACACTAAATGCATTATAATAGCAGGTCTTAGATGAGAGAGTCTGACAGTTACTTGGGCGGATACAGTAGCTGAGGATCGTGATTTAGACATGGCCCCTGAGATAGGTGAGGAGATAGGCGAGATTATAGATAAGTTAGAGCATCTAGGATATGCGGTAGATGATGATCTAGCTCCTGAGGAAGGAGTTGAGATTATGATATCTTAGAGCATCTGATATACGAGGATGATGGAGTTGATGGAAATATATCAGGTGAGGATGACGATGGAGAGGTGATAGATGATGATGGGTATATAACTGATGATGGTGAGGAGTTCGCCGACGAGGAGCCTGAGGAGCTCAGTTTGTTTGGTCCATCAAACAATGGATCAGATATGTCGGATGATTAGTTAGTGGGGAGTTTGGTCACTGTATATATTTATATTTAGTGCTTAGAGAAACTAAGATGTTTTGGGCTAGGACACATTTTGGGACTAGTACCTTGATAGGTAGACTTTTTGTGGTTGTATATTTTTGGACTTCCTCAAGTACGTATTACGTGCTCAGGTAGGGAAAGCTATACTTTTGTACTCTGACCAAGATGGTATCTTTTTGGGGTTTACTATGACTTATGTGTTCTATTATGAATTTATGCGATGATTAAGCGTGTCAAACCATTTAATGCGACATTTTGAAATCTTTTATAAAGCTACATAAAGAAATTTGGAATTGAAATTTGTAAAGGAGTTTAAATCTATTCGTTTCCCTTTTCGGGGACGAATATTTTTAAGGGGGGATGAATGTAACAACCAAGAATAGTTAATTAAGTTTAAATTGAATTTTTATTATATAATTTAGATTTTCTGAATATAAATTGGATTTAATATGGCTTAAATACAAATTTTGATTTAATAAACTTGAATAAGTATCCTGTTTTTTAATCAAGATATAAGAATATGGATTAACCGATTTTTAAGGCTATATCTAAATTTATAGGACATAAGAATATGTAATTTTATAAGTAATAAAAATAAATGTTTCTGTAATGTTAATAAGTTGAAAATATTATTTATAATATGGTTTTTATGATTACATAGCTAAATGTTTAGTCTACACATATAAGTATTGAGAAATGACTACATGAATAAATGTTACAAGAATGTTATCAAAATTGAATTATTATAAATAAATTAATACCTCCTTATTTGTCACCATGTGTGGTGTAATTTATACGATGAAGCCAAGTGTTCATATATGTGGATTTATGTATAGAAGAGAGTACATGAAATTTTCATGTGTCTCTACATGTGTTTACAAGCATGTAGCAAGCAATTTAGAGATGACATGTGTCCTTAGAAGTGCCTTTATGCATGGAAATGGCTTCATGTTAAGTGACATGTGTGCATGGGTAAATTTACGAATTTACCCTTAAAACATGCCTATATGAATACGGCTAAACTCCATTTTGTAGCATCACTCACCATTTCCTGTCCACCATCACCTTCCTCCCTACTTCCACCCCATTCGCCGGCCTCCTCCCACCACGATAACACCACCAGCCACCATACCAATCTCCTTCTCCACCATGCACTTCACCATTGATCCTTCCCTCTCCAAAAACCGAAACCACACCCTCCTCTCACCTTAATAGCTCTTGGCCTCCTCCTATTTCCAGCTTCCCTCTCGTCGTCCCCACCCCATCAGCCACCTCCGACGATCCCCCACCCACCCAGGTCTGCACAATCCCTCCCCACATGGTCCCACTCTCCTGTTTCCTCTGTTAAACTCACGACTTCCCTTCATAAACACATACACCACACTTTCCACCTTTTCTCTCTCCTCCCCTATCCACACCAGCACGGTTAGCACCCCTCCGAACACCAGCTCCGCCCATACTTTCCCTCAGTCCAGTCATGTGCCCTATTTGCCTCAACTGCCCCTTGAGTTGAATAGAAAATAGAGAATTGTGAGAAAGTGTGTGTGTATATATAGTTATATATATACATATGATTTATTTGTAAGGAAGAAGTTTTGCGCATAACGGTAGCTTCGTCTGTGACCTTGTTGTGGTTGACACAGGTTTCTAAGAGTGAAGATTTTTGGAAGTATGACGATGAGAACTTCTAATTTAAATTATTTTTAAATTAGTAGGAACTGTTAATTATGTTTAGTTGATTATTATAATTAGTTGACAATAATTGGTTGCTCGTGGATGTTGATTATTATATGTAATGTTTGGATGGATGTTTATGTAGTTAGAACACACTAAACACTAAGCGTTATTGACCATAATGCTTGCGCACAATTAAAATGGTTATTTTTAACTGTTATGATAGATGAAAATATTCATACGGTGGATTTATTTGGTTGATTATGGTAGCATGAAATCACATACACACCCCATATTTGTGCAGTTATATGTGTAGCAGATTCAAATCTCCCTTCCATATAAATGTCAATTATATCATATTTGAAAATTAAGCTTTGGATTTTGGATTCGGAAGTGTTTTGGGAATTTAGTTAAATAAGTACGAATGATATTCGTAAAAGACGGATACTACTTTAGGAATATTTTCAATTATTTATAAGATATCAAAGTTTGTATAGGGTTTTGAAATTAAGTTTGGCAAATGATTTAGGTTAAGTATCCAAACATTGATTTGTATGTAAGCAATTAGTTTTATTATTTTTATAATAATTATCTGTAAGCCTTTGGAGTGATTGAACGAGTTTTCAGAAAAATATATTATTTTTTAATTTAAATTGAAATGGAGATTTGGAAATCGGAATTTGGTTTTTAAATTTAATTTATGGAAATTTAAATTTATTTTGGAAAAGTTTCGAATGATTTATATGGCATGGATTGAACGTGTCGCGTAGCGATAGTTCTTGAATATCGATCAAAAGTTTCAAAGGACTATAACTTGAGTGTTTTAATTCGGATTAACATGAAGCGGAAAACGTTTGTGTAACGATACGGATTTCACCCAGACCTAATCGATCGCTCTAATACCAACTGTGATAAACCCAAACTCCCGTAGTACGAAAGCAAGGATAATCATTGGAATATAACACATAAACAATAACAGCAGAACAGAAATATAGATTACAGCAGATAATGTACATCAAATTACACTAGAAATAATATATCATCAGAGTTACACAGCATAAGAGAATCATACTTAGTTCATAATACAGTTTCAGCTTAATATAAAATGTCTGCAGCAGAATCAAACATAATATACTAAATGAGGTCTGAACAGCAAACTAGAAATGATAGGATCCATCTTCGGCTTCATGGTTATCCTAAAACCTGAATACAAGGTTGCCTGTGTGGAAAAGAGGGCACCCGAGTTTGCAAAGTGAAACAAACTACGAGTCAGTCACGGAACTGGTATGAGAAATCTTACTTGACCTATTTAATAATAAGGCTAATCACAGGACCACGCGGCAAACACGGAACAGGTTTACTCCATTGGATTGCCAGTGCATAAATAATGTAAATCATTTAAACAACGCAATGCTTTTTAGAAAAATGAAGCCATTATAAGACTCAAGTCCCATCACACAATGCAACGCAAACCGGAGGATAGAATTTTACCTTATAATGGCCAAAATATGCTTGATACGATAAAACAGATTTGATATTATTACTAATTTATATATGTTTCAAAAACATTTCAATTATAATGTATCAATCATAGACGGCATAACTACCATATAATATGTCGCCATACTAGTTTTACAATCAAAACCGCATGGTGTCGTATTAAAAGTGAGGGTTTCCCCACTGAGAGGTGTAGTTCATTTTGGGAAGACTGGGAAGTTAGCGCCGAGATTCATTGGTCCATTTTCTATTCTCGAAAGGATTGGAACTCTCGCTTACAAGTTTCAGTTGCCAGACTTATTGCGGACATGCATTCTTGATTTTGGCGGGTCATAGGGAGATCACTTGCATTTGGTTGATTTCTCTTATAATAGCATTTACCAAGCAAGCTTGCAGATGTCTCCATTTGAAGCATTTTATGGCACGCCATGTAGATCTCCCGCATATTGGGTGGAACCAGCCAATCGGTTAGTATTGGGTCCCGACATGATTCGTAAAGCATCGGATAAAGTTGATTTCATTAAGAAGCGACTTCAGACTGCTCAAAGCCGACAGAGAAATCAATTCACAGAGAACGAAATCCAATGTCAGACACATATCCATTTACAAGTCCATTCTGGGTCTGAACGAAGCCGGAGACACCTTATTCCTCGTCCCGTATGCCCAATACGAAAGAGAGGTTCTCGCTTATCCGAACAATCATCAAGTACGTCCGGATAACTATTGTTGTAACCCTTTCAAGGCGTCAACTCCAATCAAAGGCATCAGTAGTTGCCCATTAGATGTGAAGATCGCCGGTCTTCAAACACCGTCTTCAATATCTTTGATTTAAATCGCCGTATAATTATTTGAAATGAGACTGAATTCAGTCTTTTCAAATAATTCTCGAATATATAATCTAAATCATTTCGTATCGTTAATATTATTTTATAACGACTTATCGCTATTTTTATTTATATAAAAATAGTCTAATTTAATTTAACGACGCTTCGGGTCAATAGGCAGCTCTGACGCTGTTTTTAACCAAATTTGATTTACACATTTCTCAAAATCTAACTGTTGGATTCTAACAAATTTTATATCGTTAGAAAGATCTTACCAAAGCGGACCTAACGGTTCTAGTTTTGGGAAAATCCGACGGTCGGATCTTTCGGTATAATTTTTAAAGTTACGATTCTGAAACGCGAACTACCACGCGCGATTAGTTTAATTTTAATTTATATATATATAAATATATATAAATATAAATCATTCGACGATTCCACTAACTTGTTTAACATGCCAAATAAAAGAATGTTTTATTCGCATAACATATCCACATGTTCCTAATGTCAAATAAAAAAATGTATTTTATTTGCATACATTTCTACATGTTTCTAATGTCAAAAAATGTATTTTATTTGCATACATTTCTACATGTTTCTAATGTTTTATAGAGTATTCTTTTGATTTTACACTAGAAGTATAGAAAATGTTACACAAATAAATTAACCTTTTTATTTGTCATGTTTAAAATAGAATTGTATACGAATAAAAATATCCTTTTTATTTGTCATGTTAAACATTGAGATTTTAACAAATAAAAATATTTCTTTTTATTTGTTAAGTTAAAAATAGAAATTGTATACAAATAATGAAAATAAAAATTATCTTTTTTTTATTTGTCATTAGCGACATAGTAATGTAATGTAAATAAGTTATCTTTTTATATTGTCATTAGAACATTGAAAACATGACATGTAAATTAATACATTTTTATTTGACATTAGAAACATGTAGAAAAGTTATGCGAATAAAATACATTTTTATTTGACATTAGAAACATGTAGAAAAGTTATGCAAATAAAATACTTTTTTATTTGTCATTAGAAATATGTAGAAAAGTTATGCAAATTAAATACATTTTATTTGACACTAGAAACATTGGAAATATGTATGCAAATAAATTCTTCTTTTTATTTGACATTAGAAATGTTGAACATATCCTTCAAATAAAACCTCTTTTTATTTGTTATTAGAAACATTGGAAATATGTATGCAAATAAATTCTTCTTTTTATTTGACATTAGAAATGTAGAACATGTCATGTAAATAAATTCTTCTTTTAATTTGACATTAGAAATGTAGAACATGTCATGTAAATAAATTGTTCTTTTTATTTGACATTAAGAATGTATGTAGACAAAATTATCTTTTTATTTTGTCATTAGAATTATAGAGCATGTATGTTGACAAAATTATGTTTTTATTTTGTCATTAGAATTATAGAACATGTATGTAGACAAAATTCCCTTTATATTTTTCCATTAGAATTATAGAACATGTATGTAGATAAAAACTCTTTTTATTTGTCATTAGAAAAGTAGAAAACATGTACGCAAACAAAATACTCTTTTTATTTGTCATTAGAAAGATAGAATTGTGTATACAAATAAAGTACTTTTTTTATTTATCATCGGAAAACATAGAAAATGTTACACAAATAAAATTTCTTTTTATTGTCATATGAACATAGGAATTGAAAACAATAAACATTCTTTTTTATTGTATACATAGGAAATGTAGAATTTGTGTAAAACAATAAAACATTTTTTTTATTGTATACATATGAAATGCAGTAATTGGGTAAATAATAAAATATTCTTTTTATTTCCATAAATAAACATTTTTTTATTGTATACATAGGAAATGTAGAATTTGTGTAAAACAATTAAACATTTTTTTATTGTATACATACGAAATGCAGTAATTGGGTAGATAATAAAATATTCTTTTTATTTATACATATGAAATGTAAAAATTGTGTAGATAGTAAAATTCTTCTTTTTATTGTAGGTATGTGAATATAGGAATGGTCAAATTGAGTTGAAACATTAGAAACGATATTTTTAGTGTATATGATGATCCATTATAAAAAGGAATCATATTTTGGAAAATTTGTTGAAACACTAAAAATGTTTATATGTTAAGATATGTTTGGTTTGGTTGAAAACATCATTTTAAACATGTTAGTGAAACCGTTGAACGATTTATATATATATATATATATATATTAAAATTAAACGAATCGCGCGCGGTAGTTCGCGTTTCGGAATCGTAACTTTAAACGATTATACCGAAAGATCCGACCGTCAGATTTTCCTAAAACTGAAACCGTTAGGTTCGCTTTGGGAAGATCTTTCCAACGATATTAAGTTTGTTAAAATCCAATGGTTAGATTTCGAGAAACGCACAAATCAAATTTAGGTGAAAACAGCGCCAGGGCCGCGTAGTGACCTAAATCGTCGTTAAATTAAATTGGACTATTTTTATATAAATAAAAATAGAGTTAAATCATTATAAAACAATAATAACAATATGAAATGATTTAAATTTTATATATTCGAGAATTATTTGAAAAGACCGAGTTAAATCTCATTTCAAATAATTATACGACGATTTAAATCGAAGACATTGAAGACGGTGATTGAAGACCGGCGATCTTCACATCGAATGGACGACTACTGATGCCTGACATTGGGTAGCTCCTAATAAAGGGTTACAGTATTAGTTGTCCAGGCGTACTTGTTGATTTTCCGGATATGTGAGAACCTTTCTTCCGTATTGGACATACGGGTCGAGGAATAAGGTGTCTCCGGTTTCGTTCAGACCCAGAACGGACATGTAAATGGATGTGTGTCTGACATTGGATTTCGTTCTGTGTTAATTGATTTCTATTTAATATATATCCGTTTGGTAGCGGAGGATTTATTCTCTTGCTTAACACCCTTCTCTGGGACGTACGAGCTTAGAGGTTATATATTGATAGACATCAGTTACATGGCGTGAATTTCCAATGTGGCATGCCAAGATGCAAATGATCAAGGCTTTTGTTGAAAAACAGAGTCTTGTGGTTGATGATCGAAGCACAACTTTATTTAGGCATAGCTTTGTGTATAGCGTTACTTAGTGAGCCTCACACCCCGGTATGAGTCAAAAACGGGATAAGGACCGTAGGGAGTGAATGCATTTCTTTCTAGCTAGAAGTGGTGTCATGGTATGGAGCCCAGACATTTTTACTTATGTGGATAATGGGTTTTGCGAGGCCTCGGATATTGGTCGCTACTGGCCAAGTGATAGGTCAAATAGGACCGGGAAACATATTGTTTAGGAATTTCCAATCCACTAAAGTATTTGTGGACCGGTCCTACCACATCCAAGGGTTCGCCAACATCCGAATCCTGAGGCATTTGCTAGAGTGTATCGAATTGGTGAGGAGCCATCCCTAGCCTTGACTCATGATGTAAACCCAATTTCCAATACGACATTACGGATTTGATTGTAAACCTATATATGGTGACATAGTAGGATGGGGTACTATGCCGTCTAGGATTGATACATTTACTTTGAAAGTATTTTTAAACTGATTAGACACTAATAATAATATTAAATATTGTTTTATACGTATCAGGCATGTTTGATCATTATAAGGTAAAACTCTATCCTCCGGTTTGCGTTGCATTGTGTGATGGGACTTGAGTCTTATAATAATTTCATTTCTCTAAAAAGCATTGCGTTGTTTTAAAAGATTTACTTATTTTGTGCACTGGCAATCCAATGGAGTAAACCCGTTCAGCGTTAGCGGTATGGTCCTATGATTAGCCTCATTATTAGGTATGTTAAGTAAGATTTCTCATACCAGTCCCATGACTAACTCGTAGTTTGTTTCACTTGCAAACTCGAGTGCCCTTATTTTCCACACGGGAAGTCGAGTGGCTTGTTTCGTAGATATTTATTTAGTGAGCAGGATTCTGGATCGAAGCTTAAAGCTGTGTCCAAAGCATTGGTAGGCTTCCGCTGTGGTTTATTGGTTCTGCTGCATTGTAAATAAATCTTCCGCTGTATTATTATTTATCGATGTACTCTGATATATTCTCTACTCTGATGTAACATTATTATGATGTTTATAAAAGTCTTCTGTTATTTGTGCTGATTTGTTGTATGCCCAGAATTAGCGTATGGGATTCGAACGGTCTTGGTTGATTTAGTGATCGATTAGGTCTGGGCGAAATCTGTATTGTTACAGCTTCTATTTGTATACAATTTCAATATTTAACATGTCAAATAAAAATGATTTTTTTTATTTTTAAACAATTCGAATTTCAGCATGACAAATAAAAAGAAATATATTTTTATTTTCAACAATTCCTAAGTACATGTATGACAAATAAAAATATGTAATTTTATTTGCATATAATTCCTACGTACATATATGACAAATAAAAATATGTATTTTTATTTGCATATAATTCTATTTTTAACATGACAAATAAAAAGGAATATTTTTATTTGACAACAATTTCTACTTTTAACATGACAAATATAAAAGAAATGTTTTTATTTGTATACAATTCTATTTTAAACATGTCAAATAAAAAGAAATATTTTTACTTGCATACAATTCCTACATTAACATGACAAATAAAAATGGTATTTTTATTTGTATACAAATCTATTTTAACATGAAAAATAAAAATGATATTTTTTTATTTGTATACAAATATATTTTAACATGGCAAATAAAAATGATATTTTTTTATTTGTATACAAATCTATTTTAACATGACAAATAAAAGTGATATTTTTTTATTTGTATACAAATCTATTTCAACATGGCAAATAAAAATGATATTTGTTAGATCCAAAAATGGCTCTAACACCCAAATTAGGAATAATTTCTGATGAAGTGAAATTAAAAATGAAGAAAACACACGATTTATAGTGGTTCAGCGTTAAATAGCCTACGTCCACTTTCTACTTTTTGTATTGATGACTTGAATGTAGATACAACAAGATTCTTACTCACTTTCACTCATATCATACATAGATTCACTCAATCCTCTCTAAAATCCCCTGAAATGTGTCTTGGAGGCATATTTATAGGTGGAAAATGCTGATGGAATGGCTTCGGTTCGGATCCACGTGGCGCCCATCCCGTTACTATCGGGTTCGGATGGGAAATGATAGCGACAACACATCAGGTTAGTGGTGAATGTGGGGGAGAACGTGGGTAGAACCGCTCCGCTTCTTTGGGGAAACGTGGCATGAAACTGTCATGACTCTGGGCTTAGATCGGATACGCTAGTGGTTAGGGGGTAGGATCGGTTTTTACCCTTCCGATCCGGTTCAGCTTGTGTCCTCTCCTTGTTTGCTTTGTGCTGGTCTGCCTTCACTAAGAGGAATCCGATCCGATCCAATTTTTTGACTGAGCGCTTTTCATTATTTGATCTTTTAATTTTGTGTAGCCTAGTTTTCAAAGTAGGCTAACATTTTGCCCCCTCAAAGGACTCTTCTATTGAAGATGGAGCGTGCTTTGACATTATCTGTCCATTGGTCTCTGAATTTGAACTGTTGAATAGTTGCTTCCATTCACGCGTAGGGATGCATTGCTTCACTAATTCATATCTCTTACGGCCTATAAATACACTGAAAAGTCCACAAATTTCTTTTTTCATTTCAGACAACTTTGAAAACTCTGCTCGATGTCCAGCAGCTCCTCAATGTTAATTTTATATATGTATATATATTTCTTTGAGTTCAACTCGTATGTCAAGTTCATGTGCATAATTCTATTGGGGTTTGGTCTCCGATCCGAATGGCTTCTCTCACCCCGCTACTACTGGATTACTGAGCCAAATGTATGTGGGCCAGCATATTGGTCCAAACTGGATGAAACGTTGGGAATACTAAGAGCCACCTCAAATCCATATATAAATCCGCTACAACTCCATCTTCCTTCTCTTCCTTCCATTCTTGTCGTCTTTTTAGTTTTGCACAGAAAATCTCTAACTCTCAAAAACTCCAGAATTCTCGTTCTAATCTTCACATCGAACATATAGGTAGGTTTATAATTTCAATTAACTCTGTTATGGATGATTTCAATTGGAGTTCGTGGTCAATCTGAGCGATTTGGGTATAGCGCCTAGTTTATCTTGACGTCATGACCTCCTCCCATCGCCATCATCGTCGATGGCTTGGACCCATCTCGAGGCAATTATAGAGTGGGCCAGAACCTAACGTTGGCCAAGCCGACACATGAACACTCGACTTCGACTCAGTTTTTGGCATAAAGTTGGGTTCAGTGTTAGTTGAGAGATAGAGAGGATGGAGAAGAAGAAGAAGAGGAGGAGGTATGGGATCGGTTCGGGTGAGGAGGCATAAGAGTGAAGGAGAGAGAGGGGATCATCTGACCGGGTCGGGTCGGAGTGAGAATTTAAGAGGAGAAGAAAAACTAGGCGTGTTCAACTAGTTCGGGTGGGAGCGAGAGAAGTAGACAAGGGAAAGCATAGGTACTCGAACCGATCCGGACTTCTTAGAGAACCCATTTCCGAACTGAACCGATTTTTCCTGTAAGGCATTAACGTCTGCTCTAAATCAAACATGATGATGCCCTCAACCCGAACCCCATTTCTTCGTGAGGTATCCGATCCGATCCTGGCATATGCACCCGGACCGAATTGAAATCATTTAAACCAGTGCACAAGAAATATCCTACTTGCCCAATCAATATTTTCCGTGACCTATAACTTAATGAATAGTTAGGATAGTACCTTATGAACATGAGCAAACATTTGAGACTATTGTGAACACTACTGCTTCGCCAAACTTCTGCATTATGCTCTTACATATTTACTGTATCTCTTGCACACACTATAACACCTTAGTTCAGACATATGCACGGGGGGATACGGGCTATTTTACTCTAACTTATGCCATTACTTCTTCAATAGTTTAGCGACCATGGCAGAGAGACATTCATCTAGATTAGCAGAAAAAGGGGAGGTCACAGAAACATCCGAGAAACTCACTCTTGATGACATATCCTCTTCCTCAGACCCTGAATGGGATGATGAGGGTCTAGATTATGAAATGGAAGAGCACAATAGTGAAGTATCTTCCGGGGGTGATGTCTCTCTTGGTGAGGAAGAGGAAGGATAAATAGGAGATGATCGTGCTCCCGACTAGTTTGAAACTGCCACCATATTGGAGTCACCCAAAGATTCTTTTGAGTCGACGATCGATGATGATAGACTCATCCGAATATGTCTAAAGCATGGGATATTAAAAAGAGATACCCAGTTGCCTTCGAAAATAGATCGCCCCCACAATCCACCGGAAGGATTTATGGCTGTTAACCGATTAATGTGTCTAGTTGGGGGCAATACCTCCGTTTCCGCCTTTTGTCGTCGATTTTCTGAGACAGATGCGGATTGCCTCCATGCAGTTACATCCCAACTCTTATGCTTATTTATACACCTTGTATATAACATACAAAGAGATTTTAGGTATAGAGCCTACCTTTGATGATGTCCACTTCTTTTATAATTTCAAGCATCGGACTCAAGAGACTCCCTCCTTCTCATACTTTGAATCAGTTCCAAGAAGGAAAATTATCACTGTTCCATATAGCGGCAAGGCTGGTGACTCAAAACCTAAATGGTTTTACATCAGACATCAACCGGGGTGCGCCAGGAGATGGACCAAATCAAGTAAAGCACCGACTTTTTGGATTTCAACTTTAAATGTTTATGCCTGCACATTAACTTACTTTCATTTTCATTCGCAGTTGATAACCCAAAGCAAATATCAGGTCAATTATACTTTGATCGTTTGCACCAGCTGCTCAATGGTGACCAAAAATTCTTAACCATCGACGAAGTTCTTAAGGATGAGTATCTCCATCGTCATGGGTTACTATCTATTACCCGTAGTATAGGTCATGGGACAGGTTCATATGTGTACATACCCTCGGTCGACATTATTCCTGAGACGGGTGAGGACTCGAAAGGTCCAACGATACCTCTTAGGACTCCTCCCTCTCCGTCCTCAACGCAGGACGATGAATTAGCCAACATAGTTGAGAAGTACAGAGAAGGGTATACCATTCCTGAGGACGCCATTTCCCCTGAAAAGTCAACATCCCCTAAAGAGCTACCACTAGATGCTCCTCAAGGAGATGCTCCTACTACCGACGATTCTACATTTAAGGGTTTATGAAATTTTCAAACTATTTATACTTCATAGGACTTCGGAACGAATCCTTTAACCTTCACTTCTTTATAAGAGACTACTCCCGTGAAGACCAAAGAGCCTACTCATGCTAATCTGGCTTCAGGCTCGGGTTTGTTGGGGGGAACGTCACTTAGGATGCACATAACACATTAGCACCGCACGTCACATCACTTATGTCTTATATGAATGTCGATTCTGAACTCTACTTATATTGTTGTGCTGGTACAATGTCACGCCCTTACTATGATGTCGGGAAAATTCTCTGTAGCATGTCCAAACCTCCTTCTAACACCGAGCATGATCGCCGTGAGAACTTGGGCAGAGTTGACAGAAGGCATCATGATTCCCATCGACCTCACACTTCACGCTCTTGTTCTCCTGTTCGGTCAGATCCGGACAAATATAAGATCCACCAAAGTCATCGTGGGGGAGACACATCACAGTCCAAAGACCGAATTTCTCCCTAAGATAAATATTCCTGAGAAAAAAGTCCACCGAAAAACAATGATTCGCGAGACAAGCACAAAGTCTCTGAGAAGCGATCTGAAAAAGGTGATGCAGCCATCGTCCCCACCAAGCGAAAACATTTTGAGCTATCTTATTCCTAATCCCCACCATTGGAATCTGATTCCAAAATGGAACTGGCTTATCTGAAGGAGCAGTTCCCAGATCACTACTTTGAGCATTTAACTTTCCTACCCGCACTTGAGCCTATTTCTTCAAAGTAGGCAGATGATGCTAGGACAAAGATCGAAGCAGTAGAGAAACAATACTCGGAGATGTACAAGTATTCACACAATCTCTCTAGAATCATTCAAGCCCTAATTACAGACGTCGATGCAATAAAGAAAGTTGTAGACTCCGATGAGAATGTTTTGAAAAATCTGGAGAAGGACTTAGAAGATACACAGGCTCAACTTGCCATTGCTCAACGAGATGCCAACAACTTCAAAAAGCAATTTGAGGAATTACAAAAGCGTTATCATGACCTACTGGAATCTCACAGTCAAGAGCGTTTAGATATGAAGAAACAAGCTGAAGATGCTAAGTCAGAAAAATGTAAAGGTGCAACTAGCTTACAGTACTCTTGAGCAAGAAAAGGCCAAGTTAGCGAGGAAGAATGCCGAGTTGGAGAAACGAAATGTTGACTTGGAGGCCAAGTTAATGGAGGCCGATACTAGAGCTGCCTTAGCTGAGGGGAATGTGGATAGCGTTATTAAGTCTGCTGAAGAAAACCATAAATAGCTATCAGAGGCTTAAAAAGAATTGCACGGCTTTGGCGAACTGATGATAGAGTTCTTTGCAGATATAATCTGTCGCCGAAACATCTCTTGGATCGAAGACTACTCGACTACCTTAGTTCATGTATGGAATCAAATCATCGAATGGGAAAAAGATGAACTTAAGGTAGACTTCGTTGATGAAGACAAGCTCATGGAGAAGTATCTGAAAGATGATGAACCGACACGCCTGGCTGAGGGGCGTCGCCTCATTGCTGCTGCCATGGAGGAGGAGAAACGCCAAGCCAAAGGAAAGAATATCATTGAAGTTAGTTTCTCTTCTGTTACCGTCAAAGTTACTAGAGTAGAGGAATATGATCCCGAGAATCCGGGAATTCCTAAAGCGCCTCTTTTATCTCCTATACCCGAATCAGCATCAGAGACGATATCCACCCCAATTGAGAAATCATCAGAAGGTATTTCCACCTTTTCACCCCAATTTGCCAAGGCAGTCTCCACCTTTCGTCACATCATTGGGCAATCGATCGAAGATTCCTTGTTTTCTCCTGAGTTGATAACTGTTGCTTCCCATTCTATAGGTGTTAAACCAACCGAGAAGACTGACGAGCAACGGGGAACCGCCAATGGGGAAAATCCGTCGAAGAGACTCAGGAAGGACCGGATAAGGCTACCATCGTTGAGTCCGGAGGGGGAGCTGAAGGTAAAAAGGAGGAGGCTATCAATAATACTCCCATACCGCCAAATGCCGACATTTCTCATGATGATGAAATGATAGACGCTTTGAAAGATGAGGTGGTAATGATGGGCATGAAGAAGATCCCGATGTTACAATAATTGGGGATTCGAAGAATGCTGATGACGTGACTTTGGCTGAGATGAAGGCCAAACAAGACAAGCGCATGCAACTGAAAGTCGAAGATATAAACCCCAAAAGCCTTAAGCCCCTTGCAATGGTGGATGTTGGATCAAGGTTAGTTGTTAAGCTTTCAACTAGGTCAATTACAGAGGAGCTTGCTAAAAAATCTTCTCCTGATCCCAGCGCTTCGACTCCTGGGAAGAAATCTATTGACTCTGGTACCTCAGTTACAGAGAAGAAGAAACAAAAGCGTCTCATGTCCGATGCTAAAAAAGCTCTTAAGGCTGCCAAGAAGCCCAAGTCTACTCCAAAGTCCAAGTGACAATGCGTTTTGTTTTTTGTTTTGATATTCCATTGGTCCACTATTGTAGTAGCGAGTGCGGTCCTAGCACCTTTTGCTTTGTTTTCCTGTACAAACTCACATATTTGTGAATAAAGCAGTTTATTTCCCGCAATATCAAATACTTGTAAATTTATTATTTAAGTAAGAATGCAGATAAACAACATGTCATATCGCGGTTATACAATAAAGTCATTATCAGAGGAACATGTACATATGTTTGCCCCCAATCAATTTTGAATAGACTGACTAACTGAGATTTGTTCGAGATTGATTAGACTTAACATTCAGTTGCCCCCGGCTCTCTGGCGGAGCTAAATTTCTTTTATCGTTGATGCTTATCCTTCTAGCATCTTTATACTCTCCTGTTTCATAACCAGGTTAGAGTTTTATCGAGGCGGTCTCTTATCGGGGTGCACCTTCACGCCTCAAGGGACGTCGTCTTCCCGTCCTTTATACTCTCTCTCAATTCGTGAGAATCAGAGTTAGGAATGTTGTCTTCCCATTCCTTCTATCCTATGATGCAAACAGTCATTTCGCTTGCTCCTGCATACGAATTGTTCTTAATCTTTTTTTTTAAAACTTAATTCGATATTTAGCATTTCATAATCAAGACAAAGCAGTCACAAAATATAAGAATAGTGCAGGAAAGATAAATGACACACGATGTTTTTATAGTGGTTCAGCTAAGTCGTAGCTACATCCACTTCATAATCCTTTGTTCATATAAATAGGCTTTTTAAGGCAAGTCGTGCCTTTTTACATAGTCTACAAAAACGAAAAGGAAGACATTTCATATTTAGCTCAGATATCGTCGCAAGTGCTGAGCATTCCAAGCTCTGGGAATCTCTTCACCGTCCACGGTCGTTAGCTTGAATGATCAAGTATCAAGCTTCCGTTGGATGGCGTATGGCCCTTCCCATTTTAGAGCCAATTGGGTTGAAGGCAGGAAGACTCGTTTCAATACTAAGTCTCCTGGTTCGAAGGTTTTGAAGCGAACTTTCAGGTCATATAATAACGTGCTACTTGATGTCGATGTCTTAAGGCACGCAAGTCTACTTTGTCTCTTTTTTATTCAACCATATCAAGAGATTCTAGGAGGAGTGTTCTATTCGTCATTGGATCATAGTATGCTACTCGATGAGAAGGGACTTCTAGTTCTATCTGGATCACTGCTTCTGACCCGAAGGAGAGTGAGAAAGGGGTATGGCCGGTAGCCGTCTTAAAGGTTGTCCTATAGGCCCACAAAGCTAGTGGCAACTCATCTACCCACTTGACTTTGGCCCGCTCCAACCGCTTCCTAATAATAGATTTAATGACCTTGTTTATTGCTTCAACCTGGCCGTTTGACTGCGGGTGAGTTACAACGGTGTATCGTTTATCAATATTGTATTTCTGGCAGAAGTTTATAAATTCTGTACTGTCAAATTGGGTTCCATTATCAGTTATGATAGTTTTCGGTATCCCAAATCGATAGATAATGTTTCTGACCATAAAACTAATCACCTTCCTTGCCTTGATTGTGGTTAAAGGTTTAGCTTCCACCCATTTCGTGAAATAGTCCACGGCGACGATCGCGTACTTTGCTTCCCCTTTGCCAGTAGGTAACACTCCAATAACATCAATTCCCCACATGGAAAACGGCCATGGGCTTACCATTGACTTAAGCTGAGCCGGAAGTGCTCTGGGAATTTTGGCGAATCTTTGACATTTATCGCAGCGTCGTGAATAATCGGCCGCGTCTTTATTCACGGTAGGCCAAAAATATCCATAGCGCAACACTTTCTTTGCTAGGATTTGGCCCCCGGTGTGGTCCCCACACTCACCTTTGTGTACTTCTTGCAGTACATGTTTGATGTCGTTATGTGCGATACACCGTAGTAGGGGCATTGAAAACCCTTGGCGATAAAGGACATCGTTCTGTAAAACGTATCTTGCAGCCTTACGTGTTACAGCTCATCTTTCGCTTTTCTTCAATGGGAGGGTTCCACTCTTGAGGAAGTTCTTGATCGGTGTCATCCATGATTCTCTCTCTGGATCAACTTCTAAGGCTGGTTCCACCTCCATCAGTTCGAAACTCGAAGATTCCAAAATCTCTATTGGAACCATTTCAGTTTCTTCAAGGTTGTCAGAACTTGCTAGTTTTGCCAACCGGTTTGCTTTCTGATTTTCTATTCTTGGAATGTATGTTATGCTGTAACGCTCCAAATTACCTAGCAACTCCTTTACTTTTTTGAGATAAGTAACGAGCCGAGGTCCTTTAGTAACAAACTCCTCTTGTACCTGGCATTCAACTATCTTGGAGTCGCAGCATATATCCAGTGTCTTCACTCCAAGTTCTTTGGCGAGCTTCAGCCCGACAATCAGGGCTTCATACTCGGAATCTTTATTGGTAGCAGCAAATCTAATTGCAAGGCATAGTAAATAGATTGTCCTTCTGGAGTGATTAAAACAACTCCGGCGCCGGACCTTCAATCATTCTTGGCTCCGTCCGTATATAACTTCCACGGACTAAGCTCTAATTCTTGTTCTAAAGTAACCACCTTGTCACCCACCGTTTCCTCTTCGGGAATCGTGAATTCAGCTATGAAGTCGGCCAATGCCTGCCCCCTTATTGATCTCTGTGGCTGAAAATTCAAATCGAATTGACTTAACTCGATGTTCCATTTAAGTAACCGCCTCGATGCTTCGGGTTTTTGCAACACTTGCCTTAAAGGTTGATCAGTGTATACAACTATCGGGTGAGCCTGAAAGTAATAATGAAGTTTGTGGGAAGCAATCAGGAGGCTATAAGCAAGTTTTTCTATTTTTGGATAATTACGTTCTGCATCGGCTAGCTTCTTGCTCACATAGTATACGGGCCTCTAGACTTTATATTCTACACGTACCAAAGCTGTACTAACGGCATAAGATGATACCGCCAGGTAGACAAACAAATCCTCATGTTCCACGGGTTTTGACAATATTGGAGGCTTCTCTAGTAAGTCTAATAGGCTCTGGAAAGCTTCCACACAATCAGGAGTCCACTCAAAATTTTGTTTCCCTCGTTTTATCAGATCGAAGAAACGTACACACTTATCTGTGGCTTTGGAGATAAACCTGCTCATTGCAGCAACTTTTCCGGCCAGGCTTTGAACATCCTTAATCTTTTGTTCAATATTCCTTATTGCTGCTATTTGACTAGAATTTATCTCAATTCCTTGAGAACTCACAATGAACCCAGGGAATTTCCCAGATGTGACCCCAAACGAGCATTTTAGGGGGTTTAACTTCATCCCATACCTTCAAAGATTGTTGAACATTTCGGCTAAGTCCTTTGTATGGTTGGAAGATTGTCTAGACTTCACAAGCATGTCATTCACATAGACCTCCATGGTTTTTCCGATTTGATTTTAGAACATGCGGTTGACCAAATGCTGATATATGGCTCCTGCATTCTTTAATCCAAATGGCATTACCACATAACAATATAACCCCAAGTCTGTGATGAAACTTGTGTGCTCCTGATCTGGTATGTGCATGGGAATTTGATTGTACCCCGAATAGGCATCCATAAAGGACAAAAGCTCGTGTCCGGTCGTCGAGTCTACTAGTTGATTAATCCTGGGAAGAGGAAAGCTATCCTTCAGAAAAGCCTTGTTCAAGTTAGAGAAGTCAATACATGTATGTCACTTCCCGTTAGATTTTTTGACCAGGACAGGATTTGATATCCAACCGGGATATTTTGAATCCTTAATGAATCCATTATCCTTCAATTTCTGTCCCTCTTCCTTCAAAGCTGCTGACCGCTCTGGGCCTAATATCCGTCTCTTCTACTTGACCGGCGGGTGCTTTGGATTGATGCTTAAAGAGTGGCTCATAATAGTAGGAGAAATCCCACACATGTCAGCGTGAGTCCAGGAAAACACATCTAAATTTTCCCTTAAGAAATTAGCCAACTCTTTCGCTCGAATTAGATATAGCTGCAATCCGATCTTTAGTACTTTTATCGAATCCGTCTCATCAATAGATATATCTATTGTCGTCTCGTTGGGAGTCGCCTTTCTGTCCTTGGGTTCTCTATCCTCTCTGGGATCTATATCCTCAAGCACATCTAAGGGCGACTTTCTTGGGGCTGGACCCCTTAATTGCTATGCTGAGTTTTCCTTCGAAGTGGGAGAAACATCCTTAGATTCTATATTCAACCCCTTCATTAGCATCTTCAACTCTGTCATGTAACAAACTCGTCTCGTAGCTTGATCACCTCTCATCACCCCTCCTCCTGCATCTGTCGGGAATTTAAGCAGTACGCACCAAGGTGCAATACATGCCCTAAACTCATCGAGGGCCGGTCGGCCTAGGAAAGCATTGTAGGGTGACTCAACATTCAAAACTACAAATGGCAGGATTCTCACTCTATGACGATCTCCTTGTCCTAACATCACTGGTAATTCTACGTTGCCCATCGGAGTCGTTGACGCCCTATTGAAGCCCTGTATCCATCCTTCGCAGGGTTTTAGATCTGTTGCTTCGAGTCTCATTTGTTCAAAAGCTTTCTTGAAGAGGATATTGACTGAGCTTCCGTTGTCTACCAACACCATATGGACTAAGGCAGGGCCGATGGCCTTGGTAATTACCAGTGGGTCTTCAATTGGTGATTGAATCCCGGTATCATCTCTTCTACGGAATACAACATCGTCTGACATCGTCTTTTGTTGTTTTACTGGAGTAATGTCTTCGAGGTTACTGCATTCTACAACCTAAAAGTGCTTGGTGGCGTTAACGTACGGATCCATCGCTTTGAAACTTTGGCTAGCTAGATGGGGTCCACCTATAATAGTATTGATAACGATTCCCTTGCCTTTCTGCTAGGTTGTGGGTTTAGAAGTAGGCTGGTTTTGGTTCATGGCTTGCCCTCCTTGCCCCCTGTCCCGTGTGGCAACCTTGTATTCGTCTAACTTCCCTTCCCGCAGCAATTTTTCAACTACATCTCTCAGATGATGGAATTCATTGGTGGAGTGACCGTGGGTTCCATGGAACAAACAAAAAATTTCCCGTTGCGATCTCTTTTTCAGCGGAGTCTCTGGGTGGTGGCTTCTTATATTGCAATATGTTGTATGTGTCCAAATAAATGTTTTCCAAGGTATCATTCAATGGCGAATAATTCTCAAAAGTTTGGAATCGAGGTCTTTTGCTAGAATTGTTCCCTCGATTCCTACTCCTCCTATCGCCATTTCCATTCTTGTTGTTATTACCTCCGTTCTGGTTGCCGATGTTCACCTCAACCTTCCCCGAACTGTCACCGAATTGCTTCACAGCAACATTACTTTGAACACCTTCCCTCAAGGCACCTTCGGACTTTCTCTTTCTATTTGCATGATCTTCTTCTCTCCTTAAGCGAATATTAGCCTTTTCGTAGAATAATTCCCTAGTGGGAGGTGGTTTCCCGGATAGATAATCCCCGAATTCTGTGTCCGGGTCAACTCCTTCTATTAAGGCCATCAGAACTGTGGGTTCATTAGGGTCACTAACTTCGGTGACAGCCAGGTTGAGGCGGTCCAAATATGATTTCAGAGATTCACCTGGAGCCTGTTTAATCCTTGACAACTCTATGACGCTTTTGGATTTTCGGGCGTGAAGTCGAAATTGGTTCATAAAGCGCTCACTTAATTTTGTGAAATTTGATACTGACCGTGGAGGGAGTCGAGCGAACCACATTAACACCATGTCTTCTAGATAAATCGGAAAGGCCTTGCATTTTATAGTGTCTGGAGCTGCAGCGACATTCATGAACCATGCATACCTCATCAAATGCTGTCCTGGGTCCGTTCTCCCTGAATATCGATCCATTTGTGGCAAGTTGAATCGCCTAGGGAACTAGAAGTCCAATATATCATTTGTGAAGGGGGTATGACTTCGCTTAATGCCCCAGTCCTCATTAGTGTATCGTCGGCTTTCGGACATGATCTGACGCACCATTGCCCACACATCGGCATTTATTAACGTTTGCACAGGTTCTCTAGGTCTGACATTCGGATTACCCCTGGGTTCCTGATTAGGGGATAATCTCCTATTTCTAGCAGTGGCTGCTCTACACTGCTCCCTATGCTTCCGGTTGATCTCAGGAGGAAGGGGTTGGAGAAGTTGTTGTTGTGTAGGATTAGTAATATTAGGATCCCTGGGTCGAACGTGGGATCCATGCATGGGTAGAAACATAGGCTCTTGCAGGCTCGGGTCATCAGGTCCTAACACACGAGCCGCATCTTCACGGGATCCTAAAGATCCAAAGGTCAACTGATCAAGATTTTGAGGTCGCTCAAGCGACCTTCTTTCACGAGGACGTCCTTCATCTGAAGAAGATGAATAGTCTGCAGCAAGGCGGCGTGTTGGGGAAGGTGTCTTTTGCCTTCGGAGTTCATTGAGTTCCCTACTCATGGCGATCATGTTCTCTTGCATGTGAAGACTTTCACGTTTATGGGCTTCCAATGCATTTTTAGTACTCTCCAGCATGTCAAGAAAACGCGAAAAATCCTGGTGTGTGATGGGTACGGATGGAGCAGGTTGTTCACCAGTTGTCATGGCCGGCATTGGAGCATTGGTGGGTGCTGGAGTAGAAGTACCAGCTTCAGTCTCATTCGGTTCGGATCGGAGTAGGGTGCCAGAGTCAATTCGGTTTGGAGGGGTTTGATCAGCTCCAGCACTTCCTGATCGGATCGGGTTCTCCTAGTCATTTTGGTTTGGAACGCCCGGTTCGGATCGGGTTTGTCCAGGGCTTTGTCCCCGCGACCTTGTCAATACAATGGCTTGTTGATCTTCTCTAGCATCGTTCCCCCTAGCGCATTGCACTTCTTTTCCTTTCCCTTTAGCCATAATGTCCAATCTTTCAATCATTAATCAGCAAATGCTTCAAAGTGTCGAAAATAGAGGATTAACTTCTTTGAACTTGAAGGTCCAAATAGTAGAACGATAATCCCAAAAAGCGAAGAATTCAAAGATTTCTCAGTGAAAGCACCAACATGTTAGATCCAAAAATGGCTCTAACACCCAAATTAGGAATAATTTCTGATGAAATGAAATTAAAAATGAAGAAAACGCACGATTTATAGTAGTTCGGCATTAAATAGACTACGTCCACTTTCTACTTTTTGTATTGATGACTTGAATGTAGATACAACAATGATTCTTACTCACTTTCACTCATATCATACATAGATTCACTCAATCCTCTCTGAAATGTACTTTATAAGATGATTGCAATATGAAAATGGTGATGGAATTCGGTTCTCAAAGGGGTTTCAACTCTGGAAATTCCAAAAGATCCCCTGAAATGTGTCTTGGAGGCATATTTATAGGTGGAAAATGCTCATGGAACGGCTTCGGTTCGGATCCACGTAGCGCCCATCTCGATACTATCGGGTTTGGATGGGATATGATAGTGACAGCACATCAGGTTAGTGGTGAATGTGGGGGAGAACGTGGGTAGAACCGCTCCGCTTTTTTAGGGAAACGTGGCATGAAACTATCATGATTCCGGGCTCAAATTGGATATGCTAGTGGTTAGGGGGTCGGATCGGTTTTTACCCTTCCGATCCGGTTCAGCTTGTGTCCTCTCCTTGTTTGCTTTGTGCTGGTCTGCCTTCACTAAGAGGGATCCGATCCAAACCAATTTTTTGACTGAGCGCTTTTCATTATTTGATCTTTTAACTTTGTGTAGCCTAGTTTACAAAGTAGGCTAACAATAATTTTTTTATTTGTCTACAATTCTAATTTCAACATAACAAATAAAAATAAATATTTTTATTTGTTAACAATTTCTATTTTTCCATTATATTCAATTAAATCGACAGATCACCACATACAACATCAACAAATTCAAATCAAATCGCGTATATGTAAGAATTTCTAAACACGATAATAATTAATTAATTTCAATTATTTAAATAAGAAATCGCACCTTGATCGGTTTCAGAAATCGATATAATGATTATTTTTAATAGAACTAAACATATGTTTAATTTTATCAAAAATCCATATGGCCTCTATTTCAGTTCTGATCTGCTCCATGTTGTAGAGTTCGAACCTGCGATTCCAACGCATCTGATTTCGTTCGATTCTGTTTTGATTTGGACAAGTTATGATATTTTGAGTTTTAATTACAAAACTTAAAAGAATTAAATTATTATATAACTTAATTATTTCTTTACCCTCTCCTAATCACCCTCTCTTCGTCGTTGACTCCTCCAGGAAAACCCGACCACGCTAAAACCATTCTTCACCGCAGATGCTTGGCGACGCACGCCTCCACGAGATGCTAACCGCCGGTCTGAAATCACCCCGACCACCGCCTTGGCATCGCCTAGCTGCACCCCTAACCTGAGCAAACTCGGAGCACTCCCGAGCCCTAGAACCGCCTACAAGTGACGGAAGTTTCCACATCAATTCTGGCCAATCCAGATGCTAATAACCGATCCTGACCGTTCATGTTATAGATCTCGTTAGGCTCTTTAATTTGGTATTTGGAAATTTGAATTTTGTTGTGTGGATTAAAAGAACGAGGTGAACGAAATTTGGAGCTTTTCTGGCATTCACTGTTAGAAGGTGGCAGCTCAGAATGGGGAATTAGGGTTTTAGGATTATTCTATATTTGTAATAAAATATTATTAAATTTTCTAGCATACAAAAAAAACCCGTTAATTCCTAATAGCTCCAAATTAAGCCCAATGGATGTTGCCCCTAGCCAAATACCCCTATTCCAGACATAATGGACTAGGTCTCATCAGCCCATTTGATCGTTTCATCCTACTTTTCTTTAAATTAAAATATAAATCATTTAATTGTTTAATTTGATTGTACATTTTAATTTACCGGGGCCACATACTGATTCCAAAAATTCCCAAATAAAATCTAGCTATGTTTTGACGATACGGTCCTAACAAAATTAATTTCATCGAATTTGGAGACTGTTTGAAAAATGGCCATTTTCTGGTCTATCCAATTTGACTAAAATTGACAAAACACGTTTTGATTTACCACGCTCACGTATTAATTCCAAAATTTATGAAAATTGGAATCTTGCAATAATTTAACATTCTGGATCCAACCAAAGTGGTTTTGTTGAAAACGGAGGTCATTTGCAAAATGGTTATTTATTATATTAATATATATATATATATATATTCCATATCTACTATTCTGAATTTTAAAGTGGGCATAACTTTTGATTCCCGTTATGAAATTTCATTTCTGTCTATCTTGCGCCGTCTTCATCCTCCTTCGAATCAAATCGATCTTTTCCGAAGTCTCTCTAATCATATCGGGTCCAAGCAAGATCTTGTCGGTAGACTCCCACCAACATGTAGGCGAACGACACGGCCGTCCATAAAGAGCTTCGAACGGTGCCATGCCAATGCTAGACTGAAAGCTATTATTATATGCGAACTCTACCAACGGAAGATGTTCCTCCCATGTACCTCCGAAATCTAAGACACACAACCTCAATAATCCTCTAGAATACGATTCACCCTCTCGGTCTGGCCGTCCGTCTGAGGATGATATGCGGTGCTCAAACATAACTGAGTCCCTACTGCCTCTTGCAACCTCTTCCAAAACTCGCTAGTGAAGATAGGATCGCGGTTGCTCACTATGCCAGAAGGAACACCGTGCAACCGAACTATTTCTCGAATGTATACGGAGGCTAACCATGGAGTAGTCCTCTTACTCTTCACGGGAATGAAATGGGCGCTCTTAGTAAGTTTTTCTACCACGACCCAAATCCCCGTATTACCCTTCCTCGATCTTGGTAATCTGTCAACAAAGTCCATCGAAACACTTTCCCACTTCCATTGTGGAACCTCCAATGGGTGAAGCAATCCACCGGGCTTCTTTTGCTCTTCTTTTACTTGTTGGCACACCAAGCATCTAGCAACAAACTCTGCCACGTCCTTCTTCATACTGGCCCAAAAGTAAACTCGTCTCATGTCCATGTACATCTTGTCCCCGCCGGGATGGATGGTCATCTTCGAACGATGTGCATCATCAAGAATGGTCTTCCTCAAGTTCTCGTCCTGTGGTACACAAAGTCTACCGTCCCTACGTAACCAACCCTTATCATATAGGATATACCTACGGAGATGGCTCGATGACTCCCCTCCTTTGAGCTTCTCTACTAACTCAACCAACTGTAGGTCGTCTCACTGTGCCTCGCTAATCCGTCCCAAAAGCGTAGGTCTGACCTCTAAGGATGCTAGCAAACCGGGTACAAAGTCAACTGAAGGTTTAAAGTCAAACGTAGAGATGAACTCTAAGCTTCGCCGCTCAACAAACAACGGACTCAAGGACAACCTTTTTCTACTTAAGGCGTCTGCCACCACGTTACCCTTGCCAGGGGTATATGCTATCTCGAAGTCGTAGGACGCTAAGAATTCCATCCACCTTTGCTGCCTTAAGTTCAAGTCCTTCTGAGAGAACAAGTATTTTAGCGATTTGTGATCAGTGAACAATTCGAATTTCTCGCCAAGAAGATAATGACGCCAAGACTTAAGCGCAAATACAATAGCGTCCAACTCTAGGTCATGTGTAGGGTAATTTCTCTCATGTACTCTCAATTGCCTTCCACCATAGGCTATTACCCTTCCATCTTGCATTAAGACTGCGCCTAGTCCGGTCCCACAAGCATCGGTATAAACGGTAAATGGCTTACTCCCATCTGGCAACACTAAGATTGGGGCTGTGGTCAAAGCTCTCTTCAAACGTTGGAACGCATCATTACAATCTACGTCCCATATGAAAACTAAGTTCTTCTTCGTCAAGCGTGTTAATGGGGCTGATATTTTTGCGAAGTCTTTGATGAACTTCCTATAGTAGCTAGCCAACCCTAAGAAACTCCTCACCTCGGTAGCATTTTTAGGAACCTTCCAATCTTGGATGGTCACTATCTTCGCGGGATCCACAACTATCCCTTCTTTGGAAACCACGTGCCCTAAGAATCACACTTCCTTCCTCCAAAAGTGACATTTAGAAAATTTAGCTTTAAGGCTATGCACTCGACGAGTCTCCAACACTTCCCTAAGATGTAGGGCATGCTCTTCCTCGCTTTTAGAAAAGATCAAGATGTCATCTACAAAGACTACCACGAATTTATTAAGGTACTCCCTAAACACCCTACTCATCAAATCAACAAAGTATGCGGGGGCGTTTGTCAAACCGAAGGGCATCACAAGCCACTCGAAGAAACCGTCTGGAGTCCTAAATGCAGTCTTGTCTATGCTATCCTCAGCCACTCTCAACTGATGGAAACCAGTGGCTAAGTCCAACTGCGAAAACACTGAGGCGCCAACTAACTGATCGAAAAGATCGTCAATCCTCGGCAGTGGGTGTCTATTCTTCTTAGTAAGCTTATTAAGTTCTCTATAGTCCACACAAAGTTGAGGGACCCATCTGCCTTCATGGAAAATACTATTGGAGCACCCCACTCCGATATACTACGTCTAATGAACCCCTTCTCAAGCAATTCTTTCACTTGCTTACTAAGTTCTCTTCTCTCTCTTGGAGCCATGTGGCGCACTGGCAATGCAACCGGCTTTGCATTATCTACTAGATATATTCGAAAGTCTATCTCACGTTTCGGGGGTAAACCCCTCACCTCATCGAAGACATCAGCATATTCACAGACTATGGGAATAGAATGTAAATCATCGTCGGATGCGTCAAGGGATTCTAGGTAGCTAAGCATTACTGGACCTCTAGGGTCACAAGAAATATCAAGGGTCTTTCCAAAACGAGTCAACAATCTAACTACCCTTCTTTCACAATCTAGGATGGCCCCATATCTAGTTAGCCAATCCATACCTAGAATTAAACCGTAGCCCATGAAGCCAAGAACAAAAGTGTTGCACTCAAACTCAATGCCCAAGATAAACACTCTCAAATCCCGACAAATCATAGAAAGATGAGCCGAACCACCAATAGGATTTGAGACTACTAAGGGATCAGTAACAAGACTAGTATCTAGGTGCACTATTTCAACTAATGATGTAGAGATAAACGAATGTGATGTGCCAGAATCGAATAAAGTACGGACATGATGATCAAACAGAAAAACTAAATTTTCAACGGAAATTGCTCTACCTCGTTCTAGCAGCGGTGAGACCACGAGAGCCTGAACTTGTCCCCTTGCCTGCCCTGGTGCCATAAGAGCTTGCACCTGTCCCCCCGAGGTAGACCCTGCACTCTGCCCTTTCTTTGGGCAGTCCTTAATAAGATGTCCCGCCTCGCCACAGTGGAAACAACCAGTCTTCTTTTTCTTCCTACAATCTTTGCTTAGATGGCCGGGTGTCCCACAGTTAAAGCATTTCTTCTTCCCCTTAGCATTGTTGCCTTTTCCACCTTTCTTGTTCTATTGTTGCTGTTGCGACTTCTTTTGATCCCTTTTCTTCTCGGGTGCCTTATTAGCATTGGCGCCCTTCTCCTCTTCATGCATGAGCACCATGTCAACTAGTCTCTAGAAGGTAGACCCCATGGGAATGTGGGTCATAGCTAACCCATGAAGCGGTTCATTTGAAATCTTAGAGCCTTCTTTTATGGAGTATTCACCAAGTCCAAGACAAATCTTGCCAATTGGTTGAATTTGTTGACGTACTCTTTCACCGATAGATTCCCTTGCTTCAACGCCAAAAACCTTTCCATGTATAAATTCTCTTCAGCCCGCGAGAGAAACTTCGCCTCAAACCTCTGCCTAAAATTCGGCCATGTATCGATTGGACGTCCCCCATTAGTGACCTCCCACCAAAACGAGTCCTCATCCTTCATTAGCCAGGCAGCTAGCTGGAATTTTCTTCCATTATCCACTTCAAAGATTCCAAACAATTCTTCCACCTCCTTCAGCCAATTACGAGCTTCAACAAATGTCTCCGTCCCGTGAAAAGGTTTTCCACCCATTGCCCTAAAGTCCTTACATATCATAGCAAAAGTATCAACGCGAGGAGGAGGGGGAGGAGGAGGAGGAGCATTTGCTGGACCTGCGGTGGCGGCCCTAGCCTCGAGATATTGACGAAACCATCCGGGTACATGAACACCCTCTGGTATCTCAGATGCTTCAGACATGCTGAAACGAAAAAGGAAAGATTCAATATAAAAAGGACTGAAGGAAAGATATATGGCTCTTGGGGTAATGCTTTCTAAAATAAGCTTTTCTCTTGAAAATACTTTCCTTAAAACGTACTTTTGAAGGTACTTCTTTATAAAAATTGTTTTGAAAAGTAGTTTTTCAAAATTCATATCTGTTTTGGTAACCTTCAGCTCTGATACCACGTGTAACACCCCACGTCCATTAATGTCACTCACAAAGGGAATGCATTAACTTCTATGGAGCGTTTTAAGTAAGTATAGAACAGAAACTTAACAACCAAACATATATAAACAGTACTTAAAGATTTAAAACTTTATTTCATTGCAGCGGAAAACTAATATGTTTGCTTATATCATCAAAAACCAGAGTCAAAGTACATAATATCCATCTTGACTACCAAAAGTACATAAATTGAAAGACATAATCCCCAATACAAAATAGCCATGAATAAAAGAGAAGCTGAACTTTACTTCAGCGATCCAAGCAATCTTCTAAAAGCAGTCCAAAATCAAGCTCCACTGGTGCTAGTTCCAACCTGAGCACCAGGGGGGGAAGGAAGAAAAGAGGAGGAAACAAAGGGGGTCAGACATAAAGTCTGGCGAGTGCGATAACTTTAACAATATAATTAACAAAGTAACTAGGCTAAGGCATAAGTTGGAAAATAAGGAAATGACCATGAACCATTGAGTATGGCAGAGTAAATAAGGAAACAAGATGAACAACGATATCGTTAAAGCGCACCTAACCCACTGTAAGATAATGACTAAACTACACCAACACTATGAGATAATTGCTATACTGCACCACCCTAGTAACTGCACCACCACTAGTCACCATAAGGTTGATCCCGCCTACAGACTTAATAATGATATTGGTAGTTTCGTGTACCCCTAGCTGCCTTCATAGGTGCCGCCTGCCCCTATCTCCACTAGGTGTACCCACTACCCCCAAGCGATCGGCTCCCTAACTCGTAGATACCCGTGGTGGCCCCACAGTGGGGTGTATCAATCCCCAAAGTGGCAACCCGATACAACCAACAATGCACGGCTTATACCTACACGATGCAACAACGTCTTACCTACCAGGCCGGGTCCACACACGCATATGAACCCGTTGGACTTGCGTTGCCACCGCTAACCCGGTTTGGCCTCTTACAGTCAAGCCCAGTATGCATGTCCCATCCTCGACTTGGGTCGAGCCCACAAAGATACGTATGGGTTACTGGTTGAAACGGGCCCCCATTACTTGACACAAGCTATCCACCTAAGCTTGGTCCCCTCTAGTACATCCCACTTAACCCACTTCTTATTCATGTTTCAATTACATGTTTCAATTTTGGTTAAGTGTTTCTAATCGTATTTCCAAATGCCACCCAAGGCACCCACTAGATTCCACATGCCACCCAAGGCACCCACTTAACCCCCTCATGTCCCACTACATGTTTGTCTGGTTAATTGTTTCTTAATTCATTAAGACCGTAACCTCATAAAGACCTCTCACATTAGACTGACATTTGTGGCAGCTGGATTTGCCGGGTGGGTCCGGGCAGTCTTACACCACAAAAGAGTCTAACCTCGTGTCTTTACAATTGTTACGTATTTAATTTGTGCCTAAGACCTCTCACATTAGACTGGCATTTGTGGCAGCTGGATTTGTCGGGCGGGTCCGGGCAGTCTTACACCACAAAAGAGCCTAACCTCATGTCTTAGACGATTAATTACTCCTAATTAATCATTCCCCAATTTGAATTACTTTCCCTATTCAAATTATCAATCAATTCCAAATTTAACGATGTCCATAATTGAATCAATTATGTCCATCCATTTATGGTATGTAAAATCATACCAATTTTCATCTCAAATTTACTTTATGCCTTTTAAGGCATTTATGCCAATTAAATCTTTTAATATTATCCCCTTTACCCCACGTTGTGCGTTTGTTCGTTTAACGTAAAATATACGTTAGACTCGAATAGTCTAACTCATGGAATAAAGAGAAAACATCACAATATACACATAATTAAATCATCGATCTAAACATAGGGGTGAATTTGCATGTGTGAATGATGTTCTACATCTAAAACTTGCATAGGCCAAAGTTACAACTTGCATAAACAACATATGTCATGGATCCAAATCTAAGGGTGTAGACTTGCATAGGTAATAACCACACATTTTCATAAATCATGTATGTCATAGATCTATATCTAAAGGTGTTAACTTGCATAGGCAATACCCCTAAACTTGCATAACATGATTCATATTCTAAACTCATATATTTATATAAACTTGCATATGTGATTTATGCATCGTAATAATGGTGTAGACTTGCATCTAACATGTAAAGTATCATGTAGAATTTGGCATATAACTCATATATGTCATAGCCTAACTTTTAATCAAATTTTCACATAAACTAGATGTCATAACCATGAAGGTCACCTATAATTTTTCCCAACTTGTGTATGATTCATGTTTAAATCAAAATCTAAACTTGCATACATATGATTTATCATATGAATCAACATAACCAAACTAGCATATGAAACATGATGATTTGATTACATATAAAATTACAACATAGATGATAGCAACATAACTTTACATCATAAATGATAACATCGCAACATAACGTCATAGAGATTTCAACACAATTCTACAACATAATTACAACATGCGATCAATAATTCACATCACATCCATACAATCCGCATTATAACTTAATCCAATTAAATTACTAATTATTTTATTAAAATTATCGAACTCACAACTCAAAAGCGGTCTTGAGTTCTGAATTCTAATTTCTGAAGTTGTATTAGCTCTCCTTTGAAGAAGATTCATTGTTAGGGTTGAATAGAACTGATTTGATTTGCTGTTCTTCCTCTTTAATTTGTGGATGCTACTCTAGGGTTCAAGACGACAGCATGACGACCATAGTTTCAGTTTTAATTCTGATTTAGGGTTTGAGTCTATGGGTCTTTTTATAGAGTTTTGAATTAATTTAAGCCGTCAGATGATCTTAGGGTTAATCAAAACCATTCAGTCATGATAGGGTGACACCTCAGCCCTAATGACTCAGCAAGGAGTCAGAAAGTACTCAGCAATATGGGTCAGTCTGAACCAGAAAGCTGTGCAGGCCTGCTGCCTCGGCCCGGGCGCACTTGGCAGGTGCACCAGTGCAAATTTGTACTGGCGCACTTCCCAAGTGCGCCAGTGCAAATATTTTTTTTTCTCTTGTTTTGCCACCAAACTTCGTTCGTCCATAACTCCTTTATCCGGTACCTGTTTCCCGCAAACTCGGACTCTATTTCAACCAGAATTCTGAGACGAACACAATGGCGCAACCCCATTCCCTTAATTTTCACGTCTGAGATTAATTATTCTTTAATTTAGTTAATTCGATTATTCAAAAATCCAGGGTGTTACATAAACCCTAGAAACAAATGTTTTGAGTTCTCACACTAGTCCCATGACTGACCTGGAGTTTATTGTTCCCACACCTAAACTTTGGGTGCTGTTTACACCAAAATTTGGCAAAACAACCAAAGTATTGCTTAACGCGTCTCCTAATTGGAGGCGGAATGCTTAGAAAGCATGTCACCTTTTCATAGACAAGGCGTAAGAATACCTTTTTATTATATGAGGCCATATCTAATATATCAAAACACCAAAATGCGAAAAGAAGACAAGAGTTTATAGTGGTTCGACTCTTATTCAAGTCTATATCCACTTTGAAGATAGAATCTCATTATTCACCAAGAATTTTACAACATTTCCTCATTTATACATTCATAAGAGCTCTTTTGACATGCATTCATCTTTACACTCCTTTGAGAATGGTAGAAAGCTTGAAGCACTTATGCTTTTCCCTCCATGGAAGCCATGATCATATGCTTGATAGATCTTCGATAAAGCATGAAGAAGAGATGTTGAAACGTTTGGAGAAATCCAAGAACCAATTTGGCAGCACCTCCTCTTCTTTCCGGAAAAGTCCCCCCAAAATGATGGAGGTGGGGTGCTACTTATAGGCGAAGGAATGGCTGAAATCTTGTATTCAAGATCTTGGTCGGTATTTTTGGGTATTTACGAAGATGCCACTACCAGTTGTCACCAGCTGTCAAGTCGTTTTGAGTGTTATAACCGACCAGGGGCCTTTGCTGAAGGAAAGAACGACCAGGAAGCTTGCGAACGACCAGGGAGCTGAAGCCTTGAAGCGGACCGACCGGATGTTGAGGGAACAAGATGGCGCTATACTCTGGACATGCGGGCCGACCAGGGATCTTCGTAGAGCGGACCAACCCTGAAGCTTTGAAGCTTGTCAAAGCGATCAGGCTCTCATGAAGACGAGATCGACCAGCTACGACAGGTTGGAGCATTCAAGAAGCTAGAGGGTGATGAGATCGACCAGATGCCTTCCGTATTTGGAGCGACCAGATGTTTGAGAGTATAACAGAATTGGCTTCTCGGAATGTGGATCGTCCTTGGGAAAAGAACGAGCTGACGTCCTCCATATTTGGAGCGACCAGGTGTTTGATTAAGCTTTTCGATCGAGCGAGCCATGAGGGAGATGGAGAATAACCAGGATTGAAACCGACCATCCACGTAATCATGCTGAGCCTATTTGGACCTGTGTGTAGAGAAAACCGATCGGCTCGTCATTACAAATTATGCCGACCCAAACAAATCCAGACTGACTACTCTGCATGGAAGAAAAAGCGACCAGGGGGCGTGTGAGGAAAAAGGCGACCAGAGGTCTCGCCTACAACGACCGACCCTTCTTTAATTGTCACAGAACCGACCCCAACAAATCTGTTGATAACCCATCGATCGATTTAAGTGGATAACATTTTGCCCCTCGGAGTTTCATAATTTTTTACGAAAAACTATGGACTTCGAAATATTGTGCGATATACTAATGGATTGATCAGGTTTAACTGGGGGTCGGTTTTAGACTTAACTTGCATGGGTCGGTTTTTTTTCTCTTCAGGTTGATTCGTTCCAGTCAATAACGAGACAAGCTGGTCGGTCAGGCTATATAACCTCTCCTTAGCCCCTTGATATTCCTCACTTTTCCAACTCTGACTTTTTCACTTTAATGGCGGCGCCTTTTTGAAGACAATTCTCCAATCCTCATTTCGTTCCATCGATCCTATTCAGGAATCCAATCTATTTACGGCCACTTATCCCGAATCTTCGACATAGGTTTGAATCCCAGTCGCTCGAATTTACTTTTCACCGAGACCTGGAAGTCCGATCCAAACTTCTTCATCTAGTTGATCTAATCGCAGGTATATGTATCTATTTCTTTGCTAATTCGAGTATGATCAATGTTGACTTGAATTTGAAATGGATCCCGCCTTGGGTTGAGCTGTATTCGAACTGGTTTCGACGTATAATTGTGATTTGCAGTAGAATCCTTGTAGTTTTTCTTTGCTGCGATGATGATCACAATATGTTTGAATGGCTGACGCATGCATAATTTTCTGCTTAAACCATTATTTCGTGATATTTTCATTATGTATTCGCACTGAATAATCAGGCTAACAACACGTTTGTATAAATGTTTGATTTGATGAAGCTATGGTAACGTGATGCACGTCTGATTTTCCTTCTAAAATCTTCCTTTTATACTATTTGTATCTCATATTTGTAGCAGTGACCACGTTTGCTTTTAAAGTACGACCATCTCAGGTCAATTTTTTGTGTGTATTGCCTCTAAAACCGACCAGCTTCGAACCGACTAGGGCTTTGTTTGATCGACCTGAGGTGAAGTTTGATACAAACTGACCCAGGCAAGTTTTGAGCGACCAGAGCTTTAGTTTTTTGAATGATTTTTGCGACCAAGAAACGGTCGGTTTCGTGTGACCGGAACTTTACTGGTCATGAGCGACCAGTCCCTGTTTTGGCTTTGAACCGACCTGACCTTTAGCTTGCAGTACCAACGACACTTGAATTTGATTGTTGACCACAAGTTTGTGAAATTCTTGTGCAGGATGGATATGTCTCGAGAGGAGTTTGTAAAGAAATATTTTGATAGGGACACCGACACGACCGTCCAGCCTTCCGTGAACTCCCCTCCACTTATTCGGCCTTCTTATCCTGAACTCCAAGCTGTTATAAACAGGCCCCGTTATACCCCAGGAGTATGTGATGCTAAATTTGCTCGACGCCTTCCCGATTGGAATTTACAAGGAGTTACTTCCAATGTAGATGTCTCTTCTTCTGATCGTCAGATTATATTCAGTGATATGAACGTTGTTAAATCAAGATTACTGAGCCGAATGGAGGATGCTTTGGAGCAGTTTAATAGACAAATGGTCATGCTGAAGGATCAAACCGCTCAGAAACTTCAAGATTGGTACACTCAGGCCGGAGATTTGGATAAACTTCATAGGGAAAATCTTGAGCAAATTGTTGTCTTGGAAGGGGACAAGATGAAATTGATTCAAGCTTTACGAGCTCGGGATACCATCATTGATGCTTTCCCAAAAAGTGATATTGAACTAGCAGGTTCCTTTGACAAGAGGCATGCTTCTGGTGCTTCCTCCTCAGGTTCTGTCCCAGCGAAGAGGAAGGTCGGGAGGCCTAAGAAGCGCCCGATTGTATAACCCTCTTTGTTTGATGATCTTTTCCTTCTGAACTTTTAATTTAGACTGGTTTGTAGTAAGCGAGTGCCAGCCCTCGCCTTTGACTTCTAGACTGTTTTTTGTTAGTACTCTATGTATGTACTTATGATGCTGGTGGTTTTGCTTTGGTATGTGTATGTGATGTGCTTATGTGTTACGCCTTTGTACTTTTAACCTTGCTATTACGTTTTTTTTTACTTTCTGGTTTGTACACCACGCTTGCACATCTCACTTTACACATTTTGCTCGTTTATGGATTTTTCAACTATATATGGTTGTAGTGATCCTTGGTACATAAGGAATCAAACAGTCACTTTTTGTGATATGATATGCCCCCGTACCAATGGAATATTTCAACCTTGAGATATTGAAAATGGTCTTAAGAATTGGATGTTTTAAGTTGTAATCAGAATTTAAAAAGTGTTTGTCATTGCACTGTGACATTTGGAGCTTTTTGTCCTTCATACAAACTTTACATGTATTATTTGGAATTCTCCATTTTTTGCATCTGGGCGGAGTAGATATTGAGAAATGAATGGATACCTCTTGAGGAGGTTTTTTTTTTGCCCAATTTATGATGTTATTTGGTCAGATATCTACTAGTCTTTGCAGTCGATCGGGTGCCCCCGGAGAGGTCTTGGGTTAAAGACTCGGTTTGGCAATAACGTGGTCAGTTTTTTGCTGACTTTAAGTTATTTGACTGAGCACCCCCGGAGAGGTTTTGGGTTAAAGGCTCAGTTTGGTAATAACGTGGTCAGATTTGTACTGACTTTAAGTTATTTGACTGAGCACCCCCGGAGATGTTTTGGGTTAAAGGCTCAGTTTGGTAATAACGTGGTCAGATTTGTAATGACTTTAAGTTATTTGACTAAGCACCCCCGGAGAGGTTTTGGGTTAAAGGCTCAGTTTGGTAATAACGTGGTCAGATTTGTACAGACTTTAATTTATTTGACTGAGCACCCCCGGAGAGGTTTTGGGTTAAAGGCTCAGTTTGGTAATAACGTGGTCAGATTTGTACTGACTTTAAGTTATTTGACTGAGCACCCCCGAAGAGGTTTTGGGTTAAATTCGTGTCTGCCTAGTTCCGCGGAGTGGGTATTGATTTTGTTGGACATTTGAGTTGATTAAGATGCCTTGGTTATAAATCCATAACCCTAGGTCGATCCTCTCGAATGATACTCCTTTGGTGGAATTTTAGCGAGTTTTTTTGACTTTACTCCGTTGGTTTCTCCCGCTAGTTGTCCTTGGTGTTCTGTTCTTTCTTTTTTATCTTATGGAGACATTTCTCACTTACCGTATTTCGACGGGAGTGCTTTATGGATCCAGGTGCTTAATTTGTCCTTTCGGACTATGCTATGAACTAACACCAGGCTTTCATCGGGGAATGAACCAGCGAATTTTTTCTTTTAATTACGTCCTGTAATCAGAAATCATAACTGAGCATCTTTGAATATATAATCAAAGGTATACGATGTATAATTTAGACAGGAGTCAAAAGAGCTGCTTTATTCATATTCATGTAATTTCATACAAAGTATATATTATATTCATAGAAAAACACAAAGGAATGTGAGCTAAAGGAGTTATTTGAAATAACGCCGGAGGTGATCACTGTTCCAGGCCCTTGGGACTTCTACTCCATCTATAGTCTTGAGCTTAAAGGTACCGTCGAGGAGCTTTTGGTCGATGACAAATGGACCTTCCCAATTGGGGCCAAAGACTCCTGTTGCGGTCATGATCTTCTTTAACACTAAGTCTCCCACTTCGAATGTTCTATGCCTGACCTTTTGATTGAAGTGCCGGGCAACTCTCCTTTGATGGGCGAATATCCTAAGCTCCGATTCAGTCCTTTTTTCTTCGAGTAAATCGAGGGCTTCAAGTTGTAGCTTTTCATTTTCTTTCTTGTTAAAGTGAATTCTGCGGTGAGTAGGAACCTCTAATTTCACAGGTATCATTGCTTCCGATCCAAATGCCAGGGAGAATGGAGTATGCCCTGTCGCAGTTTTATGAGTCGTACGGTAAGCCCATAGTGCAAGTGGCAGTTCTTCAATCCAGTTACCCTTAGCTTTCTCGAGACGTTTCTTAACGGTAGATTTTAGGATTTTGTTGACTGCTTCAACTTGCCCGTTGGCCTGCGGGTGGGCAACTGCTGCAAAGCTTTTCTGAATGTGATATTTGTCGCAAAAGTCTTTGAACTCATCGCTTTCAAATTGTGTGCCATTGTCGGTGATGATCTTCTGTGGAATTCTGAATCTGCATATGATATTTTTCAAAACAAAATTGATTACTTTTCTTGATGTGATGGTCGCCAGTGGCTCAGCTTCCGCCCATTTAGTAAAATAGTCCACAACAACTATGGCATACTTGAAGCCGGATTTTGCAGTAGGTAATACTCCAATCAAGTCTATGCCCCAGACAGCGAATGGCCAAGGACTCAACATTTGTGTCAACTCAGTCGATGGAGCTCTCGGAATCTTTGCAAATTTCTGGCATTGGTCACATTTTTTAGCGAAGATCATAGAGTCAAGATTTACCTCTGGCCAGAAGTAGCCATATCGAAGAACTTTTTTGGCTAGAATTTGTCCGCCTACATGCCCGCCACAATCTCCTTCATGTAGTTCTGCCAGGATTGCTTTGGATTCCTCCTTTGTTACACATCGTAGCAAAGGTGTTGAATATTCTCTCCTGTATAAGTGACCATCCTGAACGAGATACAAACGGGACTTTCGTAGCAACTTCTTGCGATCCTTCGGGTTTTCAGGAAGTGTCCCATGGAGTATATAATTCTTGATGGGGGTCATCCACGAGTCTGGCTCGTCAGTTGTCTCCATAACCCAATCTATATCAGATTCTTCAACACTGGAACTAGATAAAACTTCAACTGGAACTAGACCGAAGATTTGAGGATCTCCGGTACTAGCCAGCTTTGATAAAGAATCGGCTTTCCAATTTTCTCCTCTAAGGATATGAGAGATAGAATAGTACTCTAGATTGTCAAGAAACTCTTTTACTTTGCGTAGATATGTCGGAAGATTTCCGCTCTTGGTCTCAAATTCACCTTTGATTTGAGAAACCATCAACTGTGAATCGCTGAAGATCAACAAACTTCTCAGGCTTAACTCTTTCGCAACTCTCAGTCCTCCAAGCAAAGCTTCATACTCGGCCTCGTTGTTTGTGACTGGGAATTCGAATCGTAGAGCACAACATATCTGTCGTCCTTCTGGAGTTTCAAACACTATTCCTGCCCCAGCACAGTATTCATTCCTAGCACCATCAACGAAAAGCTTCCATTTGGTGACCAATTCATTGGTTTCTTCCATTTCCTCTCCTCTATCAGTGAACTCGGCAATAAAATCAGCTAGGGCTTGCCCATTTATTGCTTTCCTAGGGTGATAAGTGATATCATACTGACTGAGCTCAATATTCCATTTTAGTAATCTCCCTGAGGTTTCTGGACGGAACAACACTTGTTTCAAAGGTTGATCTGTAAGGACCTTGATAGAGTGAGATTGGAAATAAGGCCTGAGCTTCTGTGAGGCGACAAGCAAAGCATATGCAAGCTTTTCTATCTTCGGATAGTTCATCTTCGCCCCGGTAAACCTTTTGCTGATGTAGTATACCAGCCATTGAACTTTATCTTCTTCCCTTATGAGGGCTGCACTTAGAGCATGGGATGATACTGCAAGATATAGGAACAAACTTTCTCCATCCTTTGGTTTTGACAGCATCGGAGGTGATTCCATATGCTTGATAAGATCCTCAAATGATTGCTGGCATTCAGGAGTCCACTGGAAATTCTTTCTTTCCTTTTTCAATGCATCAAAGAGGGGAATACACCTGTCTGTTGCCTTTGAAATGAAACGGCTTAGAGCTGCTACATTGCCATTCAAACTTTGGAGTTCCTTTTTAGTCCGCGGAGCTCGCATTTCTCGCAAGGCAACCACCTGTGCTGGGTTTGCTTCAATGCCCCGAGCGTTGACCATGAAGCCAAGAAACTTCCTGGAAGCTACACCAAATGAACATTTGAGTGGATTCAGCTTCATGACGTATCTCCTCAGGATTTGAAACATCTCGTCAAGGTCTTCCATATGACTTTTTGCTTCCTTGGATTTCACCAACATGTCATCAACATAGACCTCCATGGTTTTTCCAATTTGCCCTTTGAACATTGAATTCACCAGACGTTGATACGTGGCACCTGCATTTTTCAAACCAAACGACATTACCTTATAACAATACAAACCACGATCAGTTATGAAACTAGTACTATCTTGGTCCGGCTCGTGCATCATGATCCGATTGTAGCCTGAATATGCGTCCATGAAAGACAACAGTTCATGCCCCGCCGTTGCATCGACAAGCTGATCAATTCGAGGCAGGGGGAAACTGTCTTTTGGGCACGCTTTGTTTAGATCAGAATAGTCAACACACACCCGCCATTTGCTGTTTGACTTTTTCACAAGAACTGGGTTGGACACCCATTTAGGGTAGGTGGACTCGCAAATGAAGTTGTTCTTTAATAGCCTATCCACTTCATCCTCCAAAGCCTCAGATCTCTCAGGGCCTTGCATCCGTCTTTTCTGTTTCACAGGATGTATGCTAGGATCAATGTTCAGCTTATGCACAATTACCTCCGGAGATATTCCACACATATCTGAATGGTTCCAAGCAAAGACATCCAAATTCGTCTTTAGAAAAACAATCAATTCTTGTTGCAGCAAAGGATCCAACCGAGAGCCTATCTTTACCACCTTATCTGGATCGTTATCATGGACCTATATAGAAATGGTAGCTTCAGCCGGTGCTGCCCTTTCCTCCCCCGCACTGGTTTTTCGCGGATCCATATCTTCTTGCATGTCGTTGTATTCTCCAGCACAGGGGGAGGTCATTAATTGCTATGAGGGGGCCTCATGGATGCAGAGAAGAGTCTCCACATCCTTCTTGATGTCATACTTGCGAGCTTCAATCAACTCTGCCATATAGCAGTCTCTTGACTCTTGAGGATCTCCTTTGATTACTCCCACTCCGTTTGCAGTTGGGAACTTCATCGTCAAGCACTATGGAGCAAGAGCTATCTTGAAAGCAGCTAGCGCTGGTCTTCCCAAAAATGCATTATACCCTGAAAGCGAGTATATTATCACAAAAGACTGCATCATGGAAACTTGCTTCTTCCCCTCACCAAGCTCTACGAGGAGATCGACTACACTAATAGGCTGAGTTGGTACACCAATGAAACCGTGTATTTTATTTTTACTTGCTCGCACATTATCCATGGACAACCCCATTTTAGAGAAAGTATTATAAAACAGGACATTTACAGATGCCCCATTATCAATCAGTACCTTCTTTACTATTGCTGGACCCAAGCCAATAGTGATCACCATTGGATCAATGGTTGGAGTCAATAGTCCACTAGAATCCCAATCTCGGAATACCACATCTTCCCAGGATGTTTTTGGCATTTTCCAACGAAGTGAGTTACTGCAAACTTCGAATCCATTTTCTTTTGAAGAACTGCCTAGTTCATTTGTATACCTGACAATATCCTCCCAGGTATCTCCTGCAGGATAGGTCCACCACTGATCGTGTTGATAACGGGTCGAGAACCATTTGCAGGTGTTCTTCCATCTTGACTTGGATGAATCTGTTGCCCTTGAGTAAGCTCAGTATCTGACGAACGTTTCACATACTCCTGAAGACGGTTTTTCCTTATCAACTCTTCAATCAGATTCGTCAAGTGCCGACACTCATTTGTGTCATGACCCGGTCGATTATGAAATCAGCAAAACCTTCCTGAATTTGCAGCTTCTTCGGGCACCTTTATTGGTTTTGGGCTTGGATAATCCTCTGTAGCCTTAGTTGCCATGTATATGTGCTCAAGTGTATCATTCAACGGAGTAAGGTCCGTAGGCTTGAAGAAGCGACGCTTTTTAAAATCCTTATCATTCTTGGCATCGTTACCGTTTCCTCTTTTTTGCACCCCACCTGAATTTATTTGATTGGTTTTTGTAGAAGCTTCTTTTTTTTCCAGAGCCACATTAGTTTTGGTCATGCCAACAAAATAAACGGGATCATCTTCAAGACACATGTATTCCTCGGCTTTGTCATAGAATTTCTCTAATGTATTGGGCTTCTTTCTCTTTAACCACCTTCCAAATTCAGAATGTTTATCTATGCCCCCCTTCAAGGCCATTAGAATTAACCTTGGCTCGTGGGTCCCTACTTCAGCAGCGGCAGCATTAAAACGACTTAGAAAAGATCTAATCGTTTCACCCGGGACTTGTTCCAACTCGTTGAGGGACATAATATCTCTAACCTTCGTTGTCTGGAGGCGGAACTGATCTTGAAAGCATCTTGCTAGTGTGAAAAAATTATCAATAGACCTGGGAGGCCATTTAGTGAACCATAATGATGCTACTCCTTCCAAGTACACTGGGAAGTACAAGCACTTAAGCTCGTCAGTTGCTTGGGCCCCATCCATGTGTTGGTCGTATCGAAACAAAAACACATTGGGGTCGCCCGTCCCATTGTAGGCTTGGATTGTAGGTGGCTTGAATTTCCGCGGGAAGGTTGCCTTTTTGATTATTTTAGTGAGAGGGGTTTTTGATGGCACGAACTCCCATTCAGCCTCACTATCATTTCGAGATTTGCTTTCTTTCATAAGCTGTTGGACCATTTTCAGGAGGCGTTCCTTCTCGTAGAGGCTATCTGCAGGGCGGACGCTTTTGTCTCGACCGGCAGCTTGCTTAAGCAAGCCATCACGGTTGTGTCTCCGGGGTCCTGGTCTTTCATCATTAGAAAGCGCCCCTTTGGCAGAATTGGCCGCTTGACGAGAAGTAATCCCCGCGTTATGGTTCCGATCAACATGCCTCAAATTCTCATGCTTTCCTTTATTAGGATCAGAGATCTGTTGGATAGATTTTTCTTGGTTCAGACTAGAGGAAGAAGAACCGGTACCTTTTGCATGAGCAGGCTTTGTGGCTACCTTTGTTGTAGCGGCTTGAAGAGCAAAGAGTTAATCTAGCCTTGCCATTATGGCCTTGTTAGCTATTTCCTGCTGTTGTGTCAGACCAGCGACGGCTTGATCAAGCTCGCCTCTTGTGACATTCACGCCTCCATTCGATGTTTCGCCTACTTCACGCCGGTTAACAGCGGGGGTTTCCTCTCGATTTCCTTCATCAGATGCTCTAGCCCTTGCTTCCTTATTTTCTTTTGGCGGCATTATTCCAGAAAGTAGCTTGGACTTTGAGGAGAGTTCGTCAGAAGGCCCAACTCGTAGATTCGAGCGGTCTATTTTGAGACTAGGCTCAAAAACTCCAAGATCTTCACAATATATTTGATGTCAGAAAGTAGATCGGCCCCACGGTGGGCGCCAAATTGTTTACACCAAAATTTGGCAAAACAACCAAAGTATTGCTTAACGCGTCTCCTAATTGGAGGCGGAATGCTTAGAAAGCATGTCACCTTTTCATAGGCAAGGCGTAAGAATACCTTTTTTATTATATGAGGCCATATCTAATATATCAAAACACCAAAATGCGAAAAGAAGACAAGAGTTTATAGTGGTTCGACTCTTATTCAAGTCTACATCCACTTTGAAGATAGAATCTCATTATTCACCAAGAATTTTACAACATTTCCTCATTTATACATTCATAAGAGCTCTTTTGACATGCATTCATCTTTACACTCCTTTGAGAATGGTAGAAAGCTTGAAGCCCTTATGCTTTTCCCTCCATGGAAGCCATGATCATATGCTTGATAGATCTTCGATAAAGCATGAAGAAGAGATGCTGAAACGTTTGGAGAAATCCAAGAACCAATTTGGCAGCACCTCCTCTTCTTTCCGGAAAAGTCCCCCCCAAAATGATGGAGGTGGGGTGCTACTTATAGGCGAAGGAATGGATGAAATCTTGTATTCAAGATCTTGGTCGGTATTTTTGGGTATTTACGAAGATGCCACTGCCAGTTGTCACCAGCTGTCAAGTCGTTTTGAGTGTTATAACCGACCAGGGGCCTTTGCTGAAGGAAAGAACGACCAGGAAGCTTGCGAATGACCAGGGAGCTGAAGCCTTGAAGCGGACCGACCGGATGTTGAGGGAACAAGATGGCGCTATACTCTGGACATGCGGGCCGACCAGGGATCTTCGTAGAGCGGACCAACCCTGAAGCTTTGAAGCTTGTCGGAGCGATCAGGCTATCATGAAGACGAGATCGACCAGCTACGATAGGTTGGAGCGATCAAGAAGCTAGCGGTGATGAGATTGACCAGATGCCTTCCTTATTTGGAGCGACCAGATGTTTGAGAGTATAACAGAATTGGCTTCTGGGAATGTGGATCGTCCTTGGGAAAAGAATGAGCTGACGTCCTCCATTTTTGGAGCGACCAGGTGTTTGATTAAGCTTTTCGATCGAGCGAGCCATGAGGGAGATGGAGAACGACCAGGATTGAGACCGACCATCCACGTAATCATGCTGAGCCTATTTGGACCTGTGTGTAGAGAAAACCGATCGGCTCGTCATTACAAATTATGCCGACCCAAACAAATCCAGACTGACTACTCTGCATGGAAGAAAAAGCGACCAGGGGGCGTGTGAGGAAAAAGGCGACCAGAGGTCTCGCCTACAATGACCGACCCTTCTTTAATTGTCACAGAACCGACCCCTACAAATCTGTTGATAACCCATCGATCGATTTAAGTGGATAACAGGTGCCAATAATTTTTCCATGGGCAGCTAGTAGTTTGGTTTGCAAGTTTAATCTTCAGAGCTGGATTCAGGTATGGAGCTAGAATTATGTTTTGGGTTTTACTTCTTCCACAGAAGGTGAATTTGTATTTCTTTCCGCTGAGCTTATGTTGTACTCTGATATTCCTTATAACGACCTGGGGATTTTCGACTCTGAAAATCGACACAAATTCCCATGTCGACTATTCAGACATCGGAGATACCAGATAGTTAATAGAAAGAAGTTAGAGGGTAAGAATAGATAAGGTAGAACTATTAGAATAAAAGAAGAAGAAGAACACAACAACATCAGAGTAACACGAATCTCACAGTGGAACGAATAAAATATAGTATACATAATAACATTGAAACACTAATCTGTATATATTAGAGTGCAACACTTACATCACATCGGAAATAAACAATAGCTATAAATTGCTGCTGAAACCTCCTGCTCCAAGCTCCATCTAGTGCGTCTGTAAATCCCGACTACTTGATTGCCCGTACAAATTTGGGCACCCAAGAGTTTAGGGAAAAGAAAAACAAAATAAACTCTAGGTCAGTCATGGGACTGGTGTGAGTAAACTTCAACCATTTGGTTTAACTTTTCAAAATCATTTTCAAAAGAAATGATAATCGTAAGACCGATCCACACATAAACATGGATGGTTTTTACCTTACGATAACCCAAAACATTTTCAAAATCAATACATTTCTGATATTATAATAATGTCTAACCACAAATAATTAACAATCTAGCAGAACGCTTGCATCTCACGTTGCACATATATATAGTATACAATCAAAACCGCAGGCTCTTATTGGAGGTGGGATTCCGACTATGACAAGTTATGGAACCACCAGCCGATAGTGTATCTCTAGAGAGGAATACACTGGGTTCAACAAGAACGTCTTGCAACCTGGCCCATACATGACCGACCACTAATTTCTCTTGAGTGTATCGAATATATTGTCACCTACGGTTGCTAGCAACATAACCGTTCCCGGGAGATACAGAAGCGAAAAGAATTAACAAATATGAATATTCTCTAGATGGTGACAATACACCCTAATGGGGGCGACCCACTTAGCCATGCTGCCTGCCCGATTTTTTTCATTTCCCGGTTGATGAGGCTTGAGGTCATAACGTATCTTTTGACAGATCATACATTCATTTACTTTGAATGCCACATCGTCATACCTGCCAAATCACAAATTGATTTCCACAAAAATACCACGGGTGTAAAGCTAAGAGAAACGGATTCCTCCACCACCAAACATGGATAAGTTTGAAGCGATCAACTTACGTAATCCATTAGATATACGCTGTCAGACATTCGTCCATACACGTTGTCCTGGGTCTAGACAAACCTAAGGCACTATTCTGTAAATCCATCTTGGGCAATTTCTACTTAGGATCGCCAGATAGCCCTTGCACAACTCCGTCTTCAATTATCTTCATCATATTTGATTCTCAACGCTAATGCCCATACAGAGTGGATTTCAAAAAATGAACCTGATCCCGGTCTCTCCATATTGACAAGGGAAATGGTCAAAAACTTCGATAGTCGGTGATTTAACTATCAAAGGAAAACATGTGTACAAACAACGGTAGTATTTCCAAATGGAAATCTTACCGAGCAAATCATCAATCAACACTGATCTCCTTTAATTTAATTTGTCATACAATTATTCATTTCCTTATTCCCATTTTTCCATATATTTCTTAAATCCCGTTTACCACACAACTTCTATATTTAGAAACTATACGTTATTAACATTGGAAAACATTTCCAAATTTACTCTCATTTCCTATTTCCTATATTAGACAACATTTCTGACTCTTATGTGGAAAACATTCCCAAAACTCCTTCATTGGATTTAAGCAGATGTTTAAATAAAACATCTCTATGCCCACTCAAACCATTACACTCATTAACTAAATTCACTTAACCAACCTTCACTATCGAACCTTAACCATTCCTTAGTTAAATACAAAGTCAATCAAGTTGGGATATAACTACCTCTCAGACCTTAACTGAACAATATTTCTAACCTCGAAATAGACAAAGTTCGCACTTTAAATCTTCACCAAACTTCCCTACATAACTCTTGGATTCTATTTACGAATCCACTTCTTTTACAGAAATCATTTGATTGTAACAATAGTGTTATAATCCCATGCTTCCGAAATATAATAACTTGAATATACTTTTATTTCTTAATTTAAATAAATGAATAAATGTTTTATTAAATAAAAAAAATCTTGATTTAAAACCCAGAAAGTAAATAATACTTTCCTACATTCGATATAGTCGAATCCCAATTCATAATCGTCTCTCGAATAATCTCCATTCGACAACTCTTTTCTTCAAATAAACTACATTCGATAACTCTTTTCTTCGAATAACTATATTCGATAATATCTCCTTTTTCCAGTAAACTATATTCGATACACTCTATTCGAATAACTAATGTTCGACTAACTAATTTCGATTAACTAATTCGATTAACTCTATTTTATTAATTCTAATCGATTAACTCTAATTGATTAACTTTAATTCAATTAACTAATATTCGATTTAACTCTACTTGATTAACTAATATTCGATTTAACTCTAATCCCTAACTCATTCAAATCCCCATTTGAAATTTCTATTTCAAAACCAAATTTTCCTTATAAGTATTTAATTTATAAAATACTCATTTTAATGCATTATTCACATCGAATGTGAAAATATTCCTTTTATATGACCCATTAAGTTTGATTTCGTATTTTAAAGTAATATTCCATTTCCAAATTCTATTTATACTTATATTTATAGGATTATTCATACGAAATCTCCTTTTAACTTCTAACACTTAAATCTCATTTGTAAATCCTTTATAAATGCTACATTAAATTTCAATCTCAAATACCGTTGTTAAAGCCGATTTTTACTTTTATATATAAATTCAGACTTATATATTCAATTTATCTAATGATAAATGATTACTTAATTTATAAAACATTATTTATAAATTAATCTTCTCCAATTTATCTGTTAAAACAGATTTCTATTTAATATTTATTTTCCACTTATTTCCTTTTATAAAATTCTATTCATTTTATAAAGTATTTCCTTTTATAATTCTATTTATATCCTATAAATATTCCGTTTATAATATCCTATTTATTTCATATAAATACTTCCTTTTCCAATTCTATTTGTTTCCAAATATTTCTATTTCGCTTCCACTTGTTTTTCAAATCGATTCTATTTATAAAATCCATTGATTTTATAAAATTCTAAAATTCCATATCCAGTTTGAAATTCCTTTGTATAATTCTACTTATTCTCCAAATTGATATTCCTTCTATAATTCTATTTATTTTCTAAATAAATATTATTTTTATAATACTATTTATTTTCTAAATAAATATTCCTTTCATAATTCTATTTATTTTCTAAATAAATATTCCTTTTATAATATCCTTTGATTTTATAAATATTTGATTTTCAATATACATTTGAAAATTTCCTTTTATACATTCTAGTATCACTTTATGGTATTAAAATACCTAATCAAAAGGATCAATCATCATCCAAACATACATAATAAATAACAGATTATATACCACATCATATATCAGAATATATGAAAGAAAACAGTGTTATAAATATTAAGGAATCCAGTTGGATCCCTCCAACCTATTTTCCTACATCCACAGATGTTAAACAACATAAATACATCGATTCCATTTTAATATGAAATATTTTGATTAACAGAATTGATATTTGGTTAACGATATATATATAAATCTATATCGATAATTTCAACTAATCAACCAACAGTTCAATCAACTAATCAACACACAACAAGCAACCAATATTTATCAGTTTTAAAAATATAAACTAAGCAGAGTTAGTGAGATTTACTCACATTGGACAGTTACCGTTAAATAACGAATAACGATCATTGATTTGGATCCGACAATTTATTTTGCTATAAATTGTAGCAAGCTCCAATTCACTCCCAGTCAGTTTCATTATGTAGCTCCCGTCCATACGATCCCAACGGATCTTGTTTCGTTAGATTCTGATACCGTATGTGAAATTTATTGACATTACAAGATTGTATATGTCAATTAAATTAAATTAAACAAAATTTTACTTTGTTTTATCGTATTGGGCCTTACATCGTTTCTCATGGCCCATCTTCCTTTCTGAAAAACCACCCGAATACCCTTCTTCGTCCTCATCAATAAATCGCGAGCTCCCTGTAGTAAATACACAACATTTCTGCTACTTCACCCTCCGCGTTTTCACTATCCTCTCAATCATTTTCCAAACGGTTCCCACCACTGGACTCCCCATCTTGACCTCCTCCTTGTCAACATAAACTCAACCAACTCGCACTAATATTCCTCATGCCGTCCTCCAGGTGGTTTTGTGCTTGTACAGTGTCTGATCAACACTTCTAGACACCAAACCCCACCAAAATCATACACGAGGTGCGCCTCACCTCCACAAGGCTAACGCCACCCACCCTTTTTCATCCTAACGCCTGTAGCCTCTCCGACAGCAAACCCTAGCTAACACTGAGAAAGATGAGCGACAGGAAAAGGACGTTGAGCTCCACAATATTCATACCAATGTGGAGAGAAACCTTTCAGCATCGTCAATATATATTTGTTTTGATTTATAACATTTTATTCAAATTGTTATAAAATTTCAAAGTAGAATTTTGTTTACTGGAAGAAGGAAATTCAAGACGGTGGATTTTTCTTTTGACCGGAGGAAATGGAAAACTAGGTTTATAGTGAATGTGTACTTATAGGATGTTTGTGGCTTGTTAAGGAAGCTTCACCCATTTTTTTTAATATTTATTTTTACCATTTTATATTCGTTTTTGCCTTCTAAAAATCCATGTGATCACACACGATATCCAAAAATCATGAAAATGGGCATGCAGCTACAGTTCAACATTACGGACCCAACGAAGCTGGTTTCGTCGAATTCCGACTCCGTTTGCTCACATAGAATATTTTTAACCGTCAAAATATCGACTGTTTTTCACATTAAATTTCGGTACGGCTACATACTTGCTTCAAAGATTATGGAAATTGAAATCTAGTAATAATTTAATATTCTGGATCCAACAAAATTAGTTTCATTGAAAACGGAGGTCATTTGCAGAACTGGCTATTTTTAAAGCTATAAATAAACCAATTTAAATATTAAATATATTTAAAAATAATTAAATTAAATATATATAAATAAATATTATCGTATATATTCACAATAGAATATCATACAGCTCCAATTGGATTTACAACTCGATATTCAAATCCCGGTTGAATCGATATTCAATTTATATTGAAATATCCATTTATAATATAAATAAATCATTATAAATTATAAAGGAATTCCATAACGACTTTTCTAAAATTTGATTTGGACAAAACTCAAAATCAACACAACGAAATCTCGATTTTTCTCTTCTACTAGAAAAATATAGCTCACCAGCTCCGAACGTTTCTTGTTTCACAGAAATCCGATTTAAAACGGATTCTGTATATTTAATTGAAGTTCGAATCGACAAATTACGAACTGCAGCGCCATTTCGAGCTCGATTTTAATTATAATATAATTATACGTTCAACTGTCGTTTATATAATATATTCGTTAATATAATTCAACTCTATACTCAATTATCAATTATATATTATAAATGATCCAATTCACACGATATTGTGAATTTCACTATTTCCGACTATTTAGGAATTAAATATATTATTCTATTATTCATATTAATTAAATATTCAATATTATTTAATTAAAGGACCATTTAAACCTCTAATCACTATTTAAATGATTAAATAAATTAATTACTATACCGTAAAAATACGGGACATTACATTCTTCCCTCCTTAAAATAATTTCGTCCTCGAAATTGCTAAGGTAGAAAATAAACCATATTGATTGGTTAGAACTTATTTGTTCACTTCTTAATTTCAATTTCAACTGAATCAATTTAATTTCAATTAAATATTTATTCCTACTAAAGAAAATTTTCAAAAATCCTGAAAATTTTCTAACACCTTAACTTTTCGAAAAATTTCGCCCGCACCTCCTTTGTACTGGCCAATAGCTCAAACTCCAACTCGCCTCTCTAGGCCTTCTTCAACCCAAAAGAAAATCAAGCAGCTTGCCAATTCGGCTCATCAAGATCTCAAACCCAATCAATATAAATTGGTACCTTTTTGTCGGGCATATCAATACATCCTTTCCCACGGTTACCAATTCTGCATAAACCAATGTCATCCCAATCATTCGGTTATGCCCAAGCCAAATTCTGTCCTTAACACAGATTCCATTTTTAATTTTAACTCTTAGCTTACCAGTCCAATTTCATTTCGGATTATCTTTAATCCAATCTAATTTGATACTTTCTATCTCAATTCATTTTCCACTTAACTGGTTTCGGTTTAATTTCTATTTCTATTTGCTTTTACAAATTCTATTTTAATTTGTTTTAATTCAAACAATCTTCCCCAGGGATTTTCAAATAGTTCAGCTTTTCTAAAACCAGATATCCCTTTTCAGGATCTAAAACAACTTGCTTTTCACAAAACAATTCAAAAACAAAATCTTTGGTAGTAATCTGTCACTTAGCAACTCAAAAATGAAAACTAATGATGTCGCGATTCATCATCAGGGTTATTTCCCAGCTATCGAAGTGAGTTCAATAATATATCCTTTTCAAAATTCACATTTAATCATTTTCATTTTGAAATCATTTCAAAATACCCAACTCAATGTTTGAAACCAATTTAAAATCTCCCAGGATTTTAACATTCTCATATATTTAATTCAAATCCAATTACAAACATTTTTTTCCAAATTTTAGGAATTTTATTTCCAATTCTGATTTTAGTTTCAGATTTAATTCACCTGACTCCAAATTTTACACTTATATGAATTCTGATTGGTTATTTACATAACCTTTTAATTTATAATCTTACTCGATTATAATAATAACCAACATCAAATATACTATAATCAATCAAATATAAATCATTCTTTTATATCAAAATATAATTTGGGTAAAATCATTTCATTTACCCTCTTTTTAAAACATACTGTGTCGGTTTATCGTATTCAAGTGTTTAGTAATCCCTATCGATACGGTGGATCAAAATGATCGACCAGAAGTCACAAACTACTCAACCAATAAATCTCCACAATATAAAACAATTTTTATAAATTCTACAAGTACGTTCACTCGTATATATTCACTCAAACTCAATCTAGGGCATTACTAACCCCATCTCTATTGAGTCACGCCATAGAGCCAAGGTAATCACTTAACCTTCAGCTTTGATATCACTGTAACGACCCAGGGAATTTCGACTTCCAAAATCGACACAAATATCCATGTCGACTATTCAGACATCGAAAATACTGGATAGTTAACAGAAAGAAGTTAGAGGGTGAGAATAGATAAGGTAGAACTATTATAATAGAAGAAGAAGAAGAACACAACAACATCAGAGTAACACGAATCTCACAGCGGAACGAATAAAATATAATATACAAAATAACATTGAAACACAAATCTGCATATATTAGAGTGCAACACTTACATCACAGCGGAAATAAACAATGGCTATAAATTGCTGCTGAAGCCTCCTGCTCCAAGCTCCATCTAGTGCATCTGTAAATCCCGGCTACTTGACTGCCCGTACAAATTTGGGCACCCAAGGGTTTAGGGAAAGAAAAATAAAATAAACTCTGCGTCAGTCAAGGGACTGGTGTGAGTAAACTTCAACCGTTTGGTTTAACTTTTCAAAATCATTTAAAAAAATATGATAATCATAAGACCGATCCACACATAAACACGGATGGTTTTTACCTTACAATAACCCAAAACATTTTGAAAATCAATACTTTTCTGATATTATAATAATGTCTAACCACAAATAATTAACAATCTAGCAGAACGCTTGCATCTCATGCTCCACATATATATAATATACAATCAAAACCGCAGGCGCTTATTGGAGGTTGGATTCCGACTATGACAAGGTATGGAACCACCTTCCAATAGTGTATCTCTAGAGAGGAATACACTGGGTTCAACAAGAACATCTTGCAACCCGGCCCACACATGACCGACCACTCATTTGTCTTGAGTGTATCGAATATATTGTCACCTACGGTTGCTAGCAACATATCCATTCCCACGAGATACAGAAGCGAAAAAAGTAACAAATATGAATATTCCCTAGATGATGACAATACACCCTAATGGGGGCGACCCACTTGGCCATTCTGCCTGCCAGATTTTTTCCATTTCCCGGTTGATGAGGCTTGAGGTCATAACGTATCTTTTGCCATATCATACATTCATTTACTTTGAATGCCACATCGTCATACCCGCCAAATCATAAATTGATTTCCATAAAAATACCATGGTTATAAAGCTAAGGGAAACGAATTCCTCCGCCACCAAACGTGGATACGTTTGAAGCGATCAACTTACGTGATCCATTAGATATACTCTATCATACATTCGTCTGTACACATTGTCCTGGGTCTGGACAAACCGAAGGCACTATTCTGTAAATCCATCTTGGGCAATTTCTACCTAGGATCGCCAGACAACCCTTGCACAACTCCGTCTTCAATTATCTTCATCATATTTGATTCTTAACGCTAATTCCCATATGGAGTGGTTCTCAGAAAATGAACCTGATCCCGGTCTCTCCGTATTGACAACGGAAATGGTCAAAGACTTCAATAGTCGGTGATTTAACTATCAAAGGAAAACATGTGTACAAACAACGGTCGTATTTCCAAATGGAAATCTTACCAAGCAAATCATCAATCAACACTGATCTCCTTTAATTTAATTTGTCATTCAATTATTCATTTCCCTATTCCCGTTTTTCCATATATTTCTTAAATCCCGTTTACCACACAACTTCTACATTTAGAAACTATACATTATTAACATTGGAAAACATTTCCATATTTACTCTCATTTCCTATTTCCTATATTAGACAACATTTTTGAATCTTATATGGAAAACATTCCCAAAACTCCTTCATTGGATTTAATCAGATAATTAAATAAAACATCGCTATGCCCACTCAAACCATTACACTCATGAACTAAATTCACTTAACCAACCTTCACTATCGAACTATAATCATTCCTTAGTTAAAAAAGTAGTCAATCAAGTTCGGGTATAACTACCTCTCAGACCATAACTGAACAACATTTCTAACCTCGAAATAGACAAAGTTCACACTTTAAATCTTCCCCAAACTTCCCTACGTAACTCTCGGATTCTATTTACGAATCCACTTCTTTTACAGTAATCATTTGATTATAACAATAGAGTTATAATCCCATGCTTCCGAAATATAATAACTTGAATATACATTTATTTCTTGATTTAAATAAATGAATAAATGTTTTATTAAGTAAACAAATCTTGATTTAAAACCCGGAAAGTAAATAATACTTTCCTGCATTCGATATAGTCGAATCCCAATGTATAATCCTCTGACGAATAATCTCTATTCAATAAATCTTTTCTTCGAATAAACTACATTCGATAACTCTTTTCTTCGAATAACTATATTCGATAATATCTCCTTTTTCAAATAAACTATATTCGATACACACTATTCGAATAACTAATGTTCGACTAACTTTATTCGATTAACTAATTCGATTAACTCTATTTGATTAATTCTAATCGATTAACTCTAATTGATTAACTCTAATTCAATTAACTAATATTCGATTTAACTCTACTTGATTAACTAATATTCGATTTAACTCTAATTCCTAACTCATTCAAATCCCCATTTGAAATTTCTATTTCAAAACCAAATTTTCCTTATAAATGTTTAACTTATAAAATATTCGTTTTAATCCATTATTCACATCGAATGTGAAAATATTCCTTTTATATGACCCATTAAGTTTGATTTCGTATTTTAAAGTAATATTCCATCTCCAAATTATATTTATACTTCTATTTATAGGACTATTCATACGAAATCTCCTTTTAATTTATAACACTTAAATCTCATTTATAAATCCTTTATAAATGCTACATTAAATTTCAATCTCAAATATCGGTATTAAAGCCGATTTTTACTTTTATATATAAATTCAGACTTATATATTCAATTTATCCAATGATAAATGATTACATAATTTATAAAACATTATTTATAAATTAATCTTCTCCAATTTATCTGTTAAAACAGATTTCTATTTAATATTTATTTTCCACTTATTTCCTTTTATAAAATTCTATTCATTTTATAAAGTACTTCCTTTTATAATTCTATTTATATCCTATAAATATTCCTTTTATAATGTCCTATTTATTTCATATAAATATTTCCTATTCCAATTCTATTTGTTTTCAAATATTTCTATTTCCCTTCCATTTGTATTTCAAATTGATTCTTTTTATAAAATCCATTGATTTTTTAAAATTCTAAAATTCCATATCCACTTTGAAATTCCTTTGTATAATTCTACTTATTCTCCAAATAGATATTCCTTTCTGTAATTCTATTTAATTTCTAAATAAATATTCCTTTTATAATTCTATTTATTTTCTAAATAAATGTTCCTTTTATAATTTTATTTATTTTCTAAATAAATATTCCTTTTATAATATCCTTTGATTTCATAAATAATTTATTTTCAATATACATTTGAAAATTTCCTTTTACATTTTAGTATCACTTTACGGTATTAAAATACCTAATCAAAAGGATCAGTCATCATCGAAACATACATAATCAATAACAGATTATATACCACATCATATATCAGAATATATGAAAGCAAACAGTGTTATAAATATTGAGGAATCCAGTTGGATCCCTCTAACCTGTTTCCCTGCATCCACAAATGTTAAACAACATAAATACATCGATTTCATTTCAATATGAAATATTCCGATAAACAGAATTGATATTTGGTTAATGATATATATATAAATCTATATCGATAATTTTAACTAATCAATCAGCGGTTCAACCAACCAATCAACACACAACAAGCAACCAATATTTATCAGTTTTAAAAATACGTTATGAAAATATGAACTGAGCAGAGTTAGTGAGATTTACTCACATTAGATAGTTATCGTTAAATAACGAATAACGATCATTGATTTGGATCCGACAATTTATTTTGCTATAAATTGCAACGAGCTCTAATTCACTCCCAGTCCATTCCATTGTGTAGCTCCTGCCCATACGATCCTAACAGATCTTGTTTCGTCCGATTCTAGTATTGTATGTGAAAGTTATTGACATTAAAAGATTGTATATGTTATTTAAATTAAATTAAACTAAAATTTTACTTTGTTTTATCCTATTGGACCTTACCACGTTTCTCATGGCCCATCTTCCTTTTTGAAAACTCACCCGAATACCCTTCTTCCTCCTCACCAATAAATCGCGAGCTCCCTGTAGTAAATACACACCATTTCTTTTACTTCACCCTCCACATTTTCACTCTCCTCTTAATAATTTTCCAAATAGATTCCACCCCTGGACTCCCCATCTCGACCACCTCCTTGTCAACATGAACTCAACCAAATCGCACCAATCTTCGTCATCCCGTCCTCCAGGTGGTTCCGCGCCTGTACAATGTCTGATCGACACTTCTAGACACCAAACCCCACCAAAACCATACACGAGGTGCGCCTCACCTCCACAAGGCCTGCGCCACCCACCTTTTTTCCTCCTAACGCCTGTAGCCTCTCCGACAACAAACCCTAGCTAACGCTGAGAAAGATGAGCGACAGGAAACGGACATCGAGCTCCACAATATTCATACCAATGTGAAGAGAAACCTTTCAGCATCGTCAATATATATTTGTTTTGATTTATAACATTTTATTCAAATTATTATAAAATTTCAAAGTAGAATTTTGTTTACTGGAAGAAAGAAATTCAAGACGGTGGATTTTTCCTTTGACTGGAGGAAATGGAAAACTAGGTTTATAGTGAAAGTGGTGCACTTATAGGATGTGCGTGGCTTGTTAAGGAAGCTTCACCTATTTTTTTAATATTTATTTTTATCATTTTATATTCATTTTTGTCTTCTAAAAATCCGTGTGATCACACACGATATCCAAAAATCATGAAAATGGGCATGCAGCTACAGTTCGACATTACGAACCCAACGAAACTGGTTTCGTCGAATTTCGACTCTGTTTGCTCACACAACGTATTTTTAACCATCAAAATATTGACTGTTTTTCACATTAAAATTCGGTATGGCCACATACTGACTTCAAAGATTATGGAAATTGAAATCTAGCAATAATTTAATATTCTGGATCCAACAAAATTAGTTTCGTCGAAAACGGAGGTCGTTTGCAAAACTAGCTATTTTTAAAGCTCTAAATAAACCGATTTAAATATTAAATATATTTAAAAATGATTAAATTAAATATTATCGTATATATTCACAATAGAATATCATACAACTCCAATTGGATTTATAACTCGATATTCAAATCCCGGTTGAATCGATATTCAATTTATATTGAAAATTTCATTTATAAAATGAATAAATCGTTATAAATTATAAAGGAATTCCATAGCGACTTTTCTAAAATTTTATTTGGACATAACTCAAAATCTGCACAACGAAATCTCGATTTTTCTCTTCTATTAGAAAAATATAGTTCACTAGCTTCGAACGTTTCTTGTTTCACAGAAATCCGATTTAAAACGGATTCTGTATATTCAATTGAAGTTCGAATCGACAAATTACGAACTACAGCACCATTTCGAGCTCGATTTTAATTATAATATAATTATACGTTCAACTATCATTTATATAATATATTCGTTAATATAATTGAACTATATACTCAATTATATATTATAAATGATCCAATGCACACGATATTGTGAATTCCACTATTTCCGACTATTTCGGAATTAAATATATTATTCTACTATTCATACTAATTAAATATTAAATATTATTTAATTAAACGACCATTTAAACCTCTAATCACTATTTAAATGATTAAATAAATAAATTACTATACCGTAAAAATACGTGACATTACATTCCTTGTAACTCTGATGTAATATTATTATAGTGGAAAGAAAAGTTCTGTTATTTTGTGCAAATATGTAAGTACCCATAACAATTTGTCTTTATGAATGGTTTAAGTTGGTTTAATTTCCAGCTAACATATATAATTTTACTAATGAACCTTTTTTTACCTCATATTATTTTTAGAGTTTTTTCATTATTATTAGATTCCAAGGGAACCTTTAAAATATTGCAATACTCTCTGCATCCGTCTCTTTCACTTATAGATTTGGATTGTTACTTTATTCTTTCAAGATAAGTTTAACTTGTTTAATACAAGAAGAGGATCATATATGTGGTTGCTTCATTAGGAAACAGTTAGGTGAGCATTATTCATTGACATGTAATCATTTGTCACCATTAGTTGCAAATTAGAATTATTTAGCACCCATGAGCTCACATTTTTTATTTAACCATATAATTTAGGGAGAGTGATCACTTGATATAGAATTTAAAGCTATTGTATTTGAGTCAAGAAATTTGGAAAACTGGTGATGACTAATAAGAACATTATCTAGCTTTTATCCAATGTCCTTATCAAGTATTGATCTCCAAGTGAACTTAATAACACATACATCATATTTCGTTACCCCACATTTGACTAAAAATAGTTAATTCAACAGTTTTACAAGTTGGAAAAGTTCTTCCACGAGATTTTTCTATTGTTGGCTACATAAAATTAAAAATTTCGTGTATGAGCCATGGGAGATTAACCTATAAATTGCTGATGACTAAATATCCCACAAAATTTTATTATGAATTTAATATTTTCTATATATATATAAATGAAATGGCCATCTTAGGTACACCTTTGTTATGAACTACGACTGTGATATGTTGGTTGCTTGCAGATAAATGGGAGCCATCCCAAAGCTTAGCAGTGTACAATAATATTCTATACTTGTAGAGAATTAAGCATTGTCTATAATAAATTAGTTACTTTCCTAATATTCATCAAAAAACGATAAAATTTCTTTTCTAGTTTCCATTTGTAACCAAATTATAATAGAATGTCGATAATCTATTTTCTTGATCAAAACTTTAAAATCAAGGGAAAATTAAATTTTGATAATTCAAGCCACATTTTAACATAATCAGAAGTTGATTATGTGCTAAGCGTACAAACATAATTCTAAAATTCTCTAACCAATTTGAACCAAATAAAGCTCAAATCTATATAAAATGTGTCAACACCTCTGTCATTCAAAAAAATTTAAATTGAAGGAATATGAATAATGAACCGTTGTTTCATAACAAATTCTTCCTATTCCCGTTGCACGCGAAAATTTGTAGTCCTTTTAAACATCTAATCTTATATTGCATTTACCATTATTTAAGTGTTTCTGTGATATTTCCATATTTATACTATTTCTTCACTGTGCATATATAAGAGCAGTCCACATATTCAGAAATAATAACATATTAGTTTAATAGGAGTGTACTTGTAATATCGTATATGTTTCTAAAAAGAGATAAGTAAAAGTTAGAAACCAAACAACATAAAAGAAAAGAATAAAAGCAAGAAGAGAAATAATATAACAATCCTAAAGTATCGCTATAGATTACAAGATGGTCTTACTCCACGGTTGGAGCTTTAACATTTCCACGACCTTTGTATGGTTACAACATGGCAAATATAAACTCAATTACACATGATTAGAGTTGTTGATCTACTTTAGTCTCTAGAGCTTTGCATGAACCTAGAGGATAACAATAAGCTCAAGTCTTTGGTTTCCCTTAGTGCCATGCATTACCTTCTCTTGCTACTACACCTTTGGTGCTAGTGCCGATGGTTCACTAATGGTAAAGGAATACCTATCTTCTTGAGAGTCACCCTATCAAAGGCACACAAGACCATTCATAAAACTACACCCCTACTAAGATTCACCCCTATACTGCTTAAATACATGATAATTAGATAACAATATGAAAAATTGGTCCATAGAGTACTGATATCATGATTGTTAAGGCATATCATCAGGGAATAAGCTAAATTAACGACTAAGCCGCGAATAATAGTTGATGGCACAAAAATTGCTACAAGCCCTAAAGTATGTCGATGTAGGGTTAAAAATGAAGATAAGCCAACATCCAATTTATCTCCTACCTCTTTATTGCTTGTTTTTATGGTTATACGATTTCAGGTCATAGTTACCATGATTACAACAGTAATGATGGAAGAAAAATACACAAAGATCCAAAAAAATCCTAACTTCTTCCATGCATTACATATTTATAGGTGAAATTAGGCTCGGATCGGTTGGAAATCCAGAAGAGCAAGTAAGAGTTATGGAGAGAATACTTCTGGAAAGTTTGAAGCAGATCCTCCAAATCATGGGTTCCGGATCAGCGCTGATCCGGGGAAATCCTGTAATAACCCAAACACCAGTGGGTGTAGATTTTTCGCTAAAATGCTAAAATCCAAGTCTACTAAAGCTTGTTTTGGGTGTATGGTGTCAAGCAAACAAATATGCAAAGATAATATGTCATAGCTCAATAATTAACTCATAGCAAAAATGATTAAATTATAACTGTAAGTAAATGATTACCAAGGAAATGACACTTTTTTGAACAAATGTTTCTACACTAAATAACCTTGCCTTCCACCTAACCTGCGAGTTGTTATTAGGAGGGTGTCAGAACCAATGTTCTGGTGAATGGAAAATCATTTACTTCTAAGCATAACACTACATTAGTTTTATTAAGGTTACAATACTCTTACCTTTATGTGTTGGTCATACCTATTTACTCCCAAATAAATCAAACCCAACAGCCAATACACACACATGTAGTAACATGTCATTGGACTTCCTCGGTCCTAGATACCAGCCATAGTTCCCTTTTTATGTTCCTCGATAGGACGCCACCGTCACATCAAGAGAGTTATGTGACTATGTCTATAAAGGTAGTTTCATTCGGCCTGCAATACGGACGTTTCATCGTCTAGTACGAAAATGAGAACTGCATCCGAAATATCTGCAATGCAGACATCCACGATATACCATTCTGTGCATACATCAGGATCCACACATAATCGTCCTGTCTAGAATACCAAGTCCCTCTCAAAAGTTTCATTGCTAACGCTCACTTTATAGAGAACTCAACCAGGGATTTTACTACATCTATAAAGGACAGCTTCGTTAGGTGTACAATACATATGTCCTACATGGTATATCTCTTATCAACGTGTTCTACCCCTACAACCGCCCCTTAACTAGTTTAAAGACTTTTTTATGGGTTACTGGCTTTGCATAACAACAAACAAACTAAGCAACCAAATGGCATTTCCACCTCGTCCAGCGTCTCGATAGTGAAAGACTGCTAGCCTTTTGGTCTAACCTAAATCTTCCTTGTGCTCACTACTAATTGATGATGATCGGTATCTAAGCGGCTGCTATCCTTATGGGTTCTGCACACAAAAAAAACTCCAAAAGCTAGGTAACCTGCTCCAAAAACCATGTGCTGCATACTCACATCACCCATTAGACTTTTGACTGCATATAAAGGATAACTTTATTAGGACTAGAATACAAGTGTAGTCAAGGCATACAATCTTGATGGAAATTAAAGAACTGCATTTGAAGGCCAAATTCGTTAGACATACAATATGGGGCCATCCTAGGGTATTCGCTATGTCTTTTGAACTCGCTTATCAGCCCATATGGAAGAACTCCTTGATCTTCTCCAATATAGATTTCCTCTACTCCAAAGGATCTACAGTGGTATGTTGGCTTACAACCGGATATCCTTTCGGGTGTGCAAAACTTGTCTCGTGAGGTTATTGCCATGACTTCACCATCTTGTTAAACCCTATATCTAATCTTTTCTTATGAGTTTAGTTTAACTTTCTACTTCATGTACTGTAATATTTAATCCTCTTTCATATTTTTTTTGTTACATGATTATTCGAGCATGGAAACTGTACCTACCTATCATAAATCGTTTATCATAAAAATTACTTTTATTTCTTTATTTATCTACCCGTAGGTTTTAATCAATTTTCCTAATTTCTTTTTTATAGGGATGATCAAGTATTTAACTTGATTATTGTTTCTTTCCCTTTTTATCTTATCTTATCCATTATATTTTTCTTCTTTCTTACTACCAATGTAAGTTTTATTATAGGAACTAGTCATATTCCATTTGGTTGGTAGTAAAGGTTTTACTAAAATCTATTACCATGCTTGATTTGGAAAAATATCTCATATATAGTGATCTATAATTATAAGATACCATTTTTTTCTTTTCCCTTTTTGTTAGATAATGCAATATATAAAGCGAAATGCTTGTTGGCCCGGATTTGCGTTAGTCAGTTTATGCGGAAGGAATGCTTACCGTTGGATTTTCCACCTCTTTCGGATTTATGTCCACCTGAATTGCATGTCATCCGTCCAAAACTGGATCCGCAATTTCTGAATAAAAACCATTCGGGCTCTGTAGCAAGTTCCATATATAAAATATCCCAATCTTACGCTAATCACACTTCCTTTATCCTTATTCTGGTAACTACATTCATTGTTCTTTCTTATAAAGTTTAAAGTATGGAAATATAATCTTTTTCAACCAAATAATTAAGATGTAACTAACTTTCCAAATCAAATTATATATTTAATTCCTTTTTATTACATTTAATAAGTTTGGCAATGACACTGTAAAAAATTTTGTACTTAGGCTTATGCCTTTCTTTTTAATTCTAAGCCCAAGATTACTTATATATTCAAATTCTCTTCCATCGGAACAACACTTATATATAAGCCTAATAATTTAAGATTTACAATTTTAATGCAAATAATATATTACCACAATTTAATACACATATACCAATGTCCATTTAAATGTTTATAACCGGGATCAAGCAATATCATATATCGATATCAGAAAAGGTACATAATTTAGATACCCTCAATTGGTAAAAGCATTATAATTCCTGATTTGATTCAAATCCAACTCTATTATCCGTAGCCTTCCCTTTTGCTTGCCTATTCGGATCCATAAAATGGAATTTGCATGGGTTTATAGACCTAGATCTAAACAAATAAAATAAACTAACTTGAATATCAGATTTGTAAATCTTATCTCATATGGACGGCTTATTTTGAACAATCCATTTTCCAGATCTTCAGTTGCTTCCTTTAATTTGTAAATTGGAAAGCCTAGATTTAAAATATATATTTTCCAAAAAATTAAAGGGCAAATAAAAATGACAAAGCTTACATGACGATTCAGGAAAATATGGGATTGAAGGATAGTCCTGCACATTTATTTATAGAGAGCCAAAACCATATCATCCATTCATGTAAAAAAATAAAAAATTGTTCGTTGAAACAACCAGGTTTACACGTCATTTTAGAAGGCTCGCAAATCACTCTATAGAAATAGTCAATCCACTTAGCAATAGAATCCCTTGAGGCCTGGAATAGTTCCCTTGTTCAAAGACTGTCAATCTTGTTGCTCGTTCCGTTCTTGGCATAGTTCTTGCTAACCTACCCATCTATGTGTCGGGCTATAGGTCGACCCGACCCTATGATGGACCGACCCCCGTAGGTCTACGCATTTAAATGGCCAATTAGGGTTATCGTAATTTAATTATTTTTAGTTAAATAATAACTTGATGTTATATAAATGTTTACTTTTAATTTATTTCCATTAAATCCTAGTTTAATTCCATTTATGCCGAGCGTTAGTTTTTTTATTTGCAAGGCTAACCAGGTTTTAAAAGTGATCCGTAACACTTTTCCCACTAAAACAAATAATGAGCATAAAATAATAAAGGAGATAGGAGGATTGCCTATCTTCTATAGACATTTACTATACCTAATAACGCATTAATACAGAGCAAAATAAACCATCACGCAGGGTAAGAATAAGAAAAGTACATAGTTGCTCTAAAAGCAGAAACAAATAACATAAACTAAGTCACTAAAGAAGGCAACAAGCAGTCCATATACATATCTAGTTGCAAGCTAATATATCACAACATGCACTCATCAAGGATTAATAGAGAAAACACTTCACGAACAACAATCGTCACCATAAACAACAACTATCAGCAGATTGACTTGGGTCAAAGACTAACACAACCAGTTAGCAAACTGGAACACAATAAAGCTCCAGATTAAAACTGCACACCAATTCCCAAGCTACAAATGAAATAAATCTATAACAAAACACTTGAAAACTCAAGCAAGCAATTACCTTAGCAACCATAACTGGTAATGCCACCGCAAAGGATACACAATGAGGAACATGGATTAAACACAACAGTAAGTCGTGAAAATTCCCGAAGACAAAACCACACAATCACCAATCTAACAAGAGGCCGCAAAAACAAATCACTTAGAAGAAAACTTCAATAGAAAATCTAAAGCTGCATAGTAAAATGAAAATTACCTTTCAATTCACCGCTATAAGAAGATGCCATATAACAGTGACAAGCGAAACAACATGACAGATTACCCTAACATCCTCACCATGAACAAGTGACCAAAGGAGGCCAACAGGATCCTCATATATCCAACAACCAGGACAAAAAAAACTACCAAGAGGACAAGCTTGATAGAGGTTACCAAAAAAACTCAGATCTAAACCAACACCAAGAGATGGAGCAAAACAACTCAAGGCGATAACACACAATACAACACAAAAAACACACGAACATAAAAACCCAACCACGTCAGACACAACCAAACCTAAACACACAAACTAACAACCGACACTCACTAGCACATCGAACCAAGTTTGATCTATAACCACGGATGTCTACCTTTTAGTGAAGAGCTGAAAGAATAGTAGCAGGGGAGAGGTTGAACTAGGTGTCGCGAATAATAGCTCTCACAAGTCAACAGACAGATTATGGGGGAACCCAATGAGTTGGATCTTAAGAATAAGGGTTAAAGTAGATCTGGGCGAGCTGGAATAGAATGACAACGAAGGCTCGAATCGAAGGCAGAAGAAGGAAATAGCTCTGGTTAGGGTAAAAGAGGAGCAATACTTAGACACAATAGCAAAAGCTAGGGAAAGGAGGATGCAGATAGACGAAGCGATAGGAGGAGTTTTGAAAGTGAGGGGGAGGATAAGAAGAAATGAAGTAGAGAGAAGAGAAAAGAGGGTCAACAACGCCCAGTCTCCATTGGAGAAGAGCAACTGCACATTTTTGAATGAATGCGTCGGTATTTTAGTTTCAAACACGCATTATTTCTGGAATTAATATGTATATATATAATAAATATATACGCACGCGTTTACATGCATGTTACCATTCATGAATTAATTCCTTTATAGCGTTATATTATATTTATTATAACATTATGCTTATATAACCAACCTTTAATTAATTTCCATTAACCATTTAATAAAGTTATGTTTACATAACATTAATATTTATTGAATCTCACCTATTATTTTATAATATTGCTTTTGTATAACGTTAACACTTTAAGTAATTCTATATATATATATATATATATATATATATGTGTGTGTGTGTGTGTGTGTGTGACGTCATGTTTACATAACACTAACTTTTCATCTAATTCCTATTTATTCTGCACATTTAATTTTTCAAATTCAAATGTGCATTATTTCTGGAATTTACACGTTTGTATATTTATAAAATAAAATATATACACATTCGTTTATATGTATATTTATTTTCTAATATGGAACATCAAACGTCAATAACTTTTTCGTATAAATGTTCGAAACATATTATATATGTAAATTGATTAGAAAATCACCACTAGCACAATAAAAAAAATTCAAGGCCATATTCTAACAATTCAAAAAATTATTATTTTTCTCTATTCATAATCAAATTACATTATTTATTTATTCTGTCCCACCCTTTAGGAATTACATCCCCAAAATTCGATCAGGGTGAACCATATTATCTCTCACGTTCATTTATATAATCCCATTTAATTAGCGTACATCTAATTTTTCAATCATCTGTATCATTGTGCAAAGCGTATCACATCATGAGATATATGAATGTACATGAATTTTTAAGCGGTACCTCTTATATAAATTCTCTTTTCATTAAAAAATCTTTTCCAAATATGAAACATCTTAAATATTTAAACTTATAATGTAGTATTTTTGAAAATAAATAGCTTTTCATCCTATTTTCCTACACTTGTACGAAATAGAAGCGTAGTTCAACCAAATTTTGCATCCAAAACCCTACCACATAACTTTAAACATTCGTATATCAGAAAAATTTAACTTTCCATATTTGGTTTTGTAACAACACAACCTCAACGGGCCCAGATTTTTTGCAAAATGCCAAAAATTTAGTATTTGGTATCCTAAAAGAGGGCAAAGATTAATATACATGAGTGTAAATAAGAAACTCACATGGGGAATGATTAAAATATTATATTATGTAAATACTTACCAAAATTATCAACACTTTCTAAAAAAGTATCTTTAAGCTATATAATCTTTGCTAGTCACCTAACCTATGAATTGTTATAAGAAGGTGGTCTGAACTGAAGTTCTGGTGAATGAACAAAATATAAAATTTTAAGTTTGAGTCTTTAAACGTCATTCCATTACCAATTTACCTTTATTAGGTTATTCGGGTTTACAAAACACTCGCCTCCGTGCGTAGTCTGTAACCATCTACTTCCCAGTAGGTCAAACATAATAAACAATATATATATGTGTGTATATATATATATATATGCACACACAACTATATATCTAATTGACGGTCATGGTACTGAGTACTACCCATAGTACCCTCTATATTCTCCTCGATAAAACTCCGTCGTCATGCTATAAAAGAGCACTCCAACTATATATGCAAAGGACAGCTTCATGAGGCCTAAAATATATACGTTCCATCATCTGATATTAAAACCTAAAAGCACGTCTTTATCTGCTCGCTCCAATGCTTGAACATTCATGATGCGCCATGTGGTACGTACATCGAGGACTTACACGTAATCAAACTGTCTACTACCTGAGATCCACTCACAAGGTCTGCTCTTGTATGGAACCCAATATGGGATTTCTATATATTTAAAGAAAATCTTTGTTAGGACTACAATATAGATATTCTACTTGGTTTGTCTCTTTCTCCATTGCTTTGGCTCTATGTAGTCCCCCTTAACAAGTTGAAAGACCCATCAAGAGCCAAGTTGCAGTTCCTTATAGCAAACAATCTGAACAACCAATTGGCATTGTCCCTCATCCAATGTATTGGTAGTGCATGATCATTTGACTTTTAGTTTAGCTCCAGTCTTCCCCGTTCTCGCTCTGACTGATGATGACTAGTATCTGAATGATTGTTATCCATATTGGGTCTTATCCATGAAACATGTGTAGGGCCCGAGATAACCGCAGAATCTGTAAGACCCCAAATTTTAACGACATAAAAAGAGGAATAATTAAATAATAATTAATTTAACATTCAGAATTAGAGGGAATGGACTATGCCATTGCGTCCGTTTTGAAATTTTGGTCAGAATGGACATTTGGTTTGCGTAAAATGGACATCGTATGAAAAAGTTATGAGGGTTCGAAGTGTGTTTACGCACAAGATAAATACATATATAAAAAATAAATTCCAGAAGCTTCAAAACAATTCAAAAATCAAAATCGGGCCAAAGCGGGCAGAGCGGGAAAATTCCCGCTCATGGGTGTCGACCCCGCCTAGGGGGTGTCGACATAGGTGTCGACCCCCCTTAGGGGTGTCGACATGGGTGTCGACCCCCCTATAGGGGTGTCGACCCCCCGGACAGATCTGGGCAGAATTCGTTTTACGTACGTGGACTTGATTCTGGGTCTGGTTCATTGGTTCAAGGCTATAAATATGGTCCCCTACTGTGACGCCCTGAGATTTCGGACCAATCAAAATTGCCGAAAATCCCGTGCGTCCCAAAAACAAACAATGACAACTACCATTTTATTTTGAAACATCTCTACATGCCCTGGATGAATTTATTTATAAAGATAATATAAATTTCATTTGTCCGAGTATGAATTTAAACACAATTACCATAAATCTATCATTGTGCAACTCTAACGAGATGGACATCGATATTCTTTCCTGCACACTCGATACCCCAGATTTTCATGCTAGTCAAAACTTAAAATTTCCAATTCAAATCACTCTTACATAATTTATAATAGTTTTACAATATTTTTTCATATTTTTAAAACATAAAAAATGGCTATTTATGATAATTGCGCTTACGACGTTATTCAACGACACAGTTTGAAACATAACTTGAAAATTATACCCCGAAATTAAAATCTTCTTTCACTCACTTGAAAGCTCTTGTCAATATTAATCAAACGCTCTTCGTTTGGTGAAAATCAGATTTAGATTCCAAAAGTTACAAGCGTTTAAAGTTTATAACCCATACACAAAATGCCATTTTATGATAACTCTATTTTGACCGAAATAAAAATTATCCTCTGTTGCGTTCAAAATACGTTTGATAACCATATTATATATATATAAACCCTCTAAATCATTTTGGGTTTAAAATTCAACTTTGTTTCTTGATAAAAAAAATATAGCTTAAATGATAAAACATGACAGATGCACCATCACAAATGTAATAACAAAAAAATATTTTTAATAATAAAGCAGCTGCATCACTATCCCTTGTGACTGCCTACGTACCTTTATCTAATTGGGTAAGCAATTAGATGCAGAATCAAGCCAACGTAGTTCTTCTATACAAAACATTTAAAATCATTATTTACTTTTAAAATACTCATTACATCATGTAGAGATTCTCAAAAGTAATCTTAAATTACTTTTATTTAATAAAATTCTAAATTAAGCTAAAATAATATCTAATCTAATTTTGAATTAACCATCTCGTTCGTCAGATCAGTTAGGGATAGCCAGGGAGAGCAGGGAACTATATTTTCCAAACCCAAGCCTAGACATTATCCTCTCTGTCACCCTAGAACGTTCCAACCTTTTATTTTGAAAAACATTTATATATCTCTTATAGAACTTCCTTTGAAAAGATAAACATATTTTATTTTAAATGTTGATCATCTTCATTATACAAAATTCCTTCATTCTCAATTCCCAAACCACCTTTACATCTCTCTAGTAAGTTCTTACTAAATCATAAATATCTTCAAATGTCACATCAAATGTTACATCAAATATTTATTATTATATGTCATATCAAATGTCAAATCAAATGTCACACCAGATGTCACATCAAACATTTATTATTAATATATGTCACATCAAATGTCACATCAAACATTTATCATTATATGTCAAATCAAATGTCACATCAAACATTTATCATTATATGTCAAATCAAATGTCACATCAAACGTCATATCACATGTCAAATCAAATGTCACATCAAACATTTATTATTATATGTCAAATCAAATATCACATCAAATGTCACATTAAATTTGAGAGGATTTGAAGCAGTTTATAATGGTTTTATACTTAAACATCTATTATAGCGTTTCGGTTACACTATGAAAAGTTCTGGGTAGTTTACAGTAGTTTTAAACTCAAAACAGCTATTACAGCGTTTCTGTCACACTATGAAAAGTTGTCTTTTTTAAAGTACTTCACAGTCAAATCATCAAAAGACAACGCTTCCAGAAATATTATGACAAGTTTTGGGTGGTTTGTAATGATTTTAGACTAAAAAAAACTTACTATAGCGTTTCTACGATAGTATGAAAATTTTTGAGTAGCTTTAATATGCTTTACAAATAACTCAGAGAAAAGATAGCATTTTAAAATGCTACTATATGTTCCAAAACTTGGATTTTCGGCCAGTTTTTGAGCAAAATGTATGACGCTATTTCTCTATGATAAATATAGCTTTTGACTTCAAATTTTCTATAGTAAGAAGCCCTCTTTGTCTACTTAATTATCATCAAAAGAAAACCTCAAAATCATTTATCAATTAAATACATAAAATTCAACATCGTGAGGCATTTTTAACATGTCCATTTTGGTCTGATTTTTACCTGAACTTGCATCCAGTTATCAGGTATGAAAACTGCCGAATTAGAAAAGAGTAGCCTTGGTCAAAGTTTTAGCCCTTTGAATTAGCTTTCCAAATTGATAGAGAAGTCGAAATTTAATTAAGAATTGAAAAAGTTATGACCAAAATACCGAACATCATTTTCAGGGTTTCAAGTCCAGTCATTCCTTCATAAACTTCTCAACTTTCCTTCAAAGTATGAAATGGATACAAAAAATTAAATAATTTTTCTCACCTTGTACTTGTGCTTTGATCTTGAATTTATCCTCTAGGCTTCTCCCAAACTTCTACATCTTACTTTTGTTTTTCATTAGAGATCCATGAAAAAGAATGAACCTTTCTACCCTTTATATAGTAGTTTTCAAGGCTAGTTTGGTAATTGGTTTTGGGACACGTCCTCCTTAGGTGTCTTTATATGTTCCTACACATGGACACCTAATGTGTGTATGTGTCTTGTCCTTATTTATTTACAAGACATGTGTTCCTTTCATTTGGTGACACGTGTCCCTATCATTTTAAACCATTTTTCCTATTCTAGAACATGTACACATATATCATTTGTATGTTACTTCTATTATATGTACATACATATACATGTGATTTTCTAATGTTACTACATGCACATGATATTCCACCAACTTTTAATAAGCAAAACCTCGTTTATCGATAAAACTATTTTCGGTCACATTATCGATTTTTCTTCGAAATACTTATCTTTGTAAACAAAAACTCAACAATATGTTTTCTCCTCTTTAATTATTATTTATAAAGGGTTTTAATCAAGGTTATAAAACCATTTATAATATTAAATCGAATATTTAATTATTTAAATAACCTCGATATTTAAATATTTACTGCCAGAATTTTTAGGTTGTTACATTCTTTCCCCCTTAAAAGCAATTTCGTCCCCGAAATTCTATGCAATACTTAACCAAATATTCCATAAAAGAAACTTTGTATATACAGGAAATTTTCTTACAATTATACTTTCAAAATAATTTTATAAATTGAAATCATACCTGGATATTTTATGATTTGATCCTTTTAACATTCTGTCACTCCTGCAAGTTGTTACTGGATCAGGCACGCAATAGCTTCTTTTATATCCAAATTTAGGATCATGTCCTTTGCAATCCACATCGATACCCGGTCTCCTTCTTTTTTGTGTGGTACCCATCGAAATGTACCAAAAATTCATCATGCTTCGGGTCATCCAACTCGTCATCATCAAGTAAGGATGTATTCTCCATATTGCATTACTCATCAAAATGTACCAAAGAGTAATCTAGACATCTCATGTAATATCTTCAAAACATGATTATATTCATCAAAGTCAATTCATCAATTATGTTGTACTCTCCTTGTTACAGTACCCATCAAAATGTACCAGGGAGTAATATTTTCAAAATAGACTCTAATCAATATTTCTTTAATTAACTCAAATAAGTTCATTTTTTTCTTTTGTTAAAACTAGGATCATATTCATCAAAGTGGATCCACAATCAATTTAGAATATTTTATCCTATTGCGGCCGGCATCCCGTCATCAAATAGGACGTACTCTACTTGGCTCGATACCAACATAGAGTAATTGTTGCACTATCCAAGATCTATTGTCTTATGTCGGCATCCTGTCATCAAATAGGATGTACTCTACTCGGCTCGATACCAACATAGAGTAATAGTGCACTGCCCAAGATCTATTGTCTTATACCACACATCGTCATCGTAATCCAAAGGTATCCATCATTGATGAAATAATCAATAAAAAAATCTTTTATAATTTTAAACAAAGTATTCTCGCAAAACACTTTTATACTTTGTAATCCTTACTTCCACATAGATAACCATTTCATTTTGGAAAATCCACTCTTCCAACATCGAAAATCATTTTAAGTACAACACTGCCTTCTTCTTCTTTTTTTGTGGTCAAACACATAGTTTAGTTAAAAAAAATTTGAGATAGCAAAATTTCAAAATACATGTGATGTAAGTATTCTAGATAATTAATATAGCTTCCCAATAAGATTAACTTCGACTAAACCCAAATCAAGGAATCAATAGTTATGTCTGAATTGCTGAGAGATGTTTCAACAGCTTTTTATGCTAACACCATTAATGCTAAACAATTCTAATATCTTATTATATAAAAATTTCTCACCTCGATTTTGCATGAATGTATTGCTCAATTTTACTCCTCTTGGCCTTCCTCTAGTTTATAAGCCCAAGCTCATTTAACTCATTCCTCGATAAGTTGCAATACCTCATTCCTCTTATCCATTTCAAGCTGCCACATTCCTTCCTTTACAAGCTACTTCATTCATTTCTTCGTTACTTTATAGCTAGTCATATGCACTTACAACTTCGTTAAACCTCTTTATGTGGTGCTTAAAAACGAGTCAACACATTACTCTATAAAAAAAAGTTAAACAAAAAAATTTGCTCATATACCTGGTCAGAGGAATGGTGCCTTACCTTATCCACTTTTATTCATCAAATTAAGGTAACTTCGTTTTAAAATTTCTAAAAATGATCTTCTATTCTTATATGAAATTTTACTTAGGCAACTAACCTAAGCTCTGATACCAATTGTGACGCCCCGAGATTTCGGACCAGTCAAAATTGTCGAAAATCCCGTGCGTCTCAAAAACAAACAATGACAACTACCATTTTATTTTACAACATCTCTAAATGCCCTGGATGATTTTTTTTATAAAGATAATATAAATTTCATTTGTCCAAGTATGAATTTAAACACAATTACCGTAAATCTATCATTGTGCAACTCTGACGAGATGGACATTGATATTCTTTCCTGCACACTCGATACCCCAGATTTTCATGCTAGTCAAAATTTAAAATTTCCAATTCAAACCACTCTTACACAATTTATAATAGTTTTACAATATTTTTTCATGTTTTTAAAACTTCAAAAAATGGCTATTTATGATAATTGCGCTTACGACGTTCTTCACTGATACAGTTTGAAACATAACTTGAAAATTATACCCCGAAATTAAAATCTTCTTTCTCTTGTCAATATTAATCAAACGCTCTTCGTTTGGTGAAAATACGATTTAGATTCCAAAAGTTATAAGTGTTTAAAGTTTATAACTCATACACGAATTGCCATTTTTGGATAGCTCTATTTTGACTGAAATAAAAATTATCCTCTGCTGCGTTTAAAATACATTTGATAACCATTGTATATTTATATAAACCCTCTAAATCATTTTAGGTTTAAAATTCAGCTTTATTTATTGATAAAAAAAATAATATATCTTAAAATGATAAAACATGAAAGATGCACCATCACAAATGTAATAACAAAAAAACATTTTTAATAATAAAGCAGCTGCATCACTATCCCTTGTGACTGTCTACGTACCTTTATCTAATTGGGTAAGCAATTAGATACAGAATCAAGCCAACGTAGTTCTTCTATACAAAACATTTAAAATCGTTATTTACTTTCAAAATACTCATTACATCATGTAGAGATTCTCAAAAGTAATCTTAAATTACTTTTATTTAATAAAATTCTAAATTAAGCTAAAATAATATCTAATCTAATTTTGAATTAACCATCTCGTTCGTCAGATCAGTTAGGGATAGCTAGGGAGAGCAGGAAACTATATTTTCCAAACCCAAGCCTAGACACAATCCTCTCTATCACCCTAGAATGTTCCAGTCTTTAATTTTGAAAAACATCTATATATCTCTTATAGAACTTCCCTTGAAAAGATAAACATCTTTTATTTTAAATGCTGATCATCTTCATTATACAAAAACTCATTCATTCTCAATTCTCAAACCGCCTTTACATCTCTCTAGTAAGTTCTTGCTCAATCGTAAATATCCTCAAATGTCACATAAAGTGTTACATCAAATATTTATTATTATTATTATATGTCATATCAAATGTCAAATCAAATGTCACACCATATGTCACATCAAACATTTATTATTATTATATGTCACATCAAATGTCACATCAAACATTTATCATTATATGTCAAATCAAATGTCACATCAAACGTCATATTAAATGTCAAATCAAATGTCACATCAAACATTTATTATTATATGTCAAATCAAATATCACATCAAATGTCACATCAAATTTGAGAGGATTTGAGGTAGTTTATAATGGTTTTATACTCAAAACATCTATTATAGCGTTTCGGTTACACTATGAAAAGTTCTGGGTAGTTTATAGTAGTTTTAAACTCAAAACAGCTATTGCAGCGTTTCTGTCACGCTATGAAAAGTTATGTCCTTTTTAAAGTACTTCACAGTCAAATCATCAAAAGACAGCGCTTCCAGAAATACTATGACAAATTTTGGGTGGTTTGTAATGATTTTAGACTAAAAACAACTTACTATAGCGTTGCTACGATAATATGAAAAGTTTGGAGTAGCTTTAATATGCTTTACTAATAACTCAGAGAAAAGATAGCCCTTTAAAATGCTACAAAAAGTTCCAAAACTTAGATTTTCTGCCAGTTTTTGAGCAAAATGTATGACGCTATTTCTCTGTGATAAAAATAGCTTTTGACTTCAAATTTTCTATAGTAAGAATCCCTCTTTGTCTACTTAATTATCATCAAAAGAAAACCTCAAAATCATTTATCAATTAAATACATAAAATTCAACATCGTGAGGCATTTTTAACAAATCCATTTCGGTCTGATTTTTACTTGAACTTGCATCCAGTTTTCAGGTATGAAAACTGCCAAATTAAAAAGAGTGGCCTAGATCAAAGTTGTAGCCCTTTGAATTAGGTTTCGAAATTGATAGAGAAGTCGAAATTTAATTAAGAATTGCAAAAGTTATGACCAAAATACCGAACATCATTTTCAAGGTTTCAAGTCCAGTCATTCCTTCATAAACTTCTCAACTTTTCTTCAAAGTATGAAATGGATACAAAAACTTAAATAATTTTTCTCACCTTGTACTTGTGCTTTGATCTTGTATTTATTATCTAGGCTTCTCCCAAACTTCTACTCTTTATCTTACTTTTGTTTTTCATTTGAGAATCCATGAAAAAGAATGAACCTTTCCACCCTTTATATAGTAGTTTTCAACGCTAGTTTGGTAATTTGGTTTTGGGATACTTGTCCTCCTTATCTTCATGCATGCCTTAGGATGAAGACACATGCCTACATAGGTGTCTTTAGATGTTTCTACACATGGAAACCTAATGTGTGTATGTGTCTTATCCTTATTTATTTACAAGACGTGTTCCTTTCATTTGCTGACACGTGTCCCTATCATTTTAAGCCATTTTCCCTATTCTACAACATGTACACATATACCATTTGTATGTTACTTCTATGATATGTACATACATATACATGTGATCTTCTAACGGTTGGATTTGGAATTATGTCAAAATCAAATTTGGAAATGGTCGCTGTAAGTGCAATTCGATGACCGTTTATGGAAATCGACTGTACGGGGCCTTGATAAAATTATTTAAAATATCCATAATTTGTGTAAAATCATAATAAATGATTTGGAAAAATTCCACGTTTGTAAAGATAAAAATATATTTTTATCAAAATGAACTACTTATGAACTAATATTATAAATCCAATATTTTTAAATAAATAAATGGGATTTGAAATTGTTTTTAAAATAACCAGAATTTCCAATATATGAATTGGAATGGACTTGAATCGAAATTATCTTCGGAATATTTAGATATTGGATTCCCTGATTATACGGATATTGTAGAGGAATTTGGAAGATATATATATATATATATTTATATATCATTATTCTCAATACGATATTTGTTGATTTCAGAATTTGATATTGAATATAAGCCGATATGATTTCTATTCAGAGCCTTGTATTTAATATTGAATTGGATTTTGGGTTTGTCATGAACTGTGTTTTAAAAGACACTGTTCTTAAACCCAGTTGAGAAAAGATTAAATCTTTTAAATAAGATCTAGAAGAGTTTACCAATTAATTGATATTTAATTGGAATTAAATAGATTTGGATTTTGGGTTTGTCGTGAATGGTGTCTTTATTAACACCGTTCTTAAACCCAGTGTGAAAAGAATAAATCTTTTAATAAAGATTTAAAGAAGAATTACCAATTAATTAACATTTAACTGGAACTGAAAATGGAATGTGAATTGGGTTTATTGTGAACTGTGTTTTTAACGACATTCGTTCTTTAACCCGACTTACAGTGAAATGTGATCTGGAATTTATAAGTCTTTTTATTAAGATTTAATGGAAATTTTCCAAAGTAAAATTTTCAAATTTAATATATTAAATTGGAATTGAATGGAATTCGATTTGATAATAATCGAAATGAGCTTATGTGGAGGAAGATTGTTAATATATATGGAATTTAAAAGGCTTTGTCGTTATTCCATTTATATTATTAGTCGGATACGGAAATTGATATCGAATATATATTGATCTGTTTTCCGTGAAGATTCCATAATTAATGGAATGTGATTTTGGGTTTATCGTGAACTGTGTTTTAAACGACATTAGTTCTTTAACCCAGTTAAAGACAGGATTACATGTCTAACATTGTATTTCGAACTGGATGGTTGATCTCTGCTAAATATATATCTGTTTGGTGGCGGAGAATTTATTCTCTTGCTTAACACCCTTCTCTAATACGTACGAGCTTAGAGGTTATATATCGGCATAAATCAATAGTACAGTGTAGATTGTCGATGCGGTATGTTTGTGTTTCCAAAGTTAGTGAAACACCCCACCTCCGTTAAGGTCACTCACAAAGGGAATGCCTTAACTTTGGTGGAGCATTTTAGGTAAAAGATGCAGATAAATTACAAGACAGACAAATAAAGCAGCGGAAAATAAAGTCATTTTATAAACAACTTAATTCAGTCAAGCTTTTACAAACAATTTTCTCAATCGTACTTAAATGTAATACATAGAACTTCTGTCTTGATTTAAAAACTTCCATGTATAAAAGAAGCATAAAAACAACAATGATATTCCCGGGGGAAACGGAAGAAAAGAGGCGAAACAAAACTAGGTCAGACATAAGTCTAGTAAGTCCAGTGACTTTCAGCATATAAACAGGAAAAAGCATCATGACATGAATAAACTGAATATAAGACAATACCATGATAACAGGGAATACAAGATAACACAGGATAAGCATAAGGTATGATAAGGCAAGATACACTGAATGCGCTTCTACTCTTCCTCTGCTTCGCTACTACTTTGTTATTCTGATTTCTATATCTATCTCTACACCACCTAACTAGTGTCCTAACTAGTAATCTGTATAAAATGATAACGTGTTCCCTATCCCCGTAATTGTGGTAGCCTTCAGGTGTACAACTATCGTGAGGATTCCACCTCAATCTGCCTAATTTCCATGAACATGTTAGATGTACCCTTACTACCCTATCGATCGGCTCCCTACTTGTATTAATTTCTCTTGTGTCTGTGTCAATCAGCCCTCTCTTGCGTGTAGATACCCTGTGCTGGCCCCCACCATAAGGTGTATCAGTCCTTATGATAGCGACCCGACACGATTCAAGATGCACAGTGTATAACTATTGGTACCCGGTGCCTGCTTTTTCCCACTCCGGAGTACGTGCACGCCCGTAAACCGTCGAAACCTACACTGACGTACACCTGCCGCTGTTTTTGACCGCTTATAATCAGCCCAGTAATCGTGCCCCACCCTGCGTAGTTTCAGGGTACCATGATATATCTATGTGGGTTACTGCTGAAATGGGTCCTCGTTACTAGGGTTTCCTATAGGTTAAGTTTTGTGGGCCTATATATACAAATATTACCCACCTACACGAGATGTACTTAACCCTCCGACCGATTCTAGCATGTTTACTTAACGGTTAAGTTTGTGGGCCTATATGTACTAATATTACCCACCTACACGAGATGTACTTAACCCTCCCATCGATTCAAGCATGTTTATTTAACAGTTAAGTTTGTGGGCCTATATGTACTAATATTACCCACCTACACAAGATGTACTTAACCCTTCCATCGATTCAAGCATGTTTATTTAACGGTTAAGTTTGTGGGCCTATATTTACTAATATTACCCACCAACCCGATATGTACTTAACCCTCCCGCACATTATGTCATATTGGTTAAGTGTTGTCCATTCATGTTAACTTAACCCACCCATTCATCGTGTCATGTTGGTTAAGTGTTTCTTATTAACTTAACCCCGTTCGTTTATCAAGTTATATTGGTTAAGTGTTTTCTTGTTAACTTAACCCCACGTGTTCATCATGTTGAATTGCTTAAGTGTCATCAATCAATTCAGGTTAACTTAACCCACCTACTTGTCATGTTACTTTGGTTAAGTGTTGCCTTCTTGTGCCAACTTAACCCTACCACAAATCAAGTTATATTGGTTAAGTGTTGCCCTCTTGTTTTTACTTAACCTTACCACAAATCAAGTTATATTGGTTAAGTGTTTCTTATTACTTAACCCTACCATTCATCATGCTATACTGGTTTAAGTGTTTCCTATTAACTTAACCCTAGTCATTCATGTTATATCGGTTAAGTGTTCCTATGAACTTAACCCTAGTCATTCATCTTGTTCATTAGCATTAATTGATTTATTAATGCACCAACCTCTCACATTAGATATGTGTTGTTGCGGTTACTGGATGTGCCGGGCGGTTCCGGGCAGTTTTACACCACAACTCAATCTAACCTCGTGTTTTTCTTGGGCATGATGCACTAGCCTCTCACATTAGATGGGTGTTGTTGTAGTTACTGGATGTGCCGGGCGGTTCCGGGCGGTTTTACACCACAACTCAATCAAACCTCAGGTTAGGCATGTTCATCTTTAATCTACACATTTACCCTATATACCCAAATCTAGATTTTTCATGCTAATTGCCAAATTCACCAAAACTAGTCATGTTACATTTTATGCCCAATCTAGATTTAATGCTCGAGTTACCCTAAATTCGCAACAATAACAATTTTGCCCAAAACTTGATTTATATGCCAATTTCATACTTTGTCGTTCATGCCAATTCTAGGTTTAGTATGTCAAATTACATATTCCATAATTCATGTCAAATTACCCCAAATTGCATCTTAACAGTCATGCCATACTACATGTTCCAAATTATGCCAAATAATGTCAATTTCATGTTATACCCAATTACCCACGCATTCATAACGTACGTATTTCGAGATTCAACCCAAGGTTCATAAAATAAGGGGAGAAGCAAGATGAAACATCGTAAGGATAGGCATAGTCATATGATGATAAGAACTATTGGTCCAATAAACTTGATGTACTAAAAGGACAAGTTTTGCATGGAATCCATCGCAGGCATATAGATATGATTATATCATGAACTTAAAAAGGATTACAATTCCAATATACAACAAGGATAAATATGATTAGACCAGTTTCTTAGTCAAAAATGATTCCCAAAGATATATATAATCAAGCACAGATTTCAATGAAAGGATAGTTTACCTCAGGCATATTCTCATATCCATTTTATTACATGTCACAATTAGATTTAGGTGTTCAAATCTAAGAAAAAAAGTAACTAATTACAAAATAAAGGCAAATCTTGTTTTCATGCCTAAGCCATACATCACTATACACACTAATCTTCTTTTTCCAAATCATAAACTGTTATATATATATATATATATATATGTGTGTGTGTATATATATATATATATGCCCCAATTTTTAGATCTTAAACCACAACATGTACTATGCCTTATATTTACAGTTCAATTTACGCACCAAATCCCAAGTCATATGTCCAATACTTTATGTCTCAAATCTCAAGTCATATGTCCAATACTTTATGCCTCAAATCTCAAGTCATATGTTCGATACACTTTATGTTTTGAATACAACATGTGTTATGTCCTCAAATCAGTTACAACTCAATTATGCCCAATTATACACAATTTAATTCTTTTTCCCAAATTTTAGCGCTGGTCATGTCCAAATCATATATTATGCCCAATTTTATTTCCAACGTACGTTCATCTCTTATGAGATTTGGCTCAGGCTCGCTGTAGCCTGACTATAAAACAAAAAAAGGGAAGAAGGAAAGAAGAGACAAAGAACAGACATAATATTATCAATGAGATAAATCCAAAGGATATAGAAAGACAGGCATAATCTCAAATCCAGATTTATTACAATGTCATAATCACAACTAACTTTTATTTCTGAAAGTAACGTGAACTTACAAATTACAAAACGGTCTTGAATTCTGGGATATGTATTCTGAAACTGAATAGCTCTCCCTTGAAGTAGACTATTTGTTCTTCTAATTTAGATTTGATTTGATGTTCCTCTTAATCGATTACTAGTTTGGATATGATTTTCTAGTTTGGAGAGAATGAATGGAGGCTTAGGCTAGCTTGTAGGCGAACATCATGACGGCACCATAGTTTTTGGGTTATGATGTTAGGGTTTAGGTTTAACTACGTATATATAGATGTCTAGGATTATTTAGAGCCCTTAGATGAACTAAGAGTCCATCAGAACCACCCAGCTCAAATACACATCACTCGGCCACTCAGAAGAAGACACATCATCACAGAACACTCCAAAATTCTGTGCTAGATCAGTATGGGCGCACTTGGCAGGTACGCCAGTGCATTTTTTGTACTGGCGCACTTGTGAAGTGCGCCAGTGCATTCTGGTCGACTTCCGGTTTTTCTTCCTAACTTCGTTCGTCCATATCTTCTTCATACGTTATCCATTTTACGCAAACTCGGACTCTATCTCAAGCAGAATTCCGAGAAGAACGCAATGGCGTAACCCGTTTCATTTTATTATTCTTTTAATAATTAGTTATTCTTTAATTATCTCTTATGTCCTGTTTTAAAATTACGGGGTGTTACATCCCCCCTACTTAAAGGATTTCGTCCCCGAAATCTTCATGTTAAGAAGAACGTATATCCTACCATCCAACATCCATCTACTCAACCATTCAATCACAGGCATCCATTGTCCTTAAAAAGGTTTCTAATGTTTTTCATGGACATATGCATAGTGTGTGTATATGTCCTTACCCAAATGCAAAATCAGGCAGTCTACTGATTCAGTTGACCTCCTTAATGTGAATCATGTCAGTGCCATGAGTCCATCATGTATGCAATTATTCCGAATCGTACTTTATAACTTCTACATGAGTGCACAATCATTCATACAAATGCAACAATCATATGATAACACATCAAATTTCAATTCATATGTATAAAAATTCACTCATGCATATGAAAAGTGACTGAGCCGATCTAGTGCCTAATGTATGTATATGCATCCACGAGCAACCACTAGCAAACACTTGCAATCACTTACATCCACCAAACATAACATGTCTCAAACAAATGTTTACATCCATTGGCTTCTACCTAAGGATCGAGGATAGGACCGAGAGGATATACTTAAAAGATAAAGACTAGCATGCAAATAAACTTTATAGAAAAAGAGGAATCAAGGATATACCCTCAAAAAGGGTATGATGCGCGTATCTAGTCTTCAGTCTTCTAAGTTGCATCTTCTTGAGCTTCACTCCACCGTACCTTAAGTAATTTAACTTCACGATTGCGAAGTTTCTTGACCTCTATTTCCAAAACCCACTAGTAAAGATAGGACCTCAATCACTTACTATGCTAGAGGGTATCCAATGTAGTCGAACTATCTTTCCAAGATAAACAGATGTTAACCATGATACCAAGTATATACACTAAGATGATTAGAGGTATCTCTTCTACTTAGCTTATCCATCATGTCACAATTCTGAGGGTCAATATCTCTCACGCAAACCATCCTAGTCGAACTTGACATCCCTTAAGTACAAGCCCTAAAGGCCTAAACCAATATCAGACAAGCACCCAAGGAATACCTCCTCCGAATTTGGACGATTTATGTGAGATGATACTAGGAAAACAACCAAACAATTGAGCACTTAACCGACTCTGGCTATCCTCGCCAATCTTGCTCCAAAATTATCGTTGACCACATAAGTGGCTTTGCATTGTCATCTAGATATATGTGGGAGTCTACCTCACGTTTTAGGGGACAAACCACTAACCTTAATCAAAAACATCTGCGTGCTCATGGACTACTCCAATGGATCGAAAATCGTCGATAAATACATAAAGTGATTCTAGGTAGCTAAGACAAACTGATCCCTTAGGATCGCACGAAATTTCGAGGGTATTCCTGAGGCAAGTCGAAAGTCTAACTACCCTCCTTTAACAATTACTAGCTAATCAATCCATGCCTAGAATCAACCCATAGCCCATGAAACCCAAAAACATAAGTATCTCAAATCCTTACAAACCAAAGATAAATGAGCTGAACCACCAATTGGATTTGAGACAACAATGGGATCCTCTACTATACAAGCTCTAGGGTGCAGAAACTCAACTATGGAAGCAGATATAAACGAATGTGAAGCGCTAAAATCAAAAGAGTACTAACAGGATGATCAACAGAAAACTAAACTTTTTCAACCGAAGCTTTACTACCTCGGTATGCTGGCGGTGAGAGCATGCACTTGCCTTCCGGAAAACCCTGTCCTTTGTTGTTGCCCTTGTCCTTAATTATATGACCCGTTATACCATAATAAAGATACTTCCTCTTGTTTTAGGTTTTACTATTCCTTCCTTTTTACCTCCTTAGTGAACCAAGTCTATATCCATGAGTTCTTCATCCTTGGGTTGTGCTCCTTAGCCAAACTCCCTCATTCTCATCTTTGATATTCTTGTGTAACACGTTGACAAGTCTCTCGAAAGCTGCCTCCATCGCATGGAAAATTCTACAAAGCTCAAAAGAAAATTAGCTGTTGGTGAAACTATAGCGGCTATAGATGGAAGTTGGGCACATATTTGCCCTTTGACAAGTGTCGTAGTCTCGTCGAGCCTACGGAACCATACTGCGATGAGGTTACTTCCCAGAAAGCCAGGAGCCCCGGAGACTCAGGAAAGAAGGAAACATGGATTCAAACAGAGGATCAAAAGATAATGCATATGGCTTTGGGGAATATGCCTTTAAAACAAAACTTTTCTTTTGAAAAAGCTTCTTTTAAAACCGTTTTGAAAATAATTTTTCAAATCTTTTATCTGATCTGGTAACCTTCAGCTCTGATACCAAGTGAAACACCCCACCTCCTTTATGATCACTCACAAAGGGAGTGCCTTAACTTTGGTGGAGCATTTTAGGTAAAAGATGCAAATAAATTACAAGATAAACAAATAAAGCGGCGGAAAATAAAGTCATTTTATAAACAACTTAATTCAGTCAATCTTTTACAAACAATTTTCTCAATCATACTTAAATGTAATACATAGAGCTTCTGTCTTGATTTAAAAACTTCCAAGTATAAAAGAAGCATAAAAACAACAATGATATTCCCCAATAAAGCATGAACCAGCCATAGCAGTGGGAGAGAGAGTCCAAAGCAATACATCGACTATCTTCGAGCTTGGAAAGAAAACTAAGCTAAGTGATAACATTTCCTCCCTGTGAACCTAGGGGGAAACAGAAGAAAAGAGGCGAAACAAAACTAGGTCAGACATAAGTCTGGTAAGTCCAGTGACTTTCAGCATATAAACAGGAAAAAGCATGATGACATGAATAAACTGAATATAAGACAATACCGTGATAACAGGGAATACAAGATAACACAGGATAAGCATAAGGTATGATAAGGCAAGATAAACTAAATGCGCTTCTACTCTTCCTCTGCTTCGCTACTACTTTGTTATTCTGATTTCTATATCTATCTTTACACCACCTAACTAGTGTCCCAACTAGTAATCTGTATAAAATGATAACATGATCCCAATCCCCGTAATTGTGGTAGCCTTCAGGTGTACATCTATCGTGAGGATTCCACCTCAATCTGCCTAATTCCTATGAACATGTTAGATGTACCCTTACTACCCTATCGATAGGCTCCCTACTTATATTAATTTCTCTTGTGTCTGTGTCAATCGGCCCTCTCTTACATGTAGATACCCTGTGCTGGCCCCACCATACGGTGTATCAGTCCTTATGATAGCGACCCGACACGATTCAAGATGCACAGTGTATAACAACTGGTACCCAGTCCCTGCTTTTTCCCACTCCGGAGTACGTGCACGCCCGTAAACCGTCGGAACCTACACTGACGTACCTCCTGCCGCTGTTTTTGACCGCTTATAATCATCCCAGTAATCGTGCCCCACCCTGCCTAGTTTCAGGGTACCATGATACATCTATGTGGGTTACTGCTGAAATGGGTCCTCGTTACTAGGGTTTCCTGTTGGTTAAGTTTTGTGGGCCTATATATACAAATATTACCCACCTACACAAGATGTACTTAACCCTCCCACCGATTATAGCATGTTTACTTAACGGTTAAGTTTGTGGGCTTATATGTACTAATATTACCCACCTACACGAGATGTACTTTACCCTCCCATCGATTCAAGCATGTTTATTTAACGGTTAAGTTTGTGGGCCTATATGTACTAATATTACCGACCTACACGAGATGTATTTAACCCTTCCATCAATTCAAGCATGTTTATTTAACAGTTAAGTTTATGGGCCTATATTTACTAATATTACCCACCAACCCGATATGTACTTAACCCTCCCGCACATTATGTCATATTGGTTAAGTGTTGTCCATACATGTTAACTTAACCCACCCATTCATCGTGTCATGTTGGTTAAGTGTTTCTTATTAACTTAACCCCGTTTGTTTATCAAATTATATTGTTTAAGTGCTTACTTGTTAACTTAACCCCACGTGTTCATCATGTTGAATTGGTTAAGTGTCATCAATCAATTCAGGTTAACTTAACCCACATACTTGTCATGTTACTTTGGTTAAGTGTTGCCTTCTTGTGTCAACTTAACCCTACCACAAGTCAAGTTATATTGGTTAAATGTTTCCCTCTTGTTTTAACTTAACCCTATCACAAATCAAGTTATACTGGTTAAGTGTTTCTTATTACTTAACCCTACCATTCATCATGCTATACTGGTTAAGTGTTTCCTATTAACTTAACCCTAGTCATTCATGTTATATCGGTTAAGTGTTCCTATGAACTTAACCCTAGTCATTCCTCTTGTTCATTAGCATTAATTGATTTATTAATGCACAAACCTGTTACATTAGATATGTGTTGTTGCGGTTACTGGATGTGCCGGGCGGTTCCGGGCAGTTTTACACCACAACTCAATCTAACCTCGGGTTTTTCTGGGACATGATGCACTAACCTCTCACATTAGATAGGTGTTGTTGTGGTTACTGGATGTGCCAGGCGGTTCCGGGCAGTTTTACACCACAACTCAATCTAACCTTGAGTTAGGCAAGTTCATCTTTAATCTACACATTTACCCTATATACCCAAATCTATATTTTCATGCTAATTACCAAATTCACCAAAACTAGTCATGTTACATTTTACGCCCAATCTAGATTTAATGCTCAAGTTACCCCAAATTCGCAACGATAACAATTTTGCCCAAAACTTGATTTATATGCCAATTTCATACTTTGTCGTTCAAGCCAATTCTAGGTTCAATATGTTAAATTACATATTCCATAATTCATGTCAAATTACCCCAAATTGCATCTTAACAGTCATGCCATACTACATGTTCCAAATTATGCCAACTAATGTCAATTCCATGTTATACCGAATTACCCACGCATTCATAACGTACGTATTTCGAGATTCAACCCAAGGTTCATAAAATAAGGGGAGAAGCAAGATGGAACATCGTAAGGATAGGCATAGTCATATGATGATAAGAACTATTGGTCCAATAAACTTGATGTACTAAAAAGACAAGTTTTGCATGGAATCCATCGCAGGCATATAGATATGATTATATCATGAACTTAAAAAGGGTTACAATTCCAATATACAACAAGGATAAATATGATTGGACCAGTTTCATAGTCAAAAAATGATTCCCAAAGATATATATACTCAAGCACGGATTTCAATGAAAGGATGGCTTACATCAGGCATATTCTCATATCCATTTTATTACATGTCACAATTAGATTTAGGTGTTCAAATCTAAAAAAAAGTAACTGATTACAAAACAAAGGCAAATCTTGTTTTCATGCCTAAGCCAAACATCACTATACACACTAATCTTCTTTTTCCAAATCATAAACTGTCATATATGTGTGTGTGTGTGTGTGTGTGTATATATATATATATATATATATATATATGCCCCAATTTTTAGATCTTAAACCACAATATGTACTATGCCTTATATTTACAGTTCAATTTACGCCCCAAATCCCAAGTCATATGTCCAATACTTTATGTCTCAAATCTCAAGTCATATGTCCAATACTTTATGCCTCAAATCCCAAGTCATATGTCCAATACTTTATGCCTCAAATCTCAAGTCATATGTTCGATACACTTTATGTTTTGAGTACAACATGTGTTACGTCCTCAAATCATTTACAACTTAATTATGCCCAATTATACACAATTTAATTCTTTTTCCCAAATTTTAGCATTGGTCATGTCAAAATCATATATTATGCCCAATTTTATTTCCAACGGCGTTCATCTCTTATGAGATTTGTCTCAGGCTTGCAGTAGCCTGGCTGTAAAACAAAAAGGGAAGAAGGAAAGAAGAGATAAAGAACAGACATAATATTATCAGTGAGATAAATCCAAAGGATATAGAAAGACAGGCATAATCTCAGATCCAGATTTGTTATAATGTCATAATCACAATTAACTTTTATTTCTGAAAGTAATGTGAACTTACAAATTACAAAACGGTCTTGAATTTTGGGATCTGTATTCTGAAACTAAATAGCTCTCCCTTGAAGTAGACTATTTGTTCTTCTAATTTAGATTTGATTTGATGTTCCTCTTAATCGATTACTAGTTTGGATTTGAATTTCTAGTTTGGAGAGAATGAATGGAGGCTTAGGCTAGGAACATCATGACGGTACCATAGTTTTAGGGTTTTGATGTTAGGGTTTAGGTTTAGCTACGTATATATAGATGTCTAGGATTATTTAGAGCCCTTAGATGAACTAAGAGTCCATCAGAACCACCCAGCTCAAATACACATCACCCGGCCACTCAAAAGAAGACACATCATCGTAGAACACTCCAGAATTCTATGCTGAATCAGTATGGGCACACTTGGCAGGTGCGCCTGTGCATTTTTGTACTGGCGCACTTGTGAAGTGCGCTAGTGCATTCTGGTCAACTTCCGGTTTTTCTGTCTAACTTTGTTTGTCCATATCTTCTTCATACGGTATCCGTTTTACGCAAACTCGGACTATATCTCAAGCAGAATTCCGAGATGAACGCAATGGCGTAACCCGTTTCATTTAATTCTTCTTTTTATAATTAGTTATTCTTTAATTATCTCTTATGTCCTGTTTTAAAATTACGGGGTGTTACAATTGAATAATCATTAATATTGATTTTTGGGAAGATTAAAACTAATTAGAGTTTTAATGAATCTTTAATTAGATTGAAATGAGAATTGATAATTTAAATTATCAAATAAGGGAAATGATCGAGAATGAAGTATCGCCGGTTTTGCTCCTAGCGATAGTTAAATCTTTAATTAGATTTGAACGGGAAATGGTAATAAATTTTACCGATAACACCGTGGTGTTAGTTATGGAGTATTACCAGTTTTGCTCTATGGGATGAATAGGTTGGGATTGGGAAATTAAACAAATGATTATTTCGGTAAGGTGCGCTAATCCTGACTAGTTTGGATAAACCTTAATTTGGTTTGAATTGATATCAAAGGAAGATTAAATAATAAATTTAAAGAATTTATCTTTGATAAAATTATTGGGAACCTTTCCCAAAGGATATGAATATTTAAATAAAAGAATATTCAGAATTGGAATGAGGCATATGTTGTGTTTTTATAGCACTTGATTATTATATACGCGAGTTATTCGGAAAGGCCGGGTTTATACCCATTCTGAATAACTGATTCGACGATATGTCGACGATGTAAACGGTGGTTGAAGACTGGAGGTCTTCACATCGTTTGGATGATTACTATTGTCTTGATTGGGCTGTACACCCAAGACGAGGTAATAAGTGGTGATCGTCCAGACGTACTTGGAGATCGACTGGATATGCGAGGACCTCTCTCCTGTATTGGACATATGGAACGAGGAATAAGGTGCCTCCGGTTTCGTTCATACCTAGAACGAACTTGTAAATGGATGTGTATCTGACATTGGATTTTATTCTATGTTGATTGATCTCTATTAAATATATATCTGTTTGGCGGCGGAGAATTTATTCTCTTGCTTAACGCCCTTCTCTGAGACGTACGAGCTCAGAGGTTATATATCGATAGACATCAGTCGCATGGCGTGAATTGCCTGTATGGTATGCTGAGATGAAAATGTTCAAGGCTTCTGTTGAAAAGCAGAGTCTTGTGGTTGATGATCAAAGCACGACTTTAATATAGCATAGCTTTGTGTATAGCGTTAATTAGCGAGCCTCACACCTCGGTATGAGTCAAAAACGGGATAAGGGACAGCAGGGAGTGCATGGCGTTTCTTTCTAGCTATGGGTGGTTTCAGGGTTTTGCAAGCCCAGCCATTTTTATATTTTACCTATGTGGTTAGTGGAATGTGAGGCACCTCGGATATATCGGTTACTACGGAGCCGATGGATAGGTTCTATAGGACTAGGAAACGTGTGTTCAGGAATTTCCAATCCTCAAACGTAAGAGAGGACTGACCCTGCAAGATCCAGAGATTACCCAGAGTGTGTAGTCCCGAGGCATTTGCTAGAGTGTCTCGAAGCGGAAAGGAGTACATCCCTTTCCTAGATTCATGACAGAAATCCAATTTCCAATACGTGACATTTCGGTTTTGATTGTAGAGCCTAGTATGGTGACATGATATATGGTACCCATGCCGTCTAGGATTGATACATTTATATTTGAAGTTGTTTTGACATTATACACTTATAATAGTATCAAATGATTTGTTTTAAACGTACCAAGCTTGTTTGGCTATTATAAGGGAAAACCCTATCCTCCGGCTTGTGTTGCATTGTGTGATGGGACCTGGGTCTTATAATAGCTTCATTTTTCCAAAAAGCATTGCGTTGTTTGTTTTATGCACCGGTATTCTTGGGAGGCAACCTGTTCCGTGTTATACGTCGTGGTCCCACATTTACTCTATTTTAAAGTAAAGTTTTAAATAACTATTTTAGTTTTCACACCAGTCATATGACTGACCTGGAGTTTATTGTTTTAACTTAAACTCTGGGTCCCCCTATTTTCCACATGGGCAACAAAATTTTTGGTTTTGCAGATTTATATTCATAGGATCCTGGTTTACAGCGGGAATGATATTCGAAAAGCTCTGTATCCATGTATCAGTTGTGTTTTGTATTATTTTCCGCCGCATTATAATTTGTAAATCTCTGATAATTTTCTAATGTATAATATTTATTCAAACTCTGTATATTCTTGTACTCCGATGGAAATTGTTGTAATAAGCAATGAAATGTTCTTCTCTGTGTGTTCTGATTTGTCGTGTTCTCATACAATCGTTCTTTCTCTTCTCTTCGGAGACCGGGGAAGTTCGGGTCATGTTAGAAAAAATGACTCAAATAGTCGAATGGGCCTACGAAACATAGTCCATTGTGCCTGAAATTGGGGTATTTAACTAGGGGCGATAGTCGCTGTAACACCACACCTCCATTAATGTCACTCAAAAAGGGAATGCATTAACTTCAGCGGAGCGTCATAAGTGTATAGAACAGATAAATTACAAAACAGATAAAATTTAAACAGCGGAAAATAAATAAAACTTTACTTTATTGATAAAACAACAGCTTGGTAAAACAGCTTGTAGAAAGATTGTTTTCCAATACCAAAACACCAATACCCATTACAACAAAGCTTCTGTCTTGTTTAACAAAATAAAGAAGCATGAAATGACAATGATATTCCCCAATAAAGCATGAGCCAGCCATAGTAGTGGAAGAGAGTCCAAAGCAATACATCGCCTATCTTCGAGTTTGGAAAGAAAACTGAGCTAAGTTGTGATATTCCCTCCCTGTGAACCTTGGGGGGGGGGGGGGACAGAAGAAAAGAAGGCGAAAGAAAAACAGAGTTAGACATAAAGCCTGGTAAGTCCAGAGATTATTTAGCATGTAAACAGGTAAAAGGATCATGATATGAATAAACGGAATACCAGACATAACCATAATAATAAGCATAACAAGACAACAAATGATGATCCTTAGATATGACAAGGTACACAAGATTAACATGATATGATGATTGCGCTCCTGATTATTAAGATATATTTTATACACCGCAATGTTTACTAAGACACCTTGGTTAAGAGAGTAACTCCCTGAGTATCAACCCCGAAGACCGAAATCAACATCAGATTGACCCCCAAGGAATTACCCAACTCAACCAACCTTATGTTACCGCACTATTACAAGATTACACCGCACCATTTGATATGACAAGGCAAGATACACTGAATGTGCTTCGGTTCTTTCTTTGATTTCATATTTTCTCTGCACCACCCAACTAGCATCCTAACTAGTGTCTCTTGTGGAACGATTCGTATTCCCTACTAGTGTCCCAACTAGTATCCTGTGAAAAAGGATCCATATCCCCCACTAGTGTCCCAACTAGTATCCTGTGAAAAAGGATTTGTATCCCCTACTTGTGTCCCAACTAGTATCCTTTGTTATAAAATAAGGTGATTATAACACCCCGAATTTTCTATTAAAAGTAAATTAACAAATTAAAGTATAATTAATTCTAAATGAAAGAATTAAGGGAAACAGGTTACGCCATTGCATTCGTTTCCGAATTCTGCTTGAGATAGAGTCCGAGTTTGTGTAAATCGGACTCCGTATGAAGGAGTTATGACCTTCGGAAGTTTCAGAATTAAATTTAAAATTCAAATAGTTCAAAATGCAGTTCGAAAATCGAAAAAAGACCCAAACTGGGTTGGGCGGGAATTTTCCCGCCCAGGACCCAGGTCGACCTGGGGGTCGATCTGGGGGTCGACATTGTTGTAAATAACGGTGTTGTATACACAGTTATATGATTTTTGTTTGATGATAACAACCAAATATATACTAATATAAATGTGTTTGTTACTGTACTGTTTTATATATACATCACAGACAAGAATATAATATTTATATTTAAATGGAATACGACTGTACAGACATAGGTATATTTTTACAGTATTCTATCTTAATTGAATATTCTATTTCAATAACTAAACAGTACATCTTTTTATAACTCCACTATTTAAACACTTAACTTGAAATTGTACTTGTATATAACTGAATACAATAAACAACTTTGTTTGAACACAAGTTTGAACACAATAAAAAAATATTTTATTTCAAACAGATTTTGTTTATTACAAATAATCAGTACAATCACTTTTTCATATACATTAGCTCCTCACTATATCAACTCTTACACTCAGTACATTTTGCATTGACACATACAGACTTATATACATTCACAAACACTGACACTCTGTTCTTCAAGCTTCAGTCTTCACAGCACTTCACTATCAGTCCAGTCTTTTTTCTGCTTATCTGTCAAATAAAACAGAAACACACACAGTAATCTTGAACAGAAATAATTTCATACACTAGTAAATATTATTTTATTTTACTTTTAAAAAAAAATATTATTTATTTTCCTTAGTTCTCTGGTGTGTTTTCTCATCATTTTTCTGACTCGATCTGATTTGTATTCATCTAGTGCCCACTGATCAGCCTCAACCTGCCACACTGGTTTGCTGATCAGAACCAAGCGTCAAATTAGCTGATTCTGACCAGCCTCAACACAGTGCAGTAGTCTGCTGATATAAAATAATATATATTTCAAGTGCACAAATAAAAATGACAGAGTCATCATCAAGCAAAGTCAACATAATCAACAAAGCCAAATGTCGACACAACATTGAAGTTAACAAATGTGAATGGACAGAGCAACATTAACATTGTGGATGCAAACTGGTGGTGTACAAGCAAGCATGGCAGATCATATTACACAATGGCCAGCATAGTTCAAATCAGTTCATAAATAGGTGCAGCCCAGCAAATGTTCAGCAATACATAAATGGAGCAGCATGGGTTCAGTTTTTTTTAAATGGTCGAGAGTGTGCAAAGATGGTGCACCCAGCAATGTATGGTCAAGCAAACAAAACACAACAACACGGAGCTCTTTACATTTCAGGTGGAGCAGCATATACATGAATGTGCACAAGTGCACTCAGCCTAGTTCAAGTCAGGAACTACAAGTGGCATGGCAACAGAGCACATGATGAAGAAAGGAAAAACATGTCAAGACAAGTGTGCACATGAACATAGTGTGCTTCAGCTATTCTCGCAAGTACAACACAAGTCAGCAATAAAATTGGTGCAAAGCAACAATATGTTCACACAGCAAAATGGTTTGGTGCATGCATGGTGTCAAGTACAAGTGAAAATGTGGTCGAGGCAAAACAACACAACTGGCAAGCTTAATACAAATGCAACTACAATCAAGTCAAAGTTCATGTACACAGAAAATATGTAGATGTAAGTGCAAATATAAGCTGCATGATCATGCCACATTTGGCCACAAGCAATACAAATTTAGATGGGAGACTCAACTCAGTGACAAGGATGGTCAAGGAAAATTTATTCAAGCATGAATACATATGCAAGCAAGAAAATTCAATACAGGATGTCGAGGCAGTTTTCAAATAGCCAAACCAAAATTCCAAGGAACCAAAATAGAGCATGTATGCATTTGGGACAAGTCGAGAAATCCAAGAATGCACAGTTCAAATAGCATGGGAATAGCATATCTAAAACAGTGTGGAGGATGTGAACATGCACATATAATGGTGAAGAATCTTACCAGAAATGGACAAATATATTTTTCAGATTTAAACAATTTTGATTCCACAAATCACTTTTGGCAAGTGAATCATTTCGACTAACTTAAGGCAACAGAAGGGAATAAATGATTTGAGGTTTTATGGGAACAATTCAAATGAAGAAAGTTTTTTTTTAAAACCAATCGGGATCATATGAAGGAATAATTATTGTGCTGATTCATAGCTTACTTGAATTGCCAGTATTAACACATTTCATATATTAGGGGCCGAGCACAATCAAGGAATCTCATAAATTTTGCTCAATCATTTTTGGAAATATTCATGTCGAATTCATGGACAAGCAACAATCAGATTCATAAAGAGAATTTCTTTAAAAAAGAATTCCTGCAAACAAATGGACAAAATCTTTTGTTTCCAGTTTTTTTAATCAATCAGAAAATTCTTTCAAGGCATTTTTTTTTAAATCAGGAATTATTCATGCAAGGGCCAGGAAATTATTTTCCAGAAAATTGCTTCATTCCATTCAATGTCGAATTAATCAAATCAAGCAACAAATGATTTTAGAAAATCAATTTTGATCGAGAAACCAAAAGGGGAAAGCCACAACGAATCTGATCAAGTCATTTACACGAAATCAGAGGTCTAGGGTTCGATTCTACCCTATATTTATTCACACCATTTTCATCATAGGCCGCATCGAAAATAAAACAACAAAATCAAGAGCAGTCAGAGAAATAAAATTCTAATACTCACAATTAATTTTCGATCAGAAGCCGACTCAAATCAATCGAAGAACAGGGGCAACGACATCTTCAAGCATCGGAGAATCATCTTCATCAAACAAACATCGATCTGATTTGGGGAGAAAGCTGAAACCATAGCTTTGGAATTCAGAGTCGCCGCCATTTCTGTATTTCCTCAAAAGGAAAGTGAACGAGAATAAGGAATAAAGGGTGCACACATACTAATGCGCCGGCCAAGCCTTTTTGAGTATTAAAAGGGGATAACCCTTTGTTTTTAACTCCTAGGGTTTTAATTTTGTTTCTATTTTGTGTTTATTTTATTTTTTGTCGTTTTAAATTGTGTTGTACAATCGATCAAACAGTTTCTAGAAGTCTGTAAAAATTCTTTGATTCAGTCAAGGAGTTGACTGATAGTTGACAGAGTCTGTAAAATCTGGGTTACTGGTTACGAGGTTGTAATAAGGGGAAATCTGATCGAGGGGATATCGATTAGTCTAAGGTTTTTGAGCGTAGGTTTAGGACAGGAGCAGGCGCTGCGAGTGTACATGGTCTTGTATGCGGGATCTGTTTATAACATCTAGTAGAAACCTTAGGAACGCAGCAGTAGGCAAGGTTTTGCCGAAGCTGGGTATATCTGTGTGTGATTTATTTTCTGCAACTTTATTTCTGCTGCATTCTGTGATTTGTTTATTATTTTAATATCCTGACAGTTTTTTAATTCAGTTTAAAAACTGTGATAAACCCTATTCACCCCCCTCTAGGGTTAATCTAGATCCAACAATTGGTATCAGAGCTGGTTTAAGGTAACAACATGATAGGGGGTTCTCGCTGTATGATCATGTGGTGAAGTATTGACTCTTGCCCCTACATGCCCGTGGGTGGTTGTCCGTGTCGAGAGGCAGGACGTGAAACCAGTGTCTGAGGTATCTTTGGTGGCCACCGGGGTGATTTAAAATTCCTCGTAAATAGAGACACCATTTGGTATCAGAGCAGGTATTTTGTTTAACTCTAGAGAAATGGTGTTCACTAGTTGTCAGTCTTCTGAGGATCAGTCCAGTCGTATTCCATTTATTTTCATTGGTACCGATTTTTTAAATTGGAAATTAGAAATGGAATTATATTTAAAATCTATTGATATGAAATGTTGGGATACTGTTATTAATGGTTATGATATGGTCAATAGGAACGATATTGGATTTAATTCTCGTGCTATTCACACTTTGTATTCTTATATTGATGATGTCCAATATAACCTTATTTATCATTGCTTGACTGCGCAGGAAATATGGAATTTTCTCGATACGAAGTATGGAAAGATTGACAACAGCAGCTCAAAATCCAAAATGAACAACTCAGATTCAGATCTATGCTCAGGAGGAGAAACAAATGAAAATTCAAGTAGATCAAACGATGGAGACTCAACAGACAATGAGACTGAAAGCTTCTCATATGAAGAGTTGGTTTATATGTGTATTGATTTAACAAAAATCATTGATAAACTCCATCGTAAAAACAAATCTTTAAAATCTAAAAATCACGAGTTGAATAGCAGAATTAACTGTTTGGAATCAGAATGTACAAACGTCATAAACTTAGATAATTCTGATTGTGAGAATTGTTTGAAATTGAAAACTGATCTCGTTTATCTCAACAAAAACATTCAAAAGCTTGAAGAAGAAATTCTTATTTTAAAAGATAACGAGATTGAGTTAAAAAGCACAAAAAATTATTTACAAAAGGAATTTATAAATTTTAAGGCTATTAAAAATTCCAAACATGAAATTGCTGAAAACAATAGTTTGTTGAAGACGGATCAGATTTTGAGTGAGCTTGAAAAAGAGATTGAAAATCTCAAGAAACTTGAATTTGAAAAACAAATTAAATTTGAATCTGAAATCCTTGAGTCCAACACCAAAATCAAACTTCTTGAAAATGAAAATTTATTTTTAAAACAAAATGATATTGAGAGAAGGAAAATCAGCATTAATGGTTGCTCTAATCTGATGAAAGAAAATTCCGATCTTAAGTCCAAAATCAACAATCTTGAGTTGAGTCTAAAACGTTTTTCTAACGGTGAAAAATCTTTGAATATGTTGTTGAAAAACCAAATTTCTATTGGAAATAAATCTGGTCTTGGCTTCGGGAAAAACGATGTTTTTGGAAAACAAAATTCAAATGATTTGAAAAATCCCTCAAACAGCTTTGGAAAGAACTGCTTACAAAATTTGAACACTGAGAATTTCAAAGGTTTGTTGAGTCAAAATTGTGATGAGATATCGTTTTATAATAAACCTTTTAAACATTCTTGGATCCCAGAAAATAAAACGGCCTTCGTCAAGTTCAAACAGATTTGGGTTCCTAAGGGAACAAAAGTTAATTCTAATGGTTTGTTATACAAACAAGTCTGGGTACCAAAACATATGAATACAACTGTGAGTGGTTTCACTAATTTTGTTAGACCACTTGATTCTATGAACTGTTAGGTACCGAAGGAGGCTGAGGAACTGCTGTACAAAAAGAAATTTGAAATCAAGCTGGCTTATACTTCTGTATCATTCACAGTTCCTCCAGCCAAGATTGATGAGTTAGAGATTCTGATTTACACTAGATTCTGGTATGATCTCTAAACTCACCTCTGTAAATATTTTCTGTTTTGATTTTTTTCCTTTTGTTTATTTCTTCTTCTTCTCCCTTCTATCTCTTTCTTCTGTCTATTCTAATTTGATTTATTACTGCCATATTTTCTTTGTGCTTCTTGAATTGCATTATTCATGATATTCTAGAAATTTGTTTTTACATGTATAGAACTCTAATACTTTTAATCATTTCCAGATACTGAATTTTTTTTCTGCAATTGTTTTGAAATTCATTTTCTTATTTCTGAATTCATAGCAGTGTTGATGTATTCTTGTCATATCTTGAACACTGTTAATTAGAATTCTAAATTTTTGAAGATCTGAATAATTATTGAAATTTCACACACTTATGTTGTTTTTGAGTTTCTTCCAATTCATTTTGGAAACGCTTAAAATATTATACTCATTACAGTACACTACTTCTTATCATTTGTGATAATTTCAGAAATTTTCAGATTGGCTTGGATATATTGATTTGTCTTAAATCTCAGTAATACATCTTGAAAACCATCATTACTCATGATCACTATGGGTAGAATTTGTTTGTTTGAAATCATCTGAAATTATTGATATTTTGAATAATCACACACCTCCTAAATTTGAAATTATCAACCTTGTGTGAGTGATTCATTATATTCTAAAACTTGACATCGATTCAAGAGATTTCAAATAAGTTATTCTATTTTTTCTGGATCATGAATACCTTTCAAAATTGATATAGATGATCTGAGATTTCTTTTAGGCTTGTCTAAATTTTTTGTGAAAATTTGATTTGAAAATCAAGTCTTAAAAATCACTGTTATTTCATGATAATTTAATTTGAATATCTGTTTGTTTAAAATCATTTGAAATTATTGATTTATTAAATCTCACACATATCTTGAAGCTGAAATTAATAATCTGGTGTGATCGATTCATTGAATACTGAAATCTGCATATTCCTCAAATGATTTCAAAGAAACGGTATTTTTTAATCATTGGTTCATGAATCATCTTGTGTGACCAACATCTTGTCAAGTCTGATTTGAAACTGTTTCTGTTATGCTGCTCTGATACTATTTTCAATGAACTGCCTGTTTTAACTTGTCTGTTGCTTGGCTAATTTGTTATACTGTCTGCTTGGTCTTTAAATTTCTGCTGACTGTGATATCTTGGTTTGTCCTCGGTATCTTTGTGATTAAAATTTATTAATAGAGACACCAAGTGGTATCAGAAGTGCCTTATATTTGTTTCACCCATCTGATATTGTTTTTGAAAATATTCTGTAATTGCTTGTTTATGATCTGTTTGCTGCTCTGATACTGCTCTTCAAATAATTGCTTGTTCTTGTCTGCAGCTCTGATAAATGTGCCAAATTTGTTAGTTTTGTCTACTTGGGCTTTGTGTTTAAATTTCTTTGGTCTGAGATATCCATGTTAGTCCATCAGCGTGTAATTAAATTCCTCGATAAAGGAGACTACAATTGGTATCAGCTTTTTCATCCATCTGTTTTTGAATTTTCACCTTGTATAGACATCATACCCATTTTTTTCCCTTGTATAAATCTGTATAAATTCCTCTTGTAATTGATTTTCAATTTTAAAATTATTTATTGATTATTCTTTCAGAAATTGAAATCAATATCCAAATTGAAATGTATTTATAATTCATCAAAATTATTATCAGATTTTGAAATTGTGATGAATTGTGACTGCAGTATATTCCACAACAAGAGGAGATTTTATTTGGATTTTCATGATGGTTGAATATTTATTATAATATCTTTGAACTGGCAATTATTTCACGATCATCTTCTTTTTCTACCACCCGTCTGCCATCCATCATGTTTTTATATTAATGTGGAGAGTTTATTTTTTAAAATCATCTTGTTTTAAAACAGTGAAAATTATTTGTGATAGAAATGGGACTATATTATTATTCAGAATTAGTGATAATTGAAAATTTTCAATAATCCCGGTACAGTCGAGCTTATTTCATAATATAATTAATTTAGAAATTTATTTCATAGTCCATTTCTGTACCTACCACATTTCTATCATCCATTTTGGTTTCATATACCGAGGAGTTTTTTTCTTTTAAAACTGAAATGATAAATATATATAATAAATATATAAGTGTGTCTCTAACCTCATTTAAAAATCCAAGCTCTGGTTATGCATGGCTATGAGACAACTTATAATTTAAGCTACGACTGACCTCATTTAAAAATCCAAGCTCTGGTTATGCGTGGTCAGTGTGCTCTTAAATAAATAAAAAAAAGGAAAAGGAAAATGTGCTATAAATTGAAATAAATTTGAAATTCTCCTCTGTGTATAAAAACCAGCCTCTCAATCCATCTTCTAATCTGTGAAATGTGTTGACATCTTATGACGTATTATGATTTGTTGATTGATGGGTATTGGGATTTGAGATTATTCGTTTTTGTCACTTAAATTGAATTGTTAACTATAGTCCAAATCTATCACTGTTTTTGTGCTTTATTTTTTATAAAAAAAATCTTCTGAAAATAATTGGAAATGATTTGTTTTTTCTAAAACTCTCTCCATTATGTATAAAATTCATCGTAAATCCGTCATTCTCTACAATGTGAAATATGCCACCAGTTCTTAGTTTATTATGATTTTTGTTTGACTGATTGAGATTTATGATGATCGTTCTTCCTCTTAAGCTGAAATTATATTTTTAGTCATTTTTCATCTATATTTTAAATTCTGTATCCTTTTGATGATAACAAAAGGGGGAGAATGAGTTGAGATTTTGATTTATGAGTGAATACTTTATAAATATTTTTAATTTTGAGAATTTATTATTATTCAATCTTCACTTTTCACTCATGCACAGTTATATGGGGAGTTCTCTGTTGTAGTGGGAGCTAATAAATAGGGGGAGTTCAATATTCACTGTCAAACACATTTGTTGTGATAAAAATCTTTTATTTGTTTGTCATCATCAAAAGGGGGAGATTGTTGTATATAACGGTGTTGTATACACAATTATATGATTTTTGTTTGATGATAACAACCAAATATATATTAATATAAATGTTTTTGTTACTGTACTGTTTTATATATACATCACAGACAAGAATATAATATTTATATTTAAATGGAATACGACTGTACAGACATAGGTATATTTTTACAGTATTCTATTTAAATTGAATATTCTATTTCAATAACTAAACAGTACATCTTTTTATAACTCCACTATTTAAACACTTAACTTGAAATTGTACTTGTATATAACTGAATACAATAAACAACTTTGTTTGAACACAAGTTTGAACACAATAAAATAATATTTTATTTCAAACAGATTTTGTTTATTACAAATAATCAGTACAATCACTTTTTCATATACATTAGCTCCTCACTATATCAACTCTTACACTCAGTACATTTTGCATTGACACATACAAACTTATATACATTCACAAACACTGACACTGACACTCTGTTCTTCAAGCTTCAGTCTTCACAGCACTTCACTATCAGTCTAGTCTTTTTTCTGCTTATCTGTCAAATAAAACAGAAACATACACAGTAATCTTGAACAGAAATAATTTCATACACTAGCAAATATTATTTTATTTTATTTTTAAAAAAAATATTATTTATTTGCCTCAGTTCTCTGGTGTGTTTTCTCATCATTTTTCTGACTCGATCTGATTTGTATTCATCTAGTGCCCACTGATCAGCCTCAACCTGCCACACTGGTTTGCAGATCAGAACCAAGCGTCAAATTAGCTGATTCTGACCAGCCTCAACACAGTGCAGTAGTCTGTTGATATAAAATAATATATATTTCAAGTGCACAAATAAAAATGACAGAGTCATCATCAAGCAAAGTCAACATAATCAACAAAGCCAAATGTCGACACAACATTGAAGTTAACAAATGTGAATGGACAGAGCAGCATTAACATTGTGGATGCAAACTGGTGGTGTACAAGCAAGCATGGCAGATCATATTACACAATGGCCAGCATAGTTCAAATCAGTTCATAAATAGGTGCAGCCCAGCAAATGTTCAGCAATACATAAATGGAGCAGCATGGGTTCAGTTTTTTTTTTAAATGGTCGATAGTGTGCAAAGATGGTGCACCCAGCAATGTATGGTCAAGCAAACAAAACACAACAACATGGAGCTCTTTACATTTCAGGTGGAGCAGCATATACATGAATGTGCACAAGTGCACTCAACCTAGTTCAAGTCAGGAACTACAAGTGGCATGGCAACAGAGCACATGATGAAGCAAGGAAAAACATGTCAAGACAAGTGTGCACATGAACATAGTGTGCTTCAGCTATTCTTGCAAGTACAACACAAGTCAGCAAGAAAATTGGTGCAAAGCAACAATATGTTCACACAACAAAATGGTTTGGTGCATGCATGGTGTCAAGTACAAGTGAAAATGTGGTCGAGGCAGCACAACACAACTGGCAAGCTCAATACAAATGCAACTACAATCAAGTCAAAGTTCATGTACACAGAAAATATGTAGATGTAACTGCAAATATAAGCTGCATGATCATGCCACATTTGGCCACAAGCAATACAAATTTAGATGGGAGACTCAACTCAGTGACAAGGATGGTCAAGGCAAATTTATTCAAGCATGAATACATATGCAAGCAAGAAAATTCAATACAGGATGTCGAGGCAGTTTTCAAATAGCCAAACCAAAATTCCAAGGAACCAAAACAGAGCTTGTATGCATTTGGGACAAGTCGAGAAATCCAAGAATGCACAGTTCAAACAGCATGGGAACAGCATATCTAAAACAGTGTGGAGGATGTGAACATGCACATATAACGGTGAAGAATCTTTCCAAAAATGGACAAATATATTTTTCAGATTTAAACAATTTTGATTCCACAAATCACTTTTGGCAAGTGAATCATTTCGACTAACTTAAGGCAACAGAAGGGAATAAATGATTTGAGGTTTTATGGGAACAATTCAAATGAAGAAAGTTTTTTTTAAAACCAATCGAGATCATATGAAGGAATAATTATTGTGCAGATTCATAGCTTACTCGAATTGCCAGTATTAAAACATTTCATATATTAAGGGCCGAGCACAATCAAGGAATCTCATAAATTTTGATCAATCATTTTTGGAAATATTCATGTCGAATTCATGGACAAGCAACAATCAGATTCATAAAGAGAATTTCTTTAAAAAAGAATTCCTGTAAACAAATGGACAAAATCTTTTGTTTCTAGTTTTTTTAATCAATCAGAAAATTCTTTCAAGGCATTTTTTTTAAATCAGGAATTATTCATGCAAGGGCCAGGAAATTATTTTCCAGAAAATTGCTTCATTCAATGTCGAATTAATCAAATCAGGCAACAAATGATTTCAGAAAATCAATTTTGATCGAGAAACCAAAAGGGGAAAGCCACAGCGAATCTGATCAAGTCATTTACACGAAATCAGAGGTCTAGGGTTCGATTCTACCCTATATTTATTCACACCATTTTCATCATAGGCTGCATCGAAAATAAAACAACAAAATCAAGAGCAGTCAGAGAAATAAAATTCTAATACTCACAATTAATTTTCGATCAGAAGCCGACTCTAATCAATCGAAGAACAGGGCAACGACATCTTCAAGCATCGGAGAATCATCTTCATCAAACAAACATCGATCCGATTTGGGGAGAAAGCTGAAACCCTGGCTTTGGAATTCAGAGTCGCCGCCATTTCTGTATTTCCTCAAAAGGAAAGTGAACGAGAATAAGGAATAAAGGGTGCACACATACTAATGGGTCGGCCAAGCCTTTTTGAGTATTAAAAGGGGTTAACCCTTTGTTTTTAACTCCTAGGGTTTTAATTTTGTTTCTATTTTTTGTTTATTTTATTTTTTGTCGTTTTAAATTGTGTTGTACAATCGATCAAACAGTTTCTAGAAGTCTGTAAAAATTATAGGATTCAGTCAAGGAGTTGACTGACAGTTGACAGAGTCTGTAAAATCTGGGTTACTGGTTACGAGGTTGTAATCAGGGGAAATCTGATAGAGGGGATATCGATCAGTCTAAGGATTTTGAGCGTAGGGTTAGGATAGGAGCAGGCGCTGCGAGTGTACATGGTCTTGTATGCGGGATCTGTTTATAACATCTAGTAGAAACCTTAGGAATGCAGCAGTAGGCAAGGTTTTGCCGAAGCTGGGTATATCTTTGTGTGATTTATTTTCTGCACCTTTATTTCTGCTGCATTCTGTGATTTGTTTATTATTTTAATATCCTGACAGTTTTTTAATTCAGTTTAAAAACTGTGATAAACCGTATTCATCCCCCCTCTAGGGTTAATCTAGATCCAACAGACCTGCCCAGTCGACCTGGTTTGGCCTTGGCTGGCCTGGTCGGGTTTCTGGTCGAATTTCTAAGCTCTGGTGTGTCACTAGGGCTGATTTGTCACTTTCTGATTGGCTTCTCTTGGTGTGTATGGTCTGGATTCACTCTATGATCATCTGACAGCTCAAATCAATCTGAAATTCTATAAATACAATTCAACACTCAACCTAAATTCAGACAAATAAAATAGAACTAGAGCCGTCATGCTGTTGGGAGGAAACTAAGAGTAGCCGTCAGTTAGAGAAAGCTTAGAGACGAGCAAAACTAAAGTCAAACAAGAATCAAACAACGTTTATCTACCCAAAGGAAAGCATTGCAAATTCAGAACTTAGAAATCAGAAAACAAGACCGTCGTTTGTTGTAAGTATAGTGATTTTTCCGATGTGAATAAAATTAAGACTTGATTCGATGTAAAATGGAAATGGAATTGTGCTATTGTATAACGACGATGTTAATTCATATCTATGTATTGAAATTATTATGTTGTGAATGGTATTGGGATGTTTGTGGTATAATTGAGTTGATGTTGATCCTATTGTACATTTAGAATGAAAACAACATCACATGCAAGTTGTATAGTTCATGTTATAATCTACACCTATATGTTTATGTGATTATATAGGTTGTATGTGTTATGACCAAGCTAAGATCTCATGTATATACTTTATGCTAAAACCTCTATGCCTAAATGATTAAGTTCATATACATGCTCATATGTTTATACAAAAGTTGCAAGTTCATAATTGGATCCATGCCAAGATCCATTTTAATACAAGTTTCATGTTATAGTAGTAAACATGATTTGATCTAGTTCACACACATGTGATAAAATTATACATACTTTATGGACATGTCATATGCTAGTGATGTTCGATGTTAGGCCTAGATCTAAACATGTTTAGGCTTATGTTGTCTAAATCATATGCTAATTCATGTGACACCTATTTGGTTAGATCCTTATTTCAATGCAAGTTCACATGTATGTAAGTTGATTTAGCCTATGTTGCAAATTCACATATATGTATGTTGATCTAGTCTACGTTGCAAGTTCACACCTATGATACTCATGTTGACTATTTTGCAAGTTCACACCTATGATATTCATGTTGGCTATTTTGCAAGTTCACACCTATGATATTCATGTTGACTATTTTGCAAGTTCACACCTATGATGTTCATATTGACTATGTCGATAATGCCAAGTTTACACCTATGTCACGTTTATGAATTTCTTTATGCCAATTTTGTGTACGCTAAATTAGGCTAAGTTTTTAACCTAATATTATATGTTAAAAATCATGCGGACGAAAAATTAGGCTAAGATTGTTAGCCTAATATTTACACGGGGTAACGTTGGGAAAAATTGGTAATTATAGGAAACTTGACATAAATTGGTGAAAAGTATATGTATTGGCATGTTTGGCACATGCCAATAATTGGTGGCATTTAAATGGTGTAAAATTCTTATACCAAAAATGATGAACTTGGAAAGTGGGCCACAACATTTAATTGTTAACAAATTTACATATAACAAGTAATAGAGACAAATATGTGAATTTAGAAAATACGAGTATGCTTAACCCGAGGTTGGATTGAGTTGTGATGTAAACCTGCCCGGACCCGCCCGGCTGTCCAGTAATCACAACAATACCTATCCAATGTGGGTGGTTAAGCATTGAGCCCAATAAGGACCCGAGGTTAGACTGAGTTACGGTGTAAACCTGCCCGGAACCGACCGGCACATCCAGTAACCGTAACAATACCTGTCTAATGTGAGTGGTCGGTGCTTTAACTAATTAAGGTTAAGGACAAGTCAGGATGGTAGGGTTAAGTTAACTAAAACACTTAACCAATTCAACATGTTAATTAAACTGATGGGTGGGGTTAGGTAAATACAGACACTTAACCACTTAACATGTTTGACTAGAAAACCCTAGTAATGGGGACCCATTTCAGCAGTAACCCAATTAGGTATCATGGTACCCTGAAACTAGGCAGGGTGGGGCACGATTACTGGGCTGATTGTAAGCGGCCAAAAGCGACGGCGGTGGGTGCAACAGTGTGGGTTCTAACGGAGTGCGGGCGTGCACACACTTCGGAGCAAACAAACAGGGCACTGGGGGCACCAGTAGTATAACCTATGCATTCTAGAATTGTGTCGAGCCGCCACCATGGGACTTGATACACCCCATGGTGGGACCAGCATAGGTATCTATAATCATTGGGGGTCGTATGACACATATAACTTTGCTAGTAGGAGCCGATCTTTAAAAAGGGGATCACTTCACCCCGATCATGGGGTGCCAGTTGGGACAGTACAAGTAGGTGCAGAGATATAGTGTGGGGTGCGATAGTATGTTCGATTCAAAACTGCTTTATCTTAGCTTATGATACTTTCCTATTTCCAGTTTATACCTATCATGCCCTTTTTCTTTTTCTCATACTGAAGTGTCACTAGACTTACCAGGCTTTATGTCTGACTCTATTTTTCTTTCGTCTTCTTTTCTTCCGTCCCCCCCCCCCAGGTCCACAGGGAGGAAACAACCCAGCTTAGTCAAACTCTTTGCAAGCTTCAAGATAGTAGATGTACGGTTTGGACTCTCTTTCCTTGGCTATGGCTGTTGGACACATTCTATGGGGATTTATGCAGTTTTAATTATGTTTTATGCTTCTTTATTTAATAACCAAGACAGAAATGATGATGTAATGTTTTGGAAGTTATTGTGCGACAGTTATGGAAATGTTTTGTATGAACACGTATTTATGAAATAAAAAGTCTGTTTGTTTTCCGCTGCTTATATATATGTGTTTATATATGTCTTGTGTTTTATCTGTGACCTTTACTTACAAACCTCCACCAAAGTTAAGGCATTCCCTTTGTGAGTGACCTTAATGGAGGTGGGGTGTTTCACTTGGTATCAGAGCACAGATTTACCAGACTAGATAAAAGTTTTTGAAACTATTTTCAAAAAGATGTTTAAAGAAGCATTTTTTTTCAAGAAAAAGCGTTGTTTTTAAAAGGCATAATTCCCCAAAGCCATATGCACTATCTCTCTATCCTTTTGTCTTGAATACTTTCCTTTTTGTTCCAGCATGTCTGGAGATCTTAACCTTCCAGAAGGAGTACCGATCCCTGGCTGGTTCCGAAGGTACCTAGAGGCTAGGGCCAATGGTGCGGGCCCAACAGACATTCCTCCTCCCACATTGGCGGCGGTTCCTCCTCCTCCTCCTCCTTGTGGAAATACTTTCGCTAAGACGTGTAGAGACTTCAAAGCTATGGGTGGAAAGGACTTTTATGGAACTGAATCCTTTGTGGTAGCAAGGAACTGGTTGTAGGAGACCGAAGATTTGTTCATCATCTTCGAAGTTGACGACAGGCAAAAGATACAACTAGCAGTGTGGTTGCTTAAAGATGAAGCTTCCTGTTGGTGGGAAGTTACCCATGCTGAGAGGCCAGTGGAAACTTGGGAAGATTTCAGGATGAGGTTTGAGACGAAATTCCTCTCCCAAGCTGAAAGAAGCCTGCAGATGGAGAAGTTCCTAACTCTTAAACAAGGAAATATGACAATCAGGGAGTATGACAATCAGTTTAATCAGCTAGCCAGATTTGGGCTGGATTTAGTAAACACCCAACACAAGAAGGCCCTTCACTTCGTCAAAGATCTGAATGAGCCTCTACACAGCCTTGCTATGACCCATATACCCATGGGAGCGACCTATGAAAGCTTGGTGGATATGGCGTTGTTACACGAGGAAGATAAAGGAAAGAAAGGGGCAAAAGCAGAAGTGCCTCAAGACAAGAAGGGGGAAGGGTCACAGAACAAGAAGGCTGATTCAAAGAAAGGCGGGAAGAACAACAAACCCCATGAAAAGAGAAAGTGCAATTTCTGTGGCATTGTTGGACATATAGTGAAAGATTGCAGAAAGAAGAAGGCGAAGATGAATGGTGGCTGTTTCCAGTGCGGCGAGACTGGACACTTCGCTAAGGACTGCCCAAAGAAGCGGGGGCAGGGACAGAGGACTGGATCCACCTCAGGGGGACAGGTTCACGCGCTGGTGGCACCTCCATAGGAACAAGGTATAAATATCTCTGTAGAAAGCTTAGTATATCTCTATGATCATCCAGTTCGCACTCTCTATGATTCCGGTGCATCACACTCCTTTATTTCATCTGCTTTAGTAGAGTCTCTGCACCTAGACACTAGTATGGTAGAAGATCCCTTGGTTGTTTCATATCCAATTGGGGGTTCGGCTTATTTGTCGATGGTTTGCTTGGATCTGAAAATTTCTTTTCTAAGTGTTGAATTTAGATGTAGTGCCTTCGTTTTGGGCTTCTCAGGATATGGACTGATCTTAGGCATGGACTGGTTATCCAGTAATGGTGCCATTCTTGATTGTGGGAAGAGAGTGGTTAGGCACTTGACTCGGCTCGGTAACACTCTAGAAATTTCTTGTAATCCCTTGAATGTTTTTATGCTTAGTTATCTAGAGTCGCTTGATGCTTCTATTGAGAATTTGCAGCCGGTTAGAGTGGTCCGTGAATATCCGGATGTCTTTGAAGAGGTAAAGGGCTTACCTCCGAAGCGGGAAATAGACTTCCGCATATATCTTGTTGATAATGCAAAGCCCGTAGCTCTGCCTGTTAGACACATGGCTCCAAAGGAGAGAAGGAGCTCAGTAAAGCTAGTTAGGGAGCTTCTCGAGAAGGGGTTTATAAGGAGGAGTATCTCGGAATGGGGCGCTCCAGTGGTGTTCGCCACCAAAGCATATGGTTCACTACGTCTTTGTGTGGACTATAGGGAGCTAAACAAGCTGACTAAGAAGAATAGACACCCGCTTTCCAGAATAGACGATTTGTTTGATCAACTTGTAGGTGCATCGGTCTTCTCCCAACTTGATCTGGCTACTGGGTTCCATCAGCTAAGGGTAGCTGAAGATAGCATTGATAAGACGACGTTCAGAACCCCAGACGGTTTCGTCGTGTGGATTGTCATGCCTTTCGGCTTGACAAACGCACCCGCTTATTTCGTAGACCTAATGAGCAGGGTGTTCAGAGAATTCCTCAATAAGTTCGTGGTGGTCTTCGTAGACGATATTTGGATCTTCTCAAAGAATGAGGAAGAACATGCTCAGCATCTAAAGGAGATCATGAAAACTCTTCGAGTTCATCAGCTAAAAGCCAAATTCTCCAAGTGCCACTTTTGGAGAGAAGAAGTAAGATTTCTTGGACATATAGTGTCCAAAGAGGGGTTAGCTGTAGACCCCGCGAAAGTGGTGGCAGTGCAAGATTGGAAGACACCAAGAAATGCAACCGAAGTCCGAAGCTTTCTTGGGCTAGCCGGTTTTTACCGGAAGTTCATTAGGGATTTCGCGAAAATCTCAGCTCCACTCACAAGGCTAACAAAGAAGAATATAGCATTCGCTTGGGATTTGGACTGTGATATTGCTTTCCAACGCCTAAAAAGGGCTCTTACAACAGCCCCAGTTCTGACTTTGCCGGATGGAAGCAAGATGTTCACAGTATACACGGATGCTTGTGGTACGGGACTAGGCGCTGTTCTGATGCAAGAAGGGACGGTAGTAGCTTATGGTGGAAGACAATTGAAAGTTCATGAAAAGAACTACCCAACCCACGATCTTGAGTTGGTCGCCATCATCTTTGCGCTTAAGTCTTGGCGCCATTATCTCCTAGGTGAGAAGTTCGAATTATATACTGACCATAAATCGTTGAAGTATCTTTTCTCGCAGAAAGATCTTAACTTGAGGCAGCAAAGGTGGATGGAGTTCCTTGCCTCGTATGATTTTGAGATTTCCTATACTCCTGGCAAAGGCAACGTAGTAGCAGACGCCTTGAGCAGAAAGAAGCTGACCTTAAGCCCTCTCTTTGTAGAAAGGCAAAGCTTGGAGTATTTAGCCAGTTTTGACTTTAGGCCCTCCTCTGATTTTGTACCTGGTTTGTTGGCATCACTAGAAGTACGGCCCACTCTTTTAGACTCAATAGGGGCCACACAACGTGAAGACCCTCAGCTTGTGGATGCGATTGATAAACTAATTAGGGGTGAAGCTTCCAGTCACCTCAATATGTACTCCATCGATGATAAGGGTTGGCTGAGACGGGATGGAAGACTATGCATCCCACAAGCAAGGGATTTAGTAAAGATGGTTCTCGAGGAAGCACATCATTCCAAGATGACAATACACCCAGGTGGGGACAAGATGTACAAGGACATAAAGAGATTTTTCTATTGGAGCGGCATGAAGAAGGATGTGGCAGATTTTCTAAGTGCGTGACATGCCAACAGGTCAAGGCGGAACAAAAGAAACCTGGAGGACTGCTTCATCCTCTAGAAGTCCCGCAATGGAAGTGGGATAGCATTTCAATGGACTTCATTGATGGGTTGCCTAGGTCAAGAAAGGGCCATACTAGCATTTGGGTAATAGTGGACAGGCTCACAAAAAGCGCCCACTTTATACCTATCAAGAGTAGAATGACTGCCTCGTCTCTAGCTTCTCTTTATCTCAAGGAAATAGTTCGACTCCATGGAATACCCTCCAGCATAGTGAGTGACAGAGATCCCATCTTTACGAGCGAATTTTGGCGGAGTCTGCAAGAAGCTGTAGGCACACAGTTATGCTTGAGCACGGCCTATCACCCCCAAACTGATGGTCCGACAGAAAGGGTGAATAGAGTATTAGAAGATCTTTTGAGACTGTGCTTTCTTGACTTTGGAGGGACATGGGAGGATCATCTTCCTTTGGTGGAATTCGCCTACAACAACAGCTACCAAGCCACCATCGATATGGCGCCCTTCGAAGCTCTATATGGAAGACCATGCCGATCACCAACTTGTTGGTGGGATTCTACAGACAAGCTTATACTTGGGCCAGACATGATCAGAGAGACTTCAGTAAAAGTGGACTTGATACGAAGGAGAATAAAGACTGCCCAAGATAGACAGAAATCCTACACAGACAAAAGAAGAACCGACCTTGAGTTTGAGGTTGGGGACAGGATTTTCCTTAAGGTATCTCCTTTAAGGAACGTCGTTCGCTTTGGATCCGCAGGAAAGCTAGCACCAAGATTTGTAGGACTGTTCCCTATCATCGAGAAGATTGGGAAGATGGCTTATAGAGTAGAGCTGCCTGAAAGGTTGGCTGAAATTCACAACGTCTTTCACGTTTCTCATCTCCGAAAATGTCTACATGAATCTGCGGAAGTGGTGGAGCCAAGCATTCTAGAAGAAGTCGAAGTGGAACGCGAAGCAACTGTGAGGAGAGTTCCAACTTGAATCATAGGAACTGAAATCAAAAAGCTACGCAACCGCGAAGTCAAGCTTGTCAAAGTTCAGTGGAGCGACGCCGAGGAAGACGCGACTTGGGAAACTGAGGACAGAATACGCGCGGCCTACCCTTTTCTTTTTGAGGGTACATCTTTGATCTCTCTTTTTCCTTAAGTTGTGCTTGAATCTATCTTTTTAGGTATATCTCCTCGATATTATCCTTTATCCTTAGGTAGAAACCCCTTTGGATGTAAACATGTATTTGAAACATGTTATGGTTGATGGCTGCAAGTGGTTGCTAGTGGTTGCTCGTGGATGCATATACACACACAACCTAGGTTTTAGATCGGCTCAGTCACTTCATACTGCATATGCATATATGGATTCATATTTGTATGTGGTTGAAACTTGATATGTTGTCATATGGATGTCGCATTGGTATGGATGGTTGCGCACTCATGTAGAATTATGGGTAGGGAAAAATTTGCATACATAATGGATTCATGACACTTACATGATTCACATTAAGGAGGTCAACTGAATCAGTAGGCCGCCTGATTTTGCATTAGATAAGAACATGTACACACGCTATGCATATAATCATGAAGCATTAGAAGTCTTTTGAGGACAATGGACGCCTGTGTTTGTTGGTTGAGTAGATGGACGATTGGATGTTAGGATATACGTTCTTCTAGACTTGAAGATTTCGGGGACGAAATCCTTTAAGGAGGGGAGAATGTAACACCCCGAATTTTCTATTAACCGTAAATTAACAAATTAAAGTATAATTAATTCTAAATGAAAGAATTAAGGGAAACGGGTTATGCCATTGCGTTCGTCTCGGAATTCTGCTTGAGATAGAGTCCGAGTTTGCGTAAATCGGACTCCGTATGAAGGAGTTATGACCTCCGGAAGTTTCAGAATTCAATTTAAAATTCAAACGGTTCAAAATGCAGTTCGAAATTCAAAAACAGACCCAAATTGGGTTGGGCGGGAATTTTCCCGCCCAGGACCCAGGTCGACCTGGGGGTCGACCTGGGTAACCAGGTCGACCATTGCCCAGTCGACCTGGTTTGGCCCTGGCTGGCCTGGTCGGGTTTCTGGTCGAATTTCTGAGCTCTGGTGTGTCACTAGGGCCGATTTGTCACTTTCTGATTGGCTTCTCTTGGTGTGTATGGTCTGGATTCACTCTATGATCATCTGACGGCTCAAACCAATCTGAAATTCTATAAATACAACTCAACACTCAACCTAAATTCACACAAATAAAATAGAACTAGAGCCGTCATGCTGTTGGGAGGAAACTAAGAGTACCCGTCAGTTAGAGAAAGCTTAGAGACGAGCAAAACTAAAGTAAAACAAGAATCAAACAACAATTATCTACCCAAAGGAAAGCATTGCAAATTCAGAACTCAAAAATAAGAAAACAAGACCGTCGTTTGTTGTAAGTATAGTGATTTTTCCGACGTGAATAAAATTAAGACTTGATTCGATGTAAAATGGAAATGGAATTGTGCTATTGTATAACGACGATGTTAATTCATATCTATGTATTGAAATGATTGTGTTGTGAATGGTATTGGGATGTTTGTGGTATAATTGAGCTGATGTTGATCCTATTGTACATTTAGAATGAAAACAACATCACATGCAAGTTGTATAGTTCATGTTATAATCTACACCTATATGTTTATGTGATTATATAGGTTGTATGTGTTATGACCAAGCTAAGATCTCATGCATATACTTTATGCTAAAACCTCTATGCCTTAATGATTAAGTTCATATAAATGCTCATATATTTATACAAAAGTTGCAAGTTCATAATTGGATCCATGCCAAGATCCATTTTAATACAAGTTTCATGTTATAGTAGTAAACATGATTTGATCTAGTTCACACACATGTGATAAAATTATACATACTTTATGGACATGTCATATTCTTGTCATATGCTAGTGATGTTCGATGTTATGCCTAGATCTAAACATGTTTAGGCTTATGTTGTCTAAATCATATGCTAATTCATGTGACACCTATTTGGTTAGATCCATATTTCAATGCAAGTTCACATGTAAGTTGATTTAGCCTATGTTGCAAATTCACATATATGTATGTTGATCTAGTCTACATTGCAAGTTCACACCTATGATATTCATGTTGACTATTTTGCAAGTTCACACCTATGATATTCGTGTTGACTATTTTGCAAGTTCACACCTATGATGTTCATATTGACTATGTCGATAATGCCAAGTTTACACCTATGCCATGTTTATGAATTTCTTTATGCCAATTTTGTGTATGCTAAATTAGGCTAAGTTTTTAGCCTAATATTATATGTTGAAAATCATGCGGACAAAAAATTAGGCTAAGATTGTTAGCCTAATATTTAGACGGGGTAACGTTGGGAAAAATTGGTAATTATAGGAAACTTGACATAAATTGGTGAAAAGTATATGTATTGGCATGTTTGGCACATGCCAATAATTGGTGGCATTTAAATGGTGTAAAATTCTTATACCAAAAATGATGAACTTGGAAAGTGGGCCACAACATTTAATTGTTAACAAATTTACATATAACAAGTAATAGAGACAAATATGTAAATTTAGAAAATACGAGTATGCTTAACCCGAGGTTGGATTGAGTTGTGATGTAAACCTGCCCGGACCCGCCCGGCTGTCCAGTAATCACAACAATACCTATCCAATGTGGGTGGTTAAGCATTGAGCCCAATAAGGACCCGAGGTTAGACTGAGTTACGGTGTAAACCTGCCCGGAACCGACCGGCACATCCAGTAACCGTAACAGTACCTGTCTAATGTGAGTGGTCGGTGCTTTAACTAATTAAGGTTAAGGACAAGTCAGGATGGTAGGGTTAAGTTAACTAAAACACTTAACCAATTCAACATGTTAATTAAACAGATGGGTGGAGTTAGGTAAATACAGACACTTAACCACTTAACATGTTTGACTAGAAAACCCTAGTAACGGGGACCCATTTCAGCAGTAACCCAATTAGGTATCATGGTACCCTGAAACTAGGCAGGGTGGGGCACGATTACTGGGTTGATTGTAAGCAGTCAAAAGCGACGGCGGTGGGTGCAACAGTGTGGGTTCTAACGGAGTGCGGGCGTGCACACACTTCGGAGTAGACAAATAGGGCACTGGAGGCACCAGTAATATAACCTATGCATTCTAGAATTGTGTCGGGCCGCCACCATGGGACTTAATACACCCCATGGTGGGACCAGCATAGGTATCTACAATCATTGGGGGTCGTATGCCACATATAACTTTGCGAGTAGGAGCCTATCTTTAAAAAGGGGATCACTTTACCCCGATCATGGGGTGCCAGTTGGGACAGTACAAGTAGGTGCAGAGATATAGTGTGTGGTGCGATGGTATGTTCGATTCAAAACTGCTTTATCTTAGTTTATGATACTTTCCTATTTCCAGTTTATACCTATCATGCCCTTTTTCTTATTCTCATACTGAAGAGTCACTAGACTTACCAGGCTTTATGTCTGACTCTAATTTTCTTTCGTCTTCTTTTCTTCCGTTCCCCCCCCCCAGGTCCACAGGGAGGAAACAACCCAGCTTAGTCAAACTCTTTGCAAGCTTCAAGATAGTAGATGTACGGTTTGGACTCTCTTTCCTTGGCTATGGCTGTTGGACACATTCTATGGGGATTTATGCAGTTTTAATTATGTTTTATGCTTCTTTATTTAATAACCAAGACAGAAATGATGATGTAATGTTTTGGAAGTTATTGTGCGACAGTTATGGAAATGTTTTGTATGAACACGTATTTATGAAATAAAAAGTCTGTTTGTTTTCCGCTGCTTATATATATGTGTTTATATTTGTCTTGTGTTTTATCTGTGACCTTTACTTACAAACCTCCACCAAAGTTAAGGCATTCCCTTTGCGTGGGGTGTTTCATTGATCCCAACCCCGCAATTGTGGTAGCCTTCAGGTGTACATCTAGTATGAGGATTTTACCTCAACCAGCCTAATTGCCATGAAGATGTTAGATGTACCTTACTACCCTATCGATCGGCTCTCTACTAGTATTAACTTTCCTTGTCTGTGTCAATCGGCCCTCTCTTGCATGTAGATACCCTGTGCTGGTCCCACCATAAGGTGTATCAATCCCTATGATAGCGACCTGACACGATTCAAGATGCGCAGTGTATACTACTGATGCCTAGTGCCTGCTTTTCTACTCCGGAGCACGTGCATGCCCATACTCCGTCGGAACTACATTGCTGCACCCCCTGCCGCTATTTTGACCGCTTATAATCAGCCAGTAATCGTGCCCTCACCCTGCCTAGTTCAGGGTACCGTGATACATCTATGTGGGTTACTGCTAAAATGGTTCCCCGTTACTAGGGTTTTCTAGGGTCTATTTGTATACCCCCGCCCCCCAAATTGGCTAAGTGTTATCCATCCATTCAAGTTAACTTAACCCATCCACACGCCATGTCATGTTGGTTAAGTGTTTCTTATTAACTTAACCATGTTCATTCATCATATTATATTGGTTAAGTGTTTCCCATTAACTTAACCCCACTCGTTCATTGGTCAAGTGTTAACCCTACCACTAGTCATGTTACATTGGTTAAGTGTTGCCCTTTTGTGTTACTTAACCCTACCACTTATCACGTTAAATGGGTTAAGTGTTGCCTTCTTGTGTTACTTAACCCTATCACACATCATGTTATATTGGTTAAGTTTGCCTTAATTAACTTAACCCTACCATTCTTGGCATGTTTGTTTCTTAGCTTTAATTCATTCATTAAAGCTCCAACCTCTCACATTAGATATGTATTATTGCGCTTGTTGGATGTGCCAGGCGGTACCGGGCAATATTACACCGCAACTCAATCTAACCTCGGGTTTTTCGGGCTTAATGCGCTAACCTCTCACATTAGATCTATATTGTTGCAGTCGCTAGATGTGCCGGGTGGTTCCGGGCAGTCTTGCACCGCAACTCAATCTAACCACGGGTTAGGCATATTCATCTTTTAATTAATTTACATATTTACCATTTTTGTTTATTTGTAAATTATCCACAAGTGTTGTCAAATCAAGTCATGCCCCATTTACCCTCTAAATTATGTCCAAATTATGCCATTTCATGCTACTAATCATTTACATGATTATGAGCCAATCTATGCCAATAGCATGTAATTTAATATTTTCCCCCAATGTTTCCCCCGTTATTCGATCGCACAGTTCACATAAAATGTTAGGCTCGCTAATTAGCCTAACTCATAAACAAAAAGGGAAAAGAAAAGGAGCATGTAACATTCCAACAGGCATAAAACAACATAGATCAACATGCGTAGTATAAATTTGGGATATAACGACATAAACTTAATTAAGCACATGAACGTGATCTTATATTTAAATTAGATCCAATTAACATGTGAACTAGCATAGATCTAATTGTATAAGAATGAACTTATATAGATATTAAATATGGGTACTAGCTTGGATCTAAACATGTAAGCATGTATGAACATACCTTATCATGTAATTTACATACATAAAAGAACCACAAATTTAATACAACATGATAGGTTCAATGGTATCAGTCCCAATAGTCTCATAGGCATGATAGGTTTTACTATGTCAGTCACAATAGTCCAATAGGCATGATAGGTTTTACTATGTCAATCACAACAGTCCAATAGCCATGAAAGATTTTTCTATGTCAGTCACAACACTCCAATAGGCATGATAGGTTTTTCTATGTCAGTCACAACAGTCCAATAGGCATAACCAATTTAGAATTGACAAAAAGATAGGCACGAACAGAGTTAGGCATAGTTCTAGATCCAGTTTTTACAATCATGTTTTCTTATTAGGTGTTCACATCTAAACAATAACTGTACTTATAGAAAAAGGACGGACCTTGATTTCTGAATTTGAAAAGCTATCCTTTGATGTAGACGTTTGATTCTCTAGTTTTTCTAATTGATTCCTAGTTTGAATTTGATTATCTAGTTTGGGGTAGATGAACGGAGGCTAGGCCAGTTTGTAGACGAACAACATGACGGCTTCATAGAACGAGTTCTAGGGTTGAGGTTTGGGGTGCTTATATAAAAGTCTAGGATTAATTCTAGCCTTTAGATTAGTTTAGGAGAAATCAGAGCCATCAAACCAAAGAGATGTGTCATCCAGTCAACCGTAGCATGACACATATGCCCTAATACCTCAGAAATCAGTCATTGGCCAATCAGAGAAGGCAACATCATCGAAGGGCTGTAAAAATTCGTCATAGGAGCTGGATCTGGGAGGGGTCGACTCCCTACAGGGGGTCGACAACTATGTCGACACACCTATGTCGACTCCCCCTGGGGGGGGGGGTCGACTCCCCTGAGCAGGAAATTTCCAGCTCAGGCCGCTCTTGCCAGATTTTGAAATTTGAACTGTTTTCTGATTTGATTTATTATTATATTTAATTACTGTTTAAACTTGAAAACTTCTGAACTCCATAACTTCTTCATACGGAGTCCGATTCACGCAAACTTGGACTCTATCTCAAGCAGAATTCCGAGACGAACGCAATGGCGTAACCCGTTTCACCCAATTCCTCTTTTAAAAATTAAGTGTTCTTAGATTCGTTAATTTAATGTTCACAGACATTATAGGGTGTTACATTCTCCCCTCCTTAAAGGATTTCGTCCCCGAAATCTCTAAGTTAAGAAGAATGTATCCTAACATCCAACATCAATCTACTCATCCATTCAATCACAAGCATCCATTGTCCTTAAAAAGATTTCTAATGCTTTCATGATCATATGCATAGTGTGTGTGTATATCCTTATCTAATGCAAAATCAGGCGGTCCACTGATTCAGTTGACCTCCTTGATGCGAATCATGTCAGTGCCATGAGTTCATTATATATGCAATTATTCCTAATTATACTTTCTACATGAGTGCACAATCATTCATACAAATGCAATGTCCATATGATAACACATCAAGTTCCAATCCATATATAAATACATATATGCATATGCAATATGAAAGCGACTGAGCCGATCTAGTACCTAGTGTGTGTATATGCATCCACGAGCAAGCACTAGCAACCACTTGCAACCATCAATCATAACATGTTTCAAATACATGTTTACATCCATCGTTTTCTACCTAAGGATCGAGGATAGGACCGAGAGGATATACTTAAAAGATAAAGACTAGCATGCAAATAAACTTTACAGAAAAAGAGAGATCAAGGATATACCCTAAAAAGGGTAAGATGCGTGTATCTAGTCTTCAGCCTTCTAAGTCGCATCTTCTTGAGCTTCACCCCATTATGCTCTGACTGTCTTAACTTCACGATTGCGTAGCTTCTTAATTTCTGTTTCTAAAATGTGAGTTGGAACCCATTACCTCTTCTCTTTCTAGTATACTCGGGACTACAACTTCTGTTGTGTCATGCTAACATATCCTCAAAGGGTCTTCAAAATTCACTAGAGGGTATTCCATGTGGAAGAACTATCTCTTGAAAATAAATAGATGCTAACCATGTTTCCAAGTGTAGTTATTAAGGTAATTAGAGGTCTCTTCTCTACTTAACTTATCTATTGCGTCAACTATTTGAGAGTCTTTTCTTTGTGAAGTCCCTATTTAATCCAAAAGCGTAGGTCTTACTCCTAGCGATGCCAACTACTATCTTAACCAAAGGTTTTAAAATAAAAGGTTGATGTGTATTCTGAACTTTTTCCTTTTCACATAAAGAGGACTTGAAGTCATTCTTTTTCTTCTTAAGGCATCCGCTACGACCTTACCCTTCCTTTCCACATCAAAATGGCGCCAAGTCCTGTGCCGCATGCAACCGTGTATACCGTAAACCTTTTACTACCGTAGGTAATAGTCAAAACTGGGGCCGTTGTAAGAGCCCTCTTCGATCTTTGGAAAGTGACATCACAATCAATATCCTGAGCAAAGTTAGATTCTTCTTCGTTAATCTAGTAAGTGGGGCTAATACCTTCGTAAAGTTTTTAATGAACTTCCTATATTAACCCGCTAGTCCAATAAAGCTTCTTACTCTTGTTGCATTCTTTGGGACCTTGCAGTCTTGCACCGCGACAACCTTTGCAGGATCTAATACTATCCCTTCTTTGGTCGCCAACTGTCCTAGAAACCTTACTTCTCCTTTCCAAAAATGACATTTTGGAGAACTTCGCCTTAAGTTGATGTGCTTGAAGTGTATCTATGACTTCTCTTAAATGCAAAGCATGTTCTCCCTCGTTCTTTGGAAAAAAAATCAAGATTTCGTCCACGAAGACTTCTACAAACTTATTAAGGAACTCCCTAAACACCATACTCATTAAGTCATCAAAATAAGCGGGCGCATTCGTCAAACCGAAAGGCATAATAAGCTACTCAAAGAAACCGTCAGGGGTCCTAAAAGCAGTCTTGTCAATACTGCCCTCATCTTCTCTTAGCCGACGAAACCCCATAGCCAAATCTAGTTAGGAGAAAATAGACGCACCTACAAGATGGTCAAACAAATCATCAATTCTTGGAAGTGGGTGCCTATTATTCGTAGTCAGCTTGTTTAATTCTCTATAATCCATGCATAGGCGAAGTGAACCCCCCGCTTTGGTTGCGAACACTACGGAAGCACCCCATTCAGAAATTCTCCGCCTTATGAACCCTTTTTCAAGAAACTCTTTAACTTGCTTGCTAAGCTCTTTCCTTTCCCTTGGATCCATGTGTCGTACGGGTAATGCAACTGGGTTGGCATTATCAACCTAGTATATGCGGAAATCTATTTCACGTTCTGGGGGTAAACCCTTCACTTTATCAAAGACATCGGGATACTCATGGACTACTTGAACAGATTGCAAATTATCAACAGATGTATCAAGAGATTCCAGGTAACTAAGCATGACAGAACCCTTAGGGTTGCATGAAATTTTTGAGGGTATTACCAAGGCGAGTCAAAAGTCTAACTACCCTCGTTTCCCAATCGAGAATGGCACCATTACTGGATAACCAATCCATCCCTAGAATCAACCCATAGCCCATGAAACCAAAAACGTAAACACTATATCTAAACTCAACGCTTAGTATAGATATTCCCAAATTCAAACAAATCATAGATGAATGAGCTGAACCATCAACTGGATTTGAGACAATAATGGGATCTTCTACTATACTAGTACTAAGGTGTAGAGACTCAACTATGGAAGCAGATAGAAAAGAATGTGAAGCACCAGAATCAAATAAGGTTCTAACAGGATGATTGAAAAGAAAAACTAAACTTTCAACAGAAACGTTCCTATCCCTCTTAGGTACATTAGCAGTGAGAGCATGCAGTTGTCCTCTAGAAGATCATGCCCTTTTTGTCCTTGTTCTTCGGGCAATCCTTGATAAGATTCCCTGCTCCACCATACTGAAAATAAAACCCTGCCTTCTTCTTCCTACAATTAAATGACCCACTATACCATAGAAAAGACACTCCCTCTTGTCGCGGGATCTATTATTTCTTCCATTCTTCTTGTATTCCAATCTCTTGTTTGTGATTCTTCCACTTTGGCCTCTTTCATTTCACCTTTCTCCTTCTGCGTGGATTAAGCCATATCAACAAGCTTCTTATCCTTGGGCTTGTGCTCCTTAGCCCAAACTCCCTTATTCTCGTTCTTACTATCCTTGTGTAGCTTGTTGACAAGTTCCTCGAAACTACCTCCATCGCACGACAACCTACAAAGCTTGAAAGAAGATTAGCCACAGGTGAAACTACTACGGCCACAGATGGAGGTTGGGCACTAATTCGCCCTCGTCATGTGCCGTATGCCTATGAAACTATGGCGAAAAGAAAGGAAGAAGAGATTCAAACAGAGAATCGAAAGACAATGCATATGGCTTTGGGGAATATGCCTTTTAAAAACAATACTTTTCTCTTGAAAAACGCTTCTTTAAAACATGTTTTAGAAAACACCCCTTTTAAAATATGCTTTTTAAAAATCTTTTATCTGTTCTGGTAACCTTCATCTCTGATACCACGTGTAACACCACACCTCCATTAATGTCACTCACAAAGGGAATGCATTAACTTCAATAGAGCGTCATAAGTGTACAGAACAGATAAATTACAAAACAGACAAAATTTAAACACCGGAAAATAAATAAAACTTTACTTTATTGATAAAACAACAGCTTGGTAAAACAGCTTGTATAAAGATTGTTTTCCAACATCAAAACACCAATGCCCATTACAACAAAGCATCTGTCTTGTTTAAAAAAAATTAAGAAGCATGAAATGACAATGATATTCCCCAATAAAGCATGAGCCAGCCATAGCAGTGGAAAAGAGTCCAAAGCAATACATCGCCTATCTTCGAGCTTGGAAAGAAAACTGAGCTAAGTGGTGATATTCCCTCCCTGTGAACCTGGGGGGGGGGGGAATGCAAGAAAAGAAGGTGAAAGAAAACAGAGTCAGACATAAAGCCTGGTAAGTCCAGTGATTATTCAGCATGTAAACAGGTAAAAGGATCATGACATGAATAAACTGAATACCAGACATAACCATGATAATAAGCATAACAAGACAACAAATGATGATCGTTAGATATGACAAGGTACACAAGATGAACAGGATATGATGATTGCGCTCCTAATTATTAAGATATTTCCTACACCGCACTATTTACTAAGACACCTTGGTTAAGAGAGTAACTCCCTAAGTATCAACCCCGAAGACCGAAATCAACATCAGATTGACCCCCAAGGAATTACCCAACTCAACCAACCTTATGTTACCGCATTATTACAAGATTACACCGCACCATTTGATATGACAACGCAAGATACACTGAATGCGCTTTGGTTCTTTCTCTGATTTCCTATTTTCTCTGCACCACCTAACTAGCATCCTAACTAGTGTCTCTTATAGAACGATTCGTATTTCCTACTAGTGTCCCAACTAGTATCCTGTGAAAAAGGATCTATATCCCCTACTAGTGTCCCAAATAGTATCCTGTGAAAAAGGATCTGTATCCCCTACTAGTGTCCCAACTGGTATCCTATGTTATAAAATAAGGTGATCCCAACCCCGCAATTGTGGTAGCCTTCAGGTGTACAACTAGTACAAGGATCTGACCTTAACCAGCCTAATTTCCATGAAGAAGTTAGATGTATCCTTACTACCCTATCGATCGGCTCCCTACTTGTATTAACTTTCCTTGTGTCTGTGTTAATCGGCCCTCTCTTGCGTGTAGATACCCTGTGCTGGTCCTATCATAAGGTGTATCAATCCCTATGATAGCGACCCGACATGATTCAAGACGCACAGTGTATACTACTGATGCCCAGTGCTTTCTTTTCCACTCCGGAGCACGTGCACGCCCATACTCCGTCGGAACTACACTGCTGCACCCCTTGCTGCTATTTTGACTGCTTATAATCAGCCCAATTTCGTGCCCTACCCTGCCTAGTTCAGAGTACCGTGATACATCTATGTGGGTTACTGCTGAAATGGGTCCCTGTTACTAGGGTTTTCTAGGGTCTATTCGTATACCCCCTAAATTGGCTAAGTTTTATCCATACATTCAAGTTAACTTAACCCATCCACATGCCGTGTCATGTTGGTTAAGTGTTTCTTATTAACTTAACCCTGTTCATTCATCATATTATATTAGTTAAGTGTTTCCCATTTACTTAACCCCACTCGTTCATTGGTTAAGTGTTAACATAACCCTACCACTGGTCATGTTACATTGGTTAAGTGCGGTCCTCTTGTGTAATTTAACCCTACCACTTGTCATGTTACATGGGTTAAGTGTTGCCCTCTTGTGTTACTTAACCCTATCACACATCATGTTATATTGGTTAAGTGTTGCATTAATTAACTTAACCCAACCATTCTTAGCATGTCTGTTCCTTAGCATTAATTAAAGCACCAACCATTCCGGGCAGTCTTACACCGCAACTCAATCTAACCTCGGGTTTTTCGGGCTTAATGCTCTAACCTCTCACATTAGATCTATATTGGTGCAGTCGTTGGATGTGTCGGGCGGTTCCGGGCAGTCTTACACCGCAACTCAATCTAACCTCGGGTTAGGCATATTCATCTTTTAATTAATTTACATATTTACCATTTATGTTTATATGTAAATTATCCACAAGTGTTGTCAAATCAAGTCATATCCAATTTACCCTCTAAATTATGTCCAAATTATGCTATTTCATGCTACTAATCATTTACGTGATTATGAGCCAATCTATGCCAATAACATGTAATTTAATATTTTCCCCCAATGTCTCCCCCGTTATTCGTTCGCACAGTTCACATAAAATGTTAGGCTCGCTAATTAGCCTAACTCATAAACAAAAAGGGAAATGAAAAGGGGCATGTAACATTCCAACAGGCATAAAACAACATAGATCAACATGCGTAGTATAAATTTGGGATATAACGACATAAACTTAATTAAGCACATGAACGTGATCTTATATTTAAATTAGATCCAATTAACATGTGAACTAGCATAGATCTAATTGTATAAGAATGAACTTATATAGATCTTAAATATGGGTACTAGCTTGGATCTAAACATGTAAGCATGTATGAACATAACTTATCATGTAATTTACATACATAAAAGAACAACAAATTTAATACAACATGATAGGTTCAATGGTATCAGTCCCAATAGTCTCATAGGCATGATAGGTTTTACTATGTCAGTCACAACAGTCCAATAGGCATGATAGGTTTTACTATGTCAGTCACAACAGTCCAATAGGCATGATATGCTTTTCTATGTCAGTCACAACAGTCCAATAGGCATGATAAGCTTATCTATGTCAGTCACAACAGTCTAATAGACATAAGCAATTTAGAATTGACAAAAGGATAGGCACGAATAGAGTTAGGCATAGTTCTAGATCCAGTTATTATAGTCATCTTTTCTTATTAGGTGTTCACATCTAAACAATAATTGTACTTGCAGAAAAAGGACGGATCTTGATTTCTGGGATCTGATTTCTGAATTTGAAAAGCTATCCTTTGATGTAGACGTTTGATTCTCTAGTTCTTCTAATTGATTCCTAGTTTGAATTTAATTCCCTAGTTTGGGGTAGATGAACGGAGGCTAGGCCAGTTTGTAGACGAACAGCATGACGGCTTCATAGAATGAGTTCTAGGGTTGAGGTTTGGGGTGTTTATATAGAAGTCTAGGATTAATTCTAGCCTTTAGATTAGTTTAGGAGAAATCAGAGCCATCAAACCAAAGAGATATGTCATCCAGCCAACCGTAGCATGACACATATGCCTTAATACCTCAGAAATCAGTCATTGGCCAATCAGAGAGGGCCACATCATCACAGGGCTGTAAAAATTCGTCATAGGAGTTGGATCTGGGAGGGGTCGACTCCCTAAGGGGGGGGGGGTCGACACCTATGTCGACTTCCCTATAGGGAGGACTACACCTATGTCGATACCCCCTAGGGGGGTCGACACCCTGAGCAGGAAATTTTCCGCTCAGGCCGCTCTTACCAGATTTTGAATTTTGAACTGTTTTCTGATTTGATTTATTATTATATTTAATTAATGTTTAAACTTGAAAACTTCTGAACTCAATAACTTCTTCATACGGAGTCCGATTCATGCAAACTCGGACTCTATCTCAAGCAGAATTCCAAGACGAATGCAATGGTGTAACCCGTTTCACCCAATTCCTCTTTTAAAAATTAAGTGTTCTTAGATTCGTTAATTTAATGTTCACAGAAAATATGGGGTGTTATAGTTGCTGGGCTTGATTTGGAGTTCGTATGGATTAATGGGCCTTTTTAGTGTTAAAGAATTAAAGAATTAAATATTATAAATACCCTAGGATTAAGAAACCCTAATCTCATTTCAAAGCCGCTGCCATCATCTCGTTAATGGCCAGAACAACTCGAAACTTCTCCCCTTAAAATCACGCGATCCTCTCAATAAAATCATTCGACTCTTACGGCAATATTGTTGTACTCTCTCCAATCTTCAAATACCTACGGATTACAGTATACACCATTGTGTATTTTGTCCGCACCGAGCCCAAGAAGTCTACCCGCGTCGACCGTCGTTGCTCCACCCAGGCGTCGTCGAGCTGGGCCCCACCTCCGTCGCCAGACGCGCCACTCCTCCCTCTACGACGTGGGGCAACCTGATCGGCTTCATATTTTGCGGATTGAAAAAAACTAAAGACATAGTTTTGAACAAACAAAAACACCCGTCGGCCTTGAAACTGAAAAAGAGAAGGTGAATTATTTAAACCATTTTCAACATTTAAAAGCGTTGCTAATGTAATTTATTTATTAAAAATCATATCTTTTTGATACGATGTCGAAATCACATGAAACAGGATCCATTGTGACAGTGACAACGTCTTCTACATTCTAGAAGAGACTGGGACATATTTGGCGCTTGCTACGAATTTAGGCGAAGTCAAAACCAATGTGAGATTTCTAAATTTAAAATAAAATCAATTGTGATTGCGATGTGAAATTTATAAATACACTATATAAAATTCATATATGTGTTGTGTAATATTGGAATTGATTGATTGAGATTGCGATGAATGGTTGGATTGGATTGTGTATGAAGAAAAATATTATTTTGTTTGACTAAAATAAAAATCATATTTCTATTGTATTAATGATTCATTAAAAAGAATCATGTTTTGAATAAAATATGTTGACAAAAAAAATCATGTTTTTATTGTATTAATGATTCATTAAAAAGAATCATGTTTTGAATAAAATATGTTAACAAAAAAAATCATGTTTTTATTGTATTAATGATTCGTTAAAAAGAATCATGTTTTGAATAAAATATGTTAACAGAAAAAATCATGTTTTTATTGTATTAATGATTCATTAAAAAGAATCATGATTTGAATAAAATATATTAACAAAAAAAATCATGTTTTTATTGTATTAATGATTCATTAAAAAGAATCATGTTTTAAATAAAAAGATTGGACAATAAAATTTACATTTTTTATTGTATTATTGGTTTATTAAAAAGAATCATGTTTTAAATAAAAAGATTAAACAATAAAAATCATATTTTTATTGTATGTTTGATTCATTAAAGAGATTTTGCTAAATTAAAATGTAATCATTTACATGTTAGCGAAAAAGAAAAATGACCATTTGTTAATACATGTTTTGTTTATTAAAATGTAATCATTTACATGTTAGAGAAGTAGAAAAATGATCATTTGTTAATACGTGTTTTGTTTATTAAAACGTAATCATTTATATGTTAGCGAAAAAGAAAAATGATCATTTGTTAGTACATGTTTTATTTATTAAAATGTAATCATTTACATGTTAGCGAAAAAGAAAAATGATCATTTGTTAATACATGTCTTGTTTATTAAAATGTAATCATTTACATGTTAGCAAAATAGAAAAATGATCATTTGTTAATATATTTTTTGTTTATTAAAACATTATTATTTACATGTTGGCGAAGTAGAAAAACAATAACATATTTTGCTAAATTAAAATCATGTCATTCATATGTTAGCGATGTTAATAGAAAAATGTTCATTTGTTAAATATGTATTGATTCATTGAAATAATGTCCTTTACATGTTAGCGGAGTTAGAAAAATGTTCATTTATTAAATATGTATTGATTCATTAGAATAATGTCATTTACATATTAGCGAAGTAGAGAAAAATTACATGTTAATATATGATTTGTTCATTAAAAATGTAACTTTTAACATGTTAGTTAGATTAAAAGAATTACATGTTAAAATATGATTTGTTCATTAAAAATGTCACTTTTAACATGTTAGTTAGATTAAAAGAATTACATGTTAAAATATAATTTGTTCATTGAAAGGTCACTTTTAACATGTTAGTTTAGATTAAAAAGATTACATGTTAATATATGTTTGGTTTGACAAAAATGTCACTTTTGACATGTAAGTTTAGATTAAAAAGTTAGCGATGTTAATATAAAAAGAATCATATGTTAGAATATGATCATGTTTAATTAAAATATTATTTTTAACATGTTAGTGTAGTTAGAATAAAAAATTATGTGTTAAACATGTTTTGTCATTAAAAATGACATTTTTATCATGTTAAGTAAGAATAAAAGAATCATATGTTAAAAATGTTTTATTAGATAAAAACATCGTCTGCAACATGTTAGTGAAGCAGTATAAAGGAATCAAATGTTAAAATATTTTTGGTTAGATAAAAATATTATTTTTAACATGTTAATGAAATGAATTAAATAGTCATGTCTTGAAATATATGTTGTATGTTAAAAAAAAATAACATAAATAGGAATTGTACAAAAATTTACATGTCTTGAAATATATGTTTGTATGTTAAAAACATAATTTTTAACATGAATTTGAGTTGGACAAAATTTATATGTAATAGAATAAACGGTGTAGAAATCGTCAAATGTATTATATTTATATATATTATATATAAATATAAATTAAAATAAAACGAATCGCGCGCGTTTTGGTATCGTAACTTTAAACAATTATATCGAAAGATCCGACCATCGGATTTTCCCAAAACTGGAACCGTTGGGTTCGCTTTGGAAAGATCTTTCCAACGATATTAAATTTGTTAAGATCAAATGGTTAGATTTCGAGAAACGTGTAATTGAAAATTGGATAAAAACAGCGCCAGGACCGCGTAAGGACCTGAAGCATCGTTCGAATTAAATGGGCCCTTTTTATATAAATAAAAATAGCGATAAATCGTTATAAAATATTATAAATGATATGGAACAAATATAACCACTTTCCCCTTAGTTTATAATGTAATGTGGACGGTTAGGTTTATTTGACATTAATTTATCAAATTGAATTAAATTTAACCAAAGAAAGAAGTGATTAGAATTATATATATATTCGAGAATTATTTGAAAAGGCCGAGTTAAATCTCATTTCAAATAATTATACGACGATTAAAAGTCGAAGACAATGAAGACGGTGGTTGAAGACCGACGATCTTCACATCGAATGGACGATTACTGATGCCCTGAATTGGGTAGCTCCCAGTAAAGGGTTAAAGTGGTAGTTGTCCGGATGTACTTGTTGATTGTCCGGATATGCGAGAACCTCTCTTCCGTATTGGACATACGGGACGAGGAACAAGGTGGCTCAGGTTTCTTTCAGACCTAGAACGGACTTGTAAATGGATGTGCGTCTAAAATTGGATTTCGTTCTATGTTAATTGATTTCTATTAAATATATATCAGTTTGGTGGCAGAGAATTTATCCTCTTGCTTAATACCCTTCTCTAAGACGTACGAGCTTAGATCTTATATATTGATAGACATCAGTTGCATGGCGTGGATTATCAGTGTGGCATACTAAGATGCAAATGATCAAGACTTTTTTTGAAAAGTAGAGTCTTGTGGTTGATGATCAAAGCACAGCTTTAATTAGCATAGCTTTGTGTATAGCCTTAGTTCGCGAGCCTCATGTAACGACCCGGGTTTCCAGCTATTTGAATTAAATATTTAAACTTGTTTTAAATATTATATTAGAAATATTAATCGATTTAATATCGAATTTGTTTATTTAAACGATGAGTGAACGTTTATAATTTATATTTAAATTAAAACGAGCCCGAAACGACGCGGTAGTTCGTATTGAGTTTTTAATTTCAATTGAATATACAGAATCCGTTTTAAGTCGAAATTCTATGAAACAAGAAACGTTGGAATCAATTAGATTATAATTTTCTAATGAACGAGAAAAATCGAGATTTCGGCTTAAATATTATAAGTTGTGCCCAAATCAAAATTTAAAATAGTCGCCATGGAAATCTTTAATAAATTATATCGTTATTTTATAAATTTAAAGGGAATTCCTATATATTCCGCATATCGTTAAATTCAAAATGTGAACGTTGGGTTATAATTTCATTTGGTTTTGTACTTGAAGTGATATATTATTCCATTTGGGAAAATATACGTTCAAATAATTTTATTTATTTATATTAAATGGTTTCGAAATTTACTTTATCAGTATTAGTATAGAAGCATTGAAAATAATTGTTTTTCCAACAACCTTCGTTTTGAATGAAATGAATTTTATTGGAATGCGTATCGCTAAATATTGTTAGATTTCCAATTTGGGGCCGATCGGAGTTGTTTTGTCGGTAGACGGAATTTAAAAGCGAACCGATGATTATAATTGAAATTAAAATAAACCCGTTGTGCAAACGGAGTCAAAATTTAACGAAATTAATCCTATTGGATCCGGAACATCGAAACATAGCAGCTATTTATTTTTGTTATTTTCGGAGTTTGTGCGTAGCAGTAAGAAGTTAAAACGTTCGATCAGTGATAAGTGGATATACCATTTATATTTTTATAACCTAACTTCCTACTAGTCTTTCATTTTGCTTTTCGTGCCAACAAAACTATTATTCTTGCATCCCACAATTTCTCTTACGTGCGTCCCAAACTACTCTAATTTTTGGGAGCCAAAATATTTTCTCTTCCGTGGTTGCCAAGCCACCCTAAACCCGTGACAAACAAGTTTTTCTAATTAACTGACGCAACAGCTACCCTAAAGCACTGCACACTTGTACCCTAAACCTTTCTCTCCACGTTCTTCTTCTGTATAAATATCTGCTGCTCTATTCTTTCAATGCAACGTCTTCTCAATGGAAATAAAACCCATCTTTCTATGAAACCCAAATTCCATTCACGTATAATTAAAATCTCCTCAAATCACGTATTAATCTAACTTCATAACCACAATGGCGTAGAGGGATGAGCTGAGCTCATTGACATCCGACCAGAGGGTTGGCGAAACTCAGTCATGTACGGTGGTGTTTCAGGTAGTCCAGCGTGGGAAGGTTGAGTGGTGCGAGGCCTTGGGGATGAAGCAATGGGGTGAGCGTCACGGAGAGGAGGAGATCGCGTGATTTACAGTGGCGGTGACATCAAAATGATAGAGCTTGGTGGAAAGGTGATGTTGTGAGTCAGCAGCAGCTGGGGAACGACATGTACAGTAGCAGATGGGGTAGGCAGAATTCGAGGTGGCAAGAAGGGAAAGACTGGAAGTGGTAAGTTTACGTGATGGAAGCTTTCAAGTGGGAAATGTGCACAATGAAACATTAGAAACATATTGGAAAGGAGATGCTGAAGTTTATTCAAATGGAAGAAGACCTGGGAAGAAAGTGAGAAGGGGATAACGCATAGGCGAAGAATGCATGATGGGTGGGCTATGGAAGCATGTAGGGTTAGGCTTTCGTGATAATGAAAAAAAGGGAAAGAAAAGGGAGACACAGCAGCTTCGAAAGGAAAAATGGGAAGGGGATGCTCTACTGTGCAAACGTGGGTATGGAAATTGGAAAGTAGCAGGAGCATGTAGCTCGCAGGTGGAGGAAGAATTGGACTGGAATGATTATGTGGGCTTTGGGCCAAAGTCTTTATAAAAAAAGAGAGATAAAGTGGCCTTTGCGTGAGTAGCTGGATGGTAGGGATGGCATGCATGGGAGGGAACATAAATTCTTAAAGCTCGGAGGAAGGAACATCATATGCAGTTGTGGGTGCTATTGGGCCTTGGCCCATTTGGAAAAGAAAAAAAAGAAAACTGGAAAGGGTAAAACGAAGGGATGGGGAAGAAGAAGCTGTAGTAGCTTCATTGATCCAAAAAGGAGAAGACGGAGAACTGAATATAAGAGGAGCTGAAGGGATGTTTCTTTTTGGGCTAAGAAATTATGGGCTTCGACCCTTTATTTTAAAAAAAATAGCGAAACAATAGGAGGGATGGGATCGAACTGGAGCAAAGGCATGAGAATTGCCTGGTGCGTTTTTCTTTTGAAGTGGTCTAGTGGGCATGTGTGCATGCGTTGGTAAGGAGATACTTGACACAGCATGAACAAAAGGGAGAAAAGAAATGGGAAGAACAATATGCTGCGAAGGTTCTGAACAAGGAAAGGTGAGCGTGTTTCTTTTTCCTTTCCCGTTTCTTTCAAACAGTAGCCTATTTATTTTAACGTGATGGTGGCCTATTTATTACAACGCGAGAAGATGGTTGCTAATAAAATATAAATTAACGTTAAAAAGTGGAATTGATAATATATCAATCAATTAGAAATAACTAAGATTTAATTTTAATTAATTTAAATTTAAATTTAAAATTTGAACGCATAATTAGTATGCCATATGTTGACAGAATCAGACTAAAGAAGGAACGGTGGAACAATCGACAGGCGTAATGTAACACCCCACCTCCGTTAAGGTCACTCGCAAAGGGAATGCCATAACTTTGGTGGAGCGTTTTTAGTAGACAGAATAGAAATTTACAGGACAGATAAAGTAGTACTTGAAAAATTTATAACTTTATTACAATAGAAACAGAAATAAGTTTGGTTACATCTTTCAAAATGACAATATCAAAATTCAAGTACATAAATATCGGTCTTGTACAAAAGCCTTCAGAATGCATAGTTTCTAAAGCCATAATCCCCAATATTAACTGCCATGGAAAGATAGAGCCAAAGCCAAGCTATACTTCAAACACTTCAAGCAGAGAGAATCTGAATCAAGCTCCTATGTTTCCACCCTGAAAACCTTGGGGGAGGGGAGGGAACGGAAAGAAAAGAGGTGAAACAAACTAGGTCAGACATAAGTCTGGTGAGTCCAGGGACTTTCAACATATAAACAGATAATAGTATCATGACATATAAATAAAACTGGATGAGAGATAACCATAACTGAAATAGCAGGTTAACAGAAGAAATGGAATGATATAGGTTAAGCTAAGCTTTTCACTTCTCTGCGCTAATACTAGTATAACAGGATTAGGTGTTACCCTAATGTCTAAACTGAAACAGAATGAAAACAGAATAATCTCTACAGAAACAAAATGCTAGAAATTGGCCTTTACCACCCGAACAAACAGAAGGTACAGAAGCAGAATACTAATAATGGGCCTTTACCATCCAACTAATGGGCCTTTACCACCTCAACTGACAGAAGATACGAAAATAGAATCGAAAACGGAATCAGAGACGAAAACAGATTAATCCCTACGGAAACAAAATGTTAGAATCAGGTGTACACTAGTAATGGGCCTTTACCACCCCAACAGATGGTATCACGTAGAAACAGACATGTGTTACCACCCAACAGAAACAGACGGTACCAACAGAAACAGACAGAACTAAGTGTACCCTAAGTCCTACCCCCAAGCGATCGGCTCCCTAATGCATAAATACCCTGTGTCGGCCCCACAGTAGGGCGTATCACTCCCTAAAGTGGCAACCTATTGGCACAGACCTATTTACAGATGTCACGGTGTCTTACATCCTCAGAGCAGACCGGATCCATGCACGCACATGATCCGGCTGGAACGCGCCATCAACACCCCACGCCATTATCAGAATGAACCGCTTATAATTAGTTCAGTAAGCGTGCCCGGACCCCTACATAGTGTGGGGTAAAAGTTTTGATACCAGAAAGGGTTACCGACTAATATGGGTCCCAAAAAACAGATGACACAAGTATTTCCCCTCCTAACCTTGTGTCGCCAGACTAGCAGATTTCAGATTAACTTGTTTATAAGTTTCAGACAGAGTTCAGATTACTAGTTCACAGATCAGACAATCAAGTTAACAAGTTTTCAGATTAACAGATCAGATGTATGGATTTAACAGACTTACAGATTGTCTAACTTTGTATTGGGCCTACAGATTCACGAAACGGGTTTATTTGATTCATCAGTCCAGTTGGTTTAACCCTATCCACCCAACACTTTTTTAGACACCACATTTCTCTTAAATTTGCATTAATTAAATATTAATGCATAGACCTCTCGCATTAGGTCGGTAGCTCGTGGCCGCTGGATGTGCCGGGCGGTTCCGGGCAGACTTCTGCCACAAGCCAGACCTAACCTCGTGTCTAAGCATATTTTAGTTATGCCTACGACCTCTCACATTAGACTGACAGTTTGAGGTTGCTGGTTAAGCCGGTTGGTTCCGGGCAGGCTTCTACCACAAACAGAGTCTAACCTCGTGTCATAGCCAATTCATTCCAATACAGATTATATAGATATCAGACTAATTCTGTTTATTTAACAGATTAAACTTCTTTATAGGTTACAGCAGATTAATCAAATTTCCATGTTTTACTCAATCATAGATCGAGCCTATGGATTTTCGTACCCAAATTACAATTATTTAGCTTTCTGCAGATTAGACAATTCAACAGATAACAGATCTAGCAGATTAGGCGATTCAACAAATTTAGCAGAAAACAGATTTAGCAGATTAGGCAATTCAACAGATTTAGCAGATAACAGGTTTAGCAGATTAGGCAGTTCAACAAATTTAGCAGATTAGGCAATTCAACAGTGCTACCAGATAACAGGTTTAGCAGATTAGGCAATTCAACAGATTTAGCAAATTAGGCAATTCAACAGATTTATATATTTCTAAAACTTTATTTACATATCTTGTCTAATCATAAATTTAGCCTAAATGCCTAAATCATGGTCATAATTCATAATACGACATATGCCTAAATCTTTAGTTAAACTTTGCACAGTACAGAATATTCTCTAAAATCCCAAATCATGATATACTATATGAATTATGCCAAATTATAGCCTTTAATGCCAAATATCCAAAAATCCACTTTTAGGCGTATTCCCTTTGATAGTTATCCTATTATATTATCGGTCTCTACGCCTAAGTCACATATTCCTTTTTCAAGTCATTAATCGTTACATAAAATTTACCGTAAAAGTCTAGATCTTTAACTTATAACATCTCAAAATCGGATCATAATTTTTATATGCATTATGTCCCCAAGTTTCAAGTCACATGTTATCATACAATGATTCCTCTTCTTCCAGGTTACAGAGTATACACAGATCTAGATCTAATTTACAACATATGTGCATTTCTCAAATCAGTCAGAGATCAGTCATGTCCAATTATGCATTATCCATTATTTGTCCCAAAATTTAGCGTTCGTGCATTAATCTCTTATGAGATTTGGCGCAGGCTCGTGGTAGCCTAACTATAAACAAAAAGGAAGAAAAGAGGGAACAGATACAGAATAGTCACAATCAAGATAGATCCACAGAAAAGTATGCATAACCTCAGATCCAGATTCACAAAAATGTCAAGATAATTATTAAATTTCATATCTAAAAATAACTGTACTCACGATCGAAAAGGTAAATCTTGATTTTTGGGATCTGTATTCTGACACTGAATAGCGCTCCTTTGGCGTAGACTATCGATTAGATTAGAAAATAGTTGTTCTCTTTTAACTCTATTCAGATTGGAAGAAGATGCCCTAGTTCTAGTTTTGATTCCAACAGAGTAGCGACGCCATTTTTATTTTTAATTAGAATAGAGGCAGAGTATAGGTAGAATGAAATTGTGTGGAGAGAAAGCTAGGTTTGGGGGTGTTTAAATAGGTTAGAGCTTACGAATTCGGTCAGAAAGGCATCCAGGTGCAGAAAAATGGATCTGTCTCCAGATCTAAAAAGGGGGGGGGGAGGTCGACCCTAGTGTCGACATGTTTACCCAGGTCGACCCTAGTGTCGACCTGGGTCCTAGGCGGGAATTTTCCCGCCCAGCCCGGGTGTCTGTTTTGAATTTCGAAATCTGAATTTTGAATTTTGAGCTGGTTTTTATTGAAACTTCTGAAGGCCATATCTTCTTCATATGGAGTCCGATTTACGCAAACTTGGACTTTATTCCAAGTAGAATTTCGAGACGAACGCAATGGCCTAACCCATTTCCCTTAATTATTATGTTACAATTTAATTATTCTCTTATTCGTCATTCTTATGTTCACAGAAAATACGGGGTGTTACATTCTCCCCTCCTTAAAGGATTTCGTCCCCGAAATCTTCAAGTTAAGAAGAATGTGTCCTACCATCCAATCACCCATCTACTCAACCATCATCCACAACCATCCATTGTCCTTAGAAACTTCTAATGTTGTATGAACATAAGCAAAAGTGTGTGTATATGTTCCTCATCTAATGCAAAGATCAAGCGGTCCACTGATTCAGTTGACCTCCTTAATGCGAATTATGTCAGTGCCATGAGTCCAACATGTATGCAATTTTCCTTTTTGATACATATAATTTCTATATGAGTGCACAACCGTTCATTCATATGCAACATCCATGTGCTAAGTCAACCATTTTTCATCCACAAAATTGAAAAATGCACACATTCATATGCAGTATGAGAGTGTTTTTGAGCCGATCTAGTGCCTAGTGTGTGTATATGCATCCACGAGCAACCACTAGCAACCACTTGCATCCACTTGCAACCATCAAACATAACATGTCTCAAACACATGTTTACACCCATTAGTTTCTACCTAAAGGTCGAAGATTCGGTCGATAGGATACAGCCGAGTGATAGAAGCAAGTACAATTAAAACAAAAGCTTTGTTCCTATCAGACATCGGTGTAAGAGAATAACCCCCTAAGTATCAACCCGAAGACTGAAATCAACATCAGATTGATACTCAGAGAATCACTCCCATTAAACAAATGTCCAACTGGAAATCTACTTCACGCTTTGGGTCAAAACCCCTATCCTTTTCAGAAATATTCAGATACTTACAGACTACTGGTACAGATCAGATTACCAAATGATTCTTAGGAAACTAAGCATGATAAAAACCCAGCATGTATGCATCACAGTCAACTTAAATATTAACACAGATACCTTCAAACCACAACTTATCACAGACAGACGGGTCATAACCCTTATGGGTTTGAGTCTACAGCGGGATCAGAAACAAGACTATTATTAAAGTGCAGAGTTTCAATTACAGAATCAAAAAGCCAGAATTAGAAAGAGTTTTAACTCCACAATTAGATAAGGAAATTAAACCTTCTACATAAATTTTCTTATTTCTTTCCTATCCACCAGCCTCACGAGCATTCGCCTGCCCTCCAGAAGTAGGTCATGCCCTCTGCCCTTGTCCTCGTTTCTTTGGGCAGACCCTAGTGAAGTGCCCCATTTCTCCATAGTTGAAGCAAGTGCCCTTTCTCTTCCTGCAATCCTTGTTCATATGGGTCGAGCTTCCACAAGTAAAGCACTTCTTCTCCTTCTTATCTTCAGACTTCTCATCCTTCTTTTGTGTTTCCTTTTTGGGCCCCGTCTCCTTGTTATGTGGTCCTTCAAGCTTTTCTTCTTTCTTCTCACTTTTGGTTTCCTCTTCATACATCAATGCCATGTAAACTAATTTCTCGAAGGTAGCCCACATAGGAATGTGGGACATTGCCAATCTGTGTAGCGGCTCGTTAAAACCATTATCAAACCTTAGTGCCTTCTTATGCGGTGTATTTACCAAATCTAAGCTGAATCTCGCCAACTGATTAAACTTGTTGACGTACTCTCTCACCGATAAATTTCCCTGCTTCAACGCCAAGAACCTCTCTACGTGTAGACTCTCTTCCGCTCGTGAGAGAAATTTCATCTCGAACCTATGCCTGAAATCCATCCATCTCTCTACTGGACGCTCTCTATTTGTGACCTCCCACCAAAAAGAAGCTTTCTCCTTAAGCAACCATACCGCCAACTGTATCTTCTGCCTATCGTCCACCTCGAAGATAACGAACAAATCCTCGGTTTCTTTGAGCCAGTTCCTTGCTTCCACGAAGGATTCAGTTCCATTAAAGTTCTTCCCACCCATGGCTCGAAAGTCTCCACATATCTTCGGGAATGTATTCACGCGCAACGGAGGAGGAGGAGGAATCGCTACAGCTGGGGGAGAAGGGGCGTCTGCTGGGCCCACATCATTAGCCCTAGCTTCTAGGTACCTCCTGAACTAGCCAGGTATCGGTACGCCCACCGGAAGGTTAAGATCCCCAGACATGCTGAAACGAAAGAAAAGGAAAGATTCAAAACAAAGGATAGAAAGATAGGCATATAGCTTTGGGGATTATGTTTTTCAAAATAAACTCTACTTTTGAAAATACTTCCTTTTTAAAACCTTTTTGAAAATAGTTTTCAAAAACTTCTTATTGAATCTGGTAACCTTCAGCTCTGATACCAAGTGTAACACCCCACCTCTGTTAAGGTCACTCACAAAGGGAATGCATTAACTTTGGTGGAGCGTTTTTAGTAGATAGAACATAAATTCACAAAACAGATAAAGTAGTACTTGAAAATTTTATAACTTTATTACAATAGAAACAAAAATAAGTTTGGTTACATCTTTCAAAATCACAATATCAGAATTCAAGTACACAAATATCGGTCTTGTACAAAAGCCTTCAGAATGCATTGTTTCTAAAGCCATAATCCCCAATATAAATTGCCATGGAAAGATAGAGCCAAAGCCAAGCAATAGTTCAAACACTTCAAGCAGAGAGAATCTGAATCAAGCTCTTATGTTTCCACCCTGAAAACCTGGGAGGGGAACATAAAGAAGAGGCGAAACAAACTAGGTCAGACATAAGTCTGGTGAGTCCAGTGACTTTTAGCATATAACAGATAATAGTATCATGATATGTAAATAAAACTAGATGAGAGATAACCGTAACAGAATTAGCAGGTTAACAGAAGAAACAGAATGATATAGGTTAAGCTAAGCTTTTCACTTCTCTGCACTAATACTAGTATAATAGGATTAGGTGTTACCCTAATGTCTAAACTAAAACAGAACAGAAACAGAATAATCTCTACAGAAACAAAATGCTAGTAGTGGGCCTTTACCACCCGAACAAACAGAAGGTACAGAAGCAGAATACAAATAATGGGCCTTTACCACCCAACTAATGGGCCTTTACCAGCCCAACTGACAGAAGGTACGAAAACGGAATCGAAAACGGAATCAGAGACGGAAACAGAATAATCCCTACGGAAACAGAATGTTAGAATTAGGTGTACACTAGTAATGGGCCTTTACCACCCCAACAGACGATACAACGTAGAAACATACAGGTGTTACCACCCAATAGAAACAGACGGTACCAACAGAAACAGACAGAACTAAGTGTACCCTAAGTCCTACCCCCAAGCGATCGGCTCCCTAATACATAAATACCCTGTATCGGCCCCACTGTAGGGAGTATCACTCCCTAAAGTGGCAACCTATTGGCACAGACCTATTTGCAGATGTCACGGTGTCTTACATCCTTAAAGCAGACCGGATCCATGCACGCACATGACCCGGCTGGAACGCGCCATCATCACCCCTCGCCATTATCAGAATAAACTACATATAATTAGTTCAGTAAGCGTGCCCGGACCCCTACATAGTGCGGGGTCAATTTTTTGTTACCAGAAAAGGTTACTGACTAATATGGTTCCCAAACAATAGATGACACAAGTATTTCCCCTCCTAACCTTATGTCCCCAGACTAGCAGATTTCATATTAACTTGTTTACAAGTTTCAGACAGAGTTCAGATTACTAGTTCACAGATCAGACAATCAAGTTAACAAGTTTTCAGATTAACAGATCAGATGTACGGATTTAACAGACTTACAGATTGTCTAACTTTGTATTGGGCCTACAGATTCACGAAACGGGTTTATTAGATTTATCAGTCCAGTTGGTTTAACCCTATCCACCCAACAAGTTTTTAGACATATTTCTCTTAAATTTGCATTAATTAAATATTAATGCATAGACCTCTCACATTAGGTCGGTAGCTTGTGGCCGTTGGATGTGTCGGGCGGTTCCGGGCAGACTTCTGCCACAAGCCAGACCTAACCTCGTGTCTAAGCATATTTTAGTTATGCCTACGACCTCTCACATTAGACTGACAGTTTGCGGTTGCTGGTTAAGCAGGTTGGTTCCGGGCAGGCTTCTACCGCAAACAGAGTCTAACCTCGTGTCATAGCCAATTCATTCCAATACAGATTATACAGATATCAGACTAATTCTGTTTATTTAAAAGATTAAACTTCTTTATAGGTTACAGCAGATTAATCAAATTTCCATGTTTTACTCAATCTTAGACCGAGCTTACGGATTTTCATACCCAAATTACAATTATTTAGCTTTCAGCAGATTAGGAAATTCAACAGATAACAGATCTAGCAGATTAGGCGATTCAACAGATTTAGTAGATAACAGATTTAGCAGATTAGGCAATTCAACAGATTTAGCAGATAACAGGTTTAGCAGATTAGGCAGTTCAACAGATTTAGCAGATTAGTCAATTCAACAGATTTAGCAGATAACAGGTTTAGCAGATTAGGCAATTCAACAGATTTACCAGATAACAGATTTAGCAGATTAGGCAATTCAACAGATTTATATATTTCTAAAACTCTATTTACATATCTTGCCTAATCATAAATTTAGCCTAAACTTACATGCCTAAATCATGGTCATAATTCATAATACGACATATGCCCAAATCTTTAGTTAAACTTTCCACAGTACAGAATATTCTTTAAAAGCCCAAATAATGATATACCATATGAATTATGCCAAATTATAGCCTTTAATGCCAAATATCCAAAAATCCACTTTTAGGCGTATTCACATTGATAGTTATCCTATTATAATATAGGTCTCTACGCCTAAGTCACATATTCCTTTTTCAAGTCATTAATTGTTACATAAAATTTACCCCAAAAGTCTAGATCTTTAAATTATAACATCTCAAAATCAGATCTTAATTTTATATGCATTATGTCCCCGAGTTTCAAGTCACATGTTATCATACAATGATTCCTCTTCTTCCAAGTTACAAAGTATACACAGATCTAGATCTAATTTACAACATATGTCCATTTCTCAAATCAGTTAGAGATCAGTCATGTCCAATTATGCATTATCCATTATTTGTTCCAAAATTTAGCATTTGTGCGTTAATCTTTTATGAGATTTGGCGCAGGCTCGTGGTAGCCTGGCTATAATAAAAAAGGAAGAAAAGAGGGAACAGATACAGAACAGTCACAATCAAGATACATCCACAGAAAAGTATGCATAACCTCAGATCCAGATTCACAAAAATGTCAAGATAATTATTAAATTTCATATCTGAAAATAACTGTACTCACGATTGAAAAGGTAAATCTTTGATTTCTGGGATCTGTATTTTGACACTGAATAGCGCTCCTTTGGCGTAGACTATCGATTAGAATAGAAAATAGTTGTTCTCTTTTAACTCTATTCAGATTGGAAGAAGATGCACTAGTTCTAGTTTTGATTCCAATGGAGTAGCGACGCCATTTTTATTTTTAATTAGAATAGAGGCAGAGTATAGGCAGAATGAAATTGTTCGGAGAGAAAGCTAGCTTTGGGGTGTTTAAATAGGTTAGAGCTCACGAATCCAGTCAGAAAGGCGTCCAGGAGCAGAAAAATGGATCTGTCTCCAGATCTGAAAAAGGGGGGATGGGGGAGGTCGACCCTAAGGTCGACCCTAGTGTCGACCTGTTTACCTGGGTCGACCCTAGTGTCGACCTGGGTCCTGGGCGGGAATTTTCCCGCCCAGCCCGGGTGTCTGTTTTGAATTTCGAAATCTGAATTTTGAATTTCGGGCTGGTTTTTATTGAAACTTCTGAAGGCCATATCTTCTTCATACGAAGTCCGATTTACGTAAGTTTGGACTCTATTCGAAGCAGAATTTCGTGATGAACGCAATGGCGTAACCCGTTTCCTTTAATTATTCTGTTACAATTTAATTATTCTCTGATTTGTCATTCTTATGTTCATAGAAAATACGGGGTGTTACACGTAACAATATGAAGCTAGATTGGACACAGTTGAAAGCGATGGAGATATTCGGTGTAACTGAAATAAACCATTTTGACGGCAAATGGAAACCCAAGGTGAGTTAAACTCACTCAGTTATCCCACTTATGTTTATTATAAGTCAAGTTTGTTATTTGTATGCTATAATTGCTAACTGTTGATTGATTGAACATATGTTGAATATTTTATATAATTGACTTAAATTAAATAGGTTGTTTAATTTAATCGAAATCAATCGTATTTTTAACAATTATCTCCAATCGAGATAACTTACCTTATTGGTTACTTTTATACTAATATAAGCATATATTATTTAATTGGATGCTTGAATTGATATGAATTGATTATTCATGTTATCATCAAATTTATTGTTTATTTTGATATTATCATCATATGAACTGATTGACAAATATGATTGGATTATTGAATTGATTATTGATTTGTTGAATCTAAATTCAACATTTGATTGTTATTAACCAATGGATAATATTGGTGGAGGATCTAAACAACAGATGGCCAAAATATACACTGTTTCAAAAGAATCGATTTACCGTCAGGTAAACCGATAAAAATGAAGTTATAAAATTTTATTTATAACTGAGATTGTAATTTAAATTATATTATTTTGAAAGGAAGTATATAAAAAGGGAAATAAATGTTCATTATTTAAGTTCTTAAGTAAATTACTAAATGGTTTTATATAATGGAAATTATTACGTTATTAAGTTTTTAGAAACCAATGGAATTATAATGAAAGTGATTATTATAATCAAGGTAAATAAGATATATTTAAATCAATTATATTTTCAATTGATTTAAATGGAAAGGCAAATTAGATATGATCAACGGATTAATTATGTCTGAATTGACCAAGTCGATTAAGTTAACAAAAGTGGTTATTAAATTAGTTTACTAATTTAATAGAGATGTTAATGGAGAAGTAAACCACATTCATCTTTAATAAATGTTGATATTTGATTATTATTTATTTAATAATAATCAAAATAGTAAATCTTGGGGTTTTGAAATGTTATGGAGATTAAAAAGTCATATTTATAATTAAATGAAGTTTAAAGCAAATTATACTAATAGTAATATAATTTAAATTAAATTCAAGTTTTAGTTTAATTCTTATTGAAATTCTATCTGATTGGATTTATAAAATCCAAGTTGAACAAAGTTGTTATAAAACCCATATTTTATTGAATATTAGGGAACAAGTTTTCAGAAATGGTTTGTAAATAAAATAAAAACCCAAGATGTGAACTTTGAGAATTGGAACCTACTTGGAAATCGGTTGAGTCGAATGACTTTCTAAATATTGATCTGATGTTGGTTTCGGCCTTCAGGGTTGATATTTAGAGAATCGTTTTCTTACTGATTTACGGTTGGGGACTTGCAACACCCCATAATTTTAAATATTAAAATTAACAATTTTAAGAATACTTAATTGTTAAAGTGATAATTAAGGGAAATGGGTTATGCCATTGCGTTCATCTCGAATTCCTCTTGGAATAGAGTCCAAGTTTTCGTAAATCGGACTTCGTATGAGGAAGTTATGGCCCTCGGAAATTTCAGGAATTTTATAATAATTAAAAACAATTCAGAATAAAAATTCGAAATTCAAATTCAAACACGGAAGCGGGCTGGGCGGGATTTCTCCCGCCCAAGGCCAGGTCGACCAGGGGGTCGACCTGGGGGTCGACCTCCCCTATACAGATCGACCTACCCCCGGGGCAGATCTGAAATCAGACGATTCTGACTTGTTGCTGAGTCACTAGGGCAGAGGTGGCAATTCTAGATAACTCTATCTAGTCTGTACGGTTGGGATTGCTCCTATGATAATCTAACGGCTTAGGTTGATTTAAACTTCTATAAAAGCACACATAGACTCAAACCCTAAACCTAAAGTAAATTAGTCTCTTGGCCACCATGCTGCTGCTAGAGTAGTTCTTCCTAAAACTTAGGGATTGGCAAATCAGAATTCTAATACAAAAGACGAACGAATTATTCTCTTCTCTAACCTGTCTTTGTGAGTACAATTTCTTTCACAAAATAATTAATAAATTAATTATGATTAGTTATAATTTGGATTATGAGAACATGTCTGTTGAATCATGTGATGTTCTTTAACTTTGTTATCGTCTTTTGGAGAACATATGACAGTTTTGTTATTTTATGCTGGTAGATCTATTTCATATGTCCCATCACATATGTTTAACTTGACTTATTTTATGACATCAGTTTATATGCAAAATTGGGATGCTAAAATCATATGCTAGTTCGTATGTGAATCTTATGCAAGTTTGGGATGTTAAATCATATTCTAATTTGTATGTGAATCTTATGCAAGTCTGTTTTTACATATGCTAGTTTGTATGTGAATTTTATGCAAGTTTGGGATGTTAAATCATATGCTAGTTTGTATGTGAATCTTATGCAAGTCTGTTTTTACATATGCTAGTTCGTATGTGAATCTTATGCAAGTTTGGGATGTTAAACCGTATGCTAGTTTGAATGTGAATCTTATGCAAATTTGTATGCGAATTATACACAAGTTTATATGTGAATCAAGAATATACATATGCTAGTTTATATGCAAATCATGTGATAAATTCATATGCAAGTTTAGGTGAAAACTATATTCACATTTTAGGTGAAAATTATATTCACATATGCAAGTTTAGGTGAGACCCATAATTCATATATGCAAGTTCACAATTTCATGTTTAGATCTATGGTAGTTGATGCAAATTTATGTTATATATGTCCATTTCCTATGCAAGTTGTTGGCTATGACAATTTATGTTATAATTCTTATTTCCCAAGTTAGATCTATTTTATGTGTTATGCAAGTTGTGGTGTTTCTTTTCTTTTTATAAGTTAGGCTATTTGCGAGTCTAACATATTTCATATTAGAATGTACGAATAGCATGGGGACAATAGGAAAATATTAATTATGCAAATTGTGAATTGGCATAAAATGGCTTTAAAGGCATATAATTAAATTGAGACATTATTTGGTATAATTTATATACCTAAAAAGTATGGACATAATTTAGGTGAAAATTATGGACATAGTTAATTTGGAAATTATTGACAATTTGAATAAGGATAATTAATTCATATTGGGGTAAAATAATTTGTAATAATAAACGCCTAAGACACGAGGTTAGACTCGTTTGTGGTGTAAGACTCCCCGGACCCGCCCGGCCAATCCAACAACCCAAACGGTAGTCTAATGTGAGAGTTCGAAGGCATAAATTAAATGGGTAACAATTGAAAAGACATGAGGTTAGACTCGTTTGCATTATAAGACTGCCCGGACCCGCCCGGCAAATCCAGCAACCGCAAACGGTAGTCTAATGTGGGAGGTCTTACAAGGTTACGGTTATAATGAATTAAGTAACACTTAACCAAGAAAAACATGTGGTGGGACATGGGGGTTAAGTGGGTGACATGGGTGACATGTGAAATACGATTAGAAACACTTAACCAAACTGAAACATGTAAGAAGACATGAATAAGAAGGGGTTAAGTGGGAAATTCTAGTGAGGACCAAGCATAGGTGGAAGGCTTGTGTCAAGCATGGGGGACCCTTTTCAAACAAGTAACCCATTAAGTATCTTTGTGAGCTCGAGTTAGATCGAGGACGGGACACGCTTACTGGGTTTGATTGTAAGAGGTCAAAACGGGTTAACGGTGGCAACGCAAGTCCAACAGGGTCATGTGCATGCGTGGGCCCGGGCTGATAGGTAAGACGTTGTTGCATCGTGTAGATATAAGCCGTGCATCTTTAGTGGTATCGGGTTGCCACTTTGGGGAGTGATACACCCCACTATGGGACCAGCACGGGTATCTACGAGTTAGGGAGCCGATCGCATGGGGGTAGTGGGTACAACTAGTGGAGATATGGGCAGGCGACACCTATGAAGACAACTAGGGGTACACGAAACTACCATTATGATTATTATGTTCAGTAGGCGGGATCAACTTTTAGGGTGACTAGTAACGGTGCAGTATAGTAATTATCCTATAGTGATTAGGAGCGAGATTAACGCCAGATTATTCCTCTTGTTGGTTTTGTATTGCCCACTTGTTTCATAGTCATTCCTTGTTTTACCAGTTTTTGACTTATCCTAATTACTTTAATAATTATATTGTTAAAGTTATTGGACTCGCCGGACTTTATGTCTGACCCCCTTTGTTTTTGCCTCTTTTCTTCCCCCCCCCCCCCAGTTTATCAGGGTGGGACTAGTGCTAGTGGAGCTTGATTTGGATCTTTCTCTCTCGTTGGAAGTGCTAGGATTGCTGAAAGTAAAGTTCAGCTCATCTCTTTTATGGCTACTTATGTTGGGGTTATGTTTTTTACTTTATGTACTCAGAAAATAATTTGTTAAGATGGATATTAAGTGTACTTGGTTTTACTATTGGTTTATGATGTTGTTGTAATCAAACTATTTCTCCGCTGTAATAAAAGTTGTTTTCAAATTTTAAAGTATCAATATATGTATATGTCTTGTTATATTCTGTTCTATTTATCAATAATACTCCATGAAAGTTAATGGATTCCCTTTGAGAGTGACATTAATGGACGTGGGGTGTTACACGTGGTATCAGAGCTGAAGGTTAACAGAACAGATAAGAGATTTTGAAAAACTGTTTTTCAAAAGCGTTTTTATAAAGAAATACTTTCAAAAATATGGTTTAAGGAGAGTATTTTCAAGAGAAAGGTTTGTTTTAAAAACACAACTCCCAAGAGCCGTATATCTTTCTTTCGATTCTCCGTTTTGAATCTCTTCCTTTTTCTTTTCAGCATGTCTGGGTTACCCGAGATACTCGAGGGGATACCGATTCCAACCTGGTTCAAAAGGTATCTGGAGGCTAAGGCCATCGTTGCAGGCTCAGTAGATATTCCTCCTCTCCCAGCTGTAGCCGCTCCTCCCCCTCCCCGCGTTGATACTTTTTCGAAGATATGCAAAGACTTTCAGGCAATGGGCGGGAAACCTTTTCACGTATCAGAGACGTTTGTTGAAGCTCGAAATTGGCTTAAGGAGGTGGAAGATTTGTTTGGTATCTTCGAGATAGAAGATGGAAGGAAGGTCCAACTAGCTGCTTGGTTAATGAAGGACGAAGCCTCGTTTTGGTGGGAGGTCACGAATGGAGAGCGTCCAATGGAGACATGGATGGATTTCAGACATAGGTTCGAGATGAAATTTCACTCACGAGCAGAAGAGAATTTATACATGAAGAGGTTCTTGGCATTGAAGCAGGGGAATTTATCAGTAAAGGAGTACGTCAACAAGTTCAATCAGTTAGCAAGATTTGGCTTAGACTTGGTGAACACAGCTGAAAAGAAGGCCCTGAGATTCGTTAAAGGTTTGAACTAGCCGCTACATAGGTTGGCTATGACCCATATTCCTTTGGGGGCTACCTTTGAGAAACTGGTTGACATGGCGCTTATGAATGAAGAGGAGAAAGGCGCTAATGCTAATAAGGCACCGGAAAAGAAAGGGGATCAAAAGAAGCCACATCAGCAACCTAAGAAAGGTAGTAAGGATAACAATAGCAAAGGAAAGAAAAGGTGCTTTAATGGTGGAACAACAAGCCATCTGAGCAAGGATTGTAGGAAGAAGAAGAAGACTGGCTGCTTCAACTGTGGTGAGGCAGAACATCTGATTAAAGACTGCCCAAGAAGGCAAGGGCAGAAGACAGGGTCTACTTCTGGAGAGCAGGTTCAGGCTCTCATGGCACTAGGGCAAGCAAGAGGGCAGGTTCACGCTCTCATGGCACCAGGACAGGAGAGAGGTAGAAACATTTCTGTTGAAAGTTTGGTTTTTCTGTTTGATCATCATGTTCGTACTTTGTTTGATTCTGGCACTTCACACTTGTTTGTATCTGCTTCATTAGTTGAAACACTGCACCTAAATACTAGTCTAGTTACGGATCCCATACTAGTCTCAAATCCTATTGGTGGTTCGGCTCATCTTTCAGTGATTTGTCGGGATTTGAGAGTGTCTATCTTGAGCGTTGAGTTTGAATGCAACACCTTCATTCTTGGCTTCACGGGCTATGGGTTGATTCTAGGCATGGATTGGTTATCCAGTAATGGGGCCATCCTTGATTGTGAAAAGAGAGTGGTTAGATTTATGACTCGCCTCGGCAACACTCTCGAAATCTCTTGTAATCCCATACACTCTGTTATGCTTAGCTACCTAGAATCTCTTGATGCGTCTGTTGAAAAATTGCAGCCGGTTAGAGTAGTCCGTGAATACTCAGATGTATTTGAAGAGGTGAAGGGTTTACCTCCGAAGTAGGAGATAGACTTCCGCATATACCTTGTTGATAATGCAAAACCCGTAGCTCTACCCGTTAGACACATGGCTCCAAGGGAGAGAAAACAGCAAGTCAAAGAATTGCTTGAAAAAGGGTTTATAAGGCGGAGTATTTCTGAATGGGTTGCTCTAGTAGTATTGGCAACCAAAGCGGATGGTTCACTCCGCCTATGCGTTGATTATAGGGAGGTAAACAAGCTGACCAAGTAAAATAGGCACCCACTTCCAAGAATAGACGACTTGTTTGATCAACTTGTAGGTGCGTTGGTTTTCTCCCAACTAGATCTGGCTACCGGGTTCCATCAGCTAAGAGTGGCTGAAGATAGCATTGATAAGACCGCGTTCAGAACCCCGGATGGTTTCTTCGAATAGCTTGTCATGCCTTTCGGCTTGACAAAGACACCCGTTTACTTCGTTGACTTGATGAGCAGGGTGTTTAGGGAGTTCCTTAATAAGTTTGTGGTGGTCTTCATAGACGACATTTTGATTTTCTCGAAGAATGAAGAAGAGCGTGCTTTGCATTTAAGGGAAGTCATGGATACTCTACGTGCACATCAGCTGAAAGCCAAATTCTCCAAATGCCATTTCTGGAGAGAGAAGAAGTGAGGTTTCTTGGACATGTGGTGTCCAAAGAGGGGTTAGCTTTGGACCCCGCAAAAGTAGTTGCGGAGCAAGATTGGAAGGTTCCACGGAATGCAACCGAAGTCCGAAGCTTTCTCAGGCTAGCGGGCTTTTACCGAAAGTTCATTGAAGACTTTGCAAAAATCTCAGCCCCACTCACAAGATTGACGAAAAAGAACCTAACTTTCGCTTGGGATTTGGATTGCGATATTGCTTTCCAACGTTTGAAAAGGGCTCTAATAACAGCCCCAGTCCTGACATTGCCTGATGGGAGCAAAATGTTTACCATATACACAGATGCATGCGGTACAGGGTTGGGCGTTGTCTTGATGCAAGAATCAAGGTAGTTTGTTATGGGGGAAGTCAATTGAAGGTACATGAGAAGAACTACCCAACTCATGATTTGGAGCTAGCTGCCATTGTTTTCGCTCTAAAGTCATGGCGTCATTACCTACTAGGAGAAAGGTTTGAATTGTTTACTGACCATAAATCATTAAAATACATTTTCTCACAGAAAGACCTTAACTTATGACAACAAAGGTGGATGGAATTTCTGGCTTCATATGACTTTGAGATTTCCTATACCCCTGGCAAGGGCAATGTGGTAGCAGACGCCTTGAGTAGAAAGAAGCTGACCTTGAGTCCTCTCTTTGTAGAAAGGCAAAGCTTGGAGTACAAAGCAAACTTTAACTTTAGACCCTCCTCTGAAATTGTACCTGGTCTATTAGCATCGCTAGAGGTGCGGCCTACTCTTTTGGACTCAATAGAAACCGCGCAACGAGAAGACCCTCAGCTAGTTGATGTTATGGATAAACTAGTTAGGGGTGAGACTTCTAGTCACCTCAATAGATACTCCATCGATGATAAGGGCTGGTTGAGACGGGATGGAAGGCTATGCGTCCCACAAGTAAGGGATTTAGTGAAGACGGTTCTTGAAAAAGCGCACCATTCGAAGCTGACCACACACCCAGGCGGAGACAAGATGTATAAAGATATAAAAAGGGTTTTCTTTTGGAATGGCATGAAGAGGGATGTAGCTGAGTTCGTCGCTAAGTGTTTGATATGCCAACAAGTCAAAGCGGAGCAGAAGAAGCCTGGTGGTCTGCTTCATCCTTTAGAGGTCCCACAGTGGAAGTGGGATGGCATTTCGATGGACTTTGTTGATGGGTTGCCTAGGTCAAGAAGGGGAAATACCAGTATTTGGGTAATAGTGGATCGGCTCACTAAAAGCGCTCACTTTATACCTGTTAAGAGTAGAAGGACTGCCTCGTCCCTAGCATCCATTTATCTTAAAGAGATAGTTCGAATACATGGGATACCCTCCAGCATAGTGAGTGATCGAGATCCTATCTTTATGAGCGAGTTTTGGAAAAGTTTGCAAGAGGCTGTAGGCACACAATTATGCTTAAGCACGGCCTATCAACCCCAAACCGATGGTCAGACGGAAAGAGTGAACAGAGTATTGAAAGACCTCTTGAGATTGTGCATTCTTGACTTTGGAGGGACATGGGAGGATCATCTTCCTTTAGTGAAATTCTCTTACAACAATAGCTACCAAGCCACCATAGGCATGGCGCCCTTCGAAACTTTATATGGAAGACCATGCCGATCACCAACTTGTTGGTGGGAGTCTACAGACAAGTTCGTACTTGGGCCAGACATGATTAGAGAAACCTAAGAAAAGGTGGACTTGATAAGAAGACAGATGAAGGTTGCACAAGATAGACAGAAGACACGCAGACAAAAGAAGGACCGACCTTGAGTTTGAGGTTGGAGATAAGGTGTTCCTTAAAGTATCTCCTTTGAGGAATGTCATTCGCTTTGGGTCTTTAGGAAAGCTAGCATTAATATTTGTAGAACCATTTCCTATCACTGAAAGGATTGGGACAATGGCTTACAGAGTAGAGCTACCCAAAAGACTGGCCGGAGTTCATAATGTTTTTCATGTTTCTCAACTACGAAAGTGCTTACATGAGTCTGCGGAAGTGGTGGAGCCAAGTATACTAGAGGAAGTAGAAGTGGAATGAGAAGCGACTGTGAGAAGAGTTCCAACTCGTAACTTGGGAATGGAAGTCAGAAAGCTACGCAACCGTGAAGTCAAGCATGTTAAAGTTCAATGGAGTGACGCTGAGGAAGACGTGACTTGGGAAACTGAGAGGAAAATACGCGCAGCCTACCCTTTTATTTTTAAGAGTACCTCCTTGATCTCTTTTTCCATAAGTTTATTCATGCTTATATCTATCTTTTAAGTATATCTCGTCGGTCCTATTCTTTATCCTTAGGTAGAAACCAATGGATGTAAACATGTATTTGAAACATGTTATGATTGATGGTTGCGAGTGGTTGCAAGTGGTTGATAGTGGTTGCTCGTGGGTGCATGTACACACACATGAGGCACTAGATCGGCTTAGTCACTTCCATATTGCATATAAATGTGTGTGCATATTTAAATTAATGGATGTATAATGGTTGTGTTATCATATGGATGCTGCATTTTGATGAATTGTTGTGCACACATGTAGAAGTAATATGTATCGTTAGGATTCTTTTGCATGCATAATGGACGCATGGCACTGTCATGATTTGCATTAAGGAGGTCAACTGAATCAGTGGACCGCCTGATTTTTGCATTTGATAAGGAACATGTACACACTCTTTTTGCATATGTTCATACGGCATTAGAAATCTTGTAAGGACAACGGATGCCTGTGTTTGATGGTTGAGTAGATGGATGATTGGATGTTAGGGTATACATTCTCCGTAACTTGGAGATTTCGGGGGCGAAATCCTTTAAGGAGGGGAGAATGTAACACCGCATAATTTTAAATATTAAAATTAACAATTTTTAGAATACTTAATTGTTAAAGTGAGAATTAAGGGATATGGATTACTCCATTGCGTTCGTCTCGAAATTTTGCTTGTAATAGAGTTCAAGTTTTCGTAAATCGGACTTCGTATGAGGAAGTTATGGCCCTCGAAAATTTCAGGAATTTTATATTAATTAAAAACATTTCAGAATAAAAATTCGAAATTCAAATTCAAACAGGGAAGCAGGCTGGGCGGGATTTCTTCCGCCCAAGGCCAGGTCGACCAGGGGGTCGAGCTGGGGGTCGACCTCCCCTATACAAGTCGACCTACCCCTCGGGGAAGATCTAAAATCAGACGATTCTGACTTGTTGCTGAGTCACTAGGGGCAGAGGTGGCAATTCTAGATAACTCTATCTAGTCTGGACGGTTGGGATTTCTCCTATGATAATCTAACGGCTTAGGTTGATTTAAACTTCTATAAAAGCACGCACAGACTCAAACCCTAAACCTAAACTAAATTAGTCTCTTGGCCACCATGCTGCTGCTAGAGTAGTTCTTCTTCCTAAAGCTTAGGGATTGGCAAATCAGAATTCTAATACAAAAGACGAACGAATTATTCTCTTCTCTAACCTGTCTTTGTGAGTACAATTTCTTTCACAAAATAATTAATAAATTAATTATGATTAGTTATAATTTGGATTATGAGAACATGTCTGTTGAATCATGTGATGTTCTTTAACTTTGTTATCGTCTGTTGGTGAACATATGACAGTTTTGTTATTTTATGCTGGTAGATCTATTTCATATGTCCCATCACATATGTTTAACTTGACTTATTTTATGACATCAGTTTATATGCAGGTTTGGGATGCTAAAATCATATGCTAGTTCGTATGTGAATCTTATGCAAGTTTGGGATGTTAAATCATATGCTAATTTGTATGCGAATCTTATGCAAGTCTGTTTTTACATATGCTAGCTCGTATGTGAATCTTATCCAAGTTTGGGATGCTAAATCATATGCTAGTTTATATGTGAATCTTATGCAAGTCTGTTTTACATATGCTAGTTCGTATGTGAATCTTATGCAAGTTTGGGATGTTAAATCGTATGCTAGTTTAAATGTGAATCTTATGCAAATCTATATGTGAATTATACAAAAGTTTATATGTGAATCAAGTATATACATATGCTAGTTTATATACAAAACATGTGATAAATTTATATGCAAGTTGTAGGAATCCATATGCAAGTTTAGGTGAAAACTATATTCACATTTTTAGGTGAAAATTATATTTACATATGCAAGTTTAGGTGAGACCCATAATTCATATATGCAAGTTCACAATTTCATGTTTAGATCTATATTTAGATCCATGGTAGTTGATGCAAATTTATGTTATATATGTCCATTGCCTATGCAAGTTGTTGGCGATGCAAATTTATGTTATAATTCTTATTTCCCAAGTAAGATCTATTTTATGTGTTATGCAAGTTGTGATGTTTCTTTTCTTTTTATAAGTTAGACTATTTGCGAGTCTAACATATTTCATATTAGAACGTACGAATAGCGTGGGGGCAATAGGAAAATATTAATTATGCAAATTGTGAATTGGCATAAAATGGCTTTAAAGGCATATAATTAAATTGAGACATTAATTGGTATAATTTATATACCTAAAAAGTGTGGACATCATTTAGGTGACAATTATGGACATAGTTAATTTGGAAATTATTGACAATTTGAATAGGGATAATTAATTCATATTAGGGTGAAATAATTTGTAATAATAAACGCTTAAGACATGAGGTTAGACTCGTTTGTGGTTTAAGGCTGCCCGGACCCGCCCGACAAATCCAGCAACCACAAACGGTAGTCTACTGTGAGAGGTCGAAGGCATAAATTAAATGTGTAACAATTGTAAAGACACGAGGTTAGACTCGTTTGTGGTATAAGACTGCCCGGACCCTCCGGGCAAATCCAACAACCGCAACCGGTAGTCTAATGTGGGAGGTCTTACAAGGTTACGGTTATAATGAATAAAGAAACACTTAACCAAGATAAACATGTGGTGGGACATGGGGGTTAAGTGGGTGACATGGATGACATGTGAAATACTATTAGAAACACTTAACCAAATTGAAACATGTAAGAAGACATTAATAAGAAGGGGTTAAGTGGGAAATTCTAGTGGGAACCAAGCATAGGTGGAAGGCTTGTGTCAAGCATGGGGGACTCTTTTCAAACCAGTAACCCATTAAGTATCTTTGTGAGCTCGAGTTAGATCGAGGACGGGACAGGCTTACTGGGTTTGATTGTACGAGGTCAAAACGGGTTAACGATGGCATCGCAAGTCCAACGGGGTCATGTGCGTGCGTGGGCCCGGCGCACATGACCCTGGCCTGGTATGTAAGACGTTGTTGCATCGTGTAGATATAAGCCGTGCATCTTTAGTGGTATCGGGTTGCCACTTTGGGGAGTGATACACCCCACTATGGGACCAGCACGGGTATCTACGAGTTAGGGAGCCGATCGCATGGGGGTAGTGGGTACAACTAGTGGAGATATGGGCAGGCGACACCTATGAAGGCAGCTAGGGGTACACGAAACTACCATTATGATTATTATGTTCAGTAGGCGGGATCAACTTTTAGGGTGACTAGTAACGGTGCAGTAAAGTAATTATCCTATAGTGATTAGGAGCGAGATTAACGCCAGATTATTCCTCTTGTTGGTTTTGTATTGCCTACTTGTTTCATAGTCATTCCTTGTTTTACCAGTTTTTGACTTATCCTAATTACTTTAATAATTATATTGTTAAAGTTATTGGACTCACCGGACTTTATGTCTGACCCCCTTTGTTTTCGCCTCTTTTCTTCCCCCCCCCCTCCAGGTTCTCAGGGTGGGACTAGTGCTAGTGGAGCTTGATTTGGATCTTTCTCTCTCTGTGGAAGTACTTGGATTGCTGAAAGTAAAGGTCAGCTCATCTCTTTTATGGCTACTTATGTTGGGGTTATGCTTTTTACTTTATGTACTCTGAAAACAATTTGTTAAGATGGATATGAAGTGTACTTGGTTTTATTGTTGGTTTATGATGTTGTTGTAATCAAACTATTTCTCCGCTGCAATAAAAGTTGTTTTAAAATTTTCAAGTATCAATATATGTATCTGTCTTGTTATATTATGTTCTATACATCAATAATACTCCATGAAAGTTAATGCATTCCCTTTGAGAGTGACATTAATGGACGTGGGGTGTTACAGGACTGATAAAGATATGGGATGGAAATAGAAACACAAGTCTGAATTCAAAGTGATGAGACAAGTAAGTTATTAAGATGCGATCAAATTTCGCGATATTAAATAAGAAATGGGGTTTATCGAGATATGACTACATGGGTTTGAAATAAAATTATTAGAAGTTCGCGGAGGTTTTTATTTATAACAGAAGAAAAATATATATATTGTTTTAAAGGATTGTTAAAGTTATAAAGGAAAGTTTTAAGTAGCAGTTTACTTAATAAGTAAAGTGAGTAAATGTGTCAGAGATGAAATAAGGTTTCCAAGAAAGGGTGCGGTATTAAATCCATGTTAGAAATTGGAAAGTAAATGGAATATGTGGGATAATTAGTGAAATGAGATTTTGTTGATAAACTTCTATTTATTTTGAACATAAGAATGTTGTTACTCAAGGTCCGAGAGGTAAATAAAATACCCCAACTTGAACGACTTCATGATTATCCAAGAATGATAGCAGTTTAGAAACAAGTGTGGTCGAGAGAAGTAAAACTAGAATTTCGATGAATGGTATTATATAATGAAGTTTGAAATGTTTTAAAACAATAAGATGATCTTAAGTATAATATAATTTTTGAAATAAGAAATAAAAAGGCCATGTATCAGATATTGGAAATATAAAGGTTTTGATAAACAAATGGAAATATTTAAAAGGGCCAAGTAATGTTGAATACTGAACCAGTGGACTCGTTTTATTTTTATGGTTGAATGGTTGTTTATTTTGATAGTTAAATAACCGACTATCAAAAATCTGGTCCATACGATTGTTGGTATGGAAAGACCGGGATCGAATTTATATTCGAAAACCATTTCGACCAACAAATACGTGAATATTGAAGATATCGAGATAATGATCGAATCGGAGCACTGAAGACCGTGGATCTTCATAAGCGGAAGAATTACTAATATTCTCTGACTTGCAACTAGAGATAAAATGTGATTCTGTCGTGGCTGGAGTCTATGGATTGCAAGGGCCACTGGCTACCAATCTATAGGGTGATTCCTAGGATGTGTTAGGAGGGTACCTTTGGTTTTTCCAGTCCCAGGACAACGTGTATGGACGGATCTGATAATGTGGAGTTCAAAGCGAATGGTGGCCAGATGTTCAAAAGATGATTATAACCACAAGCCTCACAACCGGGAAGTGACAAAAATCGGGCAGGCAACATGGCTATGTGGGACCCACCCTTTAGGCTGGGTTGTCACCATCTAGAGAATATTCATATTTGTTACTTTTTTTACTTCTGTATCTCCTGGGAAAACTGTAGCTGCGCAGCCGTGAGGTGACATTATATTCGATACACTCAAGAGAAATGAGTGGTCGGTCATGTGTGGGCCGGTTTGCTAGACATTCTTGTTGAACCCAGTGTATTCCTCTCTAGAGATACACTATCGGTAGGTGGTTCCATACATTGTCATAGTCGAAATCCAATTTCCAATAAGAACCCGTGGTTTTGATTGTATACTATATATGTGGAGCGTGAGATGCAAGCGTTCTGCTAGATTGATATTTATTTGCATTTAGACATTATCATAATATCAGAAGAATATCGTTTTCAAAAATATTTTGAGTTATCGTAAGGTAAAAACCGTCCGTATTTATGTGTGGATTTGGTCTTACGATTATCATTTTCTTTTGAAAAGATTGTGAACTTTAAAATCAAGTTGGATGATACCCCTTAAAAATTGGCGAGTTTCTCACTCTGGTTCACCAGACTGACCCAATGTTTTGTAAATGCTCAGGTTAGATCGGGTTGTACAGGTTCAGATTATTGGACACTACGAAGTTCAGAAGACATGCTGAAGGAGTTCAGACGTACTAGTATTTATTCCGCTGTGTATTGTATATGAGGACAGACTATTAAAACTGTCCAGATTGTCTTGACAGATGTACTCTGATTGTAAGTATTATTTCAAGTTTTTCAATAAAGTTCTTTATATATTATATTTTGTTCCGCTGCGAAGTGAGACTCTGTGTTGTGATTGATTCTTCTTCTTCTTCTATTCAAATATTTCTTTCTTTCTTATCTCACCCTCTAACTTCTTTCTTTAATGTTCTGGATTTTCGGTACTCAAGTTTGGACATGGGATGTATTTGTGTTGAAACATCGAGCGTCGAATTTTCCAGTTCATTATAGTGGTATCAGAGCTATTGGTTTAGTAATAACCTTGGCTCTGTGGTGTAACTGATAGAGATGGGGTTAGTAATACCCTAGATTGAGGTTGAATGTATATATATGAGAGTGTATTTGTAGATTTTATATACAAATGTTTTGTATTGTGTTATTTGTTCGATTCAATTTTGAATTGACAATGGACGCGATATTGTTTTATAAATCAGGTAAATGTAATAATTTTGCCCAAATTATATTTTTGTATAGAAAATAAATAATTTTATTATCGAGATATTAAGTTTGATTGATTTATTCAAATGGAAATTTGAATTTGAATGGTTAGTATAACCCGAAGATTTCACAGATATAGTTGTGAATGAGAATTTTAATATGAAATTGAAAATCAGGATTTAACTTAAGATAAGTTAAAACAGAATGAATTAGAATGATGATTTTTGAAAATAAATCAGCAACAGGATTATTAAATGAAAAGTAAACAAATTAGAAAATCAATATGAAATTAGAACTTAACTCGGTTAAGCGAAATTAATGGATATTAGAATTAAAATGAATTATTGGTTGAAATTATTGAAACGTGTTGAATATGGAATTAAAATTGAACTTAGTTGATAAATGTGTATTGATTATTGTTTGTATGCTAGATTAGTTGAAATAAAATTCATCATCAGTTAAAGAAGCTAAATGAATTAGAAACTGAAAAATTGAATTCTAATTATAATGAGTTTAAACAAAATCAATTATGAAATGAAAAATAATGATAAGAGCATGTATTTGTTAATTGTGTTAAAAATGGAGTTGAGAACAGGTTGGAAGAGTTGGTTGTTGTTTTGCTTGGTTATTAGAGTATGATGCTGACAAATAGGTACGCCTTGATATTATTGACTACATGGTTGATTTTATACCTCTGATTTGGATAGCAGTTTGGTTTTTATTTTCTTTTTGGTCGACGTGAGGACCAGAAAGGCGGGTGTAGTTGTTCTGATCGAGTTGTGTAGAGGAAATGCTGTGAAATTTTTCGTAAATTTTAAAACTTAGAATTTTTAATGACGATTATTAAAATGATTATTTTAAATATATAATCGAGTTTAGTGCATTCTTCTTACTTAGCAATTTCGAGGACGAAATTTATTTAAGGGGGTAAGAATGTGACGACCCGGGTTTCCAGCTATTTGAATTGAATATTTAAGCTTGTTTTAAATATTATATTTGAAATATTAATCGATTTCATTTTGAATTTGTTTATGTAAACGATGAGTGAACGTTTATAATTTATATTTAAATTAAAACGATCCCGAAACGACGTAGTAGTTCGTAATATTGAGTTTTGAATTTCAATTGAATATACAGAATCCGTTTTAAGTCGGAATTCTGTGAAACAAGAAACGTTGGAATCGATTAGATTATAATTTTCTAATGAAAGAGAAAAATCGGGATTTCGGCTTAAATACTATAAGTTATGCCCAAATCCAATTTAAAATAGTCGCCATGGAAATCGTTAATAAATTATATGGTTATTAAATAAATTTAAAAGGAATTCCTATATATTCCGCATATCGTTAAATTCGAAATGTGAACGTTGGGTTATAATTTCATTTGGTTTTGTACTTGAAGTGATATATTATTCCGTTTGGGAAAATATACGTTCATATAATTTTATTTATTTATATTAAATGGTTTCGGAATTTATTTTATCAGTATTAATATATAAGCGTTGAAAATAACTGTTTTTCCAACAACCTTCGTTTTCGATGAAACGAATTTTATTGGAATGCGTATCGCTAAATATTGTTAGATTTCCAGTTTGGGGCCAATCGGAGTTGTTTTGTCGGTAGACGGAATTTAAAAGCGAACCGATGATTATAATTGAAATTAAAATAAACCCATTGTGCAAATGGAGTCGGAATTTAACGAAATTAATCCCGTTGGATCTGAAACGTCGAAACATAGTAGCATGTTTATTTTTGTTATTTTCGGAGTTTGTGCGTAGCAGTACGAATTTAAAACATTCGATCAGTGATAAGTGGATATACCATTTATATTTTTATAACCTAACTTCCTACCGGTCTTTCATTTTTCTTTTCATGCCAACCAAACTATTATTTCTTGCGTCCCACAATTTCTCTTACGTGCATCACAAACTTCTCTAATTCTTGGGAGCCAAAATATTTTCTCTTCTGTGGTTGCCAAGCCACCCTAAACCCATGACAAGCAAGTTTTACTAATTAGCTGACGCAACAGCTACCCTAAAGCACTGCACACCTATACCGTAAACCTTGCTCTCTACGTTTTTCTTCTGTATAAATATCTGTTGCTCTATTATTTCAACACAACGTCTCCTCAACGGAAATAAAACACATCTTTCTATGAAACCCAAAATCGATTCACGTATAATTAAAATCTCCTCGAATCACTTATTAATCTAACTTCATAACCACAATGGCGTAGAGGGATGAGCTGAGCTCGCCGACATCCGACCAGAAGGTTGGCGGAACTCAGCCATGTACGGTGGTGTTTCAGGTAGTCTAGCGTGGGAAAGTTGAGTGGTGCGAGGCCTTGGGTATGAAGCAGCAGGGTGTGCGTCACGGAGAGGAGGAGATCGTGTGGTTTACAGTGGTGGTGACATCAAAATGATGGAGCTTGGTGGAAAGGCGATGTTGTGAGTCAGCAGCAGCTGGGGAACGACATGTACAGTAGCAGATGGGGTAGAAAGAATTTGCGGTGTCGAGAAGGGAAAGAGTGGAAGTGGGAAGTTTACGTTATGGAAGCTTTCAAGTGGGAAATGGGCACAATGAAACGTTAGAAACATATTGGAGAGGAGATGCTGAAGTTTATTCAAATGGAAGAAGACCTGGGAAGAAAGTGAGCAGGGGATAATGCGCAGGGGAAGAATGCATGACGGGTGGGCTATGGAAGCATGTTGGGTTGGGCTTCCGTGATAATGAAAAAAAGGGGGAGGGGGGGTTAAAAGGGGGACACAACAGCTTCGAAAGGAAAAATGGGAAGGGGATGCTCTACTGTGCAAACGTGGTATGGAAATTGGAAAGTAGCAGGAGCATGTAGCTCGCGGGTGGAGGAAGAATTAGACTGGAAGGATTATGTGGGCTTTGGGCCAAAGTCTTTATAAAAAAAAGACAGAAAGTGGCCTTTGTGTGAGTAGCTGGATGGTAGGGATGGCATGCATGGGAGGGAACGGAAATGCTTAAAGCTCGGAGGAAGGAACGTCATATGCGGTTGTGGGTGCTATTGGGCCTCAGCCCATTTGGAAAGAAAAAAAACTGGAAAGGGTAAAACGAAGGGATGGGGAAGAAGAAGCTGTAGTAGCTTCATTGATCGAAAAAGGAGAAGACGGAGAACTGAATATAAGCGGAGCTGAAAGGATGTTTCTTTTTGGGCTAAGAAATTATGGGCTTCGGCCCCTTTATTAAAAAAAAGAAATAGCGAAACAATAGGAGGGATGGGATCGAACTGGAGCAAAGGCACGAGAATAGCCTGGTGCATTTTTCTTTTGAAGCAGTCTAGTGGCATGTGTGCATGCGTTGGTAAGGAGATACTTGACATAGCATGAACAAAGGGGAGAAAAGAAATGGGAAGAACAATACGATGCGAAGGTTCTGAACAAGGAAAGGTGAGCATGTTTCTTTTTCCTTTCCCGTTTCTTTCAAACAGTAGCCTATTTATTTTAACGTGATGGTGGCCTATTTGTTACAACGCGAGAAGATGGTTGTTAATAAAATATAAATTAACGTTAAAAAGATGGAATTGGTAATATATCAATTAATTTGAAATAAATAAAATTTAATTTAATTAATTTAAATTTAAATTAAAAATGTGAACGTATAGTTAGTATGCCATATGTTGACAGAATCTGACTAAAGAAGGAACGGTGGAACAATCGACGGGCGTAACAATATGAAGCTAGATTGGACACAATTAAAAGCAATGTAGATATTCGGTCTAACTAAAATAAACCATTCTGACGACAAATGGAAACCCAAGGTGAGTTAAATATTTTTTTAAGTCGGGTTTGTTGTTTGTGTGCTGTAATTGCTAATTGTTGATTGATTTGTTGATTAATTGAACATATGTTGAATATTTTATATAATTGATTTAAAATAAACAGGTTGTTTAATTTAATCGAAATCAATCGTATTTTTAACGATTATCTCCAATCGAGGTAACTTACCTTATTGGTTACTTTTATACTAATATAAACGTATATTATTTAATTGGATGCTTGAATTGAGATGAATTGATTATTCATGTTATCATCAAATTTATTGTTTATTTTCATATTATCATCATATGAACTGATTGACAAATATGATTGTATTATTGAATTGATTATTGATTTGTTGAATCTAAATTCAACATTTGATTGTTATTAACCAATGGATAATATTGGTTGAGGAATTAAATAGCAGATGGCCCAAATATACACTGTTTCATAAGAATCGATTTACCGTCAGGTAAACCGATAAAAATGAAGTTATAAAATTTTATTTATAACTGAGAATGGATTTTAAATTATATTATTTTGAAAGGAAGTGTATAAAAAAGGAAATAAATGTTCATTATTTAAGTTCTTAAGTAAATTACTAAATGGTTTTATATAATGGAAATTATTACGTTATTAAGTTTTTAGAAACCAATGGAATTATATTGAAAGTGATTATTGTAATCGAGGTAAATAAGATTTATTTAAATCAATTATATTTTCAATTGATTTAAATGGAAAGGCCAATTAGATTTGATCAACGGATTAATCATGTCTGAATTGACCAAGTCGACTAAGTTAACAAAAGTAATTATTAAATTAGTTTACAAATTTAATAGAGAAGTTAATGGAAAAGTAAACCATATTTATCTTTAATAAATGTTGATATTTTATTATTATTTATTTAATAATAATCAAAATAGTAAATCTTGGGATTTAAAATGTTATGGAGATTAAAAGGTCATATTTATAATTAAATGAAGTTTAAAGCAAATTATACTAATAGTAATACAATTTAAATTAAATTCAAGTTTTAATTTAATTCTTATTGAAATTCTATCTGATTGGATTTATAAAATGCTATTTGAACGAAGTTGTTATGAAACCCATATTTTATTGAATATTAGGGAACAAGTTTTCAGAAAAGGTATGTAAATAAAATAAAAACCCAGGATGTGAAATTTAAGAATTGGAACCTAATTGGAAATCGGTTGAGTCGAATGACTTTCTGAATGTTGATATGATGTTTAGAGAATCATTTTCTTATTGATTTACGGTTAGGGACTGATAAAGATATGGAATGGAAATAGAAACACAAGTCTGAATTCAAAGTGATGAGACAAGTGACTTATTAAGGTGCGATCAAATTTGGCGATATTAAATAAGAAATGGGTTTTATCGAGATATGACTACATGGGTTTGAAATAAACTTATCAGAAGTTTACGGAGGTTTTTATTTATAATAGAAGAAATATATATATTGTTTTAAAGGATTGTTAAAGTTATATAGGAACGTTTTAAGTAATTGTTTACTTAATAAGTAAAGTGAGTAAATGTGTCAGAGATGAAATAAGATTTCCAAGAAAGGGCGCGATATTAAATCCATGTTATAAATTGGAAAGTAAATTGAATATGTGGGATAATTAGTGAAATGAGATCTTGTTGATAAACTTCTGTCTATTCTGAACATAAGAATGTTGTTACTCAAGGTCTGAGAGGTAAATAAAATACCCCAACTTGAACGACTTCATGATTATCCAAAAATGATAGCAGTTTAGAAACGAGTGTAGTCAAGAGAAGTAAAACTAAAATTTCGATGAATGGTATTATATAATAAAGTTTGAAATGTTTTAAAACAATAAGATGACCTTAAGTATAATAGAATTTTTGAAATAAGAAATAAAAAGGCTTTGTATCAGATATTGGAAATATAAAGGTTTTGATAAACAAATGGAAATATTTAAAAGGGCCAAGTAATGTTGAATACTGAACCAGTGGACTCATTTTATTTTTATGGTTGAATGGTTGTTTATTTTGACAGTTAAATAACCGACTATCAAAAATCTGGTCCATACGATTATTGGTATGGAAAGACCGGGATCAAATTTATATTCGAAAAAAATTTCGACCAACAAATACGTGAATATTGAAGATATCGAGAGAATGGTCGAATCGGAGCACTGAAGATCGTGGATCTTCATAAGCGGAAGAATCACTAAAATTCTCTGACTTGCAACTAGAGATAAACTGTGATTCTGTCGGGGCTGGAGTCTATGGATTGCAATGGCCACTGGCTACCAATCTATAGGGTGATTCCTAGGATGTGTTAGGAGGGTACCTACGGTTTGTCCAGTCCCAGGACAACGTGTACGGACGGATCTGATGATGTGGAGTTCAAAGCGAATGGTGGCCAGACGTTCAAAAGACGATTATAACCTCAAGCCTCACAACCTGGAAGTGACAAAAATCGGGCAGGCTGCACGGCTATGTGGGTCGCACCCATTAGGGTGTATTGTCACCATCTAGAGAATATTCATATTTGTTACTTTTTTTTATTTCTATATCTCCCGGGAAAACGGTAGCTGCGAAGCCGTGCGGTGACAATATATTTGATACACTCAAGAGAAATGAGTGGTCGTTCATGTGTGGGCTGGGTTGCAAGACGTTCTTGTTGAACCCAGTGTATTCCTCTCTAGAGATACACTATCAGTAGGTGGTTCCATACCTTGTCATAGTCGGAATCCAATTTCCAATAAGAAACCGCGGTTTTAATTGTATACTATATATGTGGAGCATGAGATGCAAGCGTTCTGCTAGATTGATATTTATTGCATTTAGACATTATCATAATATCAGAAGAATATCGTTTTCAAAAATATTTTGGGTTATCGTAAGGTAAAAACCGTCCATATTTATGTGTGGATTTGGTCTTACGATTATCATTTTCTTTTGAAAAGATTGTGAACTTTAAAATCAAGTTGGATGATACCCCTTAAAAATTGGCGAGTTTCTCACTCTGGTTCACCAGACTGACCCAGTGTTTTGTAAATGCTCGGGTTAGACTGGGTTGTACAGGTTCAGATTATTGGACACTACGAAGTTCAGAAGAGATGCTGAAGGAGTTCAGACTTACTGGTATTTTTTCCGCTGTGTATTGTATATGAGGACAAACTATTATAACTGTCCAGATTGTCTTGATAGATGTACTCTGATTGTAAGTATTATTTCAAGTTTTTCAATAAAGCTATTTATATATTATATTTTGTTCCACTGCGAAGTGAGACTCTGTGTTGTGATTGGTTCTTCTTCTTCTATTCTAATATTTCTTTCTTTCTTATCTCACCCTCTAACTTCTTTCTTTAATGTTCTGGATTTTCGGTACTTGAGTTTAGACACGGGATGTATTTGTGTCGAAAATTCGAGCGTCGAATTTTCTGGTCCATTATACTCATACCCCTGTAAGAGTTAGAAACGGGATAAGGGAGCGTAGGGAGTGCACGACGTTTCTTTCTAGCTAGAATTGGTGTCAAGATATGAAGCCCAAACATTTTTACTTATGTGGATGATGGATTGTGAGGGCCCTCGATATATTGGTGGCTATTGGCCAAGTGATAGGTTCGATAGGACCGGGAAACGTATGTTCAGGAATAACTAATCCACTAAAGTATGTATGGACTGGCCTTGCAGGATCCAAGGGTTCGCCAGCGTCCGAGTCCTGAGGCATTTGCTAAAGTATCTCGAATCGGTAAGGAGACCATCCCTAGCATTGACTCATGATGGAAACAATTTCCAATACGGCATTACGGATTTGATTGTATACCTGTATATGGCGACATAGTATATGGTAGCTATGCTGTCTAGGATTGATACATTTATATTGAAAGTGTTTTAAACTGATTAGACACTTGTAATAATATCAAATGATTATTGTTTTATACGTATCAATCATGTTTGACCATTATAAGGTAAAACTCTATCCTCCGGTTTGCGTTGGATTGTGTGATGGGACTTGAGTCTTATAATGGTTTCATTTTTTCTAAAAAGCATTACGTTGTTTAAAAGATTTATTTATTTTATGCACTGGCAATCCAATGGAGTAAACCCATTCCGCGTTAGCGACGTGGTCCTGTGATTAGCCTTATTATTAAATAAATCAAGTAAGATTTCTCATACCAGTCCCATGACTGACTCGTAGTTTGTTTTCTCTTGCAAACTCGGGTGCCCTTATTTTTACACGGGCAGCCAAGTAAACAGGTAATAGGCTTTCTTTTGGATATGCACCGTAGCATGGGGGTGCTCTTTTGGCAGAAGACGAAGACTATCTTTTATCTCTTATTTTGGACATTTAGACATCACCTTATCTATGCTGTATTTGATGATGTTCTAGACTTATTTTCTATTTGTTGGAACCTTTTATGTACTAAGTAGTGTCCTGTGTCTATGTAATTCTAATGTTGATGACATTTATGATTCCGCTGCCATGATGATGAGTATTATTCTATGATTTCGTGTGTTGTGCTATTATCTGTAATCTGCTGATGTGATAAATGTGTTATATTCCAATGATTATCCTTGCTCCCGTGGCATGGGAGTTTGGGGTCATCACAATTACCTTTTATATTTAGAATGGAATGAATATAGAAATTGATGGATTTGAAAGAAAAAGGGATATAAGCCAAATTGTGTCCAAATTTTCTGTAGTTATGCCAAATTGGGAATATTAATTGAGAACAGGAATTTGTGTATAACAATTAACTTATGAGGTTAGGAATAACCTAGTTTGATTGTTTAGGAAAAAAGGAATATATTTCCATAGTTTGGTTTGTAAAAAAAATAAAAAAACATAATTGCAAGCGTAAAAAGAAATAAAGGCGTGGATTAGTGCGGAATAAGGATTTTGCCATATTATGTACTTCCCAATATGTTATAAATAATTAAAAAGGATATCTTGCAATTATAGGTTTCTATTGTTGTAATTATCTTAAACTATGAAAATATATTATTGTGCGATTTCAATAACCAATCAAATGGGAACATGCCTAACTTTCTAAAGAATAAATCGTAAAGATGGAAAGAATAAAGGAAACATAACTAAAAGAGGTTATCTAAAGAAAAGAGGTAAGGAAGGCGTATTACAAACTTACAGTTATAAATTTACTAAGTGTAATTTTATGACAATAGCGTGAAATTCTATCGAAATGGTTCCATGTTAAAACAAAATTATAACATAGAAGTTGTAATTTAAAAAGTTAAATGAAATAAGGAAAGCTAAATATGAATAAACATAAAAGTGTGATTTAATTTGTATAAGAAAAATTCTATGATGTCCTTGTGATTAGGCAATATTCTATGGTGGCCATGCGAGTAGGCAATATTCTATGGTAGCCTTGTGATTGGCGATATTCTATGGTGGCCTTGCGATTAGGCAATTCTATGATTATTAAATGGTTCTATAGTAACTAGTAAAGCAAATTAACAAACAATGAATATTCAGATTAAATAGATTAAAGAATATTATAAATCAAGGATAATAAAATTAAGTGAAACACATAACCATAAATTATACATAGGGTCTAACAAAATAGCGATATGCATTTGGTCCAGGCCGAGGGGATGAAGAGCCCTACATAGCAAATCATTATAGGTGTTTGGAGAAATAGTGGGAGCACATCCAACTTATTATTCGATGGGACTGGAAGGAAGCGTGAAACTTCTACGAGACGTGAGAATACTCTAAGATGACCCTCTGGGTTACGCCTAACGAAGCTGTACCCCGAGAGGCAGCTGCACAGTTCCATTTGTAGAGTATGTTTTGGCTGTATTTATGTTGAGGGCAACCAGAAGACTGATTGGATGATTTTTAGGATGATTCGATAGTTGCGTTGGCTCCGAGAGAAGGCTTAGTGGTCAGGACCTAATAAGGATAGTAAGTCATCAGATACATGTCATCATCAGTCGGAGCGAGTATGAGAAAGACTGGAGCTAAACCAACAGTCCAATGATCTTTCAATATAGAGACATTGGATGAGGGACAACGCTAATTAGATGTTTGGATTGTTTGGTACGGGCATGATCAATTAGCTATTGATATGGTCTTTCATTAGTTAAAGGGTGAGTGGGGCTACAACCACTGGGAAAAGAGACAGACCAATCTATGATATCTGTATTGTATAACTAATGAATCTGTCCTTTATAGATATAGATATCACCTGATTGAGTTTCATAGGGGAATTTAGGATTAGGGCGCTTTCGTAGCGTTGCGATAGAGGCTTAGTGCGCTTTCTTAGCATCGTCAGGTTTGCTTTCGTAGCATGACGATGAAGACTTATTGCGCCTTTATAGCGTAATCTATTATGCTTTCGTAGCTTGGTGATGGTGATTTAGTACGTTTTCGTAGTGCGGAGATAGAGATCACTCGAGAAGGGTACTATGGGGAGTACCTTGATAGGAGGGTTATATAGCAACATATATATATATATATAAATACACGATTTATTAGGTTAATCTACTTGGGAATGGATGAGTACGATTTATGCATAAATTTGAAGGTGAAATGTGTAATAAACTCAAATGACTTAATAAAGTTCAACCGGTGATATAACGACATATGTAGTATTATTTATATAAAGTACAATTTGTCCATTCACCAGAACTTTTGTTCTGACCCCCTCCTCATAACAAAACCCGCAGGTTAGATAGGTGGCAGAAATTATGCATCTTAGAGATACTTGTTAGTTAGTGTCATTATTATGGTGATTATTTACTTACTATTATATTTTTTTCATTCCACGGTGAGATATCTTATTGTCAGCTCTAATATACTTATTGTTGACGCCAAAAAGTGTCACCAACCCCAAGATTCTTAATTACTTCAGAATACGGTTTCGCGTAAGGAAAACAAGTGCAGACTAGCAGAAATACAGTAAATGACACTTTGGATTTATAGTGGTTCGGCCCCATGAGGGGCCTACATCCAATTTGGAAGAGTTACTAATATTTTATTGACAACAAAGGTTTACAAGCTATGAGCCCCTTCTAGGCATTTAGTTACAAGCATTTTCATATGATTCGGAGTCATAGTCATCATATATGACAATATGGAAAAAGTTGATTTTGTCCTTCTTTTTCCTTAAAGTGAAGATGCAATTAGAGAGATCCCTTAGAGCTGTAAGGAGATGTCAAATAATAAATTTTCCAACCTTTGTAACAAATGATCTTGGGGATATTTATAGTGGAGTGGTTAGGTGGAAGTAGGTAGGATTTGGGTACAACTTAGCAGAAAATCCCATCACAGGCTTGTACGCAATAGGAAATCGCATCACGCATGAGTATTAGGAGGAAAATCACATCCCTCTTATGAGATACAATTTTCACATCCCTTTGGATGCGAAAATCGCAACCCAAAGGGATGCGATGTGGCCATCGGGCGCCACCACCCTGAGATGCGATGACATCACATCCTTGATGCAATTCCATCGCATCCCGCTGGATGCGATGGCATCGCATCCCGCTGGATGCGATGGCATCGCATCTTGTTTGGTGCAGTGTGGGATGCTATGGAGTGATGCGAAGCGGTGTGAGGCGAGTTGGAGTGATACGAGGAGGTATGAGGCGGGTTGGAGTGATGTGAGGCGGCGTGATGCAAGCTGGAGTGAGGCGAGGGTTTGTGAGGCGATATGAGGAGTTATGAAGCTATTGCTTGCTCGACCTCATCTCGGCCTGAACCTTCAACAACTTGGCAATTCTTCGAGCTTTAATACCATGTGACGTGTTCAGTCGAGTGGGTCTTGTGTACTTTTGGGAACCAGACAAAAATACTGGTTAACATTTTCTCCTCAAAGTACGTCTTGCTTTGGCAGGATATGCTTTGTGTTGAGGAGGAAGTTATAGAGAAGCGGGCAGTTTTAGGTTTGTTGAGTATTCTGGTTCGTCGGCAATCTTTGGGCACCTAATTCATGTTTACTTATGAATGTACATGTTAGTTGTTGACTTTTCATTTACGTGTTAACGTAAAAAAAATGTCGTCGACGAAGCGGCGTGCACGCGCTTGCAAGCTATTGTTCGGATTTGGCAAAGTGCTCATGGTTTTGAAATAGAATATGAGCATGATGTAGAGAGAGGCATGTATGAACGCATTCAAACACATACGTACCGTCGCATATAAATATGTGCATTAGTATCGATATCGTACCTACGTACGTTTACATATACACATACACGTATAAACATACACACACACACACACATATATATATATATTCATTATATGCATATATACATTACAAAAAATGGAAATTTTTAGCAGAAAATCGCATCTGGGTGGGATGCGATGCGTCACATCCGGGTGGGATCCAATGGATCACATCCCAGTAGGATGCCTGACAAAACAAATGGGCTGAGGCCCGCCTTTCTCTATAAAATCTGAAGCTCCCACCTTCCCATACTTTTCCCGCATCTTCTTTCTGCATCAAGCTTGACTGAGGTATTAACGGCGGACGATGGAAGGGATGAAAAAAATGGGGAGGAGAGAGGGGAGGCGTACCGCCTCCTTCATTACCTGGAGGCTCGCATCGCCTACAATGCGATTTCTCGCATCGTGGTGATGCGATATCGCATTACCTTTGTGATGCGACTCTGCATCGTTTGCAATGTGAGTTCTCATATCCTTGTGATGCGATATCACATCACCTTGGTGATTTGATTCTGCATCGCTTGTGATGTGAGCTCTCACATCCTCGTGATGCAATGATGCATCAATTTGGTGATGCGATTCCCCATCACTTGTGATGTGAGCTCTCACATCCTTGTGATGCGATATTGCATCACTTGGCGATGCGATCCTGCATCACTTGTGATGAGAGCTCCTACATCCTTGTGATGCAATACCGCATCACTTTGGTAATGCGATACCGCATCACTTTGGTGATGCGATTCCGCATTGCCTTTGATGCGAGTTTTCGCATCTTTGTGATACGATATCGCATCATTTCGGTGATGCGATTCCGCATCACTTTTGATGCGAACTCTTGCATTGTTGTGATGTGATATCGCATTACTTTAGTGATGTGCTTTGGTATTGCTATGGTGATATGATTCCACGTTGTTTGCGATGCGACATCGCAACACATGCAATGCGTTTTCGTGTCTCTTGGGCGATGTGAGGTCTCATGCTGACTAGTTGATGCGAAGCGCCATCTCCCGCCTTGCTCTTGCGACTTTTCGTGATCAGACAGGACTCAAAGTTTGCACATAGGACTTAGAGCATATAGCCCGAACCAAGGACAATTTGGACTTTTTTGACCATGGTTACTACCGTAAAGTAGCAGTGATCATCGTTGTATTCCGATTTGTTTTACTTGTAACTGCATTATCATCGCACTACACTGCACGTTTGCACATTAGTTCACACCAACATGAGGGGTATATGTTTTACATATGATGTCTAAAGCAAGTATATTGAAGTATAGCTTGCAATGGAGACACGATCCAAAGCTCAGCAACACTCGGAACCTGAAGCTTCCCAGCACTCGCCGTCCTAGTCTGGCTCAACTAACAGCACTATACTTAGGGACAACAACCTTATGACCTCTTCCAAGTCAACCGCTTCCCAATTTACAGATTCACCGAAAGAACCCAATCGTGATTTACAATAGACGGCCGAGCACCCGACTGATCCATCGGCGCTGGGAGGTGTTACTGCAGTTGAGGACAGGTCCGATGGGGACGTAGATATTTTGGCGAGTGACATACCTGAAGCTCCCGATATAATGGTGGGTGCCATTATTATTGACAATCCACCGGACTCGGGACGTTCGAGTGTGGACGAGCCTGCCCTGAGGCACATTTGCGCAAGATTCGGCATACCATGGACCCACGTTCGAGTTCCCGAAGAAGGAGACCAGCCGCACGCTCCACCAGCGGGATACACCGCATGGAACAAACACATGTGCATCGCGGGGTGCGTGCCTCCATCTTGTGACTTTATTCGTGACATGCTGAGCTACTTCCACTTAGCGCCTATAAAGCGTCATCCCAACTGATATGCATTCCTTCTTGGAACCTATCGATTATTTAGAGAGTACCTACATACGAACCTCACTGGAGAGGACATCTAGTTCTTCTTTCACATCAAGAGGAGACCCAAGACTTCATCTTCTCTTTACTTCCTAGAAGTAATACACTGTGCCCGTTTCATTGAAGGGTCATGGACCAGGCTTTGGTTGTTAAAATTTGAATGGTTCTTCATTTGCTGTCCTTCGGGCTTCGCAATATAATGGTTGGAGGGAAGTAAGTATTTATGTTTAATCTAGTTTGGTGTTGGTTGAATTTTGAGCTTGGTGTTGACTTCCTTTTTTTGTAACCGGAATCCTGCTGGCATCGAAGGGCGATGAATACCAAGGAGGATCGCTCGACGGAGAAGATTTTGGACGAGGGGATCCTTCATCGAACAGGCCTGCTCCTGCAAAACCAGAGGATATTCCCGATGGCTACTTCAGAGAAGGAGAGCGAAGATCCTGAGGAATGAAAAGGTCATAAGCGGAAAGGTCCTCTTGCTGTGACTAAACGTCCCAAGGCTGCAAAGAGTCAAGAAGGTGCTAGTGCAGCGGTGCTCATGTCGAGGAAGCGGTGGAGCAGGAGCGTCAGTGAGGTCGGTTCCCCTGATAGCCACTTCTGGGACTGCCGCGACATTGGAGAGAGCGGATCAGTTTAAAGGATTGGATTGTGTTCCAATTGGAATTGCACCAACTTTTCATAACGACACAAGTTCTGGAAGGTTGACTTTGCTTGTTGGGGGGACAACTCCGAGCGGGTCTCAATATGGTCTTTGGAGAGCGCATTTAGGACTGTCAAACACTCATAAGCACTGCATAACACAACATTTGATTTTGTGTGGAAAGTTTCTTGGTCCAAGCTTTGATTTTTCTCTGTGTAGGTGAAAGGGTTTGCAAGGGTGGCGATGATAGGTATCGTGGCCAAGGATCTGGGGGTCGGCGACCGCAAAAGAGTTCATTCATAAGTGGCTTCAAGAAAGGGGCCAAACTGCCTCAGCCCTCCCGTCCTCGCGATCGCGATGGCGATCACCGGTATCAAAGACACACAGAATCCCTACCACCGCTTTGATTGTCAGGATCAGACTCTAGGTTTGAGACTGCGGGAACCAGACTGTAAACCTCGACGTTCCCCCTTCCTACCCTTCATAAGGAGATCACCCAAAGGTCCACTGGTCAAACTATGCAGCCAATGGATAGCAGGCAACCGCGGACGGGCACGTCGAGGGGAGGACCGGAAACCCCTTAGTTAACCATTAAGGAGAACATTGCTATCTTGAAAGAGCAGTTCCCATAGCATTATTTTGAGGAGATGATGTTTGTACCAGAGCTTCACCTAGTTCCTCGCGATGACACCGCCCTTGTTTGGAAGAAAGTATATCTGGCTTACCACCAGGCTGGATAATTCAACAAGTATGTCGGGCATCTTTCTAACCTGATTCGGGCTAAGAATGTGGAGATTCAAACCCGAGGTTTGACCATTGATGTTGAGCGGATGGCTCTCCGAAATATGGAGGTAGAGATAGGTTAGGCTTATCCTTATGTCGTAGTCCCTTTTTGTACTTGCAGTTCTTCATTAAAAGATTAATTTTTTGTTATGGACATAGCGGAGTTGAAGGAGGCACATGAGAAGCTGAAAAGGGATGCGGATCACGCAGCTTCGAGTTTAAAGGATACATCGACCAAGCTGACAATTGAGAATATAGCCCTCAAGAAAGACAAAGCCGACCTGGAATAGGTTAATGCCCAGTTGGAGAAGGACAATGAAAGGGTTTCCCCCCTACAGGAGGATTATGAGGCCCTGAGGAAGGAGAACGAGTGGTTGGATGCCGATCTAAAGAGAAAAACCGAGGAGCCCAAGAGAGATAAGGAAAAGGCCGAGGAAACGGCTCGAGATACGCTAAGCCAGCTGGACGGGGTATAGGCCGAGCATGAGAGAGAGGTGGAGGAGCTTAAGTTTGCAGTCGAGGACACCGAATATGTATGTCAAGGTTCTCAAGTATCGCGATCTCTCGTGAGTTAATGTTACCCCAGGGCACTGGCCAAAGTGTGGGATAGGTTATTAGAGTTTGAGGCTGACTTGCAGGGGGTGGGTGCCATAGACGAAGTTTATTTCATGTTTTCACATTTGAAAGAGGCAGAGTTCTTGAAGCTACATGAGGAAAGATAGCGCTTAGGGATGACGCTACGGCGGAGCGGGCTGCTGCAAAAAGAAAAACCGTGGCACTGGCAGTCTGCTGGTGGCCCATGAATTCGGCAGAGGAAGCTCTTCTCAACAGCCATTTGGGCCGCCAGCTCTAACAAACTGTTTGCAAGTTCCAGCCCTCGACGTACTCGGATAGGATCCTGACCAGCCGAGGCTAGGACTTAAGAGTTTGTCCCGGACAGCAGGCAAGAGATCGACGCTTGTCGGAGTTGCGCCTCAGGGATCGATAGGTAAAGTCACATCTTCATAAGTACTTGGCGGTAAAAGCATATGGTAATTGATCTAACTGATGAGTCTTTCCTTGGTAGTGTAGGACCTTTGGAGCTGAAATGATTGTGAGCCTGGATCTGGCTCAGTTGGGACAATCTGAGATTGGAATAGAGGGCTTCATAAGTCAGCTTGGTAAAGGAGTTGGCGCAGTTATTACATTTTCTAATGAGGATCTGGCACTATTTGGTTCCTTTATGGAAAGAGACGGGTCGGAGGGATAGGTCATGGAGACCACAGAAATCAATGATCCCACGATGCGTTAGATGTTTAAGGAGCACCAGGCTGGCTTACGCGCCAAGGTCGAAGAATAAGAGCAGAAAAAGGTAGCCGACGAGCTAGCTTGGCAAACGGATTTGGTGGATGCTAGGATGAAGGCCGAACAAGATGTTGTAGCCAAGGTCCAAAGAGAAAAGGAAGTTGCAACAAAGGAGAAGGCAGATCTAAAGGAAAAGGCCGACGCCGAGGTCGCTAGGAAGAAGGCCGTGGAGACGTACAAGCAACTATAGGTGGTGAAGGCCAGAAAAATCAAGGCTGGGAAGGCGGGAAAGATGGCCGTGAAGACCGTACTGAGGGGGAACGAGAGCACGTCCTCGGTCCTTGCGCTTTCAAGCGAGGTTGTTCCTACGCCTTTGAGGGAAATCCCGCCTGATGATGAGATCACAGAGATTAGCAATGACGAGGAGGAGATCGCGCTAGCTTCTCCCTTCTCTTCCCCAACAAAGGGAAATAAGGAGAAAGGAGGAGGCAGTTCCAAGAAGCAGAGGAAGAGGGATGATGATCCATTAAGCAGTGACTCGGGCAAAAAGAAAAAGAAGGAGGAGAAAGGGACTGAGGATGTAGAGGAGGGCGAGCTGCCCAAGTGACAGTGAAATTTGTCTTTTACTTATATAGCTGATAGTATACACGAGTATGGACCTCGCCTTTTGGCTTTTGGAGGCATGGTGTGGTTTTCATGTACACCTATCTCTAGAAGGAAAGGATCATTTTATGTAGTCTGATTTATTTATACGGGTGAATGCATTAGTTAGCCTTTCTTATATCACACTTATGTTAAGTTTTTGAATGTTCGTCTTATGCTTTCCAGCGTCATGTACTTACATAAGCGTACTTGTTGTTACACTCAACCAAATGTGATTGATAACTCCGCGCCGAGGGGTGCTCCCCGGTTGTGCAGAGGTCGTAGGCTGGTTCCAGTCTCGAACCCTTTATTAGTCAGGAGTTCCAAGTCGTACGGAAGCCAGGTGAGATGCCTTCTCTCTTGGACCTCCCGAAGGTCATTGATCCTAAGTTGCGAGGAGTGCGGATGTTGCGATTCGTTCGACCTTTGGCTCTCCCGTCGTTCCTTCGGGCATAGAGCATGAGGGCGTCGTTTTATTCGCCAAAAGGTGCCCAGATCAAGGCCCGTTGGGTCGTATTGTGGGGAGGGGATGCCCCCAAGCCCAAAGACTTAGAAGCAAAACAATTTATACTCGGTCTCGACGCCGGGCCAAGGCTCGATTGGTACCCAGATCCTGACACGGTGGGTCGGATGGAGCCACGGTGGTGGTCGATCTTGCACTAGCTTGGCTGATGCTGATGGGCTTTCCCCAAGTCCAGAGACTGGGTGGATGAACGACTTATACTCAGTTTCGTAGTTGATTCGAGGCTCGAGTGGTGTTATTTGTACTCGGTCTCGTCATTCATTCGAGACTCGAGAGGTGGTATTTATACTCGGTCACGTCGTTGATTCGAGATACGAGTGGCGGCACTGACTCCCGTGCTCAGGGTGTCGATCCATTGATCCGTGTGCTTGTGTATGCAAGGTATTTATGATGGTTAATCAAACATATCATGAGTAAGTAAACACATCAAGAGCATAGAGGAGAAACACTATCTTTACTTATAAATTTGGTAGTAACAACCTTTATAATGCCTTGAATTTAAAGAAAACAAAAATTGTTGGAAAGCGGAAAATTTGTACATTAAGTTATGTGAAGTAGAAGCGAATATGTTCGATGTTCCAAGCCCTTGGGAGTTAGGCGCCATCGACGGTTGCTAGCTTAAAGGTCCCGTCTCTGAGCCTTCACTGTATAACGTATAGACCTTCCCATCGAGGATTGCGGTTAGTCAGTGCGGGAAAGATCCGCTTCAGGATGAGATCATTGACATTGAGTCCTTGGGACGGACTCTAGAGTTGAAGTATCGAGCAACTCATTATCGCTGAGCGGCGGCTGTGAGATCGGCTTCATTCTTTTTCCCATCGAGCAGGTCAAGTGACTCCAAGAGGAGATCTTGGTTGGTCTTTGAATCATAGTAAGTGACTTGACGAGATTGGAGCTTTAGCTCAATGGGAATGACGACTTTAGTTCCATAGGCAAGGGCGAAAGGTGTGTGACCAGTCGCTGACTTATAGGTGGTCCAGTAGGCCCACAGGGTCAGAGGGAGCTCTTCAGCCCACAAACCTACAGCCTTCTCCGGACATTTCTTGATGATGGACTTAATTAGTTTGTCGACAGCCTCGACTTGTCCATTGGCTTAAGGATTAGCTATCGCTAAGAACCTCTTTTCGATGTTGTGCAGTCGGCAGAAAGTTTTGAACTTGGCACTCTCAAACTGGGTCCCGTTGTCGGAAATGATAGTCCGGGGAACTCGATACCGTGTGTTGTTGTGGATGACAAACTGGATTACCTTCTTAGTGGTGATTGTGGCGAGGGCCTCTGCCCATTTGGTAAAGCAATCCACTGCGACGAAGCATAACATTCCCCCTCTGGCCATTGGGAGAGTTCTGATGATGTCTATTCCCCACATTGCATATGGCCAGGGACTGCATTAGGCAGAGATCATGGAACCTTGGAAGATCTCAGGCATTTGTTGCATTTGCGGGAATAGTCCATCGCATCTTGATGGAGTGTCGTCCATAAATAACCGTGCTTGAGAACCTCTTTTGCTAGAGTTTGCCCTCCGGTGTGATCACCGCACTCTACTCCGTGTACGTCTAATAACACACGTTCGGCATCGTTGCGGGCCAAGCACCGTGGTAATGGAATGGAGAATCCCCTATAGTAAAGCACGTCATCCAGGATGATGTAGCGAGATGATTTTCGGGTGAGTGCTTGTTCGTCTTTGCGGCGCTCGGGGAGTATTCCATGCTGTAAGTAGTTCCTGATTGGTGTCATCCATGACTCGGGCTCGTTCTCCGTCGTTGCTACCGAATCAGTCTGCATCTGATCGATGCTCAGAGAGTTAAGTATCTTGATGGGGGAGAGCCCTATCAGATGTGCATCCCCAGTGCTTGCCAGTTTAGATAAGGAGTAAGCATTTTCGTTTCGTACTCGAGGGATGTGTGTAATGAGGTAATAATCGAAGTTGGTGAGGAGTTCGTGAACCATAGCGAGGTAGGGAGAAAGCCAGGCCCCTTTAGAATGATACTCTCCCAGCACCTAACGTACGATGAGAAGCAAGTCCAAGTATATTTGGATTGCCTTGATGTCAAGTTCAATTGCAATCTTGAGTCCAGCTATCAAGGCTTCATCTTGGCGTCATTGTTTGTTGTATGAAAGTTGAGTTTTAGAGCATAGCATATCAGGTGTGTCTCAAGAGTGATGAGCACGATTCCGGCATTGGAACACGTGTCATTAGAAGATCCGTCCAAATAGAGTTTCTATTAGGGTTCTAGTGTTTCGATGTCCTCTAGAGAAGGGTCTTCCGGAATGGTGAATTCTACGATGAAGTCGGCGAGGGCTTGCCCAACGATGGCCTGGCGAGGGTTGAAAGTGATCTCGAACTGGCTTAGCTTAATGTTCTGCTTTAAAAGTCGCCCAGATGCCTTAGGTCTCTGTAGGACATGTCGTAGCGGCTGGTCGGTGAAAACTTTAATAGGATGAGATTGGAAATAAGGCCGTAAATTCTGTGAAGAGATCAATAGGCGGTAGGCCAACTTCTCAAGTTTAAGATAGTTCTTTTCTGCCCTCGTCAGTCTTTTGCTGATGTAGTAAACGGGACGATGGACGTGATCTTCGATGTGCACGAGTGCTGAGCTAACCGCCTGCAAGGAAATAGCCAAATAAACATATAAGTCTTCATGATCTATGGGTTTGGACAAGATAGGTGGTGGCTCTAAGTGATTCAGGAGGTCCTGGAATGCGGCAACGCACTCCGGTGTCCATGAGAAATTACGCTTCCCTTTTATAAGTAGGTCGAAAAAGGGAATGCACTTGTCAGTTGCTTTTGATATGAATCGACTTAGGGCGGCGACATTCCCATCAAAACACTGAACATCCTCAATGCTCTGAGGAGCCTGGATGTCCCAGATAGCTTTGATCCTATCTGGGTTTGCTTCGATGCCTCGCGAATTGACGATGAAACCGAAGAATTTTTCCGATGCAATGCCAAAAGAGCATTTCAAGGGATTAAGCTTCATGCCATATTGGTAAAGCACACCGAACATTTCGAAGAGGACACTGTAACACCCCTAAGTCCCACATCGTGGAAGCCTGTGTGAAGTGGGTACTTATATAGTAGATCCCATCTCTTACTAATGTTGATGCCTTTTGAAGAACAAAACCCCACACCTATACGGTGGATAAGTTGGGGACAATATCTTGCATGAACGGAGGTGCGGGTTATTATAGTGGTATCAGGGCCAATACCCAGCTGGAATTATGGCTCCTGTGTGGACCACAACGCCTGGGTGATGTGTTTGTGAGCCAACAAGGACGTTGGGCTCTGTAGGAGGGGAGAATGTTACACCCCTAAGTCCCACATCGTGGAAGCCTATGTGAAGTGGGTACTTATATAGTAGATCCCATCTCTTACTAATGCCGAGGCCTTTTGAAGAAAAAAACCCCACACCTATACGTTGGCTAAGTTGGGGACAATATCTTACGTGAACGGAGGTGCGGGTTATTACAGACACGGGCGTGGTCGTTAGATATCCTTGACTTTATGAGCATATCGTCCACATACACCTCCATGGATTTCCTAATCTGGTTCTTGAAAATGAAGTTGACTAGTCGTTGGTAGGTGCCTCCAGCGTTCTTGGGACCAAAAGGCATAACGAGATAGCAATAGAGTCAGAGGTCCGTTATGAAAGAAGTATGATCTTGGTCAGGAAGGTACATTAGAATCTGATTATAGCCTGAGTAGGCATTCATGAAGGACAAGAGCTAGCAGATGGCGGTTGAGTCGATAAGCTGGTCGATAGTCGAAAGCGGGAAACTGTCTTTGGGGCATGCCTTGTTTAGATCGGAGAAATCAACACACGTTCGCCACTTGCCATTCACATTCGTGACCAAGACCAGATTGGAAACCCATTCTGGGTAATAGGATTCTTGGATAAAACTGCTGTGAGTAGCCTATCAACCTCTTCCCTGAGTGTGGTCGAACTGTCGATTCCCAAGATTCAACATTTCTGTTTGACTGGAAGTTGCAAGGGATTGATGGCGAGCCTATGACAAACGACTCCTGGGTCAATGCCACACATGTCAGAGTGTGTCCAAGGAAACACGTCGAGGTTGGCCCTTAAAAATCCACGAGCTCTTCCTTTTTTGTAGGGTGGAGTTGCGATCCAACTTTGAAGACCATCGTCGGGTCATCGGGGATGATCGGTACATCCACCGTTTGTTCTACCGAGGTAGCCCATTCAGAATCGTGATCTTCATCCTCCTTTGGATCAAGACCGTTGGAAAGATAGCAGTGGCAGCCGAGCCAGAACTCAATTGCCTTTGATTGCTATGCGAAGATAGTCTTGGCGCAAGAAGGCATAGGTACATTCTAGCCCTTGTCCATATTGCATGTGTTCCTCCACTCTATGAGGTAGCAATCTCTGGTTGTGGCTTGGTCTCCTTTGGCTGTGCCGATCCAGTTCTCGATTGAGAATTTCATAAGTAGGGACCATGATGATATGCAGACTCTCAATGCTGCGAGGAATGGTCATCCCAGGAAAGCATTATATGGAGAGATGACGTCAATTACCACAAAGTTGAGGATGCAGACCCGGCTCTGATCCCCTTCTCCAAGTTCTACGGAAAGGTCTATCATGTCGACCGGGTGTTTGGTGGATCCATTGAAGCCATGGATCATTTCATGACAAGACTTCAAGTCTTTGACTTCCAATTTCATCTGGTTGTACGCCGCCTTGAATATGATATTGACTGAGCTTCCTAAATCAGTAAGTATTCTTCGTACGAAAGTTGGGCCAATTTGAGCAGAGATGACAAGGGGATCTATGGTTGGGATCTCGATTCCAGTGGATTCCCTTTCTCAGAAGACGATATCACCTCGCATCGTCTTCTGAAGTTTAGAGGTGACTAATCCATCCAGGGTATAACAAGCTTCATACGTGGAATGTTTGATAGAGTAGGCGTACTCTTCCATTTTGCGGAAGCTGTCATGTGTTGGGTGAGGCCTACCACAGATAGTGTTGATCACGATGTCACGTGACCTTTGACTGGACGACCCTGCGGCCGCATTAGCAGGAGCTGGAAGAGCGGATGTCGGAGGACCAGTACCCTTCTGGGAGGGAGCAGGATCCTGAGCATACTTCTCTAGGCGTACCTCACAGATGAGTTTTTCGATTGCGTCCTTGAGATGGCGACAATCGTTCATATTGTTCCCATACATGTCGTGGAACCTGCAATATATACCGAGTTCTTCTCACGGTCAGTCGATTCCCTCGTGTTGGGTTTCTTGTATTGGAGCGTATTACAGGTTTCCAGGTAAATGGTCTCCATGTCTCAGTTCAATAGAGTGTAGTTTCTGTAATTTTGATAACGGTCGTACTTCTTGGGATCGGGTGGAATCTGGTTGTTGTTGCGACCGCCTTATTTGTCGGTGTTTGGCTTTGGTTTGTAGGGGGTTATCCCTTTACCTTTGTCGGAGGAGTCCCCGACATGTTTTCCTTTGGCATCGTCATTGATAGCACTGGCGTGTGGATCATTGTGGTGATTAACTCGTGAGGCCCTAGTGTGACTTGATTCTTCCTAGCACAGGAATTTCCCCGCCTTTTCATAGAATGCTTCCAAGGTCTTGGATTGCTTTCTGTCGATCAAGGAACCGAACTCGAAAGAGGGGAGAACTCCTTTCGCAAGCTGGAAGAGTACGGTGTGAGGGTCGGTATCATCGACCTCAATGAAGGCAATATTGAATCGGTCTAGATAGCTTTTGAGAGATTCTGCAGGACCTTGGTACAGGTTGGAGAGGGTGAGGGCGTTCTTCGGGGTTAGCACGTGCATTCTGAACTGCCTGACCAACTCCATGGCCAACTGCCCGGAGGTGTTGATCGAGGGGAGTAGAAGGCGGGAGAACCAAAGGATAGTTATGCTAGAAAGGAAGACCAGAAACCGCTTGAATTTTACCGCGTCGGTGGCACAACTAGATTCCATTTGCCATTCATAGCGGTTTAGGAAAGCACACATATTAGTCGTGCCATCATATGATGCCATTTATGGAATGTTGAAGCGTCGAGGCCATTCGGCTTCAAGTACGATCCTAGTAAAAGGGCTATGCCTTAGGTGGCTTTCCCACGAGTCGATGGTGTTTCCTTGCATATCCCTCATGTTCCAACGGACCATGTTGGGGAGATATGTTGGATGGACATCTTCCAGTGGAGCCCACTGGTTCCAGCGAACTTCGGGCGTTCTATTTCGTGGGCATCTTCTTAGATGTATATCCAGATCATTCTCTTCCATATCATCGACATCGATCATCTAGTTCCGATATAGTTGATGAGGATGAGGGGAATGCAATTCATTATGATCTTGAGGGACTTGGGCCTACTGGGCTGCTGGGAGCATGGGCGCCAAGTTCTGAGCGGCGATAGTTGGGTTCTGTCGAGGAGGGGCCGATTACTCGGACCTGGTTCATCATTGATGATCAGTTGGGATCGGTCACAGTGATGCATGCCCCTGCTATAGGTGATGGTGATTCTGTCACCGTTCCCATTTCTGTTGTCGTTGCCATGGTAGTGACCATTAGTGTGGGCATTAGAGCGGACAACAGCATTGTTCTCAAGGCTAAACTTCCTTCGTTGATGTGGGCCCCGAGACTCGGAAGAGGAAGTTTCTGAGACACTACGTCTCACTCAGGGGTTGCTCTGAGAAAGCTGAAGTTGAATGACGATGTTTTGACTCTCTTGGAATTGACGCATCAGCTCTGTGTTGTTTCTCAACGCTTGGTTGAGTTCAATAGCCGTGTTTTCATACTTCTTATTTAGCACATAAATTTGCGCTTGAGTTACACGGGCTTCGGGGTCCACAAGAGGAAGGAAGGACGTCCATTTCGGTCGGGGTATCCACCGGCTGACGTTGCTAGGATGTTTGAGTCTCAGCTGCAGTAGAGGAGCCGATTTGTATTTTCTTTGTTTACGAAACCATATAAACGGACTTATCGGTGGGTTAGAGAGAGAACCTAAAGCACGTCGGAGTCGAGATGGTAATGTGCAACTGTAACAACCCGAATTATAATAACATGTTGAAACTAGAAATCAGGGTATAATTAATTTTTAAAATAAGAATTAAGGGAAACGGGTTACGCCATTGCGTTCATCTCGAAATTTTACATGAAATAGAGTCCGAGTTTTCGAAAATCGGAGTCCGGATGAAGAAGTTATGGCCTGTAGAAGATTCAGCAGATCTTAGGCAGCACAGGACCAGGCATGTCGACCTGGGGGTCGACCTGGGGGCCAGGTCGACCATGTGGTCGACCTTAGGGTCGACCTACCCCCCATGTCGACCATGTGGTCGACCTCCCCCCCTTACAGGTCGACCTGGTCGGCCTGTTTTGACCCAGAACTCATTTTTGAAGCCTGAGACGTGTTTTGATGGTCCGGATTGATTCTAGGGTTAATCTAAGGGCCTAAACTAGTTGCTACACCTATAAAAACACCCTTAGACCTAACCTAATTCACATAAAATCATTCTTACACCAAAATGCTGTTGAGGTCCCTCTTGATCATGGCCGCCGTCTCTAATAAATTTCCTAAGCTTTCATACACAATCCAATTCGAAGATTAAGGCTTCTACAATGATTCAAGACAATAAATCAACAACGTCACGGCAACATTCTACAACAAATTCAGTTCTTAATTCATTAGCCATGCTCTGTAAGTTCTAGTTTTTTTTAGATTTAAACATTTAATTATAATATGGCCATGGAATAAAGTGGAATTGGATTTAAGTATGTTTATTGATTTAGATCTATTTCTGTTGCTTCTTGAATCTTGAGTTTTGGGACTTTTCTATGTTCGTTCTCATGCCAAGCTTATGATCTATTCAGCCTATTGTAAATCACTTTTTCTTGATTCATATTGATATTATTATCAAGATCTATCTTTTATGCCAGAGATGATGTTTTTATGCCAGTTTTCTCTTTATGCTGATTGTTATACAAATTCTACCTTCCCCTATTTATTTTCTTTCGATGAACCTAGGTCAATTTCGGACCTAGGTCAATTTCGGACCTAGGCCTAAACCGCAATTTGCGTACGATTGAATACGGGGAAATATGGGAATGTTTTCTATATTGGATATACATGTTTGGTAAAATTGATGGCATAACATGATATTGGAAAATTGGGGTATTGTCAATATAATTGAAATTGCAAGTTTGGCCATTGGCGTAATTAAATTGGCATGAAGTGGGCATAATGAATTAGCATGTAAATCAAATCACGAGTTCGGGCCTATGTAAATTAAATCAAAAGATTATGTTTATGATTGGGCATAAGTAGAACTGGGACTTTGAACCTAAAAGCAATTGTAAACTTGATAATTGGCATAAATATGTATTATGAACTTGGGTAGTTGGCTTGTGTTGTAATAAAAAGATTATAGTTTGGGATAACTACATCATGAATCATGATTTGGGTTTATTTGGACATGAAACTTGATACATGTAATCTTGGCTAGAACTTGATATGGGTAAAATGGCATAAACCTAGCACACATGTAATAGGCAATAATTGGGCGTATGTAAACTGACTAGAATTGAGTATATATATATATATATATAAATTGGCATGTAATTTTGGAACTTAGGCATATGTTTATTAGTATGTAAAGTTGGGAATTTGAAACATGAAAATGACTGTGTATTAGATAATTGACTTGAACACAAACATGAACATTTCTATATGTTAAACACATGAACTGATATTGGGGTTTTGGGGGAAATACGACCATTAATGAACCTTTGACACGAGGTTAGACTTGGTTTGTGGTGTAAATATGCCCGGAACCGCCCGGCATATCCAGTAGCCACAAAGTGTCAGTCTAATGTGAGAGGTCGAAGGTCGAATTGTAGGCGTAACGATTTATGACACGAGGTTAGACTCAGTTTGTGGTGTAAATCTGCCCGGAACCGCCCGGCAAATCCAGTGGCCACAAAATGCACGGTGTAATGTGATAGGTCATGATTCGCTCGTCATAATGAATGAATTAATACTAACCATAATAAGACGTGGGTATGGTTAGAGGGTTAGGTGGGATGACATGGAAATTTGACATGAAAATGTGGACCTAACCGCTATGAGTTAAGAACATGTAAAACTTATAAATGTAGGCTTAACCAACATAACTGTTAATCAGACCAATGGGTGGGTTAAGTAATATGACTAGACTAATGACACTTAACCAATATAACATGACACATGGCAGGGTTAAGTCAACTTGAACATATAGATAATACTTAACCAACTTAGCATGATACGTGGGCGGGTTAAGTCATGAACCGCTTGAATATACTTAACCAATTTGACACGATGATTTGATAGGGTTAAGTCATGAACCGCTTGAATTTACTTAACCAATTTGACATGATGATTTGATAGGGTTAAGTCATGAACTGCTTGAATATACTTAACCAATTTGACACGATGATTTGATAGGGTTAAGTCATGAACCGCTTGAATATACTTAACCAATTTGACACGATGATTTGATAGGGTTAAGTCATGAACCGCTCGAATATACTTAACCAATTTGACACGATGATTTGATAGGGTTAAGTCATGAACCGCTCGAATATACTTAACCAATTTGACATGATGATTTGATAGGGTTAAGTCATGAACCGCTTGAATATACTTAACCAATTTGACACGATGATTTGATAGGGTTAAGTCATGAACCGCTTGAATATACTTAACCAATTTGACATGATGATTTGATAGGGTTAAGTCATGAACCGCTTGAACATACTTAACCAACTTGACACATGATTCATAGGGCTAAGTCATGAACTTGAACGACAACACTTAGCCAATTTGACATGACACGTAGACGGGTTAAGTCTCGAATTTAAATGACAACACTTAACCTGCTGGACGGAAACCCTAGTTACGCGGTCCTTTTCAGCAGTAACCCACTAGATGTATAATGGTACCCTGGAACTAGGCACGGTGGGGCACGATTACTGGGCTGATTGTAAGCGACCAGAACGACGGCTGAGTTGGTGCGCCATTGTAGGTTCAGGCGGACTATGGTTGTGCACGTAGTCCGGAGTTGAAAAAGCAGGCATTGGGCACCGGTTGGTTTACACTGTGCGTGCTTGATTCGTGTCGGTGGTTGGCACCCTAGGGCTTGATACACCCTATGGTGGACCTAGCACAGGTAACTACATTCATGATAGGGCCGTATGACACAGACACATGACGATCTAGAACTTGTAGGGAGCCGATCGATTAATAGATCGTTTCATGGGACCAAGTAATGGGTCATTTCATGATATTGGGCATGGGATCATTTCATAGTTAATACATGACACGGGTTGGGTTACTAGTACAGATGGTAAAGGCCCATTTCTGTTTCTGTTTCCGTTTCTGTTTAGACATTAGGATAACACCTAATCTTGTTAGACTAGTATTGGTGCGGAGAATATAGGAAATCAAAGAAAATAGTGGAATGGTGAAGCTTAGAAATCTTGCGATGTTATACTTAATAGAAACCTTGCAATGTGATACTTGGTAGGAACCTTGTGATGATACTCTTGATAGGAAGCATGGGATGTTATACTTGATTCATCGTGCCTGTAGCTTACCTTGTCATCATACTTATGTTTACTTTCAGTTTATTCATGCCATATTATCTTCAACTGTTTTTATGCTGAAAGCCACTAGGACTTACTCAGTCTTTATGACTGACCCAGTTTGTTTCGCCTCTTTTTCTTTTGTTTCACCCCCCCCTCAGGTTCGCGGGGTGGGAATACAGCTTAGTTCGGATCTTACCAAGCTCCAAGGCTCTTTCATGTACTGCTTGGATTTCTCTTGGCTATGGCTTGCTTTGCTTTATTGGGGAATACTACAATTTATTTTCATGCATCTTTGTTTTTGAGCAAGGCAGATATTTTAGCTATGCAATTGGGTATTTGAAAGTTGATGGGATTTTATTGTAAACAATTATATTTAATAAATGATTTGAAGTACTTCTACTTTACCTTCCGTTGTTTTATATATGTCTATCTTGTAATATTTCTGTTCCAGTACCCATGATGCTCCATTGAAGTTAAGGCATTCCCTTTGTGAGTGACCTTAACGGATGTGGGGTGTTACATTTGGTATCAGAGCAGAAGGTTACCAGACTGGGCAAAAGCTTTTAAAAACCTTCTGAAATTATTTGCAAAACGTTTACAAAGAAGCATTTTTCTAAGAAATGTTTTGTTTTACGAAAGGCATATTCCCCAAAGCCATATGCACTATCTTTTGATTCTCTCGTTGAGTCTCTTCTCTCTTTTTTTTCACCATAGTTTGTAGGCATACAACGCATGTAGGAGGGAAAAGAAGTGCCCAACCTCCATCAAGAGCCGTAGTAGTTCCATCTGCGACTAATCTTATTTCAAGCTTTGTAGGGTTGCCATGCGATGGAGGTAGCTTTCGAGAAACTTGTCAACAAGCTATACAAGCATAGTAAGAACGAGGATAAAAGAACACAAGCCTAAGGATAAGAAACTTGTTGATAGGGCTTAATCCACGAAGGAGGAAAAGGTGAAAGGAAAGAGGCCAAAGTGAGAGAATAATAAAACCCATGACAAGAAAGAGTATCTTTAGGATGGTAAAAAGGGACATGTAGTTAAGTATTATAGGACAAGGGCAAAGAACAAGATCGTCGAGAGGGCAATTGTATGCTATCACTACTAGCATACCTAAGAGAGGTGGTAACGTTTCTGTCAAAGGTTTAGCTTTTCTTTTCCATCATCTTGTTAGAACTTTGTTTTTGTACATCGCATCCTTTTAATTCTTCTTCGATAGTTGGAGTCTCTGCACCTTAGTACTAGCGTAGTAGAGGATCCCGTTTTTGTCTCAAATCCTGTGGGGAATCGGTTCATTTATTCATGACTTGTTTGGATTTGAGAATGTCTATGCTAAGTGTTGAGTTTAGAAGTAATGCTTATGTTTTTGGGCAATGGGTTGATTCTAGGGATGGAGTGGTTTTCCAAAAATGATACCATTCTCGAGTACGAAAAGAGGGTAGTTAGACTCTTGACTTGCCCCGGTAATGCCCTCGAAGTCTAGTGTAACCCTTAGGGTTCTGCCATGCTTAGTTACCTAGAATCTCTTGATATATTTATTGATCCGCTTGAGTAGTGTTCGCCACCAAGGCGGATGGTTCATCTCGCTTATGCATGAGTTATAGAAAATCACCTTAGTAAGTACACTTGGCAACATGGTTGGCATTTGTTTATTTTCAAGAGATAATTCATTTATGTGGAATACCTTTTAGTAAGTGAACGAGATCCGAGATTCACTAGTGAATTTTGGAGAGCTTGCATGAAGCCATGAGTACGTAGTTATGTTTAAGCCGAGTATACTAGAAAAAGAATAAGTGAAAGTGGAACGAGAGGCGACAGTGAAATGAGTTCCAACTCATATTTTGGAAATAGGAATTAAGAAGTTACGAAATTGTGAAGCTAAAGACGGTCAAAGCACAATGGAGTTAAGCTCAAGGAAATGCGACTTAGAAGATTGAAGACTAGACACGCGCATCATATCTCTTTTTAAGAGTATATCCTTGATCCCTCTTTTCCTGCAGAGCTTATTTTCATGCTATCTTTTAAGTATAACCTCTCGGTCCTATTCTCCATCCTATTTCTGTTGCAAACCCCATAGGGAGTATGACTCATCTGTTAGTAATACATGTTGGGGCTTGAGGGTGTCCATTGGGTTGACTAAACTTTTTGGGTTTTATAGGATATGGGTTGGTCTTAGGAAGGGATTTCTTGTGACCAAAACGGAGTCCATCATGGTTAGTTTCCTAGAAACATATATATTGGTTGGTTAATTCTTTGGATATCAGTCTGATATTGATTTCGGTCTTCGGGGATGGTGCTTAGGGAGTTCTTCTCCTAACCAGTATATATGTGACATAGATTTCCAGTTTTGACATTGCCTAATGGGCACAAAGTTTTTACTTGCTTCTATCGTTCGACCATATCTTTAGGTAGGAACAATTGGGTGTAAACATGTGTTTGAGACATGTTATGATTGATGGTTGCAAGTGGTTGCAAGCGGTTGCTAGTGGTTGCTCGTGGATGCATATACACGCAACTTAGACACTAGATCGGCTCCGTCACCTTTCATATTGCATATGCATGAGTGTTTATACTTGTTTATGGATGAAATTAAATGTGTTATCATGTGGATGTTGCATATGGATGAATGTTTGTGCACACATGTAGTGTTTATATGGCTAGGACTATTCGCATACATGTTGGACTCATGGCACTAAAACATATTTTGCATTAAGAAGATCAATCACGCCTGATCATTTGCATTAGATAAGGAACATATACACACACTTTCTGCATATGTTCATACAGCATTAGAAATCTCTTAAGGACAATGGATGCCTGTGATTGATGATTGAGTAGATGGATGATTGGATGGTAGGACACATTCTTCTTAACTTAAAGATTTCGGGGACGAAATCCTTTAAGGAGGGGAGAATGTAACAACCCGAATTTTAATAACATGTTGAACCTAGAAATCAGGGTATAATTAATTTTTAAAATAAGAATTAAGGGAAACGGGTTACGCCATTGTGTTCGTCTCGAAATTTTACATGAAATAGAGTCCGAGTTTTTGAAAATCGGAGTCCGGATGAAGAAGTTATGTCATGTAGAAGATTCAGCAGATTTTAGGCCGCACAGGACCAGGCAGGTCGACCTGGGGGTCGACCTGGGCGCCAGGTCGACCATGTGGTCGACCTTAGGGTTGACCTACCCCCCATGTCGACCATGTGATAGACCTCCCCCCTTATAGGTCGACCTGGTCGGCCTGTTTTTACCCAGAACTCATTTTTGAAGTCTGAGACGTGTTTTGATGGTCCGTATTGATTCTAGGGTTAATCTAAGGGCCTAAACTAGTTGCTACACCTATAAAAACACCCTTAGACCTAACCTAATTCACAACAAATCATTCTTACACCAAAATGCTATTGAGGTCCCTCTTGATCATGGCCGCCGTCTCTAATCAATTTCCTAAGCTTTCATACACAATCCAATTCGAAGATTAAGGCTTCTACAATGATTCAAGACAATAAATCAACAACGTCACGGCAACATTCTACAACAAATTCAGTTCTTAATTCATTAGCCATGCTCTGTAAGTTCTATTTGTTTTTAGATTTAAACATTTAATTATAATATGGCCATGGAATAAAGTGGAATTGGATTTAAGTATGTTTATTGATTCAGATCTATTTCTGTTGCTTCTTGAATCTTGAGTTTTGGGACTTTTCTATGTTCGTTCTCATGCCAAGCTTATGATCTATTCAGCCTGTTGTAAATCAGTTTTTCTTGATTCATATTGATATTATTATCAAGATCTGTCTTTTATGCCAGAGATGATGTTTTTATGCCAGTTTTCTCTCTATGCTGATTGTTATACAAATTCTACCTTCCCCTATTTATTTTCTTTCGATGAACCTAGGTCAATTTCGGACCTAGGCCTAAACCGCGATTTGCGTACGATTGAATACGGGGAAATTTGGGAATGTTGTCTATATTGGATATACATGTTTGGTAAAATTGACGGCATAACATGAAATTGGAAATTTGGGGTATTGTCAATATAATTGAAATTGCAAGTTTGGCCATTGGCATAATTAAATTGGCATGAAGTGGGCATAATGAATTAGCATGTAAATCAAATCACGAGTTCGGGCCTATGTAAATTAAATCAAAAGATTAGGTTTATGATTGGGCATAAGTAGAATTGGGACTTTGAACCTAAAAGCAATTGTAAACTTGATAATTGGCATAAATATGTATTATGAACTTGGGTAGTTGGCGTGTGTTGTAATAAAAAGATTATAGTTTGGGATAACTACATCATGAATCATGATTTGGGTTTATTTGGACATGAAACTTGATACATGTAATCTTGGCTAGAACTTGATATGGGTAAAATGGCATAAACCTGGCATACATGTAATAGGCAAGAATTGGGCATATGTAAATTAACTAGAATTGGGTATATATATATATATATATATATATATAAATTGGCATGTAATTTTGGAACTTAGGCATATGTTTATTAATATGTAAAGTTGGGAATTTGAAACATGAAAATGACTGTGTATTGGATAATTGACTTGAACACGAACATGAACATTTCTATATGTTAAACACATGAACTGATATTGGGGTTTTGGGGGAAATACGACCATTAATGAACCTTTGACACGAGGTTAGACTCGGTTTGTGGTGTAAATCTTCCCGGAACCGCCCGACAAATCCAGTAGCCACAAAGTGTCAGTCTAATGTGAGAGGTCGAAGGTCGAATTGTAGGCGTAACGATTTATGATACGAGGTTAGACTCAGTTTGTGGTGTAAATCTGCCCGTAACCGCCTGGCAAATCCAGTGGCCACAAAATGCACGGTCTAATGTGAGAGGTCATGATTCGCTCGTCATAATGAATGAATTAATACTAACCATAGTAAGACGTGGGTATGGTTAGAGGGTTAGGTGGGATGACATGGAAATTTGACATGTAAATGTGGACCTAACCGGTATGAGTTAAGAACATGTAAAACTTATAAATGTAGGCTTAACCAACATAGCTGTTAATCAGGCCAATGGGTGGGTTAAGTAATATGAATAGACTAATGACACTTAACCAATATAACATGACATGTGGCAGGGTTAAGTCAACTTGAACATATAGATAATACTTAACCAACTTAGCATGATACGTGGGTGGGTTAAGTCATGAACCGCTTGAATATACTTAACCAATTTGACACGATGATTTGATAGGGTTAAGTCATGAACCGCTTGAATATACTTAACCAATTTGACATGATGATTTGATAGGGTTAAGTCATGAACCGCTTGAATATACTTAACCAATTTGACACGATGATTTGATAGGGTTAAGTCATGAACCGCTTGAATATACTTAACCAATTTGACATGATGATTTGATAGGGTTAAGTCATGAACCGCTCGAATATACTTAACCAATTTGACACGATGATTTGATAGGGTTAAGTCATGAACCGCTTGAATATACTTAACCAATTTGACACGATAATTTGATAGGCTTAAGTCATGAACCGCTTGAATATACTTAACCAATTTGACACGATGATTTGATAGGGTTAAGTCATGAACCGCTTGAACATACTTAACCAACTTGACACATGATTCGTAGGGCTAAGTCATGAACTTGAATGACAACACTTAGCCAATTTGACATGACACGTAGACGGGTTAAGTCTCGAATTTAAATGACAACACTTAACCTGCTGGACGGAAACCCTAGTTACGCGGTCCTTTTAAGCAATAACCCACTAGATGTATCATGGTACCCTGGAACTAGGCAGGGTGGGGCATGATTACTGGGCTGATTGTAAGCAACCAGAACGATGGCTGAGTTGGTGTGCCATTGTAGGTTCAGGCGGACTATGGTCGTGCACGTAGTCCGGAGTTGAAAAAGCAGGCATTGGGCACCGGTAGGTTTACACTGTGCATGCTTGATTCGTGTCGGTGTTTGGCACACTAGGGCTTGATACACCCTATGGTGGACCTAGCACAAGTAACTACATTCGTGATTGGGTCGAATGACACAGACACATGACGAGCTAGAACTTGTAGGGAGCCGATCGATTAATAGATCATTTCGTGGGTCCAAGTAATGGGTCATTTCATGATATTGGGCAAGGGATCATTTCATAGTTAATACATGACATGGGTTGGGTTACTAGTACAGATGGTAAAGGCCCATTTCTGTTTCTGTTTCCGTTTCTGTTTAGACATTAGGATAACACCTAATCTTGTTAGACTAGTATTGGTGCAGAGAATATAGGAAATCAAAGAAAATAGTGGAATGGTGAAGCTTAGAAATCTTGCGATGTTATACTTAATAGAAACCTTGCAATGTGATACTTGGTAGGAACCTTGTGATGATACTCTTGATAGGAAGCATGGGATGTTATACTTGATTCATCGTGCCTGTAGCTTACCTTGTCATCATGCTTATGTTTACTTTCAGTTTATTCATGCCATATTATCTTCACCTGTTTTTATGCTGAAAGCCACTAGGACTTACTCAGTCTTTATGACTGGCCCAGTTTGTTTCGCCTCTTTTTCTTTCGTCCCCCCCCCCCCCGGTTCGTAGGGTGGGAATACAGCTTATTTCGGATCTTACCAAGCTCCAAGGCTCTTTCATGTACTGCTTGGATTTCTCTTGGCTATGGCTTGCTTTGCATTATTGGGGAATACTACAATTTATTTTCATGCTTCTTTGTTTTTGAGCAAGACAGATATTTTAGCTATGCAATTGGGTATTTGAAAGTTGATGGGATTTTATTGTAAACAATTATATTTAATAAATGATTTGAAGTACTTCTACTTTACCTTCCGCTATTTTATATATGTCTGTCTTGTAATATTTCTGTTCCAGTACCCATAATGCTCCATTGAAGTTAAGGCATTCCCTTTGTGAGTGACCTTAACGGATGTGGGGTGTTACAGCAACAAAGAAGCTAGTCTCGGTTCTCAGTGAAAGCACCAGAATGTTAACCCCAAAAAATGTCACCAACATTCAAGATTCTTAATTACTTAAGAATATGGTTTCGCGTAAGGAAAACAAGTGCAGAATAGCAGAAAAACAATAAATGACACTTAGGATTTATAGCGGTTCAGTCCCGTGAGGGGACTACGTCCACTTTGGTAGAGGTATTGATATTTTATTAATAACAAAGGTTTACAAGCTATGAGCCCCTTCTAGGCATTTAGTTACAAGCATTTTCATATGATTTAGAGTCATAGTCATCATATATGACAATACTGAAAAAGTAGATTTTGTCCTTCTTCTTCCTCAAAGTGAAGATGTCACAGAAGATGTCCCTTGGAGCTCTAGGGAGATGTCAAATCAGCAATTTACCAACCTTTGTAACAAATGAGCTTGGGGTATTTATAGTGGAGTGGTTAGGTGGTAGTAGGTAGGATTTGGGGACCACTCAGCAGAAAATCGCATCAAAGGCTTGTACGCAATAGGAAATCGCATCACGCATGAGTATTAGGAGGAAAATCACATCCCTTTTATGGGATATGATTTTCGCATCCTTTGGATGCGAAAATCGCATCCCAAAGGGATGTGATGTGGCCATCGGGTACACCTCCTTGGGATGCGATGACATCGTATCCTGAGGGATGTGGCGCATTCGCATCATGATGGTTGCAATTCCATCGTATCCCGCTAGATGCGATGGCATCGCATCCCGCTGGTTGCGATGGTATCGCATCCTGAGGGATGCAATGTCATTGCATCCTACTAGATGCGATGTCATCGCATCTTGATTGATGTGATGGCCTTAAACCTTGTTTGGTGCAGTGTGGGATGTTATGAAGTGGTGCAAAGCAGTATTAGGCAAGCTAGAGTGAGGCGAGTCGGTACGAGGCTAGTTGGAGTGATGCGAGGCGGTATAAGGCGAGTTGGAGTGATGTGAGGCGGTGTTGTAAAGACCTGGAAATTCGAACACTTTATCTTCAAATATTGTAACTATTTGGAATATTGTTAAATGCTATAATTATGATTTTATAACCTTTTTAAATATTATTTAATTAATAATTAATGATACTAGACTCGTTTTGGAAAAATGCTTTCAAAAATATATATTTTGGTAAAATATTGATAAAATGACTGAAAATTGTTTTGTCGATAATTGGCTATTTTCTCAATAAAAGTTGTTGAAAATTTTAGTGAATGTCTAATTAATCATTAGGGAAGTAATTAGCTAATAAAAATATTTTTAGTATTTATGGTTAACTAAATATCTGGGTGATTCGTGCACGACATAAGCAAAGATATTTAGGAAATGAGCAAATAAGGTAAATGAGCAAAAATGGAAATACTTCATTTGTATGATAAGGGTTTTAAGGGGCTTTTGTTCTTTACCCATCACATTCCTAAGGCTATATAAAGGGAGGCATACCCCTTCGGAATATTTACATAATTTCTTTTCTTCTTCTTCTTCCTAAGCTATTTTAGTGGCTTTTTCTTTAGTGAAGTAAGAGGTTAAAAATGGTGGAAGTGTTTAAGAACTAATCCACTAATCACTCTCTAACTTTCTCATATCTTAATAAAATCTTCTTTAATCTCTTTCAAACTTTGGCTTTGAGACTAAGACATCATGGAAGGCATGATTAACAAGTAAGAAGTGGAGAAAGTTGAGAGGAAGAAGTGGTTCCAAGGAGGGGCCATGAGTAATGGTGGAGTAGCAGGAGGACGATGGGCATTGGCTTGGATTGGAAGTGCTAAAGATTGGATTTATATGCTAGTGGTACTGAAAGGAGATGGTTCTTTTGTTCTTATGGTATCAGAGCTTAGGTTAGGTGCCTACGGAAAATTCATCTAGGTTAGTAATTCAACTTAGGAATTTTAAAATGAAACTAACTTAGTTTGATAAATATAAATAGATAGGATAAGGCATCATACCTCCGACCGGGGATATGCGTTGAATTAATTTGGTGTGCTTAACTTGACTTGGTCGTTATAGATATGATGCAAGCTAGAGTGAGGCGAGGGTTTGTGAGGTGATATAAGGAGTTATGAAGCTATTACTTGCTCGACCTCTTCTCGACCTGAACCTTCAACAATTTGGCAAATCTTCGAGCTTTAATACCACGTGACATGTTGAGTCGAGTGGGTCTTGTGTACTTTTGGGCACCGGACTAAAATACCGGTTAACGCTTATTTTTGTCTTTCGGCATGATACAAGACAAATCATCATGGGTTTTCGTGGACTTGGATTTTAGCATTTTACAAAAAATTCATGCCCACTGAAATTTGGGTTGTTACATTATAGGTCACTTATTTTTCCCAATCAGCCTTTCCCACCGAAATGGACCACTACTGTTACATGTTTATTAAACTTAATCCAAAATCAAAGTTTTATTCATAATATGCCTTTCTTATTTTTTTATCCTTTTTAATTAAAATTTTGTGTAATAATTTTACTTGCAAACATTCAGATTTGCCTAATTCCTCTTTCTTTCGTTTTGGTTTAATCCAAGATCTGAGCCCAAACTATTGAGTCAGCTCCTAGCCTGAGCCTATGATATTACACTTTTATCACAATAGGTTACATTCATTTTCTATTATTATGATTTTCAAACATGTCAACATAGTTTCTATTCATTATAATAATCTATTAACTTTTTTCTTCTTTTTAAATTATAGCACACATCATATTTTACGGCAAATTCTCATTAATTTTCCTAACTTGGTCTAGTTCCTTTTATTATAGATTTACAATTTATACACAAGCTTACTGTAAATTTAGTTCTATTATATTTAGTCCATGTTTGCAAAGTCACACACTTTATTCCATTTCCCGTGCACACAAAAAGGATTAAAGCTGTATCTTTTTAACTAACATTACATGATTTGACATTTTCAAAACATATGCAACTTTTTACTTACTTTGCAGTTATTGTAAATTTAATTCTAAGAAGTAGTCTTATCCTACTTGATTGGTTATAAAACTATATTAAAATCTATTTCCTTATTTTAATATTGCCTCCATAACAGAAACACATAATTGCGAAATATTCCCCTAATTTTCTTGCTTTAATTGTCATATTGTGCAAAATACAATAACATCCTAATTTTCCATTAACCCCACTTTTCTTACCCTTTTATTCTTGCAAATACCTTTACCGCCTTTCCTACAATATTAAATTATGGAAACACACTCCCTTCTCTAAACCGACCAAGTAACAGAATGCTAACTTCCAAATCAATCCATTCATTAAAATCTCATTTTTATCACAATTCCCAAGTTTTGACATTTTACTGTAAATTTCCCTATTTTAGGCTTATGCCTCTTTTCCATTTTTTCCAACACAATATCACTTATATTTGTTTATTTGGATTTCGCTCCATAATAATATTAATTCATATAAGTATTATTGAATCCATTTACAGTTTGATTAGGAATAACTTGCATAAACAACTATTAAAATTATCCCAAACACAACTTATGCAAAATTCAACAATTAAACGGAAATCTAACGATAATATAATCATCAATAGGAAAGATATATAATTTAAATACACTCACCCAGAAAAAGTACTCCAAGTCCTAGACCTGATTTGAATCCAAATTTACTACTTGTAGTTTTCCCCTTTTTCTTAACCTATTTGAATCTACAAACTAGAATTTACACGGATTATAGATTTGCATCTAAAAGAAAAGAAAACAAACTGTTTGAAATCAGATCTGAAGAACTTACCTATGGAAACTAATTTGAATATCTATTTTCAAACTCTACAATTTCTAATTAGATCTTGAATTAAAAAGCCTAAATCTAATCATTTTAATTTATTAACAATATAAGGAGAAAGGAAACGGCAGAGCTTCCGCGCCCACTCTTAAAAATTGAGTTTGGAGGTTCGTCCTACACGTTTATTTATTAATGTCCAAACAAACCCTGTCCGTTCAATTTAAACTGGAATAAATCTCACCTTTAAAATTAGCCGAAGCATACATTTTTGATGTGATAAGTCGACCCGACCCATGCGTGGGTCGACCAAATCCATATGTGGGTCGACCAAAAGTGATCCCAATTATTCCACTTTTTAAAATGTATTCATTATGTAATATTTCACAACATTAGATCCTATGGTCAATTGCAACATAGGAATTTTTAAAATCATCACACAAGATCATTTAACCACTAATATAAATATATCAGCGTTTTTCAAGAATTTTATAATCTATATGTGTGGTGATATATAAATCCTTTTTTCTACTGCCGAGTTAATTTATCAAAATAGAATTTGCATGATATTTTATGTCATTTTATCTTGTACAAAAATATAACTTTTGGCTTATCATGGGTAAAACTTCGAGGATTAAGTCCTATGAAAATCCGAGTTTATTTCTTGAATTTTGATCACTTGTGGTTTGATTGGTTTTCAGGCGATCTAGTAGTGATGTAGGTATGTTTTCACGATTTTTACCATAGGTTAATTCTAATGAATTCATAAGGAAGAGAGGGATAACCTGGCTGTTTGTTTACTGAATTGACATGCACAGATGCATGTACACTTACATTTGTCACAAATCCTAGGGTTATCTCCTACCATCAGCATAAAGTTTGCAAATATAAAATGCTACTAAATCAGTCCAGATCCTTATTTTCTATCCTATTACATCCATACTCTATTTATTTACATCAATATAAGTACATGAGTAAGTTATTTGCTGCTCATACCTATGTATTTATATGCCTACCCATTATATAATTTGCTATGTAAAGGAGAAAGCATATGCATATATCAACTTGTATGACATACCTTCTTCAACAACAAGTATATAAACAAACATTTTAATTTAGCTATTCATTTCTACCAACTTTAATAATATATAGTACATTGTTATGTGCCTATATTTTCATAAAAAATATTGATTTGAGAATTACTTTGCTGCTTTGGGAGATAGGCGTACTCATATATCAGTAATATGGCACGTGTTCTCCTTTCAGCATTTTAATGCAATCAACACAATAATCCAGAAATCATTTCCAAAGAATACTAAGAACTCTTACAATCATCATTTTTGATAGATCAAAGCATATTTAAATAGGTTTCTAAAGATAATAAAATAATATTCATCATTACGGTTTGGAAAATAAGAGTTTTTTAATCAGCTAACACAACAACCATTAATCATTCTTAAATACTTAAAAACAAAAACTGTTCAGCCCATATAACCATCTAAATTGATGCATACTTGGATGTAATCAATCCCTTAGCTGCCTCATTGAAATGAAAAACTCAAGAGATTGCAAAAGGGAAATTAAAAAGAGTCATACTTCCATGTATGATGTGAATATGCATCGTTAAACATATAACATATGAAACTCAAAATCATATTTATCATGTGTACACAATTTTCGAGCATTACACGCACTAATATGTATATATTTATAATTAGGTAAATTGTCAAATATTGCTTCAGGGTTAAACTAACATAACAGTATTTCATATTCATATAAATTTGCATACATGGCATGCAAACTAAACTAAAGAATAACTTACATTCAAACATGACACACACACTCAGTCTATCCATCTAATCATTATTAACTGACTTAAACCACTTCTAAGTCTTCGTTATCATCTAGGACTGAATGTAACAACCCGTATTTTTAACGATTAGATATTTAAATGTTTTATCTAAATATTGATTGTTAATTATCTAAGTGACGATTCCGAAGATGATTTTTCACAAACAATAGAATTAGGACCCAAGACTAGTTCCACTTAATTCGTATAGTGATTTGGTTAATAAAAAGTATGAGGATTGATATATTTCGAGTTCGGACCATTTGGTGTGTTAATGATATTTTTCGTCAACATCAGAGATAGGCTAGTGGGAATGGACCTAAGGGGAAAATGGGTTGTTTAGCCTTTGCGAGTTTTGGTCAGATTACTGATCCTAGGTGTTAAGGCCTTGAGGAGAAGGATCGTTAAATGCCTCTTTTGACAAAGGATTCAACGGATGTTAGAAAGGGATTCCACACCAATCTTGTGGAAATACCTAAACTCATAAGGAGGACCTTGACTTGCAGGATGGGTTTAAACCTGTGGAAAAAGGAGTTTCATCTAATTTGCGGAAAGGTTTGGACAAGAATCCACATATATGTAGAAAGCAAATAGTAAATCGTAGCAACAATAACTAAGAAATAGTATGATAAACTCATAGGAAAATACTAAGTATAGATGCGCCCTTTATTAATCTTTGATTTAGAATACATGAACATAATATAAGAAATTCTCCAATTGATCCCAGTCCTAGGCTTTAGAGAGAGGGAGTACAACAATTAGAATGAGAGTATCCCCTCGAAATATGACCAATGGGATCTTATTTATAGAGAACTTGGGGATCCTTCGGCTGTTGGGCCTGTAAGTGCCTTTATCAGCCAATTTTCTCCTTAGTCTCGGATGTTTGACTTCCGGATGCTTTTGTTGTGCTTGTTATGGCCTCTGAAGCGATGGTCCCGGTCGATCGGGGATTATTTGAGATTGAGATGAGCTTGTTGATGTGGTGACTTTAGGAAGGCATTTGAACTTCCGGTAGTGGCTTCCGAGTGTAGGCTCTCGGACGTAAGTTTCCAGACTAGGCTTTCGGCTTTCTCGTGTATACTTAGAGGAGCTTGTCCTCCTGATTTATGTGGATACCTCTCGAATCAAAACCTCTGTCGGTGTTCATACTAAGTAGATTAGTATGGATAGCCTGTATCTCCGTTAGGGTTCCGATCAGCCTCCCGGTGGAGATTTTTGGATTTTCTGGTCCTCTGGAAGGTAGTTCCCGATGATGTGTTATTGTCTATCAATGTGACCTTTCGGCTTTTATGCGGCAGATGCTTCGGAAGCTGATTCCGGATGATCTCTATATACTTTTGGCGTGATACTTTCGGTGTCTTCGCCTCCTGATGTATCGGTATTAAGAAAGTTAATATCGATAGTCTTTCTGGGTTTCGATGAGCGAAGCTTTTGTCTTGGTCTTTCTTAATTTCTGACTTAGATGACCTTTCGCTACAGAACTCCCTGCCAAATAGGCCCTTCTGGATGAACTTTGTTGGCAATCTGTGGACATTGAGCTTCTTCCTTCCGGGAAGGTGCCAGTTTATGTTGCTTTCATATCATTCTTCCCGCTTTCGATTCTTTCCATTATTTGGCTTTATGTTCTTTGAAGGTTCTTTTGTACTAGTATTCTTCCAATACCCCATCACCAACAGCTGGTTTCGGAGTTAATATTGGTAGTAACATTTGTCCCCCTAGTGAAGGGGTGTTTTCGACTTTTCAAGTCAATCTTTTTGTCTTTTCTGAATTGCCATTTCTGTGTCTTTTGATCTCCCTCAATCGGGAGCGTTGATTGGTCTCTCTTTGTGTGGTCCAGATTGATCCTGAATTCTTCTTTTTTACTTTTTACCTCCGACAAACAATTCTGCTTTCTCATCATAAATCCTATTCGTTAATCCGATTTTAGGTGTACGGCTGAGAGGAAAAGCGAATCTCTTTTTCCCGAAAAGGAATATTCTTTTTCTCTTTCCTCCTTTTTCCTGTATAACATTTTACTCAAGCAAGATTACTGTTCACCAAAATTTGTCACACTATTTCCTAGGATTTCAGATCTAACGAATCGTAAGTTTTCTTGTTCAAACCTCGATCGCTGATTTGGATTATTCTTTGAATTGGGGATTGATGGTCCTAGTGTAGATTAAACCCTCAACAATCATTCGAGATGACGATTAATGGTGACCTTTAATTAGTCGTACCATCCCCGTTTATTATCATGATTCTGAGAAACAAGATTTGTAAAAACAAATAACTCGTGATAGAGGGTAATTTAACCTATTGACATCGATCTTTGCAGTCAAGATCATTGTCCAATGGGATAACAAATTCTGTGTCGCCTATTGGCCCGTGTGTCGCTTGTGTGCAATTATAAAATAAAAATTAGATTAAAACACATGTTTATGTTATGGCATCACCTGGCAGGACTATGTCTGAGATTCCATAATCGGGCAACTCCAGGTTGAGCAAGTCTTCTAGGTTTTGTTCAAGAAAAAGAGCAGCTCAGAGCGAAGAAGCTTCAAGCTGTTGATGCAGTGAGTGAAGTTCTTATTCCCTCGCGTTCAACGTTTCTCTGGGATGATTCACGTTCGTGCCCACTGCCTCTCCCCATCCTAGGTTTTTATCTAAGAAGAGAATGGCCTCGGCTACCAACAGTGCTTCTACCAAGAGACATAAGAGGGAAAATTCAGTCTCTCGTCTTTTTGGTGATGAGATCGTTGAGTTGCCTGGGTGTCGGTCGTTATCTAGCCCCCTTTCTTAGAGACTCTCCCAATATTTGTTCTTCTTCAGTGGATACCGAAGGAAGTAGTTTTATTGTTGGCCTTCTAAGATCCGATTCTCAAGGAATTTCGGATTTGAGAGGATGCGAACCACCTTCCCCTTCTCATCGACAATGCGATCCTATAAATCCTCTTTCACCGACTCCGGATTTTGATAGTATCGTCAGATCTGTCTTACCTTGCATTGATGGGTCCGATATTTCAGGGCTCGCTTTTACAGATTGGTCTAGTTTTTGTCTTCATCTTATTAAGCGGCAACTCTTGGTTCGTACTCATGTTCTCCTGAATTCTTTATTTGTTTACCTTATGCACATATTAACACCACATCTTTCCTTTCTAGATATCTAGTGAATGGTACACCGCTGGGACGACGACTGTGACGACCGCCCATAACCCCAGCACTAAACAAGAGGAATAATGCATTGAAAGGTGTGCCAGGAAGCTATGGACGATCATCAGAGTAGGTAAACTACATCGAACCCTATCGTAAAACTCACAGCACAAGGATAAAATATAATAGAACATATACAACAAGTAATAGTAGTGAAGCATCATGTAACAGACTTTTGAAACTTTCACAACATCCTGAAAGATTATCCAAACATCATAGGAAATATTAAGGTCTGTACATAAAGCCTCACTGCAACACTCATAGAGCACTCAACAGCAGAAATAGAAATACAAGATAGTACTAAAACTAGTACGCCAGCCTCCTGCTCGCCTCCGCACAACAGCATCATCCTCACTAATCACCTGTGACTTGCAACTCAATCTTCCCATCCACAACCGGATGAATAGTCCATGGTAATAAGAGGAGACATAAAACCTAGAGTCAGACAATAGTCTTAGTGAGCGATAAAATAGCTAACAAACTTCAACAATAAAGTATATGAGGATGGATTGACATACTAATCTACTCACAACCCCAGAGAAGAACTCAACCTTATCTTCTCCCGCATCAGATAGTGGTAGCCTTTACCATAAACAATTCAACCATTTATCCATGGAAACCAGAACACCCATTCAATCATGGTAGAGCACTCATAACATCCAGATTTTATGTATCTCATATAAGCCGCCCTAATCGAACTCAACATCCCTCAAGCACAAGCCCAGAGGCCTAACCAATATCAGAAAAGAACCTAAGTAACATCTCCTTTGACGTTGGACAATCTAAATGAGACAGTTCAAACAAGGCAACTAACCAAAAATGACAGACTCCGGCTATCACCGCCAATCCTACTTCGAAACCATTGTTAATCATATGATGACCAACCTTGCCATATGTCAAGGGCTAATTGTAACCCTAGTTTTAGCATAAACTCCATATGTCTAACCTTGACAACTAGGCCTTTCTATAAGACCCAGGGTACTCGAATTACAACCGGTCTTTTAGACGTCCCTAGTGTACCCCTGCTTCGAGCCTGGTAGAACTTACGACAATGATAATCTCTCGGCCTTCGCATCTCTAGTCATCTAACCCGATGACTTTTCATAGCTCAAGAATCCTTCTCAAGCAACCATTATTCACCAACTCACGACCTTTGAGTTGTCATCTTATTCGCTGTTCTACACCGATCAACGAACACCTTTCAACACTTCAAACCTTCCTACTTGAATTTACTTCGAATTCACACCATCACCAAGCCAATTACATCACTGCACTACGGCTAGGGTTCAGGGGGTTACCCCCGAAAAATATATTTTTCAAGCTCTTTTTTTCAAATCCGGGTCGTACCCGAAAAATTAAATTTTCAGAAATTGACCATGTGGACCGACCCCTTTTTAACCGACCCTTCTTCGTGACCAACTAGGGACTCAACCCTCCTCTGCTCGACCCCTCTTTGCACGACTGACCTGGTGAAGAAATCACGACCGACCCTACACCAGCTCCATCCAACCGACCCACTTCCTTCGCTGGCTCCAAACTCGACCGACCCAACCTTCTGGACATGGCCCGACCGACACAATTGCTGAGACCGACCCTAGAATGTTCGACCTAGTTCTGCTCAACTCCTCGGTCGTGCTCAACCCAAACATGGTGCTCAACCCGACCCAACTTCTGCTGGACCGACCATGACATGTTCGACCTAAAACCTACACCACCCCAATGCAACTCCAATTTTGACTAAAACTTCTCTAATTGACACAATTGACGAAATATACTCGTTCAATTCAATCAACACAATCATAATCATGTTATGAAGTCACTAAAAACATGAATATGATGATTATCACTACAATTATGCAAATCACTCCAAAATCATAATATATGAACATATGAACTAAATTGCGGATCTAACTTGCATAAACATATGAAATGGCATGGAATTATGGTACAAACTTGCTAAGTAAGATCATAGGGTGGTTCATATGAAAATAGACATAAATGTTATGGATCTATGGTAAAACACTTAAATTTGACGAAAACATGATCTAACATTCATATACTTTATTGAATCCATGTGAGAGATGTAAACCACTCAGTGACTCTCCAAAACAAGCCAAAATTGATGAAATAAGAATCTGGACAGCAAGCACCTTGCACCAAACCTCTTGACCCGATGAACTCTCGCTTCAATTGATGTAGATCTAGCCTCCAATGGATTTCCCTCCTTGGATTTACATTTTTAATGGTGGAAAGGTGTTAGAGGAAGGAGGAGCACAAGGCACCAAATGAGAGAATGGAAAACTAAAACCATTTCCCATGTCCCTTACCCCCTATTTATACCCTTCCAATAGCCGACCAATGGGCCTTCCCAAATCAGCTCATTGTGGCTCTCCAAACTTGAGCAACTAACTGGAAAACCTTAAAACAACGATTCCTCCCAAACCACTAAGCCAAATCTTTAATGTAACCACTCTACGGAAAGGAAATCATTAATTCCTTTCCAATGACACAGGTCTCACTCTCTGATTCGACCTGAGTCAAAAGTTATCCCCTGTACAAGGCTGACATGGGCAAAATGTTCACATACAAAATTGGTAGAAATTATGGACATGTCTCATATCCCCATAAGAAACATATCAAAAGATGAGAACGATCCAACCCTCAGGGAATGAAATCAAAATATTTTACGATCCTCCGATACGTAAAATGCGGGCTGTTACAACGATGGCTTTGTTATCTCATGTCACAAGAGAGCTGAAGGAAGAGAAGTCTGCGTACTGTCTAAAATTCGTGATTTAACTTCAGCGAAGAGCCATAACGAGGAAGCCTGTAGTCAGCTGAGAGTGTTTCTTGAGAGGGAAAAGACTGGTAACCGAATCTTAGTTGCCAAAGTTTCGACCCTTAGGCGTAAGCAGTCAAATATGTCGGCAGAGCATTCCAGGGAACTGAGAGTAAAGGAGGCAATCCTTTCCGATGCTAAACGAGTAATTTATGAAACCCATTACAGAATTTCCTCGTTTCTAAGGGTACATCTTCTAGATATAGCAGTCAAATATTATGAAAAGACCCTCTCTTTGGTTTACCGTGATAATTGTGCCAAGTTTCTGGATATGGATTTTCCTTCTCTCCCTCCGTATCTTCAATGCAGGATCTTGGGGCGAATTAGGATGTCCGGACAAGATGCCGAAATCTTAAAGGGAACAAGGAGAGGGTTGAGGATTTTTTTTTTGTTGTGGGCTGCCTGATTATCCGACGCCTGGAAATGGTGAGAATTCTACTTCACTTATCTGTAGTGATGACATAGGCGGTCGCAATAATAAATTTAACTCCCAGTGTGAGCATCACAAGGATGGATGGAAGGAAGGTATGTTCTATGTGTTTATGGGTGACTATGTGGGCTTCTCAAGTGCAAATTCATTTCATATTTTAGTTACTCCATGCGGAGAGGGTGGGCTTGCCGGAAAGGTTGATTTCCCAAGACCTGGTGAGAAAGATCCGACAATAAGTACGGTTTCTTCTATTCCTCAGGCATGAACCTTTATCCTTGAATTTCTTCTTTACTTGTGGGCCTCGACCCTTAATGACTCATCCTTATGGTGATGAAGATTGTGTTTCCATTAATTATTCTGTTTTCGGCGATGATCTGCACTCTCTCTAGGTTGAGGAGGGAATTCCTGACAAAACATTCTTACATATCCGGCAGAGAACTTTTTTTAGAGAGCTCAAACATATTTATATGAAGTACCCTCAGCTATCTTTCAATTTTTTTGGGGAATTATAGAGAGGTGATATTAAAGAACCTTAGGGCCCACCATACTAAACTAATATTTAAATGAAGGAAAGGAGTATAGGAGAGAAAAATTAATTTGTTACACCCTTTGTAGTTGACGTTAATTTGCAAGGATATGAATTGTGCTTGTGTTCATTTTCTTTCTTTCGTAGGTCTTTCTGTGGTTTAAACATTGATGTTCATTTTCTGAAAATTGATCCTATAAGTGGTAGCTTTTTTTGTTTATATGAATAGGAATGTTTGCTTGAAGACATTTCCTTCTTCATCGATGAGGGTGTTCAAATTACTCCACACACTGGAGATTTTCTAGGGAACTTTCTTAGCGATACTGAAGATAGGTTTGCCCCCTCCGGGGAGCTACTTGCACAAAGCTTGAAGGAGAAAACTGGTATATTGGATCCTTAGACAAAGCAAAGGGACAAAAAATCCTTGAAGTGAAGAGGGATATAAAGGCAAATCCTTCTATCGATTTTGATGGAGAAATGGATGAACTCCAACATCAAGCCATTGACTTAGAGGCAGGACGTGACGATGTATTGACATAATGTAAAGAATGGGAATCTATCTTTAGAGGTGCTCTTGAAACTTCCACTCCTGGTGTCTTGCAGGTTTCAATGGGGTCTGAATCTTCCGGGCTTGAGATAAGGGATTTTCCCTCTAGAATGGATCAATCCTTGCCGCTAGGTGGCATCAATAGGTTAAGGCCAACATGAAATGTTTTTATGATAGGAAATGAGTTGAGGACAACTTTCATCATACTAATTTTTCAATTTTCAAAATTAAGCAATTACAAAAGGAGAAACAGTCTTTACATAAAGACGCTTTTGACTTGAAGAAGGAAAACAAAAATCTTCGTGAAATGGGCAAGGCTTTCAACTGAGCTTTAAAGTGGCAGCCTAAACTCTCGGACGATTCGTGCATGGTCATAGAAAAGATGCGAAAGGTTGATGGACTTTTACGTACTGCGATTCATCATTTTGCAACTTCTTCCTTATCTAATGAATAAGAAACTTTTTATTAGGAGCTAGGCTACTGTTTATGCCGAAGCTTTAGTATCGAGATATGGGTGTCCTTTTTGAAGGGGGTACGTTTGTCTCATAACATATTTTGTAAATTACTATGTAAGATATGAAGTGCCTAGTATATCATCTGTCGCATGTAATATTTTATGATGATGGTGTTTATGAACAGAGGCAAGACTTACAACGATATTACTTAACGCGTGATGATGCATTTTAACGTAAATGTTTTTCTTTCGTTATTGTCATGACAAGATGCATGTCTTCGGTATACTTCATTAAGAGTTTGTCTTATAGACTTTATTAGAGTGTCATTTGCTTTCAGTAGGGTTAATATTAATGAGATGCAGAAGGTGCAAAATATCTATGGTGCTTACTTGCGCGGTGAGTGCTAGTGCAAACATTTTATATAAATGGGTAATGAATTGATGAATGCATAAGTTAAAGACACTTCCCTGAATAAGTGAGAAGACCATGAGTTTACACCTAGTAATAGTGGAAATTTGATTCCAAGCAAGGTTCAAGTTGGCGAGAGGGTTGATTAGCTCCTTCTTATTCAGCTTTGACAATTTGAAGATATCCAGATCAAGACATTTTGCAGTGAGACCGGAACCCTCTATCTGGTTGTGGTTCACACCAGAGTCGACCCAGATTTGGGCATTAAGATGGAAGGCCGAGGGCTCGCTTTTGACTTTTGTTGAGAATTGAATCAACCCGAATTCGGTACTGAGATAAGACCGGGGTTCCCCTTCTGGTATTCGTAAAAATCAGCTCCAACCCAGATTCGGGTTATAAGAATAAGAAACTAGAGGTCCGCTTCCGATATTTGTGAGAAAATAATCCAACCTAGATTCGGGTATTAATATGAGAGACCTGAACCAACCCTTGTTCAGGTAGTTTAAGGATTGAAGATCGGCAATTCCCTTTTGATATTGATAGAAGTCCCGAACCAACCCTTATCTGGGTAATTTAATATTGAAGACTGGGAACCCCCTTCCGGTATTAATGTTTTGGTACCCCCACTTGGATTGGATTTGTGAAGCAGAGGTTGTACGTGCTTCCTGAGCCACTCTCTAGGGTTCGATGCCAAAGCAAAGGATGTACATGCTTTGTTGGCCACTCTCTAGGCCTGTGCGTTCGGTGCGCTTGGTTAGCTTATCCAAAGACCGGGGTTCCCCTTCTGGTATTCGTAAAAATCAGCTCCAACCTAGATTCAAGTTATAAGAATAAGAAACTAGAGGTCCGCTTCCGATATTTGTGAGAAAATAATCCAACCTAGATTCGGGTATTAATATGAGAGACCTGAACCAACCCTTGTTCAGTTAGTTTAAGGATTGAAGATCGGCAATTCCCTTTTGATATTGATAGAAGTCCCGAACCAACCCTTATCTGGATAATTTAATATTGAAGACTGGGAACCCCCTTCCGGTATTAATGTTTTGGTACCCCCACTTGGATTGGATTTGTGAAGCAGAGTTTGTACGTGCTTCCTGAGCCACTCTCTAGGGTTCGATGCCAAAGCAAAGGATGTACATGCTTTGTTAGCCACTCTCTAGGCCTGTGCGTTCGGTGCGCTTGGTTAGCTTATCCACAAGTAGGGCCCAAGGACTTACCTGACCTCCCGCCAGGAGGCGCCTTATCCTGACCGTCGTAGGTAATGATAAGGTCTTAGAAACTTAGACGGGGCCATTGTAGACATAGAACTAAGGTTTACTCTTTTAATGCTCTATAAGGACCATTATAGGTACTGATAGAGGCTTACACACCACCCCTTCCTAGGGATTCCCTATCCTAACCATCGTAGGTGATGATAGGGGTTGGCGTTCCCTTCTGCGGGTAACACATAACATAAGCAGAGGTAGGATGTGCTCTTCTACGAGCAGAGGTAGGACGTGCTTAGTTCTAGCAGAGGTGGGTGTACTCTTCTGCGAGCAGAGGCAGGGCGTGCTAATGTTAGATGCACCGACACGACCATTTCTGGTGTGAAATGGAGGCTTACGCTTTTGATGCTTTAACCTAGCCCCCTCTGATTTGGGCATGAAGAAAGACTAACAACCATCCCCCTCCGCGGGATGCCTTGCCCTGACCACCTTGGTGGTGACAAGGGATTTGATCCATGTATGGTTTGACCCCTTTTGGGTTTCTTTAAGCTTAGAATGAAGGGTTTTCCATGCCCTCGGTCGTGTCTGATAATCCTTTTCCTAAATATTTTTACTGAACTTAACTTGATCTTGTTATAAATTCTCGTAATTGGCCTAGGCAGATGAATTTGATGACCATTTCCTCAAGGATTCTGCAATGATTAGTGTCATGTCCATTCCTCATGTGGTAATGACAATTGGGTCCTCCTGCCTTCCTTTCGTATTTGGGCATTTTCTTTGTGGACAACCAATAGTTGAGTTTGTGTTTGGTTAGGAAATAGATATTCTCCATTGAGATAGTAAAGTAATATTCCTTGTGTAGTCTTGTCGTGAACTTCTTTTCTTTTCACTGGGGCTTAACCTTCTTGTGGTCCAACCCTGTTGTTTTATCAACATCTCCGTTCCTACTTCCCAAAGCACACTGAGATTGAAATGCCATCCCTTTGGACCATTTGTTGGTGAAGTGGTTAAAAGAATTCATTATTTCTTGTTCAAATACCATCCCTCTAACTTGCATGTGTAGAGCTCTTCTTCGATAAGAGAAAACGTTAGTATCCTCCGATGCACAACCACTTAGAGCGGGTATTAAGGTCTGTCCTATGTGGAAAAGGGTATTTTCCACAGTGTCGGAGGCATATTGTACCATTTCCATTTTTCGCTTCATTATCCACAAGGCTTCCATTCTCAGCCTTTGTTCTTCTGACACCCTTTGGTTAGTTATTTCCGACTCGTCAATCCGAGATCTAGAAGACTCTCGCCGGGATCTCTTACTCATAACTTTGCTTCTCCAAAGCCTTAGTCCAATCCGGGACGGAACAGCATAGGTAGATATGTGGAAAGGTTAACCAATGGATCAGAGGTTCGAGCCCTCCTTCTAGCACCAAAATGTTAATGATATTTTTCTTCAACACCGGAGATAGGCCAATGGGAATGGACCTAGAGGGAAAATGGGTTGTTTAGCCTTGGCGAGTTTTGGTTAGATTATTGCTCCTAGGTGTCAAGGCCAGGAGAAGAAGGATCACTAAACGCCGCTCTTGACAAAGGACTCAACGGATGTTAGAAAGGGATTCCACACCAAGCTCGTGGAAAGACCTAAGCTCATAAGGAGGACCTTGGCTTGCAGGATGGGTATGAACCTATGGAAAAAGGTGTTTCATCTAATCTACGGAAAGTTTTGGACAAGAATCCACACATTTGGAAGAAAACAGTAAATCGTAGCAACAATAACTAAGAAATAGTATGATAAACTCATAGGAAAATACTATAAGTATAGAGTGCTCTTTATTAATCTTTTATTTAGATTACATAAACAGATAGAAGAAATTCTCCAACTGATCCCAGTCTTAGGGTTTAGAGAGAGGGAGTACAAGAATTAGAATGAGAGAATCCCTTCAAAATGTGACATATGGGGTCTTATTTATAGAAAACTTGGGGCTCCTTCCGCTATTAGGCTATTGGGCCTACAGGTGCCTTTGTCGGTCGCTTTCTCCTTGGTCTCAGATGTTTGGCTTCCTGCTGTTTTTGTGGTGCTGGTTATGGCCTCAGAAGCAAGGATCCTGGTCGATCGGGGATTCTTCGAGATTGAGATGAGCTTGTTGATGTGGTGACTTTCAGACGACATTTGAACTTCCGGTAGTGGCTCTCGGGTGTAGGCTCTCGAACGTAAGTTTCCTGATGCAGGCTTCTGTCTTTCTCATGTATAATTAGAGGAGCTTGTCCTCCTGATGTATGTGGATAGCTGTCGGTTCGAAACCATTGTCGGTGTTCATACTAAATAGATTAGTATGGGTAGCCTGTATCTCCGCCAGGGTTCTAGTCGGCATCCCGGTGGAGCTTTTTGGATTTTCTGGTCCTTTGGAAGGTAGCCCCCGATGATGTGTTATTTCCTATCAATGTGTTCTTTCGGCTTTTATGCGCTAGAAGCTTCAGAAGCTGATTCTAGGTGATCTCTTCATACTTTTGATGTGATACTTTTGGTGTCTTAATCTCCTGATGTATATATATTAAGGAAGTTAATATTGATAGCCCTTCCGGGTTTCGATGAGCGCAGCTTTTTTCTTGTTCTTTCTTAATTTCTGACTTAGATGACCTTTCGCTACAGAACTCCCAACCGAATAGGCCCTGTCGGATGAACCCTACCAGATGAACTTTGTTGGCATTCTATAGACTTTGAGCTTCTTCCTTCCGGGAATGTGCCGGTTTATGTTGCTCTCAGATCATTCTTTCCGGCTTTTGGTACTTTCTATTATTTGGCTTTCTGTTCTCAGAAGGTTCTTCTGTACTTGTATTCCTCCAATACCCCTTCACACTCAGCTGGTTTCGAAGTAATTTTTGGTAGTAACATGGTGGTCATAACAAATTTGATATACGCGTAAAATTATCGTTCTAGGCAATAATTTCAAATTTCGATGGAACTTGTACCATCTGAGCTGTATCATCGTAGTGATGCATGCTACTTAGTTTTGTGGCGAACAGATTTACCATTTGTTCATGCGAAAATAAAACGATCATGGTTTTAGTTTAAAATTAAATGTAGCAAATTAATTAATTAATTAATTAAATGAAATTGTAAACATATGCTATAGTGGAAGGTCCAATGCCCAAGTTCTTTCTTCTCAAAAAAAAATTAGGTTACGATTTCATCATCTAATAGCCACCACTTATTTTTGGTTTCAAAAATTAATAACTCTTAATGTACTCAGTGTAAAATCCTGAAACCACCACCAATATTCTCACATTTGAAGGAGTTACCCACTATATCAATTTGAGGGAGTGCGGTGATGGTCGGATAGTTCGGTTCAAAACTAGGGTTTAGTCTACCTGTGGCCATGGTCAATGGCGAGAGGTGCACTTATAGACGAAGTTTAGTGTAACGACTGCCCACAGTCCCCACACTAAACAAAAAGAATAATGCACTGAAACACGTGCTAGGCAGCTATGGACGATCATCATGGTATGATAACACAATCGATACTTGTCGTAGAACTCACAGCGCAAGGATAAAATATAGTAGAAAATATACAACAGGTAATCATAGTGAAGCATCATATAACAAACTTTTGAAACTTTCACAACATCCTCAAAGATTATCCAAACATCATAGGAAATATCAAAGTTTGTACATGAAGCCTCACTACAACACTCATAGAGTAACTCAAACAGCGGAAACAGAAATAGTAGATAGTAATAAAATTGGTACGGTAAGCCTTCAGCTTGCCTCCGAACTGCATCATTGTCCTCACTAATCACCTATCACTTGCCACCTAGTATGACATCCACAACCGGATGAACAACCAAAGGTAATAAGAGGGAAACATAAAATCTTGAGTCAGACAACAGTCTTGGTGAGCGATAAAACAGCTAACAAACATCAACAATAAAGTATATGAGAATGGATAGATAAACATACTAATCTACCCACAACACCAGATAAGAACTCAAACCTGTCCTCCCCCACATCGGACAGTGATAGCCTTTACATCAACAATATCAACCATTCATCCAAGATAATTAGAACAACCATTCATTTGTGGCAATCAGAAATCAACCATCAATAGCACTCATAGCATCCAGATTATAGATCTCACGTAAACCATCCTAATCGAATTCAATATCCCTTAAGCACAAACTCTAGAGGCCTAAACCAATATCAGACAAGCACCCAAGGAACATCTCCTTCGACATTGAATAATCTACGTGATATGGTACAAACAAAACATCCAGCATGCATGACAGACTCTGGCTATCACCGCCAATCCTGCTTCAAAACCATCGTTAGTTGTATGACGACCAACCTTGCTATATGTCAAGGGATAATGGTAACCCCAGTTCTAGCAGAAACTTCATATGCCTTTCAACTATAAGTATGTTTATCCAACCTTGACAACTAGACCTTTCAACGATACCCAGGGTACTCAACCTACAATAGGTCTTTTGGGTGCCCTCATCATACTCTTTCTTTGAGCCTACTAGAAGTTACGGCAATGATAATCTCTAGGCCTTCGTATATCTAGTCATCCAACTTGACGACTATAGCTCAAGAAACCTTCTCGAGCAACCATTATCCACTAACTCACGACCTTCGAGTTGCTACCTCATTCGTTGTTCTACCCTGATTAACAAACACATTCAACACTTCGAATATTCACACTTGAATTCTCCTCGAAGTCATAACATCACTACACTGCGCTTTGGCACAGGTTTAGGGCCATTGCCCCCGAATTTTTTTTCCAGGCCTTCTCATTCAAATCCGAGTCATACCCGGAAACATAATTTTTTTAGAAAATGACCTTGTGCGATCGACTCCCTGGTGACCGACCGACCCTGGCCTCCCTGCACGATCGACCGACCCTGGCCTCCCAGCATAACCGACCGACCTTGGTGTCCCTGCATGACCGACCCATCCTGAAGCACTGACCGACCAAGTGATATGGATGACCAACCCAAAACTTGCATTTAGATCTAATCGTGCATGACCGACCGACCCGCTGATGCATGACCCAACATTTTCGTCACTTCCCACTTTGCAACCAACCGACCCTGTTCTGCCAACAAGACTGACCAACCAGCTGATGCACGACCGACCCTATTTATGTGCGACTGACTCCTCTCTTGTACTACAGTGTACTACGTTGTACTACATGCTCGAACCGTGGTCTGCACGCATGACCCGTAAACTGCACAGCTCCAATTCAAGTCCAATTCCGACCAAAACTTCGCCAATCAACTATCTTGACAAAATCTATTCATCCAATTCAACCACAAACATGTTATGAAATCACCAACATCATGAATATGACTGTTTTCTCCAAAATTATGCAAACAACTCAAAAATCATGATAAATGAACATATGTTCCAAGTTGCGGATATAACTTGCATAAACATATGAAATGGCATGGGAATCACCGGCTTAAACATGCTAAATTAGATCTTAGAGTGATTTATATACAATGGACTTACCATGGTATAGATATATGGTAAAACACTTTAAGTTGATGGAAAACATGATCAAACATTCATATACTCCATTGAATCCACATGAGAAATGCAAATCACTCACCAATTTCCTAAAATAAGCTAAAATCAATGTATTAAGATTCCGGACAGCAAGCAATTCGAACCAAACTCCTTGATTCGATGAATTCTCACTTTAAATGATGTAGATCTAGCCTTAAATGGTGTAGATCTTTGATTTCCTTCCCTTCGATCTCGATTTTAATGGTGGAAAGGTGTTAGAGGAAGGAGGAACATAGGCCACCAAATGAGAGAATGGAGAAACTAAACCATTTCCCATATCTCTCACCCCCTATTTATAGCTTTTCACCAGCCAACTAATGGGCCTCTCCAAATCATCCCATTATGGCTTTATAAATCTAGACAACCAATTGTTAAACCTTAAAACGGGTATTCCTTTCAAGATCCAAATCTTTAATGTAACCACTATACGGAAAGATAATCATCATTTCTTTTCCAGTGGCATAGGTCTCACCACCTGATTCGACATAAGTCAAAAGTTATGACCTGTACAAGACTGAAAGGGGAAAAATGGTCACAAACAAAATTGGTAAAAACTATGAACATGTCTCACATCTCCATAAACAACATATCAAAATATGAGAATGATCCAACCCTCAGGGAATAAAATAAAAATATTTTACGACCCTCTGACCGGTAAAATATGGGCTATTACATTTAGAGCACTCTAATTCAAATTTGGGTTGCTCATTCTTCTAGTAGTGGCATGGAGGTGGCAAAAACTGGTTTTAACCGGGGTGTTATGGCGATCGGATTTTGGTGTGGATGAGGTTCAAGATGAGCTTCGTAGCGACGCTTTCGGATTTTGAATCAGAGAAGTGGAGCTCCGTATCACTCCTAGTTAGTGCACAAGATATTGGTTTACGTGGTATAGGTAATGGATTTGGAAGGGAAGAGGATTATGAGATAATTAAATAGGGTAAGTGTGGTAATTAAGGTAGTTTAATTATTTAAATAATCATCGAGCTGATAACATTCGTAACTTTTGGTTACGCGGTCAAAATTAGGCAACGTTTCTTCCTATGGACTTGTATTGAAGAGCTCCACGCTTTAGAGCTTGTTTGGACTGATTTGGCTAAGATGAGTGATATTGTCTCTCACTGGACTGTATTCGTTTAAATAGTATGGATTTGACGTTTTAAACTATTTTGACTATATTGCTAGACTTAGTTGACACTTATTTCAATTTGACTGTTATAGATATATTTTATTTGGTTTATTATTGTCATTTTGGATGTATTTATGCTTGTTTAGAAAGTTGTTTGACTATCAATTGCAAGTTTGAATAGTTGCTAAGTTTAGATTAAAACATCGTTCATATGTAATCTGCTACTAGAACATATTTCGTTCGTTAGGGTTTGGGGTTCTTATCGATCTTACGCACACGTTGGTGTATATCCGTTGAATGCACAAGGATGGTGACTCAATAGGCGAGATATATTCTCGAAGGATCTTCAGAGCGCTTGGATATATTTGAGGATAGAGCATCATTGGAGCTTGCGATGGGTTTGAAGACGATGACATTGGAGCTTATTGGTTGATCTACGCAGTGATGCGTTATTCGATGATGATGATTGCAGGATAGGAAGCAAAGCTGCTGCGATGGATTATTACTCCGAGATGCATAAAAGATGACTTTAAGTAGTATTAAGGTGACTATTAGAGTAAAAGATATGGGAGACACAGGATGATATCTTACGATATTTGATGACCGTCGGGGATAGTTAGCACATTGAGAAGATTTTAGACAAGAGCCTTATGGACAGTCTATGAGATGGATACTTCTGTGGAGAACGCATGCAAAAGAGTTATTAGTATTCGATACACTAGAACACCTTTGAGAGAGTGGCACAAGGACGGATCAGAGCCTGTCGATGTTTTGGATTGATCAGCCCATACCTTAGAGCCTGTTGACATTTTCGATTGGGTAGGGTTATCTACTATAGTCCATCGATATAGAATGTAGAGATAGTCTGGTAGAGCCAGTCTATGCTTTAGACCTACCGATGTTTTGGTAGATTGTGTTGCCAAAGTATTGGATATCATGTACTCTAAACAGAGAGTGAGTGAATGTGAGGATGGTTGATCGATTCTATGGTTGTTTACTCATTTATTACCATTTAGTACTTAAACATCTATCACACCCTTTTGAAATGTTTATGACATTATAACATGTATAGATTGTTATGTGCTAACTTTGTGGGTGCAGGGGCAGGTCAGGTATGATTCTCCACAACCTCAATGCCATATATACTATTACGGCTTTTATAGTACTTCAAATTTTTTTACCGCTCACAATGGAGTTTATCTAACCCAAGGTTTTATTTCCCTCCCATTACCTTGGGTGGTCATTAACGATGCTGATGTGCAGTCCAGGTGACAGGTATAGATATTATTCGGAGTTGCGCAGGTGTAGTAGAAGTAGGTTACATTTTGTCTATTTATATTTGTATCATTATAGTTTATTCCACCGTGTCACACTATGGATCCTTGACATTGTTATGTGTTTTGTTAGAGATAGTATATCAATTGAGTTTATTTAGGTCTTGTATAAACTTTATCATTGTTTTATATAACAGTATGAGCATGTATACCCTGATTATACAGTTTATATGGTTATTACTATCTCGCCCGTTTTATACATGTGATTTGATTAATATATGTAATTTAATGCACTGTGAGATATACGACAGGTTCTGTGATCATGTTTATATTTTATTCTCTTCTTTGTTTTCTCTTATATTCCCTTCTTTCCTTTCTCCTTTCCCTTCTTTTCTACTATTTCTTTCTTTTGACTTTCGCTTTACATCGATCGAGTGCTTTTACAACATGAATTTTTAGTTATGAGCAAAAGTGGTGTAAGGTGGGTCGTCACAGAATCATTATTTTTATATTGGGTCTTCATACATCACATTGAACATTGCATGCACATTTCCTGGGACCCCATCTCTATTAACCCATCACACAATGATCTATTGGGCATAAACATGCCATGCACATAGTTGACATCATACTTGATGCCAACTAAATCAATGCAATACCTAGTGAAAACCACCCTCATATGACCCTTCATCTTGGTTTTATGACATATTACTCTTAACACTCACCCCATGCACCAAAGCTATGTGCATTAACTATTATCTCCCTGGTTATTCCCTATGTGTATTTCCAGGTAAAACATGTTTCTAAACATGTTACCAATATGTAGATGATGAAATCAAACATGAACACATAATACAAGCATCACGCAATCATACTTAGTCATCCAATTAATCCAAGAGAAGCATATACATATTGCCATTTAAATCTAGAAAAGATATAAGAAGAAATACATTTTTTAATCAAAATATAAATAAATATATATAACAAAAAGGAGAATCTTGCCATTCTCCAACGGCTCACAAAAACAGATTATGAAGAAATGGCTACATAATTTATGCGCACTCATAAGCATGACAATGTAAGAAAATAAGCTGACAAACAAAAAAAACAGCAAGAATCAAGCAACACTGGAGAGCCTAAAGTTTATTTATTGGCCTGGAACAGATATAAGAAGAAATACATTAAACCGTCATATAACAATACTATTTGTATCTCATATTTTCTTGGTCTAAAATTTATTTATATCCAGAGGATACTTACTAATCAAAACCCTATCATATATTTATAAATTCATTTATTACTGTGAGCTTATTATTAGAGGTACTTAGGGTACCTCTTGAATCTTAATTCTCCTTACATAATCTCTTCATATAAATATATGAATCATAGTTTTAGCTTAGAGAATTAGATAGAAATAAGTGGTTCAACACATGAATCGCTCATTGCATCACTTGCACTTTTATAGGAAATAAACATAAGCATGAATTCTCCTTGATCTTGCGCCATATTCCCATTAAAAACCCTACCTCACAATAATATAACTTAAATATATAGTTTTTGATTTTTAGATCTAGTAATCCATTTATTCACAATAATCATTCATACCCATCAAACAACATCATGAAATGCCAAATCAGGTTAACTTGCATTCATAATTCATATACACAGTCCATTTATATGTAATAATATAAATATATTAAGAAGGCTGCCTCATATAGCTCTTAATGCCATATATAAAATGATTCATACTCACCAATAATCTTTCTCATCTTGTTCCAATGATTCCTAGATTTTTCTGTTTAATCCTTGGTCATTTCTATAGCTTCCTTAATATTTTGTACTCAAGTAAAAAATGAGAATATTTTTTCCCTAGAGGATATACCCTACTGGTTTTTATGATGGCCTATTAGGGTTTTATCCTAGCTAAGAAAAGTCTATTTTATCCCTAAACTAACTGTAAATCAATCATTTTTACATTTAACCTTTTGGTGATCCTAACTACTAATTGATTCTCTGGCATCCCCTTTTATTTTTACCTAGCATGCTTATTTCTATTTTTGTTAATTAACTCATCATGCCATTTGCATGACTAGGTTACCACAGGTGGCCCTTTTATTTTTACTTGAAAGAGATATATTTTCATGGTCATTATTTATATATAATCTACATTTGAATACAATAGGTTTTCTAAACATTTCCTAGTTACAAACCGGTCATATATAATGCATATTTCATGAATACCTTCATATTAAATTATCTCAATAAATTTTATTTTAGCCAATATCATGTTTATATAATTATTTATTATACTCAAACTGACGTATATTTTGCACTCAGCATTTATATAAACTTATTTCTAGGTTAACTCGTGTATCAATCATGCACAATGCACATATATATCATGCACACACAATGTATCATTATTATTATTATTTATCCTAGACAAATATATATATATATATGTATATTCAAAGAAATTAATTCTTCAATTAGTATATTTAGTAAGTATAAATTCAGGGTCATCACATACACCCCTCCTTTTAGAAATTGTGTCCCACAATTTTCTCATACTTGATCAAGTATCCTTCATTCAATTAAAACTTCACTTTTTACAGAAATTTTTTACAATTTTAAAACAAATTTACATAAATCACACATATTTGAACATTTCACTCGTACTTGTGAAATCTTTATGACATAAACAAAATAAATATTACAAATGATACATTTTCACTTAATAAATCATTAAACATGTCAAAACACACATTTTTATATTAATTATTAATTACAACAACTTCATCTTTTATAGTTTACACAGTATTACATGTTTTGCACCTAGTATTTAATAATTGTTTTGTTAACTAATTATTTACAATTATTCTTATCAAACTATCATTAAGGTGGTTTTACACATAAATTTTTCTACATGAGAAAACATTTACTCTTTTTATTTCAATAAAACTTGTTAATATTTTGATTGTTTTAAATACCCAATTTCTCATAAAAATTCATTATTATACCTTTTAGCTCAAATTTCACAATTAATCACATCAGCCTCAACTTAATCACTTAAGTGTGATTAAATTCCACCATTAAACCACAAAACACCGATTTATCTAATTAATTAAGTCAAATAACAAGATAATGATTTATTCAACTTAATTATTACCCTGAATATTATCTTTTAATTGATTATCGATTATAGCATGTACTGTCTGAAACTCATGTTGTTACACCTACGGTAGTATCCTCAAAGATAATGATATAGTAATATTGAGATAGAACGTTTACGCAAAAGTATGAATCCTTTAAACCACCATTTGACTAATTACTAATGACTAAGAGTAGGCTTCCAACTACTCACTATTCCATAAGGAGGTAAATTATTTCTGCATAGCCACTTGAGACCTTATTACCAATATAAGGTAAGGGTGGACCCTTTTGATCACTTAAGTCTCAAAGCAGCCCTGTCAATCACTTAATACCTTACAGGGTGGTTTACCTAAAACTAATATAAATTAGAGAACACAAGTTACTAAGTCCTGATAATTTGAGGCTTCCCTCATTCATGCATATATGCAAGCCTCTCATAAGGCGAGAGATAGTAAGATGTCACTTATTACCTGCAAGATAGATAAACGACATCTCGACATTTACGACCTTCCCTTTGCAGACCCCTGTGTTACTATCTAGCTGACCTTATTGGATAATCCCCAAGTCACTTAATACTTCCTGCATGATAGGTAGACCTATGTTACCTCCATAACTGTCATTTAATACCTTATCCCAAGGAAGACTCCATCCCTAGTCACTTACTACCTAGAGGAGGCGGACCATCGTGAAGATTTTCGATCTCATACCCAATTAGTCATTTAATACTTCTTATTTAAGGGGAGGTGAGCTACATTGAAACACCCCATCTCCGTTAAGGTCACTCACAAATGGAATGCCTTAACTTTGGTGGAGCATTTTAGGTAAAAGATGCAGATAAATTACAAGAAAGACAAATAAAGCAGTGGAAAATAAAGTCATTTTATAAACAATATGGTTCAGTCAAGCTTTTACAACAGTTGTCTCAATCATACTTAAAAGTAGTACATAGAACTTCTGTCTTGATCTAAAAACTTCCAAATATAAAAGAAGCATAAAAACAACAATGATATTCCCCAATAAAGCATGAACCAGTCATAGCAGTGGAAGAGAGAGTCCAAAGCAATACATCGACTATCTTCGAGCTTGGAAAGAAAACTGAGCTAATTGGTAACATTCCCCCCCGGTGAACCTAGGGGGGAAATGGAAGAAAAGAGGCGAAACAAAACTAGGTCAGGCATAAGTCTGGTAAGTCCAGTGACTTTCAGCATATAAACAGGAAAAAGCATCATGACATGAATAAACTGCATATAAGACAATACCGTGAGAACAAGGATAACATGATAACATAGGATAAGTATAAGGTATGATAAGGCAAGATAAACTGAATGCGCTTCTACTCTTTCTCTGCTTTACTACTACTTTGTTATTCTGATTTCTATATCTATCTCTGCACCACCTAACTAGTGTCCCCACTAGTAATATGTATAAAATGATAACGTGATCCCAATCCCCGTACTTGTGGTAGCCTTCAGGCGTACATCTATCGTGAGGATTCCACCTCAACCTGCCTAATTGCCATGAACATGTTAGATGTACCCTTACTACCCTATCGATCGGCTCCCTACTTGTATTAATTTCTCTTGTGTCTGTGTCAATCGGCCCTCCCTCGCATGTAGATACCCTATGCTGGTCCCACCATAAGATGTATCAATCCTTATGATAGCAACCCGACACGATTCAAGATGCACAGTGTATAACTACTGGTACCTAGTGACTTCTTTTTCCCACTCCGGAGTAAGTGCAGGCCCATAAACCGTCGGAACCTACACTGATGTACTCCCTGCCGCTGTTTCGACCGCTTATAATCAGCCTAGTAATCGTGCCCCACCCTGCATAGTTTCAGGGTACCATGATACATCTATGTGGGTTATTGCTGAAATGGGTCCCCGCTACTAGGGTTTCCTGCTGGTTAACCTTGTGGGCCTATATATACAAATATTACCCACCTACACGAGATGTCACTTAACCCTCCCATCGATTCAAGCACGTTTATTGTAACACCCCGTATTTTCTATGAACATAAAGTAACAAAACAAAGTATACTTAATTTGTAAGAGAAGAATTAGGGAAAATGGGTTATGCCATTGCGTTCTTCTCAGATTTCTGCTTGAGATAGAGTCCGAGTTTGAGTAAATCGGACTCCGTATGAAGAAGTTATGGCACTTGGAAGTTTTAGGAATTTAAAATAAAAATCAGCCCGAATTCAAATTCAAAATTCCAAAATTCAAATCACATATCTGGGTTGGGTGGGAAAATTTCCGCCCAAGACCCAGGTCGACCAGGGGGTCGACCTGGGTAGAACAGGTTGACCATGGGGTTGACGTTGGGATCGACCTCCCCCCTTTTCCAGATCCGTGGGCAGATTCGTTTTTCTGCATTTAGACGCCCGTTCTGACCAGATTCGTTGCTCCTAAGCTATTTAAACACCCCCAAACCTCACTTTCTCTCCACACAATTTCGTTACGCCTATACTCTGTCCTAATTCATATTAATATAAATCAATGGCGTCGTTACTCTGTTGAAACCTAAGCTAGAACAAGTGCTCCTTCTTCTTCCAATCTGAATAGGATTAAAAGAGAACAACTACAACCCTTTTTCTTTTCGAATCCAACCAAGGTGAGTACAGTTATTTTCAGATATGAAATTTAATTATGATCTTGACATGGTTATAAATCTGAATTGGAGATTATGCATATTCATGTTTATCAGATCTGTTTTTCTATGTAGATCTATCATATTCCTGTTTATCAGATCTGTTATTCTGTGTAGATCTATCTTATCCCTGTTTATCAGATCTATTTTCTGTGTAGATCTATCTTATTAATTGTAATTATTCTGTATCTCTTCCTTCCTTCTATTCTATAGCCGGTCTACCATGAGCCTGAGCCAAATCTCATAAGAGATTGACGCACGAACGCTAAATTTGGGGAAATAATGAATGATGCATAATTGGACATGACTGATTTGTGACTGATTTAAGAAAAGGGCATATGTTGTAATTTAAGATCTAGATCTAGGCATACTATATATGACGGTTTATGATTTGGAAGAAGGAGAATTATTGTATGACAACATATGACTTGTAATTTGGGAACATAATGCATGTTATAATTCAAGATCTGATTTTGAGGAAATAATACATGTTGTAATTTAAGATCTAGATTTGGGGGCATATTTTATATGACGATTTATGACTTGGAAGAAAAAGGATATATGATTTAGGCGTAAAAGATCTATATTAAAATAGGATAATTATTAATTATGAATACACCTAAATGGGGATTTTGGTTATTTGACATACGCTAAAATCAAAGGCTATAATTTGGCATAATTCATATTGTATATCATGATTTGGGGTTTTTGGAGAATATTCTGTACTATGTAAATTTAACTAGAAATCTGGGGCATATGTTATATTGTGAATTATGACCATAATTTGAGCATGTAAAATTAGGCTTAATTTTATGATTAAGCCAATTATGTCAATGGAATTTGAACGGATGATTAAATCTGTTAAATCGCCTAATCTGCTAAATCTGTTGAAACTAAATACGATAATTTGGGGTATGAAAATCTGTAGACTCGATCTAAATTTGAGCAAAACATGTTAGTAGAACTTTAGATAATCTGCTGTAACTTGTAAAGAAGTTAATTTGTTGAATTGGCATAATTAGTCTGATATTGGCATAATCTATAAATGAATACTTTAGCTAAAATAAGAATGCTGAGACACGAGGTTAGACTCTGTTTGTGGTAGAAGCCTGCCCGGACCCAACTGGCTTAACCAGCAATCGCAAACTGTTAGTCTAATGTAAGAGGTCATAGGCATAAAGATGCTTAGACATGAGGTTAGGTCTGGCTTATGGTAGAAGTCTGCCTGGAACCGCCCGGCACATCCAGCGGCCCCAAGCTACCAACCTAATGTGAGTGGTCTGTGCATTAATATTTAATTAATGCAAATCTAAGATAAATATGATGCCTAAAACGTATTGGGTAGATAAGGTTAAATCAACTGGACTGATGAATCTAATAAACCCGTTTGAAAATCTGTAGGCCCAATACAAGGTTATGTGAAACAATCTGTAAGTCTGTTAATCTGTATATATGATCCGTTAGTCTGAAAACTTGTTAACTTGTATGTCTGAACTGAGAACTAGTTAATCTGAACTTTGTACATCTGAAATCTGTAAGCGATTTAATCTGAAATCTATTAGTCTGGGGACACAAGGTTAGGAGGGGTAATTACTTGTGTCATCTGTTGTTTGGGACCCATATTAGTCAGTAACCCTTTTTGGTATCAAAACTATGACCCAACACTAGGTAGGGGTCCAGGGCACGCTTATTGAATTAATTGTAAGAGGTTCACTCTGATGATGGCGAGGGGTGTTGATAGCGCATTCCAACCGGCTCATGTGCGTGCATGGGTTCGATCTTCTCTGAGGATGTAAGACACCATGACATCTGTAAATAGGCATGTGTCTATAGGTTGCCACTTTAGGGAGTGATACACCCTTCTGTGGGGCCGACACATGCTATTTATGTATTATGGAGCCGATCGCTTAGGGTAGAATTTAGGGTACACTTAGTTCTGTCTGTTTCTGTTGGGGTACCGTCTGTTTCTGTTGGGGTACCGTATGTTTCTATTGGGGTGGTAACACATGTCTGTTTCTGTGTGGTACTGTCTGATGCGGTGGTAAAACCCCATTACTAGTGTACACCTAATTCTAACATTCTGTTTCCGTAGGGAATATTTTGTTTCCGTCTCTGATTCCGTTTCTACTTCTGTTTCTATACCGTCTGTCTCTATTCAGGTGGTAAAGGCCTATTACTAGCATTCTGTTTCTGTAACCGTCTGTCTCTGTTCGGGTGGTAAAGGCCCATTACTAGCATTCTGTTTCAGTACATCTGTCTCTGTTAGGGTGGTAAAGGCCCATTACTAGCATCGTGTTTCTAAAGAGATCGTTCTGTTTTCTATTTAGATATTAGAACAACAACTAATTCCGTTATACTAGTATAAGTGCAGAGAAGTAAAAACCGAGTAAGAAGCTTAGTTTAGCCTATATCATTCTGTCTCTTCTGTTAACCTGCTACTCCTGTTACTGTTATCTCTCATCCAGTTTTATTTACATGTCATGATACTGTTATCTGTTTATATGCTAAAAGTCACTGGACTCACCAGAATTATGTCTAACCTAGTTTGTTTCACCTCTTTTCTTCCGTTCCCCCCTCCCCCAGGTTCTCAAGGTGGAAACATATGAGCTTGATTCAGGTTCCATCTGCTTGAAGTGCTAGAAGTGCTTGAAATATTGCTTGGCTTTGATTGTACCTATTTATGGCATTCTCTGTTGGGGATTATGGCTTTAAAATTATGCATTCTGAAGATTTTTTTATAAGACTGATATTTGTGTACTTGGGTTTTGGTATTGTGATGTAACCAAACTTATTTCTGTTTCTGCTGTAATAAAGTTATAAATTTTTCAAGTACTACTTTTCATATTTGTCTTGTAAATTTCTGTTCTGTTTACTTATAACGTTCCATCGAAGTTAAGGCATTCCCTTTGTGAGTGACCTTAATGGAAGTGGGGTGTTAGACTTGGTATCAGAGTTGAAGGTTACTAGATTTGATAAAAAAAAATTGAAAACTATTTTCAAAAAGGTTTTAAAAAGGAAGTATTTTCAAAAGTAAAGTTTATTTTGAAAAACATAATCCCCAAAAGCCATATATCTATCTTTCGAATTCTCCGTTTTGAATCTCTTCATTTTCTTTTCAGCATGTCTGGGTTACCCGAGATACCCGAGGGCATACCGATACCAACTTGGTTCAGAAGGTATCTGGAGGCTTGGGCCACAGCCGCAGGCCCAGCAGACGTTCCTCCTCCTCCTCCCCCTCCCCATGTTGATACTTTTTTGAAGATATGCAAGGACTTTCGGGCAATGGGCGGGAAACCTTTTCACAGATCAGAGACGTTTGTTGAAGCTTGGAATTGGCTTAAGGAGGTGGAAGATTTGTTTGGTATCTTCGAGATAGAAGATGGAAGGAAGGTCCAATTAGCTGCTTAGTTAATGAAGGACGAAGCCTTGTTTTGGTGGGAGGTCACGAATGGAGAGCGTCTGGTAGAGACATGGATGGATTTCATGCATAGGTTCGAGATGAAATTCCTCTCACGAGGGGAAGAGAATCTATACATGGAGAGGTTATTAGCATTGAAGCAAGGGAATTCATCAGTGGAGGAGTACGTAAACAAGTTCAATCAGTTGGCGAGATTCGGCTTAGACTTGGTGAACACACCTGAGAAGAATGCCCTGAAATTCGTTAAAGGTTTGAATGAGCCGCTACATGGGTTGGCTGTGACCCACATTCCTATGGGGGCTACCTTCGAGAAATTGGTTGACATGGCGTTAATGCATGAAGAGGAAGCCAAAAGTGAGAAGAAAGAGGAAAAGCTCGAAGGACCACAGAACAAGAAAGCGTGGCCCAAAAAGGAAACACAAAAGAAGGATGAAAAGTATGAAGATAAGAAGGAGAAAAAAAGTGCTTTACTTGTGGAAGCTTGACTCATCTGAACAAGGATTGTAGAAAGAGGAAGGGCGCTTCCTTCAAATGTGGAGAAATGGACACTTCACTAGGGACTTCCCGAAGAAACGTGGGCAAGGGCAGAGGGCAGAACCTACTTCTGGAGGGCAGGCGAATGCTCACGTGACTGGTAGATAGGGTAGAGACAGGAAAATTTCTGTAGAAGGTTTAATTTCCTTATCTGATTATTGAGATAAAACTCTTTTTGATTTTGGAATTTTGATTCTGTAATTGAGACTCTGCACTTTAATACTAGTCTTGTTTCTGATCCCGCTATGGTCTCAAACCCCATAATGGTTACGACTTATATGTTTGTGATAAGTTGGGGGTTTGAAGGTATCTGTGTTAAGCGTTAAGTTGACTGTGATGCATACATTCTGGTTTTTGTGGGGTATGGTGGGGTTTTATCATGCTTAATTTCCTAAGAATCATTTGATAATCTGATATGTACCAGTAGTCTATAAGTATCTGAATATTTCTGAAGAGGATAGAGGTTTTTACTCTAAGCGTGAAGTATATTTCCAGTTTTGACATTGTTTAATGGGAGTAATTCTCTGAGTGTCAATCTGATGTTGATTTCGGTCTTCGGGGTTGATACTTAGGGATTTATTCTCTTAACCGATGTCTAATGGGAACAGAACTTTTGTACTTGCTTCTATCACTCGGTTGTATCCTATCGATCGATTCTTCGACCTTTAGGTAGAAACTAATGGGTGTAAACATGTGTTTGAGACAAGTTATGTTTGATGGTTGAAATTGGTTTCTAGTGGTTGATCGTGGATGCATATACACACACTAGGCACTAGATCGGCTCAAAAACACTCTCATACTGCATATGGATGTGTGTGCGTTTTTCAATTTTTGTGGATGCAAAATGATTGACTCAACATGTAACACCCCGTATTTTCTGAGAATATTAAACTAACAAATTAAAGAATACTTAATTACAAATGTGAGAATTAAGGGAAACAGGTTACACCATTGCGTTCGTCTCGTAATTCTGCTTGAGATAGAGTCCGAGTTTGCGTAAAACGGACACCGTATGAAGGAGATATGGACGAACGAAGTTAGGCGGAAAACCGGAAGTCGACCAGAATGCACTGGCGCACTTCACAAGTGCTCCAGTACAAAAATGCACTGGTGCACCTGCCAGGTGCGCCCATGTCGGGCTAAAGACTAGCACAGATTTCTGGAGTGTTCTGATTCGAACAATGAGTCATTGCTGAGTCATTAGGGCTGAGGTGTTATCCTATCTTGACTGGATGGTCTTGATTGCTTCTAGGGTTAATCTGACGGCTCTATATTAATTAAAACTCTATATAAGCAACCTAACTCTCAACCTAAAATCACACTAATTCATTCCAAGAGCCTCCATGCCGTCAATGGTGATCCTAGAATAGTTGTCATCTCTTTCAACTAGAAAGCAAGATTAAAGCTACGAATCAAATCAAATCTAAATTAGAAGAACAACTAGTCTACTTCAAGGGAAAGCTATTCAGTTTCAGAATACAGATCCCAGAAATCAAGATTTTCCTTTTGTTTGTAAGTGTAGTTATCTTTCAGATGTGAATAAATTAAAGACATGATTTGTAATGAATTATAAAATAGAATTGTACCAAGTTGTATGTGATTCATGTCTATTCATGTCTATTCTATCATGTATGCCTATGAACTATTGTGGTTTATTGAACCTATCATGTTATGTAGAAATTGGTGAATGAATCTATTGATGTTGTATAGGAATTTGGGAATGAGAAACTATCATGTCATATGCAAGTTTGGCGATGCTATCATCTTATGAATACATGCAAGATTATAGGTTAAAACATGATTATGTAAACTTATATGTTTAGATCTACAATCTTATATGTTAGATCCATAGGCCTCTATGTTAGATCTATGTTAGCATGATTCAACCCCTATGCAAGTTCACCACTACATGTCTAGTTAAGTTTTGGTAGTTTTATGTAAAACTATTATTTTATGATTCATGTTGCATAGATCTAGTTTGCAAGTTCATAATTAAAAGTATATTATGCCAAGTTCATGTGACACATCTGTAGTGAGATCCATATTTTTGTATGATGTTGGAATGTTGCAAGTTCCTCTTTTTCCCCTTTTAATTTATAACTTAGGCTAAAATGTCGAGCCTAACATTCTATGAAACTTTGCGAACGTACAACGGGGGTAACGTTGGGGGAAAACATGAAACTACATGTAATTGACAAATTTGGCTCATAACCATGTAAATGGTATGGCATTGAAATGGTATAATTTACATACCAAAAATTATGAATTTGATTTATAAGAAAAGTGGGCCATGACAATAAATTGTTGACAAATTTACATATAAGCACAAAAGGATAAATATGTAAATTTAGAAAAGACGAATATGCCTAACCCGAGGTTAGACTGAGTTGTGGTGTAAAACTGCCCGGAACCGACCGGCACATCCAGTGACCACAACAATACCTGTCTAATGTGGGTGGTAAGTGCATTGAGCCTAAAAAGGACCCGAGGTTAGACTGAGTTGTGGTGTAAAACTGTCCGAAACCGACCGACGCATACAGTGACCACAACAATACCTGTCTAATGTGAGTGGGTGGTGCTTTAATAAAGCTAAGTCAAGATTGGTAGGGTTAAGTCAATTAAGGAAACACTTAACCAATACATCATGTTAACTAAACAAGTGGGTGAGGTTAAGTAAATTTAGAACACTTAACCGTTATGACATGTTAATTAGACAAGTAGGTGAGGATAAGTAAATTTAAAACACTTAACCGTTATAACATGTTAATTAGACAAGTGGGAGAGGTTAAGTAAATTTAGAAACACTTAACCAATATAACAAGATGAATGACTAGCGTTAAGTTAATAGGAAACATTTAACCAGTATAGCATGATGAATGGTTAGGGTTAAGTAATAAGAAACACTTAACCAATATAACTTGATTTATGGAAAGGTTAAGTTTAAATAAGAGGGAAACACTTAACCAATATAACTTGATTTATGGTAGGGTTAAGTTAACACAAGAAGGAAACACTTAACCAAAGTAACATGACATGTAGGTGGGTTAAGTTATCTTGAATTGATTGATGACACTTAATCAATACAACAAGATGAATGCGTAGGGTTAAGTTAACAAGAAACACTTGACCAATATAACTTGATGAACGAATGGGGTTAAGTTAATAGGAAACACTTAAACGATCCAACATGATAAGTGAGGAGGGTCAAGTTAATAAGAAACGCTTAACCAACATGACTTGATGAATGAGTGGGTTAAGTTAACATGAACGGACGACACTTAACCAATATGACGTAATGTGCGGGATGGTTAAGTATATATCGGGTTGGTGGGTAATATTAGTAAATATAGGCCCATAAAACTTAACCATTAAATAAACATGCTTGAATCAGTGGAAGGGTGAAGTACATATCGGGTTGGTGGGTAATATTAGTAAATATAGGCCCACAAAACTTAACCATTAAATAAACATGCTTGAATCAGTGGAAGGGTTAAGTACATATCGGGTTGGTGGGTAATATTAGTAAATATAGGCCCACAAACTTAACCGTTAAGTAAACATGCTAGAATCGGTGGAAGGGTTAAGTGCATCTCGTGTAGGTGGGTAATATTTGTATATATAGGCCCACAAACTTAACCAATAAGAAACCCTAGTAACGGGGACCCATTTCAGCAGTAACCCACATAGATGTATTATGGTACCCTGAAACTAGGCAGGGTGGGGCACGATTACTGGGCTGATTATAAGCGGTCAAAATAGCGGCAGGGGGTACGTCAGTGTAGGTTCCGACGGTTTACGGGCGTGCACGTATTACGAAGTGGGAAAAAGCAAGCACTGGGTACCAGTAGTTATACATTGTCCATCTTGAATCGTGTCGGGTTGCTATCATAAGGATTGATACACCTTATGGTGGGACCAGCACAGGGTATCTACACGCAAGAGAGGGCCGATTGGCACAGACACATGGAACTTTAATACAAGTAGGGAGCCGATCGATAGGGTAGTAAGGGTACATCTAACATGTTCATGGCAATTAGGCTGATTGAGGTGGAATCCTCGTGATAGATGTACACCTGAAGGCTACCACAATTATGGAGATTGGGATCACGTTATCATTTTATACAGATTACTAGTTGGGTGAATAGTTAGGTGGTGTAGAGATAGATATAAAAATCGGAATAACAAGGTAGTAGCGAAGCAGAGAAGGAGTGAACGCATTCAGTTTACCTTGCACTTATCTTATCTTTAGTTATCTTGTTTTTATGGTATTGTCCTATTTTCAGTTTATTCATGTCATGATCCTTTATCTTGTTTGCATGCTGAAAGATCACTGGACTTACCAGACTTATGTCTGACCTAGTTTGTTTTTCGCCTCTTTTCTTCCGTTCCCCCCCCAGGTAGACAGGGAGGGAATAACTCAGCCTAGCTTGGACCTCTTCTCTTTCCAAGCTTGAAGATTAGTTCGTGTATTGCTTTGGAATCTCTCTCTTCCACTGCTATGGATGGTTCATGCTTTATTGGGGAATAACATTGTTTTTATGCTTCTTTTATTCTTGGAAGTTTTTAAATCAAGACAGAAGTTCTATGTATTACATTTAAGTATGACTGAGGAAATTGTTTTAAAAGCTTGACTGAATTAAGTTGTTTATAAAATGATTTTAATTTCCACTGATTTATTTGTCTACCTTGTAATTTATCTGCCTCTTTTACCTATAATGCTCCACCGGAGTTAAGGCGTTCCCTCTGTGAGTGACCTTAATGAAGACGGGGTGTTTCACATCACATGGATGTTGCATTTGAATGAATGGTTGTGCACTCATATAAAGGTGATGTGTATCAAATAGGATTTCTTGCATACATAAGTGGACTCATGGCACTAACATAATTCGCATTAAGGAGGTCAACTGAATGAGTAGACCGCCTGATCTTTGCATTAGATAAGAGACATATACACACACTTTTGCATATGTTCATACAAAATTAGAAGTTTTCTAAGGACAATGGATGCTTATGGATGATGGTTGAGTAGATGGGTGATTGGATGATAGGACACATTCTTCCTAAATTGAAGATTTCGGGGACGAAATCCTTTAAGGAGGGGAGAATGTAACACCCCGTATTTTCTGTGAACATAAAGTAACAAAACAAAGTATACTTAATTTTTAAGAGAAGAATTAGGGAAAACGGGTTATGCCACTGCGTTCGTCTCGGAATTCTGCTTGAGATAGATTCCGAGTTTGCATAAATCGGACTCTGTATGAAGAAGTTATGGCACTTATAAGTTTCAGGAATTTAAAATAAAAACCAGCCCGAATTCAAATTCAAAGTTTCAAAATTCAAATCACACATCTGGGCTGGGTGGGAAAATTCCTGCCCAGGACCCAGGTCGAACTGGGGGTCGACCTGGGTAGAACAGGTTGGCCACAGGGTCGACCTTGGGGTCGGCCTTCCCCCCCTTTTCGAGATCCGTGGGAAGACTCGTTTTTGTGCATTTAGACGCTCATTCTGACCAGATTCGTTGCTCCTAAGCTATTTAAACACCCCCAAACCTCACTTTCTCTCCACACAATTTCATTACGCCTATACTCTGTCCTAATTCATATTAATATAAATCAATGGTGTCGTTACTCTGCTGAAACCTAAGCTAGAACAAGTGCTCCTTCTTCCAATCTGAATAGGATTAAAAGAGAACAACTACAACCCTTTTTCTTTTAGAATACAACCAAGGTGAGTACAGTTATTTTCAGATATGAAATTTAATTATGATCTTGACATGGTTATAAATATTAATTGGAGATTATGCATACTCTTGTTTATCAGATCTGTTTTTCTGTGTAGATCTATCCTATTCCTGTTTATCAGATTTGTTTTTCTGTGTAGATCTATCTTATCCCTGTTTATTAGATCTATTTTCTGTGTAGATCTATCTTATTAATTGTAACTATTCTGTATCTCTTCCTTCCTTCTGTTCTATAGCCGGGCTACCACGAGCCTGAGCCAAATCTCATAAGAGATTGACGCACGAACGCTAAATTTGGGGAAATAATGAATGATGCATAATGGGACATGACTGATTTGTGACTGATTTAAGAAAAGGGCATATGTTATAATTTAAGATCTAGATCTTGGCATACTATATATGACGGTTTATGATTTGGAAGAAGGAGAATTATTGTTTGACCACATATGACTTGTAATTTGGGAACATAATGCATGTTATAATTCAAGATCTGATTTTGAGGACATAATACATGTTGTAATTTAAGATCTAGATTTGGGGGCATATTTTATATGACGATCTATGACTTGGAAGAAAAAGGACATATGATTTAGGCGTAAAAGATCTATATTAAAATAGGATAACTATTAATTGTGAATACGCCTAAATGGGGATTTTGGATATTTGACATACGCTGAAATCAAAGGCTATAATTTGGCATAATTCATATTGTATATCATGATTTGGGGTTTTTGGAGAATATTCTGTACTATGTAAATTTAACCAGAAATTTGGGGCATATGTTATTTTGTGAATTATGACCATAATTTGAGCATGTAAAATTAGGCTTAATTTTATGATTAAGCGAGGCATGTCAATGGAATTTTAAGGGATGATTAAATCTGTTAAATTGCCTAATCTGCTAAATCTGTTGAAACTGAATACGATAATTTGGGGTATGAAAATCTGTAGGCTCGATCTGAATTTGAGTAAAACATGTTAATAGAACTTTGGATAATCTATTGTAACTTGTAAAGAAGTTAATTTGTTGAATTGGCATAATTAGTCTGATATTGGCATAATCTATGAATGGATACTTTAGCTAAAATAAGAATGCTAAGACACGAGGTTAGACTCTGTTTGCGGTGGAAGCCTGCCCGAACCCAACCGGCTTAACCAGCAACCCCAAACTGTCAGTCTAATGTGAGAGGTCGTAGGCATAAAGATGCTTAGACATGAGGTTAGGTCTGGCTTGTGGAAGAAGTCTGCCCGGAACCGCCTGACACATCCAGCGGCCACAAGCTACCGACCTAATGTGAGAGGTCTGTGCATTAATATATAATTAATGCAAATCTAAGATAAATATGATGCCTAAAACGTATTAGGTAGATAAGGTTAAATCAACTGGACTGATGAATCTAATAAACCCATTTGAAAATCTATAGGCCCAATACAAGGTTAGGTGGAACAATCTGTAAGTCTGTTAATTTGTATATCTGATCCGTTAGTCTGAAAACTTGTTAACTTGTATGTCTGATCTGAGAACTAGTTAATCTGAAATCTGTAAGCAAGTTAATCTGAAATCTGTTAGTCTGAGGACACAAGGTTAGGAGGGGTAATTAATTGTGTCATCTGTTGTTTGGGACCCATATTAGTCAGTAACCCTTTCTTGTATCAAAACTATCACCCAACACTAGGTAGGGATCCAAGGCACGCTTACTGAACTAATTGTAAGAGGTTCACTCTGATGATGGCGAGGGGTATTGATGGCGCATTCCAACCAGGTCATGTGCGTGCATGGATCCGATCTTCTCCGTGGATGTAAGACACTGTGACATCTGTAAATAGGTCTGTGTCTATAGGTTGCCACTTTAGGGAGTGATACACCCTTCTATGGGGCCGGCACAGGGTATTTATGTATTAGGGAGCCGATCGCTTGGGGTAGAATTTAGGGTACACTTAGTTATGTCTGTTTCTGTTGGGGTACCGTCTGTTTCTGTTGGGGTGGTAACACCTGTCTGTTTCTATGTGGTACCATCTGATGGGGTGGTAAAGGCCCATTACTAGTGTATACCTAATTCTAACATTCTGTTTCCGTAGGGAATATCTGTTTCCGTCTCTAATTCCGTTTCTACTTCTGTTTCTATACCATCTGTCTCTGTTCGGGTGGTAAAGGCCTATTACTAGCATTCTGTTTCTGCAACCGTCTGTCTCTGTTCGAGTGGTAAAGGCCCATTACTAGCATTCTATTTCGGTACATCTGTCTATGTTAGGGTGGTAAAGGCCCATTACTAGCATCATGTTTCTGAAGAGATCGTTCTGTTTTCTGTTTAGATATTAGGACAACACCTAATTCCGTTATACTAGTACTAGTGTAGAGAAGTGAAAACCAAGTAGGAAGCTTAGTTTAGCCTATATCATTTTGTCTCTTATGTTAACCTGCTACTCCTGTTACGGTTATCTCTCATCCAGTTTTATTTACATGTCATGATATTGTTATCTGCTTATATGCTGAAAGTCACTGGACTCACCAGAATTATGTCTGACCTAGTTTGTTTCGCCTCTTTTCTTCCGTTCCCTCCCCCCTCCCCCCAGGTTCTTAGGGTGGAAACATATGAGCTTGATTCAGGTTCCATCTGCTTGAAGTGGTAGAAGTGATTGAAATATTGCTTGGCTTTGATTCTACCAATTTGTGGCATTCTCTGTTGGGGATTATGGCTTTAAAATTATGCATTCTGAAGAATTTTGTATAAGACTGATATTTTTGTACTTAGATTTTGGTATTGTGATGCAGCCAAACTTATTTCTGTTTCTGCTGTAATAAAGTTATAAAATTTTCAATTACTACTTTACATATCTGTCTTGTAAATTTCTGTTCTGTTTACTTATAACGTTCCACCGAAGTTAAGGCATTCCCTTTGTGAGTGACCTTAACGGAAGTGGGTTGTTACGTTTATTTAATGGTTAAGTTTGTGGGCCTATATGTGCTAATATTACCCACCAACCCGATATGTACTTAACCCTCCCGCACATTATGTCATATTGGTTAAGTGTTGTCCATTCATGTTAACTTAACCTACCCATTCATTATGTCATGTTGGTTAAGTGTTTCTTATTAACTTATCCCTCCTCACTTATCATGTTAGATTGGTTAAGTGTTACTTGTTAACTCAACCCCACGTGTTCATCATGTTGTATTGGTTAAGTGTCATCAATTAATCCAAGTTAACTTAACCCACCTACTCATCATGTTACTTTGGTTAAGTGTTACCTTCTTGTGTCAACTTAACCCTACCACAAATCAGGTTATATTGGTCAAGTGTTGCCCTCTTAACTTAACCTTACTGCAAATCAAGTTATATTGGTTAAGTGTTGCCCTCTTGTTTTAATTTAACCCTACCCATTCATCATGCTATACTGGTCAAGTGTTTCTCTTTAACTTAACCCTAGTCATTCGTGTTATATTGGTTAAGTGATCTTATTACTTTACCCTAGTCATTCATGTTATATTGGTTAAGTGTTCTTATTACTTAACCCTAGTCGTTCATGTTATATTGGTTAAGTGTTCCTATGAACTTAACCTAGTCATTCATCTTGTTCATTAGCATTAATTGATTTATTAATGCACCAACCTCTCACATTAGATATGTGTTGTTGCGGTTACTGGATGTGTTGGGCGGTTCCGGGCAGTTTTACACCACAACTCAATCTAACCTCGGGTTTTTCTTGGGCATGAATCACTAACCTCTCACATTAGATAGGTGTTGTTGTGGTTACTGGATGTGACGGGCGGTTCCGTGCAGTTTTACGCCACAACTCAATCCAACCTTGGGTTAGGCACATTCGTCTTTTCACTAATTTACATATGTATAGTTTATATGTAAATTATTCACAATTGTTGTCAATTTCAGATTATGCCATATTTTCCATAAATGTCCAAGTCTAGATTTATATGCTAATTATCCCAACCAGTCATATTCCAATTCTCAAGTTATGCCCAACAAAACCAGTTGCAAGTTATGGCCCCCAAGTTCAATTTCAAGTTATCACTCAAAATAGACTATACCTAATCTTCCCAAGTTTGCAATAATAGTCATGCCCCAATATTCCAATATACATTAGGCTTGGCGTGTTAACCAATGGTTATGCCCAATCCAGATTAATATTACAATTTACAGTTTGCGCCAAATCTAGATTTAATATTTCCATTTACCCCAAGTTTGCAACAAAGACAATTATGCCCCAAATCATAAGTTACAAAATTATGTTCCACCATTACCAAATAGACTATCCCCCAATACCCCCGCGCATGTACAATAAATTTCAGTCTAGATTCAAGGTTAATCTAGATTCATAAAATAAAAGGGGAAGAAAGAGGAACATAAACGAGAGTAGGCATAAAACAGGTGTTAAAATGGTAGACCTGTCAAATATAATATTATGGGCCTAAGTGGATTACAGATCTATTAGAGTTGAGGTATAACAAAGATAGATCTGAAACAAACTAGCAGAAATAACCTCATAAACATATAGATCTGATATAAATAATATCATGAACCTAAAAGGGATTATATATCGATGTCCAACAAAGCTAGGTATGATTGAATAATAACCTCCTAGGCTTGTAAATCATTGATTCAATAGAAAGATAGGAATTAATCTAAAAGGTTTGTCTTATCATCAAGCATGGACTTAGATCTATTTCATTATATGCCAAAATCACTATTAGGTGTTTAATTCTGAAAATAACTTGAACTTACATGTTTACAGTTCAATTTACGCCTCAAATCCCAAGTTATATGTCCAATATACTTTATGCCTCAAATCTCAAGTCATATGTCCAATACTTTATGCCTCAAATCTCAAGTCATATGTTCGATACACTTTATGTTTTGAATACAACATGTGTTATGTCCTCAAATCAGTTACAACTCAATTATGCCCAATTATACATGATTTAATACTTCTCCCAAATTTTAGCGCTGGTCATGTCCAAATCATATTTTATGCCCAATTTTATTTCCAACGTGCGTTCATCTCTTATGAGATCTGGCTCAGGCTCGCAGTAGCCTGGCTATAAAACAAAAAGGGGAAAAAAGAAAGAAGAGACAAAGAATGAACATAATATTATCATGGACATAATATTATCAAATGAGATAGATCCAAAGGATATAGAAAGACAGTTAGAAATAGGCATAATCTCAGATCCAGATTTATTACAATGTCAGAATCACAATTATCTTTTATTTCTGAAAGTAACGTGAACTTACAAATTATAGAACGGTCGTGAATTCTAGGATCTGTATTCTGAAACTGAATAGCTCTTCGTTGAAGTAGACTATTTGTTCTTCTAATTTAGATTTGATTTGATTCTTAGAAATTAGTTGTTGAAGTCGTTGGATTAGCCTTTGAATCTCTACTAGAATTCTAACTTGATTCTACTTGAGCAGCATAACCCCTTCTTTGATTTATTTTTATATGAATTAGGGTATAGTATAGGCAAAATGAAGTTGTGTGGAGAGAAAGTGAGGTTTTGGGTGTTTAAATAGCTAAGGAGTAACGAATCTGGTCAGAACGGGCATCTAAATGCAGAAAAACGAATCTATCCACGGATCTGGAAAAGGGAGGGATCGACCCCATAGTCGACCTGTGTAACCCAGGTCAACCCCCTGGTTGTAACACCCCACATCCGCTAAGGTCACTCACAAAGGGAATGCCTTAACTTCAATGGAGCATTATGGGTACTGGAACAGAAATATTACAAGACAGACATATATAAAACAACGGAAGGTAAAGTAGAAGTACTTCAAATCATTTATTAAATATAATTGTTTACAACAAAAGCCCATCAACTTCCAATACCCAATTACATAGCTAAAATATCTGTCTTGCTCAAAAACAAAGAAGCATGAAAATAAATTGTAGTATTCCCCAATAAAGCAAAGAAAGCCATAGCCAAGAGAGATCCAAGCAGCACATGAAAGAGCCTTGGAGCTTGGTAAGATCCGAACTAAGCTATATTTCCACCCTGCGAACCTGGGGGGGGGGAACGGAAGAAAAAGAGGTGAAACAAACCGGGTCAGTCATAAAGACTGAGTAAGTCCTAGTGGCTTTCAGCATAAAAACAGGTGAAGATAATATGGCATGAATAAACTGAAAGTAAACATAAGCATGATGACAAGGTAAGCTACAGGCACGATGAATCAAGTATAACATTGCAAGGTTCCCATTCAAGATGAACTAAGTATAGTTTCACAAGATTTCTATCAAGCATCGCAAGATTTCTCTGCTTCACCATTAAAATGATATCTATTTGCTCTGTACCACCTAACTAGTGTCCCAACTAGTAATCTATATAAAATGATAAAATCATAACGTGATCCCAATCCCCGAAATGGTTGCTTTCACGTGTACATCTGTTATTTATTACCTAGATCTACTCTAGGGTTTTCTATCGAGCGCTTACTAGATTCAACCAGGATTTATACAACCTAGGTCCAACCTAGGGATTATGCTACTTATTGAACGCTTCTCGGATTTAGGGTTTATGCCACCTAGGTCAAACCTAGGGATTATGCTACCTATGTGTGTCATACAGCCCCCAATGATTGTAGATACCTATGCTGGTCCCACCATGGGGTGTATCAAGACCCACGGTGGCGGCTCGACACAATTCTAGAATAAATAGGTTATACTACTGGTGCCCTCAGTGCCCTGTTTGTTTGCTCTGAAGTGTGTGCACGCCCGCACTCCGTTAGAACCCACACTGTTGCACTCACCGCCGTCGCTTTGAACGCTTACAATCAGCCCAGTAATCGTGCCCCACCCTGCCTAGTTTCAGGGTACCATGATACCTAATTGGGTTACTGCTGAAATGGGTCCCCGTTACTAGGGTTTCCTACTGGTTAAGTCTGTGGGCCTATTTATACAGATATTACCCACCTTCCTGTGATGTACTTAACCCACCGATTCAAGCATGCTTATTAATGGTTAAGTTTGTGGGCCTATATTTACTATTATTACCCACCAACCCGATATGTACTTAACCCTCTCCGTCCATCACGTTAAGTTGGTTAAGTGTTTTCTCTTGTTTTATTTAACCCTACCACACATCATGTTATATCGGTTAAGTGTTGTTCCTTGTGTTACTTAACCCTACCGCAAGCCTTGTTATACTGGCTAAGTGTTCTCCCTTGTGTTAACTTAACCCCACCGCATGTCATGTCATATTGGTTAAGTGTACATTGACTTAGCCCACCTACTTATCATGTTGTGACGGTTAAGTGTTACCCTCTGTTGTTACTTAACCTTACCACGCATCACGTTATATTGGTTAAGTGCATGTTAACTTAACCCCATCCACCAGTCATATTATAATGGTTAAGTGTTACCCTCGGGTGTTTACTTATCCCTATCACGCATCAGGTTATATCGATTGGGTGTTATCAACCTATTCAAGTTAGCCCAACCCATCCGCTAGTCATGTTATAACGGTTAAGTGTCATTAGCCTATCCACGTTACTTAACCCACCCATTCATGTCATATTGGTTAAGTGTCATTAGTCTAGTCATATTACTTAACCCACCCATTGGTCTGATTAACAGTTATGTTGGTTGAGCCTACATTTATAAGTTTTACATGTTCTTAACTCATACCGGTTAGGTCCACATTTACATGTCAAATTTCCATGTCATCCCACCTAACCCTCTAACCATACCCACGTCTTATTATGGTTAGTATTCCTTAATTCATTTATTATGACGAACGAATCATGACCTCTCACATTAGACCGTGCATTTTGTGGCCACTGGATTTGCCGGGCGGTTCCGGGCAGATTTACACCACAAACTGGGTCTAACCTCGTGTCATAAACCGTTACGCCTACAATTTGGCCTTCGACCTCTCACATTAGACTGACACTTTGTGGCTACTGGATTTGCCGGGCGGTTCCGGGCAGATTTATACCACTAACTGAGTCTAACCTCGTGTCAAAGGTTCATTAATGGTCGTATTCCACCCAAAACTCCAATATCAGTTCATGTGTTTAACATATAGAAATGTTCATGATTCACGTTTTTGCCCCAAAGCGTATTCCCAAATTATTATCATAATTCACTATATGGTTATTCCAAACTATAGCCTTTTATTTACAATACATGCCAATTACCCAAAACCCAACTTAGGCGCTTTCATATTAAACCTCTACTAAGTCATAAATTATCATATGTGTTTCAACTCCAAATTTTACATAATTAACATATGCCCAAGTTCTAGATTACATGTAAATTTTTCATATGCCCAGTTCGAACCATTTACATATGTTCAATTTATGTCGTTTTACATGTATGCCAATTTTACGCCATTTTACCATATCAAGTTCTAGCCAAAATTACATGTATCAAGTTTCATACCCAATAACCCCAAATCATGATTCATGATGTAGTTATCCCAAACTATAATCTTTTTATTACAGTACATGCCAGTTGCCCAAGTTCATAATACATGTTCATAACCAATTCGTGTTTTGCCTAATCTACCCAAATCGTATTCCTATCGCACATAAACGTGAATTTATCTATACTACAAATAAATCCAAATCTCGAGATAAAGGGAATAACATCAAAACTATGATAGGCAAAAGGGATGAGCATAAAGCGATAAAAGGGATTACAAGACTAGCATGATATAACTTGAGATAATTGGTTACAACATCACTAGCATATAGGGTTTCAAATCTAGCAAGATAAGGCGATAGTCATGATAAAAGTTGATATAAAAGAATAAGCATGCAAAAGCAAGCCAAATACAAGGATAATGGATCCAATGGTTTTAGTGTACATAATAGCGAACGAACTAAGCAAGTCACACCCTAGGTATGGGATCCAACTAAATGCCAATTCGGTGTTCAACATGGTTTTCAACTATAGTTTTATGAGCAATCAACTATAATAGTCAATTAACCACAATAGTTATACAATAGTCATGGATAATTATCCAAAAGAGTTCTAGGCAACTACCCTAATAGTCATAGGCAATTAACTGTAATAGTTTCAAAGTCATGGTCATAGTCTTATGTTCATAATCATAGGCAGTAATTCATAGTCACAAGTCATAGGTGATTAGCCACAATTGTCCTTGTCATAGGAAATGGTCTTATGTCCTCAGTCATAGGCATAGGCATAGTCTTATGTTCTCAGTCATAGTCCTTGGCCATTAACAATGGTTTCAATGTCATAGGCATGATAACGTTTGATTTTTAATGCGAATAGGCCCAAATTGATTTCAAAGCAATATTCCCAAATGTCAAGATCCAAGTAGAATAAGAATAGATATGAATCATACGTATATCAAATTCCAATTTATAACATGCCCATATCAAGTTTATAGTTTTCATCTAAAAGTAACTGGAACTTACAGTGCGTGGATCGAGAATTAGAAAGCAGAATTTGATTGTTGAATCTCTATTTGATTGATCGTGTTCTAATTGAAATCCTCCAATTTGCAAATCTCTAAGCGTAGTCTTGATGGAGAAGAAGCAGTCCTTTTTCTTCCTTTTTATCTTATTATTTTGATTATCTCAGAAGCAGCATAAGGACAGAATGAAATGGTGTAGAGAGAATGAGGCTAGAGAGCTGCTTATATAGGGTTAGGTAGACGAATCTGGTCACGAAACAAGTCTAAATACATCAGAATGCATCTGGCTCAGGAAATAGGTTCGGGAGGCAGGTCAACCCCCAGGTCGACTCCCCAGTCGACCTAGTCATGGGGAGGTCGACGCCCCGGTCGACTCCCTAGTCGACCTGGTTGGGGGGGGTCGACTCCCCAGTCGACCTGGGTATATGGGCGGGAATTTTCCCGCCAGCCTTCTCTGGGTTTGAATTTCGAATTTCTGGCTTTATTTTCAAGCTGTTTTATTTTATTTAAATTCCTGAAACTTCTTAGGGTCATAACTTGGTCATATGAACTCCGATTTTTGAAAACTCGGACTCGATTTCATGAAGAATTCCGAGACGAACATAATGGCGCAACCCGTTTCCCCTGATTCTTATTTTAGAATTTAATTCTGCCTTGATTTATGACTTTAACATGTTATAAAAATATGGGTTGTTACACTCTCCCCTCCTTAAAGGATTTCATCCCCGAAATCTCTAAGTTAGGAAGAATATATCCTACCATCCAATCATCCATCTACTCAACCATCATTCACGAGCAATCATTGTCCTTAAAAGATTTCTAATGCTATATGAACATATGCAGAAAGTGTGTGTATATGTTCCTTATCTAATGCAAATGACCAGGCCTGTTTGATCTTCTTAATGCAAAATATGTTTAGTGTCATGAATCCAACATGTATGCAAATAATCCTACTCACATAAACACTATATGTGTGCACAAACATTCATCCATATGCAACATCCACATGATAACACATTCAATTTCATCCATAAACAAGTATAAACACTCATGCATATGCAATATGAAAACGTGTCTGAGCCGATCTAGTACCTAATGTGTGTTATGCAACCACGAGCAACCACTTGCGACCACTTGTAACCATTTGCAAACATCAACCATAACATGTTTCAAATACATGTTTCCATCCATATGGTTCTACCTTAGGTTCTCAAGATAGGATCGAGAAGATAAGCAAGATAAAACAAAGCATCAAGGAGGAGAAGTTAAAGATGTACCCCCAGAAGGTCCTGCCTGCGAGCCTTGCCCTTGCTTCTTAGGGAAGTTCTTGCTGATATGTCCAGTTTCACCACACTGAAAGCATGCTCCCATCTTCATCTTCTTCTTTCTACAATCCTGGACTATATGCCCCTCAATACCACAGAAGTTGCACTTCCTCTTATCATGTGACTTGTTATTATTGCTGTCGTGGTTCTCGCCTCCCTTCTGGAAGTCTTTCTTCTCGTTCTGAGACTCATCTGCCTTAACTTATCACTTATACCTTTCCTATGTAACATGTTAACAAGCCTCACGGAAACTATCTCCAACGTACGGAAAACCCTCTATGAAGCTAGAAAGAAGATTAGCCGCAGGTAAAAACTACTGCGACTACAGATGGAGAAAAGAAAGGAAAAGAGATTCAAACAAGGAAACAAAGGATAGTGCTAATGGCTTTTGGGGAATATCCTTTAAATAAAACAAGACTTTTCTTGAAAAATGCTTCTTTGTAAACGGTTTTTGAAAATAGTTTTAGAAGGTTTTCTAAAAACTTTTGCGCGGTCTGGTAACCTTCTGCTCTGATACCAAATGTAACACCCCACATCCGCTAAGGTCACTCACAAAGGGAATGCCTTAACTTCAATGGAGCATTATGGGTACTGGAACAGAAATATTACAAGACAGACATATATAAAACAACGGAAGGTAAAGTAGAAGTACTTCAAATCATTTATTAAATATAATTGTTTACAACAAAAGCCCATCAACTTCCAATACCCAATTACATAGCTAAAATATCTGTCTTGCTCAAAAACAAAGAAGCATGAAAATAAATTGTAGTATTCCCCAATAAAGCAAAGCAAGCCATAGCAAAGAGAGATCCAAGCAGCACATGAAAGAGCCTTGGAGCTTGGTAAGATCCGAACTAAGCTATATTTCCACCCTGCGAACCTGGGGGAGGGGGGGGAAACGGAAGAAAAAGAGGTGAAACAAACCGGGTCAGTCATAAAGACTGAGTAAGTCCTAGTGGCTTCCAGCATAAAAACAGGTGAAGATAATATGGCATGAATAAACTGAAAGTAAAAATAAGCATGATGACAAGGTAAGCTACAGGCACGATGAATCAAGTATAACATTGCTAGGTTCCTATTCAAGATGAACTAAGTATAGTTTTGCAAGATTTCTATCAAGCAACGCAAGATTTCTATGCTTCACCATTAAAATGATATCTATTTGCTCTGTACCACCTAACTAGTGTCCCAACTTGTAATCTATACAAAATGATAAAATCATAACGTGATCCCAATCCCCGAAATGGTTGCTTTCACGTGTACATCTGTTATTTATTACCTAGATCTACTCTAGGGTTTTCTATCGAGCGCTTCCTAGATTCAACCAAGATTTATGCCACCTAGGTCCAACCTAGGGATTATGCTACTTATTGAACGCTTCTCGGATTTAGGGTTTATGCCACCTAGGTCCAACCTAGGGATTATGCTACCTATGTGTGTCATACGGCCCCCAATGATTGTAGATACCTATGCTGGTCCCACCATGGGGTGTATCAAGACCCATGGTGGCGGCCCGACACAATTCCAGAATACATAGGTTATACTACTGGTGCCCCCAGTGCGCTGTTTGTCTGCTCCGAAGTGTGTGCACGCCCGCACTCCGTTATAACCCACACTGTTGCACCCACCGCCGTCGCTTTGACCACTTACAATCAGCCCAGTAATCGTGCCCCACCCTGCCTAGTTTTAGGGTACCATGATACCTAATTGGGTTACTGCTGAAATGGGTCCCCGTTACTAGGGTTTCCTACTAGTTAAGTTTGTGGGCCTATATATACAGATATTACCCACCTTCCCGTGATGTACTTAACCCACCGATTCAAGCATGCTTATTAATGGTTAAGTTTGTGGGCCTATATTTACTAATATTACCCACCAACCTGATATGTACTTAACCCTCTCCGTCCATCACGTTAAGTTGGTTAAGTGTTTTCTCTTGTTTTACTTAACCCTACCACACATCATGTTATATCGGTTAAGTGTTGTTCCTTGTGTTACTTAACCCTACCGCAAGCCTTGTTATAATGGCTAAGTGTTCTCCCTTGTGTTAACTTAACCCCACCGCATGTCATGTCATATTGGTTAAGTGTACATTGACTTAGCCCATCTACTTATCATGTTGTGACGGTTAAGTGTTACCCTCTGTTGTTACTTAACCTTACCACGCATCACGTTATATTGGTTAAGTGCATGTTAACTTAACCCCATCCACCAGTCATATTATAATGGTTAAGTGTTACCCTCAGGTGTTTACTTAACCCTACCACGCATCAGGTTATATCGATTGGGTGTTATCAACCTATTCAAGTTAGCCCAACCCATCCGCTAGTCATGTTATAACGGTTAAGTGTCATTAGCCTATCCATGTAACTTAACCCACCTATTCATGTCATATTGGTTAAGTGTCATTAGTCTAGTCATATTACTTAACCCACCCATTGGTTTGATTAACAATTATGTTGGTTGAGCCTACATTTATAAGTTTTACATGTTCTTAACTCATACCGGTTAGGTCCACATTTACATGTCAAATTTCCATGTCATCCCACCTAACCCTCTAACCATACCCGTGTCTTATTATGGTTAGTATTCCTTAATTCATTTATTATGACGAACGAATCATAACCTCTCACATTAGACCGTGCATTTTGCGGCCATTGGATTTGCCGGGCGGTTCCGGGCAGATTTACACCACAAACTGGGTCTAACCTCGTGTCATAAACCGTTACGCCTACAATTTGGCCTTCGACCTCTCACATTAGACTGACACTTTGTGGCTACTGGATTTGCCGGGCGGTTCCGGGCAGATTTATACCACAAACTGAGTCTAACCTCGTGTCAAAGGTTCATCAATGGTCGTATTCCACCCAAAACCCCAATATCAGTTCATGTGTTTAACATATAGAAATGTTCATGATTCACGTTTTTGCCCCAAAGCATATTCCCAAATTATTATCATAATTCACTATAAGGTTATGCCAAGTTATAGCCTTTTATTTACAATACATGCCAATTACCCAAAACCCAACATAGGCGCGTTCATATTAAACCTCTACTAAGTCATAAATTATCATATATGTTTCAACTCCAAATTTTACACAATTAACATATGCCCAAGTTCTAGATTACATGTAAATTTTACATATGCCCAATTCGTACCAAATTTACATATGTTCAATTTATGCCGTTTTACATGTATGCCAATTTTATGCCATTTTACCATATCAAGTTCTAGCCAAAATTACATGTATCAAGTTTCATACCCAATAAACCCAAATCATGATTCATGATGTAGTTATCCCAAACTATAATCTTTTTATTACAGTACATGCCAGTTGCCCAAGTTCATAATACATGTTCATAACCAATTCGTGTTTTGCCTAATCTACCCAAATCGTATTCACATCGCACATAAACGTGAATTGATCTATACTACAAATAAATCCAAATCCCGAGATAAAGGGAATAACATCAAAACTATGATAGGCAAAAGGGATGAGCATAAAGCGATAAAATGGATTACAAGACTAGCATGATATAACTTGAGATAATTGGTTACAACATCACTAGCATATAGGGTTTCAAATCTAGCAAGATAAGGCGATAGTCATGATAAAAGTTGATATAAAAGAATAGGCATGCAAAAGAAAGCCAAATACAAGGATAATGGATCCAATGGTTTTAGTGTACATAATAGCGAACGAACTAAGCAAGTCACACCCTAGGTATGGGATCCAACTAAATGACAATTCGGTGTTCAACATGGTTTTCAACTATAGTGTTATGAGCAATCAACTATAATAGTCAATTAACCACAATAGTTATACAATAGTCATGGATAATTATCCAAAAGAGTTCTAGGCAACTACCCTAATAGTCATAGGCAATTAACTGTAATAGTTTCAAAGTCATGGTCATAGTCTTATGTTCATAATCATAGGCAGTAATTCATAGTCACGAGTCATAGGTGATTAGCCACAATTGTCCTTGTCATAGTCATAGGCAATGGTCTTATGTCCTCGATCATAGGCATAGGCGTAGTTTTATGTTCTCAGTCATAGTCCTTGGCCATTAACAATGGTTTCAATGTCATAGGCATGATAACGTTTGATTTTTAATGCTAATAGGCCCAAACTGATTTCAAAGCAATATTCCCAAATGTCAAGATCCAAGAAGAATAAGAATAGATATGAATCATACGTATATCATATTCCAATTTATAACATGCCCATATCAAGTTTATAGTTTTCATCTAAAAGTAACTGGAACTTACAGTGCGTGGATCGAGAATTAGAAAGCAGAATTTGATTGTTGAATCTCTATTTGATTGATCGTGTTCTAATTGAAATCCTCCAATTTGCAAATCTCTAAGCGTAGTCTTGATGGAGAAGAAGCAGTCCTTTTTCTTCCTTTTTATCTTATTATTTTGATTATCTCAGAAGCAGCAAAAGGACAGAATGAAATGGTGTAAAGAGAATGAGGCTAGGGGGCTGCTTATATAGGGTTAGGCAGACGAATCTTGTCACGAAACAAGTCTAAATACATCAGAATGCATCTGGCTCAGGAAATAGGTTCGGGAGGTAGGTCGACCCCAGGTCGACTCCCCAGTCGACCTGGTCATGGGGAGGTCGACACCCCAGTCGACTCCCCAGTTGACCTGGTTGGGGGGGGGGGGTCGACTCCCCAGTCGACCTGGGTATATGGGCGGGAATTTTCCCTCCAGCCTTCTCTGGGTTTGAATTTCGAATTTCTGGCTTTATTTTCGAGCTGTTTTATTTTATTTAAATTCCTGAAACTTCTGAGGGTCATAACTTGGTCATATGAACTCCGATTTTTGAAAACTCGGACTCGATTTCATGCAGAATTCCGAGACGAACGCAATGGCCAACCCGTTTCCCCTGATTCTTATTTTAGAATTTAATTCTGCCTTGATTTATGACTTTAACATGTTATAAAAATACGGGTTGTTACACTGGTTGACTTGGCTCCTAGGCGGGAAATTTCCCGCCTAGCCCGGGTGTGTGATTTGAATTTCGAAACTTTAAATTTGAATTCGGGCTGGTTTTTATTTTAAATTCCTAAAACTTCTAAGTGCCATAAATTCTTCATACGGAGTCCGATTTACGCAAACTCGGACTCTATCTCAAGCAGAATTCCGAGACGAACGCAATGGTGTAACCTGTTTCCCTTAATTCTTCTTTTAAAAATTAAGTATACTTTAATTTGTTACTTTAATGTTCACAGAAAATACGGGATGTTACATTCTCCCCTCCTTAAAGGATTTCGTCCCCGAAATCTTCAAGTTAAGAAGAATGCATATCCTAACATCCAACATCCATCTACTCAACCATTCAATCACAGGCATCCATTGTCCTTAAAAGGTTTCTAATGTCGTATGAACATATGCATAGTGTGTGTATATGTCTCTTATCTAATGCAAAATCAGGCGGTCTACGGATCCAATTGACCTCCTTAATGCGAATCATGAGAGTGTCATGTGTCCAATATGTATGCAATTATTCATAATCGTACTTTATAACTTCTACATGAGTGCACAGTCATTCATACAAATGCAACAACCATATGATAGTACATCAAGTTTTCAATTCATATATATAAAAGTTCAATTATGCATATGCAATATGAAAGTGACTGAGCCGATCTTGTGCCTAATGTGTGTACATGCATCCACGAGCAACCACTTGCATCCACCAAACATAACATGTCTCAAACACATGTTTACATTCATTGGCTTCTACCTAAGGATCGAGGATAGGACCTAAAAGATAAAGACTATCATGCAAATAAATATTACAGAAAAAGTGGAATCAAGAATATACCCTCAAAAAGGGTATGATGCGCGTATCTAGTCTTCAGTCTTCTAAGTCGCATCTTCTTGAGCTTCACTCCACTGTACCTTATCTAATTTAATTTCATGATTGCGAAGCTTCTTGACCTCCATTTCCAAAATCCACTAGTAAAGTTAGGACCTCGATCACTTACTATGCTAGAGGGTATCCGATGTAGTCGAACTATCTTTCCAAGATAAACAGATGTTAACCATGATACCAAGTGTATATACTAAGATGATTATAGGTCTCTCCTCTACTTAGCTTATCCATCATGTCACAAATCTGAGGGTCGGTATCTCTCACGCAAACCATCCTAGTCGAACTTGATATCCCTCAAGTACAAGCCCCAAAGGCCTAAACCAATATCAAACAAGCACCCAAGAAATACCTCCTCCGAATTTGGATGATCTATGTGAGATGATACTAGCAAAACAACCCAAAAATTGAGCACTTAACCGACTCTGGCTATCCTAGCCAATCTTGCTCCAGAACTATCTTTGATCGCATAATTGGCTTTGCATTGTCAACTGGATATATGTGGAAGTCTACCTCACGTTTTAGGGGACAAACCCCTAACCTTAATCAAAAACATCTGCGTACTCATGGACTACTACAACGGATCGAAAATCGTCGATAAATACATAAAGTGATTCTAGGTAGCTAAGACAAACTGATCCCTTAGGATCACACGAAATTTCGAGGGTATTCCCGAGGCAAGTCGAAAGTCTAACTACCATTCTTTCACAATTACTAGCTAACCAATCCATGCCTAGAATCAACCCATAGCCCATGAAACCCGGAAACATAAGCATCTCAAATCCTTACAAACCAAAGATAAATGAGCGGAACCACAAATTGGATTTGAGACAACAATGGGATCTTCTACTATACAAGTACTAAGGTGCAGAGACTCAACTATGGAACAAATATAAACGAATGTGAAGCGCTAAAATCAAAAGAGTACTAACAGGATGATCAAAAGAAAAACTAGACTTTATCAACAGAAACTTTACTTCCACTCTCAGGTATGTTGGCGGTGAGAGCATGCATTTGCCCTCTTGAAAATCCTGTCATTTGTTCTTGCCCTTATCCTTAATTATACGACCCGTTATACCATAGTAAAGATACTTCCTCTTGTCTTAGGTTTTACTATTATTTCCTCCCCTCCTTTGTGAACCAAGTCTATATCCATTAGTTCTTCATCCTTGGGTTGTGCTCCTTAGCCAAACTCCCTCATTCTCATCTTTTCCATCCTTGTGTAACTTGTTGACAGGTCTCTTGAAAGCTGTCTCCATCGCATGAAAAATCCTACAAAGCTGGAAAGAAAATTAGCCGCAGGTGAAACTACTGCAGCTATAGATGGAAGTTGGGCACTTCTCTGCCCTTTGACATGTGTTGTAGTCTCATCAAGACTACGAAACCATGCCGCGATGAGGTTACCTCCCAGAAAGCCAGGAGCCCCGGAGACTCAGGAAAGAAGGAAACAAGGATTCAAACAGAGGATCAAAAAGATAGTGCATATGGCTTTGGGGAATATGTCTTTAAAACAAAACTTTTCTTTTAAAAATGCTTCTTTTAAAACCATTTTGAAAATAATTTTTCAAATCTTTTATCTAATCCGATAACCTTCAGCTCTGATACCAAGTGAAACACCCCACCTCCGTTAAGGTCACTCACAAAGGGAATGCCTTAACTTTGGTGGAGCATTTTAGGTAAAAGATGCAGATAAATTACAAGACAAACAAATAAAGCAGTGGAAAATAAAGTCATTTTATAAACAATATGGTTCAGTCAAGATTTTACAACAGTTGTCTCAATCATACTTAAAATTAATACATAGAACTTTTTTCTTGATCTAAAAACTTCCAAATATAAAAGAAGCATAAAAACAACAATGATATTCCCCAATAAAGCATGAACCAGCCATAGCAGTGGAAGAGATAGTCCAAAGCAATACATCGACTATCTTCGAGCTTGGAAAGAAAACTGAGCTAATTGGTAACATTTCCTCCCTGTGAACCTGGGGGGAACGGGAGAAAAGAGGCGAAACAAAACTAGGTTAGACATAAGTCTGGTAAGTCCAGTGACTTTCAGCATATAAACAGGCAAAAGCATCATGACGTGAATAAACTGAATATAAGACAATACCGTGAGAACAAGGATAACATGATAACATATGAAAAGTATAAGGTATGATAAGGCAAGATCAACTGAATGCACTTCTACTCTTTCAATGCTTCGCCACTACTTTGTTATTCTGATTTCTATATCTATCTCTGCACCACCTAACTAGTGTCCCCACTAGTAATCTATATAAAATGATAACGTGATCCCAATCCCCGTACTTGTGGTAGCCTTCAGGTGTACATCTATCATGAGGATTCCACCTCAACCTGCCTAATTGCCATGAACATGTTAGATGTACCATTACTACCCTATCAATAGACTCTCTACTTGTATCAGTTTCTCTTATGTCTGTGTCAATCAGCCCTCTCTTGCGTGTAGATACCCTGTTCTGGTCCCACCTTAAGGTGTATCAATCCTTATGATGGCAACCCAACACGATTCAAGATGCACAGTGTATAACTACTAGTACCCAGTGCCTGCTTTTTCCCACACCGGAGTACGTGCACGTCCGTAAACCGTTCGAACCTACACTTACGTACCCCTTGCCGCTGTTTAGACCGCTTATAATCAGCCCAGTAATCGTGCCCCACCCTGCCTAGTTTCAGGGTACTATGATACATCTATGTGGGTTACTACTGAAATGGGTCCCCGCTACTAGGGTTTCCTGCTGGTTAAGTTTGTGGGCCTACATATACAAATATTACCCACCTACACGAGATGTTACTTAACCCTCCCATCGATTCAAGCACGTTTATTTAATGGTTAAGTTTGTGGGCCTATATGTGCTAATATTACCCACCAACCCGATATGTACTTAACCCTCCCACACATTATGTCATATTGGTTAAGTGTTGTCCATTCATGTTAACTTAACCTACCCATTCATCATGTCATGTTGGTTAAGTGTTTCTTATTAACTTAACCCTCCTCACTTATCATGTTAGATTGGTTAAGTGTTCCTTGTTAACTCAACCCCACGTGTTCATCATGTTGTATTGGTTAAGTGTCATCAATTAATTCAAGTTAACTTAACCCACCTACTTGTCATGTTATTTTGGTTAAGTGTTGCCTTCTTGTGTCAACTTAACCCAACCACAAATCAAGTTATATTGGTTAAGTGTTGCCCTCTTAACTTAACCTTACCGCAAATCAAGTTATATTGGTTAAGTGTTGCCTTCTTGTTTTAACTTAACCCTACCCATTCAGCATGCTATACTGGTTAAGTGTTTCTCATTAACTTAACCCTAGTCATTCGTTTTATATTGGTTAAGTGTTCTTATTACTTAACTCTAGTCATTCATGTTATATTGGTTAAGTGTTCTTATTACTTAACCCTAGTCATTCATGTTATATTTGTTAAGTGTTCTTATGAACTTAACCTAGTCATTCATCTTGTTCATTAGCATTAATTGATTTATTAATGCACCAACCTCTTACATTAGATATGTGTTGTAGCAGTTACTGGATGTGCTGGGCGGTTCCGGGCAGTTTTACACCACAACTCAATCTAACCTCGGGTTTTTCTTAGGCATGATGCACTAACCTCTCACATTCGATAGGTGTTGTTGTGGTTACTGGATGTGCCGGGCGGTTCCGGGCAGTTTTACACCACAACTCAATCCAACCTCGGGTTAGGCACATTCGTCTTTTCACTAATTTACATATGTATAGTTTATATGTAAATTATTCACAATTGTTGTCAATTTCAGATTATGCCATATTTTCCATAAATGTCCAAGTCTAGATTTATATGCTAATTATCCCAACCAGTCATATTCCAATTCTCAAGTTATGCCCAACAAAACCAATTGCAAGTTATGGCCCCCAAGTTCAATTTCGAGTTATCACTCAAAATAGACTATACCTAATCTTCCCAAGTTTGCAATAATAGTCATGCCTAATATTCCAATATACATTATGCTTGGCGTCTTAACCAATGGTTACGCCCAATCCAAATTAATATTCCAATTTACAGTTTGCGCCAAATCTAAATTTAATATTTCCATTTACCCCAAGTTTGCAACAAACACAATTATGCACCAAATCATAAGTTACAAAATTATGTTCCACCATTACCAAATAGACTATCCCCCAATACCTCCGCGCACGTACAGTAAATTTCAGTCTAGATTCAAGGTTAATCTAGATTCATAAAATAACAGGGGAAGAAAGAGGAACATAAACGAGAGTATGAATAAAACAGGTGTTAAAATGGTAGATCTGTCAAATATAATATTATGGGCCTAAGAGGATTACAGATCTGTTAGAGTTGAGGTATAACAAAAATAGATCTAAAACAAATTGACAGAAATAACCTCATAAACATGCAGATCTGATATAAATAATATCAGAATCTAAAAGGGATTATATATCAGATGTCCAACAAAGTTAGGCATGATTGAATAATAACCTCCTAGGCATGTAAATCATTGATTCAATAGAAAGATAGGAATTAATCTAAAAGGTTTGTCTTATCATCAAGCATGGACTTAGATCCATCTCATTATGTGACGAAATCACTATTAGGTGTTTAATTCTGAAAATAACTTGAACTTACATGTTTACAGTTCAATTAACGCCCCAAATCCTAAGTTATATGTCCAATATACTTTATGCCTCAAATCTCAAGTCATATGTCCAATACTTTATGCCTCAAATCTCAAGTCATATGTTCGATACACTTTATGTTTTGAATACAAAATGTGTTATGTCCTCAAATCAGTTACAACTCAATTATGCCCAATTATACACGATTTAATACTATTCCCAAATTTTAGCGCTGGTCATGTCCAAATCATATTTTATGCCCAATTTTGTTTCCAACGTACGTTCATCTCTTATGAGATCTGGCTCAAGCTCGCAGTAGCCTGGCTATAAAACATAAAGGGGAAAAAAAGGAAAGAAGAGACAAAGAATGGACATAGTATTATCATGGACATAATATTATCAAATGAGATAGATCCAAAGGATATAGAAAGACACATAGAAATAGGCATAATCTCAGATCCAGATTTATTACAATGTCAGAATCACAATTAACTTTTATTTCTGAAAGAAACGTGAACTTACAAATTACAGAACGGTCTTGAATTATGGGATCTGTATTCTGAAACTGAATAGCTCTCCCTTGAAGTAGACTATTTGTTCTTCTAATTTAGATTTGATTTGAATTTTTGAAAATAGTTGTTGAAGTCGTTTTTGAATCTCTACTAGAATTCTAACTTGATTCTACTTGAGCAGCATAACCCCATCTTTGATTTATTTTTATATGAATTAGGGTAGAGTACAGGTAAAATGAAGTTGTGTGGAGAGAAATTGAGGTTTGGGGGTGTTTAAATAGCTTAGGAGCAACGAACCTGGTCAGAACGGGCGTCTAAATGCAGAAAAACGAATATGTCCATGGATCTGGAAAAGAGGGGAGGTCGACCCCTAGGTCGACCCCCTGGTCGACCTGGATCCTGGGCGGGAAATATCCCGCCCAGCCCGGGTGTGTGATTTGAATTTCAAAATTTTAAATTTGAATTCGGGCTGATTTTTATTTTAAATTCCAGAAACTTCTAAGTGTCATAACTTCTTCATACGGAGTCCGATTAACGCAAACTCGGACTCTATCTCAAGCAGAATTCCAAAACGAACGCAATGGAGTAACCCATTTCCCTTAATTCTTCTTTTAAAAATTAAGTATACTTTAATTTTATTACTTTAATGTTCACAGAAAATACGGTGTGTTACATACATGATAACTTAATACCCTTTTAAAAGTGGATCTAACTTCTTAATACCTCTAATCTATAAGCAGGCCATGTTTAAGAATTATTCCCTTAATGGTTTCTTCTTTTGGACGAGAGGTTATCCTACAACCACATAATACCTCAACACTTGAAGTAAACCATATTTTCCTAAGGCATTAATTATTCCCATGTAGATGATCTTCCATTTATGACCCTAACGAACATATTTTCCTAAGGCATTAATTATCCTATCAAATTCCACTGATATCTGTCCAATTTAAGCTTTAATTTAATAAATGTAACTAATAAATATTTCTGTATTGATTTAGTTCCATTTGATTCTTATTCGAATATATATATATAGGTATATACATAAGTTTACTGCTTATTTATTTTCCTAATTGGAGTTACAATCATTATTCCTAATCATAAATTAAATTGTAACCAATTAAGCATATATATATATATCACTATTCAATTAATTTCCCCAAAAGCGTACATGGTTATAATAGTGATTTTCTTATTCGTGTCCTTTTATCCATGTTTAATGTTACAACGGTCACAAATATTTATTTTCCATTTATTATGGGAGTTGCTGCCATACATTTATTCCCATTAAATGGAACCACTTCAAATTCAAACACACAATGACAAATAAACATTTATTTAATATAATAGCTTTATTTATGTCGATTTTGACGAATAAGATTATAATATATATTTATTTATATTTTAAGCACCGAATTAATGTAGTTACTAATTTTATTTTATTAACATTTATTATTTATATTCTGGTCTAAACTAATGACCAAAACATCCCTTCTATGTTTAATCTTGTTTTAATATTCAAAATCTTATAAAAGGTTATATACTGTAATTATTGCAAATTTTGCCCAACTGTTTAAAAGAGGAAAAAAATGATACATTTCAAATGCTAAGGAAATAGGTTAATTTTATTTGGAATAGATGTTGCAAACTATGTACAAAAATATATGAATCTGCACATCTCTTCTTATTCGTTTTATTTATGTTCCTTGTAGATTTCAAATGATGTCTTTTATGCAAAAAAAGGGCAAAAACGACAAAATTACAATAACCAAGTATAACCTCAAACAATATCAAACACAAACAAGGTTATTATTATTTTAGCCAAAACTACAAAATTACAAATCAACACTCAATTCCTATGAACTTGGAATAAAATGCTATACTTCTAATCATAATTTTGGGACTGGTTTCCAGATTCAATGTGCTTACAATAACCACAAACAATATAAGAATAGTCGTAGGCAGGATGATAATATATTATTAAAAGGTCGACAATTCATACTTAACCTATATTCATAATATTTCAGATTTGATAAAATAAACAAATTTGATAACTTTTGGGCATATAATTCGGGTTCAACACAAACAAATTATATAAGTTATTATAACTAACATATATATTTCCCACTCACCTGAAAGTTATCCAAATCTGAATCTGACACAACTTTTAGGCTTACAATTCTCAAATCCTACGGATCGACAATTTATTTATAAAGGGGATTTACGAACACAAATTTAGATTTGTAGATCTGAAAGAAGAATAAGATAAGAAGAAGGAAATTCAATAATATAAATTATCTATTCATAGAACCAATCCTTTTGAACAAATCTGGATTTATTATCTCTAAGTCTTATTTGTTTGATTTGAATGGATTTATAATTTATAATTTATAATTTTCGAAAAGATTGAAGAATTGGAAATGGAAGAGCTTCACTGCTGCCTCCAGAAAAAAATGAGAAAAAGAGTGGGATTCTAGCCCTTTATTTATAGGTTGGAAATAACCCTGGACTGCCAGACTAAATTCCAAAAAAATCCATTTATTTATATAAATTTTATTATATAAAATAACCCTATAAACATAACCGTCATCGGGCTGTTTCGACCAGAGGGGTCAACCCTCAAGTCGACCACCCAATCGACCATACGGTCAACTGCTCTAGGTCAAAAATGCCAGTAATAGCGGGTTATAAATGGTATATATTATTATATATTCTTATACATATTTATTTTATGTCCGGTTTCATATTTAGTCCGTAACTTTTTCATACGGACTCCATTCGCAAAGTTCCAAACTCGAAAGAATTCCTTTACGAATGTAACGGAGAAAGTTTCATGATAAAACTACATTATTTGCAAAAATTCCATTTTTGTAAATATAATTAAATAAGAAAAATAATTATTGCTAAAATTCCGGGTTATTACATTAGAGTTTGGCCAGAATTCCAAGCAGCACTCAGAGAAAACGGACCCCTACTCCAGCCAACACCCTGCCTGTGGGAATTAGAAAAAGCGATAATCGGTTGTATCTGATTCCACATCTCACTAGCGTAAGACGGAGATCTTGAGAAATCCGAAGGCAATAGGCAACGGTACTTAGCATGAAGAAATAACGCCCACAAGGGGTCGTTAGATTGGATCTAACCTAGAGCTTATAGGCGTGCGCCATATAGACTTCTCTTGGATTCCTTAAATCCAAACCTCCCACACGCATGGAATGTCAAAAGTTATCCTAGGAAACCCAATTATGCCTCTTTGTTTTGTCCTTATTTCCCACAAAAAATAGCCGAAGAGCGATAAGAGCGGAAAAAAAGAAGTGGGTGCCATAGTTGCAAAGACATGAGACCCAACAAAGTTTAGGATCGACTTGATGAGAACAAGCCCCCTTTCCTATGATATAAGAGACGAGTTCCATCTTAAAATATTCCCTTTTTCTTTGGCGGAAAGGTTATCGAAGCAAACATTAAGTTTGCGTCCTCGATAAAGAATGATGCCAAGATAAGAGAGAGGAAGAGAAGAGACCCGAAAGCCAAAGAAGCATTCAATCCAAGCAATTCTTCCAAGGTCCATTCACTTGGAAGGACGAAACAGCTTTTCAAAGCGTTAATTAACTACCCCAGACAACATTCGTAAAGGTAAAGAAAAGCAAGGAGACGTTGAATGGATATTCGATTCCCATTAGTAAAGAAGATGATGTCATCTGCAAACGATAACGAAGTAATCACAGGGGAACCGCTTGGGATACCAAGCTGATGGATCTGGCCCGCAATCGTAAGAGAGTCCACCCGATGAACAAAGGCCTCGGGAGAGATGACAAAAAGCGTTGGAGAAAGTGGGCCTCCTTGACGAAGACCCTTCCCCAAACAAAAAAAATCTTTGGCTGAGCCAATTATGAGAATAGAGAACCAGCAGTTTGAAATGAGTCTCCAGATAAAATCTATAAGAGACTCAGGAAACCCGAAGGCTCTAAGAATCCGTATAATGAAGAGCCAAGACATGAGATCGTAAGCTTTCACCATGTCAAGCTTAATCACTACATTAGACCCATAAATATTTCGATCGATCTAAGAGATGAGTTCTTGGGCTAGAAGGATATTGACAATAATTAGGCGGCCTTTAACAAAACCGGCTCGATATGATGAGATAATACTATCCAAAATCGAAGCAATCCTCGAACACAAGATTTTAGAAATGACCTTGTAACACCCCACATTTTTAATATAGTTAAAAGTATGTAAAAATATGTGTATATGCATAGATAGGTAAAAAATGGTGATGTATAATGAAAAATTTATTAATATATGGAAGAAAAGGAAAAATTAATTCGATAACAGTGTACGTAACAGAGAAGACAATAAAATAAGGATACTTAATTTAAATATCAGGAATTAAGAAAAATGGACATCACCATTGCGCTCGTCTCGGAATTCTGCTTGGAATAGAGTCCAAGTTTTCGAAAATCGGACTATATATGAAAGAATTATGGCCTTCGGAAGATTCAACAAAAATTCAGAATTTACATAGGAAAATACATAGGCAGGTCGACCTGGGGGTCGACCTCGGGGTCGACCTACCTAGGGAGGTCAACCTAGGGGTCGACCTTAATGTCGACCTCCCCCCTGATTTTTCGAATGATCTGGGCAGTGACGATTTTTGATATGCTGGACGGACCAGATGGCTTCTAGGGCGATATAATGGCTCTAAAACACTCTCTACACCTATAAAATAGTGCCTAGACCTAACCTAATTCATAAACAATTCCTTCTGACACTTCCGTGCCGCTAAACTTCAGCCAAACATGGCCGCCGCCTCAAAACCTTAAATTAATTTGCAAGTTCTTCATCAACATTGGAGTTTAATCAAATCAAGTAGCAAAGTTCTTCATCAATAATTCGTGCTCTTCACCAATAATCAAATAAGAAGATTAAATCAGCGTTCTACATCAACGAATCACTTATTTCTCTAATCCAGTCAAAGTGAGTGGATTTGAACTATATTTGTTGTATAATATTGCTTCTATCATTTACCATTCCCCATAATGAATATGATGATAATTTAATAAGATCAGTTATTTTATTTATGCCTATGTTTGAGTTCTCTCCTTTTTATTCTTTCCCCTTTTTATTTTTGGATCTAGATTATCTCGAACCTAGACGAAATCTTATTATATATACGTACGATTGAAATATGGGAATATTTGGGCATAATTTATCTTATGCAATCGAGGAATATAACCTGTAATTTGGGGATTGTGGCATAACAATTATTATTGCAAATATTGGGACAATTGGCGAATTGTACATTGGGATTATTCAGTGAAATAAAGTCGAATTGGTGATTTTGGAGCGTATTTCAATAATGAATCTTTGGGTATGCTTTGGGAACATGAATCTATGCTGAATAGTGCGCAACTATGAATTTTGATTTATGATGTAAACATGAAATTGTGTAAATTTAATTGGAACTATTGGATATGGAATTGGTATAATTCAATATTAACAACATGTAATTGGATAACATGGATTGGTGAAATTTATTTGTGACTTGAAAAGTAAGCCTAGAGGGTGGATTAGATTATATGTATGAACGTGGGAATGTTGGGATATATATTGGGAAAATATTGATTATATGAAATTGGGGTATAATTGGATATTGGAAATTGGCATGTTTGGGTATGAATAACATGGAATTGGTGAATTTGGCTATAATTGGATAATTTGGGTAATATGAAATTTGGCTAACTATTATGTAATTGGTGTAGTGAATGACAAATTCGAACTAGGCGTAAAAATGAAATGTAATTAAGTTGAATTTGGAACATATGACATGAATTTGGGGTTTGGGTGAAAGACGATTGTTAATGAACGCCTATGACATGAGGTTAGGCGCGTTTGTGGTGTAAGACTGCCCGGGACCGACTGGCAAATCCAGCAACCACAAGCGGACGTCTAATGTGAGAGGTTAACGGCAAGAACTAGAGGCATAACGGTTTATGAGACGAGGTTAGGCGCGTTGTGGTATAAGTCTGCCCGGAACCGCCCGACAAATCCAGCAGCCACGAACGGACGTCTAATGTGAGAGGTCATACATCGTTACGACATTATAAATAAATTAAGAAATACTAACCATAATAAGACATGTGGGTGACATGGGTATGGTTAGAGGGTTAAGTGGGTGATATAAATGACATGTAAAGCATGACTAATGTGGACTTAACCGTTGTAAGACATATGATGTAAAACATGACTAAGGTAGACTTAACCGTAGTAAGACATGTGTAAGATATGGAAACTATAATAAAGGGGGTTAAGTAGGACACGGGTGACGTATGAAACAAAATTTAGATATGCTTAACCAAATGGGACCCGTGACGGCATCATAAAGTAATTGAATTGGGTAAAGTTTAAGTAACGGGTTAAGTAAATGGAAGGGTTAAGTCAAATCTAAAATTAATGACAAGAAATGGGGAATGATAAATAACATATTATGAATAAACTTGAATAAGGCAAGAAAGGACAATAGGTGGAAATTATAACTTATGGGACAAGATAAGTTATAGGAAGTGATAAGGAAGATGAGATAACTTATATGTAAAGATATACTTAAATTAAGTGTTTTGGAAAGGAGAAATGTGAAATTTAAAAATGATATAAGTTATATGAGTGGAAAAGAAGTAAATTAAAATCATATATGTTGGTTTGGTTGAGTTATTCTCTGGGTGCCCGTCTGATGTTGATTTCGGTCTTCGGGGCTGGTGTTTAGAGGGTTATTCTCCTAATCAGTATGTATGTGGGATAAGGCATACTTAACTATGAATTAAGTATAACATGTTGTTGTAATCCAAAAAGGGAATAATTTATGAAATTGGAAAATAACATGTTGTGGGCTTATTAATGGACTTAAGTGGGTTAAGTATAAATTGAATTAATAAGCAAGGGTAACTTGGTGAATACGAAAAAAAGGAAAGCTAATGTGAATAACCAAGTTAAATGAGAAAGTTGACGAGGTCGAACAAGCATGAAATAAATGGTTAGACTTAGGGTCTAATGACATATAAAACTAAGGCGCTTGAAGCAGTCCGTACGTTGTAGGATGAATAATCCAACGAGGTAGATCATGATGGTGTCATAAGGCATGAAGAGAGCGCACGTTCGCTATTTTGGCGGCTCCAACGGACTGGAAGGGGAAGCACGCAGCTTCCTGAGACGTTAAAGGTGCTCCTGGTAGTCCTCTGTAGTGGTTTAGCTTCGGGCTAGGATTACAGAGGTTGGGTCTGCGCGGAACTACCAGGTGGGTGGGCCTTGACTGCACAAGTAGGGGGCAGTCAGAATGCTGTACGCGGTGGCATTAAGGGTGGTTCGGCGATTGCCTCAGGTGGAGGTGGAGGGTCAAGACCAAATGATAGCAAGATCGTCGGGCGCATGTCACCAGCAGCCTAAGGAATGCGAAAAGACAAGAGCTAACCCCTAGAGATCGTTAACCTTTGCTATCAAGGGACGGATGCGGGGAGACCCCACATGGATGTTTAGATTGTTTGCTTGTTAGGGGTGGTCGCCTAGCTCGTGTGGTCTTTACTAGTTGAGGGAGGGGCTGAGGTGGGGCCATAGCCACCATAGAAAAACCAGACCCAAGGGATATCTGTACATTGGACACTCTTAGAGGCGGGCCCGTACAGATATAGAAAAGCTCCCGACCAAGTTCCGTGTTTTCTGGTGTAGCCTTGCCACGGAACTTGGGTGCACAAGTAGAGGTTATGTGCAGTAGAAACTTCGAGTACGATTGATGATACGTACGTGGGAAAGTCTAGGTACGACCATGTCTGCTCTGGGTGGTGTATCGTAGACTAGAGGGCCTTATTAGGTGATGGAACCAAACTCGATCGAATAGTTCGAGGATAGCAGTCAGTACGCTTACGTAGCACAGCGATAGTGGTTCTATGTGGATGTAGCGTTGTACGTTACTATGGCATAGGATGAGGGACTGCGCATATTACTGTGGCGATACGGAGGAGACCGTGCGAGTGGGATATCACGGGGTGTACCTCAGTTTGGGGGTAGCTACATATACACTATATTAGGTTAATCTACTAGGGGGTAGATGGGTGCGACGTGTGTGTAAGCTTTGAGTGCTAATAACACGTATAACCTAATAAATAAGAAAGTGTAATTGAACGGTATATGTCGGATTATTCAAGAAGTGTATTTTAAATTCATTCACACACAACTTATGTTCTGACCCCCTCCTCATAACATTTGCAGGTTAGACAGAGACTTATAGCATTGGGAATACCGATTTAGCAGTATTGTGATTAAGGTAAAGCTATGTTTTAAATATATTATATTTTACTCCTTCCGCAGTGAGGTGTTTTCCGTACTCTGACATATCTCTTTTCTCTGTCTTTTTCTGCAGGATACCAGAGCAACCAACTTAAGTTTTAAAAAATCGGTCCGTCGGAATCTGGTTGTTACATCTAGTATCAGAGCATAGGTTTACGATTCCTATATAGATAACGAGTGAGCGTATTTGTATTTTCAAAAATATAAATATATATATATAAACCTAGATCCATATAGTGGCCCACTAGACATGAAAAGAGTTGGGATATCTAGTTTGTACACTCAAGGATTGAACATAGAAATTTTGAGACCCCTAAGAGGATTGGTTGGAAAGTGTACAATATGACTTGGCATTGGAGAAAGAAAGCATCACATAAAGTGGAAACTGAAATGTTAGAGTAGTGGGTTTAGAAGTGTAACCTTAGAAACTCGAAAAGGTTGAAAAATGAAAAATGGATTAGGAATATATATAATCGAGAGAAATGAATTCGTGAAAGTGCCTAGGAAAGTCTAGTTGAGTTGAAGACCCGCTTTGAGTCTAACCCAGTGATAAACTTTTAAGAACTTGAATTTGTAAAAAAAATTGTGGTATTTTCCAAGATTTAATCTTAAAAGTATTTTGATAAATGCATGTTGGGTTTTAAAGTAAAGTGGGGTATATTGTGTAAAATAATGATTTCTTGTTTTAAAAGAATTCTCTCATAAAAAGGTACATATTATGGAGCATAAATAGCTTGCTAGTTTTCATATATGAAAAGAAGTTTTGAAATTCTATTTTGTTACCAATAAATTTTGATTATTGATTTACGAAGAAATTTTGTTGTGTGGACAAAATAAGTTGTAGGAATAGAATAGATGTCTGCACGTTATAGCGAGTAGTTAAATTAACATTGTAATTAGAAACAATGTAAGCCCGATAGTTATCCTCATCTACTCCAGTTTTGTGATTTGAAAAAAAAAAGGTTTTACATTTTTATATAGTAACATGTTTTTATGGATTGGCAAAGGCAAGTTTTTGAGAAGAAGATAAAAGTTTTACTACTTTTAGTTTTGGAAGAAATATGCAATGCAAAGAAGGGGGCCAAACCATACTTTTAAAAGAATGGGGTAGGTAAGGATTAAGGCCTAGAAAGATCGAGATAAAGTTAAGGCTATGAATTAAAGAAATATAACCTAACAGGAGATTGGTAGAGTTGAGTGATTCTCTGAGTATCAATCTGATGTTGATTTCGGTCTTCGGGGTTGACGCTTAGGGAGTTATTCTCTTACCAATTTTCGGTCAAAGATTAGCTAATATTAAACTAATAGAAAATTCCTGTAGATTACATAAACATTGAGAAACCTAGGTTTGTTGCTTGAGAAAAAGAGATAAAGTATAGGCTAGTAATACACAGCAAGAACTAGTAGTGACTACTAGGTAGTGGAAGGGCAAGTAAGTGTAGAGAGTTGGTGGTTGGACTTTTCTTTAGAGAAATAGTCTTATGATTCTTGGCCCTTGGTAGTAGATGTGTAGGATGTTGTTTGAGTTAAAAACAGAAAAGCTTGTTTGGAAAATAAATTTAAGTAATTGGAGTAAGTCAAATAAGCTAAGAAAGAGAATAGCCTAATTAAGAAGAAAATAACAAATCCAATAAAGCAACAAACTGACGGGAAAAGAAAATGGAAATCTTAAGAAAAAGATGAATAAATATGAAATTTTTCCAAGATAAGTGAAAAAAGAGAAGAAATTTTCTTATGTGGTTGTACTTGGATCGGAAAATAGGAAATCTTTATAGAATAGTTATGTAAAAATCCAAGTGCAATTAGACAAGAAAAACGGAGGATGTAAAATTTTCCGTTTTCATAACATAAGAAATTGAACTTGGAAAATTATATTTTTCTAAAATTCGAATTTAATGATGGTTGGTAGAGTTTTGGATGCGAAAATTGGATGAACTATGCTCTTACTCTGTAAGAGTGTAGGAAAATTTGGATGAAAAACGTTTTGATTTTTCAAAAATATTGCATTCATATAGAACTGCAAGTATATTTAGGATATGAGCATCATGTTTAGAAAGAGTTTTAAAAGTATGCATATATATAGGTGGATCCAAATTAGGCATACATAATTTAATATGATGTATCTCACTTTGCGCATGTGCACAATGTTTGCAACAATTGGATGCACACTTGATGGATGGATATTGCGAGGGGTTATCTATTTTACTCTTATCGAATTTCGGGGACGAAATTCTTTAAGGGTGGGAGAATGTAACACCCCTCATTTTTAATATAGTTAAAAGTATGTAAAAATTTATGTATATGCATAGATAGTTAAATAATGGTGATGTATAATGAAAAATTTATTAATATATGGAAGAGAAGGAAAAATTAATTTGATAACAGTGTACGTAACAGAGAAGACAATAAAATAAGGATACTTAATTTAAATATCAGGAATTAAGAAAAATGGACATCACCATTGCGTTCATCTCGGAATTCTTCTTGGAATAGAGTCCAAGTTTTCGAAAATCGGACTCCGTATGAAAGAGTTATGGCCTTCGGAAGATTCAACAAAAATTCAGAATTTACATAGGAAAATACCCAGGCAGGACGACCTGGGGGTCGACCTACCCAGGGAGGTCGACTTAGGGGTCGACCTTAGTGTCGACCTCCCCCCTGATTTTTCGAATGATCCGGGTAGTGACGATTTTTGATGTGCTGGACGAACTGGATGGCTTCTAGGGCGATCTAATGGCTCTAAAACACTCTCTACACCTATAAAATAGTGCCTAGACCTAACCTAATTCATAAACAATTCCTTCTGATGCTTCCATGTCGCTAAACTTCAACCAAACATGGCCGCCGCCTCTAAACCCTAAATTAATTTGCAAGTTCTTCATCAACTTTGGAGTTTAATCAAATCAAGTAGCAAAGTTCTTCATCAACAATTCATGCTCTTCACCAATAATCAAATAAGAAGATTAAATCAGCGTTCTACATCAATGACAAATCTCTTATTTCTCCAATCCAGTCAAAGTGAGTGGATTTGAACTATATTTGTTGTATAATATTGCTTCTATCGTTTACCACTCCCCATAATGAATATGATGATAATTTAATAAGATAAGTTATTTTATTTATGCCTACGTTTGAGTTCTCCCCTTTTTATTCTTTCCCCTTTTTATTTTTGGATCTAGGTTATCTCGAACCTAGATGAAATCTTATTATATATACGTACGATTGAAATATGGGAATATTTGGGCATAATTTATCTTATGCAGTCGAGGAATATAACCTGTAATTGGGGGATTGTGGCATAACAATTATTATTGCAAATATTGGGACAATTGGCGGGTTGTACATTGGGATTATTCAATGAAATAAAGTCGAATTGGGGATTTGGGAGCGTATTTCAATAATGAATCTTTGGGTATGCTTTGGGAACATGAATCTATGCTGAATAGTGCGCAACTATGAATTTTGATTTATGATGTTAACATGAAATTGTGTAAATTTAATTGGAACTATTGGATATGGAATTGGTATAATTCAATATTAACAACATGTAATTGGATAACATGGATTGGTGAAATTTATTTGTGACTTGAAAAGTAAGCCTAAAGGGTGAATAAGATTATATGTATGAACGTGGGAATGTTGGGATATATATTGGGAAAATATTGATTATATGAAATTGGGGTATAATTGGATATTGGCATGTTTGGGTATGAATAACATGGAATTGGTGAATTTAGCTATAATTGGAAATTGGCATGTTTGGGTATGAATAACATGGAATTGGTGAATTTGTCTATAATTGGAAATTGGCATGTTTGGGTATGAATAACATGGAATTGGTGAATTTGGCTATTATTGGATAATTTGGGTAATATGAAATTTGGCTAACTATTATGTAATTGGTGTAGTGAATGACAAATTGGAAATAGGCGTAAAAATGAAATGTAATTAAGTTGAATTTGGAACATATGACATGAATTTGGGGTTTGGGTGAAAGACGATTGTTAATGAACGCCTATGACACGAGGTTAGGCGCGTTTGTGGTGTAAGACTGCCCGGAACTGCCCGGGAAATCCAGCAATCACAAGCGGACGTCTAATGTGAGAGGTCAATGGCAAGAACTAGAGGCGTAACGGTTTATGAGACGAGGTTAGGCGCGTTGTGGTATAAGTCTGCCCGGAACCGCCCGACAAATCCAGCAGCCACGAACGGACGTCTAATGTGAGAGGTCATACATCGTTATGACATTATAAATAAATTAAGAAATACTAACCATAATAAGACATGTGGGTGACATGGGTATGGTTAAAGGGTTAAGTGGTTGATATAAATGACATGTAAAACATGACTAATGTGGACTTAACCGTTGTAAGACATGTGATGTAAAACATGACTAAGGTAGACTTAACCGTAGTAAGACATGTGTAAGATATGGAAACTATAATAAAGGGGGTTAAGTGGGACACAAGTGACGTATGAAACAAAATTTAGATATGCTTAACCAAATGGGACCCGTGACGGTATCATAAAGTAATTGAATTGGGAAAAGTTTAAGTAACGGGTTAAGTAAATGGAAGGGTTAAGTCAAATCTAAAATTAATGACAAGAAATGGGGAATGATAAATAACCTATTATGAACAAACTTGAATAAGGCAAGAAAGGATAATAGGTGGAACTTATAACTTATGGGACAAGATAAGTTATAGGAAATGATAAGGAAGATGAGATAACTTGTATGTAAAGATATACTTAAATTAAGTGTTTTGGGAAGGAGAAATGTGAAATTTAAAAATGATATAAGTTATATGAGTGGAAAAGAAGTAAATTAAAATCATATATGTTGGTTGGGTTGAGTTATTCTCTGGGTGCCAGTCTGATGTTGATTTCGGTCTTCGGGGCTGGTGTTTAGAGGGTTATTGTCCTAATCAGTATGTATGTGGGATAAGGCATACTTAACTATGAATTAAGTATAACATGTTGTTGTAATCCCAAAAGGGAATAATTTATGAAATTGGAAAATAACATGTTGTGGGCTTATTAATGGACTTAAGTGGGTTAAGTATAAATTGAATTAATAAGCAAGGGTAACTTGGTGAATACGAAAAAAAGAAAGCTAATGTGAATAACCAAGTTAAATGAGAAAGTTGACGAGGTGGCACAAGCATGAAATAAATGGTTAGACTTTGGGTCTAATGACATATAAAACTAAGGCGCTTGAAGCAGTCCGTACGTTGTAGGATGAATAACCCAACGAGGTAGATCATGATGGTGTCATAAGGCATGAAGAGAGCACACGTTCGCAATTTCGGCGACTCCAACGGACTGGAAGGGGAAGCACGCAGCTTCCTGAGACGTTAAAGGTGCTCCTGGTAGTCCTCTGTAGTGGTTGAGCTTCGAGCTAGGATTACAGAGGTTGGGTCTGCGCGGAACTACCAGGTGGGTGGGCCTTGACTGCACAAGTAGGGGGCAGTCAGAATGCTGTACGCGGTGGCATTAAGGGTGGTTCGGCGTTTGCCTCAGGCGGAGGTGGAGGGTCAAGACCAAACGATAGCAAGATCGTCGGACGCCTGTTACCAGCAGCCTAAGGAATGCGAAAAGACAAGAGCTAACCCCTAGAGATCGTTAACCTTTGCTATCAAGGGACGGATGCGGGGAGACCCCACATGGATGTTTAGATTGTTTGCTTGTTAGGGGTGGTCGCCTAGCTCGTGTGGTCTTTACTAGTTGAGGGAGGGGCTGAGGTGGGGCCATAGCCACCACATAAAAACCAGACCCAAGGGATATATGTACATTGGACACTCTTAGAGGCGGACCCGTACAGATATAGAAAAGCTCCCGACCGAGTTCCGTGTTTTCTGGTGTAGCCCTTCCACGGAACTTGGGTGCACAAGTAGAGGTTATGTGCAGTAGAAACATCGAGTACGATTGATGATACGTACGTGGGAAAGTCTAGGTACAACCATGTCTTCTCTGGGTGGTGTATCGTACACTAGAGGGCCTTATTCGGTGATAGAACCAAACTCGATCGAATAGTTCGAGGATAGAAGTCGGTACGCTTACGTAGCGTAGCGATAGTGGTTCTATGGGGATGTAGCGTTGTACGTTACTATGGCATAGGATGAGGGACTGCGCATATTACTGTGGCAATACGGAGGAGACCGTGCGAGTGGGATATCACGGGGTGTACCTCAGTTTGGGGGTAGCTACATATACACTATATTAGATTAATCTACTAGGGGGTAGATGGGTGCGACGTGTGTGTAAGCTTTGAGTGCTAATAACACGTATAACCTAATAAATAAGAAAGTGTAATTGAACGGTATATGTAGGATTATTCAAGAAGTGTAGTTTAAATTCATTCACATAGAACTTATGTTCTGACCCCCTCCTCATAACATTCGCAGGTTAGACAGAGACTTATAGCTTTGGGAATACTGATTTAGCAGTATTGTGATTAAGGTAAAGCTATGTTTTAAGTATATTATATTTTACTCCTTCTGTTGCGAGGTGTTTTCCGTACTCTGACATATCTCTTTTCTCTGTCTTTTTCTGCAGGATACCAGAGCAACCAACTCGGGTTTCGGGGGATTGGATTTTTGAAAAAAATCGGTTTGTCGGAATCTGGTTGTTACAGACCTTGTTCGAAAAGTTACACTTGACTAATCGGTCTAAAATTAACACACGATTGGAGATTGTCAACATTGGGAATAAGCATAAGATTGGTGGAAGTCCATCCCTTAGGGAGAGAACCTCCTGAGAAGAATGACTGAATAGCTAAAGAGAAGTCAAGATGAATGATCGGCCAAGTACAACTGTAAAATCCTCCGTTGTATCTATCCGGACCACTGGCACTATCCTTGTTCAGCCCAAAAACACACAATGAATATCTTCCAAAGAAGGAAGTTGCAGAGAGAGGAAGCCTCTTCCAGTAAAACAAAGAGAGGGATAGAAGATAAAATAATCGAAACAAAATGATCGACAAAAGAACACTCAATAAAATTTTGAAAATGGGAAATGATTATCTCTTCTACCTCAACTAGAGTCAAGGCTAACAAAAGATTAGATCATATAATCTGGTGAATAGACAAGATAATATACCTCTTTCTATTATAGAATGGAAGAATCTCGAGTTGGAATCGCCATCGACATTCCATTTGATTCTCGTTTTCTGATAAAGGAAACTATTCTCTATACACAACTCCAAAGAGAAGGCAATATGGGCTTGGACCCATTTTGTCTAGTTTGAGGCCGAGGGATCAGCATTATAAAAATATACCGCGAGAATCAGAATCTCTTCCACTAAGCGAACTTGGGCGAAGATATTCTTAAACACCTGAGTGTTCCAAACCTTTATAATATAAGATTTAAGATGCTTGAATTTGAGAGAGAAAACTACTGTAGGGAAACCTTTAGCAGGCAGAGACCAAGATTCATCCACCAACGGGTCGAAAGAATGATGAGACTTCTACACAGATTGTACCGTAACGAAGAAGGCCCCTATGACGCAAAAGGAGAGCATAGGAGCGTGATCCTATTTGGACCAGTGAAGACGAGAAATAAAGAAGGAGAAGGGGAGGCCAAACTACCCATCCGAACTGCACACACGATCAAGACGAGATAGGATTCTATTCGGACCATCCTGGTTATTATACCATGTAAAAGCGAACCCAACATAAGGTACCTTAAATAAGCCACATTAGATAATGTAAAAAACTGAATTTCGATAGACCGATTTTTTTTCAAAATTCTAATCCATCGAAACCCGTGTTGGTTAGTCTAGTATCCTGATGAAAAGACAGAGATATAAAATATATCAGAGCTCAGAAAATATCTCATGGCAGAATCTATAAAGTATAATATAATCAAAGTATAGCCTAATCATATTAATAATACTGCCTAACCAGTGTCCAAAGCTATCATATCTCTGGCACCAATCTAACCTACGAGTATGTTATGAGGAGGGGGTCAGAACACAAGTTCTGGTAACTGGATTTAAACTATACATTTTGGATAACCCTACATATATTGTTCAATCACATTTTCTTATTTATTAGGTTACTTAGGTTAACAACATTCAAGGCTAACACACACGTCGTATCCATTTACTTCCCAGTGGATTAACCTAATGCAGTATATATGTAGCCACACCCAATGTTAAGGTACAACCCATGATACCCCACTCGCACGGTTTCCATCGTAATGCCATAGAAATTTACGCATTCCCTCATCCAACGCCGGAGTGACGTACGGATATCTATATAACAATGTTACGTTCCGCATATATCTGCCATTACTATGTTACGTAAACGTATGGACAGCCACCTTCGATCGAATCAGATTCCATCATAGAGTAATGCCCTCAAGTTTACGACACACCACCTAGAGCAGACATGCATGTACCTATACTTTCTGACGTACGTATTGTGAAGACCCGTAACTTCCCCGTAAAGGAAAGTGTCGGATAGTTCGAGAACAGGACAAAACAGAACGCATACAGAAGAACATTTCATTGTATATTACAACAATGCATCAGATTACAAGAATATACAGAGTATAAAAGAATATAACACAGAAATACCAGAGATTTAAATTACATTTAAATACATAGCAGCGGAAAATAATACAATACACAACTAGAAGGAGATATACGGATACAAAGCTTTCCGGATATCGTTCCAGCTGTAAACCAGGATCCTGTGAATATAAATCTGCAAAACCGAAACTACTAGCTGCCCGTGTCGAAAATAAGGGCACCCAGAGTTTAGGTTAAAACAATAAACTCCAGGTCAGTCATGTGACTGGTGTGAGAACTAAAACAGTTATTAATCTTTATTTCAAATCATTAGGTAAATCAAGGGACCACGCCGTATAACACGGAACGGGTTTCCTCCCAAGAATACCAGTGCATAAAACGAACAGCGCAATGCTAAATAAAGAAAAATGAAGCTGTTATAAGACCCAGGTCCCATCACACAATGCAACGCAGTCGAGGATAGGGTTTTCCCTTATAACAGCCAAAGAATGCTTGATACGTTTAAAACAAATCATTTGATACTATTATAAGTGCATAGTGTATAAAACACTTCAAATCATAAGTATCAATCATAGGCGGCATGAATGCCCCATACCACTATGTCGCCATATATAGGTTATACAATCGAAATCGCAAAGTCACGTATTTGGAAATTGGGTTTCCATCTATGAACCGAGGCAAAAGATAGTCCTCAACCGATTCGAGACGCTCTAGCCCGTGTCTCAGGAACAGAACGCATCGTCCCTTGGAGCGACAGGGCCGGTCCACCGATGTGGATTAAAATGCCTGAACACTACGTTTCCCCACCCTATGGGGTGTAAGTCTGGTCCGTCAGCCGACCAGAATGCATCGGCCGAAACCGATATAACCGAGGCGCCTCGCAACAGCAACAACCACATAAGTCAAACTCGTCAGGGCGTGAAAAACCACTGACGCCACTTCTAGCTAGAAAGAAACGCATGCCCTCCTTGAGGTCCGTCTCCCGTTTTTGATTCATACCGGGTGTGAAACTCGCGAATCAAACGTTACACAAAGCTACGCCACAAAGGCCGTGCTTTGATCATCAACCACAAGACTTTGCTTTTCAACAGAAGCCTTGATCATTTGCATCTTAGCATGCCACACAGGCAAACCATCCCATGCAACCGATATCAGTCACACAGAATGAAATCCGATGTCAGACACACAGTCCATTTACAAGTCCGTCCTGGGTCTGAACGAAACCGGAGGCACCTAGTACCCCGCCTATCCATCGATCTCCAAGTACGTCTGGACGATCACTAACTGTTTCCATCTTCTTGGGTGTACAGCCCAATCAAGATCATCAGTTATCACCCAAACGACGTGAAGACCTCCGGTCTTCGACCATCGTCTTCATCTTCGACTTATCGTCGTATCAGTTATTCAGAATGGGATAAACCCGGCCTTTCCGAATAACTCGCGTATATATTATAAAAGTGTTACACAAACACAACATACGCCTCATTCCAATTCATTAGTCACTAACCGTAAATTAATCAAGAGAATAATTTCCCAAATATTAACCCCGAAGGCCGAAACCAACATCAGATCAATATCCAGAAAACCATTCTGCTTGGCCAACCGACAGTTAGTTTCTAAATTTCACATTCATAGGGAAAGATTCCCATTAATTTTATCAAAGATAAATTCCTTGAATTTATCTTTAATCGATTTTTGAATATCAATTCAAACTAGTCGGGATTAACGAACCTTACCGAAGTAATCATTTGTTTTAATTTCCCAATCCCAACCTATTCATCCCATGAAGTAAAACTGGTTATACTTCATATCTAACACCACGGTGTTATCGGTAAATTCAATTACCATTTCACGTTCAAATCTAATTAAAGATTTAACTATCGCCTGGAGCAAAACTGGTGATACTCCCTTTCGATTATTTCAATCTAATTAAAGATTCATTAAAACTCCACTTAGTTTTAATCTGTGACTGGGTTAAAGAATCCGTGTCATTTAAAAACACAGTTCACAATAAACCCAAAATCACCTCCCATTAATTATCGGGTTAAAGAACAAGTGTTATTTAAAACACTGTTCACGATAAACCCAAAAATCAATATCCATTCAATTCCAATTAAATATTATTTAATTGGTACACTTCATTAAATCTAAATAAAAAGATTTAATCTTTTCTCAACTGGGTTCAAGAACAGTGTTAGTGAAGACACCATTCACGACAAACCCAAATCACATTTGATATTCAATATAAGGCTCTGAATAGAAAATATATCGGCTTATATTCAATATCAAATTCTACGATTAACAAATGTCGTATTGGAAATAACGATATAAATATATATCTTTCAAATTTCCGTAACAACATCCGTATAATCACAAATTCCAACATCGAAATATTCCGAAGGCAATTTCGATTCAAATCCACTCCAATGCAATCATTGGAAATTTTGGTTATTTTCAAAACCCTTTTCAAATTCAATTTATTTATTTAAAAATAAATAGAATTATAATTCTAGTTCAAAACTAGTTCATTTCGATAAAAATCTATTTTTATCTTTTCAAATAGGGAGTTTTTCATCCCAATTCTTTCTAAATCATTTCTTATGATTTTACACAAATTATTACTATTTTTAATAATTTTATCAAGGCCCGTACAGTCGATTTCCATCAACGGCCATCGAACTGCACTTACAGCGACCTTTTTCGAATTTGATTTGGACATAATTCCAAATCCAACCGTTAGATTTCTAATTTCTAATATTCGTTAGAAAGCTCTTTTCGATACGAACCCAACGGTTCCGGTTTTAGGAGAATCCGACGGTCGGATCTCCCGTAATGTCCGTTTGAAATAAATGGTCGAAATTCGCGAACTGCCGCGGCGCGGCGCGTTCTATTCAGGCCATTATATTATATATATAATATATATAATATATATTTCGTCGATTTCTATTTAAAACGAATTATATAAATAGTTTTGAATTCGTTTCAAAATCTATTTCAACTTCTATTTCAATTCAAAGCCAAAATTTGAATTCTTCTTTATAAATTCGTTTTAAAATTCATTTCCATTCAATTCGAATTTCAATTCAATTTGAATTCATTTCAATTCGCTTTCAATTCCATTTGAATTCGTTTTCAATTCAATTCATTTCGAAATCGTTTTCAATTCAATTCATTTCGAAATCGTTTTCAATTCAATTCATTTCGAAATCGTTTTCAATTCAATTCATTTCGAAATCGTTTTCAATTCGATTCATTTCGAAATCGTTTTCAATTCAATTCATTTCGAAATCGTTTTCAATTCAATTCATTTCGAAATCGTTTTCAATTCAATTCATTTCGAAATCGTTTTCAATTCAATTCATTTCGAAATCGTTTTCAATTCAATTCATTTCGAAATCGTTTTCAATTCAATTCATTTCGAAATCGTTTTCAATTCAATTCATTTCGAAATCGTTTTCAATTCAATTCATTTCGAAATCGTTTTCAATTCACTTCATTTCGAAATCGTTTTTAAAATCGATATAAATATCGTTCACGTCAAAATGGCGTCAATCTAATCAACACGGCTTCATATATTCCTTTATTTTCAAATATTCTATTTCAAATATTTCTTTTTCAAATATTTCTTTTTCAAAACTGGAATGAGGCCCAATCAATTACCATATAAAATTAATTATATGGATTTTCATACAACACATGTATATAATAGCATGGAAAAATAATCAACCATCAACCAAAGTGCACTACACTGTATAAGCATCAAATATAGATATCCAACGCTTAAAACAGCCTGTCAATCAACCGATCGACATATTCAATCAATCGGGATGAGTGAACTTCAAATTTCATCCCAACACCCGTGTGGGGTTTCAAACAATCAAACCCAGATTTTAGTTGTGCAGTTGGGCGATGTGTGAAATTTATCGACCCAATCAATATCAGTCAAATCAGTGTATTACAAACAAATCGGCCGATTTGTTTATAACTATTCATTTATTCACATTCACGTTAAAAATTATATTTTTAACGATAACACATTTTATTTTAACATATGAATTTCTATTCAGTTCATTCTTTAAATAAAATGCTATTTTTATTTTTCTAACTTATTTTAGAAAATTTCGGCGGCATAACGGCACGATACTAGAAACGGGACAAGGCCTAGCCTTATCCCCGGTCTAGTGAAGGCCCACGCCATTCACACATCAATCAAATTCACTTTCGTTATGCAAACCACAAAATTTGGAGTAAGGGTCTAACCTAGCCTTACTCCTTCGCCTTATAACGGCGCACGTCTAATCCTAACCAATTTATCGATTCGATTTTTCACACCACAAACCACATTCAAACCAATATCGCATCAATAACCAAACAGCCAAACAAACAAGTCCATGGTCTGTGGACGATTGTGTCGGGTGCTACTAAGCACCGTCTGCATCCTAGTATATATATATAACTAGAAAAATAAATTGAAAGGTGAGAAATTCTCACCTTTAGCTATCCTAGCTCCACGGCTCTTCATTTGCAGAAGTCTTCGTCGTTTCGCCTTTTTGTCACCTTCGTTGCCCAAGGCCACTATATATATAAAAATCGAATTTTTACTTCAAAGTTCAATATATAAAAATCGAATTTTTAGTTCAAAGTTTAATATATAAAAATCGAATTTTTATTTCAAAGTTCAATATATAAAAATCGAATTTTTAGTTCAAAGTTTAATATATAAAAATCGAATTTTTAGTTCAAAGTTCAATATATAAAAATCGAATTTTTATTTTCCTTAAAGTATAAAAACCATATTTTTATTTTCCTTAAAGTATAAAAACCATATTTTTATTTTTCTTAAAGTATAAAAACCATATTTTTATTTTTCTTAAAGTATAAAAACCATATTTTTATTTTTCTTAAAGTATAAAAACCATATTTTTATTTTTCTTAAAGTATAAAAACCATATTTTTATTTTTCTTAAAGTATAAAAACCATATTTTTATTTTTCTTAAAGTATAAAAACCATATTTTTATTTTTCTTAAAGTATAAAAACCATATTTTTATTTTTCTTAAAGTATAAAAACCATATTTTTATTTTTCTTAAAGTATAAAAACCATATTTTTATTTTTCTTAAAGTATAAAAACCATATTTTTATTTTTCTTAAATCTATAATATAAATCAAAGACTGGATTTTTATATAAACTAGAAACTGATTTACAAAAATAAAAAAAAATAAAAAAAAATCACTTACAGTATTTATCTGGAAAAGGGGAGGGATTCGGAGTCGCCTCTCGAGTCTCGCGTTGCAGGCGAGGGGGGTGCTGGACTTCGTGGTGGAGGAAGAAGAAGAAGGGGTCGCGACAGCAGCAGGGGGGGTTTCGATTTGCGGTGGCGTTCAGGGGAATTGGGGGTTGCGTCGGCGAGGGCTTGCTGGGAGAGGGGGTTGCGATCTCCAATCGGTCGTGGAGGGAGGGGCGGCCATCGCGGTTGGCGATCCATCGGGGGCCGATATGGTGGCGGCGGCGGTTAATCCCCCGTCGCCCCTTTGTCGTTCCTTTTTTTTTTTTTTTAATACTGATCGGATTTAATTTATGAAGGGGGGGGCCAGACGTATTAAAGGGAGGAAGAGATTTTTTTATATTTTTTTTATTTATTTATTTAATTTATTTTATTTCAAAAAGTTGACTTTCACATATGACCTCTAAACGAGGCCCACCGCCTGTCGCCTATAGCGTTTCACCCCTATTCCGAACACAATGGGATATGTTTCGTATGTTGATTCGATCGATTGAATCAGTTTCCGTTGAATTAACATATAAATCACTATATTGAATTTTAAACGTACATTTCAATTTACCGGGGTCACATACTAACTAGAAAAATTCCTGAAAAATATTTTCTAGCTTCGTATTGACGATACGGTCCTAACAAAACTAGTTTCGTCGAATTCCGAGACCGTTGGAAAAATGGCCATTTTCCAGTCGATTAAAATCAACTGAAACTGGTCAAACGCGTTTTCCTATGCCACGCTCACATATTGATTCGAAAAATTATGAAATTTGAAACCTAGCAATAATTTTACATCCCGGACACAACAAAACTGGTTTCGTCGAAATCCGAAGTCATTTGCAAAATATCCATTTTTAAGGGCCTGAATTCCATAGCGACTATTCAGAAATTTCAACTGGACATATCTTTTGATTCCCGCTATGAAATCTTGATTTTTCGGATTCGATAGAAAGATATTCACTATTAGATTCCATTATTTTTGGTTTCACTAAAATCCGGATTGTTTTGCACCCGGTACATTCAATTGAAGTTTGAAATCGAATTATCGAACTACCGCGCCATTTTCAATTCTATTTATAATTATATATAAATATTTATATTCTAACGACGACGTATATAATATATACGTCGAATTATATTAAAAATAAATTTTCTCGTCGTTTTTATTTAAAATAATCTATTTTAAATATTCAAAATTCGCTAAAATTGCCAAAATAAAAATTTTAAACTGGCCCGGATTTTCGGGTTGTTACAATCTCCCCCACTTAAAACTTTTCGTCCCCGAAAAGGAACAAAGTCGAAAGTGGTTTGATCAATCAACACTACGCTCGATCTGGCTTCCATTCTCCAACTTTTCAGTTTCTGAGAATTTTCAAAACTTCAAAAATTTGGCTAACACCCTAAATTTTTGAAAAATTTCGCCATAACCTCCCCTGCAATGGGAGCATCGGGGAATTTCAAATAGCTTCCCCGGTCCTTCAGATCTCAAAAAGAAAAAGAAAAAGCCAAGCGGCTAGCCAATAGGCTCACAAAATCATCATCACCCAAACAAAACAGTAAATTATGTAGTAAACATGTACCTATTTGTCGGGCAAACAAATTTTATTCTCTGGCTCTAGCCTCCTTGCTATGACCTGTTCAATATAAGTATATGTACATGCAAGCAGATGCGACCAATTTTCAATATAATTCAATATGTGATTCAATTAGGCTAATTGGCTAAATATTAGCAAACAAATAAACAAACAACACATACATCAATCAATTAGTGAATTAGAGTTTCAAATTCATAATTTTGATACATATACTAAAAAATCATGTTTTTGATGCCAATTCACAACAATGTGTTCTAACTATATAAGTTTTGGTTCTCACACCAGCCTAATGGAAATATATAGAAAATCACACCTTCAACACTCGAACATTACTTCTGATGATGTAGCTACAATCATTAGAATCACCTTCGGGCGACTAGAGTGTGAATCTATATCTATCCAGTATATTAAAATTTTGAATACACGCGGATCAGACGTATACGCAAAATCTATATATACTGGATTGTCCACATCAATATAAATAGATAATCAAATACGAATAATTGATTTTAAATTTTCAAAACAAAATTGTTTTCATTTTACAAATATACTCTTCACACTCGTTCTAGGATACTACTGATCCTATCTCTAACGAGTCATTCTAATTGGATATTACTAATCCAATATCTGATGAATTCTTTCGTATGTTTCTAATGTGTCTTGTTCTCGAGCTCTGTAAACCAAAGCTCTGATACCAACTGTGAAGACCCGTAACTTCCCCGTAAAGGAAAGTGTCGGATAGTTCGAGAACAGGACAAAACAGAACGCATACAGAAGAACATTTCATTGTATATTACAACAATGCATCAGATTACAAGAATATACAGAGTATAAAAGAATATAACACAGAAATACCAGAGATTTAAATTACATTTAAATACATAGCAGCGGAAAATAATACAATACACAACTAGAAGGAGATATACGGATACAAAGCTTTCCGGATATCGTTCCAGCTGTAAACCAGGATCCTGTGAATATAAATCTGCAAAACCGAAACTACTAGCTGCCCGTGTCGAAAATAAGGGCACCCAGAGTTTAGGTTAAAACAATAAACTCCAGGTCAGTCATGTGACTGGTGTGAGAACTAAAACAGTTATTAATCTTTATTTCAAATCATTAGGTAAATCAAGGGACCACGCCGTATAACACGGAACGGGTTTCCTCCCAAGAATACCAGTGCATAAAACGAACAGCGCAATGCTAAATAAAGAAAAATGAAGCTGTTATAAGACCCAGGTCCCATCACACAATGCAACGCAGTCGAGGATAGGGTTTTCCCTTATAACAGCCAAAGAATGCTTGATACGTTTAAAACAAATCATTTGATACTATTATAAGTGCATAGTGTATAAAACACTTCAAATCATAAGTATCAATCATAGGCGGCATGAATGCCCCATACCACTATGTCGCCATATATAGGTTATACAATCGAAATCGCAAAGTCACGTATTTGGAAATTGGGTTTCCATCTATGAACCGAGGCAAAAGATAGTCCTCAACCGATTCGAGACGCTCTAGCCCGTGTCTCAGGAACAGAACGCATCGTCCCTTGGAGCGACAGGGCCGGTCCACCGATGTGGATTAAAATGCCTGAACACTACGTTTCCCCACCCTATGGGGTGTAAGTCTGGTCCGTCAGCCGACCAGAATGCATCGGCCGAAACCGATATAACCGAGGCGCCTCGCAACAGCAACAACCACATAAGTCAAACTCGTCAGGGCGTGAAAAACCACTGACGCCACTTCTAGCTAGAAAGAAACGCATGCCCTCCCTGAGGTCCGTCTCCCGTTTTTGATTCATACCGGGTGTGAAACTCGCGAATCAAACGTTACACAAAGCTACGCCACAAAGGCCGTGCTTTGATCATCAACCACAAGACTTTGCTTTTCAACAGAAGCCTTGATCATTTGCATCTTAGCATGCCACACAGGCAAACCATCCCATGCAACCGATATCAGTCACACAGAATGAAATCCGATGTCAGACACACAGTCCATTTACAAGTCCGTCCTGGGTCTGAACGAAACCGGAGGCACCTAGTACCCCGCCTATCCATCGATCTCCAAGTACGTCTGGACGATCACTAACTGTTTCCATCTTCTTGGGTGTACAGCCCAATCAAGATCATCAGTTATCACCCAAACGACGTGAAGACCTCCGGTCTTCGACCATCGTCTTCATCTTCGACTTATCGTCGTATCAGTTATTCAGAATGGGATAAACCCGGCCTTTCCGAATAACTCGCGTATATATTATAAAAGTGTTACACAAACACAACATACGCCTCATTCCAATTCATTAGTCACTAACCGTAAATTAATCAAGAGAATAATTTCCCAAATATTAACCCCGAAGGCCGAAACCAACATCAGATCAATATCCAGAAAACCATTCTGCTTGGCCAACCGACAGTTAGTTTCTAAATTTCACATTCATAGGGAAAGATTCCCATTAATTTTATCAAAGATAAATTCCTTGAATTTATCTTTAATCGATTTTTGAATATCAATTCAAACTAGTCGGGATTAACGAACCTTACCGAAGTAATCATTTGTTTTAATTTCCCAATCCCAACCTATTCATCCCATGAAGTAAAACTGGTTATACTTCATATCTAACACCACGGTGTTATCGGTAAATTCAATTACCATTTCACGTTCAAATCTAATTAAAGATTTAACTATCGCCTGGAGCAAAACTGGTGATACTCCCTTTCGATTATTTCAATCTAATTAAAGATTCATTAAAACTCCACTTAGTTTTAATCTGTGACTGGGTTAAAGAATCCGTGTCATTTAAAAACACAGTTCACAATAAACCCAAAATCACCTCCCATTAATTATCGGGTTAAAGAATAAGTGTTATTTAAAACACTGTTCACGATAAACCCAAAAATCAATATCCATTCAATTCCAATTAAATATTATTTAATTGGTACACTTCATTAAATCTAAATAAAAAGATTTAATCTTTTCTCAACTGGGTTCAAGAACAGTGTTAGTGAAGACACCATTCACGACAAACCCAAATCACATTTGATATTCAATATAAGGCTCTGAATAGAAAATATATCGGCTTATATTCAATATCAAATTCTACGATTAACAAATGTCGTATTGGAAATAACGATATAAATATATATCTTTCAAATTTCCGTAACAACATCCGTATAATCACAAATTCCAACATCGAAATATTCCGAAGGCAATTTCGATTCAAATCCACTCCAATGCAATCATTGGAAATTTTGGTTATTTTCAAAACCCTTTTCAAATTCAATTTATTTATTTAAAAATAAATAGAATTATAATTCTAGTTCAAAACTAGTTCATTTCGATAAAAATCTATTTTTATCTTTTCAAATAGGGAGTTTTTCATCCCAATTCTTTCTAAATCATTTCTTATGATTTTACACAAATTATTACTATTTTTAATAATTTTATCAAGGCCCGTACAGTCGATTTCCATCAACGGCCATCGAACTGCACTTACAGCGACCTTTTTCGAATTTGATTTGGACATAATTCCAAATCCAACCGTTAGATTTCTAATTTCTAATATTCGTTAGAAAGCTCTTTTCGATACGAACCCAACGGTTCCGGTTTTAGGAGAATCCGACGGTCGGATCTCCCGTAATGTCCGTTTGAAATAAATGGTCGAAATTCGCGAACTGCCGCGGCGCGGCGCGTTCTATTCAGGCCATTATATTATATATATAATATATATAATATATATTTCGTCGATTTCTATTTAAAACGAATTATATAAATAGTTTTGAATTCGTTTCAAAATCTATTTCAACTTCTATTTCAATTCAAAGCCAAAATTTGAATTCTTCTTTATAAATTCGTTTTAAAATTCATTTCCATTCAATTCGAATTTCAATTCAATTTGAATTCATTTCAATTCGCTTTCAATTCCATTTGAATTCGTTTTCAATTCAATTCATTTCGAAATCGTTTTCAATTCAATTCATTTCGAAATCGTTTTCAATTCAATTCATTTCGAAATCGTTTTCAATTCGATTCATTTCGAAATCGTTTTCAATTCAATTCATTTCGAAATCGTTTTCAATTCAATTCATTTCGAAATCGTTTTCAATTCAATTCATTTCGAAATCGTTTTCAATTCAATTCATTTCGAAATCGTTTTCAATTCAATTCATTTCGAAATCGTTTTCAATTCAATTCATTTCGAAATCGTTTTCAATTCAATTCATTTCGAAATCGTTTTCAATTCAATTCATTTCGAAATCGTTTTCAATTCACTTCATTTCGAAATCGTTTTTAAAATCGATATAAATATCGTTCACGTCAAAATGGCGTCAATCTAATCAACACGGCTTCATATATTCCTTTATTTTCAAATATTCTATTTCAAATATTTCTTTTTCAAATATTTCTTTTTCAAAACTGGAATGAGGCCCAATCAATTACCATATAAAATTAATTATATGGATTTTCATACAACACATGTATATAATAGCATGGAAAAATAATCAACCATCAACCAAAGTGCACTACACTGTATAAGCATCAAATATAGATATCCAACGCTTAAAACAGCCTGTCAATCAACCGATCGACATATTCAATCAATCGGGATGAGTGAACTTCAAATTTCATCCCAACACCCGTGTGGGGTTTCAAACAATCAAACCCAGATTTTAGTTGTGCAGTTGGGCGATGTGTGAAATTTATCGACCCAATCAATATCAGTCAAATCAGTGTATTACAAACAAATCGGCCGATTTGTTTATAACTATTCATTTATTCACATTCACGTTAAAAATTATATTTTTAACGATAACACATTTTATTTTAACATATGAATTTCTATTCAGTTCATTCTTTAAATAAAATGCTATTTTTATTTTTCTAACTTATTTTAGAAAATTTCGGCGGCATAACGGCACGATACTAGAAACGGGACAAGGCCTAGCCTTATCCCCGGTCTAGTGAAGGCCCACGCCATTCACACATCAATCAAATTCACTTTCGTTATGCAAACCACAAAATTTGGAGTAAGGGTCTAACCTAGCCTTACTCCTTCGCCTTATAACGGCCACGTCTAATCCTAACCAATTTATCGATTCGATTTTTCACACCACAAACCACATTCAAACCAATATCGCATCAATAACCAAACAGCCAAACAAACAAGTCCATGGTCTGTGGACGATTGTGTCGGGTGCTACTAAGCACCGTCTGCATCCTAGTATATATATATAACTAGAAAAATAAATTGAAAGGTGAGAAATTCTCACCTTTAGCTATCCTAGCTCCACGGCTCTTCATTTGCAGAAGTCTTCGTCGTTTCGCCTTTTTGTCACCTTCGTTGCCCAAGGCCACTATATATATAAAAATCGAATTTTTACTTCAAAGTTCAATATATAAAAATCGAATTTTTAGTTCAAAGTTTAATATATAAAAATCGAATTTTTATTTCAAAGTTCAATATATAAAAATCGAATTTTTAGTTCAAAGTTTAATATATAAAAATCGAATTTTTAGTTCAAAGTTCAATATATAAAAATCGAATTTTTATTTTCCTTAAAGTATAAAAACCATATTTTTATTTTCCTTAAAGTATAAAAACCATATTTTTATTTTTCTTAAAGTATAAAAACCATATTTTTATTTTTCTTAAAGTATAAAAACCATATTTTTATTTTTCTTAAAGTATAAAAACCATATTTTTATTTTTCTTAAAGTATAAAAACCATATTTTTATTTTTCTTAAAGTATAAAAACCATATTTTTATTTTTCTTAAAGTATAAAAACCATATTTTTATTTTTCTTAAAGTATAAAAACCATATTTTTATTTTTCTTAAATCTATAATATAAATCAAAGACTGGATTTTTATATAAACTAGAAACTGATTTACAAAAATAAAAAAAAATAAAAATAAATCACTTACAGTATTTATCTGGAAAAGGGGAGGGATTCGGAGTCGCCTCTCGAGTCTCGCGTTGCAGGCGAGGGGGGTGCTGGACTTCGTGGTGGAGGAAGAAGAAGAAGGGGTCGCGACAGCAGCAGGGGGGGTTTCGATTTGCGGTGGCGTTCAGGGGAATTGGGGGTTGCGTCGGCGAGGGCTTGCTGGGAGAGGGGGTTGCGATCTCCAATCGGTCGTGGAGGGAGGGGCGGCCATCGCGGTTGGCGATCCATCGGGGGCCGATATGGTGGCGGCGGCGGTTAATCCCCCGTCGCCCCTTTGTCGTTCCTTTTTTTTTTTTTTTTTTTTAATACTGATCGGATTTAATTTATGAAGGGGGGGGGCCAGACGTATTAAAGGGAGGAAGAGATTTTTTTATATTTTTTTTATTTATTTATTTAATTTATTTTATTTCAAAAAGTTGACTTTCACATATGACCTCTAAACGAGGCCCACCGCCTGTCGCCTATAGCGTTTCACCCCTATTCCGAACACAATGGGATATGTTTCGTATGTTGATTCGATCGATTGAATCAGTTTCCGTTGAATTAACATATAAATCACTATATTGAATTTTAAACGTACATTTCAATTTACCGGGGTCACATACTAACTAGAAAAATTCCTGAAAAATATTTTCTAGCTTCGTATTGACGATACGGTCCTAACAAAACTAGTTTCGTCGAATTCCGAGACCGTTGGAAAAATGGCCATTTTCCAGTCGATTAAAATCAACTGAAACTGGTCAAACGCGTTTTCCTATGCCACGCTCACATATTGATTCGAAAAATTATGAAATTTGAAACCTAGCAATAATTTTACATCCCGGACACAACAAAACTGGTTTCGTCGAAATCCGAAGTCATTTGCAAAATATCCATTTTTAAGGGCCTGAATTCCATAGCGACTATTCAGAAATTTCAACTGGACATATCTTTTGATTCCCGCTATGAAATCTTGATTTTTCGGATTCGATAGAAAGATATTCACTATTAGATTCCATTATTTTTGGTTTCACTAAAATCCGGATTGTTTTGCACCCGGTACATTCAATTGAAGTTTGAAATCGAATTATCGAACTACCGCGCCATTTTCAATTCTATTTATAATTATATATAAATATTTATATTCTAACGACGACGTATATAATATATACGTCGAATTATATTAAAAATAAATTTTCTCGTCGTTTTTATTTAAAATAATCTATTTTAAATATTCAAAATTCGCTAAAATTGCCAAAATAAAAATTTTAAACTGGCCCGGATTTTCGGGTTGTTACACGTATCGTCAATTGTATTTGATGCCTTAACCGCACATAACCTCTAATGTGCACCGAGTTCCGTGGCAGGGCTATATAAGAAACATGGAACTCGGTCGGGAGCTTTTCCATATCTGTATAGGCCCGCCTTTAAGGGCCTCAAAATACAGATATCCCTCGGGTCTGTTTTTCATGGTAGCTATGGCCCTACATAGGCCCCTCCCTCAACTAGTAAAGACTACAAGAGCTAAGCGACTTGCCCCTAACAAACAATCTAAACATCCAGTTGGCGTATCCCCTCAACCACCGTACCTGGATAGTGAAAGGTGAATGGTGTCTTGGGTTTAGCTCTACTCTTTTCACATCCCACTGGCTGCCGATGATGGGTACCCGACGATCTACTATCCTTCTTGGTCCTGACCTCACCTTCCGTTGAGGCGCTCGCTGAATCACCCTAGTGACACCTCGTCACAGCATTCTGACTACAAAGCTACTTTTGTAGTCAAGGCTCACCCACTGGTATAACGCGCAGAACCAACCTCTGGGAGCACAGCCCAAACATCTGCCATCACATAGAGGACTACCAGGATCACCTTATGTATCTTAGGAAGCCGCGTGATTCCCCTTCCAGTCCTTCGGAGCCGATAGAATAATCAGATGAACGCGTGCTCCCCTCGCGCCTCATGACACCACGATTATCTACCCCGTTGGGTTATTCACCTTCAAACGTGCGGACTGGTCCAAGCGCCTCATTTTAATACGTTATTAGACCTTATGTCTAAATATTCCTTTATGCGCTTGCTTTACCTCATCAGGTTTCCATTTAACTTGGTTATTCCCATTCACATTGACTTCTTATTCAAGTTACCAAGTTACTCTCACTTATTAATTTTAGTCATGTAACTTAACCCATCTAAGCCTATTAATAAGCCCACAACATGTTATTTTCTAGATGGTGATCCAAGGTTTGTAATCCACAACCCCTTTATATTCTTGTCTAATTTCATAGTCACAATAACATGTTCTGCTTAATAGGTAAATAAGTATATCTCAATTCGGATGTTTTCTGTTTAACATGTCAGTCATACTGTCACTACAACTTATCATTGTTTACTTATTAACTTAGTTCTCTTAACTAAGGTTTGCTAATAAGTTCCCTTTTCATAAATATAACTTATGTTGTCCTTATCAGCATATCTCAGATTCTCATTCTCATATATAACTTAATTTACAATTAAGTACAACTTATCTTATTACATAAGTTATTCCAATTTCCTTATTGTTTATTACAATATAAGTTATAATCCCCACATGTCCCTTAGGAAAAGACTACCAATTATATAACATTCTCATTAATGTAATTTATTTATAATAGGTTATTATCATTCCCCGTTCATTCCAATCTTTTTTGCTTTTGTAACTTCCGTTCATTTCCTTATTAATTTCCATTAATCACAATTAGTGCCATTTATCTCTATCCTTTTATGTTCATATATATATATATATATATATATATATATATATATATGCTTATGTACTAGACCTCTCACATTAAGCCTACTACTTGTGGAAGCTTGATTTGCTGGGCGGTTCCCGGCAGACTTCTTCCACAAGCTGACATAACCTCATGTCTTAGCATCGTTACATGTTTATTTATGCACTAGACCTCTCACATTAAATTAACAACTTGTGGGCGCTGGATTTGCCAGGCGGTTCCAGGCAAACTTCTACCACAAGTTGAATTTAACCTCGTGTCTAGGTGCGTTACAGTTTTCTATTTACTGTAAATTTAGGCAAATTGTTCTTTCCACATTTTTACTGCAACCTATTTTACATGTCATCATATTAAGCCCATTTTATGTCATATGTTCTTCCTGACATATAATTAATTTCATCTCAAAATAACATGTGATCGTCAAATCATGTAATTATTCTAATTTAACATGTAATCATTTAATCATGTAACTGTTCAAATCTAACAAATTAACATGTCATTTTCTCTATTCTACAGCTAATAATTCAAGTACATAATATGCCACAAGTGAGTCATGTAATTACAACAGTAATCGTGACATATATTTTTACAAGTTTGCATTTCAACTGATGAACATTTTAGCATATTAAACGTTTCAACATATGAATTTTCCAACATATTAATATTTTGACATATTAATATTTCAACATGTCATATTATCACTTTACATTGCATAATAACGGGGAATGTTAAATGATAATATATCATTATCAAAAATGATATAACTTAAATCCACTCACCTAAATTGCTTTTCAATTCCTGAACCTTGTCCATATTTAGCATTCCATGGTTTTCCCTAATTGGATTTAGAACCTAACAACCATGGATCCACAATTCTTACTAAAATAAAAAGGGAAGAAAGAGGAAGAAAAATGAATAGACCAGATCAAAGAATTTACCTTACTTCACATATGATTTTGAACACCTTCATATTAATTTTCATACTTTTCCTCCAGATCTTAATTCAAAATTTTCCTAAACTAGTAATCTTATTTTTCTAAAGAGATTTGAGGAGGAGGAAGAATGGCAGAGCTTAGACGTTGTCTCAGAGAATGTGAGATTTAGGCTGGGCTCTGCTACCTATTTATAGGTGTTCAGGATCTTATCATACACGCAGCGCTGAGTCAGCAACGAACGTCGTTAAGAAAATAGTCCAGATTCATCGATGAATCTGGCTGGATCTGGGGTGGGTCGACCCCTAGGTCGACTCCCCACGGGTCACGCAAGTTGTTTTGGCGCAAAAGTTTGAATTTCGAATGTTTGAATTTCTGGAATTTATTTATCTGTTATATTCACATGTAATCTTCTTATGTGTATACAAATCTTCTAATGACCATTTTACGCGTATATATATACGCCAACTTTTGTTTCGTTTTCAAAATTCAAACAATGTTGCACTGTTATTTGATTCTTGTCATATTTCTTTAATTGCAGCCTTGTATTGAACTTTATCTCTTGTATATATATTTTATACATATATTCTCATATATATATATATACATATATTTTCTTTACTTCCTTATATGTATATTTTTCCTTATATGTACATTTATACATATTTTCTCTCATGAGCATGTGTTATTTTAGTCGTTCTCTTAAACAAAAATATGATGGTGGCGAGGATTGAACTCTGTACCTCTTGTATGCAAGTCACATGCTCTAACCAACTGGACTACTAAGGCTATTGTTAACAAGGCTTAGAACAATGGTAGTTGTTGTTTTCTTCTTATTCCTCATTTTCATGTTTATTACAATATTTTATTGCACGAATCTTTTTCCTTTATTTATCCTTTATTATTAATGTATAATATTTGTAATTCAGTGCATGCAACATATTTACACTGCATGCAACCAATATTTTCTTTCTTTTAATGCATGCATTACATTTATATTTGCATTAATCTTTATTTTATTCTTCATATATACATTTATGTGTGTGCATATATATACACATATGCATTATTTAATTAATTAATTGTCATAAAAGGCGGGGTGTTACAGATAATGAAAGAATTGAAATCCCCTGAGACACCCCATGTCCGTTAATGTCACTCACTAAGGGAATGCATTATGTTTCGTGAAGCGTTATAGGTAAACATGCACATAATAATTACAAGACAGATATAAATAAAATAGCAGCGGAAATTTCTAAATTTTTAATTCAAACATAAATCATAATGTCGTGGTCCATAATATCGTAAGTCACAAAAACCACTACAATAAAACAACTTCTGCCTTGCATCATTACATTACATAAGAATATGAAAAACATAATCCCCAATTAAAAGAGTTAAGCTATAGTAGAGTCAAGAACTCGAGCCATACTTCAGAAGTAGCTCCTAGCAAGATGATATCTGAGTCCTGACTAAGCCTGGGTGTTTCCTCCCTGAGAACCTGTGGGGGGAATGGAAGAAAGAAAGAGAAACAAAAAGGGTCAGACATAAAGTCTAGCGAGTCTAGTTACTTTTAGACAGTAAATAAATAAAAGTAACATGATAGGCATATAAAGTGGATAAGAGAGATCACTACATAAATGGCAGGTGTGACAAGGTAGACAGGGTAAGGTGTATGTGCTTCACTAATGATTACTCTAAACTATTACTAGTATAACTAAAATGAAATGGTCCCTTCCACTGTAAGTTGGTAGACTTAGGGCATACGTCCGAGTGTACCCTAACCACTACCCTAATCGATCGGCTCCATACCCCGTAGATATCCTGTGTTGGCCCCACAGTAGAAGGTATCACTTCCTAAAGTGGAAACCATTAAGTTGTGCACAACCATACCTACTGGTGCCACGGTCGTCTTATCCCCTTCTTCCAGGCTCATGCACGCACATGGCCCGGTCGGTTTGCGCCGCCCACACCATCCATCTCGTTTGGATCTCTTATAATCAATCAGTAAGCGTTCCCCTTCTCCACCTAGTACGGAGTTCTTTATTTGATACCAACTCCGGGTTACTGACTGAAATAGGTCCCACACAATATGATACAAGCTCTCACCTTTGTCTTGTATCCCCACTAGGTTTTTCACTGACTATGTATACCCTTAGGTGTCTTTAATTGCGTAGCCCTATGGCAGTTATGCATACCCCAAAGGGTGTCTTTAATAACATAACTTTATTATATTTTCCTCCGGTTATGTATACCACTAGGTGTCTTTAATTACATAACCTTATTGGGTTAAGTTCGTGGGCCTATATGTAAATATTACCCACCCCCTCTAATTTACTTAACCCACCCACTACCTATCCAATTTTACTTAACCCTAACTTAATCACACAATTCTTATGGATTAAATTAGGTTAAGTAGTCCAATTCAATACCATGTCCAAGTATGGTTATAATGGGCTAGACCTCCCACATTAGGCCTACAACGCGTGGATGCTGGATATGCCAGTCGGGTCCGGGAAGTCTTATTCCACAGTTGGGCCTAACCTCACGTCTTAGCCCGATTCATATTTGCACACTTAGACCTCTCATACTAGGTTCAACATTAGTGGCTGCTGGATATGCCGGTCGGGTCCGGGCAAACTTCCACCACTAATGCCACCTAACCTCGTGTCATAAATGCAATTACAATTCCTAATTGTAATTACTAAATATTACATTTTTATCCAAATCTGCCTATGTCATTATAGGTGACTATTTATATGTTTCCCCATTTGATTAAATGTCCAATTTGTATAATTCTTACATAAATTATGCCAATTATAAATCCCTTTCCCCATTTCCTAACTAACGTATTCACACGTATTTTGGCGGCATCTAGGTTATAAAGCAGCCCAGCCATAACAATGAAAAAGGGAATATGACAAAGGTGATAGTTTCAACATATCTTGGCATAAACTAGCATGATAACAAGGTGAATGAACATGTAATTAACATTATCACAAGATGGACATAAAACTGATAACTTGTAGCAATTACTACGATGTCCAAGCAATCATAATGAGATCTAAATTAACCATTTAGGTGTTTAACTATTTAGGTCTAGCATAACTAGGGTGTCATGGTAACATGTTTAGATCTAAAGATGGCTTCACATGTCAAGTTTACAACATATCTAGATTGATCACAATATGATAAATGAAAAGGGGATTTCATAAAGAACTAGATCTAGCCAATGTTACAACTGTCCAATTTAATAGATGTACATTAACCACAATACAGTTACAAGTCAAGATCCACATAAACAACATAATAGAATAACCATAATTATATTAGATCTAGGGAAATAGATCTATCATGACATTGTATAGGATTTAATACTAGCACAGAATCATGCTTTACAACATATCAAACTTATAGTCTTTCACAATTCACTTTCATTTATCTAAACCTAAAAGTAATCTAGAAACTCATAGCATTAGGTTTAGAGAATTGAGAAAGAGCGGATCTTGAATTGTGAATTTGATTTGCAAAGTATGTAGTTGTAGAAAACGGTTCAATTCGCACTCCAGCAGCATATGGCCTCCATGATTTCCAATGAAGAAAATAAGAAAATAGGACACCTATATATAGCTGCCAGACCCCCTGAAACCGAGTGCCACGTCAACCCTAGGGGTGTCGACACCCTTGTTGGTAGGTCGACCCATAGGTCGACACCCCTTAAGGGTGGTCGACACCCCTCTAGGGGGTCGACCCCCTAGAGCGGGAATTTTGCCGCTTTGACGAATTTTCGAATTCGAATCGTTCTGGATAAAATTCTCTCATCTCTGACTCATGCATATATATATATAATTTTTTTGTGCATATACAAACTTAAAACCCTCATAACTTCCTCATACGGTGTTAGTTTATGCAAACCAAATGTCTACCCTGACTAGAATTTTGATATGGACACAATGGTGCAGTCTGTTTCCTCTAATTCTGAATATTAAATTAATTATTACTTAATTTATCCTCTTTTTGTGTTGGTACAAAATCGGGGTGTTACATCCTCCATCGCTACATGGCTGATAGAAGATCCCCTTTTTTCTCCACTTAGCAAGAAATGACATCGAAATCATCCCCTATGACAGAGGTGCTAAACCCGTGCACAGGTAGGGACAAAATATCTTGCCATAAAACTGATCGCATGTTGCGATCACATCTGGCGTAAACAACCACAAAGAGGAAAAGGAGGGAAAAGTAGAAATTAAAACTTCAACTAAAAGAATTTGTGGCAAATTGAAAATAAGGCTCACAAAGATGCCTTTATCCCAAATAATCCAGATCTTATTGTTTGAATAAGCCAACCTCAAAGACAAGATGCAGGACAAAGTCGGAGAGCACTTCAGAGTCCATGAATGGTTCCTGAAGAGCCACCAAAAAAATATAGTGCTTCTTGACGATGCGCTTGAGACGTACAAAAGAGGCATCATTATTGATTCCCCTTAGTTCTAGAACAAACAGTTAGCCATTTAAGCGACAATATCAAGGAGGAGAAGAAGCACCACCACTCAAAAAGGAAAAAAAATCAGATTATATAGAGTGTGCGATGAGTAGTCTTAATAATCTGCTCAGACGCAGCGAGTGAGCGGGTGCGAATGGTGTGAGGATGAGAAATAACACCCTTACGAGAAGATCGGACGACCCAATTGGTAGGGATGCCAGTGGCGAATCCCTCTACTGACTCTAAAGGAGATTGACTAACAAAAATAGTCAACTGATTCCCCTTGTAGAAGAGGCTAGCTTATCAAGCTAGCAGGAATAGGAGTTCTTAGTGATGCAATCTAATCAATTGTTGATGGCCCTAATCTCGCATGGACTAAGAAGTGAAACAGAATGAGAGAAAAAGCAATGTAAGGGAGACGTAGAAACATCAGTAGCCAACATATAAAATTATCACATCTTATCCCTAACATAGCATATGTCTAAAATACACACTCATCTTTTCCCATCTCATATTAGTTTATGACACTGCCTCGCCATCAATTTGCACCCATTATTCAATAATAGCTGCGATTTTGATTAAAAAAGCCAAATTGGCTTTGCCATTTTTCTATTTATTATTAATCCGATATCTGCATGCATCTTTTAAACCTAAACATGAGAGTATATTTCTAAAATATTGTTTATCTTTGAGATATTTACTCTTTCATACATCTCTTTATACATAAGTACACCCACATTTATTCTTTTATTTTCTCAAACAAAATTCCATCTTAAAACCATCTTCTAAATTTATATTAAAATAATATTAAACCACCAAATTTATAATGATTCACCTTATTACTTGGCTGCAAAGTTGATGTGGTACCGATATTGCCACATCGTTTCTACCATTTTTCTCATCTTATTTAGTCGTTTAACACTATTTTTATCACAAATATTTTTTACGGTGTTCTCTGTTAATTAATTATTTTGTAACCCAGATCTATGTTTGAACATGTTTAAATGTCTAATACAAGTAATTGAGGAATTTTTATCGATAATATTGATCCGACGTACCGACCAGAACCCTTCAAATACCCGTTAGACAATTCTACATAATAGATACATGTTTTAATTTACTCATGGTTGTATTTATTTCATTATCACAAATACATTTCTTCTATTTTGAATAAATACAACCTTTTAATTAATTCATACAAACTAATCAACCCGTTACTTTTACCTTCAATTAATTCTTAAAAACAATTTAATCATTTATATGTCGTCCCATAAATTCCATATATAAATTATTAGACTTTATACCAGTTGAAACAATTCACTGGTTTCCTCCGTGCAACTCTAATTAATTTAAATCATTTGCATTTATCATTCCAATTGAGTTTTAACTTATTATCTTGGGTTTTTAATTCATTTCCCATCCCATTTTAGTTATTTAATTCAACTAAAAACTACACTTGAAGAGACACGACTTGAAGTCACACCAAATGTTGACTCAAGTTTATACACAAAAAGGTTTCGATAGAATGAAAGTTTACCTCACGGGTGAAAAATTGATAATCGAATTCAACAAAGAAATATTACGGTATTGGATACATTCCTAGACATATTCTTAAACCCATAATTCACTCCAAAGACTCAGAAAGTTAAGTCGCACTAATTAAGGATAAAGATGAAAACTGATAGGAGTTTACATGAATGTTATCCTTTGTTGCCGTAACACATGTATTATTCTGGTTCTGTTTTTTGTTCATCGTACACTGTTCTAGATTTCGCTTTGATACCAAAAATGTAACAACCCACCCCAAGACCTATATTAATAAAGAGCAATAACAAGTAATGTCATCTGCAAATATGGAGAATAGAGATGGTTAGGAGCGATCATACATTTAGATTTACATAAAATGGGTATTGAATACATTAATTGGGCGTATATCTTTTTTCTCTTTTCTTACCTCAAGGGGATCGACGTACTCAGCTTATGTTTAATGTCAAACTATAGGGGCTAATGATCTTATTCAGAACAAAGTTAAAGACCAATACAGATAACAGATCAAAGAACAGAATATATATATATATATATATATATATATGCATACAGCGAAGTATAACAGATACAAGTGCAATGTACACAAATGATTTATAAAATATGTATAAATTCAATGTGTCCTAAGTATAATTATACATGAGACATGTATACATAACTGCACGACTCAGATATTAGTTTCTAGTGAAATGATCCTAGAAGAAAGCAATTATACATGAATCTACAACAGGCTATATCCTAAAATAACTCAGTCTAACCCAAGTTTAAAATACATGGGTTAGTATATCTTAAACAGGTTAGTTAGCACATGATATGGTGAATAAAAGACACATAAGAGATAATACTTATCATTAGAAGGAATGACATAAACACAGACCGACATAAGGTACATGTTCACAAAATCAACATATATATTTCACATGTAAGGTAATAACACAAGACATAGATGTTTCCATCAACATGGATAATCCAAACTCTAAGACTAGGATTTACCAAATTATAATCATAGAATGGCAACCCCAAAAATCAAAGATTCCGTGAACTCGGTTAAGAGTTCAAAATATGGAGTTGTAATCACCATAAATGAATACATGAATATCTCTAATGCTAAAAACACATATAATAATCATTAATAAAATAGTGAAAACATTTTGAAATCATAGAATCTAGAAACCAGTAATAATGAAATCTAGAATTTATCACAGAATGGATCCATTTCAAAAGTGGCAAGCTAGAGCAAGCTCGCACGTTCATATCATAAATGGCCGAAGCCTGCCAAGTAATAAATAATGTATAAGGTATCCATCATAGACGACCCATAGGTCTAGTCACAAATGGACCGAAAGTCTAGCACAGATAACCAAAAGGTCTAACACAGATGACTCAAAGGTATAATACCGGAAAATTTTCAAAATGGGTCACAAACTCCAAAATAGTGTTAACGATACATCTCATACTGCACGTTCACACTTATCGGTTTACTATCAGTTAGCTAATTTCAGACTAAAATAATTGCTTCGATCAGACAAGTCTGGGTTTAACCGATATAATTTACCTTCATAACTCATACTACGAGGTTTACTACAACGTTTAAGTCGTATTTTGTTCTCTCGAAGAGTGCAGAAATGTATAGTTTTATATAAGAACATATACTTCAAAAAATTGGGCTTTCAAAATGATTTAGAAAACTATATGAAAATCACTTAACTAAAAATCCTATTTTAAAAGGAAATATATATTAATAAATTTTAATTAATTATAATTTTACAAATCAATATTGCAAAATAGTTATCTTAAAATGATTCATTACATATATAAAACTCTTTTTGAAATAGTTTATAAACAAGTCCATGCGTACATAGAAACATGAAATATTCATGAAATAAAGCCGTAAATGAACACATGAAAACCTGTTAATCAAAAAAATTGGACCAACAACAATGTTGTCTTCTACATTGTAGGAGGAAGCTTAAGAAAAATTATCAAATTATAGTTTAAGAATTCAACTAAAGTAGCTCAAAAAATCATTCGAGAATCATATAAACAAAGCCCAGTAATGCTAACAACCATGCACACTAAATAAACTAGGGTATGGTCGACCCATTCCTATCTTAGGTCGACCTAACTATGCTTTGGTCGACCACAAGGTCGATCTAAGGAAGTCTTGGGTCAACCATATTACAGGGAGTTGCACAGGTAAATTTTCTGCTTCGTATTCAACTTCGACACTGAATTTGCTCGACTTGTTGAACTCGAAATAGTTTGAAATTTGACATACACAAAGTATCACAGCATACCTATCAATTAGAAAAGATTTCATAATATTTTGGCATAAAATACATAAGTTACACAGTCACAAACATGAACCTAGACACTAATTATTGTAACTCCGAAAATTTGATAAAATCTGATTATAATAAACTACGAATTTATCAGAGATAATCATAGATTAAACACAAAACATCAAGTTAAGCTAGAAAGTGTGTGTGCGGTCACCTTGATTGGATTATATTAGACTACGGTCATTTGTCTTGTCTAGAAGGTGATTTTAAGATTTAAGAATCCGTGGAAATGCACAGTAGTGACATGCAAGCCTAAATTCTTCACTGTAACCTCTCCTCTACAAGTCTCAGAAGTTTGATGCCTGAATTCCTGGTTGTGGCTTAGTTTATTGAATTGTAAAGGATTAATAAGTTTTTCCCTATTGATTATGTTAACGATATTTTTCGTCAACACCGGAGATAGGTCTACGGAAGTGGGCCTAAGGGAAAAATAGGTCTATTTAGCTTTTACGAGTTTGAGTTAGTTCGCCGTTTCCTAGATATCAAGGTTTTGGGTCTGAAAGAATAGTTACTGTTCCCTTAATGGGGTGAGCATCACGCTTAAGCGACTCAAGAACCAACAGTTATCTTGGGATAAGGGTTCCCTAAGCACAACCCTCGGTAAGGACTAAATGGCTTGTTGGTTGGGGTTCCGCACTGATTTTCCGGAAGGGCTTCGGCTTGGGAAAGGACTTGTACGAATGTAGCAAGCACACAACATACAATACCGGAAATGACTAATAAATCATATGAGGGACTCATTAGAAAATGTTATAAGTATTGATCCACTCTTTATTGATCTTTGATTTAGAATATACAAGTGATTACAACCAAAATCCCCAATTTGATTTAGGAATTAGGGTTTACTCTAGTTAAAAGTGTACAAGAATGAGAATCAGAAAATTGCCATGAAAATGAGACCACTGGGGTCTTATTTATAGACGAACCGGGACCCTTTTGCTATTGGGCTAGCAATATCGCTGTCAGCCGCTTTTCCCTTTGGTTCCGGAAGTTCTGGTTCTCGGACACTTTTTCTTTAAATTCTGAAGGCTTTGCTAACAGCTTTTAGAGGTGTCGGTTGTAGCTCTCGGGGGAAAGGTCCTGGTCTTCGGAACTTTTGAATAATATTATATCTATTTTCTTTGTATTGCTGATGAGCCTGACGGTGTGAATGGCTTCCAAAAGGTCTTTACTTTCGGATGTGGGCTTCTTGTCATGGGCTCTCGGTTCTTCCACTGACACTTTGTGGAGCTTGCCATTGTGATTCAAATGGAGGATTGTCGGGTCCGCCACCGCTGTTGGTATCGACACTAAGAAGATTAGTGTGGATAGCTTGTCTTTCTTTAGGGGTTCCAATTTGCCTGTCAGTAGACTTACAGTGTGTACCCATGCTTTTCTGAGAGGTTGTTCCTGGTGCTTTGCGAATTATTTGTCAGAGTAATTTCTCAGGAACTAGCTGACGGAGGTCTCAGAAATTGGTTCTAGATAATCTTCATATGCTTTAAACTTTGTGTCTTTTGGTGCTTTTATCTGCTTATGTATCGGTATTATGCGAGTTAATATCGATAGCCCCTTCATCCCTATGGGTCCCGGTTGGTAGGATTCTTAGTTTCTCTCTTTGTTGGCTTTCGGTCTCGGATGACCTTCTACCGACCATGCTAGCACTATCCTACTAGCATCCCCTTCCGTACAGATTCTGAGCCTTTTACTTCAATGATGGCGCTGGTTGCACGTCTTTCGTACTGTTCCTTTATGTTGTCGGCTTTTTCTTTATGCCGGGTTTTATTGACGGAAGAGGCCTCTTTGCTTATGGCGATCTGTCACCCCATCACCGTCAGCCTGTTCCGGATGCTTTATTTTGATAGTAACATTTACCCGCCCCCTTTGTGAAGGGGTAATTTTGACTTTTCAAGTCGAACCTTTTTTGATTCCGATGCTGTATGATTCTGATTGTGCATGATCCCGCTTTTTTGCCTTATTCAGGGTAGATTGGTCTGTTAACTCTCTCTTACTTGTGTGGTTGAGATAAAAGATGGTTTTTTCAGAGATCCTTCTTTCTTCCTCTTCTTTCCTGCACAACACATTTCTCAAGCAAGGTTACTGCTCATTGCAACCCCTTAAACTCTTTCAAGATTTTCAAACTCGATCCTTCTTAAGTATTTCAAACTCAACACAGATGTGAGCCCGCATAATTTTTTGAATCTCTTGGGGAATTTAAATGTAACTTAGTACATCTAACGTGGTTCAATCCTTTAACGATTATTGAGATGACGCCCAGGGAATTTAAATGCAACTTAGTATATCTAACGTGGTTCAATCCTTTGATCATTATTGAGACGACGCCCAATGGCAGGTCTTACAAACTGTACATATACACACATTTTTGTTGCTAGGATTAAGGATGTAAAATTACACGTTAGATGAGTATTTTGTAAAATAAAAAATATACCGTGGTGCCGATATGAGTGAACCCCGAATTCCTGTTGTTTACTTAATTAGCTTCGTGATTTTGCCAACATCAGGGAGTTTTAGCTTCCGACCCAATAGATGCCGGTTAGTGGCGGAAGTGTTATTGTGAACTTCCTTTTCTTTTTGATCCTAGTGCCGGCAAAATTTGAAGTTAATTCTCTTTTTTTTAAGATAGCATGTCTAGTCGGGGATTCACTTGTCTCGGGCTTTGGGACGAGCTAGACTTTTGGCAACGATTCATCTTGCTTTTTCGTTCCAAAGGTCTAATTATCCTCCAATCATAAATGGTTTACACATAAGCCCAGCTAATATTAACCCTCATATATATGTATTAGCAAACTCCTATGTTATCTACCTATTTATACATGGCTTGTGTGCACTTTTATCAAAGAGAGATGGAACTAAATTATATATTATGGTATGATATCACCTGGCAGGATCATATCTGACTCTCGACAATTTAGTAGCTCTAAGCTGGGTAGGTCCACTAAATCACATTCGAAGAAAGTTTCCTTTTTCCTATGCTCTTATAACCTAATTGCCCCAGGTGTCGATGCATACCGTGATCCTACCTTGTCTGAGAAAAGGCCAACTTCTTTTGTTGATGATGGTCCATCTAAGAGGCACAAAGGTGCAATTTTTGAGTCTGGATCCCTTGGTAGAGGAACCGTCGCTGTGTCTAGTAGTCAACCATCATTTAGTTCTATTGAAAATATCTCCAATGTGGATTTTTCCCCAACCGAGATAACGGGAAGTAACTTCATTGCAAGCTTTATAGTGCCTAGTTCCCAAAATGTTCTGGATTTGAGGGGATGTGAATCGCCCTTACTTCCTTCTTATCATTTTGGTAACCCTTTGGATTCTTTTTTTGTTAACTACTGACTTTGATGATATCGTTAGATCCATTCTTCCTTCTGTTGATGTTTCCAATATGCCAGACTTGACTTCTTTGGATCGTTCAGATTCTTCCTTCATCTCATTAAGCAAGAGTTTTCAGTTTATCCATTGCTCTTTCTAATTTTTTCTTTTTTCTTTTTTCTTTTTTATCAGTCGTCTTCACATGAGAGTTGACGTTCCTTAGATTCTTTTTTAGATATTTAAAGATTGGCATATTTCTCGGGAGATGGTTGCCTCATCCCCCATTGAGGCGAGTAAGCTCAAAGAAGAAAATGCTGTGCTGGCATCTCAGATCAATGATTTAACTATGGAGAAGAACAAAAGTATGGAGGTATTTGAGCAACTGAGGACATCCTTGGAAAAATAAAGAGAGCAAAACCGTGCTTTGGCTGTCGAGGTTTCGGCTTTCGAAAGTGAGCGAGCAGATGTATTGGCTGAGTATGTAAATGAGTTAGAGGTAAAGGAAAAAACACTTGCCGTTGCTAGGCGGATAATTTATGAAGCTTTAGATGGAATTTCCTCATTTTCGAAAATGCATTTCACAAATGTGGTGGCAGAACATTATGAGAAGACTCTTTTCCTGCCTTATCATGATCATTTTGAAAAGTATTCGGACATGGATTTCCCTTCTGTTCACCCTTCTATCCGATATAGAGTTATGGAAAGAATAGATTTGACCAAACAGGGTGTTGATGTCCCTGGGAAAGATGGGGTGAGGCCCGAAGATCTCATATTTATTGATGAGCTACCAGAAAATCCAACAACTAATGGTGAGGAAGAATTATTGTCGGTCCTTGGCGGCGATGACAAAAAAGGACTGTAGTAACAGTCTTATTCGCGAGAGTAGAAGCTTCTCGATCAGCAAAGTAGATGGCGCATTTTTTCTGGGGCGATACCTTGAGACTTGTAGATGCGAATGTCGATTCTTTGTGCACCCTCATTACTCTTTATAAGGATGGTGAGTCTGCTACGGGGACGGTTTCATAGGAATTTGCCGAAAGGGAGCAAGTATTGCAGCCCATCTCCCTTATTTCTCAGGAACAATTTTTAACCCTCGATCGACTCCTTTTCCTGCATTGGGTTAGTTTGCTTTGTCTTGAAATTCATTTATATTTGCTAAATGTCATGGTATGTACTTTCAGTAATGATTTCTTGTCATCTTATCATTACTGTGGTAAAAACCTTGTTCTTACTAACGATGCTGCTTTCAAGAACAACTTGCGTTCTTTCTCTAGGTTGAGGAGGGAATTTCTCACAACATCTCCCATAAATCCGTCCGAGAATGCTTTTTAAAAGAACTTAAGCTTATTTATATGAAGTATCCTCAAATTTCCTTTAGTTTCTTAGGAGATAAGAGGGAGATGATACTAAAGATACTTAGGGCTCACCATGCGTATTTGATATGCAATATGAACACAAAATGTAATTAGGGGTTGGTTAAACTATTATTATTTCTGTAGTTAACGTTTGTCTGTATGAATGTTGGGTGATGGCTGTATAACCAAGAGAAATAGTGTTGGACAAATAGTGTTATGATGTGTTATTATTATCTATTTTCTGGAAATAAGCCACATAAGTAGTTGCTCATATAAATTTATGATGTGTTATTATTATCTATTTTATGGAAATAAGCCACATAAGTAGTTGCTTATATATTTGTAAAAATAGGAGGAATCGACCAAAGGCCTTCCCTCTTTTTCCCAGAGGGATACACAACTAAATGTGAGCCAAGAAGAAATTTCGAAAGACCACCCTATTAGTGCTGACGACGGGTCTGCTTTGCTTGGATAATTGTCTATGGAACACTTGAATGAACAAATACGTTTTTTAGAAGATCTATTAAAGTAGAAAGATAAAGTTGTTCGCACGCTGAAGAGAGGGCAAAGACAAATCCCTCCATTGATTTTGATCGAGAAAAGGACGAGTTACACCGCCAAATTGTTGATTTAGAAATTGAATGCGATCAGGCATTAACAAAATGCAAAGCCTGGGAATCTACTTTTGGGTGGATTACTGAAACTTTTGCATCTGATTCTCTGTAAGCCTCAATAGAGTTTGCATCTCCAGACTTTGAAATAAGTCGAAATATGAGGAACCACCCCCCTGGGTTAGACGGTTCTTTTGTTGGTAGGTGGTATCGGAGAATTAAGGTCGACATGAAAGGTCTTTATGATAAAAGGTCTAATGGGGATGTGCTCCGACGTACTGACTTCTATACATCTAAAGTTAAACAACTACGGAAGGAGAAACATGCTTTAAGAAAGGATGCTCGTAGTTTGGAAAGGGAAAATAAAATTTTACTCGCCATGGGCTAGGCCTACAATAGGGCCTTGAAGCTACAACTTAAGCCCTTAGATGATCCATGTAAAATTATAGAGAAGTGGCAGAAGATTAACGAAACCTTATGTACAGCGATTCATCATGCTAACACTTCTCCCTTGCCTGAGGGTGGGGATCCTCAGGAGAATGTATTAAGTTTTCGTTGATTGTACAATTTCCTTTTGAGTAACTGATGATATTATTTCATTGCTTAACTTATAAATGGAATGAATATCTACTTCATATATGATTTTCCTCTATGTTTTGCATAAATAATAGTAAGCTAAATGTAAGGGGTTTGAGGAACTTCTCTGAGCAATACAAGAGGTTTCTCTCTTTACTTGGAGACCTTCTTGGGTAACCGGGCTTCAGTCGTTAGGTCGATCATATATTCCTTTCCTAAGGTTTAGAGCTTCACGACCTAGATTAGGGTACTAGTATTAGGAACCTGCTTTCGATAGTAATGGAGATTTGGTTCCCAACCGATCCAAATTACTAGGAGAGTCAAATATTTTCCTTCGATCATGGCTAAGCTTCCGTGTCGATCCATAATTGGCTATTTAAGATAGGGCCAGAAATCCCTTTCCAGCCCTGATTGAGGCCTGAATCACCCCAGATTTGGGTATTTAAAGATTGAAGACATAATCCTACTTCGGTATTAATAGAAATCCCGAATCAACCCTTATTTGAGCATTTTAAGATTGAAGACCAAAATTCCACTTCTTGTACTTAATAGAATCCCCAAACCAACCCTTATTTGGGCATTTTAAGATTGAAGATCAGAATTCCACTTTTGTTATTTAATAGAATCCCCGAGACAACCTTTACTCGGGCATTTTAAGATTGAAGACCAGAATTCCTCTTTTGGTATTTAATAGAATCCCCGAGCCATCCCTTATTCGGGGATTTTAAGACTTAAGACTAGAATTCCACCTCTGGTATCAATGTTTCGTTACCCTCTTTGGGTTTGATTTATGAAGCAGAGGTTGTATGTGCTTCTTAAGCCACTCTTTGGGATTTTGGTTATCAAAGCAGAGGATGTAAGTGCTTTGTTGGCCACTCTCTGGGCATGTGCGTCCGATGCACTTGGCTAGCTTATCCACAAGCAAGGCCCAAGGACTTAACTCGACCTCCCACCAGGAGGTGCCTTATCCTGACCATTGTAGGCGATGGTAAGGTCTTAAATGTTATATCCTGGCCATCGTAGGCACGGAATTAAGGCTTACTCTTTTGATACTCTATCCTGGCCATCGTAGGCGGTGATAGAGGCTTACACACCACCCCTCTCCCCCCAAGAGGTGCCCTATCATGCCATCATAGGCGATAATAGGGGTTTGCACTCCTTTTTGCGGGCAACACATAACATAAGAAGAGGAAGTACGTGCTCTTATGCGAGCAGAGGTGGGACGTTCTTAGTTCATTGCAGAGGCAGGGCGTACTCTTCTACGAGCAAAGGTAGGGCGTGCTAATTAGATGCTCCGTCATGACCATTTCCGGTGAAGGTCGGAGGCTTATGCTTTTGATGCTATAACCTGGCCCTTTTTGATTTGGGTGCGGAGAAAGGCTTACACACCACCCCCTCCCCCTATGGGTAGTGTCTTGCCCCGGCCAACTCGGCGGCGACAAGGATTTTTATCCCTTTGTAGATTAACCCCTCTTTGGTTACCCTGATTCTTGAGAGGGTTTCTAAACCCTTAGTTATATAGGTAATCCTTTTTCTAAGGATTTTATTGGACTTAGTTTGATCCTTTTACAAATTCTCGTAGTTGGTCCTGATTGAAGAACTTAATGATCATCTATTCAAGAATCCTGTAGCAGTTAGTCTCATGTCCATTCATCATGTGATAGTGACAATAAGTCCCTTCAATTTTCTTTCGTATTTGGGCTTCTTTTTTGTAGATGGCCGATAATTGAGCTCATGTCGGGTTAGGAAATAGATATTTTCCATTTAAGCAGTAAAGTAGTATCCTTTAGGTAGCCTTGGTGTAAAATTCCTTTCTTGTTATGGGGACTTAGCTCCTTTTTTATCGAACCTTATTGCTCCATTCATACCCTTGTTTTCTCTTTCCAAGTTAGGCTGGGGTTGGAGATCTACCCTTTCAGACCATTTGGAAGTGAAGTGGTTAAAATTGTCTGTTATTTCCTCCTCGAACACCATTCCTTTGATTTGTTTGCGGAGACCATTCTTACTGGAGAGAAGATGTTACAATCCTTTGATGTAGAATCATTTAGAGGAAAGGTTAGGGTTTGTTTTAGGTTGGAAGGGTTGTTACTTCAATAACTTGGGTCATATTTCTCAACTTCCCTTTTTCTCTTAACTGCTCGCAGAGCTTCCATTCTCAACCATTGTTCTTTCGTCACTCTTGGGTCAGTAGTGCCTGAAATATCCATTTGAGACCTAGAAGACTCTCGTTGGGACCTCTTGCCCATGGTCTTGCTTCTTCAAAGCCTAGTCCAACCTCGGACGGAACAACACAGTTAGATATGAGGGAGGGTTAACCACAAGGTTGGAGGTTCAAATCCTACTTCTAGCGCCAAAATGTTAACGATATTTTTCGGCAGCACCGGAGATAGGTCTACGGAAGTGGACCTACGGGGAAAATAGGTCTATTTAGCTTTTACGAGTTTGAATTAGTTCATCGTTTCCTATATATCAAGGTTTTGAGGCCAAAAGAATAGTTACTCTTCCCTCTATAAGGTGAGCATCACGCTTAAGCGACTCAAGAACCATCAGTTATCTTGGGATAAGGGTTCCCTAAGAACAACCCTCGGCAAGGGCTAAATGGCTTGTTGGAAGGGGTTCTGCACTGATTTTGCGGAAGGTATTAGGCTTGGGAAAGGACCTGTAATCATGTAGCAAGCACACAACATACAATACCGAAAATAACTAATAAATCATATGATGGACTCATAAGAAAATGTTCTAAGTATTGATCCACTCTTTACTGATCTTTGATTTAGAATATGCAAATGATTACAATCAAAATCCTCAATTTGATTTAGGAATTAGGATTTACAGTAGTTAAAAGAGTACAAGAATGAGAATGAGAAAATCTCCCCAAAAATGAGATGCATGTGATCTTATTTATAGATAAATCGAAGCACCTTTTGCTATTGGTCCAACAGTACCCCTGTCGGTCACTTTTCCCTTTGGTTCCGGAAGTTTTGGTTCTCGGCCGCTTTTCTTTAAGTTCTGAAGGAATTGCTAACGGTTTTAGAGGTGTCGGTTGTATCTCTCAGGGGAATGGTCCCAGTCCTCGGGGCTTTTGGCTAATATTATATCTGTTTTCTTTGTATTGCTAATGAGCCTGATGGTGTGAATGGCTTTCGGAAGGTCTTTGCTTTCGGATGTGGGCTTCTAGTCATGGGCTCCCATTTTTGCCTCTGACACTTTGTGGAGCTTGCCATTGTGATTTAGTGGAAGGTTTTCGGGTCTGCCACCCCTGCCAGTATCGACACTAAGCAGATTAGTGTGGATAGCTTGTCTTTCTTTAGGGGTTCCGGTTTGCCTGTCGGTAGACTTCTAGAGTGTACCTATTCTTTTCCGGGAGGTTTTTTCTGGTGCTTTGCAAATTACTTGTTAAAGTAACTTCTTAAGAGCTAGCTGATGGAGGTCTCGGAAAATGGTTCTGGATAATCTTAATATGCTTTAAACTTTGTGTCTTTTGGTGATTTCGTCTCCTTATGTATCAGCATTAAGCGAGTTAAGATCGATATCACCTTCTTCCCTATGGGTCCCGGTTGGTAGGATTCTTGGTTTCTCTGTCCTTGGATTCCGGTATTTAATGGCCTTCTACCGACCATGCCGGCACTATCCTGCCGATCTCTCCTTTCGTATAGATTCTAAGCTTTTTACTTCAATGATGGTGCCAGTTGCACGTCTTCCGGACTGTTCATTTAGGTCGTCGACTTTTCCTTATGTCGGGTTTTTATTGACGGAAGACTCCTCTTTGCTTGTGGCGATCTGTCACCCCTTCACCGTCAGCCTATTCCGGATGCTTTATTTTGGTAGTAGCAGATTAAATTAAGAAGGCTTAGAGTTGTGATTTTGAGGAGCAAGGAAGCTATTAATCTTTCTTAGATTTTCTTTTTGTAAGAAGAGGTTTTATAGGAGAATGAAAAATGTATATACCCTTAGCTCCTCCAGATCTTCCTCCAATTATGAATCTAAATTTTGGGCTTAATATGACTATTAATGCTTAGTAATGTTTGATTAGGCCAACTAGAGTAATTAACATGTTTTTAACCCAGACACACATAGTTACCATGTTTTAATTTTTTTCTAACATCCAAACTTTTCCAATCAACTTGTATAACTCTATAAATTATAAATACCAATGTATAAAATATTTTTAACTAAAAGAAAACATAATTTTTAGCATAAATGCCATAAAATTCATAATTTTAGCTGGCACACATATTTAAACTTTCTTTTATTAAGATTTATATTTTTAACAACTAAGATTATACAACACACTATTTAACACAAACAAATACTCAAACCATATTAAAAACGCTTCAATACTCAAGCATTGATTTTTAGTCAATCTTTTACACATTGTATCAACACGTATTTTATAACACAAAACTCATTAACATACGTTTTTACTAATTTACATGAAGATAATTTATAATTTAAAGTTACAACTTACAGAATATTATAACAATACGTTACAGGTATCACTCCATACATTTTAACACAATTTCTATTATATACACAAAATTAACATTTTTTTTAAACAACTGATTTCACATTTCAGTTGTTAGAACTTATATTTCAAATAAGTAAAATTAAACAACGACTCACTTACTTATCCAACCAAACATTTTATATACCTAAATATCTATTTTCAATCAATATTTCACCTCTTTAAATTTAATTTGCAACTTGTTTTTCTTTCAAATGCTCCTCTTACATTAAAATTCACCGTCTTTAATAGTTTACAAGATTATTTATATTTTCACAATAAATTCTTTTTAACACATATATTTATCACAACCACTAATTGTAAGATTTCAAAAATCCTATTTTTTTCATATTAAATTTGTTCAATAGATACAGGTTAAATTGAATTTCCTTATCGTAGTATTTAAATTCAACATATTTCGATTCAAACGAATATTCATAGAATCCTTAAACATCTTGATCTATTCAATTTAGATGATCATACGAGTTCTCCTTCTTGAACTCGTATTTCTTTTCTCTAATATAATATTATTAAATCTTATTAAAATGTATTTACCTCGGTACTTGAAAACAGGGTTATTACACATCTTAAATTTTAGATAGTGGAAAATATTTTTTGTTTGTAAGTTTAAACGATAAAGCGGTACATATGATAAATGTCTTTATCAATGACTTAAAGAAATTTATTTGAGAGGAATGGTGAAATGAAAGAATATTTCATTTAGGGTTTGTTCCTAGTTAATCAAGTTAATGGAAAAAGAAATTTTGGATCAATCATGTATGTACTTAGGATGTGTTTGACGTGGAAGGAAAAATTTCACTTTCTCATAGTATAGAAAAAAGGTAAGTTCACCCCCATTTCATGTCATTTTCCTTCTATTATCTCATTCTCTATCGTTTCTCACTCCCTAAGAAACTTTATTTCCTTTATTCTCTCATTCTTCGTCTAAGTACCTCTTCCATGACTCCTTTATTTAGTCGTAGGACGCACCCGTTGTATTTAACACAGTAATATCTATATTTTTAAGTAATATTTTACACAAACCACGTCATTTTAGTTTAGGTCTACAAGTTTGTACTTCCATACATTGGTAGTATCATATTAGCATTTACATTCAAAATCATTTTATAACATCAGGTAATTGCATCTATGGATAGAAAAGGATATTGGATACTTATTCATCACACTCAAATTAATAAAGTAAAAAGGAATAAAGGAAATCGATTGATCTAACGTATATAATTTGTAGAAATATTTCTTCACAAATATAAAAGGATATGACAAGGATGATTAATTTTTATAACAAATATTCTTTTGTACAAACATAATATGAATTAGTATCATGACACACATTATATATCAGTTATTTTATATAGTAAAAATATTTACACTCTTAATTTCTATCTTTATGAAAGTCAGATAAATACTTTTTAGAAGTTGATACCATCATATTCGTAGCCATGTTATCTTTTCAAATTATATGTTTTTTCTTTTCATTTTTTTGAATACGAATGCATAAGGATTTCAAATTTGTAGGTACTTGTAAACAGCACTATAATACCCTAAATTAGATAATATTATTTAGGATTTTGATTGGCTAAATTAAATGTGAATAATTTTGTGAAGGAGGAACTAAGATTTATGTTTAATGAATTAACTAGTAGGTTGGCCCTTAGAATTAAATCAAATTAAATATGCATAAGGATGGGCACACGAGAAAGGCAAAGTTTTCAGCTCCTGATATATATTATTTGTTTCATCTCTCATTAATTGTTTAAAACTAAAGAAAGATAAGAAGGCTGGCCATTAATGCTAAGGAAGAAGAAGTAAAGAAAGCCTAAATTAAGAGCTTGGAAATTACAACAACTAATCTCATAAACTTTATTAATCAAGGTGAATGATACTCTTACTTTTTTGTTTAGCTATTGGGTAAATATCCGAAAGTGATGTGTATCCATGATGCTTTTTCATGATTTAACTGATATTACTTGGTGGTTCATCAATAGTTATGTTTGGTATGAATTATATGCTTGAAATGCATGAAAATTTATAGTTTCTTGGCCAAAACCTGAAGTTGGAAATCCCTAAATGCAACAAAATATTGTTAGTATGTTCTTAATATGATTTTGGAGATGAGTTTCGAATTTCAAAAATTTTCATGATTGTATGAACTAATTATGAATTTTCTATGTTTGAATTGCTTAGGGAAAGATTATATGTTAATTAAAATCATTAATATTCCTGTATTGATATTTGGTACTTAGCTAGTAGAAAGTACTGTAAAATGATTGTATATACATAGTATTTTATTTTATAATCAAATTATAATTCGAAAAATATGGTGGAGTAGGCATAAAGTAGTACTTTATAAGGAAATTAGTCAATATTACCTGTATTTACTGTCAGTGCAATTGTCTTATCCGGAATCAACATTCTGATGCTTTCGGAAACTAACTTCGGTAGCGTTGAATACTTGGAATATCATATGCATGTTATTGGAAGTTTCAGACACTCGCCTCTCACTTTCGGATGAGTTTGGTATTGATATTCACACGTTTCGAAAGTTAAATGACCCCATAAGAGGCTTTTGCATCCCCCTTTCGACGGGGATGAAGGATTGTCTTTCATAAGAAAAATATATTTTTTATAGACTACTTTACACCTTTTGGGGAAACTAAAAGGGAGTCTTAACTATTTTCTAACATGAAGCTTATGCTTCCAATACCCATGAAGCCATTTCCTACAATGACAAGCTTTATAAACTTGTTTTCATAAACTTATTTCCATGGATGTGGTTAATGGTCCATAAGGAAGTCTTTTTGCTAATGATTTGAGGCTTTCCCTCCAAGGTTGTCGGCATCAGCAATGACAATGAGGAGAGTTTTACTTAAAGTTTTTATAAAGGAGTTAGAGCTTTATACCTCTATACCCTACCGTCATGGTTTTGACTCCATGTCTTGTCTGATTGCTTGATTGCATGGATCTGAAAGGGGTACCTTTCACGGGAACTGTATAGTTTCGGAGGGGTTTTCCTTCGGAGCAAATGACTGTTTATCTTATGGAATCAGAAGGGGATACCTTTCAGAGACGAGTGATTGTTGAACTTGGTAGGACACCATTGAAAGTTGCACATATTATTTGGTGGGTAACTATGGACACGACATTTGCATTTGTGTGAACATTGAGTGTACAATGGGTGAAATAAATTGGGAAAACGGATTAACTAAAATGATGAGCCATTAGTCCCGTTGTTAGTGAGGGGTTAAATTACAAAGCATGGGAGGGGGGTTACAGGGAGGGATGGTTCCTTTGCTTCACACAGCACAGAAAACATATTAAGAAATTGGTTTGTTGCTTCATGCAGTACAGAACTTAAATGAATAAGGAGAAATAGTTATGTTGTCTAGCAAGGGTTACCTTGAGTTGCGCAGTGCAGATACAAAGGAAAGAAAAATTAAATTGGGTTTACCAATTTAACTTAAAGAAATAACATTTGGACCGGTTGTTTCATGCCATATGGGAGGTACTTCCATTTCAAATGTTAACCGAGGGAGGGGGTTAGAGTGTGAAACATGGTGGGGGAACCGAAATAAAAGAATATAGGAAATCATTAGAAACCATTAAGAGAGGAAGTCATAAAAAACGGGAACAGGGAATCCATTATGTGTTGTATATTGCACATTTATATTGCCACTTATGTCATTGTGGTTTCCGTACTAACCACTGAAGTGTTGGAGTTTCGAGGTTGGTTCTGAGGTAGCTTGATATTAGTGAGGAGCATACCTATTCCGCAACTCGGCGTGGTCCCGATAGGTATCTATGTGTTGGGTATAATGGATCATTATCCACACCAATCTTTTGAGTGACCTGAAGATTTTGCTTTCCCCATTAACTCTCGAGTGCTAATTTGAGTAGGTTGAGGGTCATGGTGTTTTTGGTATCTCTTCTAATAAGCTTCCAAAAGTGAGCGGGAGGCTACATCTATTTTGGAGTTATGCCTTTTGTTTTGTCTTCCGTTATATGTATCGACAAAGTTGTAATTGCCTATATAATTAAACTCTAGTCAATTGTGGAGGCAACGTCATATGTTTCTCTTTGAATTTATTTTGAAATAGCTTATATTTTTTCTAAATGGGTTATATAAATGGGATGTATAAATGAAACTATTATTAATGAATGTTTGTTAAGTTTTTCATACTCATGTGTCTTCTAATGTTATGGTTTATTAGCATTAACTAACGAAAGACGACACTAGAGATGACTACAACACCTGTAGGGTTGAGCTATTAGTCTTGGAGAATGGAGTTGTTAACAGGACTTTTGGTCCACTTCTCAAAAGCACTATAGACCCATTCAACTTAGCCCATTGCATGGTACGAAATCCTGAAATGTCGCTAAAGCACTCAAGGTTCAGGCCCGGAGTAAATCGCAAGAGTGTAGGCCTTGTCAACTTTTAAAAATACCATCGACGCGCAAATTCGCATCCCTCGGTCATGCCGAATCCCATAAATCTCGTATCCCCTCGGGTACAAAATTCGTATCACCACGGGATAGAATTATTATATCCCCACGGGAAACGGATTATCGTATCCCCACAAGGATAAGAATTATCATATCCCTATGAGGATACGATAATTCACATCCCCATGGGATACAAAGTATTGTATCCCTATGTGGATACGATAATTCGCATCCCCAAGGGATATGAAGTATCGTATCCCTATATATGTAACTTCGCATCCCCACGGGATACGAGTCATTATATCCCCAAGGGATACGAGTCACCGTATCCCCATGAGGATACAAATTATCATATCCTACGAGGATATGAAGCTTTGTATCCCTACAAGATACGAATTTTGTATTCTTTGGGATACGAAATTTGTATTCCCCCTAGCATAAGAAATGACATGCGCAGTACACTCCGAGATGCAAAATTTGGCATGTGGTCCCCAATTTTTACCTATTCCCACCTAATCTACTACATATAAATACCCCATACCTCATACTTGAGGGGGGGTAGGCATTTTCTTGATTTGGCACTTTGAAAAGACCCTTGGACACCATTAATGGCTTCTTGAGTTTTGGGGAAGAAGAACCAACTTTGGACTTGCAAATAATGACCCTGGAATTCTTAGTCAAATGATATAAGGATGATGTCCATCACTATAAACGTTCAGTAGTGAATATAATTGGCAATAACTTCAAAGTGGACATAGGCTCAATACAAACCGAACCACTATAAATTTTGTGTTCCTGCTTTCCGCACTTTATTTTCCACATGTGAAACTTTTTTCTTGTTAACTCAAGAAATCTTTGGGTGTGATGCCAATTTTCCGCGTCAACATGAGTGTTACAATTTTGGCATCAGAGCATAGGTTAATGCAAATTTAATAGAATGTTTTCTCCACAAGGATTTTCTAAATAAAAACCACAAATCAGAGAAATATTCTAAGGGTTGAGGTAATGTAACTATTATGTATTTGTATTATATACGTACATATATGTCCCACTGTTTTATAGTCACCCTTCATTATCTTACTAATGTTTATCTACCGAAGAAAGAAGTAAAATATGGAGAGAAGGAGTGCAAGGTTGGATATTGGTGGCAAATGCACCACCACTGATGGGAATGCTCCAACTAAGGCTAGCGGAGGAAAGGACTAAAGGGTCAATGAGAACCAAGGTGTTGCAAATCCACCAACGGATATGGGGAATTTTTTCTAGACTTTTATCTAAATGTTGCAAGCTAGAGCGACTGTTGGTCCAAGAGGAGTGAATCACGGGGCACAAGCTAGAAACAATTATGGGAAATTAAGAAGGATTATACTAGTTTAGTAGGAAAGTCGTTGCTTAGGATGGATGAAACTACTATTGTTGATACTTGGTTGCTGCATTGTGAAAGAATCTTCGAAGACTAGTGCTTTACTAATGAGCAAAAGAGAAGATTGGATTCAAGACAGTTATAGGAAAATGCTTTGCATTTGGTGGATTGGTGTTACAACTATAACAATGAAGGGAGAAGTTTTTTAGGAAGACCTCCGAAGGAGGCTTAGGGCAAGGTTTGTGTCGGAAGCTTCCCAATCTATGATAATGAAAAATTTTGATGATTTGAAGCAAGGGAACATGATAGTGGTTGAGATATTGCTAGGTTCAATGAATAGTCTTGTTATGCTCAAGGTACAATTGATATTGTCGTTTAAAGGAACGAAAAATTCATTTGGGGGTTAAGGTTTGATATATGGAGGCAACTATGCCGCATTTACGAGACCCCAGTGACGTTAATGTGGAGAAGGTCATTCGTAATGAAAAGATGCTTACTGAAGGTGGGAACCAGGACTATCAGGGATAGAAAAGGAAATTCTCTGAGGGAGGAAAGTCATAGAAAGAAGGAAAGTCCAAGAAAATAAGGAAGAAGTTGTTTGCTTTAAGTGTCACTATTCAACACAGTGCAATCCAGTGGAAGTCAAGAACATTGCCAAAAGGCCGAATGTTAGATGCTATAATTGCAGTCAGCTTAGGCACTATAAGGACAAACGTCCGGAAGTAGCCAAGGTAAAGTGAAGACTATGGAACCTACGTTTTCGGACTTATTACTGTGGAAAAAGGGAAGATAGTGCTAGAAAGTGCGCTTTTGTTTTGTATCATACTAATTAAAGTTTTGTTTGACACTAGTGCATCACATTCATTTATCTCTATATGTACAGTAGATAAATTTTCTTTCAAACCATTATACCTAGTTACTTCCTTTAGGGTGGCTAATCCTATCGGAGGGTATGCAATCCTTGGATTAAGATGTGATGACCTAGAATTTCAGTTGATAGGCTGTACATTTGTTTGTAACTTTTATATGTTTGATTTTGAGGGTTTCATAATTATTTTGGGTATGGATTGATTGAGTCATTATGATGCGAGAGTATTGTGCCGAAGCAGAGAAGTATCGTTGAAACATCTAGATAGCAACGATAAAATTGTGCTTATAGTGGAAATAGAAGTTGTGTAGATGTTTTTCTTGATGAGTGTTTTGGAATTGGAGGAAGATGTAAGTAGCATCCTTGTTGTTAAGGAATTTATTGAGATCTTCAAACCAGTGGAAGGATTTCCAACAAAAAGAGCTATCGAGTTCTAGATCAATCTTATGCCAGGAGCTGAGTTAGTGAGTAAGACACTGAGCCAAATGACCCCTTCGAAAATGAAGGAGTTGAAGATCCAACTTGTTGTGTCGAAAGGTAAAAGATTCATTCGTCCAAGCAGTTCGCTTAGGGAGCATCGGAAGTATTTGTGAAGAAACCCGATGGATCATTGAAAATGTGTATTGATTACATGAAGCTCAACAAAAAACAATGAATAATAAATATCCTTTGCCTCATATTGATGACCTATTTGATTAGTTGAGCGAAGAGAAAGTATTTTACCAGTTGGATTTTGCTACTAGGTTTCACCAGCTGAGGGTAACGGATTAGAGTATTACATTGACAGTGTTTCAAACCAAATATGATTCGTATGAATTGATGGTGCCATTTGGATTGATGAACGCTCTAGCTTTCATCATGGACTTGACGAACCGAGTATTCTGAGAACAATTATACGAATTTATGTTGCCTTCTATTGATGATATATTGGTGTAATCAAAAGATGCGGAAGATCGTGAGACTCACTTTCAGATAGTGCTAGACTTTGCGAAAGCACTAATTGAAGGGCAAGTTTTCTAAATGTCGGTTTTAGGAGAAGAAAGTGAAGTTCCTTGATCATGTGGTTTTTGAGAGAAGGTTTTCAGCAGATCCAGCTAAGAATGATGCTACTAAGAGGCCTGAAAGTGTTACGAAGGTCCAAAGCTTTCTAGGATTGATCGGATACTACTAAAGGTTTATCAAGGACTTTTTGCAGATAGTGAAACCACTGTCTAAGCTAACCAGAAAGGATGTTAAGTTCGTAAAGTATGATAAGGGTGAGGAAGCATTTTAGAAATTGAGTCACTTGTTGACCAATGCTCCTGTGTTAGTAATGCCGGAAGGATATCAGGGTTTGGTTGTTTATACTGATGCTTGCAAAAAGGTGTTAGGTGTTGCTCTTATGCAGAAGGGAAGGGTTATTGCTTATGCTTTCCTATAGCTAAGACCTTATGAAGTCTGATACCTAACTCATGATCTTGTGCTAGCCGCTTTTGTTTTTTCCTTGAGGATTTAGAGTCAATACTTATTGGGTGAAAGGTTTGAGTTGTTCACAGACCACAAGTTCTTGAAATATTTATTTACTCAAAAGGAACTGAAGATGCAACAAAAGAGATGGTTAGAGTTCTTGGAAACTTATAACTTTGGCATAGAGTGTACTCCAAGAAAAGGGATTGAGGTTGTTGATGCCCCTAGTAGGAAACACCAAGGGATGCTGCCGGCAATGCTAAACAAAAGACTTAGAAGCCTTGGTCACATGTAATGTGAGGAATAGTCGACAATAAATTTTGATGAGAGAACACAGATGGTGTTGTGCTTAGAATTTCGACTAGCTTTGATAGATAAGATTACTTCAAGGGCAAGAAGAGGATCTTTCATTGGATGAAAGGATTAGAAAGCTCAGAGCCATAACTGAAGGGTATATCCTTGGAGAGTTCGTTGTTAATCGAAACTGATGGTTACAGAGGAACATAAGGTAAGGCACTCCGAAGGTTAGCGGCCCGAGAAAGGAAGCTCTTAGAGAGTGTGTGACACCCCACGTCTGTTAATGTCACTCATTAAGAGAATGGATTAAGTTTCATGAAGCATTATCGGTAAATAGAAACAGAAATATTACAAGACAGATATAAAATAACAGCGAAATTTAAAACTTTATTAAGTAGAAAACACTGTGGTTCAAAACATAGTTACATCATGAGTCTGAAACACATAAAACCCAGTATATCAACTTAAATTTTTTGTCTTGTACTAAAATCATCAGAGTACAATAAACATGAAAAGAGCATAATTCCCAAAAGCACAACCATAGTAGAAAAGGTACGAAATCAAGCTGTACATCTAAGCAGCTCCAAGCAGGATGAAAGAAGAATCCTGATCAAGCTTGAGTATTCCCACCCTGAGAACCTAGGGGAAGAGGGAACAGAAGAGAAAGAAGAGGAAACAAAATAGGTCAGACATAAAGTCTAGCGAGTCCAGTTATTTTTAGCATATTAATAAGTAAAAGCATCATAACAGGCATATAAGTTGGATAAGAGGTATAACAACATATAAGGCAGGTATGACAAGGTAAACTGGATAAACATGATGGAATAAATAGCGCTTCCCTAGCACTTTACTTTCTCTGCACCAATACTAGTATCACTAGAACAAGATGATCCCCAACAAGTACAAGATGGTAGACTTAGGCTACTTCTAGTGAGAGGTTTAACCCCATACAATTTAACAGTCAACCCAACTGAACATACTGGAGTTACCCCTAAGGATAATAACAGACTCCTAAACATACCAAAGTCTATATGTACCTTATTTACTACCCAATCGATCGACTCCCTACTCCATAAATACTCATAACTGGCCCATAGTAGGATGTATCACTTCCTAAAGTTTCAACCCTTCATTTTCACGATGTGCACAACCATATCTACCAATGTCACGGCATCTTAGCCTCCTCTTGTCCGGACCTATGCACACACATGACCCCATCGGAATGCGCCGCCCACACCATCCCCTCTTTTGGATCTCTTACAATCAGCCCAGTAAGCGTGCCCCAACTTTGACATAGTTTGGAGTACCCATTTGATACCTATATATGGGTTACTGACTGAAATGGGTCTCATACACAAGATGATACAAGCTTCCCTCTATGCTTGCATCACCATTACTAGGATTTCCACAGATTATGCCATACTAGTGTAATAAAATTGCATAACCCCTACTCAAATTAACATGTTCATGTAATCCTTATGGATTCAACCAGGTTAAGTATTCAAGTTCATTACCATTTATTCATTTATGGTTATGATGCGTTAGACCTCCCACATTAAGCCTACAACTTGTGGATGCTGGATATGCCAGGCGGGTCCGGGCAGACTTCTTCCACAAGTCGGACTTAACCTCGTGTCTTAGCCCATTACGTATTTATGCACTTAGACCCCTCACATTAGATTCACCACTTGTGGTCGCTGGATATATCGGGCGGGTCTGGGAAGATTTCTACCGCAAGTGTAATCTAACCTCGTGTCTAAGTGCGGTTATAATTTCTAATTACTGTAATTCTAGGCATTACATTCTTAACAATTATCCCTATTTCATTATAGGTTTTCATGCCCCTTATTCAAGTCATATTCATCATGTACCATATGCCCGAAATTAAGATCTTTAATCACAGTTTGGTTTATGCCCTAAATCCATATTCATGTATTTAATTCAAATTATTTCCAAATTTTCCAATACAAGTTATGCCCCAATTTTAACGTTTTCCCCTCGTTTCCAATTTCACACATTCGCATATTTCAACGGTATGCCTAGGCTCGAAGGTAGCCTGGCTATAAAATAAAAAGGGAAAAGAAGAATGGAAGGGAATAGAAATAAACATAATAACAAGATTGACATATGATGGCAGGAATAGGCATGGAAACTAATAAACATATAGTGACAAAATTGGGCATAATGACAAGATAGGCATATAGAAACAGATCTGATGAACAAGTGATAATAGAACTGATTAGTCCTACTGTCACGATGATAAACAGACATGATGAGATCTGTAACACCCCGTGATTTTGAATATTAAAAATTAACGAATTTAAGAATACTTAATTTCAAATGTGAGAATTAAGGGAAACGGATTACGCCATTGCGTTCGTCTCGGAATTCTGCTTGAGATAGAGTCCGAGTTTGCGTGAATTGGACTCTGTATGAATAAGTTATGGCCTTCCAAATTTTCAGAATTTAAATAAATTAAAAACAGATCAGGTTCAGAAAATTTGAAATTCAAATTCAAACAGGGGACCAGGCTGGGCGGGAATTCTCCCGCCCAAGGGCCAGATCGACCAGGGGGTCGACCTCCCCCCCCCCCCCCCCCCGAGAATTGAAAGATGACGATATTTTGACTCACTACTGAGTCATTAGGGATGAGGTGTTATTCTATCTTGACTAAATGGTCTTGATTGCTTCTAGGTTAAATCTGACGGCTCTAAATTAATTAAAATTCTATATAAGCAACCTAACTCTCAACCTAAAATCACACTAATTCATACCAAAAGCCACTATGTCGTCAATGGAGAACCTAGAGTAGACGCCGTTCTCTTTCAACTCAAAAACAAGATAGAAGCAAGAATCAAAATCAAATCTAATCTAAATTAGGATAACAATTAGTCTACATCAAAGGCGAGCAATTTAGTTTCAGAATACAGATCCCAGAAAAACAAGATTGTTCTTTTATTTGTGAGTATAATTTCTTTCAAAAAATAATTAATTAGTTTAATTGCGATAAGTTATATTTGGGATTATGAGAATATGACTTTGAATCATGTGATGTTATCGTTTCATGTGATGTTATCGTTGATAGTTTTGTTATTGTGGATCGATTTGATATGTTGAATTGTACATGTTTAAATTGATTCATCTAATGCAAGTTTGGGATGTTAAATCATATGTATATGAATCTTATGCAAGTTTGGGATGTTAAATCATATGTATATGAATCTTATGCAAGTTTGGGATGTTAAATCATATGCTAGTTTATGAATCTTATGCAAGTCTGTAGATGGATTATACACAAATTCATATGTGAATCATGTAGATACATATGCTAGTTTATATGCAAACATGTGACATTAATTTACATGTTTAGATCCATATGCAAGTTCACATCTTTGTGTTTAGATCTATATTTAGATCCATGGCAATACATAGTTATGCAAATTTATGTTCTATATGCCCATTGCCTATGCTAGTTTTGTATGTGAATCATATGCTGGTTTGAATGAAATTCATATGCAAGTTATAGGAAAACCGCATCCATATGTGCAAGTTCACATCTTTATGTTTAGATCTATATTTAGATCCATGATTGTTTATACAAATTTATGTATACCCATTGCCTATGCAAGTTATTGGCTATGCAAACTTATGTCATGATTCTTAGATCTATTTTATGTGTTATGCAAGATGTGATGTTGCTTTTCTTCTTATAAGTTAGACTATTTGTGAGTCTATCATATGTCATATTAAAACGTACGAATAGCGTGGGGACGATGGGATAATATTAAATATTAATATTGTGAATTGGCATAAAATGGCTTTAAAAGGCTTATAGTTAATTTGAGACATTAATTGGTATAATTTGTATACCTGGAATTTATGGACATAATTTAGGTGACAATTATGGACATAAATTAATTTGGAATTTATTGACAAATTTGAATAGGGATATTAATCCAATTTGGGGTTAAATAATTAAGTGTAATAATTAACTGCCTAAGACACGAGGTTAGACTTGTTTGTGGTATAAGACTGCCCGGACCCACCCGGCAAATCCAACAACCAGTAACGGTAGTCTAATGTGAGAGGTCAAAGGCACAAATTAAATGCATAACGATTGAAAAGACACGTGGTTAGACTCGTTTGCGGTATAAGACTGCCCGGACCCGCCCGGCAAATCCAGCAATCGCAAACGGTAGTCTAATGTGGGAGGTATTTACAAGGCTATGGTTCTAATGAATTAAGTAACACTTAACCAGATAAACATGTTGTGGGACATGGGGGTTAAGTGGGTAGTCTGGGTGGCATGTGAAATACGATTAGAAACACTTAACCAAGTTAAAAACATGTAAGAAGACATGAATAAGAAGGGGTTAAGTGGGAAATTCTAGTGGGGACCAAGCATAGGTGGAAAGCTTGTGTCAAGTATGGGGACCCTTTTCAAACTAGTAACCCATTAAGTATCTTTGTGAGCTCGAGTTAGATCAAGGACGGGACACGGTTACTGGGTTTGATTGTAAGAGGTCAAAACGGGTTAGAAGTGGCAACGCAAGTCCAACGAGGTCATGTGCGTGCGTGGGCCCGGGCTGGTAGGTAAGACGTTGTTGCATCATGTAGATATAAGTTGTGCATCTTTAGTGGTATCGGGTTGCCTCTTTGGGGAGTGATACACCCCACTATGGGACCAACACGGGTATCTACGAGTTAGGGATCCGATCGCATGAGGGTAGTGGGTACAACTTGTGGAGATAGGGGGCAGGCGACACCTATTAAGGCAACTATGGGTACACGAGACTACCATTATCATTATTAAGTTCTGTAGGCGGGATCAACTTTTAGGGTGACTAGTAATTGTGAGTATAGTAATTATCCTATAGTGATTAGGAATGAGATTAACGCCAGAATATTCCTCTTGTTTGCTTTGTCATGCCCACTTGTTTCACAGTCATTCCTTGTTTTACCAATTTATGCCTTATCCTAATTACTTTAATAATTATATTGTTAAAGTTATTATACTCGCCAGACTTTATGTCTGCCCCCTTTGTTTTCGCCTCTTTTCTTCATTCCCTCCCCCCCCCCCCAAGTTCTCTGGGTGGGACTAGTACTAGTGGAGCTTGATCTTGGATCTTTTTCTCTCTCTTTTGGAAGTGCTTGGATTGATGAAATTAAAGTTCAGCTCATCTCTTTTATGGCTACTTGTGTTGGGGTTATGCTTTTTTACTTTACGTACTCAGAAAATAATTTGTCAAGATGGTTACTAAGTGTACTTGATTTTTCTATTGGTTTATGATGTTGTTGTAATCAAACTATTTCTCCGTTGCAATAAATGTTGTTTTGAAAATTTTCAAGTACCGATATATGTATCTGTCTTGTTATATTCTGTTCTATTCACCAATAATACTCCATGAAAGTTAATGCATTCCCTTTGAGAGTGACATTAATGGACGTGGGGTGTTACACGTGGTATCAGAGCAGAAGGTTAACAGAACAGATAAGAGATTTCGAAAAATTGTTTTTCAAAAGCGTTTTATAAAGAAATACTTTCAAAAGTATGTTTTAAGGAGAGTATTTTCAAGAGAAAAGTTTGTTTTAAAAACATAACCTCCAAGAGCCATATATCTTTCTTTCGAATTCTCCGTTTTGAATCTCTTCATTTTCTTTTCAGCATGTCTGGGTTACCCGAGTACCCGAGGGAATACCGATACCAACCTGGTTCAGAAGGTATCTGGAGGCTAGGGCCACCGCCGCAGGCCCAGCAGACATCCCTCCTCCCCCGGCTACAGCCGCTCCTCCTCCTCCCCACCCTGTGTTGATACTTTTTCAAAGATATACAAAGACTTTCGAGCAATGGGCGGAAAACCTTTTCATGGATCAGAGACGTTTGTTGAAGCTCGAAATTGGCTTTAGGAGGTAGAAGTCTTGTTTGGTATCTTCGAGGTAGAAGATGGAAGGAAGGTCCAATTAGCTGCTTGGTTAATGAAGGACGAAGCCTCATTTTGGTGGGAGGTCACAAATGGAGAGCGTTCAGTAGAGGCGTGGATGGATTTCAGACATAGGTTCGAGATGAAATTTCTCTCGCGAGCAGAAGAGAATTTATACATGGAAAGATTCTTGGCATTGAAGCAGGGGAATTTATCAGTAAAGGAGTACGTCAACAAGTTCAATCAGTTGGCAAGGTTTGGCTTAGATTTAGTGAACACACCTGAAAAGAAGGCCCTGAGGTTCGTTAAAGGTTTGAATGAGCCCCTACACGGGTTAGCTATGACCCACATTCCTATGGGGGCTACCTTTGAGAAACTAGTTGACATGGCGCTTATGCATGAAGAGGAGAAAGGCGCTAACGCTAATAAGGCACCAGAAAAGAAAGGGGATCAAAAGAAGTCACGGCAGCAACCTAAGAAAGGTGGTAAGGACAACAATAGCAAAGGAAAGAAAAGGTGCTTTAATTGTGGAACACCAGGCCATCTGATCAAGGATTGTAGGAAGAAGAAGAAGACTGGCTGCTTCCACTGTGGAGAGGCAGGACATCTAATTAAAGACTGCCCGAGGAAACAGGGGCAAGGGAAAAGAACAGGGTCCATTTATGGAGAGTAGATTCAGGCTCTCATGGCGCCAGGGCAGGCAAGAGGGCAGATTCAGGCTCTCATGGCACCAGGACAGGAGAGAGGTAGAAACATTTCTGTTGAAAGTTTGGTTTTTCTGTTTGATCATCCTGTTCGTACTTTATTTGATTTTGGCACTTCACACTCGTTTGTGTCTGCTTCGTTAGTTGAAACATTGCACCTAAATACTAGTCTAGTTACGGATCCCATAGTAGTCTCAAATCCTGTTGGTGGTTCGGCTCATCTTTCAATGATTTGTCGGGATTTGAGCGTGTCTATTTTGAGCGTTGAGTTTGAATGCAATGCCTTCGTTCTTGGCTTCACGGGCTATGGATTGATTCTAGGCATGGATTGGTTATCCAGTAATGGTGACGTCCTCGATTGTGAAAAGAGAGTGGTTAGACTTATGACTCGCCTTGGCAACACTCTCGAAATCTCTTGTAACCCCATACATTCTGTTATGCTTAGTTACCTAGAATCTCTTGACGCGTCTATTGAAAACTTGCAGTCTGTTAGAGTAGTCCGTGAATACTCGGATGTATTTGAAGAGGTGAAGGGCTTACCTCCAAAGCGGGAGATAGACTTCCGCATATACCTTGTTGATAATGCAAAACCCGTAGCTCTACCCGTTAGATACATGGCTCCTAGGGAGAGAAAAAAGCTCGGTAAGCAAGTCAAAGAGCTGCTCGAAAAGGAGTTTATAAGGCAGAGTATTTTTGAATGGGGTGCTCCAGTAGTATTCACAACCAAAGCGGATGGTTCACTTCGCCTATGCATTGATTATAGGGAGCTAAACAAGCTGACCAAGAAGAATAGGCACCCACTTCCTAGAATAGATGACTTGTTTGATCAGCTTGTAGGTGCGTCTGTTTTCTCCCAACTAGATTTGGCAACCGGGTTCCATCAGCTAAGAGTGGCTGAAGACAGCATTGATAAGACCGCGTTCAGAACCCCGGATGGTTTCTTCGAATAGCTTGTCATGCCTTTCAGCTTGACAAACGCACCCGCTTACTTCGTTGACTTGATGAGTAGGGTGTTTAGAGAATTCCTTAATAAGTTTGTGGTGGTCTTCGTAGACGACATTTTGATCTTCTCGAAGAATGAAGAAGAGCATGCTTTGCATTTATGGGAAGTCATGGATACTCTTCGTACACATCAGCTAAAGGCCAAATTCTCCAAATGCCATTTCTGGAGAGAAGAGGTGAGGTTTCTTGGACATGTGGTGTGCAAAGAGTGGTTAGCCGTGGACCCCGCAAAAGTAGTTGCGGTGCAAGATTGGAAGGTTCCACAGAATGCAACCGAAGTCCAAAGCTTTCTCGAGCTAGCGGGCTTTTACCGAAAATTCATTAAAGACTTTGCTAAAATCTCAGCCCCACTCACAAGATTAACGAAGAAGAACCTAACTTTCTCTTGGGATTTGGATTGCGATATTGCTTTCCAACGTTTGAAAACGTCTCTAACAACAGCCCCAATTCTGACAATGTCGGATGGGAGCAAGATGTTTACCGTATACACGGATGCACGTGGTATGGGACTAGGTGCTGTCTTGATGCAAGAAGGGAAGGTAGTAGCTTATGGAGGCAGACAGTTGAAAGTACATGAGAAAAACTACCCAACCTACGATCTAGAGTTGGTTGCCATCGTCTTTGCGCTTAAGTCTTGGCGCCATTATCTCCTAGGTGAGAAGTTTGAATTGTATACCGACCATAAATCGTTGAAGTACCTTTTCTCGTAGAAAGATCTTAACTTAAGGCAGCAAAGGTGGATGGAATTTCTGGTCTCTTATGATTTTGAGATTTCCTATACCCCAGGCAAGGGCAATGTGGTAGCGGATGCCTTAAGTAGGAAGAAACTGACCTTGAGTCCTCTCTTTGTAGAAAGGCAAAGCTTGGAGTATATAGCAAACTTTAATTTTAGACCCTCCTCTGAAATTGTGCCTGGCCTGTTAGCATCACTAGAGGTGCGGCCTACTCTTTTGGACTCAATAGGAACCGCGCAACGAGAAGACCCTCAGCTAGTTGATGTGATGGAAAAGCTAGTTAGGGGTGAGACTTCTAGTCACCTCAATAGATACTCCATCGATGATAGGGGACGGTTGAGACGGGATGGAAGGTTATGCATCCCACAAGTAAGGGATTTAGTGAAGATGGTTCTCGAAGAGGCGCACCATTCCAAACTGACCATACACCCAGGCGGAGACAAGATGTATAAAGATATAAAAAGGGTTTTTTTTGGAATGGCATGAAGGGTGATGTAGCTGAGTTCGTCGTTAAGTATTTGATATGCCAGCAAGTCAAAGCGGAGCAGAAAAAGCCCGGTGGTCTGCTTCATCCTCTCGAGGTCCCACAGTGGAAGTGGGATAGCATTTCGATGGACTTTGTTGATGGGTTGCGTAGGTCAAGAAGGGGCAATACCAGTATTTGAGTAATAGTGGACAGGCTCACTAAAAGCGCTCACTTTATACCTGTTAAAAGTAGAAGGACTGCCTCGTCCCTAGCATCCATTTATCTCAGAGAAATAGTTCGACTCCATGGGTTACCCTCCACCATAGTGAGCGATCGAGATCCTATCTTTACGAGCGGGTTTTGGAAGAGTTTGCAAGAGGCAGTAGGCACCCAATTATGCTTAAGCACGGCCTATCACCCCCAAACCGATGGTCAGACTGAAAGGGTGAACAAAGTATTAGGAGACCTCTTGAGATTGTGCATTCTTGACTTTGGAGGGACATGGGAGGATCATCTTCCTTTGGTGGAATTCGCCTACAACAATAGCTACCAAGCCACCATAGGAATGGCGCCCTTTGAAGCTTTATATGCAAGACCGTGCCGATCACCAACTTGTTGGTGGGAGTCTACAGACAAGCTCGTAATTGGGCCAGACATGATTAGAGAGACCTTAGAAAAGGTGGACTTGATAAGAAGACGGATGAAGGATGCACAAGATAGACAGAAGTCCTACGCAGACAAAAGAAGGACTGACCTTGAGTTTATGGTTGGAGATAGGGTGTTCCTTAAAGTATCTCCTTTGAGGAATGTCATTCACTTTGGGTCTATAGGAAAGCTAGCACCAAGATTTGTAGGTCCATTTACTATCATTGAGATGATTGGGACAATAGCTTATAGAGTGGAGCTACCCGAGAGACTTGCTGGAGTTCATAATGTTTTTCATGTTTCTCAACTACGAAAGTGCTTACATGAATCTGCGGAAGTGGTGGAGCCGAATATACTAGAGGAAGTAGAAGTGGAACGAGAAGTGACTGTGAGAAGAGTTCCAACTCCTATCTTGGGTACGGAAGTCAAAAAGCTACGCAACCGTGAAGTCAAGCTTGTTAAAGTTCAATGGAGTGATGCTGAGGAAGACGAGACTTGGGAAACTGAGAGGAAATTACGCGCAGCCTACCCGTTTCTCTTTGAGGGTTCCTCCTTGATCTCTTTTTCCATAAGTTTATTCATGCTTAAATCTATCTTTCAAGTATATCTCCTTAGTCCTATTCTTTTGCCTTAGGTAGAAACCGATGGATGTAAACATGTGTTTGAAACATGTTATGGTTGATGGTTGCGAGTGGTTGCAAGTGGTTGCTAGTGGTTGCTCGTGGATGCATGTACACACACTTTAGGCACTAGATCGGCTCAATCACTTTCATATTGCATATAAATGTGTGTGCATATTTAAATTAATGGATGTATAATGGTTATGTTATCATGTGGATGCTACATTCTGATGAATGGTTGTGCACACATGTAGAAGTAATATGTATCATTAGGATTCTTTTGCATGCATAATGGATGCATGGCACTATCATGATTTGCATTAAGGAGGTCAACTGAATCAGTAGACCGCCTGATTTTGCATTAGATAAGGAACATATACACACACTTTTTGCATATGTTCATACGGCATTAGAAATCTTGTAAGGACAATGGATGCCTGTGTTTGATGGTTGAGTAGATGGATGATTGGATGTTAGGATATACATTCTTCTTAACTTGGAGATTTCGGGGGCGAAATCCTTTAAGGAGGGGAGAATGTAACACCCCATGATTTTGAATATTAAAAATTAACGAATTTAAGAATACTTAATTTCAAATGTGAGAATTAAGGGAAACGATTAACGCCATTACGTTCATCTCGGAATTCTGCTTGAGATAGAGTCCGAGTTTGCGTGAATTCGACTCTGTAGGAAGAAGTTATGGCCTTCCGAAGTTTCAAAATTTAAATAAATTAAAAACAGCTCAGGTTCAGAAAATTTGAAATTCAAATTCAAACAGGGGAGCAGGCTGGGCGGAAATTATCCCGTCCAAGGGCCAGGTCGACCAGGGGGTCGACCTACCCATACAGGTTGACCAGGGGGTCGACCTGCCCCCCCCCCCCCCCCACGGCAGATCTGAAAGATGACGATATTTTGACTCACTGCTGAGTCATTAGGGCTGAGGGGTTATTCTATCTTGACTGAATGGTCTTGATTGCTTCTAGGTTAAATCTGACGGCTCTAAATTAATTAAAATTCTATATAAGCAACCTAACTCTCAACCAAAATCACACTAATTCATACTAAGTGCCACCATGCCGTCAATGGAGAACCTAGAGTAGCCGCCGTTCTCTTTCAACTCAAAAACAAGATAGAAGCAAGAATCAAAATCTAATCTAATCTAAATTAGGATAAAAATTAGTCTACATCAAAGGCGAGCAATTCAGTTTCAGAATACAGATCATAGAAAAACAAGACTGCTCTTTTGTTTGTGAGTATAATTTCTTTCAAAAGATAATTAATTAATTTAATTGTGATAAGTTATAATTGGGATTATGAGAATATGATATTAAATCATGTGATGTTATCGTTGACCGTTTTGTTACTGTGGATCTATTTCATATGTCGAATTGTACATGTTTAACTTGATTCATCTTATGCAAGTTAGGGATGTTAAATCATATGTATATGAATCTTATGCAAGTTTGGGATGTTAAATCATATGTATATGAATCTTATGCAAGTTTGGGATGTTAAATCATATGCTAGTTTATGAATCTTATGCAAGTCTGTAGGTGGATTATACACAAGTTCATATGTGAATCATGTAGATACATATGCTAATTTATATGCAAACATGTGACATTAATTTACATGTTTAGATCCATATGCAAGTTCACATCTTTCTGTTTAGATCTATATTTAGATCCATGGCAATACATAGTTATGCAACTTTATGTTCTATATGCCCATTGCCTATGCTAGTTTTGTATATGAATCATATGCTAGTTTGAATGAAATTCATATGCAAGTTATAGGAAAACCGTATCCATATGTGCAAGTTCACATCTTTATGTTTAGATCTATATTTAGATCCATGATAGTTTATACAAATTTATGTATACCCATTGCCTATGCAAGTTACTGACTATGCAAACTTATGTCATGATTCTTAGATCTATTTTATGTGTTATGCAAGATGTGATGTTGCTTTTCTTTTTATAAGTTAGACTATTTGCGAGTCTAACATATGTCATATTAAAACGTACGAATAGCGTGGGGACGATGGGATAATATTAAATATTAATATTGTGAATTGGCATAAAATGGCTTTAAAAGGCTTATAGTTAATTTGAGACATTAATTGGTATAATTTGTATACCTGGAATTTATGGACATAATTTAGGTGACAATTATGGACATAAATTAATTCGGAATTTATTGACAAATTTGAATAGGGATATTAATCCAATTTGAGGTTAAATAATTATGTGTAATAATTAACCGCCTAAGACACGAGGTTAGACTCGTTTATGGTATAAGACTGCCCTGACCCGCCCGGCAAATCCAGCAACCACAAACGGTAGTCTAATGTGAGAGGTCAAAGGCACAAATTAAATGCGTAACGATTGAAAAGACACGAAGTTGGACTCGTTTGCGGTATAAGACTGCCCGGACCCTCCCGGCAAATCCAGCAACCGCAAACGGTAGTCTAATGTGGGAGGTCTTTACAAGGCTACGGTTCTAATGAATTAAGTAACACTTAACCAGATAAACATGTTGTGGGACATGGGGGTTAAGTGGGTGGCCTGGGTGGCATGTGAAATACGATTATAAACACTTAACCAAGTTGAAAACATGTAAGAAGACATGAATAAGAAGGGGTTAAGTGGGAAATTCTAGTGGGGACCAAGCATAGGTGGAAAGCTTGTGTCAAGTATGGGGACCCTTTTCAAACCAGTAACCCATTAAGTATCTTTGTGAGCTCGAGTTAGATCGAGGATGGGACACGCTTACTTGGTTTGATTGTAAGAGGTCAAAATGGGTTAGCGGTGGCAATGCAAGTCCAACGGGGTCATGTGCTTGCGTGGGCCCGGGCTGGTTGGTAAAGATGTTGTCGCATCGTGTAGATATAAGTCGTGCATCTTTAGTGGTATCGGGTTGCCACTTTGGGGAGTGATACACCCCCACTATGGGACTAGCATGGGTATCTACGAGTTAGGGAGCCGATCACATGGGGGTAGTGGGTACAACTAGTAGAGATAGGGGCAGGCGGCACCTATGAAGGCAACTAGGGGTACACAAGACTACCATTATCATTATTAAGTTCTGTAGGCAGGATCAACTTTTAGGGTGACTAGTAATGGTGCTTGTTTCACAGTCATTCCTTGTTTTACCAATTTATGCCTTATCCTGATTACTTTAATAATTATATTGTTAAAGTTATTATACTCGCCAGACTTTATGTCTGACCCCCTTTGTTTTCGCCTCTTTACTTCCTCCCCTCCCCCCAAGGTTCTCAGGGTGGGACTAGTACTAGTGGAGCTTGATCTTGGATCTTTTTCTCTCTCTTTTGGAAGTGCTTGGATTGCTGAATGTAAACTTCAGCTCATCTCTTTTATGGCTACTTGTGTTAGGGTTATGCTTTTAACTTTACGTACTCAAAAAACAATTTGTCAAGATGGTTACTGAGTGTACTTGATTTTTCTGTTGGTTTATGATGTTGTTGTAATCAAACTATTTCTCTACTGCAATAAATGTTGTTTTGAAAATTTTCAACTACCGATATATGTATCTGTCTTGTTATATTCTGTTCCATTCACCAATATACTCCATGAAAGTTAATGCATTCCCTTTGAGAGTGACATTAATGGACGTGGGGTGTTACAAGATCTAATCAGTGAATTAGATGTACAAATATTGGTAGATATGACATGATAAATAGGCTTAGATCCAATTCACGGTCATGTCAAAATAACTCAGAGACATAGGTTATGGCAGATCTGATATGATTCAATTAATCACAGGCTTCGATCATGTTTATAGACATGTTAAAAATAACTTTTAAGTGTTTATATCTAAAAATAACGTAGAATCACTACGATTGGATATAAGAAACAGAAGAATGATTGCAGATGTTGATGCATAGATCTCTGAATTTGTCTAACTCTTATTATAGAAGAAAAATAGGCTATTTTAATCTAGGCAGAGGCAGCATCTAGTTCTCCATTGTTTTTGAATGAATAAAACAATGAGAATGGGGTCTTATTTATAGCCTAGGGTCAACGAATATAGCCAAGAACTCGGTCCACGTTCAGCACCATGAATCTGCCCAGATTTGTATAGGGGTCGACCCCCCTTGGTGTCTCGACCCGGGGGTCGACACGCCCTTGATGGGGTCGACCCATAGGTCGAAACCCTTAGACGGGAATTTTCCCGCTCCCCTTCTATTGTTCTATTTTTAAATTTTTTTTGAATTCTTGTATGTTTTTAATCATATATATTTCTCTTATGTGTATACAAACTTCAAACCTTAATAATTTCTTCATAAGATGTCCGTTTTACGCAAACTAGGTGTCTATTTTTTATTAGAATTCCAAGATGAACGAAATGGCATAGTCCGTTTCACCTAATTCTGAATATTTAATCAAGTATTCTTTAGTTTATCATCTTTAGTGTTGTTAAAATTATGGGGTGTTACATTCTCCCCTCCTTAAAGGATTTCATCCTCAAAATCTCCAAGTTAAGAAGAATGTTTATCCTAACATCCATCATCCATCTACTCATCCACCAATCGCGGGTATCCATTGTCCTTGAAGATTTCTAATGCTTATATGAACATATGCAAAGGTGTGTGTATATGTCCTTACACTAATACGAAAAAAACAGGCGGTCTACTGATTCAGACGACCTCCGTAATGCAATGTATGTTAGTGCCATGAATCCAATATATATGCAAACAATCCTATTATAACATTTAAGTTCTATATGTGTGCACAATCATTCGTCCAAATGCAACATCCATATGATGATACACCCACTTTCATCCAGTAGAATAAGAAAAATGCATACACATCCATATGAAGTATGAGAGTAATTTAGTCGATCTAGTGCCTAATGTGTGTGCATATGCATCCACGAGAAGCCACTAGCAACCACTTGCATCAATCATTCATAACATATCTCAAACACATGTTTACATTCATTGGATTCCTACCTAAGGGTCGAAGATTCGATCGATAGGATATACTTAAATGATAGAAACAAGCATGCGTAAAAGCTTTGGAAAAAGAAGTTAAGAACATACCCTTAAAAAGAAAAGGGTACAAATCATGAATCTTGTCTTCGGTCTCCCAATTTTCATATCCGGTCTACGTATAGGTCTTTCTGTAGACTATCATCAACAAGTCGCTGATCTACAAGGTCGCTCATATAATGATTCGAAGGGTGCCATGCCAGTGCTAGCTTGATAACTGTTGTTGTAGGCGAAATCTACTAAAGGGAGATGCTCTTCCCAAGTCCCTCCGAATCCTAAGATACGCGGTCTTAAAAGATACTCAAGGACTTATTCACTCTTTCCGTCTGTCCATCAGTCTGAGGATGATAAGCGGTTCTCAAACACAACCGTGTACCTAATGCTTCTTGCGAGCTCCTCCAAAATTCAGTGGTGAAAATGGAGTCACGGTCACTTACGATACAGGAAGGTACTCCATGAAGACAGACTATTTCACGAATGTAAACTGCTGTCAACCATGTTGTCGTCCTCTTACTCTTAACCGGAATGAAATGAGCGCTCTTAGTAAACCTGTCTACTATAACCCAAATACTGGTGTTTCCTTTCCTTGATCTAGGAAAACCATCAATGAAATCCATAGAGATGCTCTCCTACTTCCACTGTGGGACTTCCGAAGGATGAAGTAAACCATCAGGCTTCTTTTGCTCAACCTTGACTTGCTGTCAAATCAAACATTGAGAAATAAACTCCGCCACATCTTTCTTCATCCCAGCCCAAAAGAAAACCCTCTTTATATCTCTATACATCTTATCACCGCCTAGATGAACAGTCATCTTAGAATATGGGCTTCCTCTAGGAGTTTCTTTAACAAACTCCAAACTCGGGGAACACAAAGCCTTCCATCTCGTCGCAACCAGCCTTTATCATCTGTGGAATATCTACTGAGGTGACTAGAAGTCTCCTCTCTACTGAGCCTATCAAGATGTCTAAAATTTGTGGATCCTCTTGCTGCGAAGTTCCTATCTGATCCAAAAGAGTAGGTCCCACCTCTAGTGATGCCAATAAGCCAGGTATAAACTCGGTGAAGGGTCTAAAATCAAAAGTTGATATAAACGCCAAGCTTTTCCTTTCCACGAACAGAGGACTTAAGGCTATACTCTGCCTACTCAATGCGTCTACCACCACAATACCCTTGCCAGGGGTATAAACAGTCTCAAAGTCATAGGATGCTAGGAACTCCATCCACCTTTGTTGCCTTAAATTAATATCCTTCTACGAGAAAAAGTACTTGAGAGATTTATGATCAGTGTACAACTCGAACTTCCCTCCAAGTAGATAATGATTCCAAGTCTTAAGCGCGAATACTATAGCAGCTAACTCTAAGTCATGGGTAGGGTAGTTCTTTTCATGAACTCTTAGTTGTCTTCGTCCATAACATACTACCCTTCCCTGTTGCATCAGAACCGCACCAAGCCTTGTACCACATGCATCAGTGTATACTGTGAAAACTTTGTTCCCATCGGGCAAGGTCAAGACCGGGGTTGTTGTCAGAGTCCTCTTCAATTGCTGGAAAGCATCGTCACAGTCTACATCCTAAGAAAATGTCATATTTTTCTTTGTCAGCCTGGTGAGTGGGGCTGATATCTTTGCGAAGTCCTTAATGAACTTCCTATAACAGCGTGCCAACCCCAAAAAACTTCTCACCTTTGTTGCATTCTTTGGGATCTGCCAATCTTAAACTGCAACTACCTTTGCGGGATCTACTGCTATCCCATCTTTAGAAATAACATGCCCTAGAAATCTCACTTCTTTTCTCCAAAAATGACATTTGGAGAATTTCGCCTTAAGATGATGCGCACAGAGAGTTTTCAAAACCTCCCTTAAATATCGAGCATGCTCTTCCTCGCACTTCGAGAAAATCAAGATATCATCAACAAAAACGACAATGAACTTATTTAAAAACTCCCGAAACACCCTACTTATCATATCAACAAAATAAGCGGGTGCATTCGTCAACCAAAAAGGCATAACGAGCCACTCGAAGAAACCATTTAGTGTGTTAAAAGCGGTTTTGTCTATATTGTCCTGGGCCACCCTCAACTGATGAAATCCCGTGGCCAAGTCTAACTAAGAGAAAGCAGATGCACCAACAAGCTGGTTAAACAGATCATCTATCCTTGGAAGTGGGTGCCTATTCTTCTTAGTGGGCTTATTTAACTCCCTATAATCCACACATAAGCGAAGCGAACCATCCAGCTTAGTTGCGAATACTACTGGAGCACCCCATTCAGATATGCTCCGCCTAATAAACCCTTTCTCAAGTAGCTCCCCTACTTGCTTGTTGAGCTCACTTCTTTCTCTTGGAGCGATGTGGCGCATAAGCAATGCAACTGACTTTGCATTGTCCACCAAGTATATATAGAAGTCAATCTAGCACCTCAGAGCTAAGCCCGAACCTCATCAAAAACATCAGGGTACTCACTGACTACTGGTACCGATCGCAGATCATCTATAGATGCACCAAGTGACTCTAGGAAACTAAGCATGATAGACCCTTTTGGGTCACAAGAAATCTCGAGGGTCCTCTTGTGACAAGTCAAAAGTATAACGACCCTCCTCTCACAATCCAGAATGGCACCATAAATGGCTAGCCAATCTACCCCTAGAATCAAACCATAGCCCACGAAACCAAGCACATATGCATTGCACTCAAACTCGACGCCCAACACAAATATTCTTAAACCCTGACAAATCATAGACAAATGAGCCGTACCACCAATGGGGTTTGAGATAACAACGGGATCCAAAACCATACTAGTACTAAGGTGTAGAGACTCAACCACATAACTAGATATAAAAGAACGTGAAGCACCTAAATCAAAAAGAGTTCTAACCGGATGATTGGAAAGAGAAATCAAACCTTCAATGGAAACTTTACTACCTTTGTCTGGCTCACCGGCCACGACAACATGCACCTGCCCTCCCGAAGATCCTGCCCTTTGACGTTGTCCTTGCTTCTTCGGGCACTCCTTAGAAAAGTGTCTGACCTCTCCACAATTGAAACAAGCATTCTTCTTTCTTTTCCAGTCCTTGATCAAATGACCCTCGCGTCCACAATTATGACACTTCCTCTTATCTCCAGATTTTTCGTTCTTTCCGCCTTTCTTTTGTGTTTCCTCAACCTTAGCTTCTTGCTTTTCGCCTTTATCTTTCTCATGCATCAATGCCATATCAACGAGCCTTTCAAAAGTTTCTCCCATCGGAGATATAGCTAACCATGGAGGGGCTCATTCAATCCTTAAGCAAACCGCAAAGCTTCCTTATGTTGGATATCTACTAGCTCCAAACCAAACCTTGCCAGTTGGTTGAACATGTTAGCTTACTCTTTGACAGTCAAGCCTCCTTGCTTGAGTGCCAGAAACCTTTCCATTTGCATACTTTTCTCAACTTGAGAAAGAAACTTCATTTCAAATCTCTACCGAAAATCATCCCAAGTCTCCACTGGACGCCCTGCTTGCTTCACTTTCCCACTGGAATGAAGCCACATCTTTCAACCGCCAAGCGACCAACTGAATCTTCCTATGATCGCCAAATTCAAAAATTCCAAACAAATTCTCTGTCTCTTTAAGCGAATTCCTTGCTTCTACGAAATTCTCGGTTCCCCGAAGCGGCTTTCTGCCCATAGCACAGAAATCCTTGTAGATCTTGGAGAAATTACCTGCTCTAGGAGGATGAGGAACAGCAGGGGCAGCTGAGGGAGGAACGTCTGCTTGACCACCAGCAGGCGCCGTGGCCTGTAGATACCTACGGAACTAGCCCGGTATTGTAACGCCCTCAGGAATATTAAGTCCCCCAGACGTGCTGAAAAGAAAAGGAAAAGTGATTCAAACAGAGAATCGAAAGATATTACATATGGCTTTGGGGAATATGTTTTTCAAAATAGACCTTTCTTTAGAAAATGCAATCTTTAAAACCTTTTTTGAAAACAATTTTCAAAATCTTTTATCCGATTTGGTAAGCTTCAGCTCTAATACCAAGTGTGACACCTCACGTCCATTAATGTCACTCATTAAGAGAATGCATTAAGTTTCGTGAAGCGTTATTTGTAAATATAAATAGAAATATTACAAGATAGATATAAAATAACAGAGGAATTTAAAACTTTATTAAGCAGAAACATCGTGCTTCAAAACATAGTTACATCATGAGTCTGAAATACATAAAACTCATTACACCAACTTAAAATTTCTGTCTTGTAGAGTACAATAAACATGTAAAGAGCATAATCCCCAACAACATAGTCATATTAGAGAAGGTATGTGATCAAGCAGTGTATCTAAGCAGCTCCAAGTAGGATGAAAGAAGAATCCTAGTCAAGCTTGAGTATTCCCACCTTGAAAACCTGGGGGGCGGAAGAGAAAGAAGAGGAAACAAAATAGGTCAGACATAAAGTCTAGCGAGTCCAGTTACTTTTAGCATATAAATAAGTAAAAGCATCTTGACAGGCATATAGGCTAGATAAGAGGTATAACAGCATATAAGGCAGGTATGACAAGGTAAACAGGATAAACAGGATGGAATAAATAGCGCTTCCCTAACACTTTTCTATCTTGCACCAATACTAGTATCTCTACAACAATATGATCCCCAACAAGTATAAGATGGTAGACTTAGGCGTACTTTTAGTGAGAGTTTTAACCCCATTCAATTTAACAGGCATCCCAACTGAACATACCGGAGTTACACCTAAGGATAATAACAAACTCCTAAACATAACAAAATCTGGATGTACCCTAATTACTACCCCAATCGATCGGCTCCCTACTCCGTAGATATCCTGTGCTGGCCCCACTGTAGGACGTATCACTTCCTAAAGTGGCAACCCTTCGTTTTCAGGATGTGTACAACCATATCTACTGATGTCCCGGTGTCTTAGCCTAATCTTGTCCAGACCCATGCACGCACATGACCCTGTCGGAATGCGCCGTCCACACCGTTCCCACTTTTAGATCTCTTACAATCAGCCCAGTAAGCGTGCCCCGACTCCTACCTAGTTCAGAGTACTTGTTTGATACCTATATACGTGTTACTGACTGAAACGGGTCCCACACACAAGATGGTATAAGCTTCCCCCTACGCTCGCATCCCCACTACTACTATTTCCACAGGTGATGCCATTCCCATGTATTAAAATTGTATATTCCCAACAGGTTAAGTTTGCGGGCCTATATATAAATATTACCCACCACCCCAAGATATACTTAACCCTCCCACTATTTCAAGCAATTTTACTTAACCCCTACTCAAGTTAACATGTTCATGTAATCCCTATGGATTCAATCAGGTTAAGTATTCAAGTTCATTACCATTTATTCATTTATGGTTATGATGCGCTAGACCTCCCATGGTAATCCTGCAACTTGTGGATGCTGGATATGCCAAGCGGGTCCGGGCAGACTTCTTCCACAAGTCGGACTTAACCTCATGTCTTATCCCGTTACGTGTTCATGCACTTAGACCCTTCACATTAGATTCACCACTTGTGGTCCCTGGATATGCCGGGAAGGTCCGGGTAAACTTCTACCACAAGTGTAATCTAACCTCGTGTCTAAGTGCGGTTACAGTTTCTAATTACTGTAATTCTAGGTATTTCATTCTTTAACAATTATCCCTATTTCATTATAGGTTTTCGTGCCCTTATTCAAGTCATATTCATCATGTACCATATGCCCAAAATTAAGATCTTTAATCACAGTTTGATTTATGCCCCAAATCCATATTCATGTATTTAATTCAAATTATGCCCAAATTTTCCAATACAAGTTATGCCCCAATTTTAACATTTTCCCCTCGTTCCTAATTTCACGCGTTCGCATATTTCAGCGGTATGCCTAGGCTCAAAGGTAGCCCGGCTATAAAATAAAAAGGGAAAAGAAGAAGGGAAGACAACAGAAATAAACGTAATAACAAGATTGACATATGATGGCAGGAATAGGCATAGCAGCTAATAAACATATAGTGACAAAATTGGGCATAATGACAAGATAGGCATATAGGAATAGATTTGATGAACATGTGATAATAGAACTGATTAGGCATAGTGTCATGATCATAAACAGGCATGATGAGATCTAATCAGTGAATTAGTTGTACAAATAATGGCTGATCAGTCATGATAAATAGGCTTAGATTCAATTCATAGTCATGTCAAAATAACTCAGATACACAGGTTATGACAGATCTGATACGATTAAATTAATCACACACTTAGATCCAATTTATAGACATGTCAAAAGTAAGTTTTAAGTGTTTATATCAAAAAATAACGTAGACTCATTGTGATTGGATCTAAGAAACAGAAGAATGATTGAAACACCCCACCTCCGTTAGGGTCACTCTCAAAGGGAATGCCCTAATTTTGGTGGAGGTTTATAAGTACAAGTCACAGATATACAAGACAGATATAATAACACATATTTGTAAACCAGCGGAAGAACAACAAATTTTATTTCATAAAGTCAAATACGTGTTACAACAACATCCCTTCCAAAAACATAACATAATACTTCATAATCTGTCTTGAGTACATTATTTTTAAAGAAGCATAAATAAAACATAGATAAACTGCCAAAGCCCCATAGTGAATTGTCCAAAGCCATAGTTCAAAACAGGAAAGTCCAAGCAATACATTTCTCTTCTTCAAGCTGGATGTTGAGGTAGGTCAAGCTACTGTGTTCCCTCCCTGAGGACCTGGGGGGGGGGGGGGAAACGGAAGAAAGAAGACGAAAGAAAAATAGAGTCAGACATAAAGCCTGAGTAAGTCTAGTACTACTTTGTCTATGAATAAAGAACTGGGTATGATAAGTAAACAGGAAGTGGGCAAACACTATGAACTTGGTTAAGTTATCTAGGGTCGCATATACTATCGTACCCCATGTTAATCTCTGAACCCATATAAACTAGTTTCCAATTTGCACCCCATAATCAGGGTAGTGTGATCCATTCTACGATGATCGGCTCCTACTCGCATAGTTACATGTGTCTTACGGCCCCCGATGTCTGTAGTTACCTATGCTGGTCCCACCATGGGGTGTATCAAGTCCCATAGTGGCAACCCGACACAACCTTAGAGTGCAAAGGTATGCTACTGGTGTCCAGTGCTTTATTTTTCTGCGCCGGAGTGCGTGCACGCCCGCACACCGTTAGAACCTACACTGCTACACCACCGCCGTCGATTTGACCTCTTACAATCAGCCCAGTAATCGTGCCCCACCCTGCCTAGTTTCAGGGTATCCTGATACACCTTCTAGGGTTACTGCTGAAAAGGGTCCCCCGTTACTAGGTTTTCTATCTCTAGCCTACATGCTAAGTTGGTTAAGTGTTTCCTAACCTAACCCCACCAGTCCGTTTAGTTTAGCATGTTCCATTTTGATTAAGTCTTTAGTTTACTTAATCCTAACAATCCTGACTCAGCCTTAATTGTCTTATTAAGGCCCTGACCTCTCACATTAGACAGGTATTGTTGTGGCTGCCTGTTGCCGGTTGGTTCCGGGCAGTCTTACGCCACAACTCAGTCTAACCTCGGGTCCTTGCTGGGCTCCATGTTTAACCTCCCACATTGGATAGGTATTGTTGTGACTACTGGACAGCCGGGCGGTTCCGGGCAGGTTTACATCACAACTCAATCCAACCTCGGGTTAAACACATCGTGTTTTCTACATTTACATATTTTGTCATTCTTCTTTATTTATATGTAAATATTTGCGGCCCATTATTAAGTTAACGGTGTAAAGGTTACACCAATCATGGGCCCAACCCATACTTGAATTTGGGCCCTTTTACTTTAGTTTTCATTCATTAAATTAATGTTAACCCAACGTTATTTTCCCCCGTTTTACACGTCCGTTTATATATATTGGGCTTAGCCTTTTAAAGCCCAATTTAGCCATGCGAAAAGGGGAGGCTTATGGCGTATACACAAAGAGGGGAAAGTGAGCGCATGAACTTGCATATGACGTTGGAAAATACATAATTGAAATTGGTGTACTTGCATAGTGGTAACATATATCTTGGTCATAAAACATAGGTGACATAAATCAAGGCATGTAAACTTGCATAGGTTTAACTACAACATGAACCTATATTCTTATTTAGGCATAATGTCAAACATAAGCATGGCCTAAATACTTCTAGCATAAACATGGCATATTGTCAAACATAAGCATGGCATAAAATACTTCTAGCATAGGCATGGCATATTGTCAAACATAAGCATGGCATAAAATACTTCTAGCATAAACATAGCATAATTCAACTTAATCATGATTTAAGCCTAATCACATAACGATGGTATAAACATACTTATGCATAAATATTCCTAAACATGGTGTTTGCTTTAAACTTGCAAAAAGGGATTTTTGAGTCTAACCTAGCCATGTCATCATATAATCCTTTAAAACAAGATAGACTTAATAACGGATTTCAATTATGCCAAATATCATTCCTAGCCATATTCATAAGTTTGTAAAAGCATGACTTAATGCATGGATTATGGTGTCAAAATTCTACATAGTTTCATATGAACTATAATAACCAAACTTGTTTCAATTACTTGCAAAACGATTTATGCACAAAATATACATCATAATGGCATAATAACAAAGCCTCAAATTTGCATGAATTTCAATTAACTACATACATGTAGCTTCAATATAGATTACACAATTTGCGCAATATTCCAAACGTTTATTTGCATAGAACTACCGCATGTAGTTCTTTATAATGAATAACATAATTTTGCACAAATATGAATTACTTCCATTGCCACAATTCAAGCATACACATCAACACAGTTGTTTATTAATACCAAAGTAATACTCTACTTACAATGGTTTGATGAATTCTCTAGTTTAGGGATTGAAGACGCAAATTCCTTTGTTGAATTGATTAGCTTTAGGTTGCTTGAATTGCTTTAGGCCTTAGAACTTCCTCCCTAATCCTCTCTTTAGTTGGCGGCTATGCTTTGTCGTTCCTCAGCAACATGGCGGCTATGTTCTTAATTTTTAATGAATAGATTAGGGTTTAGTCTAGGGTTGTTTATATAGAGGTTAGGAACTAATTAGGACCCTTGATGTTGCTAGGTTAGATCATAGCCATTCATTAGGAAGAGAGACCAATAAAAACCCGCCACCTAGCCCTAATGACAAAGCAGACCACTGAAATTCGACCAAACACAGACCTGGCCAGCCAGGTTGACTGGGCTCGACCAGGTCGACACCCCTGTCGACAGGGCTGTCGATAGCCCTGTCGACATGGGTAGCCCAGGTCGACAGCCCAGTCGACCTGGGTGGCTAGGCGGGTGTTTTATCCGCCTGGCCCGTTGGGCCCCATTTCAAATTATTATTTTATTCTGTTTGAATTTTAAATTTAATTCAAAACTTCCGAAGGCCATATCTTCTTCATACGGACTCCGTTTTTCGAAAACTCGGACTCTATTTCGCGTATTTTTCCGAGACGAACGCAATGGCGTATCCCGTTTCCCTTAGTTCTCTGTTTTGAATTTGATTATACTTTAATTTATGAATTTCACAGTTATCGAATTTTCGGGGTGTTACAATGATTGTAGATGTTGAAGCGCAGATCTCTGAATTTGTCTAAGTCTTGTTGTAGAAGAAAATTAGGCTATTTTAATCTAGGCAGAGGCAACATCTAGTTCTCCATTGTTTTTGAATGAATAAAACAAAGAGAATGGGGTCTTATTTATAGCCTTGGGTCAACGAATATAGCCAAGAATTCATGGGCGGGAATTTTCCCGTTCCCCTTTTGTTGTTCAATTTTTTGAATTTGTTTGAATTCTGGTTTTATTCATATATATTTCTCTTATGCGTATACAAACTTCAAACCTTAATAACTTCTTCATACGATTTCCGCTTTACGCAAACCAGGTATCTATTTTGACCAGAATTCCGAGATGAATGCAATGGCGCAGTCCGTTTCACTTAATTATGAATATTTAATTAAGTATTCTTTAGTTTATCATCTTTACTGTTGTTATAATTACGGGGTGTTACAGAGTGTCCTCATTCTAAGTTCACGATACATCCCGGAGGAACCACGAATGCCACGATATGAGGAGAAGCTTCATCGGGGAAGGCGTGAAGAAGGATGTTAACTTATGGGTGAAGCAGTGTATGAACTGTCAACAAGTGAAATTCGAACATTAGAAGCGTAGTAATTTGTTGCAACCATTAGATATTCCAGATTGGAAACACGATTCGATATCCATGAATTTCATTGATAGATTTTCGAGATCAAGAAGAGGGAACAAAAGCATATGGTCATGGATAGACTAACAATGAGTGTCCATTTTATTCTTGTAAATTCTACTAAGACGGCACCAGTTTTGGTAGAGTTATTCATGAAGAATATAGTGAGACTTCATGAAGTTCCTAGTAGTACCATAAGCGATAAGAATCCGTTATTTACGGGCGTGCTTTGGAAAAGTTCGCAGAAGGTAATGGGGACGTAGCTTGAGACGAGTACAGCTTATCACCCATGTATAGATGGGAAAACTTAAAGGGTGGATAAGATATTGGAAGAATTTTTCAGAGCTTGTGTTCTAGACTTTGGTGTTTCTTGGGAGGACCATTTACACTTAGTGGAATTTTACTATAACAAAAGCTTTCAGATTAGTATAGGAATTTCGCCTTTCAAAGCTTTATATGGAAGACCTTATAAATTGCCATCGTGTTGGCTGGAGACAGGTAACATGCTAGTTCTTGATCCAGAATTAATGAGAGAAGCCACTAAGAAGATTGAGATCATTTGAGTTCGAATAAAGGAAGCTCAATTCAAGTAGAAGAGTAACGCGGATAAAAGTCATAAGAATTTAGAATTCTCTATTGGAGAAAGGGTTTTCATCAAAGTGTCACCGATGAAAGGCGTGTTCCATTTAGGACAAGCATAGAGGCATGCGCCAAGGTTTATTAGACCTTTTTCGATTTTGGAAAGAATTGGAAAGCTTGCCTATCGAGTGGAGCTACCACGTAGACTATTTGGATTCCATTATGTGTTTCGTGTATCACACTTACGAAAATATGTACGTGACCCTGATGCTACAATTGATCTGAGGGCATTGCAAGAGTTGGTAATGGAACCGTGTATGACTATTGTGAGACAACTGTTTCGTATTATGGATAGAGACAAAAGGAAGTTGAAAACCAAGACAGTAAAAATGGTGAAAGTCCAGTGAAGCGCTGACAAAAGGGACTGTACTTGGGAGACGGAAGACAAGGTCATATAGGCTTTTCCTGATTTTCTTTCCATAAGGTCTATATTGCTTTAGATTTAGTGGGATACACTAGTATATGCTGTGATAGCATTGCTTGTTGGTTGTTATGATTGCTTTCTTTATTTTAGTCCTTGACTAAATTTTGAGATGAATTCTTTTAAGAAGAGAAGGATGTAATACCCCTAAATTAGGTAACATAATTCATGAATTCGATTGGCTAAATCAAATTGGAATAATGTGGTAAAGGAGGAAATGAGATTTGTGTGTTTAATGAACCAACAAACAGGTTGGCCTTAGAAACAAATCAAGTAAAATGTGCATGAGGAATGGCATATGGGGAGGGAAAAGTGGTAAACATTTGGCTACTTATATATATATATCATATCCTTCAACATTTGTTTCATTTATCATTCATTCTATAAAACTAAAGAAAGCTAAGGAGGTCGACCATTAAAGTTAGAAAGAATAAGAAGATTAGAAAGTTAGAACTAAGTGCTTTGTAGATGATGTGAAATTCATGATGGTTTTTCCTGATTGAAATAATGATACTTGGGGTTAACCAGTAGCTATGTTTGATATGAATTATATGCTTGAAATGTATTGAAATGGATAGATTTAAGGCTAAAACCTATTGTTAAAAATATCCAAATGTCACGAAATTTTGATATGATATTTGTTATATGATTTTGGAGATGGGTTTCAAATTTCATAATTTTTAATGATTGTATGAATTAGTTATGAATTTTCTTAGTTTAACTTGCTCAAGGAAATCCTATATATTAATTAAAATGATTAATATATTTGCATAATATTTGATACTTGGATGGTACAAAATACCGTTAAAAGACTGTATATGAATAGTATTTAATTTTATAAGACAATAATAATTCGACAAATATGGTAGAGTGAGTAAAGTAGTACTTTATAAGGAAATAAGGCAATTTTACACATATTTGCTATCAGTGCCACTACCTTATCCAAAAGCAACAGTTTGGTACTTTCGAAAGCCCCTTTCGGTAGCGCTGGATACTTGGAATATCATATGCACGATATAGGAAGTATTCAGACATCCACCTCTCACCTTCTGGAGGTGCTTTGGTATTGACATTTATACATTTTGAAAGTTAACCGCTTTATAAGAGGCTTTTGCCTCCACCCTTCCGGTAGGGACCAAGGTCCAAGGGGCGTCTTTTATTAGAAAGAGATGTTTTGTATAAAGGACTTTACACTTTTTTGGGGAACAAAAATGGAGTCTTAACTGTTTTTCTAACTTGAGGTTTATGCTTCCAAATCCCTTGAATCCATTACCTACGGTGACAATCCTTTATAAACTTATTTTCCTAAACTTATTTGCTTGGACGTGGTTAACAGTCTGTAAGTAAGTTTTTTACTAAAGATTTGAGGCTTTGCCTTCATAGCAATCGATGTCATCAATGACAACGAGGAGAGTTTTCTTAAAGTTTGTATAAATGAGTTAGAGATATTTTTCCTATATACCCTACCTTCCTGGTTTTGATGCCAGGTCTTAATTGATTACATGGATCCCAAAGGGGTACCTTTCGGGGGAATTATATAATATCGTGGGGGTTTAGCTTCGGCATAAATGACTGTTTGTTATGGAACTTGAAGGTGTTACCTTTCAGAAATGAGTAATTATTTGACTTGTTAGGAAATCGTTGAAAGTTGCACATGTTATTTGGTGGGTAACCACGGACGCAATGTTTGCATTTGTGTGAATATTGAGGGTTTCAATTTGTGAAATAAATTAGGGAGACCAATTAACAAAAATAACGAGCCTTTGGTCCCATTGTTAGTGAGGGGTTACCTTACGAAGTATGAGAGGAGATTGGAAGGAGGGATGTGTAACAACCCACCTTTTTACCTGGTTTTCGCCGGTAGTTTAAGCAAATTATACCGTTCATAAAGACAGATTGTTATGGGCACTTACAAATTCGCAAAAAAGTGAAAGAGCTTTTCCATTATCATTACGATAATATTACATCAGAGTTACAAGAGATACATCAGAGTACACTGATTACATAGCGGAAAAGATACTAAATTTAGCGGAAAAATATGTATATTCGAAGATATAATAGCTCCAGCTAAAACCAGAATCCCGCTCCAACCAACTCCAAGGCTACATCTGCAAAGCAAACTACTAGGCTGCCTATGTGGAAACTTATGGGCACCTAGAGTTTAGGTGAGGGAACAATAAACTCCAAGTCAGTCATGGGACTGGTGTGAGAACTCAAAATAGTGGTTTTTAGGGTTTATTTAAAGTTAGGTAATTCACCGGACCACGCCGCTAATGTGGAACGGGTTTACTCCATGTGAATACTATCATAAGTCGTCCCACATCATATAATGCAAGCGCACACCAGACGGGCGTGTTTTGTCTTATGATAACCAAAATTCTATTGATACATGATAATATTCTTTCATATTATTATTAGGGCATAGTGTGAAAACCTTTAGAAAGTAAATATATAAAGCCAGCATAATGCCCCATCCCATTACATTGTTCTGCCAGTAACCATCAGGCAATACAAACTAAATCGTACAGGATCGTAGTGGAGATTGGGTTGCCAACATGATGGTTCCTGGTACGAAAGATCATTCGTGGGCTCATAAACTTTCTTGCACGCATCATTCAAGTACTTGCGGTTAATGTCTAGACTCAGACACTGTTATAATAGCCCACCATACATGAATCAGAGTACCCAACAAATAGCGTCTCAAACCGGGGACTTCGTAGTACCCTTTCATCATCACATCCCGGTGCACCGAACATACGAAACGAACATAAAATCTGACCACCAGTTTACCATAAATCCCGGGTGTGAGGTTTGTTGAGGTCACGATATGCACAAAGTTATGCTTCAATAAGCCATTCTTTGATCATCCACAGCTCATCACATAACTTAAGTATGCCATAATGTCCATTCACTACGCATCACTGATTTCCATCAGTATGTGACCTCTAAGCTCCTACATCTTAGAGAAGGGTGTTAAGCTGAGAGAATAAATTCTTCACCACCAAGTAGATATATATTTAACAGAAATCAGTGCTATGTAGTCAATTACAATATCAGACACACAATCCATACATGTTCGTTCCGGGTCTGAACGAAACAACAATTCGGAATTCCTTCACATATGTTTTGGGGTTCATGCAAGTTAACTGATTTAAAATCCATCTATAAATGGAAGCTACCCATTTGAGACATTGAGCAAGTCGTCCTTACGATATGAAGGGTCCCGGTCTTCAATATTGTCTTCAATGTCTTCAATTTCTCCACAATGCGTATTATTACTTGGAATGGTTTTCAGACATAACTCCAAATCCGGTCTTTCCAAATAATATACGCAATTAAAAAACACAATTACGGAACACACAGGCTTTCAACCAATCTCCTTCCGTCTTGGATTTGTTAAATTAAACTTCTTTAAACCCATTCTCAAATTATCTTTAAAAAAATCCATATTTTAACTTTCCCCTTTAAAACATATCATTTAAATTAAACATAACTTCGCCTCAAAACCTCGACTAACTTTTCGTTTAATAACCCGCTATCCAAATCCAATTTCTTTAGAAAACTCTTAGTCTATATTTCAACCATAGTTTTCAATTAAAACGATTTCTTAACATTCAATCCTTTAATCTTAATTAAAAGATTATACTTCCTTCCCAATTTCTTACTTATAATTTCCTCAATCAAAGATTGGATTAGATCCCAAATTACGATATGAATTTCAACAACTTAGACTCATTGGGTTTCAAGAATGATATTATTAAAGACATCATTCACAACAAAATCCAAATCAATTGATATTGAATGTAAATTACACAGAAATTGTATCTACTTATATTTGATATACTTTCTTATAACAACAAATAGTATAAGTGGAATAACGATACAATAATAATCTCTTCCAAATTCCTCAAATAGTATACATTTACACCACAGAATTTCATACCAAATATCCAAAGTTTATTTCTATTTGACTTATCTCAATCAAATTGGGAAACCTGTATTTTAATTAAAAGATTTATCCAACTTGTTGAAATTAGATATGGATAGAAATATCATCAACTTATCCTCAATGTTAATCTCTGTATCCAACTCACATTGTAAGAGGAATAGCGGTGAACTACCTTTCGGATTCCTCAAATAGTAAGAGTCATCATCTACCGAATCAATATAAAACACCCTAAGATTTATCTCCAACCATATCCAATCATTTAAAATTGAAAAACCTATTTTGATATTAAATAAATTAATTTAAATTCCATATAAAATATTTTCAATACTTTTAAAACTTTGAAAACATTTCATAAGTCATTAAAAAATGATTACTTATTGTTCAGAAAATAGTTTGCAGGTTAAAAACTTCAAAACAGATTGTTTTCAAAGAAAGCATTACAACAGCATTACAAAACAGTTATATTGCTAACTTGATCAAAATAACTTTTATATTATCCAAACCATAAATTTCCTAATTCATAACACGTTTAATTAATTTATAATGATTTTACAAAAAAATCCATATATTTAAACATTTAAAATAGCTATTTACATTTATGGTTGGCAAATTGCACTTACAATGTCCTCTTCCAAAACGGTTTTAAACATACTCGAAAATTATAAGTCAAAATCAAAATCTGCTTTCACTCATTTGAAATCTCTTTTTAGTAGAAATCAAATGTTTTTCATTCTGTGGAAATCCAATTTGAATTGCAAAAGTAACAAGCGTTTAAAGTTTGTAACTAAAACATGCGAATTGTCATTGTGTGGCAAGCTATGTTTTGACCACAATAAAAATTATTCTGCAATACTTCAAAATAACTTAGAAAACCATTATATACTTATATAAACCATTTCAAATCATTTATATTAATTTAAATTGAGTTTCCAAATTATTTCGGGTTTAAAATTCAACTTTTATTTTTCACTTAATATTTTACAAATAAAATATTAAATTAAATTCCAATTTATTTCTAAATTCAAATAATTTCAAATTAAATTTTGTAACAACCCGCTCATTCCATGATAATAGATTTAAATATTTTATTTAAATATATCATCATATCCGATGTGTCATTCAAAATATCGTTTTTCACAAACGATAAAATTAGGACTCGGGACCACTTCCATTGAGTCCGGATCATCGTCTACGGCCTTTTTGACTATAAACGTTGATACCTTTTGAGTTGAGCAATTTCGGTCTTTTTCATTGGATATAAGACCAAAATATCACTTTTTGCATATGGACAAATTTGGACTCGAAACCACTTCCATCGAGTTCAAAACGTCGTTTAGGTGTTCGAAAACTGTAAGCTTCGATATGTTTCGAGTTTGTGAAAATTGGGACTTTGGTTGGGCTTGTTTTGGCTAACCTAGCCTACCTTATAACCCCCACCTAGCTCTCTCTTCCTCTCATTCACTTCAAACGCTTAAAAGAAAATGGGAAACGGTGAAGGGAATGAGAAACAGAAATTCCCTAAGCTAAGGCCTTCAATCTAGAGCTCAATTCTTGTGCAAATCCAATTCTATGACATGGGTAAGCTCTCTACTCTCCCTCTTTACCTTATTCTCCTCTCAATTTTTGATTTTTCCACAACCCTAATTCATATATGTTTGTATGTGAATGTATGAGGTGATTTCGGTGGAGCAAATGATGAAAGAGAAGAGATTTGCTCGAATTGGAGCTTTTTCTTCATCGTTGAAACAAAGGTAAGTTCTTTTTGAACTTACATTTATGCCTCAAGCCATTGGCTTGTAAAAGTGTAATTTATTATCCATTTGAGTTTGCATATGCTAGTAAATTGAGTAGGCTAGTGTAACTTAGTCGATTCATGTATTCATGTTCTATTGAATTGGAAACTTATGATTTGGAGTGCCATATGATCCATTTATATATGTTGCGAGTTGTTTTGGCGGTATTGTGAAGCTCCGTCGCCGCCCCGACATAGTTCTAAGCCTTCACAAGTCTCTTGAATCGTATTTGATTGGTTTGGTTAGAAAATTTGACCGTTTTGGAATTTATAATCAAAACCATTGCTAATATCTTGTATGAGTGTTTGTGCATGTGCATTTGGGTGTTATAAGTTATTTCGGCAAGTCTTTGAACCCTCATATACATGTATATAACATCATAGGCCTTCGGGCATTCGTCGATATCGTTTTGAACATGTTTTCAAGGCAAATTGTGCTCTAGAACTGGTTTCAGACGTTTGAATATTATAAGTCAGACGTCTGACCTGCTTCAAATAATTATGGAATAAAGTAAGCAAATTCAGAAGTCTGAAAATTTTAGCTCAGACGTCTGAATTTTAATTCAGACGTCTGGCCAGAAAAATTCAGACGTCTGAAAGGAGACCAAAATGAACTAAATCCTTGCCGGTTTCTGAAAATCCCAGTTCAGATGTCTGACCTAAATGATTCAGACGTCTTAATCTGTTTTTCTGTTGTTGACCAGTAGAGACCACGGTCAACAGTTTAGGCCCATTCAGGCTCTTTCCCAGCCAGAGCCCGGGCCGTTCGGACTTCGTTTGTGAACTTCAGCTTTACGAATTCACAGATGCCAACCGCTCGATTCATCGACTTTGATTCTCATTTGATTCTTCCAATGTTGATTCATTTTGGCCTGTTCACATTGCTTAAGATTTGAATTGAATAAGTTATCATTCTAAAGCCCGTGCACTCTATTTCGTATATCGAATTTATTCTATACTCTTATTAATATGATTTGGGCTATTAAAACGTGAATTATCGACTCGATATCCTTCGAGTCTATTCCGATATAGTTTAAAACCTTCGGGTGCTAGTTTGGGATTTCGATTCGTTTGTTGATCGAAAATACAACTGTTATCCCTTTGATTTCCTGTATGTTGTTGCAATGTGAATTACGCATTATCGATCACCTTGGTGATTGTACTTTGATCCATGGATCCCTGTTTTGTGACAAATTGTCATTGTTTTATGCCCTTGTTTTCTGTCGCTCCAACGTGATTTCTAATCGCTTCTTAACATCATTGGATTCACTAACGAGCTATATGTAGATTCGATTTATCGAATTTATATTTGATGATTTATGATTTGAATTTATGTCATTATGACGTGAATCCCCTTGATCGATTTGCCTCAGCAATCATACTATTGTTTATTGTCACTTTGAATTATAGGAGGGTATATATTATAAATGGACTATGAATCCTTCTACGGATTCCAATCTATTAGTGTGTATGGATCCTCTTTACTTGATCGGGTGAGAAATTTATTTTATTTACCTTAGTAAAACTGAGGACATGACCCTTATATGTTTACTTCGGCGAATAACTCTTGGACTCGTGCGTTCTAACACGTGTGGTGATTTTCTTTGTTTTGAGTATGAACCAACAACGGTTTCGTAAATATTTGAGAATAGCGAGTGGTTATAGGACATTTAGCTATTTTCTTATATTAACTATCTCGGTGTAATTTATACTCACCGGACCGATCCGGTCCTTTTATGACTTATGTTTTGTGGTCCTCGATCGCCCGAGTGGGATTTATGATTCTTGGATTTCACCTATGGGACTTCGGTCCAACTTTCTATGATTTATGTGTTTTCTCTCTTCCTGGGTCACGACTCGGATCTGTGGGGAGCTTTGGCTCAAAAATATAGGTTGGCTACCTAGAGATCGTATCTCGTCTTCTATGAACAGGCCCTTTTTATGATGATTTCTGGATTTCTAGTGATTTCTGATTCTTGATACTTTGATGCGATGCGCGTCAATTTGATTTATGATTACTTTGATGCGATGCGTGTCAAATTGATTTATGTTTACTTTGATGCGATGTGCGTCAATTTGATTTTTGTTTGGCATTCCTCTGTCATTTCCTGTTGTGTGCTATTATTTGAATGTTGCATTCTACATTAGCTAGGAGATTATTTATAGATATCTATGTGCTGACATTCCATTGTCATTTCCTGATTTTGTTGATGTGCCATGTTTCATATTTATTTATGATTAGATATTATTACTAGAATCATGTCATCCTTTGTTATATCTCCTATTATCTCAGTTTATTTGATAAGTACAGCTAGACTGACTCGTTATTTATTTATTCCTATAAATAATACTCAATTTAGACCGAGCCATTTTAGGTACTCCTCTGGGACTCGTTGCAGGATTTATCTTCCGCTTTCAGCTTGCTACTCTATCTCCGCAGCTTTATGTACTTTCGTACCTATGACATTATTTATCGTTGTGTACATATTCTTTTATTTAGATCATGGTACATGTCTCTATTCTTTTGGGATTAGTGGTTCTTTGTTGACCACTAATGTGTTGTACACATTCTTGGTTTATTCATATCTATTCCGCCTTTGTGATATGATTATTCTGTGTCTGGCTGTGATATATATTATTGTTGTTGTCTATTTTATACTGCTTTCCGGATTACATACAGTCGTTGCGTAGTTGCCCTATGTGTCAAATGGTCATGTCGAAATTTTAATCAGTATCAGAATTCGATGTGCATTCCTTACATGGAGTAATCATATAATCGTTCGCTCTTCACAAACCTCATTCTCCTTTATGGTCTACGACATTTCTCTGAAATGAACTGGACGATAGTGGGTATAGAGGCGGGGCACTACAAATTTTGAATTAACCATCCCGTCCGCCGGACTAGTTAGGGATAGCCAGAGAGAAAAGGAAACAATATTTTCTAAACCCAAACCTAGACACTATCCTCTCTATCATCCTAGAACATTCCGGTTTTTATTTTATTTTATTTTTCTTGAAAGAGACTTCATCAATATATATGTATTCGTACATATGTGTCTTTTCCAATTATTAACTTCCAATTTCAATAATAATATTGCTTCTAATTACAAAGGAGATTTGTCGATCACCAATGTAATACCATAATTGTCATGTCATAGTGTGTGCAAAACAACATTAACAACCATTATAAACATCCGTAGCAATCGTCATCAATTAAATAAATAATAATTGTGCATAAACATTATAACACTAACGCTTTTGTGTTCTAAACTATGCAACCATCATACATCACAACAAATATCAACCATTAACATCCATAGCCAGTTCAAACTGATTATGTTAGTTAACTATCCAAATTATAACTAATTCTTCACTAATTAGTGTACAATAAACTAGTGTATAAATTTAAGGAGTTCTCACCAAAATAGCTTCTCCATTCTCCACGGTAGGCGAGCCTAGCTAAAAGCGAACGAACCGTCAGAAAGTATTTCGGCGCACCGTGTTCTTTGCCAATATATATATATATATAGCTTAGTATATATTAATCTCTCTCTTTATAAGAGGAGGAGCAAAGAGGGGCTCTTGGCCGAACCAAGCTGGAGGAAGAAGGAAGCCATGGCTAAGAGCTTTAGAAAGGAGAAGAGAGGAAGTAAGAATGAATGAAAAGGAAGGAGGAAAATCGTGCTTATATAGGAAAATGGGAAGCTTAAAAGACTGACACATCAATGGACACTTGTCACTTAATGAGGTCTCTGTTACATGCATGGTGACACATCAAGGGATACATGGCATTCATGCATGAAAGAGTGCATGCGAAAAGACATGTGTCCTAACACTTGTCTTAAGGAGGAAAGTGAAATTTTGGTATAACTTTTATTAAAATGCTATGAAAACTAAGGGAACACTTAATTCTAATGCAACTAATTCATGTTATTATTTGACAAATCCGATCGATCGACAAATAGTGTTAATAAATCCAAACTTATTAATAATCATTCCCATCCATTAAATTTATAATTCAAACAAAATCTATCATTTAACTTATCAAAATTATTAAATATTCTTAACCATATATATTTATGTCAAATTCAAATTTAAATAAAATAAAATTTATTTTATATTCAGAAAATTCAAATTAAGTATTAAAAAATCCAATTTTAAATTGGTTTAAAATTCTGGATCGTTACATTCACCTTCCCTTAAAACTTTTCATCCTCGAAAAGGAAAGGGAATCGTAACTACCCATTCAACATTTTGTAGATTTTCAAACTCAAGATTAAAATTCTTTATACCAAAGCTCTCGTTCTCGTAACGGATATGCGAGGTATGATATTCTAACAAACATATCTACCATGTCCTCGAACGATAACTTCCAATTACCCATTATGTTCGATTCATCTTTTACTAGGCCAATTACTTGTACTCAACAATTTACGGCTTTCAAGAAAATTCAGACTTATAAATTATTCTCTTAGATCTTATTTTGCAAATACAACGGTTATGAAACCTATTCCTTTTCAGTTTCCCAAAATTACTATTATTCTTTACATGAAAAACTTGGTCATCTTAGAACTCAGCTTGTCTAAACATTTCAGTTTAGGTAATTTCTTTTTACTATTCCCACTTACCTAATATCCTTCAATAAAATTGTGAAACTTAATTCACAAGGTATTCCTACTTACTTCCTTTTATTACATCAATATACTTAGAACTTAACAATTGTCCAAAATCGTCGATAATTCCATATTTTAATTCCTTATATTGTTTAAGTTTGGTTATCCTTATTAATTATTCCAAATTCAAGGTTACAAAACTTATTTCCTTCAAACCTAAGAGAAATCACTTAGATATATCTTTAATAACAGCTTTAACCAATGTAGTCTTTAACCAAAATATCGTCAAATATCTTATAGTCATATTGTGAAATTGAATTCACAAAATATTCGTATTTTAAATATAATCAGTTAGGGAGGACTAATTATAAAATATCCCAATTGATTAATTCTAACTTAGCCTTTAAATCATTTCCAAAACTGCCTTTTATACTTGGATTGCCTATGTAAATTACAGCATTACATAGACGTCATTTAATCAAGTGTGAAATTCTAATCATAAGATGTCTGTGCTCAAGTTTGCTTTCCAAATATTTTCAAAGACCTTTATTTTTTTCTTTATATTCAAATTATATTCTTTCAAAATCAAATACAAAAAAAAATTCAAAGTAATTGCCAATTCTTACTTAATATTTTGATTTAGTTTTCCAACCTGTATATCTTTTCAAAACTAATTTTGTATCACAAATACACTTTCTCATATACTCTCTACGTAATTTACTGGCTTATCCTTATTACAGGTTTACCTAGTATAATTTTTACAACTCATTCATTTTTTCAAGTTATCGCTTGCTTATTCAAATTCACATTAATTTACCAAACATTTTCAAACACTTATGTAAATGGTTTTAAGTATATATCAATGTTTTAATCGGAATCATATAGTCATCCTACTTTCGAAACTCGAAAATACATACTGATGATGCTGCAGTCATCAACAGAATCATCTTCAAGCGACTAGAGTGTGATTATATATCTATCTAGTATACTTAAGACTTCGTATATACGTTGATTAGGCGTATATGCAAAATCTTCTTATACTTGATATTCCAATCTCAACATCAAATAAAATACTCAAACTTTTATTATTTATTAACCATATTTATTAGTTCCTTTAGAGGAGAATTACCTTAAAAATTTTGACCTAAGTTTATCTCTTAACATGAATTCTAATATATTATAATCCCAGACTTAATTCATTGTACTTGGAAGGCGCTCTCTTGGATGTAGTACTCTAGAAACTCATTCTAGAGTATTACTAACCCTATCTCTAATGAGATATTATAACTCTGATGAGTCCTTCCTTTTGTTTAAATAAGTCGTACCTCATAACTTTATACAAACCAAAGCTTTGATATCACATTGTAACGACCCGCCTTTTTCCTCGGTTTTCAGCAGCAATTAAAGCAACTTAAACCGTTCATAAAGACGGATTATTAGGGGTACTTACAAATTTGCACATAAGTGCAAGAACTTTTCCATTATCATTGAAATAATATTACATCAGAAGTACAAGAGATACATCAGAGTACATTGATTACACAACAGAAAAGACACTAAAATTAATGGAAAAATATGAATATTCCAAGATGTAATAGCTCCAGCTAAAACTGGAATCCCGCTCCAGCTAACTCCTAGGATAAATCTGCAAACCAAACTACTAGACTGCCCATGTGGAAAATTACAGGCACCCAGAGTTTAGGTGTGGGAACAATAAACTCCAGGTCAGTCATGGGACTGGCATGAGAACTCAAGACAGTTGTTTTTTAGGGTTTATTTTAAAGTTTGGTAATTCACCGAACCACGCCCTAATGCATAATGAGTTTACTCCATGTGAATACTAGTGCGTAGAAATCCGCAATGAATTTTTAAAAAATGAAGCTATTATTAGCTCGTCCTACATCACACAATGCAAGCACACACCAAATGGGCGAGTTTTGTCTTATGACAACCAAAAATGCTTTTGATACACGAAAATCCACTTTCATATTATTGTTAGGGCATAGTGTGAAAGCCTATCGAAAGTAAATATGTAAAACTAGCCAGGACAATGCCCCATCCCATTATATTGTCCTGCCAGTAACCAGCAGGCAATACAAACAAAAATGTATGGGTTCGTAGTGGAGGTTGGGTTTCCAACATGATGATTCCTGGTATGAAAGATCATTCGTGGGCAGACAAACTTTATGGTGCGCATCATCCAAGTACTCGCGGTTAACGTCCAAATTCGGACATCATTATACTAGCCCACCATACATGAATCAGAGTACCCAACAAATAGCATCCCAGACTAGGGACTTTGTAGTAACCTTTCATCATCACATCCCGGTGCACCGAACATACGAAACGAACATAAAAACTTGACCACCAGTTTACCATAAATTCGGGGTGTGAAGTTCGTCGAGGTCATGATATACACAAAGCTACTCTTTAATAAGCCATGCTTTGATCATCCATAGTTCATCATAGAACTTAAGTATGCCACAATTTCCATTCTCTATGCATCACTGATTTTGATCAATATATAACCTCTAAGCGCATACGTCTTAGAGAAGGGTGTTAAGATGAGAGAATAAATTATCCGCCACCAAGCAGATATATATTCAACATAAATCAGTGCTACATAGTCAATTACAATGTCAGACACACAATCCATACATGTTCGTTATGGGTCTGAACGAAACAACAATCCGGAATTCCTTCACATACGTTCGGGCTTTTTCCCACTTAACTGATATAAAATCCATCTTCAAATGGGAGCTACCCATTTGAGACAATCAGCAAGTCGTCCTTACGATACGATGGGTCCCGGTCTTCAATATCGCCTTCGGTGTCTTCATTTGCTCCACAACGTCATATTATTACTTGGAATGGTTACAGACGTAATTCTGATCTCGGTCTTTCCAAATAATAAGCGCAATTACAAAACACATAGGCTTTCAACCAATCTCCTTACATCTTGGATTAGTTAAATTAAACTTCTTTAAAGCCATTGTCAAATTACCCTTAAAAAATCCATATTTTAACTTTTCTCCTTTAAAATACATCCTTTAAATCAAAAGTAACTTAGCCTCAAAACCTGGACTATCTTTTCGATATGCACTGTAGTTTGGGGTGCTCTTTTGGCAGAAGACGAAGACTATCTTTTATATCTTATTTTGGACATTTAGACATCACCTTATCTATGTTGTATTTGATGATGTTCTAGACTTATTTTCTATTTGTTGGAACCGTTTATGTACTAAGTAGTATCCTGTGTCTATGCAACTCTGATGTTGATGACAATTATGATCCCGCTGCTGTGATGATGAGTATTATTCTATGATTTCATGTGTTGTGCTATTATCTGTAATCTGCTGATGTGATAAATGTGTTATATTCCAATGATTATCCTTGCTTCCGTGGCACGGGAGTTTGAGGTTATCACAGTTGGTATCAGAGCTAGGTTTCGATCTTATGACCTGAGGGTTATGGGCCTATCACGCTTCTGCTGCGCTACCTGTTTACTTGGTCGTTACCTGTTTACTTGGCTGCCCATGTAAAAATAAGGGCACCCGAGTTTGCAAGTGAAAACAAACTACGAGTCAGTCATGGGACTGGTATGAGAAATCTTACTTAACTTATTTAATAATAAGGCTAATCACAGGACCACGCCGCTAACGCGGAACGGGTTTACTCCATTGGATTGCTAGTGCATAAAATAAGTAAATCTTTTAAACAATGCAATGCTTTTTAGAAATATGAAACCATTATAAGACACAAGTCCCATCACACAATGCAACGCAAACCGGAGGATAGAGTTTTACATTATAATGGTCAAACATGATTGATAAATGTAAAACAATAATCATTTGATATTATTACTAGTGTCTAATCAGTTTAAAACACTTTCAATATAAATGTATCAATCCTAGACGGCATAGCTACCATATAATATGTCGCCATATATAGGTATACAATCAAATATGTAATGTCGTATTGGAAATTGAGTTTCCATCATGAGTTAAGGCTAGGGATGGTCTCCTTACTGATTCGAGACACTCTAGCAAATGCCTCAGGGCTCGGGCGCTGGCGAACCCTTGGATCCTGCAGGGCCGGTCCACACATACTTTAGTGGATTAGTTATTCCTAAACACATGTTTCCCGGTCCTATCAGACCTGTCACTTGGCCAGTAGCGATCAATACATCAAGTGCCCCCACAATCCATCATCTCTGGACTCCATACCATGACACCACTTCTAGCTAGAAAGAAACGTCTTGCACTCCCTGCGTTCCCTTATCCCGTTTCTGACTCTTACCGGGGTGTGAGACTCGCGAAGTAAAGCTATACATAAAGCTATGCTTATTAAAGTTGTGCTTTGATCATCAACCACAAGACTCTGCTTTTCAACAAAAGTCTTGATTAATTGTGTAACAACCCAGAAATTTAGAACCAATTTAAAAATTTATTTTTAAGGAAATTTTGTTAGAAAATGCATCAGAATTTAAAAAAATTCATTTTTAATTAAATTATTGAAATTAAAATGATTTTTATATAAATTTTATGATGTTATTAATGAATGAATTCGATTTTTTTTCTAATAAACAATTATTTGTAATTAGATAAATAATGATTTATAACAATTGAAATTAGTATCAAATTGTATGTATAGTTGTAATAATTAACTTCAAACAATTGATAATAAAGAAAATAGTAGACTCGTAAGTGATAGCAATTTTTATTTTAATTTGAGTTAATAATGATTGATTAGATTATTAGCATATTGCATTAGGTTTGAGCTTTCTATAGTTTAATTCAAGGGAAGAGTATCAATTAGCTTTTGTAAGTTTTGTTCCCTTCTTAAAAGAATGAAGGAATTTGAATTGAAAAGCAATACATACAAACAAAAAAAGAAATAAATGTAAATGTTTTCTTCGAATTCTACACTGCTTATTTCAAATAAAAGAAAATCACACATTCCTTGTATTTGAACGAAGTCAACATGCTTTGTTTACATTTAATTTATGAAAATCAATTAGAAAATCTTCCAAAGAAACACATCTTCAGCAAATTAGGTGAATTCTACTATAAAAAATTGTGTAATTAAGAATACATAAATGTGGATAGAAATAGAAATAAACGCATGATAATTTTGTAATTGAAAAGAGCGGAATTTGAATAAGTTAGCAATAAAAGGGTTAAATTTAACAATTTGGTTGATTAAGAAAAAGAAATAAATTAGGAAAGAATTAACTTAGTTAATTTGGTTAATTAAAATTTGTAAGTGCATAATTCACTTTTAAGAAATAAAGTAATAATAAGACTTAATAAACAGGTCATTGGAAATTGATGGGTCAACTGAGCCTATTAATTGATAGGGCCGAATAATTAATAGGAAATGAAGAATTGTAATTGTAAATTAAAGATCAATAAATGAGAATTGAATCCTTGAAATGTTACAATTTATTAATGCAAATAATGTGTGTAATTAAAAGGTAGATTTGAATTTTAAATTTTTAAAGAATAAGGACAAATGGATTTATGGGAATGAATTTAAGTGAATTAATTACTAATTGCAAATCAGTGACTTATTATTAAATGTCATATTATATGCTCATTAGTTATTGTTGATTAATGTGCCATTATAGCATGTAATCAAAGGGGATTTAAGGAATCAGGAATGAGAAATAAATACGCTACCTCAGCCAATTTATTTTCTTTGTAACATACAATATATGGATAAACACCCTTTTTGAAATTAAATAATATTACATATTTATATAAATACCCCTAGAAAAGGGCAAACCCTAATTCTATTATAACAGCCGCCTGCTTCAATATTAACGGCCGATAAGCTCCGGATTTGATCTCCAAAATCCTCACAATCCATTCAACAAAAATTGAAATTCATAAAATGAAAAAGGATCAGCATGGCAAGCTCTCTCTTCTCAACGGCCATGATCAGATTTATCATCATATATTGGCCAGAGACGGGGCCAAGACCGCCGACGTTTGCACCCAAATTCGTGGGTCCTTGGGGCAGCGCGTTCAAGGCAATTCCGGTCGTGGAAAGGAGGTGCAAGAAGCTTCAAGGTGGCATTCTCGGATCGAGCTCAGGTGGTGTGAATTTCCGTGCGTGGTGGAGGATCGATGCCATGCAGATGGGTTTACCTGGAGCGTGTTATACGTCGAAGAAGAAGACAAATTAAAAGAGGGATTAAGGTTAAAGGAATTTTAATTAATTATTGTATTAATTATCCAATGTTTAAATGATCGTAATTCTTTCATACAATATCAGAATCGAGAAATTCAAATTGCGTTGGAATCGTGAAAGTGAACTCTATAACATGGAGCAGATCAGAACTGAAACAGAGGTCGTATGGATTTTTGATAAAATTAAACGTATGTTTAATTTTATTTAAAATAATCATTTTATCGATTTTTGAAACCAATCAAGGTGAGATCTCTAATTTAAAATTAAAATTAATTGTTATTGCATTGAGAAATATTTATATATACGCTATTAAAATTCTGTTGTGTGTTGTACGAGATTTGAATTGATTGATTTGATTGTGGAGATCCCTTGGATTGAATTGGATAGAATAGAATTTGTTAACATTGTTAATACAATAAAAATACTTTTTTTATTGTATGCACGAATCATAGAATTTGTAAACATTATTAATACAATAGAAATACTTTCTTGTATTGTATGCATAAATCATAGAATTTGTAAACATTGTTAATACAATAGAAATACTTTCTTTTATTGTATGCATAAATCATAGAATTTGTAAACATTGTTAATACAATAGAAATACTTTCTTTTATTGTATGCATAAATCATAGAATTTGTAAACATTGTTAATACAGTAGAAATACTTTATTTTATTTTATTGTATGCATAAATCATAGAATTTGTATTGTTAATACAATAAAAATACTTTTTTTATTGTATGCATAAATCATAGAATTTGTAAACATTGTTAATACAATAAAATACTTTTTTTATTGTATATATATGAATCATAGAATTGGACGAAATTGTTTTTATACAATAAAAATTCTTCTTTTTATTGTATACATGAAACAGAGAAATTGTTTATTCAATAAAAATTCTTCTTTTTATTGTATACATGAAACAGAGAAATTGTTTATTCAATAAAAATTCTTCTTTTTATTGTATACATGAAACATAGAAATTGTTTATTCAATAAAATTCCTTTTTATTGTATACATGAAATATAGAAATTGTTTATTCAATAAAAAAATTCTTCTTTTTATTGTATACATGAAAAATAGAAATTGTTTATTTAATAAAAATTCTTCTTTTTATTGTATGCATAAAACATAGAAATTGTTTATTCAATAAAATTCCTTTTTATTGTATACATGAAACATAGAAATTGTGTATTCAATAAAAATTCCTCTTTTTATTGCATACATGAAACATAGAAATTGTTTATTCAATAAAATTCCTTTTTATTGTATACATGAAACATAGAAATTGTTTATTCAATAAAAATTGTTCTTTTTATTGTATACATGAAACATAGAAATTGTTCATTCAATAAATTCCTTTTTATTGTATATGTGAAACAGAGAAAATTGTGGAAACATTAAAAATGATAATTTTTAATGTATATTTAGATTCATTGTTTAAAAGAGTCATGTTTAGAGAAAATTGTTGAAACATTAAAAATGATAATTTTTAGTGTATATTTAGATTTGTTATATAAGAGAATCATGTTTAGAGAAAATTGTTGAAACATTAAAAATGATAATTTTTAATGTATATTTAGATTCATTATTTAAAAGAATCATGTTTAGAGAAAATTGTTTAAACATTAAAAAATGACAATTTTTAGTGTATATTTGGATTCATTATTTAAAAGAATCATGTTTAGAGAAAATTGTTGAAACATTAAAAATGATAATTTTTAATGTATATTTAGATTCATTATTTAAAAGAATCATGTTTAGAGAAAATTGTTGAAACATTAAAAATGATAATTTTTAGTGTTAGTTAGATTCATTATTTAAAAGAATCATGTTTAGAGAAAATTGTTGAAACATTAAAAATGATAATTTTTAGTGTATATTTTGATTCATTATTTAAAAGAATCATGTTTAGAGAAAATTGTTGAAACATTAAAAATGATAATTTTTAGTGTATATTTAGATTCATTATTTAAAAGAATCATTTTAGAGAAAATAGTTGAAACATTAAAAATGATAATTTTTAGTGTATATTTAGATTCATTATTTAAAAGAATCATGTTTAGAGAAAATTGTTGAAACATTAAAAATGATAATTTTTAGTGTATATTTAGATTCATTAATAAATTGACATGTTCATTAGAAATTATTTGGAGATTAAAAAGGACATTTTTAATGTATATTTAGTTTCATTAAAAATGATCCATTAATAAAATTGACATGTTCATTAGAAATTATTTAGACATTAAAAAGGACATTTTTAATGTATATTTAGTTTCATTAAAAATGATTCATTAATAAATTTGACATGTTCATTAGAAATTGTTTAGAGATTAAGAAGGACATTTTTAATGTATATTTAGTTTCATTAAAAATGATTCACTATTAAAAATGACATGTTCATTAGAAATTGTTTAGAGATCAAAAAAGGACATTTTTGATGTTTATTTAGTTTCATTAAAAATGACATTTTACATTTTTATTTAGATAAAAAGGATTATATGTTAAAATAGGATTTGTAATAAAAAAAACATTACAATATACCTGTTCATTTATATTAAAAAGAATGACACATTAAAATAGAATTTGCCATAAAAATGTTACTTTTAACCAGTTTGTTTAGATAAAAAGAATTACATGTTTTGATTCATTAAAATGTAATCACTTACATGTTAGCAAAATAGGAAAATGTTTATATTCTAATATATGTTTTGTTTGTTGAAAACATCACTTTTAACATGTTAGTGAAATCGTTGAACGATTTATATTTATATATATATAATATATAAATTAAAATTAAAATTAAATGAATCGCACGAGCTAGTTCGTGTTTCGGAATCGTAACTTTAAACGATTATACCGAAAGATACGATCATCGGATTTTCCCAAAACTGGAACCATTAGTTTTGCTTTAGAAAGCTCTTCTAACGATATTAAATTTGTTAGGATCCAACGGTTAGATTTCGAGAAATGTGTAATTCAAATTTGGATAAAAACAACGCCAGGGCCATGTAACGACCTGAAACGTCGTTCAAATTAGATAAGCTATTTTTATATAAATAAAAATAGCGATAAGTCGTTATAAAATAATATTAACGATATGAAATGATTTGAATTATATATATTCGAGAATTATTTGAAAAGACCGAGTTCATTCTCATTACAAATAATTATATGATGATTTAAATTGAAGACATTGAAGACGGTGGTTGAAGACCGACGATCTTTACATTGAATGTATAACAACTGATACCCTGGATTGGTTTGCTCCTAGGAAAGGATCAAAGTGGTAGTTGTCTGGATGTACTTGTTGATTGTCCGGATATGCGAGAACCTCTCTTCCATATTGGACATACGGGACGAGGAATAAGGTGTCTCCGGTTTCGTTCAGACCCGGAATAGACTTGTAAATGGATGTGTGTCTGACATTGGATTTCGTTCTATGTAAATTGATTTCTATTAAATATATATCTGTTTGGTGGCAGAGAATTTATTCTCGTGCTTAACGCCCTTCTCTAAGACATACGATCTTGGAGGTTATACATTGATAGACATAAGTTGCATGGCATGGATTGTCGATGTGGCATGAGATGCAAACGATCAAGACTTTTGTTGAAAAGCAGAGTCTTGTGGTTGATGATCAAAGCACAACTTAAATTAGCATAGCTTTGTGTATAGCGTTACTTGGCGAGCCTCACACCCCGGTAAGAGTCAGAAACGGGATAAGGGAACGTAAGGAGTGCACGACGTTTCTTTCTAGCTAGAAGTGGTGTCATGGTATGTAGCCCAGACATTTTTACTTATAAGACAGTTGGTATGCTATTAAGAATTAAAGAATTGCACTGCAAAAATATAGAAGCATGGCATTAAATATCTACATCTAAAATAAATTCAATATTTATATGAATGAAGAGACTGGATGTGCACATGCAATTGCAACATCTTTGAAATCATACCGCTGCCAGAAATTTAGAAAATATATGAAAAGTAGGGGTGTAAACGGGTCGGACCGGACCAGACGAAGATGTGTCCTTGTCCGGTCCTATAAGGGATTCAGACGGACATAGACCAGACAACATATAGCCTCGAACCAAGCCGGACAACGAACCATTCTGTCCGATATAGCCTTGGATAATAGAAAACATCGATCATTTTGGATCGGACCAAACACTGGGGTATCCTAGTCCTGTCCTATAAGAGAATCGTACAGACATGGACCAGACACCAATAGCCTCGGATCGAGATGAACAACGGATCGTCCCGATATACATCCCTAATGAAAAGTAAACTTTATGTGTAAATAACGACAAAGATAAAAAAAAAATGATGAAAGAATCATTACCAATCTAGAAAGAAATTTATAGTTTATTAGAGGAATTTACCAAGTTATGAGATAAATAATTATTGGACTGCAAGACATCCAAAAAGGTGTACTAAACAGATCAGAATGAATAAATGATTCTTAGACTTTGCCTTAAAAAAAACCCAAACATGAACCTGTAATCAAAGCAGTGTAACGAGCGAGTATTGGTCAAATTGGCATCCTCGCAGCAAAAAATAGAATAACAAAACATTAAAGAACTCAATGAAAAAAGAGTAAGGATCATAATTATACCTTCCTCCAAAACTGAAGCACAATGCTCTCAACAACTAAGGTTTTAGTTTTTTCCATTCAATCAACCTACTTTTATGGAATCTGGAAATTTTTCATCAGCACATCTCAAGAAGAATCTTACACGCTTGTTTGGTTCTTCATATATATAAACACTTATTTACTATAGAGTGTTTCAGTTTCATCCCATGTATCCAATTTCCAAACTTCCTTCCCAGTAATAGGCCTTTTATAACCAAGCTTCATGAGAGGAGTCTTCAATCCAAAAAATATTTCTGATTTTTTTATTTCAAAGAAATTAAAATTGAAACTAAGGGAAAATCAGCTGCATGTTGTCAAAAAAATGATTATGCATTACATGAGATAATATTTGTATGTCTCTCAGGGCACATTTTCTCCCCAACAGCAAGTGGTTCATAGTCAGAATTACTAGATTCTACCGCGGGTCAAATTCGTACGTAACCTTGATGTGGATCCAATGTTAGAACATAAAAAAGCAGAAGGATTCCAAACAGAAGCTACATGATTAATAAATTGTAGCCTTGTTGAACAAAATCAAGAGATAAAAGGTGCAGAAAAATAAAATTTCATGAGTACGAAAAGATAATTTTGAATCAATGAAGAGATAAAACAAACCTAGCAAAGTATCTCACCGGTGTACAGATAGAACACCGGTCTGAACATTGAAGAAGTAGAGTTAGACGTAAGCTATTCTTGACCTTTCAACATATATAACTAGAATAATTTTCCAGGCAACTATAAGTTGTACAATGCAACTGGTACAATATTGTGCTACTTTGGCTATAAAACAATATGTAAAAATTATGCTTCCCTTACTATGAACGGTTTATTTGTTCATTTTGACCATGTTTTACTTTAAATATATTCTGATAAGCATTTAATACAACGTATGACACCCAAATCTTGAGAAATAAAAATAATGATTTACTTCCTTCACGATATTAGACTAATGAATCTATCATTGGTTTTTCAGTGGATGGGTTATCATTTGAGGCCCTAATCACGGGTTTCTCGATGTGTAACAAAAATGTCATCAACAATCCATAGTGAATATGAGGTAAGCTTCAAGTTAGTCAAAGTCTAATACAAAAATTTTGTAAGTAAACAAAGTGCATTAGTATGACGAAGCTTTTATAATTTCCAAACTAACTATACACATCTTTTTTTCAATTTAAAATATTATTATCAAAAATTTAAAAATCCTACTATGTAAAATCTCATTTGGAACCGAATCTCCCCAATTATAACACAAATTACAATATGATTCTCAAATTATATTTCAAACCTAATTGAAATCACAACTAAAAAAATATCTCATTTTTGAAACTAAAAGATATCGAGATAATATCCACAACTCTAATTTTTTTGTTCCATGGAAAAATAAAGATAAATCAAGAGAAAGGTTTAAATTTGGAACCTCAAATATGAAATTCATATTGAGAAGTTGAAAATAGTACGAGTGAGAATGATCAATGTTTTTACATACCTATTTGTTAGTTGTTATCCAACATAAAAAGGTAATATTCAGCATAAAAACTTATATATTCCTTGAAAATGAATCGATGGTTCATGATTAAATACAATTTCAATTTTAATTTCAAATTTTGAGAACTATGAATTGAATCTTATTTTGAAAACCTTCTTATAAAATAATTAAACATAATGAAGTTTATGATATTAGGCTATTAGTTAGTAGAATACAATTAGATTACCTAGATGATTGAAAATATTTACAAACACAACACACAAAATAATTGAAAAAGATAACTATAAAGTTTAAACTAGCAAAAAACTAAGATATAGACTCGTGATTAGGAATCGGAAAAATAAAATGCATTAGAGATGGCAATAGCTATAAATTGATAAATGATAAGGATATATTATATAGGCAGAAAATTTATTTTGAATAATTATTTTAATGAAGTGAATCTTGAATAGGATATGCAAAATAGAAAGTAAAGATGCAAATGCAATGAAAAAAACAGATAGACAGTACACTGATGGAGATGTGGTCATAAGCAAATAGAAGTATTCAATGCCTTATGAACTTATTTAAGAAAATATCAGTACAGGGGAAAATTCCAATGAGTGAAGGATGTAATAGTGCCAACATTTAGAAATAAGAAAGACATAGAAAACTGTGTGATTATAGAGGAACCAGATTAATGAGTTACACAATGAAATTATATGAGAATAATAAAACAAAGATTAAAAAAATGGATCAATGGTACCAGATAACCAATTTTGTTTTATTCCGAGTAAGTTAAAAACAAAGGGTATAAATTTAATAAAGTGATTGACAGAGCGTGATAGGAGTAAACAAAAGCATATGGTATTCATAGATCTATAAAATGCATAATATAGAGTCGTATAACACGATCATCCGCACAAATATATCCTCCCAAATCTATTATTGTTAATTATATAGATGGATAGATGTCCGTGCACCCATGCGTCAATAGGAATTCCAGTTGCATGAGTGCATGATAGCTTGCCAGCCAGGAGCAAGTCAACTGTTGAAGGGAAGATCACCTGGAGCAAATCACTCTAGGTGAAACACCGGTCGATTGGTCAGTGCAAAATAGTTGTCCAGTCTGAGTCTAGAACTCCCCCTTTCAACCTTCTCTGACCAACCATGTCACTACCTAAAAACATACTACTGTCTCCACAATCTCTTGCAATCAGCACCTCACCAGAACAACATAACATTCCCAGCAACTTCTAAAAACTTCCATCAACTCTGTATCATAACGACTAGTGTCATTAACCGACAGCCTACTCAACATTCATGTACTTGCACTGTCATTTAACGGACATGAGTCTAAAGGTACTTTTCTTTTCAAAGGTACTTACTCAACCTTACTCAGCATCTGGTAATTACATGAGTCCAAAGTTACTTTTCTTTTCTATATCTCCTTTGAGTCTAAGATCCAAATAATTAACATACGATTTTATTGTTTATCTAGTGATCAGGAAATATATGTTTACTTCTTTTATATATTTACTTCTTTTATTTGTTTATTTATTTTTAGGAAAGATTGTCCTAATATTTTAGATTTAATGTTTACTTATTTTATTTTTTTATTTCTTTCATTTGGGTATATAGGATTTCATTTCCAGAAATATGAAAGAAATCAAAAGATATATATGCTTGTATTTGATTTGTTGGATCAAGGAATAAAAGAAAAAACAGATAAAGTTTTTTAGAAAGGGTAAGCAACTGTACATGAGGATGCGAGCTCGTGGAGCATACAAAATCATATTATATGCCAACTGCCCACATCACAATATATGTTGACAAATTCTTAATGTGAATGGATGTTATTGTATATATGTATGTGCCTATATTACTGTAAAAACCCTAAGAACCCCTAAATTATACCTTGTTATCTAAGTGTCGCATTGACGTTTCTAGTTTACAATTACCTTCTCTGAAGTCACAAACTGTCTAATCCACTTTTATTTTTTCTAAACAATGAAGTCGCAAATGCATGTTATTTCCATAAGAAAAAAGGTAATACAAAATTTACAATTATTTATAGATGGATTTTCTAGTCAATGAACTCATAAAAAGTAAACATAAATTATCTAAATGTGTATGGTATTGTTGGCCTGCAAAATCTAAACATGTGCAGTATATTATATTCAACAATCGGATCACTAATACTAATTCAAATAGCATATGTCTTTCTAGCATTAGGCAATCAAGAAAAGATAATTAATTTATTTCCTAAATCAAAACGGTTATAAATAAAACAAACTGAAGATAACAAACTAAAGTCACCAAGAACAACCTAAATTCGAGTTCGTCAATTTAATGATCACTTATTGATTCAAAGAAGAAGAAAAATCGAGTTTGCAATTTTAAACCTAACATCGAGTTTGACAGTGGAGGAATCTACTTCCCACCCTGGTAATCGCATGCGAGCTTGTTCGAACCATGAATCTCTCTTCGTCATCGTCGTTTAGGTCGAGGAATACATTTCTATGGCAATCGCACGCAAGATTCTTTGAATCAGGAATCGAAGGCAATGGCGATTGGAAAGAGAAGAGAATTCGTGGAGAAGGGATTTGGGGTGAAGGGAATGGCGATTGAAGAGTTTGTGAGTGGAGAAGGGATTTGAGGTAACCGAATTAGCAGCGGAGAAGTGAAATGAAAAGGAAAATTTAGCAACATAGGAATTAGAGGAACCACAAAATTTTGACCGCTAAATTTTAAGGCATGGGTTAACCATTGTGTTGCTCAAAGCTATATTTTAACTAAATAGTGACTAGCATATTGAACCATATCAAGTTAAATTTCCGTACAATCCTTGCTTGCCATTAATAGAACATTTTCTTCTAGTGCAAGGAAGGTCTATTTTACAACAACGTTGACATAAAGAATTCATATTTCCATAGTTCAAGGGATTGTTAAACTTGAATAGTATGACTCCAAAGATGACCATTTCAACTCCTAAGAGCAGATAAATATATTATAGAGAAAAATAGAGAGGCTGCCGTGAGGGGCTTAGGGAGCAGATTTAAACGACAGACATGGTTGTTGTAACACCCCGTAATTTTAAAGAACGTTAGAATGATAAATTAAAGAATACTTAATTAAATACTGGGAATTAAGTAAAATAGATTGTGCCATTGCGTTCATCTTGGAATTTTTCTTAAGATAGACTTTAAGTTTGCGTGAAACAAACATCATATGAAGAAGTTATTAAGCTTAGAAGTTTGTATATGCATAAGAGAATTATATATATACAAACAAACCAAATAATCAAGAATCAAAATTTTCAAAACAGCAAAGCGGGAAGGCCAAAAACCGGAACCGACCCATTCTGGGGGACGACCCGAGACCCGGCTAGGTCGAACCAGGGTGTTTGCGGTCGAACCATGGGTCGACTCGGGGGTCGACACCCAAAGGGGGGTCGACCCCCGAAGGGGGGTCGACCCCTATACATATCTAGGCAGAATTCACTTTTTGTACCTGGACTTATGAAACACCCCACCTCCGTTAAGGTCACTCACAAAGGGAATGCCTTAACTTCGGTAGAGCATTATAGGTAAAAGATATAGATAATTTACAAGACAGACATATAAACAGTAGGGGTGTAAACGGGTCGGACCGGACCGGACGGAGGTGTGTCCAAGCTCTGTCCTATAAGAATTCGGACGGACACGGACCGGACATCATATAGCCTCGGACCGAGCGGGACAACGGATTGTCCTGTCCGATATAATAGAAAAACATCATCGGACAGAAAACTAGTGTGTCCGAGCTCTGTCCTATAAGAGAATCGGACGGACACGGACCGGACACCTTATAGCTTCGGACCGAGCCGGACAACGGACTGTCCTGTCCGATATACAGCCCTAATAAACAGCGGAAAAACTAAATTTATTTCATAAGTACGTGATTCAGTTAAAACATTACAACAACTGTCTCAAAACCAACTTTCAAACTATTACAACAAAATCTCTGTCTTGAATTAAAAACATAAAGAAGCATTAAAACAATAGTAAGACAGCATAAATCCCCAATAAGAGAGTATCCAAAGCCATAGCCCAAGAAAAAAAGATTCCAAGCAATACATCTACTCTCTTCAAGCTGGAAATGATCCGATCTAAGATGAAGTATTCCCTCCCTGCGGACCAGGGGGGAACGGAAGAAAAGAAGACGAAAGAAAATGGGTCAGACATGAGTCTGGTAAGTCCAGTGACTATTTAGCATGTAAACAAGAAAAGGATTATGAAAGGAATAAACTGAATCTAGGTCAACACCCTAGAAATAAGATAATAAGGCTGAATATGCTATCGCACTCATTTTACTTCTCTGCACCCCCTTACAAGTGTTTCAACCAGCACCATGTGTTCAAGATAAATGATCCCCTTTTATCGATCGACTACTACTCGTATACGTTTACCACTTGTGTCATTCGGCCCCACATGATTGTAGATACATGTGCTGGTCCCACCATGGGGTGTATCAAGTCCTATGGTGGCAACTCGACACAATTCAAGGTGCACATAGTATTATTACTGATGCCCAGTGCCTGCTTTTTCCACTCCAGATTACGTGCACGACCGCACTCCATCGGAACCTACACTGACGCACCACCCGTCGTTGTTTTGACCGCTTATAATCAACCCAGTAATCGTGCCCTACCTTGCCTAGTTCAGGGTACCGTGATACATCTATATGGGTTACTGCTGAAATGGGTCCCCGTTACTAGGGTTTCCTAATCAACATGTTCAAATAATAAAGTGTTCTCAAATTAACCTAACCCCACCCATCAGTTTAGTCAACATGTTGTATTGGTTAAGTGTTGCCTTAATTAACTTAACCCTACCATTCCTGTCTTAGCTTTAATTCATTCATTAAAGCACCAACCACTCACGTTAGATATGTATTGTTGCGGTTGTTGGATGTGCCGGTCGGTTCCGGGTAGTCTTAAACTGCAACTCAATCTAACCTCGGGTTCTTTTGGGCTTGATGCACTAACCTCTCATATTAGATATATATTGTTACGGTTGCTGGATGTGCTGGGCGGTTCCGGGCAGTCTTACACCGTAACTCAATCTAACCTCGGGTTATGCATATTCGTTTTTTTCTTAATTTACATATTTATCTTTCAAATTTATTTGTAAATTATCCACAATTATTGCCATTCAAGTCATGCCCCAATTACCCTCTAAATTATATTCAAAAATTTTGGTATATAAATTATACCGTTTTTATGTCACTAACCATTCATTTATTTATGGACCAAATTATGCCAATAATAATAATTTTTAATGTTTTCCCAATGTTACCCCCGTCATATGTTCGCAAAATTCACATAGAATGTTAGGCTCATAACTTAGCCTAACTTATATACAAAAGGGGAAAGAAGGGAGCATGTACCATTCACACAACATAAAATAATAAGGATCTAACTAAACATGTGTCATGTAAATGTGGCATAAAATAATGAACTTGCATTTTTGGATCCAACTAACATGAGTCTTTAAGCATATGAAATTACCCAAATCCAACTAGGCATGTAAATGTAAACTTTTATTTTGGGTCCAATAAACATAAACCTTAAGTATATAGAATTACACAAGTTCAACTAAGCATGTAAATATGAACTTTTAATTTGGATCCAATAAACACGAATCTTAAACATATGGAATTACACAAGTTCTACTAGGCATGTAAATATGAACTTTTATCTTGGGTCCAATTTTCATAGATCTAAATGTAGATCTAAACCTAATACATGTCTTGGCCTAACAATTTGCATGTAACATAACATGAATAAGTCAACAATTTTACATGATTGGTTTACATCAACATAATAACTACATAGCCTAACAACTTGCATGTAACATCACATGAATAAGTCACCAATTTTACATGATTGGTTTACATCAACATAATAACCACATAGCCTAACAACTTGCATGTAACATAACATGAATAAGTCACCAAACTTTACATAATACATGATTGGTTTAACACCAACATAATAACCACAATAGTCTCATAAGCATATACGATAGAATCATTACAAGAATAGGCATGAATCAGCATCATCATTATCTTACAACTAGGAATAACGCTAGTTTTCATTTTATTACAAATCATAACTTTTAATCGTTCACATCTAAATAATAACAGGACTTACAAACAAAAGAAAGTCTTGTTTTCTGGGATCTGTTTTCTGAATTTGAAAAGCAATCCCTTGAAGAAGACTAACAATTCTCTAAGTTAGTTTTGATTCGTAGCTTCTAACTTGTTTTCTAATTGAAGAAGAAATGGTGGCTAGGCTAGAACGATCATGGACAGCATGGTGGATCCTTGGAAAGAATTTGTGTGATTTAGGGTTTGAGGATTAGGGTTGCTTTTATAGAAGTTTAATCTTATGTGAGCCGTTAGATCATTCTAGGAGCAATCACAACCGTTCAGACTAGATAGAGTTATCCAGAATTTCCACCTATGCCCTAGTGACTCAGCAATAGGTCAGAAAGGACTCAGCAACAAGTCAGAATCGTCTCAGTTTTGGATCTGGGCTAGGGGGTAGGTCGACCCCCAGGTCGACCTGTATAGGGGAGGTCGACCCCATGGTCGACCCTCTGGTCGACCTGGCCTGGGGCGGAAGAAATCCCACCCAGCCCGCTTCTTTGCTTTTTGTTTGAATTTTGAATTTTTAACTGAACTGTTTTTAATTTATATAAATTTCGGAAACTTCTGAGGGCCATAACTTCCTCATACGAAGTCCGATTTATGAAAACTTGGACTCTATTCCAAGCAGAATTTCGAGATGAACGCAATGGCGTAACCCGTTTCCCTTAATTCTTAATTTAAAATTAAGTATTCTTTAATTCTTTCTTTTAATAGACATAGAAAATTCAGGGTGTTACAACTTGTTTCTTGACCTGATTCGTTGACCCTAGGCTATAAATAGGACCTCATTATCATTTTTTTATTCACTAAAAACAATGGAGACAACGAAGTGTTGCCCCAACTCAGAGTAAAATAGCCTATCATATGCAACAATTCATACGCATTCAAGAATTTCTTCTACAGCTTCAGCCTAATTGTTCTTTGTTCTTTAGATCCAGGCTCTGTGAGTTCATGTTATTTTTAAATATAAACATTTAACAAGTAATTTTGACACATTCATAAATCTAGATCTAAACCTATGCCTAACCAGTCATGTTATTACATGTTCATCAGATCTGTTCTTATATGCCTATTTCTGTTTATCAGATCTGTTCTTATATGTTATTTCTGCTATCATATGCCCATTTCAGTTACTTTTGGTTTTATGCATGTTCTGTTCTTCTCTCTCTCATTCCCTTTTTATTTTTATAGCCAGGCTACCTTCGAGCCTAGGCCGATATCGTTGAAATATGCGTACAAATGAAATTGGGTTAAATTGGGAATGATTGGAAATGGTAATTTAGGGTCATAACTTGTACTTTGTATCACGATTGAAATTTGGGGGCACAAACTATATTGTGAAATTGGACTAAAAATTGGGGCATGATTTATACGGTAAATTATGACTTGTGGTTTGGGACATATAAACCTGTAGGCTTAGTTTATTATTAAGGGAAACATTTTAATGGAACTGTAAAGAATCTGTGAAGCTTGTTTAATCCGTTGAAATTGAATACTGTAATCGGGAAACCTATGATGAACATGAATAATTGGCTAAGAACGAATATGCCTACGACTAAAGTAAATAGAAACTGTAACTGCACTTAGACACGAGGTTAGATTACACTTGTGGTAGAATTCTTCCCGGAACCTCCCGGCAAATCCAGCGATCACAAGTGGTTAATCTAATGTGAGGGGTCGGGTGAGTAAATGAACACGTAACGGTGCCAAGACACGAGGTTAAGTCTAGCTTGTGGTAGAAATCTACCCGGAACCGCGTGGCATATCCAGCGACCATAAGTAGTCGACTTAATGTGAGAGGTCTAGTGCATTAACAGCCATGAATGAAGAATGACAATAATCTGTTAAATAGAAATACTAAACCTGTTTAAGTCTGTAGGGTTAAGTAAACCTGTTAAATCTATGGGATTAAGTAAACCTGTTAAATCTGTGGGGTTAAGTAAACCAGTTAAATCTGTGGGGTTATACGAACCTATTAATCTAGAAAACTTAACTTGTTACATCTATTGGAGTTATATGGACCAATTAACTTGTAATGTTTAAACCGTAAATCTGTAGGGGGTTATGAAAATCTGTTAAATCTGTTAGGTATAACCTATCAAAATCCTAGTTAATTGGGGACACAAGATCTGTAAGGGTCGGCTTGTGTCGTATGTTGTGTGGGACCCATATTAGTCAGTAACCCATTCTGATATTAAAGGGGGGCCCCACACTAGGTAGGGGTCAGGGCACGCTTACTAAGCTGATTATAAGAGGTTCATCTGAGAGGAGGTGTGTACTGGCGCATTCCAACGGACTCATGTGCGTGCATGAGAACGGCCTGCTCTGGGAAAATAAGTCATTGCAGCCCCAGTAAATAGGTTTGTGTCCTTCTGTAGGTTGCCACTTTAGGAAGTAATACACCCTACTGTGGAGCCAACACAGGGTATTTACGGGATAGAGAGCCAATCGATTCGGGGGTAGTAATTAGGGTATATCTAGTCCTATCTGTTTTTGTGGGGTACCTTTATTTCTATTTGGGTTAACACCCGTTATTTCTGTTTAGGTACCGGTTAATTCTGTTTAGGTTAAAACCCGCTAATAGAGTACACCTAAAACTACCAATATATTTTTGTTGGGATCATCTTGTTTTTGTTGTACTAGTATTGGTGCAGAGAAAAGTAGTAGAGAAGCGTAACCTATTTTGTTATGTTTATTCTGCTTATCTTGCTCAACCTGTTACAACTGTCTTATGATGTTATCTCTCTCATCCAGTTTATATGCCTATCATGGTGCTTTTACTTATTTATAGGCTAAAAGTAACTGGACTGTCCAGACTTTATGTCTGACCCATTTTGATTCCTCTTCTCTCTCTTCCGTTCCCTCCAGATTCTCATAATGAGAATACTCCGGCTTGATTTGGATTATCTCTTTCATTCTGCTTGTTGCTTCTTAGATGCACCACCTTGATTTCTTGTCTTCTCTGGTATGGCTATATTTATGAGGAACTATGCTTCTTTTATTACCGTACTCTGATGATTTTAGCACAAGACAGAAATTTTAAGTTATTGTAATGGATTTTCTGCATTTCAGGCTTATGATGTAACTATGTTTTGGACCATGATGTTTTCTATTAAATAAAGTTTTAAATTTCGTTGTCGTTTTATATCTGCCTTGTAATGTTTCTATTACTGTTTACCTATAACGCTTCATGAAACTTAATGCATTCTGATAAAGAGTGACATTAATGGACGTGGGGTGTCACATTTGGTATCAGAGCTGAAGGTTACCAGATCAGATAAATGGTTTTGAAAATTATTTTCAAAAAGGTTTAAAAAGAAAGCATTTTCAAAAGAAAACCCTGTTTTGAAAAACATATTCCAAAAATCCATACAAAATATCCTTCTATTCTCTGTTTGAGTCCCTTTTCTTTTCAATACGTTTGGGGAACCAATTCTTCCCGTAGGGTGTCCCTATTACGGCATGGTTCCGTAGGCATGTTAAAACTACGGCACATGTCGAAGGGCAAGGAAGTGCCTAACCTCCATCTGTAGCAAGGAAGAGAATCATGTCACCAATTCTTCCCGTAGGGTGTCCCTATTACGGCATGGTTCCGTAGGCATGTTAAAACTCGGCTAATTTTTTCTCAAGCTGAGTTAGGATTTCCGTGCGATGGAGGCAGCTTTCGAGAGACTTGTTAGCATGTTACACAAGGATGGTAAAAAGGATAATAAGTGGGTTAGGACTAAGGAGCACAACCCAAGGATGAGAAAGATGGTGGCCCAGGGAGGGAACATAGATGAAAGAAGGAAAACCTAATAAAGTTCAAATAAAGGCAAGAAGAAACGTCATGAGCACTTGGGTCTTTTGGTCAAGCAATGCATAAGAAGGAATAACGCTTGTTCCAACTGTGGCAAAGTCGAAAACTACACTATGAAGTGCCCGAAGAAGCAAAGGGAAGGACAAAGGGTAGGATCTTTTGGAGGGCAGGTGCATGCTCTCATGGCCAGTGTGCCGTATAGAGGTAAGAAGTTTCTATTGAAGGTTTGATTTCTCTTTCCAATCATCCTGTTAGAACTCTTTTTGATTCTGGCACTTCGCATTCTTTTATATCTGATTCTGTGGTTGAGTCTCTACACCTTAGTACTTGTATGGTTTTGGATCCCGTTGTTGCGTCAAACCGCATTGGGGGCTTGGCTCATTTGTTTGTAATTTTTTGGGGTTTGAGGATATCAGTGTTGGGCGTCGAGTTTGAGTGTGACGCATATCTTGTTTCTTGGGTTATCGTTTGATTCTAGGGATGGATTGGTTAACCATGTATGGTGTCATTTTGGATTGTGAGAGGAGAGTCGTTAGACTTTTGACTTTCCATGGGAGGACCCTTGAGATTTCTTGTGACCCAAAAAGGTCTGTCATGCTTAGTTTCCTAGAGTCGCTTGATGCATCTATCGATGATCTACGATTTGTACCAATAGTTTGTGTGTATCCTGATGTTTTTGAGGAGGTTCGGGGATTACCTCCGAGGCGCGAGATTGAATTCCGTATATACTTAGTGGACAATGTAAAGCTAGTTGCATTGCTTGTGCGCCATATGGCTCCGAGAGAATGGAGGGAGCTCAGCAAGCAAGTAGGGGAGGGACTTAAGAAAGGGTTTATTAGGCGAAGCATATCTGAATGGGGTGCTCCAGTAGTATTCGCAACTAAGGCGGATGGTTCGCTTCGTTTATGTATGGATTATAGGGAGTTGAATAAGCTCACTAAGAAGAATAGGCACCCGCTTCCGAGGATAAATGATCTGTTTGACCAACTTGTTGGTGTGTCTGTTTTCTCTCAGTCAGACTTGGCCATGGAGTTTCATCAATTGAGGGTGGTCGAGGATGGTATAAATAGGACTACCTTTAGGACTCAAGGTGTTTTCTTCGAGTGTCTCGTCATGCCTTTTGGGTTGACGAATGCACCTGTCTATTTTGTGGATCTACCGAGTAGAGTGTTTTGGGAGTTTTTAAATAAGTTCGTTGTGGTCTTTGTTGATGACATCTTGATTTTCTCGAAGAGCGAGGAAGAGCATGCCCGACATTTAAGGGAGGTTTTGAAAACTCCTTGAGCGCATCAACTAAAGGAAAAATTCTCCAAATGCCATTTTTGGAGAAAGGAAGTGAGATTTCTAGGGCATGTGGTCTCTAAGGATGGGACAGTAGTAGATCCCGTGAAAGTAATTGTAGTTCAGGATGGAAAGAATAAGTCAAATGGCTTATAGGGTAAAGCTACCAGAGAGATTAGTGGATGTTCATTTACGTAAATGTTTGCACGACGCAGCAGAAGTAGTTCAGCCGAGTATGCTTGAGGAAGTAGAGGTGGAACGCAAGGCGACAGTTAGACGAGTTCCTACCCGTATTTTTGTATCAGAGGTTAAGAAGCTACGAAACCGAGAGGTCAAGTTGATGAAAGTTCAATGGGAAGATGACCAAGAGGACGCAACTAGGGAGACTAAAGACAAGATTTGCGCTTCGTACCCTTTTCTTTTTAAGGGAATGTTCTTAACTTCTTTTCCAAAGCTTTTATTCGTACTTGCTTCTAACATTCGTGTGTATCCTATCGATCGAATCTTTTACCTTTAAATAGAAATCCCATGGATGTAAACGTATGTTTGAGACATGTTATATTTGACGGATGCAAGTGTTTGCTAGTGGTTTCTCGTAGATGTGTGTACACACAAATTAGGCACTAGATCGACTCAAGCACTCTCATACTGCATATGGATGCGTGTATATTTTTTTTCTCTTATGGATGAAAATGGGTGAATCGTCATATGGATGTTGCATTTAGATGGATGATTGTGCACGCATAAAGCACTTACATGATATGTTAGGATTATTTGCATACATATTGGACTCAAGGCACGAACATGAATTACATTGAGGAGGTCGACTAAATCAGTAGATCGCCTGATCTTTCGTATTAGTATAGGGAAATATATACAAACACCTTTGCATATGTTCATATAAGCATTAGAAATCTTTTAAGGACAATGGATGCCTATGACTGGCGGATGAGTAGATGGATGATGGATGTTAGGATATACATTCTTCTTAACTTAGAGATTTCGAGGACGAAATCCTTTAAGTAGGGGAGAATGTAACACCCCATAATTTTAAAGAACCTTAGAATGATAAATTAAAAATACTTAATTAAATATTAGGAATTAAGTATAACAGACTGCGCCATTGCGTTCATCTCAGAATTTTGCTTAAGATAGACTCTGAGTTTGCATGAAACGGACATCGTATGAAGAAGTTATTAAGCCCAGAATTTTGTATACGTATAAGAGAATTATATATATACAATCAAACCAAATATTCAAAAATCAAAAATTTCAAACCAACAAAGTGGGAATGCCAAAATCTAGAACCGATCCATTCTGGGGGTTGACCCATAGGTCGACCCAGGGTGTTTGGGGTCGACCCATGGGTCGACCCGGGGTCGACACCCAAAGGGAGGTCGACCCGGGGTCGACACCCAAAGGGAGGTCGACCCGGGGTCGACACCCAAAGGGAGGTCGACCCCTATACAGATCTGGGCAGAATTCACTTTTTGTACTTGGACTTATTTCTTGACCAGATTCGTTGACCCTAGGCTATCAATAGGACCTCATTCTCATTGTTTTATTCACCAAAAACAATGGATACAACGAAATGCTGCCCCAACCCAGATTAAAATAGCCTATCATCTACAACAACGATTCATACGCATTCAAGAATTTCTTCTACAGCTTCAGCCTAATTGTTCTCTGTTCTTTAGATCTAGCCTCTGTGAGTTCATGTTATTTTTAGATTTAAACTTTTAACAAGTAATTCTGACACGTTTATAAATCTTGACCTAAACCTATGCCTAACCAGTCCTGCTATTACATGTTTATCAGATATGTTCTTACATGCCTATTTTTGTTCATCAGATCTATTCTTATATGCCTATTTCTGCTATTATATGCCCATTTCCATTACTTTTGGTTTTATGCCTATTCTGTTCTTCTCTCTCTCTCGTTCCCTTTTTATTTTTATAGCCAGGCTACCTTCGAGCCTAGGCCGATATCACTGAAATACGCGTACGAACGAAATTGGGTTAAATTGGGAATGATTGGAAATGGTAATTTAGGGGCATAACTTGTCCTTTGAATCACGATTGGAATTTGGGGGAAAAAACTATATTGTGAAACTGGACTAAAAATTGGGGCATGATTTATACGGTAAATTATGACTTGTGGTTTGGGACATATAAACCTGTAGGCTTAGTTTATGATTAAGGGAAACATGTTAATGGAACTTGTAACAACCCATAATTTTAAAACATGACATAAGAGATAATCAAAAGAATACTTAATTTTTATAAGAAGAATTAAGGGAAATAGGTTGCGCCATTGCGTTCGTCTCGGAATTCTGCTTGGAATAGAGTCTGAGTTTGCATAAATCGGATATCGTACGAATAAGTTATGAAGCTTAGAAGATTTCAGTTTAAAACAGAATTTATTTAAATAATAATTAAAAATAAAAATCAGAATCAACCAAATCTGGGTGAGCGGGAAATCTCCCGCTCTAGGGTGTCTAACCCCCCAGGGGAGTCGACATAGGGGTCGACCCCCCTATAGGGGTGTCGACAGGGGTGTCAACCCCCCTATAGGGGTGTCGACCCCCATCTGCCCAGATCTCGTAGACGTCTTTTGGCGGTCTAGGGATGACGTGTCCTTCTGGGATTGGCTGGATGACGAGTTTTTCTGGTTTGGATGGTTCAGATGGATCCTAATATAGTCTAAGGGTCCTAATTCACCTAGAGCATCTATAAAATACCCCTAAACCTAATCTCATTATTCGTCCATGGTGCCTCCATGCTGCTCTAATCTAAATTAACCTAACCTTTCTCTTCCACCAAAGCAAATCAGAATAGGAGTATTCAAATTGGAAGATAAGAATCAAAATCTACAACAACGGTTTAGCTAGTCAAATTCGAAATTCAGAATTCAGATCTATTCTCTCTTCTAAAGCCTGTCGTTGTGAGTCTATGTTGCTTTCACATATAATTAAAAAGTAATTGTGATAGGATTGTAAATTGGATTTAATGATTATGCCTGTAAGTAAGACGAATCATATCAAGTTTAGTAGATTCTTATCTTTCAGATTCATACCCATATTACTGTTATCATATGCCTATTGGATCTATTTAATTGTTCAATGCCAGTTCATGTTTCATATGCCTATTTTACGCCAGTTTTGATAACATGATTCTCTTCCCTTCTTCTTTTCCTTTTTCTTTATCAGATTAGGCAAACTTCGAGCCTAACATATTACGTTGAGATTTGCGTACGAATAACATTTGAACGATTGGGGAAAAGTTTGGGGAAATTTGTAATAAAATGAGATTATTGGCATAAATCAATTTGACAATAATTGTGTACAAATTGTATACATGAGATTTTACATAAGTTGGATTGGGCATAATTGGATATAATTTGTGTACATGAGGTTTGGCATAAATTGTTAATAACAATGAACGCAAATTATTTTGGGTGTAATTTGGCATAACATGTATACATAAGATTATAGGCCTAATTTGGATTAAAATTACAAGCATAATTTCGATTGGAAATTATGGGTAATTGGAATATGTTTTAATCAAAGATTTAAAATTGGGACTTGAATCAAGAAAGTGATAATGAACTCCTAAGACACGAGGTTATATTCGAATTGCAGCATAAGACTGCCCAGAACCGCCCCGCACATTCAGCAACCAAAATTTGGCAATCTAATGTGAGAAGTCAAAGGCAGAAATTAGATACATAATAATGCAAAGACACGAGGTTAGATTCGGATTGCGGTATATGACTGCCCGGAACTGCCCGGCATATCCAGCAACCGCAAAACGGCAATCTAATGTGGGAGGTCTTGCAAGACTATGATTATAATGAATTAATGAACATTTAACCACAATAAGACATGTGGTAAGACATGGGAATGATAAAAGGGTTAAGGGGGTAACATGGGTAGCCTGTGAAACATAATTAAAACACTTAACTAAGATGAGACATGTGATTAGACATGGGGATAAAGAGGGGTTAAGTGGGAATTCCTAGTGGGGACCAAGCTTAAGAGGGAAGCTTGTGTCAAGTGGGTGGACCCTTTTCAACCAGTAACCCATTTTATATCTATATGAGCTCGAACTAGGTCGAGGACAAGGACACGCTTACTGGGGTTGATTTTAAGAGGTCAACAAAGAGTTAGTGATGGCAGTGCAAGTCCAACGGAGTCATGTGTGTGCGTGCGTCCAGGCTGGTAGGTAAGACGCTGTTGCATCGTGTAGGTATAAGCCGTGCATTTTAGTAATATCGGGTTGCCACTTTAGGGAGTGATATACCCTACTGTGGGACCAGCACGGGTATCTACGAGTTAGGGAGCCGATCGAATGGGGAGGGTAGTTAGTACAACTAGTGGAGATAGGAGCAGGCGGCACCTATGATAGCAGCTAGGAGTACACGAAACTACCATCATCATCATCATTATTATTATTATGTTTAGTAAGAGGGATCAACTTTCAGTATGGAACTAGCATTGGTGTGGTGTAAGAATTATCTTATATTGATTAGAAGCGCAATCAACGTTATATCTTGTTCATCTTGTTTACCTTGTCATATCTGCTTATGTTACAGTCATCTCTTTTATCCAATTTATGTTCTTATCTTGATACTTTGCTGGTTATATTGTTAAAGTCACTGGACTCGCCAGACTTTATGTCCGACTCTTTTTGTTTTGCCTCTTTTCTTCCCTCCCCCCCCCTCCCTCAAGGTCCTCATGGTGGGACTAGTGGAGCTTGGCTTGGATTTCTTTCTTCTTGAAGTGCTTGGAAGTATTGAAAGTAATGCTCAGTTTTATCTATTTTCCATTATGGCTATTTGGAGTGGGATTATGGTTTTACTTTTATGTACTTTGATAATAATCTTGTATAAGATGGACATTTGTGTACTTGGATTTAGCATATGGTTTTAATGTTGTAACCAGACATGATTTGCTTTTCCGCTGCAATGAATAAATTTTGTATTTTCTTAAGTACCATTTTATATATCTGTCTTGTGATATTTTGTTCTATACTCTTATAATTCTCTATGAAAGTTAATGCATTCCCTTAGTGAGTGACATTAACGGATGTGGGGTGTTACACGTGGTATCAGAGCTGAAGGTTACCCGAACAGATAAAAAAATTTGAAAACCGTTTTCAAAAGTATTTTTAGAAAGAAGTATTTTCAAAAACATGTTTTAAAGAGGGTATTTTCAAGAGAAAGGTTTATTATGAAAAACATAATCCCTAAAAGCCATATAACTATCTCTCGATTCTCTGTTTTGAATCTCTTCCTTTTTCCTTTCAGCATGTCTGGGGAACCCATTATACCCGAGGGCGTACAGATACCATGTTGGTTCAGAAGGTATCTGGAGGCTAGGGCTACTGCCGCAGGCCCAACAGACGTTCCTCCTCCCCCAGTTGTAGCCGCTCCTCCTCCTCCTCCCCGTGTAGATGCTTTTTCTAAGATATGCAAAGACTTCCGTGCGATGGACGGAAATCCATTTTATGGGACTGAGACATTTGTGGAGGCATGGAATTGGCTCAAATAAGTAGAGGACTTGTTTCGTATCTTTGAGATAGACGATGAAAGGAAGGTTCAGCTAGCTGCTTGGTTGATAAAGGACGAGCCTCAATTTGGTGGGAAGTAACTAATAGAGGACATGCAGTGGAGACGTGGATGGATTTTAGGCGAAGGTTCGAGTTGAAATTTCTTTCACGAGCGGAGGAGAGTTTATACATGGAGAGGTTCTTGGCTTTGAAACAAGGGAGTTTGTCTTTGAAGGAGTTCGTTAACAAGTTTAACCAGTTAGCAAGATTTGTTATGGAATTAGTTAATACACCACATAAGAAGGCTTTGAGATTTTCCAAGGGTCTGAATGAACCAATACATGGGTTGGTTATGTCCCACATTCCTATGGGGGCTACTGTCAAGAAACTTGTTGATATGGTGTTGATGCAAGAAGAGGAGAAAGGTGCTAATGTAGTTAAGGCACAAGATAAGAAAGTGGATCCAAAGAAAGCACAGCAACAACAAAAGAAAGGTGGTAAGGATAACAAGGGCCAAGGGAAGAAAAGGTGTTTTAATTGTGGAACACCGGGCCACTTAAGGAAGGACTGTAGGAAGAAGAAGAAGATGGGTTGCTTCCAATGTGGTGAGGCGGGACATATGATTAAAGACTGCCCGAGGAGGCAACGACAAGGGCAAGGGCAGAGGACATGACCTACTTTTGGAGGGCAGGTTCATGCTCTCATGGCACCAGGACAGGAGAGAGGTAGAAACATTTCTGTTGAAAGTTTGATTTTCCTTTTTGATCATCCTGTTCGAACTTTGTTTGATTCTGGTGCTTCACATTCGTTTATATCTGCTTCGTTAGTTGAAACACTGCACCTAAATGCTAGTCTAGTTATGGATCCCATTGCTGTCTCAAATCCTATTGGGGGTACGGCTCATCTTTCTATGTTATGTCGAGATTTGAGAATATATGTGTATGGCGTTGAGTTCGAATGCAACACTTATGTGCTTGGCTTCACGGGCTATGGGTTGATTCAAGGAATGGATTGGCTAGCCAGGTATGGTGCCATTCTCGACTGTGAAAAGAGGGTAGTTAGACTATTGACTAATTTGGGTAATACTCTCGATATCTCGTGTGATCCTAAGGGTTCTGTTATGCTTAGCTACCTAGAATCTCTTGACACACCTGTTGATGATTTGCAATCTGTTCGAGTAGCCCGTGAGTATGCGGATGTCTTTGAGGAGGTTAGGGGCTTACCTCCAAAACGCGAGATAGATTTCCGTATATACTTGGTGGACAATGCAAAGCTAGTTCCATTGCCGGTGCGCCCCATGGATCCAAGAGAAAGGAGGGAGCTTAGTAAACAAGTTAAAGAGTTTCTTGAGAAAGGGTTCATAAGAAGTATCTCAGAGTGGGGTTCTCCTGTTGTTTTTGCCACGAAGGCGATGGTTCTGTTAGATTGTGCGCGGAATATAGGGAGCTGAATAAGCTCACGAAGAAGAACAGACACCCATTGCCGAGGATAGTTGATTTGTTCGATCAGTTGGTTGGTGCTTCAGTTTTCTCACAGTTGGACTTAGCTACAGGATTTCATTAGTTAAGGGTAGCTGAGGATAGTATAGATAAGACTGCTTTTATGACTCTCGACGGTTTCTTTGAATGGCTTGTCATGCCTTTTGGTTTGACGAATGCACCCGCGTATTTCGTAGACTTGATGAGTAGGGTGTTTAGGGAGTTTCTAAACAATTTCGTGGTAGTCTTTGTGGATGACATCTTGATATTCTCTAGAAGCGAGGAAGAACATGCCCTACATCTTAGGGAAGTCTTAGAGACCCTTCGAGCACATCAACTCAAAGCTAAGTTTTCCAAATGTCATTTTTGGAGAAAGGAAGTGAGGTTCTTAGGGAACGTGGTCTCCAAGGAAGGGATAGCAGTGGATCCCACGAAGGTGGTGGCAATCCAAGATTGGAAGATCCCTAAGAACGCTACAGAAGTAAGAAGTTTTCTTGGTTTGGCAGGCTATTACAGAAAGTTCATTGAGGACTTTGCTAAGATATTAGCCCCACTCACACGGTTGACAAAAAGAATTTGACCTACGCTTTTGGGACAGATAGGTCCGGCACAGCGAGATGACCCACAGTTGATAGAGATAGTAGACAAGCTCATAAGAGGGGAGTCTTCGAGCCATCTTAGTAGGTATATTATCGATGAAAAAGGTTGGTTGCGTAGGGATGGGAGACTTTGCGTGCCTCGAGACGAGAGTTTGAGAAAGACAATCCTTGAAGAAGCACATCGTTCTAAGCTGACCATACATCCCGGTGGAGACAAGATGTATAGGGACATGAAGCGAGATTTCTTTTGGGCCGGAATGAAGAAGGATGTGGTTGAGTTCGTTTCTAGATGCTTAGCATGCCAACAATCAAGGCTGAGCAAAAGAAGCCTGGTTGTTTGCTTCACCCTTTAGAGGTTCCACAGTGGAAATGGGAAAGTGTTTCCATGGATTTCGTCGAATGGTTGCCGAGGTCAAGGAAGGGTAATACGGGAATTTGGGTAGTGGTAGATAGACTTACCAAGAGCGCCCATTTCATTCCTGTTAAGAGTAAAAGAACAGCGGCATGGTTAGCATCTATTTATCTCCGAGAGATAGTTCGTCTACACGGCATACCTTCTAGTATCGTAAACGATCGAGATCCCATTTTCACTAGTGAGTTTTGGAAGAGCTTGCAAGAGGCAGTAGGAGCGCAATTGTGTTTGAGCACCACTTATCACCCTCAGACGGACGACCAAACAGAAAGAGTGAATCGAATTCTAGAAGATCTTTTGAGGTTATGCATCTTGGACTTTGGAGGGACACGGGAAGAACATCTTCCATTAGTAGAGTTCGCCAACAACAACAACTATCAGACTAGTATTGGCATGGCACCTTTTGAGGCTCTATATGGACGACCTTGTCGACCAACGACTTGTTGGTGGGAGTCTACCGATAAGATTTTGCTTGGGCCCAAGATGATTAGGGAAACTTCAGAGAAGATAGACTTGATTCGAAGATGCATGAAGACGACACAGGACTGGCAAAAGTCATATGCTGATAAGAGAAGGACCAATCTTGAGTTCAGTGTTGGAGACATGGTCTTTATTAAAGTATCACCGTTGAGGAATGTAGTTCGTTTTGGGTCTGTAGGGAAATTGGTACCAAGGTTCGTAGGGTCATTCCCCATTACACAGCGAATTGGACAGATGGCCTACAGAGTGAAGTTGCCCGAGAAGCTTAGTGGTCTTCATAACATATTTCATGTGTCGCATTTGCGGAAGTGTTTACATGATACCACGGAAGTAGTAGAGCCGAGCATGCTTAGGGAAGTGGAATTGGAGCGAGATGCCACGATTAGACGAGCTCCTACATGCATCCTTGGATCGGAGGTCAAGAAGTTACGCAACCGAGAGGTCAAGTTGGTTAAAGTCCAATGGGGAGATGATTAAGGAGACGCGACTTGGGAGACTGAAGACAAGATACGCGCGTCGTACCCTTTCCTTTTTGAGGGTATGTTCTTAACTACTCCTTTTCCTACCATTTTGTTTATACTTGTTCTATCGTTTAGTGTATCCTCTCGATTATATCTTCGATCGTTAGGTAGAAAATCCTATGGTTGTAAACATGTGTTTGAGACATGTTATGTTTGGTGGATGCAAGTGGGTGTAAGTGTTTGCTAGTGGTTGTTCGTGGATGCATTTACACACACATTAGGCACTAGATCGGCTCAATCACTTTCATATTGCATATGAATGAGTGTGCATATTTAAGTTAATGGATATATATTGAATGTGTTATCATATGGATGCTGCATTTGAATGAATGGTTGTGCACTCATATAGGAATGATATGTATCATTAGGATTCTTTTGCATACATAATGGACGCATGGCACTATCGTGTTTTGCATTAAGGAGGTCAATTAAACCAGTAGACCGCCTGATCTTTGCATTAGATAAGGAACATATACACACACTTTTTCTTATGTTCATATAACATTAGAAATCTTTTAAGGACAATGGAATCTTGTGGATGATGGATAAGTTGATGGATGATGCATGGTAGGATACATTCTTCTTAACTTGAAGATTTCGGGGACGAAATTCTTTAAGGAGGGGAGAATATAACAACCCGTAATTTTAAAACATGACATAAGAGATAATTAAAGAATACTTAATTTTTATAAGAAGAATTAAGGGAAACGGGCTACGCCATTGCGTTCATCTCGGAATTCTGCTTGGAATAGAGTCTGAGTTTGCGTAAATCAGATAACGTATGAAGAAGTTATGAAGCTTAGAAGATTTTAGTTTAAAACGGAATTTATTTAAATAATAATTAAAAATAAAAAACGAATTCAAAAATCAAAATCAGCCAAATCTGGGTGAGTAGGAAATCTCCCGCTTTAGGGTGTCGACCCCCTCCCTAGGGGAATCGACATAGGTGTCGATACCCTTATAGGGGTGTCGACAGGGGTGTCGACCCCCCTATAGGGGTGTCGACTCCCATCTGCCCAAATCTAGCAGACGTGTTTTGGTGGTCTGGGGATGATGTGTCCTTCTAGGAATGGCTGGATGACGTGTTTTTCTGGTTTGGATGGTTCAGATGGATCCTAATCTAATCTAAGGGTCCTAATTCACCTAGAGCATCTATAAAATACCCCTAAACCTAACCCTAATCTCATTGTTATTTGTCCATAGCGCCTCCATGCTGCTCTAATCTAAATTAACCTAGCCTTTCTCTTCCACCAAAGCAAATCAGAATAGGAGTATTCAAATTGGAAGATAAGAATCAATGTCTACATCAACGGTTTAGCTAATCAAATTCAGAATTCAGATCTATTCTCTCTTCTAAAGCCTGTCGCTATGAGTCTATGTTACTTTCACATATAATTAAAAAGTAATTGTGATAGGATTGTAAATTGTATGTAATGATTATGCCTGTAAGTAAGACGAATCATATCAAGTTTTGTAGATTCTTATCTTTAAGATTCATACCCAAATTACTGTTATCATATGCCTATTGGATCTATTTAATTGTTCTATGCCAGTTCATCTTTCATATGCCTATTTTATGCCAGTTTTGATGACATGATTCTCTTCCCTTCTTCTTTTCCTTTTTCTTTATCAGATTAGGCTAACTTCAAGTCTAACATATTATGTTGAGATTTGCGTACGAATAACATTTGAAAGACTGGGGAAAAGTTTGGGGAAATTTGTAATAAAATGAGATTATTGGAATAAATCAATTTGAGCATAATTGTGTATAAATTGTATACATGAGATTTGACATAAGTTGGATTGGGCATAATTGGATATAATTTATATACATGAGGTTTGGCATAAATTGTTAATAAAAATGAACGCAAATTAATTTGGGCGTAATTTGGCATAACATGTATACATAAGATTATAGGCCTAATTTGGATTAAAATTATAAGCATTGATTGGAAATTATGGGTAATTGGAATATATTTTAATCCAAGATTTAAAATTGGGACTTGAATCAAGAAAGTGATAACAAACACCTAAGACACGAGGTCAGATTCGAATTGCGGTATAAGACTGCCCGGAACCGCCCGGCGCATCCAGCAACCGCAATTTGGTAATCTAATGTGAGAGGTCGAAGGCAGAAATTAGATACATAATAATGCAAAGACACGAGGTTAGATTCGGATTGCGATATAAGACCGCCCGGAACCGCCCGGCATATCCAGCAACCGCAAAACGGCAATCTAATGTGGGAGGTCTTGCAAGGCTACGATTATAATGAATTAATGAACACTTAACCACGATAAGACATGTGGTAAGACATGGGAATGATAACAGGGTTAAGTGGGTAACATGGGTAGTATGTGAAACATAATTAAAACACTTAACCAAGACGAGACATGTGATTGGACATGGGGATAAAGAGGGGTTAAGTGGGAATTCCTAGTGGGGACCAAGCTTAGGAGGGAAGCTTGTGTCAAGTGGGTGGACCCTTTTCAACCAGTAACCCATTTTAGTATATATATATGAGCTCGAACTAGGTCGAGGACAGGGACACGCTTCTGGGGTTGATTGTAAGAGGTCAACAAAGAGTTAGCGATGGCAGTGCAAGTCCAACGGAGTCATGTGTGTGTGTGGGTCTGGGCTGGTAGGTAAGACGTTGTTGCATCGTGTAGGTATAAGCCGAGCATTTTAGTAGTATCGGGTTGCCACTTTAGGGAGTGATACACCCTACTGTGGGACCAGCATGGGTATCTACGAGTTAGGGATCCGATCGAATGGGGAGGGTAGTGGGTACAACTAGTGGAGATAGGAGCAGGCGACACCTATGACAACAACAAGGAGTACACGAAACTACCATTATTATTATTATGTTTAGTAAGAGGGATCAAATTTCAGTATGGAACTAGCATTGGAGCGGTGTAAGAATTATCTTATAGTGATTAGAAGCTCAATCAACGTTATATCTTGTTCATCTTGTTTACCTTGTTATATCTGCTTATGTTACAATCATCTCTTATATCCAGTTTATGTTCTTATCCTGTTACTTTACTAATTATATTGTTAAAGACACTGGACTCGCCAGACCTTATGCCTGGCTCTTTTTGTTTCGCCTCTTTTCTTTCCTCCCCCCTACAGGTCCTCAGGGTGGGACTAGTGGAACTTGACTTGGATTTCTTTCTTCTTGAAGTGCTTGGAAGTGTTGAAAATAATGCTTAGCTTTATCTCTTTTCCATTATGGCTATTTGGAGTGGGATTATGGTTTTACTTTCATGTACTCTGATAATAATTTTGTACAAGATGGATATTTGTGTACTTGGCTTTAGTATATGGTTTTGATGTTGTAACCAGACATGTTTTGCTTTTCAGCTGCAATGAATCAATTTTGAATTTTCTTAAGTACCATTTTATATATTTGTCTTGCGATATTCTGTTCTATACTCTTATAATACTCCATGAAAGTTAACGCATTCCCTTAGTGAGTGACATTAACGGACGTGGGGTGTTGCAAAACTGTAAAGAATCTATCAAGCCTGTTTAATATATTGAAATTGAATATTGTAATCGGGAAACTTATGATGAACATGAATAATTGGCTAAGAACGAATATGCCTAAGACTACAGTAAATAAAAATTGTAATTGCACTTAGAAACGAGGTTAGATTACACTTGTGGTAGAAGTCTGCCCGGAACCGCCCGACAAATCCAGCAACCACATGTGGTTAATCTAATGTGAGGGGTTAGGTGAGTAAATGAACACGTAATGGTGCTAAGACACTTGGTTAAGTCTAGCTTGTGGTAGAAGTCTGCCCGGAATCGCCCGACATATCAGCAACCACAAGTAGTCGACTTAATGTGAAAGCTCTAGTGCATTAACAGGCATGAATGAAGAACGACAAGAATCTGTTAACCAGAAACACTGAACCTATTAAATCTGTGGGGTTAAGTAAACCTGTTTAAATCTGTGGGGTTAAGTAAGCCTGTTAAATCTGTGGGGTTAAGTAAACCTATTAAATCTATGGGGTTAAGCAAACCTGTCAAATCTACGGGGTTAAATAAACCTGTTAAATCTGTAGGGGTTATACAAACCTGATAATCTAGAAAACTTAACATGTTACATCTGTTGGAGTTATATGGACCCATTAACTTGTAAAGTTTAAACCGTAAATCTGTAGGGGGTTATGCAAATCTGTTAAATCTTTAGGTATAACCTATCAAAATCCTAGTTAGTTGGGGACACAAAATCTGTAAGGGTTGGCTTGTGTCATCTATTGTGTGGACCCATATTATTTAGTAATTCATTCTGGTATTAAAGGGGGACCCCGCACTAGGTAGGGGTCAGGGCACGCTTATTGAGCTAATTGTAAGAGGTTTATTTGAGAGGAGGTGTGTACTGGAGCGTTCCAACGGACTCTTGTGCGTGCATGAGTATGGCCTTCTCTGAGAAAATAAGCCGTTGTAGCACCAGTAAATAGGTCTATGTCATTTTATATGTTGCCACTTTAGGAAGTAATACACCCTACTATGGGGCCGACACAAGGTATTTATGGGATAGGGAGCAGATCGATTGGGGTAGTAATTAGGGTACATCTAGTCCTATCTGTTTCTGTGGGGTACCTGTATTTCTGTTTGGGTTAACACCCGTTATTTCTGTTTAGGTATCAGTTAATTCTGTTTGGGGTAAAATTTGCTACTAGAGTACACCTAAAACTACCATTATATTTTTGTTGGGAACATCTTGTTTCTATTATACTAGTATTGGTGTAGAGAAAAGTATTAGAGAAGTGTAACCTATTCTGTTCTGTTTATTCTGCTTATCTTTCTCAGTTTGTTATACATGTCTTATGATGTTATCTCTCTCATCCAGTTTATATGCCTGTCATGGTGCTTTTACTTATTTGTATGCTAAAAGTAACTGGACTCGCCAGACTTTATGTCAGACCCATTTTGTTTTCTCTTCTCTCTCTTCCGTTTCCCTCCTCCCCCAGGTTCTCATGGTGGGAATACTCAGGCTTGATTTGGATTCTCTCTTTCATTCTTCTTGGAGCTGCTTAGATGCACCGCTTTGATTTCCGGTCTTCTCTGATATGGCTATATTTATAAGGAACTATGCTTCTTTTATTACTGTACTCTGATGATTTTAGTACAAGACAAAGTTTTAAATTGATGTAATGGTTTTCTGTATTTCAGACTTATGATATAACTATATTTTGGACCATGATGTTTTCTATTAAATAAAGTTTTAATTTCCGCTGATATTTTATATATGTCTTGTAATGTTTCTGTTTCCATTTACCTATAATGCTTCCTGAAACTTAATGCATTCTGATAAAGAGTGACATTAACGGACGCTGGGTGTCACAGTTGTCTAGGTAATTCCCAACTAAAATACTTCAGATGGAGTAAGAAGACAACCCCAAAATAGCTCTGTATTAGAGATGTGTATGCAAAAGGTATCATTAGTATGTAGGTTCGGGTAGTTACTTAGAGGGCTAAAGCTTTTGAATTTATGGAATCTTTAACCTGACATAGGTTATAAGCTAGTTAGAACTTCCCAAGGGATATCCAACCAGACTACAGGTCTCAATAGTACCTTTATAATAAGTCTATTTATTTTATAGGTCTCAATAGTACCTTTATCATTTATCTATTTACGATTATAGGTCTCAATAGTACCTTTATCATTTTACTTAGAGACAGTTTCTGTTAGGGTTATTTATTTTATATAACTCTGTGACATTATGGTTAGCTATTTGGATCTATTACTCTAAATTCTGGGATTCATTTTAGCTATTTACTATCTCTTGTATTTATATATCAGTATGTTTTGCCATTATATTATATTCCATGCACTCTGAGATATATGACAGGTTTTGAGTAGTTTATAGTTATTTCCTTTTTAAATGGTCGCCTTACACACTCCAAACACTATAGGAGTGCATTTATCAGGTATTCGATGTCGGTAGTGTAGGGTGGTCGTTTCATTTGGTATCAAATATTAGGTTGTGTTGTTTAATCTAGGGTATGAATCGAGATAAAGAGAGAGTGTGTGTGTGTATACATGAGTGCGTACTTTGAAATTTTTTGTTTTGTTTTCAAAACTATATTATAATAAGTAGTAGTATATGTAGCACTACATGAGCACTAGTTAGGTATAATTTCTTACAAGGAGATTAATGCTCTTATTCCTGGTTGAAGAATGAGTCGCCAGATGAGAGGTGCTAAGGGAATCAATTTGAGGGAGGAAGTGGTCCGGGAACTGCTAATACCGACTTGCAAACCATGTTTAAAACCTTTATAAGGAATATGCTACATAACACTTAAGTTGTTGCTCCTAATGCTACCACTAGGAACGGTGCTCAATCATAGGCGGTTCATGCTAATTTCGCTATATTGAATAAATTCTTTCCCAGCTTAAGAGGCAAATATTTTGTGGGAACAGAGTCGGTTATAGAGGTCCAGGATTGGATCAACATGTGTGAGTGAATCTTTGATGATCCAGTCTGGAGGATGTTATTGGTGGAATGCATTAAAGGCTGCTACACCAGAGGATGAGCTCACTTGGAATTAGTTCAAGAATCATTTTTAAGAGAAGTTTATTCTGGGTTCTCATAAGTTGGCTTCGTATAGAAATTTTTCAAAATTGAGGTAGGGAGACATGACTGTCTCCGAGTATGTGGCTGAGTATGATACTTTGACTAAGTACGAAGGCGTCTCTCATCGACACTGTACAAAAGAAGAATGGGAAGCTTTTACTTGGCTTAGATGATTATTTGGGAGAGAATTTCTTGTATCATGTTAAGGATACCTTTGAGTCAGTGGTTGGGAAGGCGCTTAAGCATGAGATTAGCTATCCAAAATCAAAGGTTGTAGTGGATGTTGCAACTAAGGAAGGGCTAAAATCGTAGACGAGAAGGGGAGGCAAGAAGAAATGGAACAAGAAGAGGAAGCCACCTCAGAATAAGGGAGGACAAAAGAAGAAGGCCTAGTCCAGAGTAACTTCTTTAACTATGGAGAGGAAGGCTATTATAAGAATAAGTGTCCTGTGTCAAGCGAAAGTGTTATCTTCATCACAAGACTAAGCATTTTAGAAGGATTACCTCGAGGAGGCTAAGAGGTTGTGAAAGCATATGTTATCAATGTTGTTCCTAGTTCATTACTGCCACTTCTACAAAATAAAAGGGGAAGGGCATTGTCATTCAAGATATGCTTTCAATTATAAATGTTCTTAGTCGTGTTTTGTTTGATACTAGGGTTTCCTATTCCTTATATATATGGACTTGGTAGATAGATTATGATTGGAACTCAAAATCATTGATAGACCTTTAGCAGTAACAAACCCCGTTAGCAGCCCCAATAATCTTGGATGTTGCAACTAATGAAGGGCCAAATCCATAGATGAGTGGGGGAGGCAAGAATAAATGGAACAACAAGAGGAAGCCACCTCAGAATATGGGAGGACAAAAGAAAAGGTCTAGTCCAGAGCAACTTCTTTAACTATGGAAAGGAAGTCTATTATAAGAATAAGTGCCCTGGTATCAAGCGGAAGTGTTATCTCTATCACAAGACCAAGCATCTTAAGAAGGATTACCTCAAGGAGGCTAAGAGGTTGTGAAAGCATATGTTATCAATGTTACTCCCAATTCTTCTAGTGCCACTTCTACAAAGGAAAAAGGAATGGGCATTGTCATTCAAGATATGCTTTCAATTTTCAATGTTCTAATTCGTGTTTTGTTTAATGCTAGGACTTCCTATTCCTTTATATCTATGGACTTGGTAGATATATTATGATTGGAAACTGATATCATTGATAGAACATTAGTAGTAACAAGCCTCGTAGGCGGCCCCTCCAATCTTAGCATGGTTCTGTTATAATCTTATCTTATTGAGTCATGGATGCTCTTTTGTTTGTGACTGCTTTGTTTTGGGGTTTATAGGTTTTTGTTCTGTACTTGGGACGGACTAGATGAGTAAGTATGGAGTAGTAGTGGATTGCGATAGGATGTTGGTCACGTTAGGGACAGATGATGAGCGGGGAGTATTGGTAGGTCGCTTACCTATTGAGGAGGTAATGGCTAGTTATATATAGTCTCTCGAGATTCCAAACGATGAGTTGTCGATGGTGCCAATCGAGAAGGATTATCCAGAGGTATTCAAAGAAGTGATAGAACTCCCACCTCACAGAGAGATCGAATTCCATATCGACCTGACAAAGGATGGCAGAACGATGGTAATGCCTTTAAGAAGGATGGAAACCAGAGAGAAGAGAGAGCTTGAGGTGCAAGTAAAGGATCTTTTGGGGAAAGGCTTCATCCATAAGAGTGTATATGAATGGGGTGCGCCAGTGGTTTTCACGAAGAAGGTGGACAGTTCCATCAGAATGTGCATCGATTATCGTAAACTAAATTGTGACGGGAAAGAATAAGTACCCTCTCTTGCGTATTAATGATTTGTTTGATCAGCTTTATGATGCGAGGATGTTTTCTCAGTTAGATCTTTCTACTAGATTTCACTAGCTTAGAATGGCCGGATAGAGTGTGTTGATAATGACATTTTGACCACCATCTGGATTTTGTGAGTGGTTGGTTATGCCATTCGGGTTTACCAATGCACCTTCCTACTTTGTGGATCTTATGAACCATGTCTTCGGAGACAAGTTGAATAAGTTTGCGCTTATGTTTGGAGATTATATCTTAGTATATTCTTAGTCAGAGGAGGAAAACAAGACACATTTTGGGGATTGTTCTTAAGGTGTTGCAGGAACACCAGCTGAATGCAAGTTTTCCAAATGTCACTTCTAGAGGAGAAAGGTGAGATTCTTGGGTCATGTTGTTTCGGGATAACGTATCGTTGCAGATCCTGCAAAGGTCATTGCGGTACAGGATTGGACTACACCTAAGAGTGTTGTAGATGCAAGGAGTTTCTTAGGATTGATAGGTATTATTGGAAGTTCATCCAAGACTTCTTTAGGTTAGCAACACCGTTAACCAGTTTGGTTAAGAAGAATTGGGCTTTTACTTAGGATCCTAGATGTGAGCATGCATTTGTGAGCCTGAAAGAAAGGTTGACAAGTGCACCAGTATTGGTTATTCTAGGTAGGAATGAGGAGATGACGGTATACACAAATGCTTATGGTATCAGATTGGGAATGGTACTAATGTAGAAAGGTAATGTTGCAGCTTATGCCGGCAGATAGTTAAATCACATGAGAAGAACTATCATGCTCATGATTTGGAATTAGCAACAATTGTTTTCTCACTAAATATATAGAGGCACCATCTTCTAGGGGAAAGGTTTGAGTTGTTTACCAGTCATAGGTCGTTAAAGCACATCTATTCACAAAAAGGACCTTAACCTTCTCCAACAACGATGGTTAGAGCTTTTAGCTTCCTATGACTTTGGAATAGCAAACACACAAGATAGGCTAATGCAGTCACGACTGCTTTAGGTCGAAGACATACCAGTTTAAGGGTCATATTCGTCAAATGGAAGCAGTTGGAGTATATAGAAGGTTATGATTTCCGACCACGATGTGAGTGGGATCCAGAGATGTTGGAAGGTTTGACTATCAAATCTATTTTGACCGAGAGGATTGGAGATAGTCAAAGGTGTGATCCTAAGTTGGTTGAAATCATCGCCAAAATCGAGAGTGGAAGTGAGTTTGAGGATGTAAAGCAGTACGGACTCGACAGAAGTGGTTGGCTCCGTAAGAAGGGGTGGTTGGTTATCCTAGACGTAGATGGTTTGAGAGATGAAATACTTCGAGAGTATCATCACTAAAGATTGACCATACATCCTGATGGTAACAAGATGTACCGAGACATGAACTAGACCTATTATTGGGAATGGATGGAGAAGGATGTTAGGTTATTCATCTCAAAGTGTATGAAATACCAATTAGTAAAGGCAGGGAAATAGAAGACAAGTTGTTTGATGCAATCACTAGAAGTTCCCGAGCAGAAGTAGGAACATTATTTAATGGACTTCATCGATAGACAATCGTGAACTTGATTAGGATACGATTGCATTGGGTCGAAGTTGATCGATCAGCCAAAATCTCTAGGTTTATACCCTTCAAATCGAATCGAATGATAGCCAAGTTGGATGATTTGTATTTGAAATGGATAGTATAATTCCATTGTATGCCGAAGAGCATTGTGAATGACTGAGATCCGTTATTCACTAGTGGATTTGGGTGAAGCTTACATGAGGCACAAGGGACTGACTTGCACCTTAATGCAACTTATCATCCTCAGAGCAACAATCAAAATTGAGAAAGTGAATCGTATCTTTTAAGATCTCTTTCGTGCTTGCATGATAGACTTTGGAGGTTCGTGGGATGATCATTTACATCTTGTAAAATTTGGGTATGACAATATTTATCAGACTAACATCGGTATCACGCAATTTGAGGCATTGCATGGACGGTGTGCAACGCTCCTTCATGTTGGTGGGAAGTAGGCGAGAAACTAATACTTGGGTTAGAGATGGTGAGAGGAAGTTCCGAGAAGACTAAGGTTATTCGGGAAGGTGCGAAGGTCGCTGAAGACAAATAGAAGAGTTATGTTGATAGGAGGCATGGAGATTTGGAATTTTCCATCAGTGATATGGTGATTTTCAAGATTTCTCCTTCGAGAAATGTTGCCTGGTTCAGTAGAAGAGGAAAGTTAGCACCAAGATTTGTGGATCCTTTTCCGATCTTAGAATGAATTGAGAACCTTGTTTACATAATAGACTTGCCTCAGAAGTTGGCAGGAGTGCACAATTGTATTCCATGTTTCTCAAGTGCGGAAATTTATGCTCGACCTTAATACAACCATCACACTAGATCAATTACATCGAGATTGAGCCAGAAGCTTCGGGACCTTGTAGGTTAATTCCTATTGTCGAACACTATACGAAATTGTTGAGGAGGAAAGTGGTGAAGTTACTAAAGGTTAAGTGGAGCGAAAATGAGAACGATTGCACTTGGGAGACCGAGGAGAGCATAAGGAAGTTGTATCCAGAGCTCTTCACTTAGTAATTTTTCTAATATTGTTTTTAATTTTGTAGGAGGTGTCATTAATGTGCTTTAGTACAGTATTTTGCATTCTAGGATAGGATTAGTTTATTCTTTTCCCTAGTGGTTGTTATGCATGCAGGTTTGACTTTGATAATTGCATATGGTTGTTAGGCATGCCAGATGATCCTACTGACTCGTTTATGGAATTTCAGGGGTAAAATTCTTAAAGGAAGGAAAATGCAATGACCCGAGTTTTTTGTGTTTTTAATGCGTAAACATGAAATATTTTTTTCATCATAGGTCGTATCATTTTATATATTTTTTGGCAGGTGGCTATTAGAGGCATTCCCCATTTTTAGAATTATTTGGGTATCTCTATGATCATTTCACCCCTAACGAAATTTTATAACATCCATAACTTTTGACTGGAGTGGAATTTTGATTTGTAACCATTTCCTTTGGATCGGGATGATGATTTCCCTATCCGAAGAGTAGTTATATCGAAAACAGATAGACCATATGGTTGTTTGAAGGATCTTAAGGATACAAATAGCCAATTTCCAGCCATCCAGATCCATTTTTAGGTAGGATCAGTGTGGATTATGGCATTAGGGAAATAAAGGGTTAAAATGAGTTATTATAACTCATTTCTATCATTTCATTTTCTTCTCCTTCTTTCCTAGAGCTTCTACCTCCATTACAATAAAATTTTCTCCATCCAAACCTAAGTTCTCCACCAAAAATTAAATTAAAATATAGAGATGGATAGGTCTAGACTAGAGAGGCATATCAAAAACTGCTAAGAAGAGAGATCTACTCAGGTTCAGCATTTCTATTCAAATTTGACATTTCATAGGCAGTGATATAATCTTATTTACAAAATTTAAACTTCCTAATATCAAAATAATTCTAAAAAGTTAATTATATTAGGGATTTTACAACATCAAATTAAAAACATGAATTTAAATGGTTTGGAATTAGATTGTTACATTTCTTGTGAAACCACTTGCAGATTTATGCAAATGACTTCTATTTTAATAAATCTGAATTCTATGATTCAATTGGAATGATTGGTTGATATTTTTTGTTATTGTGGATGATTTTAATGCTTAGTCTGTTGTGTTTGAATGTGTGGAAACACCTACGAATGACGACTTAGAATTAGGATTTTGCGAAAAAGTCCATAAACCAAAGCTACTCAGAATCACACCAAATTTGGAGGAAAGGTCTCCTAAGGTTGTATGGAAAGTTTGGATTCATTTAGAGTTCATACAGCGAAGTTATGACAAAAGTGTTTAGGTCAACCATAAATTAAAAGGGCACAGAATTGGATGAGATTTTTATAGAAGCTAGAGGATATCCGGAGGAGGCTACGTCTCAAATTTCATGTCAATTGGGTTAAAGATGAAGGAAATGGTTTGGGTCAACATAGAGTTTCAGGGATCGGGTCGTGTGGGGCTACGGCTCGGTATGGAGCATCTGCAGCAAATCAGGTCGGTGTGTTTAACTTTCTGGATTAGGTAGGTACGAGGTTGGTGGCACGGATTGGTTGGAGGTTAAAAAGGGATTTTGAATCGGGTCAGTAGACTTTGGGTTAGCCAAGTACGCTTGGGCGAGCAAGATCGATGTAACTACACTGATCTGAATCGGATCAGTACGGTATCGATCCTAACCATAGGGATCTATACCAATCTGGATAGGGAAAGTTGGCATGTGACCCTACGCAATCGACACATTACTTCGACGCGGCTATTCTGATGATGGTGGTCATTCAAGGAAGGTTTACTTTGCAGCGACCTCGACATGAAGACTTTGTACTTTCATAGTTAATGGGATCGTTCAACTTGAACAGTACGACTCCAACGATGACCATTTCGACTCCTAAGACTATAAATTAAAATGGGGAAACTTTCAGGAGAGGTTTAGGGAATAAAGTTAGATGACAGATGTGGTTGTCTTGGTAGATCCCAACTAGAAGATTTCTATTGAAGTAATAAGGCAATCCCAAAATAGCTCTGTAGTGGAGATGCGTATGCGAAAAGGATCATTAGTACGTAGATTCGGGCGGGAACTTTGAGCGCTGAAGCTTGAGCTACTATCGATCTTCAACCTGACGTAGGTTGTAAGCCAGTTAGGAGGCTTCCCATGGGATATTCAATCAGACTACAGGTTGTTTATCCAATGGGAGGGAACTCGTTAATACTTCTTGTGCTCATTCTCAACCAAATAGAGGTTGTCAGTCATATGTTGACTTTTTCAGCTCAGATAGGGTACAATTATCTTGGAGCCAATCAATGTTATACCCAATGCATTAAGTGAGAGAATGTGAGGATGGATAATGTTTGTTATGTTTTTTAGTCATTTGTCATCCTCAAGGATGTCATTAAATGTAAGTAGCATTGACATAGATATCGATAATGTAAATGCAGACACTTAGACAACCTCGTGCTCAGATGCAAAATACACCCATTTTCTGATTTTATTAGAGTAGCATAATCTTCTATGTATCAACTCTTTGGATGCAGGGACATATCAGGTATGGTTTGCCGTATTGTGTATTCCATTTATTTTTGGTATTTGAGATTTTATTGCTCACACCGGACTTTGTCTGACATATAATTTTATACTTTTCTTCTTATTACTCAGGGTGCCCTAACAAGAGCAAACTAAAGGCGGGTTATGAGTGAGAATGAGTAGCTGATCGAAAGACGAGCAAAAATCTGTCCACATATTATTATATGTAATCTATCTTACTTCTATATTCACTACTGTAGGGCTCAGTAGTATCTTTATCGTTTTACTTATAGACAGTTCTATTGGAGTTATTTACTTCATGTAACTTTATGACTTCGTGTAACTTTATGACTTCGTGGTTTGATGTTTGGATCTACTGATCTGATTTCTAGGATTCATTTTAGCTATTTACTGTCTCGCCTATTTGATATCAGTATGTTTTACTATTATATTTTACAGTATGCGATGTGAGATATAGAATGGGTTCTAAGTAGTTTCGAGTTATTTCCTTCTTAAATGGTTACCTTACGTTGTTCATACACTACAACAACGGATTTACCAGGTATTATGTGCCTTAAGTGTATGTGGTCGTTTCATTTTGTATCAAATCTAAGGTTGCATTGTTGAACCTGGAGGATGAATCGAGAGTGTGTGCATGTATATATATATATATATATATATATATGCCATAAACGGCCTAATGCAACAGAAAAAAATTGTTGGTACAAGCCTAAAAAATGTTGGCATAGGTCTTTCACAACATTTTTAGGGTGATGCAATTTTCACTGTTGCTGCAGACCTCTAAGGCAAAATTTTGACTATCTATGACAACATACGAATTATTGTTGTAGTAGAACTATATTTGGGTCTATAGCAACATCCATAGTTGTCTGTAGCAACATTCCAAAATTTTGCTAGTGATATTAAATTTCTGAATTTGTTTGGGTGCGCATCTTTGCAGGGCCCATAGTGTGCGACCTACATTTGAAGCTACTTACATAATACCGCATATAATAGTACTACAACTAATTGCATAATATAACACACACCATTTTCATAAAACACCATTCATAGATTCTTTCAGAACATAAAACAATACACATCACAATTCATAGTCAACAACTCCAAAAGGACGAACCATGAAAAAAAAATATGAAGAAAAATTGTCCATACATGCTATTTCACTTGGATTGTACTTCACTGCACTACATTGCCATAAGTACACACAAAACAATTCCAACCATGATCCCGGACATAACTAAAGCTCTTGCAAAGAAATTTTCTCCTTTCTTGTGCTTTCCACATTTAAAGTGCATTAAGGCCAACTCTACCTTCATATCTGCGATAAATTCATCGGCTTTGCCCTCTTTTGCTTTTGCTTTAGCGGCTTGTCTTCAATTGTCTTCCTTTCCATGAGTAATTGCAATATAGTATTTTCTTTTTTCATCAATTTAACAGTAGTATCTTCCAATTCAGCATTGTTATTAATTTCGTACACTTCGTCATGCCATATAAAATACCCACAATCGCCATTCTGCACATATGTTGAATTCTCGACTAAAACATCACTGAAAAATATGGTAATCAACAAAGCAACCAACAATACCTAATTTATACATACATTCCACATGGAGCAACTAAAAAACTTCTTCCCTGCATTCGACCCTGCCTTCACAGTCCTCGTCTTTGCTAGGATTTTGTGGTGGCAATGCTTACTTCCCGCCGCTGTTGATGAAGTTTAAGTAGAAATTGGTTGAGTGGTCATTGAACTCGAAGATCAACTACATATATATATACACACATACATGTGAATATGAATGTATGCATGTATATTGTGTGTATGAATCAATTTTTTAACAACAATACATGTTCAAGAAGATGGACAGATCCACTATACAAGCACTCGAACAAGAGACAAAGCAACTGACAAATATTAATCAAGGAAATTCGAAATATATTCAAAATCCAAGAACAAACAACATACATCCGAATATATTCACCACAATCATCATAATATCCACGAACTAATAACATATATCTAAGAACAAGATTCAGATTATACTGAATACAGTTCAGTTTAATTTTTATCATACTGAATACAGTTCAGTTTATGAACAAGAGACAGGTCATTCTGAATACATATGGCAACGTGAATGAATACAATGTGGTAGCAAAAGGGTTGAATATAGTGCAGTGAAGTACTACAAAAAAATCTCAAAGGGTTGAATATACTGTATATATTGCCATAAGTAGACACAAAACAATCCCAAAGGGTTGAATAAATATGGCAATTTTTATCATACTTCATTGCATTACAACTCCATATAGAAATGTATTCAAATAATCCGTATACATTCAAAATATATGGAGATTCGTAGTCATGGCAGTAAAAGGATTTATGTTTAGCAGAAAATCATTCGCATTTTAAGGGATAAAAACCCTATATAATCACCAAATTATCATCCTAATAACATCAAGTTTCGAGTTAAACTCCAAAGGAAATTAAAACATAAAAATCATACCCGAGAACGAGATCAAACTGTGAATCAAATTCAAGAACTTCAACTCGATTGAATCAAAGGAACTCTGCAAAATGGAGATCTAAGTGCTTTAGAGATGGAGCGGATGCGTGAAATTTCAGGAATCAAAGAAAACCGTAAAACCCTAAGCAAACTGCCACCATTATTTTTCCAGAGAAATAGAGAAGGGTTAGTGATTTGGAGGGAGAACGAAATGAAAATGAAGCGCATAAGTGAAAATGTTAGTGAGAAATAGGGTAATCGTAGTGGATAGGGTTGGATGGCTGAGATAGTGTTTTAATTGCAGATCGCCATGTAGGACATGGAAAGGTCTGCTATAGCAACACTGTACAGAATGTTGCATCAAGTTACACTTGTTTATCTAGAGCAACTCATTTTTACAGATAAGGTAACACGAAAAATAGAACATTGCAATAGGACCAAAATAGTATAGCTATCGTCACATTTTGGCTGGCAACAACTTGCAAATTCGTTGCAGTGGGTCGTTTATGGTGTATACATGAGTGCGTACTTGTGAAAATATTTTGGTTTTACAAACTATATTATAATATATAGTGGTATAATTTGCACTGCACAAGCACTAGTTAGGTACGGCCTCTTGTAGAGAGGCTAATCATCTTATTCCTAGTTAAAGGATGAGTTGCCGGACAAAAGGTGCTGCAAGGAATCAGAATCTGATGTTTGAGGAAGGAAGTAGTCCAGGAACTTCTAATCCCAACTAGTGAACCTTGTTCAATACCTTCATGAGGAGTATGCTGCAGAGTGCTCAAGTAGCTGCCCCAAATGTTACCGCTGGAAACGGTGCTCGACCACAGTTGCCTAGAGATGATTTACCTAGCTAAATAAGGACTATCCTAGCTTGGGTGACAAAATTTTTGTGGGAACCAAGTCAGTGGTAGAGGTCTAGGATTGGCTCGACATTTGTCAGCGAATCTTTGCTGATCTCAATCTAAAGGATGTTATGAAGAGGAAGTTGGACTAATGTCAAATTCAAGGGTGAGCAATGAATTAGTGGAATGCATTGAAGGTTACTACACTAAAGGATGAGCTCAATTGGATTCAGTTCAAGACTCATTTTGAAGAGAAGTTTATTCCAACAGCCCATAAGTTGCCTTTTTATAGGAAGTTTCCAAAGTTGAGGCAGGGAGACATGACTGCCTCCAAATATGTGCTTGAGTTCGATATTTTGACTAAATACGGGGCGTCTCTCATCAACACAGTATAGAAGAAGAATGAAAATTTTATTCTTTTCTTGGATAATCATTTAGGAGAGAATCTCTTGAATCATGTTAAGGAGATCTTTGAGTCGGTGGTTGGGAAGGCGCTTGGGCATGAGATGAGCTATCCCAAGTCAAAGGTCATAATGGATATTGCAACTAAGGAAGAGCCAAAACTGCAGACGAGCAAGGGAGGTAAGAAGAAATGGAACAACAAGAGGAAGCCGCCTCAGAATATGGGAGGACAGAAGAAGGCCAATCCCGTAGTAACTTGCATTAAATGCGGAGAGAAACGCCATTATAGGATTCAATGTATTGGTGGCGAGCGGAAATGTTATCTCTATCACAAGACCAGGCATCTTAAGAAGAATTGCCTAGAAGGGGCCAAGAAGGTTGTGAAAGCACATGCTATCAATGATGTTCCTAGTTCGTCGAATGCCCCTTCGGCAAAGGAAATAGGAAAAGACATAGATATTCAAGGCATGTTTTACATTTTTAATGTTCCTATTCGCGTTTTGTCTGATACTAGAGTGTAACAACACAAAATTTTAGCAATAGTTAATTTAGTTGTTTAATTAGGCTCCAAAAATGGATTTTTTGCAAATTATGGAATTTGACCATGAAATTGCACCGTTGCGTTCGTGACGGAAGTCAACTTTCATGTTTGGAATTTCGTGAACGGAGTCCGTATGAAAAGTAACAGATGAAAGACGAAAACGAATGGAAAATAAATCAATAGAATAATATAATAAATATATACCATTTATAACCCGCCTTTACTGGGCGAAAACGACCAGGGTGGTCAACCCTCTGGGCGTGAATTTGCCCAGTGGCATATAGGGTTGGTGCGTTTATTTTTATTATATAAAACTTTATAAAAGACGGATTTTAATTAAAACTAATCTAATGGTTTGGGGCTATACTAATCCCTATAAATAAAGGGTTAGACCCTATCTTTTTGCACGCAATTCTGAAGGCAGCAGTGAAGCTTTGTCATTTCCCTCTATTTCAAAACCAATTCTAAATCAAATCTAAATATATGTATATATAATCAAAACAAACATAGATTGAAGAAGATTAAAATCAAATTTATGTGCAAAGGTGATGGTGCTGCGAATAGGATTTCTTCCATTCAGATCTCTTCCCACTTTCCTATTTTCTTGAAGATCTACAAATTTGAAAGAGTCCCCTTTTTAGAATAATTCTAGATCTTTAAGATTTTTGGAATTGTAGACCTAAAGGTTTATTCAAATTCGGATTTAGATCTCTTTCAGGTGGATGGGAAATTTATATATATCATTTGTAATTACCTAATTAGTTCGTTTGAAATAAATCTAAAATGTATGCCTTAAAATTTATCAAATTTGTTTATTGTTTTTGTCAAGTCTGAAATAATAGGTAGTGGTTTGAATATCAGAATTTGTAGGCTTGTGTAGTTTAATATATTATTGCCTGCAATTATATTTAATTGTTACGGTTATTGTATACACTATAGATCTGGAAATCAGTCCCAAAACCATTATCGAAATTGTAGTGCTATTCCGTATACTTAGTTTTGGTGTTGATTTGAGGTTTATGTAAATTTAGATTAAAATATTATACCTTTTTATATTTGGTGTTGTTGAGGTTTTATTTGGTTATTGTAGAAATGCCTTTTTTATTGTTTTTAATAAAAAAATACATTGTTTCAAACCAACAAGATATATGTATAAAACAATTAGGAACGAATGTGTAAATTTACGTATATTTGTATGTAGTTTTTACAACAACCATTCCAAAAACATACGTTTCTTATTTATTGTGGTTTGAAATACGTTCATATTCTTTTTTTAATTATTTTGGGCAATTTTAAAATAACTACAGTTATTAACCTTTTTATAAGATTTTGAATCTTAAACAATATTAAGCATAAAAAGGTTAGTTTTGGTCGTTAGTTTAGACCAAAACATAAATGGTTAATAATAATAAATAAAGTAAAGTAACAACGTTAAATGCGCTTATATATATCCGTCTGAATCTATGTAAATAACACAAATATATTATCATAATAAATGTTTGTTATTGTCGTATGTTTGAACAGTTTCTGTTTCTATGGAAATGTAAACGGAAATATAATCCATAATAAACTGAAATAGGTATTATAACCATTATAGCAATAAATGAATTTGATTTTCTATAAATTAGGTCATAAATATAATAAGGAATGTTGTAACCATCTTTGATTAGGGAAATGAATTAAATAGGATAAACATGCTAAATGGTTACAATTTGAACTGTGTTAGGAATTGTAACTCCAATTAGGGAATCTAATAAATAATAAACATATATGTATGAAAACATAAACAATAAATTAGGAGAATTGAAAATATAGTAATAAATGGAGTTACAATACATAGAATAAAACTTAATGGGACTGGTATAAACAGGGAAATAAATGCCTTAGAAAAATATGACCGTTAGTGCCATAAATGGCATTTAATAGGCTAATTGATGCCTTAGGAAATATGATCGTTATGGTCATCAATGGCAGATAACCAAATTAGTAGTAGTAAAAGGAATATAAAAGGGGAAATTAATGGGGATTTATTAGCGTAGTAAATGCTAAGTCTAGTAAGTAAACCTATAGATAAATATCCTAAGATAGGAAGTTATAAGTTCCTAGTAAATCTAGAATTAGTATAATTTGAAATAAGAATTGGACTTAGTAGGTTAATGATGCGAGGTGAGTTGCCTTATTGATAGAAGTCTGCACTTTCCTATGATCGAATATATGTTCAACTAGTGTGAGATATCGTTAACCATAAGAACCCATGACGACAGTAAATTGCATAATGATAGTTGATTGCGTAATGAGGGTTACTTCCCAAAACAAGGTTTATCTTAAGAGTGAGGTTCCCGCCTCATGTCCAAAAAGGGAAAACCTTGGAAAAGAAATAATTCATAGGGTAGCCTGTTTCGGGGTAAAGGTCTTAAAGTAGTTAAATCCACCCTTTAAGGGATATTAAGTGATCGCGTAGCTCACCTCTCTATTTAATGACTATTGGGCATGAACTTGGTGATTTCCACATTAGTCCGCTTCCTCGAGGTAGTAAGTGATTGGGTTGCAGGTCTGCCTTGGGAATAAGTATTGAATGACCACTCTGGAGGTACAAAAGGTTTGCCTATCCCGCGGGAAGTATTGAGTGACTAAGGGAATTATCCAATAAGGCCAACTAGATAGTAATGAGGAGTTACACTGGGGGAAGTTCATAAATGGCAAAATGTCGTCTACCTATCCTATAGGTAATAGGCGACTTCTTACTATCTCTTGTCTTATGCAGGGCATGGTTATATGCGTGAATGACGGAAGCCTTGGATTAGTAGGACTTAGTAGCTAGTGTCCTCTAATTTATATTATGGTAGAATAAACCGCTTATAAGGTATTAAGTGACCAAAAAGGTCTGCCTTGGGTATTATGTAATCATAAGTATCTGCACTTACCTTACATAGGTAGCGAGTTCTTATGTGGTTATATATGAAATAACTACCCCCCTTGTGGGATAGTTTGAAGTAAGTTGCCCACCTCTTGATTAGTTAATGGTGGTTTAAAGGTTTCATACTTATGCATAAACATTCTATCTCAGTATTGCGATATCACTAGGTGCGAGTATCGCCTTAGGTTTAGTGGTTAGTCGTCGTAAGTTCTTAATGGGTTAGGTTAGAGTTACTAGCCCTTTTAGACATATGTTTTGGTTTTTACCAAATGGAGTACATTTGCGTGTTGTAGACAGTGTTGTACATTTTCTACACACTAGGACTTGTTGTTCTGACCCCCTTCTCATAAGAACTCTTAGGTTTATCTTGAGGAAGGCAGGTCTTAGCAGGTGTTCAATCTTGGTTTTTGATTCTCATTCTCTCATGCTCGATATCTGTAACAACCCGATATTTTGGAAATTAATTATTAGAATTTCAAAAAATAGGAATTTCTGCAAACGATGGAATTTGACCACGAAACTTTAACCGATGCATTCGTCTCGGAATTCTGGTCAACTTTCATGTGGGCAGCAGCAAAGCTCTGCCATTTTCCTCCTTCTCCAAACCTAATTCTTAATCAAAAATATATTCTTATACAACAAATCAAATCCAAATCATATAGGATTGAAAGGATTATCAGATCCAGTGGAAAAGATTGCAAATTAGCGCTCAATAATAGATTGTTCCCTCTCTTCCTATTTTCTTGCATCTCTACAGATCTGGAATTTTCCCCTTTTCAGATAAATTGTAGATTTATAAGAATTTGGGGATTGTAGACCTAAAGGGTTCAAAACTTTGATTTGGATGCTTGCAGGTAATTGGGAAATTTACGAATACAGTTATAATAACTTATTTATTTCATTTGAATTAGATCTAAAAATTTATGCCTATTTCTATCAGATCTATTCATTAAATTGTTATAGTTAGATTGACACCTATCAGATCTGATTGTAAACATTGTTAAAAATCATGAATTGTAAATTATGGTTATGCATAATATTAATTGTTGGATTCTTAAACTTGTTTATACATATTCCTACAGTTATGTATTGCAGTTGTTGTAAAGCACTGTAGATCTGGAAATCAGTCCCATGAAAACACCGATTAGATGTAGTTACATTCCAGAACTCTGGTTCAGTGTTGAATGATAAATCATGTGTATTTGGAGAAAAAGATATGATTAGTAAATTAGGTGACTGTAATTTTAAAAGAAATATACCTATTTGTATTCAATGGTGTTGGGTTTTGGCTTAATTATTATAAATATGTCATTTTCCTCTTTTTGAATAAAAAGGCATTATTTTGAAATCACGAGAGATACGATAAAAAGATTTAAAAATGGAAAAGTGGTGCAAATGTTCGTATAAATATACATATTTTTGCGTAATTTGCATCAACTATTTGACAATTCCACTAACTAGGCATAATTTACAGTAACCATAGCGAACGGTTTTTTTTGTAAGACTTAGAACCTTTTGACAAGATTGAATGTAAAAAGGAATGTTTGGTTGTTAATTAAACCAAATCGTTAAGTTTAAAAGAACAGTAATAATAATAAAAATAACAGTTATGTTGACCGCACGAGAACATAAAACATAAATATATACATATTATCTGTCCAAATCAGCGTAAAACGGTAAACTATACATTGTATTGAATGTTTGAATCTTTGGATGATGCTCAATTATGGAATTATATATGTAAATGTAATCCATATTAAATTAATATATTTGGGGTGACCATTTATGGGAATCAATATAATAATTGCTATAAATAGGACCACAAATCAATAAATAACAATTGTAACCAATGTTGATTGGGGAAAGTAAATATAATAGGATAATGGTTACAATTCCTAAATTAATTAGGATTATTGTTATACACCCCAATGAGGAAATTTTAATTATAACCGCATTTAGAAACGAGGTTAAGTTCAACTTGTGGTAGAAGTCTGCCCGGAACTGAACGGCAAATCCAGCATCCACAGGTAGTCAACTTAATGTGAGGGGTCTAATGCATAAATATAAATGTACTAAGGCATGAAGTTAAGTTCATCTTGTGGTAGAAGTCTGCCCAAAACTGACCGACAAATCCAACATCCACAGGTAGTCAACTTAATGTGAGAGGTCTGGCACATAAATATATATATATATATGTATGTATGTATGTACGTATGTATGTACGTATGTATGTATGTATGTATGTATGTATGTATGTATGTATGTGTATAACAGTCAACCAATAAATAAATGAATGAATAGGAATAGTAATTGTCTTTTAGGGTACAACAAATAGATACCTTGGGACTGATAAATGGTTGCCTTAGGAAAATATGACTGTTATGGTCATAAAGGGCAATAAACACAGAAATAAAAGAAAATGGGCGTCATAAGGGGATTAACGGATATTGATGTTTCTTAAATACTAAGTCCAATTACGGAAGTAATCAAATAAATATCCTAGGTAAAAGAGGATATAACCTTCGTCGTTTATATTAATGAATATATACCTTATAATTAAAAATAGAGTTGGACTTAGTAGGTTAATAATATGGAAATATTATTAACCATAAGAACCGAAACGATAATAAATCGTGTGGAAAGAAACTATACAGAAAGGGAGTAATAACATAGCCCACTTTATCTCAATAAGGAAAGGTATTAAGGGATAATGGGTATAAACCTAATAACCTTCCCGTGTAGTCCGGTTCGTGGGTCTTAAGCGACTGGGGTTAGAAAGTCCACCTGGGGATAGGTCTTTTAGTATAGTGTTCTTAAATGGCATGTATGTGTATTTCCTACCCAAACCTAAAAACTAAAAACGTCAGATATGGCTACCTACCCTACGAGAAGTAATAAGAGACTAAAGAGGTTATCCAATAAGGTCGGCTAGAAGGTATAACAAGCACAAAAATACCATCTCTTACCTTATGAGGGAAAGAGTATATGCGTGAATGACGGAAGCCTTAACTAGTAAGGCCACTAGCTAGTTCTCTCTAGTTTATAAAAATGTGGAACAAGTTATCGTGAGGTATTCAATAAGTCTGTCGATTAACAAGTCCGCTTAGGGTCTTAAATGATTGGGAGAGTCCACCCTATCTATCATTGATAGTGAAGCGGAAGACAATAAAGGGTAAGAGGATGGAAAGATATATGTATGTATAAAAACTCCACAATTAGGGGTTTCACTTCTCGATCTAATAATCAATTAAATTATAATTTAAAGGCTTCTTAAATATATGCGTAAACATTCTATCTCGGTATTATATCTTGGAATATAACCTTAGGAAGAATAATAGGGTCGTGCGTAAACATCTACAAGGTTAGGCTAGAATCACTAACCTTGATAAGCATACATCTTTGGTTGAACCAAACAGGAAACATCTATGTATCATAATCTGTGTTGTACATTTCCTGTTCACCAGAATTTTGTTGATCTGACCCCACTCCTCATTACAACCACCTAGGTTTTCTAGAGAAGGTCGGGTTCTCATAGGTGTTTAAGTTTGGCTTTCGGCTCTCGTTCTCTATCATGCTCGGTATTGGCAAAGTGACTTACTTTAAAAAGGTAGTTACTTGAGTTAATACTAGTTTATCATATTTTGTTTCTGTTGTGAGTTACCTTATTGTACTCTAATTATGCTCATGCTTTTTTATCTACAAGTACCAGATTTACACGCTCCATGCTTAGATGTGTTTTAGTTTCGATTTTTGTCAAAATTTGGGCGTAGAAAAGTGTGGGGTGTTACAATATCAGTGTGGTGATGTGCCTTTAGGTAATTGTCTTAGTCGGTTTTGTTACCTTATTTTGTTTCCACTGTGAGTTGGTTTTATTTACTCTGATTACCCTCATGCTCTTTAATTGCAGGTACCAAATTCAAACTCCCCGTGCTTGGATGAGTTTTTAGTTTCAATTTGTAACACCCCGTATTTTTAGTGTAAGATAGTGAAATAAGAATAACTTATTTAAATATTCAGAATTTAGTAAAATGGACTGCGCCATTGCGTTCATCTCGAAATTCTGATCAACATCGACACCTGATTTGCGTAAATCGGGCACAGTACGAAGAAGTTACGAGCGTTATAAGTTTGTATACATATAAAGAGCTTATATATATATATATATATATTAAATAAATATATCCAGAAAATTTGAAAATCAGCTCAAAAATCAAAATGGCGGGCGGGAAAGTTCGGAGGGAAAAAGGACCGTTGGGGGTCGACCCACCAACAGGGGTTTCGACCTAGGGGTCTACCTACCCAAGGATCCAGAAAGTTCTTCCAGCGTGTTCGGTTCTGATATCTTAACTATTGATCTAAGGGTCCTGGTTCCTCCGCTACTGCTACAAGTAAGACCCTATACCTAACCCTAAACATCATAATTCGGCGGCTACGCTCGAGCTCTACCATGACACTCTCTCTCTTCTCAAATCTATTCTGAAATTAAAATACTAGCCTAGGAAAATTATGAATTCAGATCTAGAAGAGAGAATAAACATCAATAAGAATATTATTGAATCATGAAAGCAAGGTAAACTTCTTGATCCAATCTATTCAATTCTTCCTATTTCTTTCCCTTCTCTTTTAATAAAAATAGTCGATCCATATTATTAGGTTTCAAATCAAATTAAAAGGAAAAGGGGAAACCATGGATGATAGATCGGATCCAAGATTTAGGGAAAGCATGAAAGGTGAGTGGGTTTAAAATATACTTTTTGAATAATAGTACCACTATCGTTTAGCATTCCCCTTTTAATAAATTGTGAAATTGCCAGTTTAATTATAAATTGTTGTTATAACAAGTTGAGACGTTAATATGAATAGATTAGGAAATTCATATGTTGAATCTATTAAATTAGGGGAATGATTAGCATGATATAACATCAAATTGTTAATATGAATAATTCACATATTGAACAAGTTGAAATGTTGGAATGTTTACATGTTATAATATTAAGTTGAACATGTAGGAAGAAAAATCATATATTGGATTTGTTGGAGTGCTAAAAAGTTTATATGTAAATTTGTCCCAATTATATATAGGGAATAATTGAAGTAAGTATATTACTATATGGATTCATGTTAACATAGAATCAAATAGATATGGGTTTGGGGCATCAACCAAATTATGTTAAAAGATATTAAATTGGATCCTAAGTACAGAAATGATTTGGGCGCAAATGGGATCATATGTAAAATATGAATTGGCATAATTCGAATAATATGAATTTAGACATATAACCCATCATGAATATAATTGGGTAAATGGGCATTAACACCTATAAAGGCATAGGTTTAAATAATTGATTAATAATGAATGCATAGGATTACAATTAGAAATTGTAATTGCACTTATGACACGAGGTTAGGTTGCATTAGTGGTGGAATTCTGCCCGGACCCGACTTGCATATCCAGCAGCCACTAATGTTGAACCTAATGTGAGAGGTCTAAGTGTGCAAATACGAGACGGGGTATGACATGAGGTTAGGCCCAACTTGTGGAAGAAGTCTGCCCGAATCCGACCGGCATATCCAACATCCACAAATTGTAGGCCTAATGTGGGAGGTCTAGCCCATTACAAACCATAAATGGACATGGTAATGAATTGGAGTACTTAACCTAATCTAATCCATAGGGATTATATGAATATAAACTAAAGTTAGGGTTAAGTAAAATTGGTTGGACAATGGGTGGGCTAAGAAAATCTGAGGGTGTGGGTAATATTTACATATAGGCCAGCAAACTTAGCCCGATAAGGTTATGTAATTAAAGATACCTAGTGGTATACATAATAGGTAGAAATAATAAATTTATGTAATTAAAGACGCCTTTAGGGTAAGCATAACTTATAGAAATGATAATCACCTATTATAAATAAGTAACATTAATGAAAATGTTGTATAATAGGTAAACTTGTCCTAGGGACAAGTGGGGATTATAACTTAGGTTATAATAAGTTAGTAAGAGAATGGGATAACTAGTGAATTGAGTTAAGGGACACTTAATTAAGTAGTCATTAAAGGGGAAAACCTGAATCCAGTTAAGAAAAGGGGGAAAATATATTGTACTTAATTATAAATTAAGTAATCTGTAAGCTTGGAAGTCTGAAACCCGTTGATAAGAATGTTTAGGTTTGTCCTAGGGACAAGGGGAAATTATAACATAGGTTATAATAAACGGGTAGAGAAACTTATTAATGGGCCTTAATTAGTGGAACTAAGTTAATAATTAAACAACAATAAGTTGTATTGACGATGTAAATTGGAATTATGATTAAATGAGAAGAGACGAGGAAAACTTGTGAAATAAAATAAGTTATATTTAATCATAAATAGTAAGGGACATGTTAATTAGAAAACATGTGAATTGGGATATACTTAATTACATATTAAGTAAAACATGTTATTTTAATGATGAAACCAAACAAGAATATAAGGGGATTGTGGATCACAGACCTTGGACCACAATCTAGAGAATAACATGTTGTGGGCTTATTAATGAACTTAAATGGGTTAAGCTATATGACTGAAATTAATAAGCACGAGAAACTTGATAATTTGAATAAGAATTCAATATGAATTGGAATATCCAAGTTAACTGGAAACTTGATGAGGTGAGGCAAGCTCATAAAAGAATGTTTAGACATAGGGTCTAACAACATACTAAAGTAAGGCGCTTAGACCAGTCTGTGTGGTTGAGGGTGAATAACCCAAAGGGGTGGATCATCGAGGTGTTATAAGGCACATGGGGGAGCGCACATTCATCTGATTGTTCTGACGGCTCCGAAGGACTGGAAGGGGAAGCACGTGGCTTCCTGAGGTAAGTAAGGTACTCCTCTGTGTGGCGGCATATGTCTTAGGCTGTATCCGCAGAGGTTGGGTCTGCGCGTAACTACTAGGTGGGTGGGCCTTGACTGCAAATGTATTTATGCAGTCAGAATGCTGTGACGAGTGGCACTAGGGTGGTTCGGCGGTTGCCTCACGAGGAGGCAGAGGGTCAAGGCCAACATGGATAGTAAACCGTCGGATACCCGTCATCGGCAGCCAGTGGGATGCGGAAAGACTAGAGCTAAACCCAAGATACCATTTCACCCTTCACTATCGGGGTAAGGGTTTGAGGGGAGACGCCATATGGATGTTTAGATTGTTTGCGTAGGGGCGGTCGCTTAGCTCTTGTAGTCTTTACTAGTTGAGGGAGGGGTCGAGGTGGGGCCATAGCCACCATGAAAACAGACCCTAGGTATATCTGTAGAGGCTCTTTAAATACGGGCCTGTACAGATATGGAAAAGCTCCCGACCGAGTTCCGTGTTTCTTGTATCGCCCTGCCATGGAACTCGGTGCACATTAGAGAACGTGTGATTGAGGCATCGAGCTGCAAATGAAGATACGTATAGTGGACAGTCTAGATACATGCATATCGGTTTTGGGTGGTGTATCGTACACTTGAGGACATTACTCCGTTATGGATTCTGATTGGAACAAAGGTGGCAGTCCGTACGTTTGCATAGCATAGTAATGATAGATATATGCGGAATATTGTTGTCCGTACATCACTATGACATAGGATGAGGGACAGCGTATATTGCGATAGTGTTACGGTGGAGACCGTGCGCATGGGGTTCCATGGGGTGTACCTCGATATTGGGGGTAGCTATATATATACTGTATTAGGCTAATTCACTGGGAAGTAAATGGGTACGACGTGTGTGTAAGCCTTGAGTGATGTTAACCCAAGTAACCTAATAAATAAAATAATATGATTGAACGGTATATGTAGGATTATCCAAAGTGTATAGTTTAAATCCACCAGAACTTGTGTTCTGACCCCCTCCTCATAACATACTCGCAGGTTAGACTTGTGGCCGGGACATGAGACATATTAGCTTTGGATACTGGTTAGGCAGTATTATTAATACGGTAAGGTTATACTTTGATTTATATTACATTTTATCTATTCCGCTGTTAGATATTTTCTGAGCTCTGACATATTTTATGTCTCTGTCTTTTCTGCAGGATACCATAGCAAACCAATCCGAGTTTTAATAGATTGGAATTTAAAAAAAAATGGTCTATTGAAATTGGGGTTGTCACACAATTTTTGTTGAAAATCGGGCTCAGAAAAAGTGTAGGGTTTTACATTGAGTTTCCTATTCCTTTATATCCAGAGACTTGGTAGATAGAAAAGGCTTGTAACTCGAATTCATTGACAAACCTTTAGTATTAACAAACTCTGTTGGCGGCCCCGCCAATCCCAGCATGGTTTTATCATAATCTTGTCTTATCGAGTCATGAATGCTCTTTTGTTTGTGATTGCTTTGTTTTGAGTTTTGTGGGTTTTCGTATCATACTTGGGATGGGCTGGTGGGTTAAGCACGGAGTAGTAGTGGATTATGAGAGGATGTCAGTGATGATAGGGACAGAGAACGAGTAGAGAGTATTAATCGGTTGTTTACCAGTTGAGGAGGTAATGACCAGTTATCTATAGTCGATCGAGGTTCCAAACGATGAGTTCTCGATAGTATCTATCGCCAAGGAGTATCTGGAGGTATTCGAAGAAGTGACCAGACTCTTACCTCATAGAGTTAATGGCCAGACATACTACATATCCTATGCATTGAGTGAGAGAATATGAGAATGGATGATATTTGCTATGCTTATTTAGTCATTTATCACCGTCAATGATGTCATTAGATGTAAGTAGCATTGACACAGGTATCAATAGTGTAGATGCAGACATTTAGAACCCTAGTGCTCAGATGTAGAGTACACCCATATTTCTGATTCTATTAGACTAGTATATTCTTCTATGTGCTAACTCTTTGGATGCATCATAAATAGTTTACCATATCGTGTGTTCCATTTATTTTATGTACTTGAGATTTTATCGCTCACACCAGACTTTTTCTGGCCTAGAGTTTTACGCTTTGATCCTTATTACTATGGGTACTCTCACATGAGCAGACTAGTGGCAGGTTAGGAGTGAGCACGAGCATTTGATCGGGAGACAAGCAGGAGGCTATCCACATATTATTTATATGTACCCTTTCTCATTTCATTGTTCATTACCATGGGGCTCATTAGTATCTTTATCATTTCCATAGAGACAATTTCTATTGGAGTTATTTACTTTGTACAACTCTGTGAGATTGTGGTTTGCTATTTGGATATGTTGCTCTAATTTCTGTGATTCATTTCAGTTATTTATTGTCTCTCCTATGTTTATATCAGTATATTTTGTTGTTATATTTTATTCTATGCGATGTGAGATATACGATAGGTTCTAAGTAGTTTTTAGTTATTTCACTCATAAATGGTCACCTTACATTATTTGGACATTACAACAACACATTTAAACAAGGTATTTAGTGCTGGAAGTGCAGGGTACTCCTTTATAACCATTGAAGTGCAGGAATTTCGGGGCTGGTTCCAAGGTAGCTTGATACTAGCAAAGTGGAAACCCGTTCCGCAATGCGACATGGTCCGGCTAAAGGTTTATATGTCGGGGTATAAACGATTATTATTCACAGAAGTCTTTTGACTAATCCAAAGTTTTTTGTAACGACCCAGCTTTTTAACCATTAAGTTTGAACATTTAATTTTTGTTTCAATTGTTAATTTGGAAATATAAAAGGATTTATATTTATTAATTAAATGAAGTTTGAATGTAAATTTTTTATATATAATTAATAACGAGCTAGTGATTGTTGGAGAATGGAATGTTGATGATGTTTTGATAAAAACAACCTTGTTTCAATCATTATTGATTAGAAAATATATACAAACACCTTTATCTAGATATATGTATGCAGGAGTTATATGTAGGAAATAAATATTGAAGACTGTATAGTTTAAGAGATTCAAGTTTTCAAAGGAGATTAAAGTTTCATAAGTATCAAGATATCAAGATTTCAAGAGTTCAAGATTATCAAAGTAATGGAGTCTAGTTAGTATGTAAAACTCTGATTAACACTCTCAAATTCTGTTTTCAAATTATTCTTTTAAATTGATTTCAAATTATTTCAAACTCCTTTAAAAATGAATTTAAGTCATCCAAAGATTTTTTTTCTTATGATTTCAAATATATATAAGTTTATAATATAGTTTATATATATATATTATAAAGTTGTATATATGTGTTTATATTTATATATATAGTTTTATATCATATGGTTAGAAAATATTTTATATGTTTTTATACTTTAGAAATTATATTTTAAACAAATAGTTTTGTTTTAAGAATTTCCAGAATGAATATATTAGCTTAAACACTCTAAAAGTGATTTAAAATTAAAATTTCAAATGCATATGTCGACATACAAGAAATGACATGTCGACATAGAACTGCCACAAATTTTAAATTTAAAAAGATGCTTTTCATATTTAAAACGTTCCAGGTATGGTTGTGTCCCTTGGAACACTATATAAAGGGTCTGTCGAATTTTTTCATAATGTATCTTCTCCTTCTTCCTCCTTTATCAAACCACCATTATTCTTCTTAATTTTCTAAGATTATACACTTATACTATGACGATTTCAATACAAATTATATCATTTTTCTACTATTCTCAATCTCTATCGAATACTCTCTGTTTGGAAGTGCTACTCAAGAGTTCTAGGGAAGTTGTAATTGATAAGGAAAGGGTGTGTTCCTTGTAGCCCGTGAATCAAGGAAAAAAAGCAGTGTTAACCTTGTAGCCGTGAAATCAAGGGTGTTGAATCGGTGTTAACCTTGTAGCCATGAAATCAAGGGGGTTGTAATTGGATACTAATATTAATAAAACACTGCGCAATCTAGCGTCGCGTGGGACTAGACGCAGGAGTAATGCGAACAAGTATAAAATATGGTGTGTTCTTTCCTTTTCTACATTTTATTTCTGTTTATATTTGCATCTGTGATTGTTTCTGTTGTGATATTCATTCTATCATTCATATAGTAGTTTGAGTAATTGTTAATTGTTTAAGATTTCTATAAATTCTTTAAAACACTATTCACCTCCCCTTTAGTGTTAGTTTTGTCGTAAGATCTGTGATCCTCATCCTTAACAATTGGTATCAGAGCATAAGTTTTCAAAATTTCTTCATCTGAATTTTTTGAAATATTGAATGGCAGCCAACACTGGAATTGCTAGTAATAATAATTCGTTTGTAGAGGGTCAGTCCACCGTTAGACCACCATTATTTAACGACAGTAATTATTCTTATTAGGCAAGCTAAAAATATATTTACAATATATACAATTGGACACTTGGAATATCACACAAACTGAATATGTTGAACCCACCACTAATTTTTCTCAATGGACTAAAGAACCGAAGGCCTCTGCACAATGTAACTCTAAGGCTATGAATATGTTATTCTGTTCATTACACAGAAATGAATTTAATAGAGTGTCATTTTGTAAATCTGCTCATGATATATGGAAAACCTTGAAAGTTACTCATGAAGGAAAAAATAAAGTTAAACAGACGAAGATATCAAAGTTAACTAATCAGTTTGAGTTATTTACAATGATTCAGAATGAATATGTCTCCTATATGTACTGCAGGTTTAAGGAATTCATGCATTTATTAATGCCTTTGAGAAGAACTTATTCTAAAGAAGATCAAGTCAAAAAAATCCTTAATTCTCTAACTCTGGAATGGGATCAGAAAACACTGGCAATTGAAAAGGCCAAAAATATTAGCGAAACGAAGATTGAGGAGTTAATAGGAAATTTGATGTAGTTCGAAGTACAATTACAAAAAAGAAAGGAGAATAAGTCGACAGAAAAGAAATCTATAGCTTTCAAAGCAACAACGGATGGTTCTCATTAAACAGTGGGGATGATGAAGGATTTGCCTTAATGACAAGAAATTTCAAAAAAAAATTAGATATAAAAGGAGAAATAACTTTTAGAAAAATAATCAGGAAGTTCAGAAAAGAATTACGATAGATGCTATAATTGCAACAAACCGGGTCATATAAAAAGGATGTGTCCATATCCTGATAGATCGAATGTAACGACCCGCATTCTACATATCGAAGGATCGAAGAATATTTATTTCTTTTTCATATGAAGTCTTATAGTCGTGTAACTTTGGGGAATGACTATTGGGGTCATTTCCCATGTTCACAATTTTTGCTGATTTTTATATGACTTTCTGCCCCTAGCTGATCTTGTTTCGGCCATAACTTTTGATTGGTAAGGATTTTTGACCTAAAACCACTTCCATTAGATCCGGATGATGGTTTACCTTTCCGTAGAATGGTCACATTAATCAAACGAACTTACCGTTTGGGAGATATGGCTGAGATAAGGTTTAGAAGGTGAAAAACAGCTTAACCGGGCCTAATTTGGGTGATTAGCAGCTAGACCCATAACCCATTTCGGGATTAGCGTTCTGGAGAGGCTGAAATCAGTTAGGAAACGATCTATTTTCATTTTCTCAGCTGCCTAAAACATTTCTCTAGCCCTAGCCATGGCCTCCACCTTCTAAAATCACCCCAAATCACCTTCTAATCATTAAGTAAGAAGATCTACATCAAATCAAGGCAAATCAACACCAAATCAGAGTTGGAGCTGCTATGTTCCATAGGAAGACGCCCCAAATTAGAGATAGTTTTAGATATAAGTTTTATTTGTGGCTAAGGTGAGTGATTTGCATTATTTTTCACTAATTACGGTTAATTAGTGGTGATTAGTGATAATTAGCGAAACTATGGCTCAGAAAAATTTGTAAAATTCTAAAATATTATTTTAGGGCTCTGATAGAAATTTTGGCTAATTTGGATAAGTTTTGCTAATTGTATGCTTAAACATGATTAAGGGGAATTAAGGTGTAACGACCCGCATTTTTCGCATCGAAGGATCGTAGAGTATTATTTCTTTCACATACGAAGTCGTATGGTCATGTAACTTTGGGAGACGACTATTGGGGTCATTTCCCATGTTCATGATTTTCGCCGATTTTTAAATGACCGTTTTAACCCTAGCTGATATTTTTTCGGCCATAACTTTTGATTGGAAAGGAGTTTTGACCTGAAACCACTTCCATTAGATTCGAATGATGGTTTACCTTTACGTAGAGTGGTCATATGTGAAAAACCGACTTACCGTTTGGGAGATATGGCTGAAACAAGTTTTCGGAGGTGAAAAACAGCTTAACCGGTATTAATTGGGTAGTTAACAGCTAGGCCCATTGGGGGATTTCGAGATTAGGGGTATATAGGGGTTGATTAGGGTTAGAAAACATTTCTTTAGACACATTTTTAGCCGCCACTTTCATTCTTGGAACCCAAGTAATGGCCTCCACTTGCTAAAACACCCCAAATCACCTTCCAGTCGCTAATTAAGCCAAATCTACATCAAATCAAAGCGGATTTGCACAAAAATCAAGGTAGAACTGCTGTATAGCCTTGGGAACAGCACCAAATAGAGAATCATTTCAGATTTTGTATTTTATTTGGGCTAAGGTAAGTGATTAGCAATGTTTTTACACTAATTACAGTTAATTAGGATGATTAGTGTTAATTAACGAAATTATGCATGTTATAAATCTAGAAAAATATTTATAAATTTCGAAATATTGTTTTAGGCCTCTGTTAGAAAATTTGGTTGATTTGGTTAAGTTTTGCTAATCATATCATTAGTTTTGCTTAATCATGCATAAGGGAAAATATGGGATTTTGGCGATGTTTGATTCGTTTTAACCTATCAAATTATTGTTTTGGTGTTTATGGTTAGTCCTCTATGTCGCTATGACTGTTTGGAATGATTTTTGATTGTTTAGAGAAGTTAGATTGGTCGAAAACGCCGTCGAATGGCATAAACAGGTCGCTGGACAAAGTGCAGGAAATGTGCAGAGATCAGATCGGATCCCCCGAACCCTGAACCGACCCGCTCGTGGATGGTGGCACCGACCCACTCACCTGGGGAGCCGTACGATCTGAACCACTTCAGCTTGAGTACCACGAACCGTCTGGGAAAGCAAGTCACAAACCGTTGCTTCATCCGATCCGAACCCAATGGAGTTGGCACCACGACCCGATCTGGAGTGCTTGGGAAGGAGGATCGAACCAGAGGAGCTCTCCACGAACCGAACCGCTAGGAGGTGTGGACCCCGACCCGAACCGCTGGAGGAAGGACACCACGAACCGAACCGATCTGGAGAGGGTGCTACGAACCGATGGAAACCCGAGCCTAGATGATGATCACGAACTGAATGAAGACCGTTCCGGAGATGATGACCAAAACCCGAGATTCAAAGGTAGCCCAAGTAGGAAGTTTGTACTCAGGATCCAGTTGGGAACCAACGGGTTAACTTCATGAGTTGGGCTTTCCTACGGGATGTGTGCTAAGGGGTTATCGATGTCTATAACTTTGGATCACTATGGAGTGCAGGGTATGTGGACGGATTCAGGGCCGCAGTGGCCTAAGTAGGACTATTGGCTATGGACCAATGAGGTGGGGTCATTTGTAAGGATTTAGCCGTGACTCCATAGGGCAAGCTTGGTGGTAGCAATAGTTATACAAGTCGGACTCCGTCACTACCTCAATGGATCTAGTGATCAAAGTGGTGGATATCGTATGCTTTACGCACTGAGTGAGAGATGTGAGGATGGTTGCTATGATTGATTGTTTGCCATCACTATGTCATGCACACCCCCACCCCTGTATTCTTTACACCTTATGTTTAGTGGCACCTTAGAGTATTGAGCGGTATGTTGTGCTAACTCTTTGGTTGCAGGTCCAGGTTCAGGTATGGTTTAGTATACCTGTTATTGTTCTGTTTTGCTGCTTATCGCTCATACCAGACTTTTGTCTAACCCAGAGTTTTATGCCTCGTCTTATTACTCTGGGTGCTCTTAAACGGGCAGACTAGAGACAGGTTAGGTGGTATGCACGAGTAGCTATACTGGAGACGAGCAGGAGGCTCCCACGTATGATATATATAGATATTCTCCCTGTGTCACTGCTGGTCACTACTTTGGGCATTAGTAGTGTACCTTTCCTTTACTTTGCTTTAGAGACAGTTTTCAAAAGTTGTAATAATGATGATGTGGAACATAAGCTGTATTTGGATTTTCCGCTGCTATGATGTTTAGTTTTCAGCTTATACACTGTCTCGCCCGTTTATGTCAAAGTATGTTATTATTATATTTTATCCCAAGCGCTGTGAGACATTCTACAGGTTCCTTGCTAGTTCAAATTCCTTTTTTTTTCTTTCTTTGGCGACCGTCCCGTGCTGGTCGGGCATTGGCATAGGGCACTTTCATTGGAAATGTCGACTGGTGCGGGGCGGGCCGTCACACTTGGTATCAGAGCCAGGTTGCGTGGTTAACCTAGGGAAAGACACCAGGGAGAGATAATACGTATATGAGAGCGCGTATTTGTGATTATTTTGGTTTTAAAAAGATATATATATATATATACTATTTGTATAGCTAAGGATGAAGTCGCACTGCACTGACACCACAAAGAGGATGGTTAATCGTTTCTCTTTACAAATTGAACGATGAGCCGATATACGAGGGGTTCTGGTAGAGGAGCCAATAATGGGAATGCTCCTGACATGAGGACTATGTTCACTGACTTCATGAGAGAGATGCTTAGGGACGTTCAGAGGGAGGTTCCCAATGTTGCTAATGGTGGTGGTGCAGCGGTGCAAGCGCCTAGGGCCGGTTTCACCAAGCTATGCAAGGATTCCACTAGTCTTGGTGGAAAGTCGTTCCACGGAATGGAATCGGCCACGGATGTTCAAGATTGGTTGGATAGCTGTGAGCGTATCTTCGAAGACTTGGGTATCGAGGATGCAATGAAGAGAAAGTTAGCATCCCGTCAGCTGCAAGGACGGGCGATGAATTGGTGGAACGCTATTAAGGCAGCTACCCCTGAGGATCATGTTACTTGGGATCAGTTTAAGGCCTGATTCAGTGATAAGTTCATCCCAGCTGCCCAGAAGTCAGAGTTGTTTAGGAAATTTCTGAAGCTTAAGTAGAATGGTAGGGCAGACTCGGAGTACATTGCAGAGTTCGATACTTTATCGAAGTATGGATTATCCCTCATTGACACTCTCGAGAAGAAAAATGAGAAGTTCATAACAGGCTTGGATCAGTACTTGGGGGAAAGGCTTATTAACCACATCGATGAGACATTAGAATCGATTGTGGGGAAAGCTTTGAGATCAGAGAGTCTATACCCTAAGTCGAAGACTGAGGTTGCATCTGCAGAGGAGCCAAAGTCGTAAGCAAGCGGTGGAGGCAAGAATGGTTCTCAGAGTAAGAGAAAGCAGAATCAGACCAAGGACGACCAGATGAAAAAGAATAAGAAAGATGTTGAGTGCTTCAACTGTGGTAAGAAGGGCCACTATGCCAAAGAATGTCGGGCCAAGCCAGCGGACAGGAAGTGCTTCAACTGTGGCCAAGTAGGACATCACAAGGATAAGTGTCCGCAACCCCCTAAAGAAAAGCAGATTGTGAAAGCATATGCTATCGATGCTGTTCCGCCTTCGTCGAATGCCCCAACTACGGCGGAGAGAGGAAAGAATGTCGTCATTCAAGGTATGCTTTCTATTTATGATGTTCCTGTTCGAGTATTGTTTGATACCGGAGCTTCCCGTTCCTTCATATCTAGTGACCTGGTAGATAGGTTGGGATTGGAACCCGAGATACTCGATAGACCTTTAGCAGTGACGAACCCGATTGGTGGTTCGACTAGCCTTAGCATAATTTGTCGTAATGTGGTCTTATCGAGTCATGGATGCATGTTTGTTTGTGATTGCTTTGTTTTGGGCTTTATTGGGTTTGGCATTATTTTGGAAGTCGATTGGCTCCAAAGATACGGGGTGGTGGTAGACTATGAGGGCTTTTTGGTGATAGTTAGAGAAGATGATGGGCGGAGGGTAGTGTTTGGTGGTCTACCTAGTGATGGAGTAAAGGCTAGTTTTCTAAATTCCCTCGACATCCCGCATGATGAGTTGTCAGATGTGCCCATGGCTGGCCAGTATCTATACGTCTTTGAGGAAGTGACCGGACTTCCACCATGCCAAGAGATTGAGTTCCGTATTGATTTGGTGAAAGATGCCAGACCTATAGTGATGCCACTTCGTCGTATGGCACCAAGGGAGCAACGAGAGCTCGGGGTGCAAGTAAGCGATCTTTTGAAGAAGGGATTTATCAGAAGAAGTGTTTCTGAGTGGGGAGCACCAGTTGTGTTTGCTACCAAGGAAGATGGATCCCTTCGTTTGTGTGTGGACTACCGCGAAATGAATAAGGTGACGAGGAAGAATTAGTATCCTCTACCGCGAATAGATGATTTGTTTGATCAGTTGGGTGGTGCGAGAGTGTTCTCCCAGTTGGATCTCGTGACAGGTTTTCATCAACTTAGAGTGGAAGCTGAGAGTATAGCTAAAACGGTCTTTCGGACGCCGTCTAGATTCTATGACTGGTTGGTCATGCCATTCGGGTTGACCAATGCACCAGCATATTTTGTGGATCTTATGAATAGGGTATTCAGAGATCAGTTGAATCAGTTTGTTCTTGTGTTCGTGGACGATATACTAGTTTATTCAAGGACAGAGGAAGAACACAAGGAACACTTGAGGATAGTGATGGAGGTGTTGAGAAAATACCAATTGAAAGCAAAGTTTTCTAAGTGTCACTTCTGGAGGAGGGAAGTTAGATTCTTGGGCCATGTTGTTTCAGAGAATGGTATCGCCGTGGACCCTACGATGGTGGCTACGGTACAAGATTGGTCTACGCCCAAGAATGCAACGGACATAAGAAGTTTCTTGGGATTAGCTGGATATTACCGTAATTTATCCAAGACTTCTCTAAGATAGCGGCACCATTGACTCAGTTGACCATGAAGAATCAAGCTTTCGTCTGGGACGAAAAGTGTGAGAATGCATTCAAGAGTGTAAAGGACAAGTTGACATGTGCACCAGTGTTAGTCATCCCTAAAGGGAATGAAGAGATGACGGTATACACAGATGCCTGTGGTACCGGACTAGGTGTTGTACTGATGCAAGGAGGTAGGGTTATAGCTTATGCAAGTTGGCAATTGAAACCGCACAAGAGAAGATACCCTACCCACGATTTGGAATTAGCAGCCATCGTATTCGCATTGAAGATGTGGAGACATTATCTCTTGGGAGAAAGATTCAAGTTGTTTACCGATCATAAGTCACTAAAGTATCTTTTCTCTCAGAAGGATCTAAATCTCCGACAGCAAAGATGGTTAGATTTCTTGGCTTCCTACGATTTCGATTTCGCATACACACCAGGAAAAGGCAATGTGGTAGCTGATGCATTGAGTAGAAGACATGCCAGTTTAGGGGCTATGTTTCTGGAATGGAAGCAACTGGAGTACATCGCTGGGTATGATTTCAGACCAAAGTGTGAATTGGATCCAGAAATATTAGCAAGTTTGACGGTTAGACCCACTTTGATTGAGCGAATTGGTTCCAGTTAGAGGGACTATCCTAACTTATTGAAAATCATCTCCAAGTTAGAGATAGGCGTCGATGAGGAGATGAACGAGTATGGGCTTGATCGAGATGGATGGCTTAGAAAGAATGGAAGACTGGTTGTACCCAATGTCAATGGATTGAGAGATGAAGTGCTTAGAGAATGTCATCACTCAAAACTGACTATACACCCGGGTGGTAACAAGATGTGTCGAGACATGAAGCAGACCTACTACTGGGAAGGGATGAAAAGAGACATTGGGAAGTTTATATCCAAATGCATGAATTGCCAGCTGGTTAAAGCTGAGCAAAAGAAGCCTAGTGGTTTGTTGCAACCATTAGAAATTCCAGAATGGAAATGGGAACATGTCTCGTTGGATTTCATCGACGGTTTATCAAGGACTAGATCAGGTCATGATAGCATTTGGGTAATCGTAGATTGATTGACTAAAAGTGCAAGGTTCATACCCGTCAAGTCAAATAGAACTAAAGCTAAGTTAGCGGAACTGTATATGAAGTGGATAGTGAGATTTCATGGAATATCCGAAGGCATTATGAGCGACCGAGATTTGTTGTTTACTAGTGGATTTTGCAAGAGCTTACAAGAGGCGTTAGGATCAGAAATACATCTCAGTACCGCGTATCATCCTCAAACCGATGGTCAGACAGAGAGGGTGAATCGAGTGTTAGAAGATCTCTTGAAAGCTTGCATATTAGATTTTGGTGGATCATGGGATGACCATTTGCATCTAGTAGAGTTTGCATATAATAACAGTTATCATTCTAGTATTGGTATGGCTCCATTTGAAGCTTTGTATGGAAGACCATGCAACTCACCGTCATGTTGGTTAGAAACCGGTGAGAAATTTGTGCTCGGACCAGCTGTGATAAGAGAAACTTCAGACAAGATCAAAATTATTCAACAGCGAATGAAGGTTGCCCAAGACAGGCAGAAGAGTTATGCTGATAAGAGGAGAAGAGATTTAAAGTTCTCCATTGGCGACTTGGTGTTTGTCAAGATTTCTCTGTTAAAGAGCGTGATACGATTTGGCAGGAGAGGCAAAATAACACGAAGATTTGTTGGACCATTCCCAGTTCTCGAGCAAATTGGGAATTTGGCATATAAAGTTGAATTACCAGACAAGATGGCGGTAGTTTATAATGTATTTCATGTTTCCCAGTTAAGGAAGTTTTTGCACGACCCTAGTTTGACTATTTCACCGGATCAATTGGATGATATCAAGGTTGAACCCGAGGCGGTTAGGAACCGAAAGCCCATGCGTATTGTTGGGAACGATACGAAGCAACTTCGAAGGAAGGCGGTGAGACTAGTCAAAGTTTATTAGGGTGACGATGAGGAAGACTGTATTTGGGAAACAGAAGAGAACATAAGGAGGAAGTATCCAGAACTCTTTGCCTAGTAAGGTTTTTATATTGGTATAGTACTCCCTTGCTAATAAACCGCAAGCTAGGATAGGCTTGTTGTGCTTTTTTGTATGCTTTATTGTTTTGTTAATGATTGGTAGGCATGCGGGATCCTTTGTATGTTTTGAGCTAAGGAATTTCGGGGACGAAATTTCTTAAAGGGGGGAGAATGTAACGACCCGCATCTACGCATCGAAGGATCGTCGAGTATTAATTCTTTCACATACGAAGTCGTACGGTCATGTAACTTTGGGAGACGACTATTGGGGTCATTTCCCATGTTCATGATTTTTTCCGACTTTTAAATGACCGTTTTGCCCCTAGCTGATCTTGTTTCGGCCATAACTTTTGATTGGAAAGGAGTTTTGACCTGAAATCACTTCCATTAGATCCGGATGATGGTTTAACTTTCCTTAAAGTGGTCATATGTGAAAAACGGACTTACCGTTTGGGAGATATGGTTGAAACAAGGTTTAAGAGGTGAAAAACTGCTTAACCGGGCTTAGTTGGGTAGTTAACAGCTAGGCCCATTGGGGGATTTCGGGATTAGGGGTATATAGGGGCTGATTATGGTTAGATAACATTTCTTTAGACACATTTTCAGCTGCCACTTTCATTCTTCGAACCCTAGTAATGGCCTCCACTTGCTAAAACACCCCAAATCACCTTCTAATCGCTAATTAAGCCAAATCAACATCAAATCAAAGTGGATTAGCACAAAAATCAAGGTAGAACTGCTGTATAGCCTTGGGAATAGCGCCAAAGAGAGAATCATTTCAGATTTTGTATTTTATTTTGGCTAAGGTGAGTGATTAGCATTGTTTTTACTCTAATTACAGTTAATTAAGGTGATTAGTGTTAATTAACGAAATTATACATGTTAAAAATTTGGAAAAATATTTATAAATTTCGAAATATTGTTTTAGGCCTCTGTTAGAAAATTTGGTTAGTTTGGTTAAGTTTTGCTAATCATATCATTAGTTTTGCTTAATCATGCTTAAGGGAAAATATGGGATTTTGGCGATGTTTGATTCGTTTTAACCTATCAAATTATTGTTTTTGTGTTTAGGTTAGTCCTCTATGTCGCTATGATTATTTGGAATGATTTGTGATTGTTTACAGAAGTTAGATTGGTCGAAAATGCTGTCGAATGGCGTAAACAGGTCGCTGGACAAAGTGCAGGAAATGTGCAGAGATCGGATCGGATCCCCCGAACCCCGAACCGACCCGCTCGTGGATGGTGGCACCGCACCGACCCACTCACTTGGGGAGCCATACGATCCTAACCGCTTCAGCTTGAGTACCACGAACGTTTGGGAAAGCAAGTCAAGAACCGTTGCTTCATCCGATCCGAACCCAATGGAGTTGGCACCATGACCCGATCCGGAGTGCTTGGGAAGGAGGATCGAACCAGAGGAGCTCTCCACGAACCGAACCGCCAGGAGGTGTGGACCCCGACCCAAACCGCTGGAGGAAGGACACCACGAATCGAACCGATCTGGAGAGGGTGCTACGAACCGATGGGAACTCGAGCATAGATGATGATCACGAACTGAATGAAGACCGATCCGGAGATGATGACCAAAACCCGAGATGCAAAGGTAGCCCAAGTAAGAAGTTTGTACTCAGGATCCAGTTGGGAACTAACGGGTTAACTTCATGAGTTGGGCTTTGCTGCGGGACGTGTGCTAAGGGGTTATCGATGTCTATAACTTTGGATCACTATGGAGTGCGGGGTATGTAGGCGGATTCAGGGCCGCAGTGGCCTAGGTAGGACTACTGGCTATGGACCAATGAGGTGGGGTCATTTGTAAGGATTTAGCCGTGACTCCATGGGGCAAGCTTGGTGGTAGCAATAGTTATACAAGTCGGACTCCGTCACTACCTCGATGGATCTAGTGATCAAAGTGGTGGATATCGTATGCTTTACGCACTGAGTGAGAGATGTGAGGATGGTTACTATGATTGATTGTTTGCCATCACTATGTCATGCACACCCCCACCCCCGTATTCTTTGCACCTTAGAGTATTGAGCGGTATGTTGTGCTAACTCTTTAGTTGCAGGTCCAGGTTCAGGTATGGTTTAGTATACCTGTTATTGTTCTGTTTTGCTGCTTATCGCTCATACCAGACTTTTGTCTGACCCAGAGCTTTATGTCACTTCTTATTACTCTGGGTGCTCTTAAACGGGCAGACTAGAGACAGGTTAGGTGGTATGCACGAGTAGCTGTACCGGAGACGAGCAGGAGGCTCCCACGTATGATATATATAGATATTCTCCCTGTGTCGCTGCTGGTCACTACTTTGGGCATTAGTAGTGTACCTTTCCTTTACTTTGCTTTAGAGATAGTTTTCAAAAGTTGTAATAATGATGATGTGGAACATAAGCTGTATTTGGATTTTCCACTGCTATGATGTTTAGTTTTCAGCTTATACACTATCTCGCCTATTTATGTCAAAATATGTTATTATTATATTTTATCCCATGCGCTGTGAGACATTCTACAGGCTCCTTGCTAGTTCAAATTCCTTTCTTTTTCTTTCTTTGGCGACCGTCCCGTGCTGGTCAGGCATTGGCACAGCGCACTTTCATTGGAAATGTCGACTGGTGCGTGGCGGGCCGTCACATAAAGGAAAAACATGGATTTTGGGTATGTTTGATCCGTATAAACATGTTAAATTGTTGTTTTGATGTTTGTGGATGATTATACATGTTGCTATTACTGTTTGGTATGATTTTTGATTACATAGAGCAGTTAGAATGGTCGAAAACTTCGTTGTATGGCGTAAACAGCTCGCTGGATAAAGTGCAGAAAACTGTGCAGGAAACCGGATCGGATCGCACCCCTCCGAACCGACCTGCTTGTGGAGCATCCCACGACACTAACCACTAACATCTGGAGTGTACCACGAATTGCTCGCACTTGAAGACCACGACCCGACCCAGACCGAACCATGGAGCACCATGCAACTCTGACCCGATCTGCTGAAAATGACACGATCTGAACTAGTGTGGCACCACGACCCAGATTTGAGTATCACGACCCGACCCGCACGAGCAGGAAGCCACGACCCGAACCGAACATGATAAGAAGGGGGACTATGAGTGGGACTATGTTGAGGTACTATGAACTGAACCGCCAGGGAAAGGCAATCACGACTGAACCGAAGATGAGAAGAAGGACCGAACCGATCCAGAGGACACCAAGAACCCAAGATGCAAAGGTAGTCCAAAAGAGAAGTAATAACTCAGGATCCAGACGGGAACCAACGAGTTAAATTCATGAGTTGGGCTTTGCTGCGAGACGTGTGCTAAGGGGTTATCGACGTCCATAACTTTGATTCACCACCAAGACGAATGTTAGGCTACGGATCAGTGCAGTGGGGTAGTTATTACTCAATGGGGCAGAGTGATCGTAGCATGGCTATGAGCCAGTGCAGTGAAGTCGTCATGACTTCATGGGGGCAGAGTGGACATAGCAAGGACTAGTGGCTATGGATCAGTGCAGTGGAGTCGCTATGGCTCCATGGGGTAGAGTGATCATAGCAAGGATTTGGGTGATCAAAGCAGTGGATATCGTATGCTTTACGCACTGAGTGAGAGATGTGAGGATGGTTGCTATGCTTGATTGTTTGATATCACTATGACATGCACACCCCTCCTCCGTATATTTACACCATATGTTAGTGTCACCTTAGAGTATTGTACATCTTGTTCTGCTAACTCTTTGGTTGCAAGTCCGGGTTCAGGTATGGTTATGTATACCTGTTATTGTTCTATTTTGCTTCTTATCACACATACCAAACTTTTGTCTGACCCAGAGTTTTATGTCTCTTCTTATTACTCCGGGTGCTCTTAAACGGGCAGACTAGAGACAGGTCAGGTGATTATGCACGAGTAGCTGTACCGGAGACGAGCAGGAGGCTTCTACGTATGATATATATATAATCTCCCTGTGTCGCTGCTGGTCGCTACATTGGGCATTAGTAGTGTACCTTTCTTATTTTTCTTTGGAGACAGTTTTAAAAGTGGTAATAATGATGATGTGGAACATAAGCTGTATTTTGGATTTTCCACTGCTATGATGGTTTAGTTTTTAGCTTATGCGCTGTCTCACCTATTTTATGTCAAAGTTATGTTATTATTATATTTTGTTCCATGCGCTGTGGGATATACTACAGATTCCGTGCTAGTTCATATTCCTTTCTTTTCCTTTCTTTGGCGACTGTCTAGTGCTATTCGTGCATTGGCACAGTGCACTTTCATTGGAAATGTCGGTTGGTGCGGGGAGGGCCGTCACGCTTAGTATCAGAGCTCTAGGTTGCATGGTTTACCTAGGGGAAGACACCAGGGACAGATAATACGTATATGAGAGCACGTATTTGTGGTATTTTGGTTTTAAAAAGATATGTATATATATATATATACCATTAGTATATCTAAGGATGGATTCGCACTGCACTGGCACCACTGAAGAGATGGTTAATCGCTTCTCCTTACAGATTGAATGATGAGCTGATACACGAGGAATACTGGTAGAGGAGCCAATAATGGAAATGCTCCTGATATGAGGACGATGTTCACTGACTTCATGAGAGAGACGCTTAGGGATGTTCAGAGGGCAGCTCCTAATGCTGCAAATGGTGGTGGTGCAGTGGTGCAGGCGCCAAGGGCCGATTTCTCCAAGCTTTGTAAGGACTACACTAGTCTTAGTGGGAAGCCGTTTCATGAAACGGAATCGGCTACAGAAGTTCAAGATTGGCTTGATAGTTGTGAGTGTATCTTCGAGGATCTGGGAATTGAAGATGCAATGAAGAGGAAGCTAGCATCCAGTCAACTGCAAGGACCGGCTATGAATTGGTGGAATGCTATTAAGGCAGCTACTCCTGAGGATCAAGTTACTTGAGATCAGTTTAACGCCCGATTCAGTGATAAGTTTATCCCAGCTGCTCAGAAATCAAAATTGTTTAGGAAGTTCTTGGAGCTTAAGAAGAATGGTAGGGCAGTCTCGGAATATATTGCTGAGTTCGATACTTTTTCAAAGTATAGATTATCCCTTATTGACACTACCGAGAAGAAGAATGAGAAGTTCATAACTGGTTTAGATCAGTATTTGGGAGAAAGGCTTATAAACCATATTGATGAGACTTTTGAATCGATTGTTGGGAAAGCATTGAGGTCAGAGAGCCATTATCCTAAGCCCAAGACTGAAGTCGTTGTTGCATCTGCAGAGGGGCCAAAGCCGTAGACAAGCGGTGGACGCAAGAATAATTCTCAGAATAAGAGGAAGCAGAACCAAGCTAAGGATGGTCAGAAAAAGAGCAAGAAAGATGTTGAGTGCTTTAGCTGTGGCAAGAAGGGCCATTATGCTAAAGAATGTTGAGCAAAGCCTACGGACAGGAAGTGCTTCAACTATGGCCAAGTGGGACATCACAAGGATAAATGTCCGCAACCCCCTAAAGAGAAGCAGATCGTGAAAGCATATTCTCTTAATGTTGTTCCTTCTTCGTCGAATACCCCAACTGCGGCGGAGAAAGGAGAGAATGTCATCTTTCAAGGTATGCTTTCTGTTTATGATGTTCCTGTTCTAGTATTGTTTGATATTGGGGCTTCTTGTTCCTTCATATCTAGTGACCTGGTAGATAGGTTGGGATTGAAACCCGAGATAGTCGATAGTCCTTTAGTGGTGACGAACCCGATTGGTGGTTCGACTAGCCTTGGTATGATTTGCCGTAATGTGGCCTTATCGAGTCATGGATGTATGTTTGCTTTGTTTTGGGCTTTACTGGGTTTGGCATTATTTTGGAAGTCGATTGGCTCCAAAGGTACGGGGTGGTGGTAGACTATGAGGGCTTTTTGGTGACAGCTAGAGCAGATGATGAGTGGAGGGTAGTGTTTGGTGGTCTACCTAGTGATGGGGGTAATGGCTAGTTTTCTAAATTCCCTCGACATCCCGCATGATGAGTTGTCAGATGTGCCCGTGGCTGGCCAGTTTCCGGACATCTTCGAGGAAGTGAACGGACTTCCACCACACCGAGAGATTGAGTTTCGTATTGATTTTGTGAAATATGCCAAGCCTATAGTGATGCCAATTCATCGTATAGCACCAAGGGAGAAGCCAGAGCTCGAGGTGCAAGTGAGCAATCTTTTGAAGAAGGGATTTATCAGAAGAAGTGTTTCTGAGTGGGGAGCACCAGTTGTGTTTGCTACCAAGGCAGATGGTTCCCTTCGATTGTGTGTGGACTACCGCTAGTTGAATAAGGTGACAAGGAAGAATAAGTATCCTTTACCGCGGATAGATGATTTGTTTGATCAATTGAGTGGCGGAGAGTGTTCTCCCAGTTGGATCTCGCGATAGGTTTTCATCAGCTTAGGGTGGAAGCTGAGAGTATAGCTAAAACGGCCTTTCGGACGTCGTCTGGATTCTATGAGTGGTTGGTCATGCCATTTGGGTTGACCAATGCACCAGCATATTTTTTGGATCTTATGAATAGAGTATTCCGAGATCAATTGAATAAGTTTGTTCTTGTGTTCGTAGACGATATCTTGGTTTATTTAAGGATAGAGGAAGAACACAAGGAACATTTGAGGATAGTGATAGAGGTGTTGAGAAAACACCAATTGAAATCAAAGTTTTCTAAGTGTCACTTCTGGAGGAGGGAAGTGAGATTCTTGGGCCATGTTGTTTCAGAGAATGGTATTGTCGTGGATCCTGTGAAGGTGGCTACGGTACAAGATTGGTCTACGCCCAAAAATGCAACAGACGTAAGAAGTTTCTTGGGATTAGCTGGATATTATCGGATGTTTATCCAAGACTTCTCCAAGATAGCGGCACCGTTAACTCAGTTGACCAAGAAGAATCAAGCTTTCGTTTAGGACGAAAGGTGTGAAAATGCATTCAAGAGTCTAAAGGATAAGTTGGCGTATGCGCGAGTGTTAGTCATTCTTAAAGGGAATGAAGAGATGACAGTATATACAGATGCATGTGGTATCGGACTAGGTGTTGTATTGGGTCAAGAAGGTAGGGTTGTAGCTTATGCAAGTCGGCAACTAAAACCGCATGAGAAAAGATATCCTACCCATGATTTGGAACTGGCAGTGATCGTATTCGCGTTGAAGATGTGGATACATTATCTCTTGGGAGAAAGATTCGAGTTGTTTACCGATCATAGGTCATTAAAGTATCTTTTCTCTCAGAAGGATCTGAATCTCCGACAGCAAAGATGGTTAGAATTCTTGGCTTCCTATGATTTCGATATTGCGTATACACCAGGAAAGGGCAATGTAGTAGCTGATGCATTGAGAAGGATACATGCCAATTTAGGGGCTATGTTTCTAGAATAGAAGCAACTGGAGTATATTGCAGGGTACATTTTAGACAAAAGTGCGAATTGGATCCAGAGGCGCTAGCAAGTTTGACGATCAGACCCACTTTGATTGAGCGGATTGGTTCCAGTCAGAGGGACGATCCTAGTCTATTGGAAATCATCTCCAAGTTAAAGATGGGTATCGATGAGGAGATGAACAAGTATGAGCTTGATCGGGATGGATGGCTCAGAAAGAATGGGAGACTAGTTGTGCCCAATGTAAATGGATTGAGAGATGAAGTACTTAGGGAGTGTCATCACTCAAAACTGACTATACATCTCGGTGGTAACAAAATGTATCGAGACATGAAGCAGACCTACTATTAGGAAGGGATGAAAAGAGACGTCGGGTAGTTTATATCCCAACGCATGAACTGCCAGCTAGTTAAAGCTGAGCAAAAGAAACCTAATGGGTTGTTGCAACCATTAGAAATTCCAGAATGGAAATGGTAACAAGTCTCGATGGATTTCGTTGATGGGTTACCAAGGACTAGATCAGGCCATGATAGCATTTGGGTGATTGTGGACCGATTGACCAAGAGTGCGAAGTTTATACCCGTCAAGTTGAATAAAACGGTAGCTAAGTTAGCAGAACTGTATATGAAGTGGGTAGTGAGATTTCATGGAGTACCCAAAGGCATTCTAAGTGACCAAGATCCGTTGTTGACTAGTGGATTTTGGAAGAGCTTACAAGAGGCTTTAGGATCGAAATTAAATCTCAGTACCGCATATCATCCTCAAACCGACGGTCAGACAAAGAGGGTGTATCGAGTATTAGAAGATTTCTTGAGAGCTTGCATATTAGATTTTGGTGGATCATGGAATGACCATTTGTATCTAGTGGAGTTCGCATATAATAATAGTTATCAATCCAGTATTGGTATGGCTCCACATGAAGCTTTGTACGGAAGACCGTGCAACTCACCGTCATGTTGGTTAGAAACCGGTGAGAAATTTGTGCTTGGGCCAGATGTGGTAAAAGAAACCTCAGATAAGATCAAGGTTATCCGACAACGAATGAAGGCTTCCCAAGATAGGCAGAAGAGTTATGCTGATAAGAGGAGAACAGAGTTAAAATTCTCCATTGGCGACTTAGTATTCATCAAGATTTCTCCGTTAAAGAGTGTGATTCGATTTGGTATGAGGGGCAAGTTAACACCAAGATTTGTTGGTCCATTCCCAGTTCTCGAACAAGTTGGGAATTTATCATATAAAGTTAAATTGCCGGACAAGATGGCGGGAGTTCATAACGTATTTCATGTTTCTCAGTTAAGGAAATTCGTGCACGACCCTAATGTGGCTATTTCACCTGATCAGTTGGATGATATCGAAGTAGATCCCGAGGCGGTTGGGAACCGCAAGCCGATTCGTATTGTCGAGCACGTTACGAAGAAACTTCGAAGGAAAGCGGTGAATCTAGACAAGGTTCAGTGGGGTGGAGATGAGAATGACTGTACTTGGGAGACAGAGGAGAGCATTAAGGGGACGTATCCAGAACTCTTTGCATGGTAAGGTTTTCATTTCAATTTAGTCTTTCCGCATGCTAGGATAGGTTTGTTTTGTTTGCTTTGTATGTTTGATTGCGAGATATGGTTGGTAGGCATGCGGGACCCATTGGTTGTTCCTTAGTTGAGGAATTTCGGGGGCGAAATTTCTTAAAGGGGTAGAGTGTAACGACCCGCATTCTACGTATCGAAGGATCGAATAATATTTATTTCTTTTTAATATGAGGTCGTATAGTCGTGTAACTTTGGGGAACGACTATTGGGGTCATTTCTCATGTTCACGCTTTTTGCAGATTTTTAAATGACCGTTCTGCCCCTAGCTGATTTTGTTTCGGCCATAACTTTTGATTGGTAAGGAATTTTGACCTAAAATCACATCCATTAGTTTCGGATGATGGTTTACCTTTCCGTAGAGTGGTCACATTAATCAAACGGACTTACCATTTGGAAGATATGGCTGAAATAAGGTTTAGAAGGTGAAAAACAGCTTAACCGTGCCTAATTAGGGTGATTAGCAGCTAGGCTCATAACCCATTTCGGAATTAGGGTTGTAGGGAGGCTGAAATCAGTTAGGAAACGTTCTATTTTCATTTTCTCGGCCGCTTAAAACATTTCTCTAATCCTAGCCATGGCCTCCACCTTCTTAAATCACCTCAAATCACCTTCTAATCACTAATTAAGAAGATCTACATCAAATCAAGGCAAATCAATACCAAATCAGAGTTGGAGTTGCTGTGTTGCAAAGGAAGACGTCCCAAATCAGAGATAGTTTCAGATCTAAGTTTTATTTGTGGACAAGGTGAGTGATTTGCATTGTTTTTCACTAATTACGGCTAATTAGGGGTGATTAGTGATAATTAGTGAAATGATGGCTTAGAAAAATTTGTAAAATTATAAAATATTATTTTAGGGCTCTGATAGAAATTTGGGCTAATTTGGATATGTTTTGCTAATTGTATGATTAAACATGATTAAGGGGGATTAAGGGAAAAACATTGGTTTTTGGGTATATTTGATCCGTATAAACGTGTTAAATTGTTGTTTTGATGTTTGTGGATGATTATACATGTTGCTATATCTGTTTGGTATGATTTTTGATTGCATGGAACAGTTAGAATGGTCGAAAACACCATCGTATGGCGTAAAAAACTCGCTGGACAAAGTGCAGAAAACTGTGTAGGAAACCGAATCGGATCGCGCCCCTCCGAACCGACCCGCTCGTGGAGCATCCCACGACCCTAACCGCTGGCATCTGGAGTGTGTCGTGAACTTCTCACACTTGAAGACCACGACCCGATCCAGACCGAACCGTGGAGCACCATGCAACTCTGACCCGATCTGCTGGAAATGGCACGTTCTGAACCAGTGTGGCGCCACGACCCAGACTGGAGTATCACGACGCGACCCACACGAGCAAGAAGCCACGACCCGAACCGAACATGAGAAGAAGGGGGACCACGAGTGGGACTATGTCGAGGTACTACGAACCGAACCGCCAGGGAAAGGCAATCACCACTGAACCGAAGATTAGAAGAAGGACCGAACCGATCCGGAGGAGACCAAGAACCCGAGATGCAAAGGTAGTCCAAAAGAGAAGTAGTAACTCAGGATCCAGACGGGAACCAACGAGTTAACTTCATGAGTTGGGCTTTGCTGCGGGACGTGTGCTAAGGGGTTATCGACGTCCATAACTTTGATTCACCACCAAGACAAATGTTAGGCTACGGATCAGTGCAGTGGGGTAGTTATTACTCAATGGAGCTGAGTGATCGTAGCATGGCTATGAGCCAGTGCAGTGAAGTCGTCATGACTTCATGGGGCAGAGTGGAAATAACAAGGACTAGTGGCTATGGATCAGTGCAGTGGAGTCGCTATGACTCCATGGGGCAGAGTTACCATAGCAAGGATTTGGGTGATCAAAGCAGTGGATATCGTATGCTTTACACACTGAGTGAGAGATGTGAGGATGGTTGCTATGCTTGATTGTTTGATATCACTATGACATGCACACACCTCCCCCGTATCTTTACACCATATGTTAGTGTCACCTTAGAGTATTGTACATCTTGTTGTGCCCACTCTTTGGTTGCAGGTCCAGGTTCAGGTATGGTTATGTATACCTGTTATTGTTCTATTTTACTGCTTATCGCTCATAACATACTTTTGTCTGACCTAGAGTTTTATGTCTCTTCTTATTACTCTGGGTGCTCTTAAACGGGCAGACTAGAGCAGGTGATTATGCACGAGTAGCTGTACCGGATACAAGCAGGAGGCTTCTACGTATGATATATATATATATATATAATCTCCTTATGTCGCCGCTGGTCACTACTTTGGGCATTAGTAGTGTACCTTTCTTATTTTGCTTTGGAGACAGTTTTAAAAGTGGTAATAATGATGATGTGGAACATAAGTTGTATTTTAGATTTTCCGCTGCTATGATGGTTTAGTTTTCAGCTTATGCACTGTCTCACTTGTTTTATGTCAAATTTATGTTATTATTATATTTTGTTCCATGCGCTGTGGGTTATACTACAGGTTCCTTGCTAGTTCAAATTCCTTTCTTTTCCTCTCTTTGGCGACTGTCCCGTGCTAGTTGGGCATTGGCACAATGCACTTTCATTGGAAAAGTCGGCTGGTGCGGGGCGGACCGTCACATCGAATCAACAAACAGACAACAATTCGTCAGAGAAGAGGAAAAGAGCATACACAACAACTTTAGATGATTCATATTCATCATCAATTGACGAAGAGCCAGAAACTAGGAATTCAAACATGTGCTTCACAGTGATTTAGGAATCGGAAAATATCGAAGGAATGGATATAATAACCAGTACGCCTTAATTCGTAATTTTTGATTGAAATGATTGAATGGATGCTTGTTTACTTTCCTTGTTTGATATTTGAATTCTAAATTTCAAATTTGTAATTTAAATTCTAAAATTTAAATTTTAATTTTGAATTTTGAAATTAAATAATAATAACAAAATAATAAATATAATAATAAAAATTAATTTTAAAATATTTTTTAAGATTAATATCATATCACGAAATAATTAAACGAGAATATAGAATATTAAATAATATAAACAAAGTCAATAAGACACTTGAATTTTTGAATTGTCACATATATGTCGACATACATGAATGTACATGTCGACATATACATCAGAAATTGAAATTGAAGTTTTGAATTTTAAAAGTTCAAACTTTCAAACTTCTCCCCATCTTTTCACCAACTCCCAAGGTCTAAAAAAGTGTCCTTCTATTCCGAAAGATGTGTCCATTTTCTCTCTATTTAATCATCTGTTCAATACTACTCTTTCTACCTTTCATTCAAAATTCAAAACTACTTTCTTTATCCTATTGTCTTCAAAACTATTCTCTAATGGCTTCCTCAAGTACTCCAAAGACCATGAGACTAACTAAGACTCTCAAAGGTCATCTTTACAAAAACCTGGAGGCTATCCAAGCGTACATAAACTATGTTACGAATGGAAAAGTCAATGCGAGAACATTCACTATCTTTGAAGAATTTGCATTCTATGGTCTTCCTACTCTTTTTCATCAAAATGAAGTTTTAAGTTTGATTGATTCTTGGGATAATAATGAAGTATGTAATCCAAATCTTGTCATAATGTTTTATGCGAATTTAAATCGTGGATTTTTCAAAGGAATTGTAAATAAAGTTTAGAGTAGTGTGAAAGGCACTCAAATTATTTTGGATAGTGATGTTTTGGGAACCATTTTAAATTGCAAGAAAACGAGTTCATATTTTTTGGATTTTGAAATTGATGAACACGATTTGGAAACTTTTTATCATATTTTTGAAAGCGATGAACATATGGAATTCAATAATCGTTTTTCCGGCCAAAAGCAAGAATTGCTAACCTCCTTCTTCAAAATACTCTCACTCCCCATTCCAGAAACTTTAATAACCCCACTCTCAAGGTCCAAAAAGCTCTTTTTGCAATCTTTGGCACTTATGATATTAATTGGGCCGAAGTAATTTTGAGATAATTTAAACCAAACGAAATGTCTACAAAAGAAAATACTCTTTACCATGGAGTTTACCTTACCCAAATCTTTAAATATTTCGGAGTGGATTTCAAAGGAGAGGAATTTGTCTCTAGAAAGGTCTTTGATTTGGGAAATATATCCCTTATGCAAATTCCAATCACTTTCAAACCATATTAGATATATGCCGGAAAACAAGCTAGAATGGAACGAGAAGAAGTTCAAATGGAAATCAACGAAGAATAATCCTCCATGGAAAGCATAGAATTTCCTACTACATCAAGAGCCATATCCAAAGAATCCATTTTTTAAAACCAAGTGAAACTTGCCGAAATAAAAGAAAATCAAGAAGACTCTCAACCAAATGTCTTCAAAAATTAACAAGTTTTTCGGAAAAAATGGAAGAAAACTTGGAATATCATCTTCCTCATCTTCATTTGCTGAAATCTAAGTTTACTAGCTTATGTTGTCATTTCATATTAGCTTGTATTTCCTTTCTATACTTTCTATTTGAAGTATTTCATGTATCGTTTGAATGTAATCATTTAGTAGTAATGAATGCAATTGTTTTCTGTTAAACAATCTTTACACATCTATAAAACACATTAGAATTAAATAAATTAAATATATATAACTAAAAATAATACAAATTAGTGTAAAAAGTCAAATATACCCAAAATATAAGGGTATGTCGACATACAAGAACATGTATGAATATTGATTAAATTGCTCGGAAATGTTGTTTGAATTGCTTGTTTATACTCTTGTTTGCCATAGATTTAGGGGGAGTATAGTTAAATATACTTTTTGTTGATGACAAAGGGGGAGAAAGTATAAAATAGGAATACATATGGTTTAAGAGGGAGTTAGAAAGAATTCATTATGAAAGGAGGAGTAATCGAAAAATCAAATCAACAGGTAATATCAGGTATGAATATATTTTACAATCCAAGGTTGTCATCATCAAAAAGAGGGAGATTGTAGGAGAATGGAATGTTGATGTTGTTTTGATGACAACAACCTTGTTTCAATCATTATTTATTATAAAATATATATTAACACCTATATTCAGAATATATATATATATATGCAGGATTTATATGTAGGAAGCAAATATTGAAGATTGTACAGTTTAAGAGATTCAAGTATTCAAAGTAGATTCAAGACTCATGAGTATCAAGATATCAAGATTTCAAGAGTTCAAGATTATCAGAGTAATAGAGTCTAGTTAGTATGCAAAACTCTGATTAGCACTCTTAAATTCTTTTTTTTTAAATTATTATTTTAATTCGATTTCAAATTATTTCAAACTCCTTTCAAAATGATTTTAAATCATCCAAATATTTTTTACTTATGATTTTAAATATATATGAGTTTCTTATATAGTTTATATATATTTTAAAGTTGTATATATGTGTTTATATATATATAGTTTTATATCATTTATATATATATAGCTTTATATCTTATGGTTAAAAAAATATTTTATATATTTTTATCCTTTAGAAATTATATTTTAAACAACTAGTTTTGTTTCAGGAATTTCCAGAATAAATATATTAGCTTAAATACTCTAAAACTGATTTGAAATTCAAATTTCAAATACATATGTCGACATACAAGAAATGACATGTCAACAAACAATTGTCAAAAAATTTAAATTTAAAAAGATGTGTATTTTCATATTTAAAACGTTCCAGGAATGGTTATGTCCCTTGGAACACTATATAAAGGGTCTAATTTTGAATTTTTTCATAATATTTCTTCTTCCTCCTCCTTTATCAAACCACCTTAATTCTTCTTAATTTTCTATGATTCTACACTTATACTCTGCCGATTTCAATACAAATTATATCATTCTTCATCTATTCTCAATCTCTATCTAATACTCTCTATTTGGAAGTGTTACTTAAGAGTTCTAGGAAAATTGTAATCGATAAGGAAAGGATGTTTTCCTTATAGCCTGTAAATCAAGGAAAAGGAGTGGTGTTAACCTTGTAGCTGTGAAATCAAGGGTGTTGAATCGGTGTTGACCTTGTAGCTGTGAAATAAAGGGGATTGCAATTGGATACTGATATTAATAAAACTCTGCGCAATCCAGCATTGCATGGGACTGGACGTAAGAGTAATGCGAACCAGTATAAAATCCGGTGTGTTCTTTCCTTTTCTGCATTTTATTTCTGTTTATATTTGCATCTGTGATTGTTTCTGTTGTGATATTCATTATATGATTCATATAGTAGTCTGAGTAATTGTTAATTGTTTAAGATTTCTATAATTTCTTTAAAACATTATTCACCCCCCTTTAGTGTTAGTTTTGCCTTAAGATTCGTGATCCTCATCCCTAGTAGTAATGTCGCGGTAATTCATAGTTTTATGTTTTGAAATTTAATGGAATATGTGGAATCCAATATATGTCGTAATACTTTAAAGTAAGAATCGTCCAAATCTATTTGATTATTATTTTCTAATAGATGAGAAAAATCAAGATTTCATATTATAGATTTTGAGTTATGTTCAAATCAAATTTTCTGAAAGTCGTTTATAAACCATAACGTTTTATTTAATAAAATAAATAGTTTTTAGTTTAATATCGTTTTAACCTGGAATTAATTCAAATGGTTTCTAAATAATTTATATGTTATTGGAATATAATAGTAATAGAGTTTTAAAATTTAGTTTAATGTTGATTTGGCATAAATGGGAATTTTATATTAATTTAATCAAGTTATAAATAGCCAATTCTGAAGCAATCGTAGATTTCGATGAAATCAATTTCATTAAATCAGTAATAGTAAATTATTGTATGTTTTTGAATTTTGTTTCAATCGAAGCTTATGCGTTCTCGTGCGAATTATAAACACCGAGCATTACACGGTAAAATATCATTGCTCATTTTCAAAAGAAAAAAAAATCCTTGGTCACGTCAACAAAAATCATCTGTCACCTCAAATTTAAAAATCTATTTTCCCTCACATGATCTGCGCATCATTCTCAGTTCTATCAGAGAACCGAGTGCAAAATGCAGCAACCATGTGCCTATTACTTTATATACATATATACATACATATATATATATATGCCTCAATCTAAACCTACCGTTCAGAACCTTACCAGATCCATATGCTCATGAGCTAAGATGTTGGCTATACCAGTAGAAATTTATAAAAGAAATATCTCTGACATTTCTCATGCTACCCCGTACACTTCAAAGCCAACATTTACAACTTCCTTCAACTATAAAAGCCCTGTTTCTTTTGTTTGCTTCTTGTGGAAAACCAATGGTCATTAACTTCGCAAAGAGATCGTCTCCAATCTCCGCGACGAGGCATCGATTGACATTGGTTTCTGAAGAGAAAGGGGTTGACTTGGGGAGGTGTGTGCACAGTCGGAGGTGTTCTGCTCCGGTGGCCTGGAGTATTCATAGCAAGGCCGAAAAGAGTGTGCAGTTTTGGTTCAAAATCTGTAGCTTGGAGGGTCGAGATAAGTTCAAACCGGGGGGAGGAGCGGCAGGTAAGGGCAGTTGGAGCGGCGGTTGTTGATCAGACTCCGGTATTGCTAGGGAGATGCGGTGATCGTGATTGGTTTCGAGGTCGAAGTTGCGTGCTGAAGGAAAATTGATGCATGAGGGAAGAAGATAATCGTGGCCTGTTAATCCTCCAACCCACAATTGAACGAAACAAGCTATATTGGGACTGTGTTGAGGAGTGCTATATTCTGGAACTAATTTGGACAAAGCTGGAAGCAGTTGGAATTTAAAGTTAAATTAAACGTCTGTTTATTTTAACTGAAAACCAAATCGCTTTAAAGACAAATGGAAAGTATAACTCACTTGGCTTGACCTACTTATATTTTAAATAAGTGGGGATTTTTATTTGCATGTTATGTTTGTTGATTGTTGATGTGTGCTTAATGTTATCATATTAAACGAATTGGTTAAATTAAACTGTCATTTAATTTAATTGAAATAAAATCATTATTTTAACGGTTATTACGAAATGAGGTAACTTACCTTGTGGGTCACTTTTAAAATAATATAAACATGTTAAATTAAAAGATGGATGCTTGATTTGTTGTTAGTGGTTGATTGTTGAAAATTATATCTGTATATTGAATTGGAATGAGGTAACGAATTTGTGAAGCAAGGAAAGACAGGATGAGGGATCCATTAGGATTCCTCACCAATACTGATAATGTTTATCATGTATGTTGAATACATTTGATTGAATGTGAAATTGGATGAAATAAACCCTTATTTCATGGTTTGTATTTGGCAGTAGTTTGGCTCTTTAATACCGACGATAAAATAAGAAATTTTGGAATTGATTTTAAATCGAGTCTGAAACGTTTAAGATTTATACCTTTTTGAAACGTTGATTACCGTCAGGCGAATCAATGGAGTCTAACTTATAAAATTTATTTTATAAATGAAGCAAGATTTTCAAGTATATTTTATACATTATATAAAAATAGATGTTTATACATGATTATGATTGGTTTATAAAATATTATCAAATGGTTTATATAGCAATTTCTCATGTTTTATAAGCAAGTAAGCTAGAAATTAACAAAAGGCTTAATGGTTTGGATAGCTGTTTTTGAGAAAACAACTAAGCAAGATAGTATTAAATTAATTATATTATTAATTAATTGAAGGCAAAGGAATAGTTAGAATCAGTTAACAAGTTAATTGATGTTTTCAAATTGGCTAAATCAACTGTTTAATCAGAATTGGTTATTAGATTAATTGGATTTCTAATTAATCTAATGAAAATAGTTTTGATAAATGATTGTTTAAAAGTAATAAGATTTCATTCAAAAATTTATTAAACTTCTAATTAGCTGTACTTAAAGAAAATCATCAAGTTATTTAGAAAGTTAATTATTATTTTAAATAACCTTTTAGAGGAATTAATTAATGTATTTTTGGTTGATAATGTAGTTAGCTACTTTTATTGTAGGTAATGGTAAAGCCAACTATTATTTAATTAATAATAATTGAAGTTATTACCTTTTTAATTGAAATTCAATTAAGAAAGTAATCACATTTGTGATAAGACTAAGGGTAACTTGGTAAAGGGTTTCATTAGAAATCTTATAATAAACCTAAATTTTATAAATGAAGTTTATAAGAAAAATTTCGAGTTAATGAGATGATTATAAACAAACGTCTACTTAATAATGTAAATAAGTAAAATTGAAAGAAGATTTCCAAATGCCAATAAGACTTGAGTTGAATCTTGAAAAGGGGTTTTAATAACATCCTAGTTTTATAAACCAGGTTTATAAAAGAAGTTTAAATCAAGTGAGATGGTTTTACATTAGCATTTACTTAACATTTGAATTAAGTGAAAATGATTGAAGTCGAAAGGGGATTTTCAAGAAGTAAAGAATTGTTATTAAAAACCATATTTTAAATAAAATAGGGAATGAGAAATAAATAGGATATTATAATTAGAATCGGTTTAGAATTACGAACTTTAATCTATCTTAAGATAAGAGTGTTGTCGATCTAGGTCTAAGAGGTAAATAGAATACCCCAACTTGAACGACTTCACTATTATAAAGGGATGGTATTAGTTTGTAATAGTAGAAGATATTGAAAATAATTGATTCTTTCCAATAGAAAAAGTATTGCAACATATTTGCAACATTTTGAAAGGTAATTAGAACTACTGGATTTTTAAGTAAACAATGTATGATTTAACTTTTGTTTGGCTCAAGTATAAAGTGCGACTATACTTATGCCATTCGGTTAAGCACATAGCAGTATTTTCTAAATAATGAAAATAGTACGTTTTCGAAAGTAAAGTTATAAATGGAAATGCATATATAAGTTGAATTTTGTAGAAAAGAATTATAAATTGGATTCTTATAGTAAGAGACATTGCCCAATAGAAATTTTACGTGCTGACAAATTGAATATAAGTGAATATGTTATAGAAAAGGGATTTCTGGAATATAAATGAAGATGCTTAGAAAAGGGATTAATTGCATATAATTGAATGCTCTAGCAAAGTGGTTAATGATATTGGAAATATAACGTTGTTTTCCGAAAGTTAAGACTGAACTGATTTAGTCAGTAAGCTTATATTTTTATATAAAGGAACTTTGTTTCCGGTTTAGAAAATGAATAATGGTTTAGCAAATGTTTTGCAAATGATATTTTTAAATGAAATATTTAATATGCTTATGAGATTTAAATGGATATATCGTATTTGAGATGATATACGAGATATTTTTCTAAGTATTGGAAATGAAATGGATTGAGAATACTTTTGTATCAAAAAAAAAGTGAAATGCTATTTTTCAAATATTAAAGGATTTAGAGGTTTTAATTGACCGTCTGCTAATTGGTTTTAATTAAAGTACCGAACCAGTGAATTCATTTTATTTTTATGGTTGAATGGTTATTTATTTTAATAGTTAAATAACCGACTATCAAATCTGGTCTACAATCGATTATTGGTGCGGATGACTAGGATTAATTTTATATTCGAAAACCATTTTGTGTAAAAAATACGTAAACGTTGAAGACATCAGAATACGGTCAAGATGGAACATTTGAAGACCCATATAATTTCATAAAACGAAAGAAATACTTATAGTTTCTGACTTGCAACTAGAGATAAACCGTGATTCTATCGTGGTTGAAATCTACGGATTTGCAAAGACTTATTGCTACTGATCCTTAGGGTGATTCCTATATAGGATGCGGTAGGAAAGTGCCTTCGGTTCATCCTGTTCTGGATGATTTGTATGGACGAATGTCTGACGGCGTATTTCCTAAAGGTCGCATACGTATATTTTTACAAATATAACAAGTTTGATGGATCTGACGATATGGCATTCAAAGAGTGATGTGTTGTTCTCTGAAAGGTAAGTGTAACCTCAAGCCTTGTCAACCGAGAAAAATGACAGAAATCGGGCAGGCAACATGGCTATGTGGGTCGTTCCCATTATGATGTATTATCACTATCTTGAGGAAATTCATTATTGTTCTTCTATCTCTTCTGTATCTCTCAGGAAATGGTCATGTCAGCGCCGATTGTTGGTGATAATATATTCGATACACTTAAGTTGAATGAGTAGTCAGTCATGTGTGGCTGGGTTGTAATAAGTTGTTGTTGAACCCTAGTGTATTGCCTCTCGAGGTACACTATCGGAAGGTGGTCCCATACTGTGACACCACATCTCCATTAAGGTCACTCACAAAGGGAATGCCTTAATTTTGGTGGAGCGTTTATTGTGTATAGAACAGAAAAGTAAACAAGACAGATAAATATATTGGTACTTGGAAAATAAAAAACCACTTTTATTGCAGCGGAGAAATAGTTTGGTTACATCACATCAAAAACCAACTACAAAACCAAATACACTTATTATCCATCTTGACAAATAAGTTCTGAGTACATAAAATAAAAGATATAACCCCAACATAAAATAGCCATAAATAAGATAGGCTGAACTTTACTTCAGCAATCAAAGCAACTTCCAAAAGAAAGATAAAGCTGTCCAAATCAAGCTCCACTAGTACTAGTCCCACCCTGAGCACCTGGGGGGGGAAGGAAGAAAGAGGTGGAAACAAAGGGGGTCAGACATAAAGTCTGACAAGTGCAATAACTGTAACATTATAATCATTAAAGTAACTAGGATAAGGCATAAGCTGGGAAATAAGGAAATGACTGTGAACAATGGGCATCACCGAGCAACCAAAGGAAATAAGATGAACAAAGATAACGTTAAAGGCGCACCTAATCACTATAAGATAATTACTACATTGCACCACACCAAACACCCTAAAAGTTGATCCCACCTACAGAACTTAATAATGAAAATGGTAGTTTCGTGTACCCCTAGCTGCCTTCATAGGTGTCGTCTGCTCCTATCTCCACTAGGTGTACCCACTACCCCCATTCGATCGGCTCCCTAACTCGTAGATACCCGTGCTGGCCCCACAGTGGGGTGTATCACTCCCCAAAGTGGCAACCTGATACCACCAAAAATGCACCGCTTATATCTACATGATGCACCAACGTCTTACCTACTAGCCCGGGCCCACACACACACATGACCCCGTTGGACTTGCGTTGCCACCGCTAACCCTTTTTGACCTCTTACAATCAAACCCAGTACGCGTGTCCCGTCCTCGACTTGGGTCGATCCCACAAAGATACTTAATGGGTTACTGGTTTGAAAAGGGCCCCCATGCATGACACAAGATTTCCACCTATGCTTGGTCCCCTCAAAGGTTTTCCCCACTTAACCCCAGTCTTATTCATGTCTTCTTACATGTTTCAATCTTGGTTAAGTGCATCTAATCGTATTTCACATGCCACCCAAGGCACCCTCTTAATTTCACGTGCCACCCAAGGCACCCACTTAACCCCCCATGTCCCACCACATGTTTATCTGGTTAAGTGTTTCTTAATTCATTAAAACCGTAACCTTGTAAAGACCTCCCACATTAGACTGGCACTTGTGGATGCTGGATTTGCCGGACGGGTCCGGGCAGTCTTACACCACAAACGAGCCTAACCTCGTGTCTTTACAATTGTTACGCATTTAATTCGTGCCTTTGACCTCTCACATTAGACTGGCATTTGTGGCTGCTGGATTTGTCGGGCGGGTCCGGGCAGTCTTACACCACAAACGAGTCTAACCTCGTGTCTCAAGCGGTTAATTATTACATATCTTTATTTAACCCCAAAGTGGATTAATATCCCTATTCAAATTTGTCAATAAATTCCAAATATACTTATGTCCATAACTGTCACCTAAATTATGTCCATTTATTTTAGGTATAACAAATTTTACCAATTATTGCCATAAATTAATTGTATGCCTTTTAAGGCCATTTCATGCCAATTCTCAATATGAGTATATTCAATATTTCCCCCATCGTCCCCACGTTGTTCATTCGCTTATCATGACATACATACATACATACATATATATATATATAAGACTAGCAATTAGTCTATTCACATAAAAGGGAAGAACATCGTATATTTGCATAACACACAAAATGGACCTAACTTACGAATAAGGATTACAACATATCTTGCATAAACTTTGTATTGTCAAGAATCTAAACATAGTCCTAAAGGTGTGAACTTGCAGGTATGAACATAGTTTTCACCCAAACTTGCATAGGCCATAGTCACAAACTTGCATAAAACTATGTATGTCATAGATCTAAATCTAAAGGTGTAAACATGCATATATGTGGATCCAATTCCTACCTAAACTTGCATATAGTCATTTTACTTGGTTCACATGTAAACTTGTGTACAATTCACATAGAAATTAGCATATAATCTACACCCAAACTTGCATATAAAATGATGTCAAACATGAATCAAGTTGAACATAGGTGATTTGGCATATACAAAGGGATCCACAACATAAACTATCATTATGAACAACTAGCATATATTCTCAAAATATCACATTTTTCCAATGTTACACATACATAGCCATATAACCCAAATTATAACTCAACCTAATTAACTTGTTAATAATCTTATTAAAGAAATCGAACTCACAACTCAAAGAAGGTCTTGAGTTATGGGATCTGTGTTCTGAATTTGATTTAGCTTGCCTTTGAAGTAGACAAATTCGTTGTTGTTGTTATAGACTTGAGTTGAATTGAGTTGATTAGCTTTACTTTTCTTCTAGTTGATGGCGGCTACTCTAGGTTGCGGGGTGATATCATGACGGCATGGTTCTAATTTTGATTAGGTTTTAGGGTTTGAGTCTACATGTGTTTATATAGAGATTAGGATTAATTTAGGCCATCCGATCAACCTAGAATCAAATCAAGACCATCCAGTCAAGATAGAGTGACACCTCAGCCCTAATGACTCAGCACCGAGTCACAAAATCGTCATCTTTCAGATCTGCCGGGGGGGGGGCAGGTCGACCCCCAGGTCGACACTAAGGTCGACCTGTATAGGGGAGGTCAACACTAAGGTCGACCTGGCTTTGGGCGGGAAATTTCCCGCCCTGTCCCGTTCTGAGTCTGAATCCGTTTTTGAATTTAAATTTGAATTTTTGGAAACTTCCGACAGCCATAACTTCTTCATACGAAGTCCAATTCACGCAAACTCGGACTCTTTCTCAACCAGAATTCTGAGGCGAACACTATGGCGTAACCCGTTTCCCTTGATTCTCACATTTAAAATTAATTATTCCTCAATTCGTTAGTTTAATGTTAACAGTAAACACGGGGTGTTACATTCTCCACTCCTTAAAGGATTTCGACCTCGAAATCTTGAAGTTATGAAGAATACACATCCTACCATTCAATCGTCCATCTACTCAACCATCAACCACAGGCATCCATTATCCTTAAAAGACTTCTAATGCTTTCATATTTATATGCACAGTGTGTGTACATGTCCGTATCTAATGAAAAAATCAGGCGGTCTACTGATTCAGTTGACCTCCTTAATGTAAATTATGATAGTGCCATGCGTCCGTTATTTATGCAAAAGATCCCTAATGATACATATTATTTCTACATGCGTGCACACCCATTCATCCATATGCAGCATCCATATGATAACACAACCATTATACATCCATTAATCTAAACAAGCACACATTTATATGCAGTATGAAAGTGATTGAGCCGATCTAGTGCCTAATGTGTGTGTATATGCATCCACGAGCAACCACTAGCAAACACTTGCATCCACTAGCATCCATCAATCATAACATGTTTCAAATACATGTTTACATCCACTGGTCTCTACCTAAGGATAAAGGATATGACCGAGGAGTTACACTAAAAAGGTAGATACAAGCTTGAATAAACTTAAGGAAAAAGAGATCAAAGATGTACCCTCAAAAAGAAAAGGGTAGGCTACACGTATTTCGGCCTTAGTCTCCCAAGTCGCATCTTCCTCGGCGTCGCTCCATTGAACTTTGACAAGCTTAACTTCACGGTTGCGTAGCTTTTTGACTTCCGTCCCCAAGATACGAGTTGGAACTCTCCTCACGGTCGCTTCTCATTCCACTTCGACTTCCTCTAGTATGCTTGGCTCCACAACTTCTACCGACTCATGTAAGCACTTTCGTAGCTGAGAGACATGAAAGACATTATGAACTCCGGCCAGTTTTTCAGGCAGCTCTACTATGTAGGCCATCGTCCCAATCTTTTCGATGATAGGAAATGGTCCTACGAATCGTGGTGCCAACTTTCCTACGGACCCAAAGCGGATGACATTCCTCAAAGGAGATACTTTAAGGAACACCTTATCCCCAACTTCAAACTTAAGGTCGGTCCTTCTCTTGTCTGCGTAGGATTTCTGTCTATCTTGGGCAGCCTTCATTCTCCTTCGTATCAAGTCCACTTTCTCTGAAGTCTCTCTAATCATGTCTGGCCCAAGTATAAGTTTATCTGTGGACTCCCACCAACAAGTTGGTGATCGACATGGCTTTCCATATAAAGCTTCGATGGGTGCCATGCCTATAGTGGCTTGGTAGCTATTGTTATAAGAGAATTCCACCAAAGGGAGATGATCCTCCCAGGATCCTCCAAAGTCAAGAATGCACAGTCTCAAAAGGTCTTCCAGTACTCTGTTCACCCTTTCCGTCTGACCATCGGTTTGAGGGTGATAGGTTGTGCTTAAACATAGCTGTGTGCCTACAGCCTCTTGCAAACTCCTCCAGAACTCGCTTGTAAAGATAGGGTCTCGACCACACACTATGCTAGAGGGTATCCCATGGAGTCGAACTATCTCCTTAAGGTAAATGGAGGCTAAAGACGAGGCGGTCCTCCTACTCTTGATAGGTATAAAATGAGCGCTTTTCGTTAGCCTGTCCACCATTACCCAAATAGCAGTATTGCCCCTACTTGACCTAGGCAACCCATCAACAAAGTCCATCGAGATGCTTTCCCATTTCCATTGCGGAACTTCTAGAGGATGAAGCAAACCACCAGGCTTCTTCTGCTCCGCCTTGACTTGTTGGCATATCATGCATTTTGAAACAAATTCAGCTACATCCCTCTTCATGCCATTCCAAAAGAAAGCTCTTTTGATATCTTTATACATCTTGTCTCCACTGTGGTGTATGGTCATCTTGGAATGGTGTGCCTCTTCCAGAACCATCTTCACCAAATCTCTTACTTGTGGGATGCATAGTCTTCCATCCCGTCTCAACCAACCCTTATCATCGATGGAGTATCTATTGAGGTGACTAGAAGTCTCTCCCCTAATCACCTTATCAATCACATTAACTAGCTGAGGGTCTTCACGTTGCGTGGTTCCTATTGAGTCCAACAAAGTAGGCCGCACCTCTAGCATTGCCATCAAGCCAGTCACATAATCAACAGAGGGTCTAAAATAAAAATTGGCTATGTACTCCAAACTTTGCCTTTCCACAAAAAGAGGACTTAAGGTCAGCTTCTTTCTACTTAAGGCATCTGCTACTACATTGCCCTTGCCAGGAGTATAGGAGATCTCAAAGTCGTATGAGGCGAGAAACTCCATCCATATTTGTTGCCTTAGATTGAGGTCTTTCTGCGAGAAGAGGTACTTCATTGATTTATGGTCAGTATACAATTCAAATTTCTCACCTAAGAGATAGTGGCGCCAAGACTTAAGCGCAAAAACGATGGCTGCTAACTCTAGATCGTGGGTTGGGTAGTTTTTCTCATGCACTTTCAACTGCCTTCCACCATAAGCTACTACCTTCCCTTCTTGCATCAAAACAGCGCCTAGTCCCGTACCGCATGCATCTGTGTATACCGTAAACTTCTTGCTCCCATCTGGTAATGTCAGAACTGGGGTTGTTGTCAGAGCCCTTTTCAATCGTTGGAAAGCGACTTCGCAATCCAAGTCCCAAGTGAAAGTCAGGTTCTTCTTCGTTAACCTTGTAAGTGGAGCAGAGATTTTCGCAACGTCTTTAATGAACTTGCGATAAAAGCCTGCTGGTCCAAGAAAACTTCGGACTTCGGTTGCATTCTTTGGAACCTTCCAATCCTGGACTGCAACTACCTTTGCGGGGTCCACATCTAACCCTTCTTTGGACACCACATGCCCAAGAAATATTACTTCTTCTCTCCAGAAGTGGCACTTGGAGAATTTTTCTTTTGACTAATGTGCATGGAGAGTCTCCATAACTTCCTTTAAATGCAAAGCATGCTCTTCCTCATTCTTTGAGAAAATCATAAGACCACCACAAATTTATTGAGAAATTCCCGGAACACTCTATTCATTAAATCGACAAAATAAGCAGGTGCGTTTGTCAAGCCGAAAGGCATGACGAGCCATTCGAAGAAACCGTCTGGGGTTATGAATGCAGTCTTATCAATGCTATCTTCAGTCACTCTTAGCTGATGAAATCCGGTGGTCAGATCTAATTGGGAGAAAACTGTTGCACCTACAAGCTGATCGAACAAATCGTCTATTCTTGGCAGCGGGTTTCTATTCTTCTTGGTCAGCTTGTTTAGCTCTCTATAATCAACGCATAGGCGAAGTGAACTGTCCGCTTTGGTTGCGAACACCACTGGAGCACCCCATTCAGAAATATTCCGCCTTATAAACCCTTTTTCTAGCAGGTCCTTAACTTGCTTGCTAAGCTCCTTTCTCTCCCTTGGAGCCATGTGTCTAACGAGTAAAGCAACGGGTTTTGCGTTATCAACTAGGTATATGTGGAAGTCTATCTCCCACTTCGGAGGCAAGCCCTCTACTTCCTCAAAGACATCCGAGTATTCACGGACCACTCTAACAAAGTGTAAATTCTCAATAGACGCGTCAAGCGATTCTAGATAACTTAGCATAACAGAATTCATGGGATTACAAGAGATTTCGAGAGTGTTGCCCAAGCGAGTCATAAGCCTAACCTCTCTCTTTTCACAATCTAGGATGGCTCCATTACTGGATAACTAATCCATGCCCAGAATTAACCCGTAGCCCGTGAAGCCCAAAACATAAGCATCACATCTAAACCCAACGCTAAGTATAGAAATTTTCAAATCCAAACAAATCATCGACAAATAGGCTAAGCCCCCAATTGGATTTGAAATAACTAAGGAATCCTCTACTATACTGGTGTTTAGGTGTAGTGACTCAACTAAAGCAGTAGATATAAAAGAGTGTGATGCACCAGAATCAAAGAGTGTGCAAACAGGATGATTAAAAAATAAACTAAACTTTCAACGGAAATCGCTCTATCTCGTTCTTGCAGCGGTGGGGCCACGAGAGCCTGGACCTGCCCCTTGCCTGCCCTGGTGCCATGAGAGCCTGAATCTGCCCTCCAGAGGTAAGCCCTGCCCTCTGCCCTTTCTTTGGGCAGTCCTTGATCAGACGTCCTGCCTCGCCACAGTGGAAACAACCAGTCTTCTTCTTCTTCCTACAGTCTTTGCTTAGATGGCCTGGTGTCCCACAGTTAAAGCATCTTTTCTTTCCTTTTCCATTGTTGTCTTTACCACCCTTCTTGTTCTGCTGTTGCGGTTGTGGTTTCTTTTGATCCCCTTTCTTCTCAAGTGCATTATTAGCGTTGGCGCCTTTCTCCTCTTCATGCATAAGTGCCATGTCAACCAGTCTCTCAAAGGTGGCCCCCATAGGGATGTGGGTCATAGCTAACCCATGTAGCGGCTCATTCAAACCCTTAACAAATCTCAAGGCCTTCTTTTCGGGTGTATTCACCAAGTCCAAGCCAAATCTCGCCAACTGATTGAACTTGTTGATGTACTCTTTCACTGATAGATTTCCTTGCCTCAATGCCAAAAACCTTTCCATGTATAGATTCTCTTTGGCCCGTGAGAGAAACTTTGCCTCAAACCTATGCCTGAAATCCGGCCATTTATCAACTGGACGCTCTCCATTAGTGACCTCCTACCAAAACGAGGCATCATCCTTCATTAACTAGGCGGCTAATTGGACCTTTATTCTGTCTTCTACCTCAAAGATTCCAAACAATTCTTCCACCTCCTTTAGCCAATTTCAAGCTTCAACAAACGTCTCCGACTCGTGAAAAGGTTTCCCGCCCATTGCCCGAAAGTCCTTGCATATTTTTGCGAAAGTATCAACACGGGGAGGAGGAGGAGGAGCATTTGCTGGGCCTGCGACATTGGCCCTAGCTTCCAGATACCTTCTAAACCATCCTGGTATCGGTATCCCCTCGGGTATCTCGGGAATTCCAGACATGCTGAAAAGAAAATGAAGAGATTCAAACGGAGAATTCAAAAAAAGATATATGGCTCTTGGGGGTTATGTTTTTAAAATAAACTTTTCTCCTGAAAATACTCTCCTTAAAACGTATTTTTGAAAGTATTTCTTTATAAAAATGCTTTTTGAAAAATATTTTTTTCAAAATTCATATCTGGTCTGGTAACCTTCAACTTTGATACCACGTGTGACACCACATCTCCATTAAGGTCACTCACAAAGGGAATGCCTTAATTTTGGTGGAGCGTTTATTGTGTATAGAACAGAAAAAGTAAACAAGACAGATAAATATATTGGTACTTGGAAAATAAAAACCACTTTTATTGCAGTAGAGAAATAGTTTGGTTACATCACATCAAAAACTAACTACAAAACCAAATACACTTATTATCCATCTTGACAAATAAGTTCTGAGTACATAAAATAAAAGACATAACCCCAACATAAAATAGCCATAAATAAGGTAGGTTGAATTTTACTTCAGCAAACCAAGCAACTTCCAAAAGAAAGAGATAAAGCTGTCCAAATCAAGCTCCACTGGTACTAGTCCCACCCTGAGCACCTGGGGGGGGAAGGAAGAAAAGAGGCGGAAACAAAGGGGGTCAGACATAAAGTCTGGCGAGTGCAATAACTTTAACAATATAATCATTAAAGTAACTAGGATAAGGCATAAGTTGGGAAATAAGGAAATGACTGTGAACAATGGGCATGACCGAGCAACCAAAGGAAATAAGATGAACAAAGATAACGTTAAAGGCGCACCTAATCACTATAAGGTAATTACTACATTGCACCACACCAAACACCCTAAAAGTTGATCCCGCCTACAGAACTTAACAATGATAATGGTAGTTTCGTTTACCCCTAGCTGCCTTCATAGGTGTCGTCTGCCCCTATCTCCACTAGATGTACCCACTACCCCCATTCGATCGGCTCCCTAACTCATAGATACCCGTGCCGGCCCCACAGTGGGGTGTATCACTCCCAAAAGTGGCAACCCGATACCACCAAAAATGCACGGCTTATATCTACACGATGCAACGTCTTACCTACCAGCCAGGGCCCACACACGCACATAACCCCGTTGGACTGTGTTGCCACCGCTAACCCGTTTTGACCTCTTATAATCAAACCCAGTACGCGTGTCCCGTCCTCGACTTGGGTCGAGCCCACAAAGATACTTAATGGGTTACTGGTTTGAAAAGGGCCCTCATGCATGACACCAGCTTTCCACCTATGCTTGGTCCCCTCTAAGGTTTTCCCCACTTAAGCCCATTCTTATTCATGTCTTCTTACATGTTTCAATCTTGGTTAAGTGCATCTAATCGTATTTCACATGCCACCCAAGGCACCCTCTTAATTTCACATGCCACCCAAGGCACCCACTTAACCCCCCATGTCCCACTACATGTTTATCTGGTTAAGTGTTTCTTAATTCATTAAAACCATAACCTTGTAAAGACCTCCCACATTAGACTGGCACTTGTGGCTGCTGGATTTGCCGGGCGGGTCCGGGCAGTCTTACACCACAAACGAGCCTAACCTCGTGTCTTTACAATTGTTACGCATTAAATTTGTGCCTTTGACCTCTCACATTAGACTGACATTTGTGGCTGCTGGATTTGTCGGGCGGGTCCGGGCAGTCTTACACCACAAACGAGTCTAACCTCGTGTCTCAGGCGGTTAATTATTACATATCATTAATTAACCCCAAAGTGGATTAATATCCCTATTAAAATTTGTCAATAAATTCCAAATATACTTATGTCCATAATTGTCACCTAAATTATGTCCATTTATTTCAGGTATAACAAATTTTACCAATTATTGCCACAAATTAATTGTATGCCTTTTAAGGCCATTTCATGCCAATTCTCAATATGAGTATATTCAATATTTCCCCCATCGTCCCCACGTTGTTCGTTCGCTTATCATGATATATATATATATATATATATATATATATATTAGAATAGCAATTAGTCTATTCACATAAAAGGGAAGAACATCGCAAATTTGCATAACACACAAAATGGACCTAACTTACGAATAAGGATTACAACATATCTTGCATAAACTTTGTATTGTCATGAATCTAAACATGGTCCTAAAGGTGTGAACTTGCATGTATGAACATAGTTTTCACCCAAACTTGCATAGGCTATAGTCACAAACTTGCATAAAACTATGTATGTCATAGATCTAAATCTAAAGGTGTAAACATGCATATATGTGGATCCAATTCCTACCTAAACTTGCATATAGTCATTTTACTTGGTTCACATGTAAACTTGTGTACAATTCACATAGAAATTAACATATAATCTACACCCAAACTTGCATATAAAATGATTTCAAACTTGAATCAAGTTGAACAAAGGTGATTTGGCATATACAAAGGGATCCACAACATAAACTATCATTATGAACAACTAGCATATATTCACAAAATATCACATTTTTCCAATGTTACACATACATTGCCATATAACCCAAATTATAACTCAACCTAATTAACTTGTTAATTATCTTATTAAAGAAATCGAACTCACAACTCAAAGAAGGTCTTGAGTTCTGGGATCTGTGTTCTGAATTTGATTTAGCTCACCTTTGAAGTAGACAAATTCATTGTTGTTGTTATAGACTTGAGTTGAATTGAGTTGATTAGCTTTACTTTTCTTCCAGTTGATGGCGGCTACTCTAGGTTGCGGGGTGATAGCATGACGGCCATGGTTCTAATTTTGATTAGGTTTTAGGGTTTGAGTCTACATGTGTTTATATAGAGATTAGGATTAATTTAGGCCATCCGATCAACCTAGAATCAAATCAAGACCATCCAGTCAAGATAGAGTGACACCTCAGCCCTATTGACTCAGCACTGAGTCACATAATCGTCATCTTTCAGATCTGCCCGTGGGGGGGAGGGGGGCAGGTCGACCCCTAGGTCGACACTAAGGTCGACATGTATAGGGGAGGTCGACACTAAGGTCGACCCCGTGGTCGACCTGGCCTTGGGCGGGAAATTTCCCGCCCTGCCCGGTTCTTTGTCTGAATTCGTTTTTGAATTTAAATTTGAATTTCTGGAAACTTCCGACAGCCATAACTTCTTCATACGAAGTCCAATTTATGCAAACTCGGACTCTATCTCAACCAGAATTCCGAGACGAACACAATGGCATAACCCATTTCCCTTGATTCTCGCATTTAAAATCAATTATTCCTTAATTCGTTAGTTTAATGTTAACAGAAAACACGGGGTGTTACACATACCTTGTCATAGTTGGAAATCTAATCTCTAATAAGAGTCATGCATTTTTTGATTATATACTAAATATGTGGAGCGTGAGACGCAAGCTTTCTACTAGATGGTTATTTATTTGATAAAGACACTATTATAATATCACCAGATTTGAAATTAAAAATGTTTTGGGTTATCATAAGGTAAAAACCGTCTGTGTTTATGTGTGGATTGGTCTTTTGGTTATCCTTTTCTTTCAAAAGGGTTTTTTTCCTACTTAAATCAATTGGATGATACTTGTAAACTTAGTGAGTTTTCTCACATTGGGTCACCAGAATGATCTGTGGTGTTTGTCACTACGCTATAAACGGCCTAATGCAACACAAAAAAATTGTTTGCACAGGCCCAAAAAATGTTGATATAGGTCTTTAGCAACGTTTTTAGGGTAATGCAATTTTCACTGTTGCTACAGACCTCAAAGGCAACATTTCGACTATCTATGGCAACATAACAATTATTGTTACAGTAGAACCTTATTTAGGTCTGTAGCAACATCCTGAGGTGTCTGTAGAAACATCCAAAAATGTTACTATAGATATTGAATTTCTAAATTTGTTTTGGTGAGCTACTTGCATAATACCACATATAATAGTACTAAAGCTACTTGCATAATATCACATACACCACTTGCATAAAACACCATTCGTATATTCATTTCAAAACATACAACAGTACACATCACAATTCATTATCAACAGCTCCAAAAGGACGAAACATGAAAAAAATAATGAAGAAAAACCGTCCATACATGCTATTTCACTTGGATTGTACTTCACTGGCTACATTGCCATAAGTATACACAAAAAATCCCAATCATGATCTAGGACATAGCTAAAGCTCTTGCAAAGATTTTTTTTCTCTCCTTTCTCGTGCTTTCCACATTTAATGCGCATTAAGGCCAACTCTACCTTCATATCAGCCACAAATTCATCAGCTTTTTCCCACTTTTGCTTTTGCTCCAACAACTTGTCTTCAAGTGTCTTCCTTTCCATGAGCAATTGTGATATAGTATTTTTTTTTCCCATCAATTTAACAGTAGTATCTTCCATTTCAGCATTGCTATTGATTTCATACACTTTGTCATGCCATATAAAATACCCACAATCTTCATTCTGCACATATGTTAAATTCTCGACTAAAACATTACTAAAAAATACGATAATCGACAAAGCAATCAAAAATACCTAATTTATACTTACAGGCCACATGGAGCAACCAAAAAACTTCTTCCCCGCGTAATACCCTACCTTCACAATCCTCATCTTCGTTGGGATTTTGTGGTGGCAATGCTTATTTCCGGTCGCTGTTGTCGAAGTTGAAGTAGAAATTGATTGACTGGTCATTACACTTGAAGATGGATAGATCAACTAAGATGACCCAAACCCACCCTTACGGGAAATCCCAGATTGAATTGAGAACCCGACAAATTAGAACACAAATAAAAGAACATTTCATTGTTATTACAACAATTTACATCAGAGTACAAGAATATATCAAAGTATGAATAAATATTACACAGAAAAATATCAGAGATTTAAAATACATAGCAGTAGGAATAAAATGTAAAAATACAATGCGTAGCGGGAAATAATAGCTGACACAACTGAAAGAAATATATAGATACAAAGCTTTCTGAATATAGCTCCAGCTGTAAATCCAGGATCCTAGGAAAAGGAATATCTGCGAAAACCAAAACTACTAGCTGCCCATGTGGAAAATATGGGCACCCAGAGTTTAGGTTAAAACAATAAACTCCAGGTCAGTCATGGGACTGGTGTGAGAACTAAAACAGTTATTTAAAACTTTACTTTTAAAATTAGGTAAATCAAGGGACCACGCCGTATAACACGGAACGGGTTTACCCCCAAGAATACCAGTGCATAAAAATAACAGCACAATGCTAAAGAGAAAAATGAAGCTATTATATGACTCAGGTCCCATCACACAATGCAACGCAAACCGAGGATAGAGTTTTACCTTATAATAGCCAAATATGCTTGGTACTTTTAAAAAAAAAATCTTTTATTATTACAATAAGTGAAGAAATCAACTTCAAATATAAATGTATCAATCATAGACGGTATAGTATCCCAGCTACTATGTCACCATATATAGGTTTACAATTAAAACCGCAAAATGTCGTATTGGACGTTTGGATTTCCATATTGATGGCTCCTGATTCAAAAGATCTATCGCGTAGTGCAATAACCAATGGCTTACGTCCCGTGCATGAGAAAACATCGTAATGCACATCCGCATTACATCCAGGAAACAAGTTACCGCGGCTTACGTCCAAGCATTGGAAAACACCGCTAACTCTATCCATCTGGGAATCGGGGGTGTGCCCTATCCCTACTGGTGTGAGGCGACCACACCCGGTATCACCTCGGTCGACCGAATCCATGATAACCCGTAGGATCTCTATCCTCATCTCTAAAGTAAACTGATCAAACCATCAGTTTACCACCATACCGGTATGTGAGGCTCGCGAATTAACGCTACACAAAGCTGTGCTTTGATCATCATCCACCAAGCTCTGCTTTTCAACAAAAGCTTGGATCACTGCAACTCAGCATGTCACACTGTCAATCCATACCGTACCACTTATTTATGCCGATATATAACTGAAACGACCCGAACTTCCCCGGTCTCCGAAGAGAAGAGAAAGAACGAATTGTTTTGAGAACATGACAAAGTAGAACGCAGGCGGAAGAACATTTCATTGTATATTACAACAATGCATCAGATTACAAGAATATACAGAGTATAAATGAATAAATATTACACAGAAAAATATCAGAGATTACAATACATTACATAGCAGCGGAAAATAATACAATACACAACTAGAAGAGATATACGGATACAAAGCTTTCCGGATATCGTTCCAGCTGTAAACCAGGATCCTGTGAATATAAATCTGCAAAACCATAACTACTAGCTGCCCGTGTCAAAATAAGGGCACCCAGAGTTTAGGTCAAAACAATAAACTCCAGGTCAGTCATGGGACTGGTGTGAGAACTAAAACAGTTATTAATCTTTATTTTAAATCATTAGGTAAATCAAGGGACCATGCCGTATAACACGGAACGGGTTTCCTCCCAAGAATACCAGTGCATAAAACAACAGCGTAATGCTAAATAAAGAAAAATGAAGCTATTATAAGACCCAGGTCCTATCACACAATGCAACGCAAGCCGGGGGATAGGGTTTTTACCTTATAATAGCCAAGAATGGTTGATACGTTTAAAAGAAATCATTTGATACTATTATAAGTGTATAGTGTATAAAACAACTTCAAATCATAAGTATCAATCATAGGCGGCATGAATGCCCCATACCACTATGTCACCATATATAGGTTATACAATCAAAATCGCAAAGTCACGTATTTGGAAATTGGGTTTCCATCTATGAACCGAGGCAAAAGATAGTCCTCAACCGATTCGAGATGCTCTAGCCCGTGTCTCAGGATCATAGCTCGAGTGACCCTTGGATCGTCAGGGCCGGTCCACCGATGTGGATTAAAATGCCTGAACATGCGTTTCCCCGCCCTTTGGGGCGTAGATGAGCCAACGAATGGCTCCATCGGACCCGGATCGTCCGATCTAACCGAGGCGCCTCGCAACAGCAACAACCACAAAGGTGAAAAGTATATAAATGTCAGGGCTGGTTGGTCACTGACACCACCCTAGCTAGAAGGAAACGCATGCCCTCCCTGAGGTCCTCTCCCGTTTCAGGTTCACAACCGGGGTGCGAAACTCGCGAATTCACGTTACACAAAGCTGTGCCACAAAGGTCGTACTTTGATCATCAACCACAAGACTCTGCTTTTCAACAGAAGCCTTGATCATTTGCATCTTAGCATGCCACACAGGCAATTCACTCTATGCAACTGATATCAGTCACACAGAATGAAATCCAATGTCAGACACACAGTCCATTTACAAGTCCGTTCTGGGTCTGAACGAAACCGGAGGCACTTTCCTCGCATATCCATCGATCTCCAAGCACATCTAGACGACCACCGATTGATTCCCTCATCTTGGGTGTACAGCCCAATCAAGATCATCAGTGATCACCCAAACGATGTGAAGACTTCCGGTCTTCGACCATCGTCTTCATCTTCGACTTATCGTCGTATCAGTTATTCAGAATGGGATAAACCCGGTCTTTCCGAATAACTCACGTATATTTTAAATAAGTGTAACACAAACACAACATACGCCTCATTCCAATTCATCAGTCACTAATCGTAAATTAATCAAGAGAATAATTTCCCAAATATTAACCCCGAAGGCCGAAACCAACATCAGATCAATATCCAGAAAACCATTCTGCTTGGCAAACCGACAGTTAGTTTCTAAATTTCACATTCATAGGGAAAGGTTCCCATTAATTTTATCCAAGGTAAATTCCTTGAATTTATTCTCTAATCTTCTTTTGAATTTTGATTCAACTAGTCGGGATTAACGAAACTTACCGAAGTAATCATTTGTTTTAATTTCCCAATCCCAACCTATTCATCCCATGAAGTAAAACTGGTAATACTTCATATCTAACACCACAGTGTTATCGGTAAATTCAGTTACCATTTCACGTTCAAATCTAATTAAAGATTTAACTATCGCCTGGAGTAAAACTGGTGATACTCCATTCTCGATCTTTTCAATCTAATTAAAGATTCATTAAAACTCCACTTAGTTTTAATCATTAACTGGGTTAAAGAATCAGTGTCATTTAAAACACAGTTCACGATAAACCCAAAATCACATTCCATTAATTATCGGGTTACAGAACGAGTGTTATTTAAAACACTGTCCACGATAAACCCAAAAATCAATATCAATTCAATTCCAATTAAATATCATTTAATTGGTACACTTCATTAAATCTAAATAAAAAGATTTAATCTTTTCTCAACTGGGTTCAAGAACAGTGTTAGTGAAGACACCATTCACGAAAAACCCAAATCACATTTGATATTCAATACAAGGCTCTGAATAGATAATATATCGGCTTATATTCAATATCAAATTCTACGATTAACAAATGTCGTATTGGAAATAACGATATATATATCTATATCTTTCAAATTTCCATAACAACATCTGTATAATCACGAAATCCAACATCGAAATATTCCGAAGACAATTTCGATTCAAATCCATTCCAATGCAATCATTGGAAACTCTGGTTATTTTCAAAACCATTTCAAATTCGATTTATTTATTTAAAAATAAATAGAATTTGAAAATCTAGTTCAAAACTAGTTCATTTCGATAAAAATCTATTTTTATCTTTTCAAATATGGAGTTTTTCATCCCAATCCTTTCTAAATCATTTCTTATGATTTTACACAAATTATTACTATTTTTAATAATTTTATCAAGGCCCGTACAGTCGATTTCCATCAATGGCCATCGGACTGCACTTACAACGACCTTTTTTCAAATTTGATTTGGACATAATTCCAAATCCAACCGTTAGATTTCTAATTTCTCACATTTGTTAGAAAGCTCTTTTCAATACGAACCCAACGGTTCCGGTTTTAGGAGAATCCGACGGTCGGATCTCCCGTAATATCCGTTCGAAGTCAATGGTCGAAATTCGCGAACTGCCGCAGCGCGGCGCGTTCTATTCAGGCCGTTATATTATATATATAATATATACTTCGTCGTTTTCAATTCAAAACGTGCTTTATAAATCGTTTTCAATTCATTTTCAAAACGGTTTCAACTTCATATTCAATTTCAAATCCAAATTGAATATTCCAATATAAATTCGTTTTAAATTCATTTCAAATCGATTTCAATTCAAATTGATTTCTAATTCAATTTCAGTTCGTTTTCAATTCAATTTCAATTCGAATTCATTTCTATTCAATTTCAATTCGAATTCATTTATATTCAATTTCAATTCGAATTCATTTATATTCAATTTCAATTCGAATTCATTTCTATTCAAATTCATTTCAAAACGATTTCAATTCTATTCGAATTCATTTATATTCAATTTCAATTCGAATTCATTTATATTCAATTTCAATTCGAATTCATTTATATTCAATTTCAATTCAAATTTATTTATATTCAATTTCAATTCGAATTTATTTATATTCAATTTCAATTCGAATTTATTTATATTCAATTCTTTTTTCAAAATATCAGATTTTGAAATCACTTTTGATATTCATTATAAAATGAATAAAATTGATATAAACATCGTTCACGTCAAAATGGCATCAATCTAATCAATACGGCTTCATATATTCCTATTTTCAAATATTCTATTTCAAATATTTCTTTTTCAAATATTTCTATTTTAAAACTGGAATGAGGCCCAATCAATTACCATATAATGTTAATTATATGGATTTTCTACAACACATGTATATCTCAACAACGATGAATAATCAACCATCATCCAAAGTGCATTCTACACTGTATAAGCATCAAATATACATATTCAACGCTTATAACAGCCTGTCAATCAATCGATCGACATACAACTAAACAATCGGGATTAGTGTACGTCAAATATCGTCCCAATACCCGTGTGGGGTTTCAAGCAATCAAACACAGATTTTTATTTGTGCAGTTGGGCGATGTGTAAATTTTATCGTCCCAATCAATGTCCTTCAAATAGGTGTACATAAACAAACTGTCCGGTTTGTAAATGAATATTTATTTATTCACATTCACGTTAAAAATTTTATTTTTAACTATCAAACTATTTTATTCAAACTATGAATATTCTATTCGGTTCATTTATTCAATAAAATGATATTTTTATTTTTCTAACTTAATTTTAGAAAATTTCGGCGGCATAACGGCATGATACTAGAAACGGGACAAGGCCTAGCCTTATCCCCGGTCTAGTGAAGGCCCACGCCATTCCCAAATCAATCCAATCAATTTCATTTCACCAAACAATCAATTCAAATTTAATCATCTAACTAATTTATGCAATCAAACAAACAAGTCCATGGTCTGTGGACGATTGTGTCGGGTGCTACTAAACACCGTCTGCATCCTAGTATATATATATATCTAGAAAAGAAATTGAAAGGTGAGAAATTCTCATAAAAGCTATCCAATCATCTTGACTCTTCTTTGATAGAAATCTTCATCGTTATCGCATTCTTGTCATCTTCGTTGCTGTAGCCACTACATATGTAAAAATCGGATTTTTACTTCGCTATTTAATATATAAAAATCGAATTTTTACTTCATTATTCAATATAGAAAAATCGTATTTTTACTTACCACTCGAATAGAAATTATACTTTTATTGCTTTACTATAATAAAAATTATATTTTTATTACTCTAAATGAATAAAAATTATATTTTTATTTTGCTAACACCACAATAAAAATCGTATTTTTATTTACATACATATATAAAAATTATATTTTTATTACTTCTATAATATAAAAATCATAATTTTAATCTTCACATCAAATAAAAATCATATTTCTAATCTCATACTTATATAAAAAATATATTTTCAAGCTTTCTATCATATAAAAATTTCGTCTTTCACCATTTAAAAATCACGTCTTTACTATTTATTTCATTCCAATAACGATCGCCTTTTTATACTAGAGATAAACGAATAAAAATTGAATTTTTATACTAGAAAATATAATGAAAACTTACATCCGCTGCTCGAAGGGGGAGGAGGGTTCATCGGCCGGCTGCAGAACAGGTGGCGGGTCCCCTTTGGCCAGGGCGCGGCTGTCGATCTGGGTGGGGGTCTAGGGGGTACGGTTTTGGGTTTTAAAAGAGGTTGTGGGGATCTTTGATAAAGGAGGAGGCGCTGTGGAGGAGGGGGCCCCAGCAGTCGAGGCGGAGGCCAGGGGGAGGGGCGTTTGGGGTCGGCGGTGGTGTCCTAGGGTTTTAACGCGGAGGAGGGCTGAGCTTTGGGGTGCGGGTTCGATCAGGGGTAGGGAGAGAGAGGCGCGAGGTGGGGCTTCTCGCCGGAGGTTGGTGGTCGCGGTGGAGTACCACCGGCGGTGGCGTCAGCGCCTGTCGCGCTCTGCGCGATGGGTTTCTCCATTTTTTTTATTTCGTTATGCTTTAACTGACGGGTCAACGAGGGGTGGGAAGGAGAGAGAAATAAAGGGGGGAGATTTATATTTTAATTTATTTATTTTATTTTCCAAATAAAATCACTTTTTCTTTCGAACTCCAATCTGCATCCAACGACTGTCGCCTCTAGCTAATTACCCCCATTCTGAACACAATGGGATATGCCACGCAAGCCAATTCGGCCGTTTCGATAGGTTTCCGTCAAAAATAAAGTATAAATCAGTATATATTTAATTTTAACGCACATTTTAAATTACCAGGGCCACATACGAACTCTAAAAATTACAGAAAAATATTTTCTAGCTTCGTATTGACGATACGGTCCTAACAAAACTAGTTTCGTCGAATTCTGAGACCGTTAGAAAAATGGCCATTTTCCAGTCGATTAAAATCAACTGAAACTGGTCAAACACGTTTTCCTATGCCACGCTCACATATTGATTCGAAAAATTATGAAATTTGAAATCTAGCAATAACTTGACATCACGGACCCAACTAAACTGGTTTCGTCGAAATCCGAGGTCGTTTGCAAAATGTCTATTTTTAAGGGCCTGAATTCCATAGCGACTATTCAGAATTTTCAACTGGACATATCTTTTGATCCCCGCTATGAAATCTTGATTTGTCGGATTCGTTGGAAAGATATTCACAATTAGATTCTATTATTTTTGGTTTCACTAAAATCCGGATTGTTTTGCACCCGGAACATTCAATTGAAGTTTGAAATCGAATTATCGAACTACCGCGCCATTTTCAATTCTATTTATAATTATATATAATTATTTATATTCTAACGACGACGTATATAATATATACGTTCGAATTATATTCAAAATAAATTTCTCGTTGATATTATTTAAAATATTCTATTTTAAATGTTCAAAATTCGCTAAAATTGCCAAAATAAAAATTTTAAATTGGCCCAGATTTTCGGGTTGTTACAATAACCTCTGAGCTCGTACATCTCAGAGAAGGGTGTTAAGCAAGAGAATAAATTCTCCGCCACCAAATAGATATATATTTAGCAGAGATCAACGAATAGTGTATAAAGTAATACAACGTCAGACACACCATCCATTTACAAGTCCATTCTGGGTTTGAACGAAACCGGAGGCACCTTATTCCTCGTCTCGTATGTCCAATACATGAGAGAGGCCCTCGCATATCGGTACAATGAACAAGTACGTTTGGACGGCTTTGACTATAGCCCCTTCAAGGTAGCTACTCCTATCATGGGCATCAGTAGCAACCCATCCATTCGATGTGAAGATCGCCGGTCTTGCACCGTCTTCAATCTCTTCGACTTTTCGTCGTATCAGTTATTCAGAATGGGTTAAACCCGGTCTTTACGAGTAACTCGCATAACTTATAATCAAGTGCTATAACAACACATCATACGCCTCATTCCAATCCAAAATATTCTTTTCACAATTTAAAACAAATTAAGGTTTTCCAAACTAGTCGGGATTAGCGCACCTTACCGAAGTAATCATTTGTTTATTTTCCCGATCCCAACCTATTCATCCCATGGAGAAAAACTGGTAATAATCCATATATAACGCCACGGTGTTATTGGTAAAAATTAATTACCATTTAAAGTTCAAATCTAATTAAAGATTTAACTATCGCTTGGAGAAAAACTGGTGATACTCCATTCTCGATCATTTTCCAAATTTGATAATTTATATTATCATATTCACGTTTCAATCTAATTAAAGATTCATTAAAAGTCTACTCAGTTTCAATCTTCCCAAAAATCATTATTAATGATTATTTAACTTTGGGAAATCAAGCATATCACATCGACCATCTACACCGTACCACTAATTTCTGCCAATATATAATCTCTGAGCTCGTACGTCTCAGAGAAGGGTGTTAAGAAAGAGAATAAATTCTCCGCTACCAAACAAATATATATTTAGCAGAGATCAAAAATACAATATAAAATACAATGTTAGACATGTGATCCTGTCTTTAACTGGGTTAAAGAACCAATGTCATTTAAAACACGGTTCACGATAAACCCAAGATCACATTCCATTAACCATGGAATCTTCACGAAAAACAGATCAATATATAATCGATATCAATTTCTGTATCCGACTAATAATATAAATGGAATAACGACAAAGCCTTCTAAATTCCATATATATTAACAGTCTTCCTCCACAGAAACTCTCTTCGATAATTACCAAGTCAAATTCAATTCAATCCCAATTTAATATGTTAAATTGGAAATCTTTACTTTGGAAAATTCCATTAATCTTAATTAAAAGATTATAAATTCCAAAGCATATTCTTCACTGTTAATTGGGTTAAAGAACAAGTGTTATTTAAAACACCGTTCACGATAAACCCAAAAATCCAAATCTTTTATTCAATTCCAATTAAATATTAATTAATCGGAAAACTTCACTAAATCTTAATTTAAAGATTTATTCCTTTCTCAACTGGGTTTAAGAACAGCGTTATTAAAGACATAGTTCACGACAAACCCAAAATCCAATTTCAATCCAATTAAATACTAATTAATTGGTAAAATTCCCTAAATCTTAATTAAAAGATTTGTTCTTTTCTCAACTAGGTTCAAGAACAGTGTTAATGAAGACACCGTTCACAACAAACCCAAAATCCAATTTGATATCAAATACAAGGCTCTGAATAGAAATTATATCGGCTTATATTCAATATCAAATTCTAAAACCAACAAATATCGTATTGGGAATAACGATATACATATATATATATCTTCCAAATTCCTCAACAATATCTGTATAATCACGAAATCCAATATCAAAATATTCCGAAGATTATTTCCATTCCGAATCAATTCCAATTTACTCTTTCGAGAATTCTGGTTATTTTAAAACCATTTCCAATCCAATTTATTATTTAAAAACAATTGGATTACTATTTTAGTTAATAACTAGTTCATTTCGATAAAAATATATTTTTATCTTTTCGAAAGTGGAATTTTTCATCCAAAACCTTTCCAAATCATTTATTATGATTTTACGTAATTTTTCCATATTTTAGTAATTTTATTATCGCCCGTACAGTCGGTTTCCAATAACAGCCACCGAACTGCATTCATAGCAACCTTTTCCAAAACTGATTTGGACATATCTTACAATCCAACCGTTGGATTTCAAATATCTTATATTCATTGGAAAGCTCTTTTCGATACAAGCCCAACGGTTCCGGTTTTAGGAGAATCCGACTGTCGTATCTCCCGTAACATCAATTTGATGTTAAAGGTCGAAATTCGTGAACAATCGTTGCGCGGCGCGTTCTATTCAGGCCATTATATATATAATATATATATCATCGATTTATATTTAAAACAAATTTTATAAATCGTTTTAAAAACGATTTCCCGCTTCCATTTCAATTTCAAATCAAAATTGAATATTCCATTATAAATTCATTTTAAAACGATTTCCATTTCATTTTCAAACTTAAATCAAAATTGAATATTCCTTTATAAATTCATTTTAAAATGATTTCGATTTCATCTTCAAATTTAAATCAAAATTGAATATTCCATTATAAATTCGTTTTAAATTCATTTTAAAACGATTTCAAATTCATTTTCAAATTTAAATCAAAATTGAATATTCCATATCATTATAATATTAAAATGATTATATTTTCAAAATATCATATTTTGAAATCACTTTTCGATATTCGTTATAAAATGAATAAAATCAACAGAAAATCCCATTCGTGTTAAAATGGAGTTTAACTACTTAACACGGCTTCTCATTTCAATATTTACTGAATATTAGTTTAAAATATTCGTTAATTCTAAACTAGAATCAGACTCAATCAATTACCATATGTTTTCACCAAAAATGGCTTAAACACCAAAGGTAATAAAATTGTACTTCACCAATATGGTAGGGAAATAAATGGAGCCGTACTTGATAACAATTGAAAATGAAAATGCGAGGAAGATAAAATAAAGACAAGATTTAGAGTGGTTCAGCCTTATATTAGGCCTATGTCCACTATGAAGATAGCTTGCATTCTTATAACAGGGATTACAAAATACACAAACTCTCTTTTTTCATACATCTCTATATCCACTCAATATACTCTCATTCATACATTTCAATCCTGGGATTTTATGAGAGAACGGTAGAGTTTGAGGAGGAGAAGGATGGGTGAATGATTGAGAAGGAGGATGTCTTTGTTTCCCCTAATTACAAGGTTGTACTTGTCACCATGGCCAAATGGTTGATGGAACTTCGAATGGAGAAGATGATCCTTCCTTCCAAGTGCTTAAGGAGTGACTGAGGATAGAATTTAGTAGCACTTTGTGGTTGAAAAGATTCGATCCCCTTTACGCTGGCAGCCATGGCGTATTTATAAGTGGGCTCTCTTCAAGAAATGATCTAAAGCCTGTATATGCAGGCTATGGGTCGTTTATCCCATTAATTACAAACTTGCCATCGCCTAGTTGTAGCCAGCTGTTCGTAGCTGTATCCAGATTTCATGTGCGAGCGACTCTATAGGAGCGAGCGTTTTGAGTATTTGAGTGGGTGACTTTAGCCGGTGTTCTTCGGGCGTGGTTATTTCTGGTAGTCGACGAGTGGTTACCTGATTCGCTTAATTGTGAAATGAGCGAGCGGCTTTGATTTCTTTTATGGTCGAGCGACTTTATAAGGGCAGAACGTGGGACTGGAATCAATTCTTTTCTGTATCTTGCATGACTGATTCCCTTATCCCAAGAGCGTTCGTCCTTCACTGCCTTTGTACTATGCTATTTTCCTTTATGGTTGTGTTATATGGTCGCTCCTGCCTATATTAAATGGATGACTTGCTTTGTTTTGATTCTCGAGTGGCTTTGTTCCGATATGAACGACTGACCTTTGCTTTTGCGCCCGAATCATGACTTTCTTCGGGCTTTGGCCTTGCTCTGTGTAGTTGCTTCCTGTCCTTTGCAAATCACAAACTGCTTCGGACAAAACTATGCACCATCGACCCTGAAAGTGTTTGTTCTATAGCTCCTGCTCAGATCTTGTAACTCAATGCGTGTATGGATTTTTAAGGATCAACATTTGCCCCTCGAAGCTTGTTATTTTCTTTGGTAGAGAATTACTGGCTTCGACATGATTGATCGCAACGTTACTTGGTAGATTTAACCTGACTCATCGAAGGGTCATTCGTGCAAAACTTAGGATTGTTTCATTGTGGTTGATTGGTGTCGTTTCCTTCGGGTAAGACGTTTAAACTATCTTGTCATCATTGTAAATGGTTGAATCTTGAGGTAGTGATCATGCCAGCTGGATTCTGATGGGACACTTATTTCTGCAATCGAGTATTGAGCTGATGTGGTGAGAAATTCTCTTGATGCATGTCCTTTAATCTTCCCTCTTATTTTCTTATTTCTCATTCTATTTTGTTCTTATTTTCCTTCAACAAGGTTTCTCAACCGAAAATCTCTGTGTTTCTTTCTATTTCCATTTTGCATAGCACTAGTTTGTCGATTTTAACTTATACTTGTTCTTCTCTTGGATCTCACAATTATTCTCTGATCCATCTGCAGGATGGTTTCATCTCTAAAATGACATCGATTGGAAAGATTATTCGATTTGGATGTTCCGATAGACGAGATTCAGTCAACTGGTCAACCGTCTGTGAATTTTCCCTTCAGTCCATCTCATACAGAGCTTCAGACTATCATCAATTGGCCGTGTTATGCTCCTGGGCCATGCAGTCCTAGGCTTGCTAAGCGGTTCCAGGGGTGGAACTTACAGGGAGTACCTTCTAACGTGGATATATCTCTGTCTTACTCTCAGACCTTCTCTAGTGACATGATTTCCGCAAAAGGTCAGATGTTAGCCCATCTCGACACTGTTGTGCATCAATTTGGAAAACAAATGGATTTGCTAAAAAAAACATTCTGCAAAACGAATGAATGGTTGGCATACATTGGCTTGCGATCTCCAAAAGCTTCACAAGGACAATCTCGAGCGTATCTCTATTTTAGAAGTTGATAAGGCAAAGTTGATTCGTTCCCTTAGATCCAAAGATAGCGTGGTTGCTTCTTTTGCCCCAGGAGATGTCGAGTCGGTGGTTTCTAAACGTGCGGATGAACTTCCATCCTGTTCCGCTCAGACTAAGAGGAAGGTAGGTAGGCCCAGGAAGGTCAGGGATCTGTAGTCTTTTTTCCTGTCTTTGGTTGTTTCCTCTACGAATTTTAAGACCAGTTGTGTAAGCGGGTGCTAGCCATCGCTCATGACATTGTGTTGGTTTGTGACTCGTGTTGACCTTTGATGTTTTTGTGGACTTGACGAATGGTTGTTTTGCTGGCTTTATGATGCTCTTTGTGACTTTGTCTGCCACACCATTTCTCTTTGCCCTGCTTAGCAACACAATTTTTTTTTAATAATTTATATTATAATTTTCCTGATGATCGTACGTTAGTATCGTATTAAGGGTCGATCGCACGTTAGTATCGTATTTACGGCGCATTACTATTAGCGTTACTAATACATCGTTATGATTGGTTTTATTATTTCTCATTGGTGTTTCTATGTTGTACGTTTTGTCACAGTTTTTATTTGCATCATGTTACGCTTTATTGGTTGTGCAACGGTTACGTTTTTACAACATGCAACGTCAGTATCGCTGGTTTGTTTTGATTTTAGAATATCATTTTCCATCTTTTGCCCTTTCTTCGAGGGGCCTAGTTCTTATTACGTATCTGTTCGTATTCTTTCATGGCCTGGTAGTCCAAACCTTTAAGGCTTATATTCGAATGTGCTTTTTTGAAAAGTGCAGGTATCCTATTGTACATTTAATCATGTTCCTCATTGACTTGGCGTCCCAAGTCCTTCGGAGACTCGATTAAATGCATCTTCGTATATACAATTTGTTTTTTTTTTGTATGTACTCAACCCCATATCTCACTAACTCAGTGACCTGAGCCCTACGGAGACTGGTTTTGAGCATGTGCCCCCATGGGAGGACTTGGGTTATAAGTTCTCGACCCAATTTTGGTCCTATTTGATCTGGCTTATTATGATCAAACAGAGACCTAAATTGGATACCCCTTTCGGCTAGTATTTCTGTTACCCCTTTCGGCTAGGATTTCAGTTACCCCCTTTCGGCTAGGATTTCTATTTTGCACTGGTCCTTCCGGCATGTATGATCCTTCCCCTTTTTTATGCTTCATCCCGGGGAGCGGACACTAATTTATCTCATCGAGTTTTGTAACACCCCGAATTTTTGAATAATCATATTAACTAAATTTAAGAATACTTAATTTCAAATGTGGGAATTAAGGGAAACGGGTCATTCCATTGCGTTCATCTCGGAATTCTGCTTGAGATAGAATCCGAGTTTGCGTAAAACGGATGCCGTATGAAGAAGATATGGACGAACGAAGTTTGAAAAAAATGCACTGGCGCACTTGGGAAGTGCGCCAGTACAAATTTGCATTGGCGCACTTCCTAAGTGCGCCCAGGCCGAGAGAAAACCTGCACAGCCATCTGGTTCGAACGGTGAGTTAGTGTTGAGTCATTTCTGACTAGTTAATGAGTCATTAGGGTTTCTGGATAGTTCTAATCTGGACTGAATGGTTTTGATTAACCCTAAGAACATCCGACGGCTTAAATTTATTCAAAACTCTATAAAAAGACCCATAGACCCAAACCCTAAATCAGAATTAAAACTAAAACTATGGTCGTCATGCTGTTGTCTTGAACCCTAGAGCAGCCGCCACCAAATTAAAGAGGAAGAACAGCGAATCAAATCAGAACTACTCAACCCTAACAACGAATCCTCATCAAAGGAGCGCTAATTCAACTCCAAAAATCAGAATTCAGAACTCAAGACTGCTTTTGAGTTGTGAGTTCGATAGTTTTAACAAGATAATTAGTAATTTAATTGGATTAAGATATAATGCGGATTGTATTGATGTGATATGAAGTATTGATTGCATGTTGTGATTATGTTGTAGGATTATGATTGAAATCTCTATGATGTTATGCTGTGATGCTATCATTTATGATGTAAAGTTATGTTGCTATCATCCAAGTTGTAATTTTGGCCTATGCAAGTCTTATATATGATGTTATGCAAGTTTTATATATGAAGTTATGCCAGTTTCACATATGATGTTATGTAAGTTTGGATCTAAGATATATGCTAGTATATAACATCAGTTTTTATGTAAGTTTGGATCTAAGATATATGGTGTTAACTTGTGTTAATGAATCCCTTTTTATAATCCAACCACCTAGGTTTATAACATCAGTTTTTATGCGAATATGGATGTGGAACATATGCTAGTTCGTATAAGTATTATGTTCATATGCAAGTTTAAGTGATAATTTGGATTCATACAAGTTCACACCTTTAAAGTTTAGATCCATATTCAAGTTGACATTTTTATGTTGAATCTATGACATGCCTAGTTATGCAAGTTTACACCTTTATGTGGATCCATAGTTTACTCAAGTTAACACCTTTATTGGATCCATAGTTATGCAAGATGACACCTTTATGCTTAGGTTGACGACATACACAGTTTATGTAAGTTGGTGATAATTACCTAGGCTAGTTGGGTGTAAAACTATGTTCATACATGCAAGTTCACATTTTTTTTAGATCAATGATTTTTGGATCCTTGTTAATACAAAGACTATGCGAGTATGTTGTAATTCTTAATTGCAAGTTAGATGCAAATTAGATCTATTATTGTGTGTATGTGACTTTGTGACGTTTATTCCTTTTTTTTAAGTATTAGACTAATTGCTAGTCTAATATGAATATATCGTGTTAAGCGAATGAATGACGGGGGTACGATGGGGATAATAGTGGATACACACATTGTAATAACCCGGAAAATACGAGCCAATTTAAAATTTTTAAATTGGTTATTTCAAAGGAATTTGAACAATTGAAATAGAATATTTCAATAAAATAATGAATTAGAAATAGTGGGTCAGTTTGAAAATTTGAATTCAAACTTTGACCGACTATGCAGGGTGGAAAATATAACGGATTTTAGCGAAACCAAAAATATTTAAATCTGTTAGTCAATACCTTTCTAACGAATCTGAAAAATCGAAGTTTCATAACAGGAATCAAAAGTTATGGCCGATGAATTTTCAGAAGAGTCGGTATATAGAATATATAGCCCTGGAAAATTGATATTTTGCATACGACCTCGGAATTCGACGAAACCACTTTTGTTGGGTCCGGGATGTCAAACTATTGCTAGGTTTCAAATTTCATAATTTTTGAAGCTAGTGTGTGAGCGTGGCAAAAGAAAATGTGTTTGGTCGATTTCTGTTAAATTGGATCGACCAGAAAATGGCCATTTTTCAAACGACCTCGGAATTCGACGAAACTAGTTTTGTTGGGACCGTAGTGTCAAAACATAGCTAGATTTATTTTTCTGGAATTTTTCGAATCAGTTTGTGGCCCTGGCAAATTGAAATGTACGTTCAGAGTTAGAAATTAAATGTTTTATACTTTAATTTGAAAAATAACTGACTGTAACAGTCGAATCGGCCTACGAAACATATCTCATTGTGTCCGGAATGGGGGTATTTAGCTGGGGACGACAGTCGTTGGACTTGAAAAGGAGTTCGTTGGAGAAAACACTATTTAAAAATTTAATAAAACCCTGGGCCAATCAGAAATTTTCTTTCATTATTTTTAAAATAAAAAAAAATAAAAAAAACCCTCGTCCCCATCTGCTCTCAACGATCATCGTCGTTCGCCGCTTCCCTCCCCTTTTCCCGCCGCTACAGGCCACTCCAGCCATCGTCGCTACCCTCCCCCGACGCGCCTCAGCCTCCTCTTCAAATCCGACCCCACCGCCGCCCCTACAGTCGCCTCCTCCGCCCATATCGACGCCAGGAAGTCGAGCACTTCCCGCTGCCACCCTGAACGCCACCGACCACCGAACGCCACCAAACCACCACCGAATTAAAGCCCTCTCTTCCCTCTTCCACGTCCAACTCCCCGATCGTCCCCACGTGCCACTGATTTCGCGAAAACTGTAAACCTAGTTTTGAAGCTTCGTGAAAGTGAGTTTTTCTTTGATCTTTACACTTTGAAAAATCATATCTTTTTGGTATGTTGACGAAATTCGATGAAACAGGAAACATCGAGACCGCAAGGAAGCTCTCTACCCAATAGAAGAAGCCGCGGATTTTTCTGACATCGTATCGATTTTTAGCGCTCAGAAAACCAAGGTGAGAAATCTAAATTAACGTGAAATTGAATGGAAAATGTCGTGTATAATTTATATAAGCGAAATATAAATTACATACGTGTTGTATACCTCATGTACATGCGTAGTGTAAGCTATATAAGCGAAGTATGAATTTTGACATGCATAGAATAAGTGATATATGTGTTGAAATGCTAGTGAAATATAGCAATTATATATATATACTCCCCTCGTCCACAAACCATGGACAATATTTATTGTGGTGAATTGGTGTGAAATATTGGATGAAAAATACGAATGGTTGAATAATTGTTTGTGGTTGATATTGTTTGGTTGTGGTTGAAAAATACCCATTGGTGATTGAAATGAATTGGAAATATTTGTGGAAATAAAAATAAACATGCCGCCTGCGTGCGAATTAGATGCATGAATCCCCATTGTCAAAAACCGCGAGGTTTTAAGGTAGAGCGAGGAGCCGTACTAGGGACGGTGCCGGTTTTAACTACCCTGCCGTTATGCTGTCGAAATTTTGAATAATCTTTGAGTGTTAGAATTATTTTCATGTGTTGAAATTATCTTCTTGCGTTGAAATTAAAGTCATATATTGAAACTATGTCCATGTGTGGAAATATTCATGTGTTGAAAAGTGTTGTATGAAAATTAAATTCATTTGTGAATGAATGAAGTGTTTAAACAATAAAAATCACATTTTTATATATATATGAAGTATGAAAAATATTCGCCTTATATAAATAGTTTCAACAATAAAAATCCCATCTTTCTAATATGAACAACATAAATAAAATGTCCATGTGTGGAAATACTCATTTGTTGAGAAGTGTGTGTAGTGGAAAAGTTCATGTGTTGAATAAAAAGATCGAACGATAAAAATTACATTTTTATTGAAACTATGAAGTGTTGAAACCATCCATTGGTTGAATAAATATTTTAAATGATAAAAATATCATTTTTATCATATGTGTGATATGCTAAAGATATGCGGACGTTGAAATAAATATTTGTGATAGAAATATTATTTTTAACATGCATAGGAACTAAATAAAATAGTCATGTGTTGAAATCTATTTTAGTTCGCCAAAATTATCATCTTTGAAATGTGAAGTGTTAAAAATAGCCACTTGTTCAAATAAACGTGCATGAGTTGAAATATACATTAACTAGCTAATGATATGATTTTAGCCTATGCATGCAACATTAGAATGAATGGTGTTTTTAAACCAAAGCAAATCAAATATGAAATTGAATGGAAAATGATAAATGTTCGAAATTTTATATAAGTACATGCATATCTATTGAACAGGTTAAAGCAAAAGGGGCTAGAGAAGAGAAATAGAATTTTGTGCCCGACAAATAGGTACACATTTACCGCTTTGTTTGGGTGATGATTTTATGAGCCTGTTGGCTAGCCGCTTGGCTTTTTCTTTTTCTTTTTGATATGAGACGCCCGTGTGGCTATTTGGGAATTTTCCCAGACCCTCCCGTACAAAGGAGGTTATGGCGAAATTTTCCAAAATTTAAAGGCGTTAGTGAAATAATTGAAGTGGAAACGATATAGGAATTTTCGAACGAACTATATTTATATAAATATATAAATATAAATAGAATTAAAACGAAACGTGGCCGTGCAGTTCATGTTTTGAAACCGTGATTTCAAACGACTAATGCGGGAAATCCGACCATTGGATTTTCCCGAAACCGCAACCGTTGCGTTCGCATTGGAAATATCTTTCCAACGGCACCAACTTTGTGAAAATCCGACGGTTGGATTGTCTGGAATGTTTAATTCAAAATTAGTGAAAAGCAGCGCCAGTGCATCGATACGACCTGAATCGTCGTTTAATTAGATTTGGTCGTTTTTAATTAAATAAAAATGGCGATATATCGTTATAAAGTACTATAGACGATATAGAGTGGAAATAAACCAATTTTGTTGTGTTTGCTTGATATGTGATGGTTGAATGTATTTGACATGAAAATTATAACTAAATAACTGAAATGTGAATGTTGAATAGTCCAACCATGTGATTAATTGATTTGAAAATCTAAATATACGTGGGTTATTTGAAAAGGCCGAGTTTATCTCATTTCAAATAATCGATCGACGTTGAGAAGTCGAAGAGTCGAAGACGGCTGAAGACCGACGATCTCCACATTGGATGGATGGGCGCTACTGATGCTCGTGATTGGGGTAGCTACCATGAAGGAATTGAAGTAGTAGCCGTCCAAACATACTGTTGATTGTACGGATATGCGAGGAATTGGTGCCTCCGGTTTCGTTCAGACCCAGAACGGACTTGTAAATGGACTATGTGTCTGACATTGGATTTTGTTCTGTGTTGATTGATCTCTGTTAAATATATATCTGTTTGGCGGCGGAGAATTTATTCTCTTGCTTAACGCCCTTCTCTGAGACGTACGAGCTCAGAGGTTATGTATTGGCAGAAATCAGTCGCATGGAGTGGATTGCCTGTGTGGCACGCCTAAGTGGCATATGATCAAGGCTTCTGTTGCAAAGCAAAGTCTTGTGGTTGATGATCAAAGCATGGTCTGTGTGACGTAGCTTTGTGTATAACGTGAATTCGCGAGCCTCACACCTCGGTATGAGTCAAGAACGGGAGACGGACCGCTGGGAGTGCACGACGTTTCTTTCTAGCTATGGTGGTGTCAGTGACCTACCAGCCCTGACATTATATATACTTTTCACATGTGTGGTTGTTGGAATGCGAGGCGCCTCGATTATAGGTCTGTAAGGACCGGGAAACGTGTGTTCAGGAATAACTAATCCTCAAAAGTAAGAGAGGACCGGCCCAGCCGATTCCAAGGATCATAGTGGGGTCCTGGGACATTTGCTAGAGTGTCTCGAACGGAGAGGAGCTTGCCCCTTGCCTCGACTCATGAAGGAATCCAATTTCCAATACGAAATTTGCGAATGTGATTGTATTACTAGTATGGCGACATAGTAGATGGTAGCTATGCCGCCTAGGATTGATATTTATGATTGAATTGCTTTTGAAACATATATGCACTAGTAATAATATCGAACACCTTTGTTTTATTCGTATGAAGCATCTTTGGCCATTATAAGATAAAAACTCTATCCTCCGGCTTGCGTTGCATTGTGTGATGGGACCTGAGTCTTATAATGGCCTCATTTTATAAAAAGCATTGCGTTGATTTAATCATTTACTTTATTTCATGCACTAGCACTCATTGGAGTAAACCCGTTCCGCGAAAGTGGCGTGGTCCTTTGATTTGCCTTATTATTGTTGTTAATAAGTTGAGTAGATTTCTCATACCAGTCCCATGACTGACTCGTAGTTTGTTTCACCTTGCAAATTCGGGTGCCCTCATTTTCACACGGGCAGCCTAGTTACAGGTTTCTGACGCACCTTTTGGCTCATGGCGAGGCTTGACTACACCGTGTTGACTTGGATTTTCTCCGCCATTATTGTATCTATATTATGATTCCGCCACTGGCGATGTAGACTGATATTCCTTTTGTGTACTCTTTATGTATGATTCCGCCTCAGGCGATGGTGACTGATTATGTATCATTATGCACTAAGTTGTATCCTGTACTGTGCTTCTCTGATGTGATGATATCTATATGATTCCGCTGTCATATGTGTGTAAATTATTCTATTTTCTGTTTATGCTATTATCTGTGATCTGCTAATGATGATTAATGTGTTATATTCCAATGATTATCCTTAACACCGTGTCACGGGGTTTTGGGATCGTCACAGCTGGTATCAGAGCTTTGGTTAACCTTAGTTCTGGAGTCTAACACATTAAACACTTCGTCAAAATAGAATCAGTAGTATTCTAAGGCGAGTCGCTCATTAGAGATTGGACTAGCAAAGTCCCAGAATGAGCCGAGCAGAATAGCAAAAACAATTGATCAGTCCATCGTTATCTTTCCATAGAAATTTCTGCTTAACTATGCAATAGACTATCATTTCTGTTAGCTGACTTTTTCGTTGCTTATACAGAATTTGAAAAATGGCTACCAGAGCAGCCGCCGCTAGAGGAGGCCGTGTCGGCCGAGGCCGAGGAAGGGGAGAAGTCCCAGCTCAAGAAGGACCTTTGATACAACCTCCGGTAGCTCAATACTTCGAGCTTGACCGTGTAGCTAAGAGATATAAGAACTTAGGAGGCAAGACCTTCTCGGGAACTGGCACCGTAATAGAGGCCCTTGCATGGCTCAAAACATGCGAGAAAATTCTTGAAGGCCTAAGGCTAGGAGACGAAGACAAAGCTATTATGGGCGCCTGGCTTATGCAGGAACAAGCTGAATTATTGTGGGAATCTCTTACCGCCGAGAATAGAGAAGTTGGAAGAACATGGGATGGATTCAAAGAACTGTTCAAGGAGAAATATGTCCCAGAACAAGCTCTAGAAAGAATGCACGATGACTTCGCCAATCTCCAGCAAGGGGACCTTTCCGTGCAAGATTATCTGAACAAATTTACAATGTTGTCGCCCTATGCTCCAGAGCTCGTTGCTACCGCAAAATCCAAAAATAAGAGGTTTATCCTTGGGCTAAGACGACAATATCATGATAGAGCCATGGCCCATGTCAAGCTGGATTTCAACGAGCTGGTGGAAATGACATGCAACTATGAAGACCTTGATCAAAGGCATCTGGATCAGGATCGCGCTAGAAGCCAAGCCGGAAACAAGCGCAAGCCTGCTGTAAATCAAGGCGAGTCAAGCCAAGCAGCATCTTCAAAACCTCAGACTGGCAAGCCGCCAAGAGGAAATTGCTTTAACTGTGGTAAGCCGGGGCACTACTCAAACGTCTGCACAGCTCCGAAGAGACAGAAGACAAATTCTCAAGGCTCGAGCCAAGGCTCTCAGAACCCTCGTTCGTGCTTCAACTGTCGCAAGACCGATCATCTAGTCAAAGACTGTCCTTTGCTGAAGAAAGCTACAGTAGCTCATGTCTATGACGGGTCTAGCCCGCCAGCTGCTTCCGATGGAGCAGGTAAACCCGATGTTTTGGGAGGTACCCTTACAATTAAAAATATTCATGTTTCTGTATTGTTTGACACAGGTGCATCGCGTAGTTTTATTGCTAGACACACAATGCACAAATTAAAGTTAAAACAGCGAAAGCTTAAAGAATCGGTTGAAGTTCATAACCCGATAGGGGGTCCTATTAATCTAGGTTCATATTGTAAAGTTCCTATTTCTTTCTCCCGATACCAGTTTCCTTCCAATTTAATCGTGATGGATTTCCCCGAATTCGATATTATTCTCGGGCTGGATTGGTTAACGAAATATGAAGCCGAAGTGAATTGTGCGGAAAGAATCGTTAAAATTCGAACGAAGCTTGGATATATTACGGTTCCCTGTCATGGTTCGAATCCGAATAGAGAGGAATTTTGGTCAGCATTAGAACTTATCCCCACTTCCATGGAAAAGATTCCGATTGTTAGAAACTATGCGGATGTGTTTGAAGAAGTTGAAAACTTACCTCCGCAAAGAGAAATAGAATTCCGAATCGATCTAATTCCCAATGCCAGACCAGTGGTGCATCCAATTCGTAGAATGACTCCGAAAGAAAAAGAAGAATTAGGCGATCAAACTCGCCAACTGTTGTGGAAGGGTCTAATCAGACCTAGTTTTTCTAATTGGGGTGCAGCTGTTGTGTTTGTCCCGAAGTCAGACGGTACTCTTAGATTATGTGTTGATTACCGAGACCTCAACAAACAGACGCTTAAAAATAAATATCCATTACCCCGCATTGATGATTTGCTAGACCAATTGAATGGGGCGAAAGTATTTTCCCGAATGGACCAAGCTACAGGTTTTCATCAATTGAGAATAGCAGAAGAGTGTGTTCCTTTGACAGCTTTCAGAGGTACAGACATATTTTATGAATGGTTAGTAATGCCGTTTGGCCTATGCAACGCTCCAGCATACTTTGTCGATCTAATGAATAGAGTGTTCAGGGGAGTTCTGAATAAATTTGTCCTCGTATTCATCGATGATATTTTAATCTACTCCAAATCAAAACCCGAGCATGAAAAACACTTAGAACAAGTATTGGAGATTCTAAGGAAGAATGTCTTCAAAGCCAAATTCTCTAAATGTGTCTTCTGGCAAGAAGAAGTTAAATTTCTTGGCCATGTCGTGTCAGAGAAAGGAATTTCTGTTGACCCAAGCAAAATAACAGCGATTCAAGACTGGAAACAACCCACTACTCCCACAGAAGTTAGAAGTTTTATGGGGTTGGCTAGTTATTATCGAAAGTTCGTTAAGGATTTTTCGAAGATATTCGGTCCGTTAACGAAGCTCACAAAGAAACATGAGAAGTTTAAGTGGACTTCCGACTGTGAAGAGGCTTTCCAGGAATTGAAATCGAAGCTGACCACCGCTCCAGTGTTAACTATTATTGATGGCAATCAAGATTTAACGGTTTGGACAGATGCTTCTATTAGAGGTCTTGGTGCAGTGTTAATGCAAAGAGGCCAAGTAGTCGCTTATGCAAGCCGCCAACTGAAACCGCATGAGAAGAATTATGTAACTCATGATCTTGAGTTGCTAGCCATCGTTTTTGCCTTGAAAATCTGGAGGCATTATTTATTGGGCGAGAAATTTATACTGTACACAGATCATCAATCGTTGAAGTATTTATATACCCAGAAAGATCTGAATCTGAGACAGCAGCGTTGGCTAGAATTTCTTGCAGCGTATGATCTTGATATCCTGTATACGCCGGGGAAAGCTAACGTAGTAGCGGATGCGCTTAGTAGAAAGACCGCAATCGTTGCCCATCTTATAATTACACCTGGATTGATTGATAGGATTTCAGCCCTTCAAAAAGACGATGAATTCATTCAGAGAATCAGTCAGAGAGTCAAGGAAGGTGAAACCACGAGTTTCCGTATTGACAATAGGGGGGTTCTCAGGTTAAATAATAGGATTTGCATCCCAAATATTCCAGGCCTTCGAAGAGAAGTGCTGGACGAATGCCATAAATCCAAATTTTGCATCCATCCTGGGGTGAGTAAAATGTACAACGATATCAAACGCACTTTCTGGTGGAAGGCAATGAAAAGAGATATTTCTTTGTATGTTAGCAGATGCCCTACTTGTCAATTGGTCAAGAGTGACCAACATAAGCTAGCTGGACTGTTGCAACCGTTGGAAGTCCCAGGTTGGAAATGGGAACAGATTTCCATGGATTTCATAGATGGTTTGCCGCGAACCAAGAAAGGTAATGACAGCATTTGGGTAATCGTAGATCGCTTCACGAAGACTGCCCATTTTATACCTGTCCGATCCAATAGAACTGCTCAAAGTCTAGCACAGATATATTTCAGAGAAATTATTAAGCTGTATGGAATTCCCATCAGCATAGTCAGTGATAGAGATCCCCTATTTACTAGCAAATTCTGGGAGGCCTTCCAAACAGAATTGGGAACAAAACTGAATATGAGCACCGCTTATCACCCTCAAACAGATGGCCAAACTGAGCGGGTGAATAGAATTCTAGAATATTTATTGCGGGCTTGTATAATTGATTTTGGTGGGTCATGGGAGGATCATTTGCATTTGGCAGAATTCTCATATAACAATAGCTATCAAGCAAGTTTGAGAATGTCACCATTTGAAGCATTATATGGCAGACCCTGCAGATCTTCTGCATGTTGGGTAGAACCTGGCAACAGACTTGTACTAGGACCCGATATGATTAGAGAAGCATCTGATAAAGTGGACTTCATCAAGAAGCGATTGAAAACCGCTCAAAGCCGACAGAAAAGTTATGCAGACTCTAGAAGGAGAGATTTGACATTTGCTGTTGGTGATCATGTTTATTTAAAGGTTTCTCCGATGAGAGGAGTAATCAGATTTGGCAAGACTGGGAAGTTGGCTCCGAGATTTATTGGTCCCTTTCCTATACTTGAGCGAATTGGAACTCTTGCTTATAGGGTTCAATTACCAGATTGGTTGCCTGGAGTGCACAATGTTTTTCACGTATCTCAACTTAGGAGACATGTGCATGATCCGGATCTTATTGTAGAAGAAGCAGCGCAACGGGATGTGGAGATAACTCCAGAATTAGCACTCAGAAGAGAGCCATTAAAGATTGTTGGCAAAGAAACTAGAGAACTCAGAAGCAAAAAGGTTCATTTAGTTAAAGTGCAGTGGAGCAGTGATCCTAGAGACTGTACTTGGGAAACTGAGGAAAGCATTAAGCAAGCTTACCCCAAATGCAGAGTGGATATCTCTGAATAACTCCGGTGCAAGGTACCTTTACAATACTTTGCATTTACATTTTATTTCCTACTTTACTGTTGTTTCCTTTCCGAGGACGAAAAGTTTTAAGTAGGGGAGATTGTAATAACCTGGAAAATACGAGCCAATTTAAAAATTTTAAATTGGTTATTTCAAAGGAATTTGAACAATTGAAATAGAATATTTCAATAAAATAGTGAATTAGAAATAGTGAGTCAGTTTGAAAATTTGAATTCAAACTTTGACCGACTATGCAGGGTGGAAAATATAACGGATTTTAGCGAAACCAAAAATATTTAAATCTGTTAGTCAATACCTTTCTAACGAATCTGAAAAATCGAAGTTTCATAACAGGAATCAAAAGTTATGGCCGATGAATTTTCAGAAGAGTCGGTATATAGAATATATAGCCCTGGAAAATTGATATTTTGCATACGACCTCGGAATTCGACGAAACCACTTTTGTTGGGTCCGGGATGTCAAACTATTGCTAGGTTTCAAATTTCATAATTTTTGAAGCTAGTGTGTGAGCGTGGCAAAAGAAAATGTGTTTGGTCGATTTCTGTTAAATTGGATCGACCAGAAAATGGCCATTTTTCAAACGACCTCGGAATTCGACGAAACTAGTTTTGTTGGGACCGTAGTGTCAAAACATAGCTAGATTTATTTTTCTGGAATTTTTCGAATTAGTTTGTGGCCCTGGCAAATTGAAATGTACGTTCAGAGTTAGAAATTAAATGTTTTATACTTTAATTTGAAAAATAACTGACTGTAACAGTCGAATCGGCCTACGAAACATATCCCATTGTGTCCGGAATGGGGGTATTTAGCTAGGGACGACAGTCTTTGGACTTGAAAAGGAGTTCGTTGGAGAAAACACTATTTAAAAATTTAATAAAACCCTGGGCCAATCAGAAATTTTCTTTCATTATTTTTAAAATAAAAAAAATACAAAAAACCCTCGTCCCCATCTGCTCTCGACGATCATCGTCGTTCGCCGCTTCCCTCCCCTTTTCCCGCCGCTACAGGCCACTCCAGCCATCGCCGCTACCCTCCCCCGACGCGCCTCAGCCTCCTCTTCAAATCCGACCCCACCGCCGCCCCTACAGTCGCCTCCTCCGCCCGTATCGACGCCAGGAAGTCGAGCACTTCCCGCCGCCGCCCTGAACTCCACCGACCACCGAACGCCACCAAACCACCACCGAATTAAAGCCCTCTCTTCCCTCTTCCACGTCCAACTCCCTGATCGTCCCCACGTGCCACTGATTTCGCGAAAACTGTAAACCTAGTTTTGAAGCTTCGTGAAAGTGAGTTTTTCTTTGATCTTTACACTTTGAAAAATCATATCTTTTTGGTATGTTGACGAAATTCGATGAAACAGAAAACATCGAGACCGCAAGGAAGCTCTCTACTCAATAGAAGAAGCCGCGGATTTTTCTGACATCGTATCGATTTTTAGCGCTCAGAAAACCAAGGTGAGAAATCTAAATTAACGTGAAATTGAATGGAAAATGTCGTGTATAATTTATATAAGCGAAATATAAATTACATACGTGTTGTATACCTCATGTACATGCGTAGTGTAAGCTATATAAGCGAAGTATGAATTTTTACATGCATGGAATAAGTGATATATGTGTTGAAATGCTAGTGAAATATAGCAATTATATATATATACTCCCCTCGTCCACAAACCATGGACGATATTTATTGTGGTGAATTGGTGTGAAATATTGGATGAAAAATACGAATGGTTGAATAATTGTTTGTGGTTGATATTGTTTGGTTGTGGTTGAAAAATACCCATTGGTGATTGAAATGAATTGGAAATATTTGTGGAAATAAAAATAAACATGCCGCCTGCGTGCGAATTAGATGCATGAATCCCCATTGTCAAAAACCGCGAGGTTTTAAGGTAGAGCGAGGAGCCGTACTAGGGACGGTGCCGGTTTTAACTACCCTGCCGTTATGCTGCCGAAATTTTGAATAATCTTTGAGTGTTAGAATTATTTTCATGTGTTGAAATTATCTTCTTGCGTTGAAATTAAAGTCATATATTGAAACTATGTCCATGTGTGGAAATATTCATGTGTTGAAAAGTGTTGTATGAAAATTAAATTCATTTGTGAATGAATGAAGTGTTTAAACAATAAAAATCACATTTTTATATATATATGAAGTATGAAAAATATTCGCCTTATATAAATAGTTTCAACAATAAAAATCCCATCTTTCTAATATGAACAACATAAATAAAATGTCCATGTGTGGAAATACTCATTTGTTGAGAAGTGTGTGTAGTGGAAAAGTTCATGTGTTGAATAAAAAGATCGAACGATAAAAATTACATTTTTATTGAAACTATGAAGTGTTGAAACCATCCATTGGTTGAATAAATATTTTAAATGATAAAAATATCATTTTTATCATATGTGTGATATGCTAAAGATATGCGGACGTTGAAATAAATATTTGTGATAGAAATATTATTTTTAACATGCATAGGAACTAAATAAAATAGTCATGTGTTGAAATCTATTTTAGTTCGCCAAAATTATCATCTTTGAAATGTGAAGTGTTAAAAATAGCCACTTGTTCAAATAAACGTGCATGAGTTGAAATATACATTAACTAGCTAATGATATGATTTTAGCCTATGCATGCAACATTAGAATGAATGGTGTTTTTAAACCAAAGCAAATCAAATATGAAATTGAATGGAAAATGATAAATGTTAGAAATTGTATATAAGTACATGCATATCTATTGAACAGGTTAAAGCAAAAGGGGCTAGAGAAGAGAAATAGAATTTTGTGCCCGACAAATAGGTACACATTTACCGCTTTGTTTGGGTGATGATTTTATGAGCCTGTTGGCTAGCCGCTTGGCTTTTTCTTTTTCTTTTTAATATGAGACGCCCGTGTGGCTATTTGGGAATTTTCCCAGACCCTCCCGTACAAAGGAGGTTATGGCGAAATTTTCCAAAATTTAAAGGCGTTAGTGAAATAATTGAAGTGGAAACGATATAGGAATTTTCGAATGAACTATATTTATATAAATATAAATAGAATTAAAACGAAACGTGGCCGTGCAGTTCATGTTTTGAAATCGTGATTTCAAACGACTAGTGCAGGAAATCCGACCATTGGATTTTCCCGAAACCGCAACCGTTGGGTTCGCCTTGGAAATATCTTTCCAACGGCACCAACTTTGTGAAAATCCGACGGTTGGATTGTCTGGAATGTTTAATTCAAAATTAGTGAAAAGCAGCGCCAGTGCATCGATACGACCTGAATCGTCGTTTAATTAGATTTGGTCGTTTTTAATTAAATAAAAATGGCGATATATCGTTATAAAGTACTATAGACGATATAGAGTGGAAATAAACCAATTTTGTTGTGTTTGCTTGATATGTGATGGTTGAATGTATTTGACATGAAAATTATAACTAAATAACTAAAATGTGAATGTTGAATAGTCCAACCATGTGATTAATTGATTTGAAAATCTAAATATACGTGGGTTATTTGAAAAGGCCGAGTTTATCTCATTTCAAATAATCGATCGACGTTGAGAAGTCGAAGAGTCGAAGACGGCTGAAGACCGACGATCTCCACATTGGATGGATGGGCGCTACTGATGCTCGTGATTGGAGTAGCTACCATGAAGGAATTGAAGTAGTAGCCGTCCAAACATACTGTTGATTGTACGGATATGCGAGGAATTGGTGCCTCCGGTTTCGTTCAGACCCAGAACGGACTTGTAAATGGACTGTGTGTCTGACATTGGATTTTGTTCTGTGTTGATTGATCTCTGTTAAATATATATCTGTTTGGCGGCGGAGAATTTATTCTCTTGCTTAACGCCCTTCTCTGAGACGTACGAGCTCAGAGGTTATGTATTGGCAGAAATCAGTCGCATGGAGTGGATTGCCTGTATGGCACGCCTAAGTGGCATATGATCAAGGCTTCTGTTGCAAAGCAAAGTCTTGTGGTTGATGATCAAAACATGGTCTGTGTGACGTAGCTTTGTGTATAACGTGAATTCGCGAGCCTCACACCTCGGTATGAGTCAAGAACGGGAGACGGACCGCTGGGAGTGCACGACGTTTCTTTCTAGCTATGGTGGTGTCAGTGACCTACCAGCCCTGACATTATATATACTTTTCACATGTGTGGTTGTTGGAATGCGAGGCGCCTCGATTATAGGTCTGTAAGGACCGGGAAACGTGTGTTCAGGAATAACTAATCCTCAAAAGTAAGAGAGGACCAGCCCAGCCGATTCCAAGGATCATAGTGGGGTCCTGGGACATTTGCTAGAGTGTCTCGAACGGAGAGGAGCTTGCCCCTTGCCTCGACTCATGAAGGAATCCAATTTCCAATACGAAATTTGCGAATGTGATTGTATTACTAGTATGGCGACATAGTAGATGGTAGCTATGCCGCCTAGGATTGATATTTATGATTGAATTGCTTTTGAAACATATATGCACTAGTAATAATATCGAACACCTTTGTTTTATTCGTATGAAGCATCTTTGGCCATTATAAGGTAAAAACTCTATCCTCCGGCTTGCGTTGCATTGTGTGATGGGACCTGAGTCTTATAATGGCCTCATTTTATAAAAAGCATTGCGTTGATTTAATCATTTACTTTATTTCATGCACTAGCACTCATTGGAGTAAACCCGTTCCGCGAAAGTGGCGTGGTCCTTTGATTTGCCTTATTATTGTTGTTAATAAGTTGAGTACATTTCTCATACCAGTCCCATGACTGACTCGTAGTTTGTTTCACCTTGCAAACTCGGGTGCCCTCATTTTCACACGGGCAGCCTAGTTACAGGTTTCTGACGCACCTTTTGGCTCATGGCGAGGCTTGACTACACCGTGCTGACTTGGATTTTCTCCGCCATTATTGTATCTATATTATGATTCCGCCATTGGCGATGTAGACTGATATTCCTTTTGTGTACTCTTTATGTATGATTCCACCTCAGGCGATGGTGACTGATTATGTATCATTATGCACTAAGTTGTATCCTGTACTGTGCTTCTCTGATGTGATGATATCTATATGATTCCGCTGTCATATGTGTGTAAATTATTCTATTTTCTGTTTATGCTATTATCTGTGATTTGCTAATGATGATTAATGTGTTATATTCCAATGATTATCCTTAACACCGTGTCACGGGGTTTTGGGATCGTCACACACATATTGTGAATTTGGCATGTAATGGCCTAAAAAGGCATGTAATTAATTTTAAGGAATAAAATTAATTAGTGATAAAATTGGTATGATTTTACATACCATAAATGGATGGACATAATTGAGTCAATTATGGACATCGTTAAATTTGAAATTGATTGATAATTTGAATAGGGAAAGTAATTCAAATTGGGGGATGATTAATTAGGAGTAATTCATCGTCTAAGACACGAGGTTAGGCTCTTTTGTGGTGTAAGACTGCCCGGACCCGCCCGACAAATCCAGCTTCCACAAATGCCAGTCTAATGTGGGAGGTCTTAGGCATAAATTAAATACGTAACAGTTGTAAAGACACGAGGTTAGGCTCTTTTGTGGTGTAAGACTGCCCGGACCCGCCCGGCAAATCCAGCTGCCACAAACGCCAGTCTAATGTGAGAGGTCTTCATAAGGTTACGACCTTAATGAATTAAGAAACACTTAACCAGATAAGCATGTAGTGGGACATGAGGGGGTTAAGTGGGTGCCTTGGGTGGCATGTGGAATTAAGTGGGTGCCTGGGGTGGCATGTGAAATACGATTAGATATTTCAATAATTAATTAATGCAAATCTAAGATAAATATGATGTCTAAAAACATGTTGGGGGGAATAGGGTTAAACCAACTGGACTGATGAATTTAACAAACCCATTTCGTGAATCTGTAGGCCCAATACAAAGTTAGACAATCTGTAAGTCTGTTAAATCTGTACATCTGATCCGTTAGTCTGAAAACTTGTTAACTTGATTGTCTGATTTGTGAACTAGTAAATCTGAACTCTGTATGTCTGAAACTTGTAAACAAGTTAGTATGAAATCTGAAATCTGTTAATCTGGGGACACAAGGTTAGGATGGGTAATTGCTTGTGTCATCTGTTGTGTGGGACCCATATTAGTCAGTAACCCTTTCTGGTATCAAAACTATGACCCAACAGTAGGTAGGGTCCAGGCACACTTACTGAACTAATTATAAGCGGTTCATTCTGATAATGGCGAGGGGTGTTGATGGTGCGTTCCAACCGGGTCATGTGCGTGCATGGATCCCGGTCTGCCTCTGAGGATGTAAGACGCCGTGACATCTATAAATAGGTCTGTGTCATTCAAAGGTTGCCACTTTAGGGAATGATACACCCTTTTGTGGGGCTGGCACATGGTATTTATGTGTTAGGGAGCCGATCGCGTGGGGTAGGATTTAGGGTACACTTAGTTCTGTCTGTTCTGTAGGATACCGTCTGTTTCTGTTGGGTGGTAACACCTGTCTGTTTCTACGTGGTACCGTCTGTTGGGGTGGTAAAGGCCCATTGCTAGTGTACACTTAATTCTACATTCTGTTTCCGTAGGGATTATTCTGTTTCCGTCTCTGATTCCGTTTCAGATTCTGTTTCCGTACCTTCTGTCTGCTGGGGTGGTAAAGGCCCATTAGTTGGGTGGTAAAGGCCCATTATTAGTATTCTACTTCTGTACCTTCCGTATGTTGGGGTGGTAAAGGCCCATTACTAGCATTCTGTTTCTGTATAGATTGTTCTGTTTCGATTCTATTTCAGTTTAAACATTAGGGTAACACCTAATCCTGTTATACTAGTTGTGGTGCAGTATAGTAATTATCTTGTAGTGGTTTAGGTGTGCCTTTAACGTTATAGTTGTTCATCTTGTTTACTCTGTCATACTCAATGGTTCATGGTCATTTCCTTACTTTCCAACTTATGCCTTAGCCTGGTTACTTTGTTAATTATATTGTTAGAGTTATCGCACTCGCCAGACTTTATGTCTGACCCCCCCCCCCTTTTCCATCTCTTTCCTTTTTCCCCCAGGTTCTCAGGGAGGAATCACCCAGGTTTAGTCAGGATTTGGATATCATCTTCTAGGAGCTACTTCTTAAGTATGGCTCGAATCTCTGTCTCTATGTGGCTTGCTCTTTAATTTGGGGAATGATGTTTTTCTTTTAAAATATCTATGTACTCTGATAATGTAAGACATAAGTGTTTTGTTTGTAAGGGTTTTATGACTCATGGTACTATGTAACAAAATATTTTGGTGATTTAATAAAGTTATTTATTTCCACTGCAAAAATTTTGATATCTGTCTTGTGATATTCTGTGTCTGTTTACCTAAAACGATCCACTGAAGTTAAGGCATTCCCTTTGTGAGTGACCTTAATGGAGGTGGGGTGTTACAAGTTTTGACTCAATTCAAAAAAAACTTGTGTCCTTCACCTAATAAGGTGCCCCCCGTTTTTTGGATTGGCAATTTTCCTTTTCCTTTTTGGAACATGTCGGTTTTTTCTGACTTTATGCTTCACCCCAGGAAACAGACACTAGTTCACCTTATCGAGTTTTTTCTCAAGTCGGAGAACCCGTGTCCTGCACCTAAGAAGGTGCCCCTTTTATGGGCTCAGCAATTTTAACCGCGGGACATTTTTTAACCGTGGGACATTTTCAGTTGTTTTCACCCCAGCATTGATTCCTTAATCTGGTACCAAAACTTTTTTTTGGTCATGTGCCAAAAGATTCGGTATTTCTTGATGAAAGTCGGAACTCCTTGAGTTGGCGCCCCCTGGTCGCTTGTTTGCCTACACAAAGAAGTCAACTTTTAGTAGGAACTTGTGAATGAGTGATTCGTACATGTAAACGGAATTCCATATTCATTTATTTTATGTATATCATTCAAATGCAAAAAATTTTGTAAATATTTACAGTCTTTCCTACGTATTTGAACAATGTGTTATAAAAAACAATGACGAATATGCTTGCTGTTCCATGCTTGTGGAATCTGGATTCCATCTGTGGTGGCCAATTTGAAAGTACCATCCTAGATTTTTTGACTTATAACATAAGGCCCTTCCCAATTGGGTCCAAAAACCCCAGTACCTGTCATTATCTTCTTCAAAACAAGGTCTCCAATTTCGAAAGTCCTATGTCTAACTTTTGAATTGAAATGACTCTCCACCCTTCTTTGATGTGCGGCTAATCTGAGTTCTGCTTCCTTTCTTTTTTCCTCAAGCTGGTCGAGGGCTTCGAGTTGTAACTTCTCATTTTCTTTGTGATCAAAGTATATTCTTCTATGGGTAGGGACTTCTAGTTCCACTGGTACCATGGCTTCAGAGCCGTAAGATAAAGAAAAGGGAGTATGCCCGGTCGCAGTTTTATGCATGGTGCGATAAGCCTACAATGCTAGCGGGAGTTCATCTACCCAACCACCTTTAGACTTCTCTAGCCGTTTCTTAATGGTCATTTTGATTATTTTATTTACTGCTTCCACTTGCCCATTCGCTTGCGGATGAGCGACTGCTGAAAAGCTTTTCTGGATTTTATACTTGGCACAAAAATCTTGGAACTCTTCACTTTCAAATTGGGCCCCGCTGTCTGTGATTATCTTTTGTGGTACCCCAAACCTGCATATGATATTTTTCAAGACAAAGTTAATAACTTTCTTCGAAGTTATGGTGGCACACGGTTCCGCTTCGGCCCATTTTGTGAAGTAATCAACGGCGACAATTGCATATTTAAAACCGGATTTCGCAGTGGGAAGGGCTCCTATGAGGTCGATGCCCCAGATAGCAAATGGCCATGGGCTGACCATGTGGGTTATAGCTCTGGATGGCATCCTTGGAATCTTGGAGAATCTTTGGCATCTGTCACATTTTTTAGTGTAGGACATGGAATCTTTATTGATATCTGGCCAGAAGTAACCGTATCGCAGGATTTTCTTAGCCAAAGTTTGTCCGCTGGTGTGACCTCTCTGTCCCCTTCGTGTAATTCTGCCATGATCGCCTTTGACTCCTTTTCTGTAACACAACGAAGTAAGGGTGTAGAAAATCTGCGTCTGTACATTTGTCCGTCCTGAATGTGGTAGAAAGAGGCTTTTCGCAAAATCTTCCTCCGCTGCTTGGCTTCCACCGGGAGCGTCCCGGTGATAAGGTATTCTTTGATTGGCGACATCCATGAGTTTGGTTCATCAGTCATTTCCATGATCCAATCCATCTCGGTCTGCCTCGTGCTTGGGCTGGAAAGGACTTCCACTGGAACTAACCCCATGAGTTGTGCATCTCCTGTGCTTGCATATTTTGCCAATGAATCAGCTTTGGTATTTTCTCCTCTAGGAATGTGAGATATGGTGTAATGCTCGAAAGCTTCCAATTGTTCCAAGGCTTTGGAGAGATAATCCGGCAAGTTACCCATTCTGGCTTGGAATTCTCCTAGAATTTGGCATACTACGAGCTGGGAGTCGCTGAAGATTTGTATAGTTTTTATCTGTGATTCTTTTGGTAACTTTATTCCTGCGATGAGGGCCTCATACTCAGCTTCGTTATTTGTCGATGAAAATTCTAGCCTTAGTGCATAGCATAAAGATCTTCCTTGAGGGGTTTCCAGGACTACCGCTGCCCCAGAATAGTAATCGTTCGAGGCTCCATCAACAAATAACCTCCACTGGAAGTCAGTTTCAATATCATCTTCCTCTTTTATCTCCTCTCGGTCGGTAAATTCTGCGATAAAGTCAGCAAGCGCTTGTCCGTTGATCGCTTTTCGAGGGTGATACGTAATGTCGTATTGACTAAGCTCTATATTCCATTTTAATAACCTTCCGGAGGTCTCTGGTGGAATTATTTTCTATAACCTTCTGGATGCTTGGAGCTTCATCTTCTACACTCATGTATTCCTCGTCTTTCTTATAAAACTTCTTCAGAGTTTTTGGTTTCTTCATCTTGAGCCACTTCCCAAATTCTGACTTCTTATCGATAGCCCCTTTCAATGCTGCCAATAAGTACCAAGGTTGTGATTCTATGGCCTCTTCTGCTGCAGCATGGAAGCGTGTAAGGAAAGCTTTGATGGTTTCCCAGGCATTTCTTCCATCTCGCTGAGTGACATCACATCCCTTGCCTTGGTGGTTTGTAGTTGGAATTGATCTTGAAATCTCCTTGCTAAATCGGTGAACTGATCAATACACTTAGGTGGAAGTCTGGTGAACCATAGCGAGGCCACACCTTCTACGCACATGGGAAAGTATAAGCACTTGATTTCATCAGTAGCCCTAGCTCCATTCATGTGTTGGTCGTATTTGAACAGAAAAATGTTCGGATCTCCAACTCCGCTATAAGGTGCAATTGTTGGGGGCATGAATTTCTTGGGGAATTTTGCTTGACGGGTTTTCTCTGTGAATGGATATTTGCTAGGCAAGAACTCCCATTCTTTCTCTTCATCCTTTCGGGTCGCTTTCTCCTTCATTATTCGCTGGATCATGTCTGTGACGCGCCTCTCGTCCCATGCTTGTTCATCGGGATCGGCATCGTTGTTCTTATCCGTGCGACCACGATTTAAGCTTTGACACCTTGCATCTTTTTTGGGAGATGTTATGTTGATGGGACTTGCGACAGCCTGAGTCGTACGCTTTTCTTTACGCCATGGAGATCTGGCCTTAGAGTCCTCAACGCCGGCCTCTCCTTTGTCTCCCACTAAATAGTGAGATCGACCAGGGTATGAGGTTGATGAGTCCTCTTTTTCGCCAGCATTTGGTGGCAGTAAATTGGTTTGAGCATTAATCAGGCCATCAAACCTTTCCATCATCATCTTCGTCGTAGTGTTCATATTTTCGTTCAAGTCGGTTACAACCACATTCAACTCGTCTCGCATTACGGATGGCCTAGGAGTTTCCCCAGCCCCTAGGTTCAGAGTTTGTGGTACAGTTTCATTATTATCCTCACTGATAGTGGTAACTTTAGCAGATTTGCTGCTTTTCTTCGATCCGGCCATGGCTTTCAAGGGAGAAAGCGATTTTGGATTATTTTTTTAAGGTTGCTGAACTCTGAAAGAAAGTACGAGGCAAGGAATTTTGAACATGGCCCCACGGTGGGCGCCAAAATGTTTTCACCAAAAAATGGATTAAACACCAAAGGTACTAAAATTGTACTTCACCAATATGGTAGGGAAATAAATGGAGTCTTACTTGATAACAATTGAAATTGAAAATGCGAGGAAGATAAAATAGAGACAAGATTTTGAGTGGTTCAGCCTTATATTAGGCCTACGTCCACTATGAAGATAGCTTGCATTCTTATAACAGGGATTAGAAAATACATTAACTCTCTTTTTTCATACATCTCTATATCAACTCAATATACTCTCATTCATACATTTCAATCCTAAGATTTTACGAGATAATGGTAGAGTTTGCGGAGGAGAAGGATGGATGAATGATTGGGAAGGAGGATGTCTTTGTTTCCCCTAATTACAAGGTTGTACTTGTCGCCATGGCCAAATGGGTGATGGAACTTCGAGTGGAGAAGATGATCCTTCCTTCCAAGTGCTTAAGGAGTGACTGAGGATAGAATTTAGTAGCACTTTGTGGTTGAAAAGATTCGATCCCTTTTACGCTAACAGCCATGGCGTATTTATAAGTGAGCTCTCTCCAGGAAATGATCTAAAGCCTGTATATGCAGGCTATGGGTCGTTTATCCCATTAATTACAAACTTGCCATCGCCTAGCTGTAGCCAGCTGTTCGTAGCTGTATCCAGATTTCATGTGCGAGCGACTCTATAGGAGCGAGCGTTTTGTGTAGTTGAGTGGGTGACTTTAGCCGGTGTTCTTCGGGCGTGGTTATTTCTGGCAATCGACGAGCGGTTACCTGATTCGCTTGATTGTGAAATGAGCGAGCGGCTTTGATTGCTTTTATGGTCAAGCGACTTTATAAGGGCAGAATGTGGGATTGGAATCAATTCTTTTCTGTATCTTGCATGACTGATTCCCTTGGCCCAAGAGCGTTCGTCCTTCACTGCCTTTGTACTATGCTATTTTCCTTTGTGGTTGTGTTATATGGTCGCTCCCACCTATATTAATGGTCGACTTTCTTTGTTTTGATTCTCGAGCGGCTTTGTTCCAATATGAACAACCGACCTTTGCTTTTGCGCCCGAATCATGACTTTCTTCGGGCTTTGGCCTTGCTCTATGTAGTTGCTTCCTGTCCTTTGCGAATCACAAAATGCTTCGGATAAAACTATGCACGATCGACCCTGAAATTGTTCGTTCTATAGCTCCTGCTCAGATCTTGTAACTCAATGCGCATATGGATTTTTAGGGATCAACACCATATAATTTCAATTATATGGATTTCAACATCACATGTACACAACAATGATGATAAACAATCAGTAAAAATTCATACAACATCCAGAATGCATTTTACAACTGTATAAGCATTAAAATAAATAAATATCGCTTATACAGTCTGTCAACCCATCGATTGACATATCACTAATTATTGGGATCAGTGTATGTCAAATATCATCTCAATACCCGTGTGGGGTTTTCAAACAACAAATAATGTTTATTATTTGTGCAGTTGGGCGATGTGTAAAATTTATTGTCCCAATCAATTCAGATAAATAAGTGTATATAAACAAACCGTCCGGTTTGTAAATGAATATTTATTTTATTTTATTTCATGATAATTTATATATATTTTATATATAAATAATTTTGATATACAACAATATCAATACATGACAATCCAAACACAATCCAAACAAACAATCAACTGGTTTGTACAAAAAGTAGTGTCGGGGCCTTCTAAGGCCCGTTTGTAACCTATTATATAATAACTGGAAAATAATTCGAGTGTGAGAGAGTTCTCACAGTGGTCGGTACTGAAATCGTTATATAACGATTATTTTAATTAAATTAAACCCGATGTTTAATTTAATCAAAATTTGCGTTTGCTTCTGTTTTCATTCTGGTCCGGTCCATGTTGTAGTCCTCGTAGACACGAGTCCAACGGCCTTGAAATCGTCAAATTCCGATCTATTATGAAGGAGATATGGTTATTTTTACATTTGATTATATAAATAATTAATTAAATATAATTAACAATTTCAATTAACCTAAGATAATCTCTAACCCCTAATCCCATTTTTTAAGTTGTCTTCCTTGTTTACATCTCTGGACCAAATTCGAACGGAGCCAGCTACCTAGGGCATCTTCCTGCACGAGAATAAAGGCATTGGACTTCCATCGTTAGTTGCCATCTAAAGCGACGCAAGCTCCTCCGCCATCGCCCGAGGTGGCGCGCCACTCGGTGGTGTCAGCTCCTCGGAATTCACGCTCAAAGGAACGAGCTTCCTGCTCAAATTTCTTGTGATTTACCAAACGAAAATTCATCACTTCTGTATGAAATGGAAGGCTCTCGTCGCTCTTGAATTTCCCTTTTGATTTCCTGTTTTGATTCTTTGAATTTTGGGAGAAAAAGAGGATTCAATTTTTGATAATATTGGCTGTTAAAATCGCTGAGCGGTGGCGGTTTTTCCAGAATTGTGAATTAGGGTTTTATAAAAATTTCTATTGGTCCATTATATATAATTATTTTATTTAATATTCTTTTAATTTCCAAAAATACATGTAAATTAATACGAACTCCAAATCAAACCCAACGACTGTCACCTCTAGCTAAATACCCCCATTCCGAACACAATGGGATATGTCTTATAAGCCAATTCGATCGTTTCAAATAGTTTTTCTTTAAATTAAAATATAAATCAATATATATTGAATTCAAACATACACTTTAATATACCTGGGCCACATATTGACTCCAAAAATTCTAGAAAAATAAATCTAGCTATGTTTTGACGATACGGTCCTAACAAAACTAATTTCGTCAAATTTAGAGACCGTTTGAAAATTGGGCTTTTTCTGGTCGACCCAATTCAAATTTAAATTACCAAACACATTTAAATTTATTGCACTTACATATTAATTCCAAAAATTATGAAATTTGAAATCTAGCAATAATTTGACATTCCGGATCCAACAAAAGTGATTTCATCGAAAACGGAGGTCGTTTGCAAAATGGCTATTATTTAAAAATATATTAAATTCCATAGAGACTATTTTAAATTTTAAACTGGACATAACTTTCAATTCTCGTTATGAAATCTGGATTTTTCACATTCGTTAGAAAGATATAATTAAACAGATTCAAATATTTCTTGTTTTACTGAAATCCGATTTATTTTGAATCCTATACATTCAATTGAAATTTAAAATCGAATTTTCAAACTACCACGCCATTTCAGGCTTGTTTTATAATTAAGATAAATTTATTCGTTCTAACTTCAATTGAAATATATTTTTAGTCGTTATTATTTAAAATAAATCATTTTAAATATTCAAAATCCATTAAAATAGCAAAAATAAAAATTATAAATTGGTTCTGAAATTTCGGGTTGTTACAATCTCCCCCACTTAAAATCTTTTCGTCCTAGAAAAGGAACGGAGCAGAAAGTTGTTTAACGAACCAACTCAACTTTCATTCTGGTTTTCATTCTTCAACTTTTCAGTTTCTAAGAATTTTCCAATTTCTCAAAAATTTGGCTAACACCTTAAATTTTTAAAAAAATCGCCATAACCTTCTTTGTACGAGGAGACCTTTAAAACCGCAACTTGCCTCACAGAGCCCTCACCAATCCAAAATAAAAAGAAAAAGCCAATCAGCTCATAAAATCATCAAAACCCAAGAAAATAGCAAACATGTACCTATTTGTCGGACATACAATTTTATTCCTCTTCTTAGCTTCCATGTTATGACCTGTTCATTATATACACATGTACATGTATGTAATTCCAATAAATTTTCAATTCAGTTCAAATTTGATTCAATTTGGCTATATTTATCTTCCATTCACATATTGATTTAATTATTCCAATATTTTTCTTAGTTACTAATAATCAAACATCACAACCAGCAGTCAATTAGTTAATTAACTTCCAAAACATATAACTTTTGTATATATATTCAAAAATCATATTTCTAGTGTCAAATCACAAACATTAAACTGTGTCTAAGTTTTGGTTCTCACACTAGTCGATTGGAAATATATAGATGTCTCACTATCGAAACTCGAACATACATGCTGATGATGTTATAGCGATCATCAGAATCATCTCCAGGTGACTAGACCGTGATTCTATATCTATCCAGTATATTTGAGACTTCAAATACACATGGATCAGACGTATATTAAAATCTTTATATACCCGAAAGTCCAAAATCAATTTAAAATAAATTACTCAAATACGTATAATAAGGTATAATTTTCAAAATTAAATTCGTTTTTTATAAATAATACTCTTCTAACTCATTCTAGGATACTACTGATCTTATCTCTAACGAGTTATTCTTATTGGATATTACTAATCCAATCATTGATGAATTCTTTCGTTTGATTCTAATATGCCTTGTTCTCGAGCTCTGTAAACCAAAGCTATGATACCATGCTGAGACGACCCAAACTCACCCTTATGGGAAAACTCGGATTGAATTGAGAACCCGACAAATTAGAACACAAACATAAGAACATTTCATTGTTATTACAACAATTTACATCAGAGTACAAGAATATATCAGAGTATGAATAAATATTACACAGAAAAATATCAGAGATTTAAAATACATAGCAGCTTAAATAAAATGTAAAAATACAACGCATAGCGGAAAATAACAAATAACACAACTGAAAGAAATATACGGATACAAAGCTTTCCGAATATGGCTCCAGCTGTAAATCCAGGATCCTGGGAAAAGGAATATATGCGAAAACCAAAACTACTAGCTGTCCATGGGGAAAATATGGGCACCCAGAGTTTAGGTTAAAACAATAGACTTCAGGTCAGTCATGCGACTGGTGTGAGAACTAAAACAGTTATTTAAAACATTAATTTTAAAATTAGGTAAATCAAGGGACCACGCCGTATAACACGGAACAGGTTTACCCCCAAGAATACCAGTGCATAAAAATAACAGCGCAATGCTAAAGAGAAAAATGAAGCTATTATAAGACTCAGGTCCCATCACACAATGCAACGCAAGCCGGAGGATAGAGTTTTACCTTATAATAGCCAAATATGCTTGGTATGTTCTAAAACAAATCTTTTATTATTACTATAAATGAAGAAATCAACTTCAAATATAAATGTATCAATCATAGACAGCATAGTATCCCATGCTAGTATGTTGCCATATATAGGTTTACAATTAAAACCGCAAAATGTCGTATTGGTAGTTTGGATTTCCAAATTGATGGCTCCTGATTCGAAATATCTATCACGTAGTGCAATACCCAACGATTTTTGCCCTTAGCTAAATACCCACATTCCAGACACAATGGGATATGTCCCGTAAGCCAATTCGATCGTTTCGAACTGTTTTTGTAACATCCGATATTTTTGACCGTTCAAATCGACAATGATCCTTAATGTCGACATAAACAGATCAAAAATACGGATAGTTATTGGGATTAAAATAAGAAAAAGAAGAAAGAAGAAAACAAATACAGAATCTCGCAGCGGAGGGACAAAATATAATGAATAAATAACAGTTCATGAAGCTGTTAAAAACACACATTTGATTATATTTACACAATTTATCAGAGTAAATTAACATACAACATACCAATATATGCAGCGGAATAATAATTTTAATACGTCTGTTGAGCTCCATCTTCATCTTCATAATGGAATCTTCGCTAACTGTAACTCGGTCTGACCCGAGCGTATTGCCAAAAAAAAGAAACACAACAAACACTCGGATCAGAACTAAATCATTCTCATATTAGTTAAATCAAATTTCATGCAATAATATGAGTTCAATAACTTAAGAGATGTTACGGGAATTTCCATCTCTTAAGAATCCGTCAAACTAATACTATATAATATAATACGCTATTATAATAATGTCTATGGTTAAATATAACATAATAAAATAATGTAAGCGGGATTACCATTATAACCCTTACACCGTTTATACCGTTGCCGTACAGTTTGCATATAACACACCAGTACGTCGGCGGATAGAGATGCGCTGTGATACGACAATGTTAAATCAAAATCATAGGGGCTCGATCAGGATAATATGACAAAGCACACGAGGAATGCCCAGAGTATGAATATACTAGTTGCACGCCCGGACTGGTGGTAACGCATAGCCGCGACTACCGCCCACCTCGGACAACACTCCAAAATCACGGATGCGCATCAAATCAATCAACCGAGGGTCTATAGCAATAAAGGAAGAAGTGTTGCCGATGGAGGTAGCTAACCCCACTTAGTCACGGTATAGCCCTGTTTTAGTCATTTTAATTATGACCCGAAGGTCAAGGATATCCATCATCGTTCTCTTTCTTCAAATCCAGTAATCGCCTCCAAATCCATCCAACACCATTTCTGGAACTCCACCGCGTACATAGTTGTTAAAGTGGTTTTCGGTATTGGCAGAGAGTATGACAATATCCGATCCCGGTCTCTTTAACAACCAATCGTTTACATTTTTCACACCGGTCAGTTCTTTTACATTTCGAAGAGGTTCATACTTCATATCAATATATCATTTTTTTTTTAAATCATTTCAATATTCAATATAGAATATTATTCATAATAAAATCTCCATTTAAACAAATTTAAAATCTTGAAACGATTCCAATCTTAAAATAATTTGAATATTTAAAATAGTTTAAAAAAATATTAGAATAGTTTATATATATGTTTTTGAAAAGTTTGAAATAAATAGCTTGTATATAAAATAAAGTTTATCAAAATTTAGTAAAATCTATAGAAAAAAAATATAATTAAAATAATTTATAAAATAAATAATTGATTACTAAAATAGTTTGATAATTAATATATATAAGAAAATAATAGTTATAAAGTAAAACCGTTTGTAAATTAAAATAGTTAACTACTAAAATAGTTTCTAAAATGGTTTAAAATAATATAGTTGAGATTAGAATTGTTTCGACAAAATTTCAATTAGACTTGAAGTCATATTCCAATTTCAAATCAGATAAACTCAAATTCAATATTTCAATCGATTAAATTTCCATTTTACATTCATTTCAATTCAATCAATTTAATTCAAATAGTTAAATTGCAAATCAGAATCTCATTTTCAATGATTTCCATTTATAACAAATATTGAGTTCACAATTCAGATATCGTTTAAATCAATGTTGATTTAAAATAAATTTCAAAGGTGGATAAATAATTCAATTTCAATGGATTCAATTCACATTCAATTTCATTTTCAGCTTTAGTTACAGCATTAAATTATTTCCCTTTTTGTTTTATATTTCAATACTCAAAGTTCAAGTTCAAAGGAAATCAATTTATAAAACATCGTTTACATTTTCTTTAAGCAATTCTCCAAAGTTCAAAGTTAAAACAAACTGGATTTAACCAACCGGTGTCCGTATATAATTTTCTATCTTATGTCCAAGTGATACTTAAATTTCAATTCCAGTATTTTGGGAAAGGATATATATCATTTCAATCCAAATCAGGGTCATAGGTATTTATCATTTCAACCTACGTTCTTAATTCATTTCAATGATTAATCTCGGGTTTATTTGATGCCCGTAACATCTAGGGTAAATTTTGGGATTAATCAACAAAAATCAATAACATACATAAAGTTTATTTGATGCCCGTAACATCTAGGGTAATGTTTGGGATTAATCAACAAAAATCAATAACATACATAAACAATGTCGATAACAATTAACACATTAAATAAATAAATTCAAGGCATACATCAGAATCAATACATCTAAACAGTTCAATGATATCAGTTACTAGTCATCAGATATGCATGATGTTCTTTTTTTTTAACTAGAAATTAATCTATAACAATACAATTTATATAACAGTCAAATTAAATTATACAGTCTGTGCAGATTTAACATAAATATGCGATTTAAACAATCAAACAACAAACAATACCATCATATCATGACATGAGTTTAATTTAACTAACAATCGAATATTTTAGTTAGGTGTGAGTTGAACTCACCTTCAGTGGCATAGAAATAGAGATGATAACAGAGAGACGCAGAAATGAACGGCACTGAAACTTCAACAAACTGGACAAACAAATTACGGTCAAGACACGTAAAATTTAAGCAAAGTTTGATTCAAAACTAAAATGTTTTTTTTTTTTTGGAATATGTTCCATTACATGCATGTTTGTTTGCTAACCAATCGGATGCCTTTTATTACGTAATGTATATCATTAAATGCATGTTTCTAGACATGCATCCAAGCATACAGGAAGGAAGAAACAATAAATATATCCTCTCTCTTTTTTTTTATATCAAACGCACACGTTAGGCACACACAAAAAAAACAAAAACAAAAAACTTTGTTTCCTTCTCTTCAAAAGTTTCAACATGCATGGGTGTAATGTACTGTGTACATCATAGAACCAAATGCTTCCATCCCCTACTCTATATTATTACAATATACGTACATATTTCATTTGTATAAAGGCATATTTTACTACAACAAGATTTGTCAAAATGAAACAGTCTGTGCTAGAAGAAAGATTAAACTTTTAAAGAAAATGGTGCTCATGAAGATTGAACTGAGTAATGTATACCTAACCAAAGCCAAATATTTAACAGCTCAAGCCCAGCATATGTTTTTTTCAAATGATGATTACCTAAAGATTTTTTTTAAACATATATAAGACGCATGTGAAGAAATATACAAAATGTGAGGCATGAAACTTCTTACATACAAACCCAGTAGGCTACATTAAAAGTTTATAAGGAAAACAAAACTTTAACAAAATCGTTTTTTTATATATAAAGAAGAAGTTCGGTTTTAAACCAAAAGAGAAGAGATTCGGGTGTCGGGCTAGGTTTGGTCGGTGTTGGAATTTGCCGGATCTGGGTTGATCGGTGCCGGATTCATCGGCTGCCGTGACAGTGGAAGCGAAGGGGAGATGGGATCGGTTTAAAGCTTTGTTCATGGTTTGGCAACAAAAAAAAAAGTAGATAGTGAAAAACCAAGGCATGGGGTAAAAGGAAATGATGCTTAACAGTATACCAATTCCAAGGCCAAAGATTGATCAGGAACCCAATCTTTGTCATTGGAAAAACAGTGGATCTATGAACCATGAATATAATTTTAGACTTTAAATTGCAAAAGTATTTCAAAAAATAAATTGAAATAAGGATGAAATCAATAGATTACCTGAGGAGGGATCTACAAGGTTGTAGCTAGTTTCATGGAGAAGAAATGTTTGAGAATGAGAACGAATGGGTTTCTCAGTAACAGAAATAAATAATATATAAGGGAGTCATCGCATAAAAGTCTCTAAGGCTTTTGAAATCGTAACGCTAAATCAATTAGTGAACTAATTTACTAATGTGACAAAGGCTTTTCCAATAAGATATGTTTTAAAAGTTATGAGATCATTAACTTTTAAACGTTATTAATGTTTCCCATTTACTGTCAATCAATTCTTAAATTTGAACATTAATGGATTTAAAAGAATTAAAAACGTACATACATTCATATTCTATATTTGACAAATGACAACCGTACTCTCTGCATATAACTAATTCCAATATATTACCATAACATATGATATTTAATATTTCAAATTAATTAATTATTATTTTTTCCCAATTTCATCTCCAATTAAATAAAATAAATTGTGCGAAATTATGGGATGTTACAGTTTTTCTTTAAATTGAAATATAAATCAATATATATTGAATTCAAAAGTACATTTTAATTTACCGAGGCCACATACTGAATCCAAAAATTCTAGAAAAATAAATCTACCTATGTTTTGACGATACGGTCCTAAAAAAACTAATTTCGTCGAATTTGGAGACCGTTTGAAAAATGGGCTTTTTAGGTCGACCCAATTCAAATTTAAATTACCAAGCACATTTAAATTTACTGTGCTCACATATTAATTCCAAAAAAATTGAAATTTGAAATCTAGTAATAATTTGATATTCCGGATCCAACAAAAGTGGTTCCGTCGAAAACGGAGGTCATTTGCAAAATGTCTATTATTTAAAAATATATTAAATTCCATAGCGACTATTTTAAATTTTAAACTGGACATAACTTTCAATTCTCGTTATGAAATCTGGATTTTTCACATTCATTAGAAAGATATAATTAAATAGATTCAAATATTTCTTGTTTTACTAAAATCCGATTTATTTTGAATCCTATACATTTAATTGAAATTTAAAATTGAATTTTCAAACTACCGCGCCATTTCAGGTTCGTTTTATAATTAAAATAAATTTATTCGTTCTAACTTCGATTAAAATAATTTTTTAGTCGTTATTATTTAAAATAAATCATTTTAAATATTCAAAATCCATTAAAATAGCTAAAATAAAATTTTAAATTGGTTTTAAATTTCCGGGTTGTTACATCAACTACATATATGCGCATACATGTGAATATGAATATATGCATGTATACTTGTGTGTATGAATTAATTTTTTAACAACTACACATGTTCAAGAAGATGGAAAGATTAATTACACAAACACTTGAACAAGAAATAGGGAAATGGACAAACAACATATTGTATTTATCAGTATTAAATGGGTGATTTTGGATGGCTCATTGCTAACAGGCAGTGCTCTTAGAAAATGACCGGTAAGGCATGTAGGCTTCCATAAAATTATATCCTTGTGGCAATGATGATGTGGGCTATTTATAAATGTAAAATAATAGCCTTAGGTACGGCCTACCAGACCCATTTTTATATTTTAACGTATTCTTACGAACCCACAAACGAACAAACGAAATTAAAGTTGAAACAGATCAGATTGGCATAGTAGATAGGTTAGACATTCCTTTATCACAGTGTGAAGTTGATGGTCTTGAAAAGATGAAGGACTTAGTTGTTGAAGCAAATAACCAAGGTAAAGTGTTGAGTGATAAAAAGATTAATAGGAGTGATATTGTTAATCCAACAAAGTCAGATGAATGTATTGTAGTTAGAGAGAATGGGTCATTTGAAACTATTGTTGCTGAGACTACGGGTCATGGAAATGTGCAAACAATGATTGAATTGACTGGTTGCTAAACAATAGAAGATAAAATAGAGCACAAAGTCATGAATGAAAAGGAAATGGTATTACCTGAACCACCTAATGCATTACTAAAGCAAAAAATTCAACCATACTGTGTGGCATGGAAGTCACAATGTCAACCAAGATGAGAACACACAAAGTATAGGACATGTTGAAAAGCATAATGGTGAAGTTTCAAGTGAAACCAAGGAGCTGCTTATAAATGTTATGCTCCTTACAGGTTTAATCAAGGAAGACTTAGCACACGAAGACAATAGTGAAAAGAAATGTGCATTATTACAAACAAAACTGAAGCCCCAAATCCTTACAACAACATCGAACTGATACCAATCCTTACAACAACATTTTAAGGATTGTCATTGTTAGTACCAACTAACCCACATACGAAATTAAAGCCCTAAATATAACTATTTAAATCCAACAATAAAATTCTTACCTTATGCAGAATTATCAAAAGTTGTGATAATAACAAATCCAACAGGAATTTGGAAGTTGAATACGCTGAATAATTAAATTTCTCTAATGCCTTGACCCCAATTTTATTTTCGAAACAATGATTGAATCAATAGAAACTCATATCTGATTTCTCAAGGATCGATTGTAGATGTGTGCCCCCAAGATCGATGATTAAGGATTGAAGATTTTGAAATTTTGGGGGTTAACGAAATGAAAATTAAGGATTGAAGATTTTGACATTTTAGGGGTTAGAACGAAAGTGAGTTAATGAAAATAAAACTAGGAAATGGAAATAGGTGAGATGTGAATTGATGGCGTGGATGGACGGCTGAGATATTGTTTTAACTAATGGTGCGGATCGCCACGTAGGACATGGAAAGGTCTGCTATAGCAACAATGTACAAAATGCTGCATCGTGTTACACTTGTTTATCTAGAGCAACACATTTTTATGGCTAAGGTAACACTAAATATAAAACGTTGCAGTGGGACCAAAATAGTATAGCTATCGGGGCATTTTGTCTGGCAACACCTTGCAAATTCGTTGCATTAGGCCGTTTATAGCGTAGGGTGTAATGCTCAGGTCAGACTAAATTTTACAAGTTTAGGTTAGGATGCTATGAACTTCAAAAGATATGTCGGAGGATCAAGATGTATTTAGTATTTATTCCGTTGTGTGTTGTATATAAGGACAGGTTGTTATAACTTTCCAGATTTGTCTGTTGTACTTTGATGAATGTAAGTATTTATACAAGTTCTTTATAAAGACTATTTCTATATTATATTTGTTTCGCTACGATGTGAGATTTTGTGTTGTCAGTCTTCTTCTTCTATTCTAACATTTCTTTCTTTTACTTCTCACCCTCTAATTTCTTTCTATTAATTATCTGGTATTTTCGATACTTGGGTTTTGACAAGTAATACGGGATTATGTATTATTGTTGAAATTCAAGCTTCGAATTTCCAGCAGATCGTTACAGTGGTATTAGAGCATAAGGTTTAGTTGTAACCTTGGATCTGTGGCATAACCCAATAGAGAGGAGGTTAATAATACCCTATATTGAGTTTGAGTGATATATATGAGAGCGCGTATTTGTAATTGAATATAAAATTATTTTCATATTACTGGGTAAAGATGGTATATGAAATAATTTTGCCCAAATTATATTTTATATAAACTTAATTTTCTCAAATTAAGATAGTGTTCGTTTGTTTGATTGATTTGAATGAAATTCAAGTTAGATTTGGAATTAAATAAAATATATTTGGGATTTGGAAATTGAATGAATAATAATTGAATAGAAATCAATCATATATTAACCGAATGATATTAAAATATGTCAAAGTAAAAGCAATCAAGTAAATATTAATGTTGAATATTAATCGAATGATTGGCTAAGTTTTTTGTACATTGTTTGTTTATGGTATGTTGGGTGGTTGGATAAAATTCATCAGCGGTTTAATATTCCCATGTAGGCGTATCTTATAAAAGCGCTCTTACATCAAAGTATTAATTTTACCATAAGGGCCTACTTACATCAAAGTATTAATTTCTGGGACACGGGTTTAAAATAATTATTTTTAAGGATAAAATTTTATCGCCTCATTTCGTATGCATTCTCGATGCTCAAAAAAACCCCAAATAGATTTCAAATCCGCTTTCTTCTTCATCTTTATACTTTCAAAATCAAATCTGCTACTAATCTACTTTCGAAACAAAATTACCTCAGCTGATTTGTCGATTGGTTGAAGAAATCAAACCGCATCACTTTTTGTGTATCGATTGCTGATGTTTGTTATATATCGATTGCTCGCCTCACCTTTATTCAGCTGAAGAAATTAAGATGCAATTTCTATTCACTATTTGCAAGACGCGATTTCTGTTCAGTAGTTATTGAACAAGTAGGTACTTGTTTGTCTTAGTTGTTTGTTGTTCCTCGATTTTTTTGTTTTCTACATATCGATTTTTTTTGTTAGCTGGAGTAAGTAGTCGTTCACTGATTGATTTTATTTGCTATATAAAATTATTCATACATATATATTCAGTAGTAGATTTTATTTTGTTTGACAACTTAAAAAGATAATGTAACAACCCGAAAATCTGGGCCAGTTTAAAATTTTTATTTTGGCAATTTTAGCGAATTTTGATTATTGAAAATAGATTATTTTAAATAATAA